>CAMTDV010000024.1:95242452-97642452 GCA_947069175.1 Scalesia atractyloides | reverse complement strand
GTATTCTCTTTCATACATTATCATTCTCCAAAAAATAAAAGCAGGGTCGGCGATGAGAGAAACTGCCGACGACGAAGGGAGAACACTCCCGGCGACGAGAGCAACTGCCGGCGATGGTAGCAGCTGTCGATGGCGAGACGCATATCTTTCTCTCTCATAGATCATCCCCGACATCAAGGAAAACCAGAGGAGGACCTTCGTAGCTATCAATTCGCCGGAATACTCATCCGATTTTCAACCACAAAAGGTACACAATGTCATCGATGAAGAACACTCCTTGCAGTCACCATCATTTTCGTTAGAATCTGGAAAGGATTATCAAGCAACCAAGGTACACCGATGTCATCCCCGTGTGTATTTGATTTTCGTCGATACTAATAATGGGTTTGGGTTTAGTTTCTTGTTTGAGGCGGGTGTACACATGTGTATTCCGATTTTAGGTATTGTTTTTTGGGGAAATGCGATGAAGATTCTACAATGGGTTGTACACATATGTACAGGGTGTTTTATGTTTGTTATGCTTTGTTTGATGCGGATGTACACATGTGTATTTCGTTTATTGGTATTGTTTTTTTGGGGAAAATGTGATGAAGATTTTAAACTGGGTTGTACACATATGTACAAGGTGTTTTTTGTTTATTATACTCTGTTTGAGGTGGATGTACACATATGTATTCCGATTTTGCTTTGTTTTTATGCGATGTTATGCTGTTCGATTGGTTAAGTTGTTATAAAATCGTTTCTGTACACATGTGTATAGCGTCCGTACAGAGTGAATTCGGTATGCAAAGTATTAGTTGTTGAGTTTTTTTGTGCTATTATGGGAGATGTCGGTAACTGTCATTGACAACATGGACGTAAGTGAGAGCCCAATCGAATTTGTGAATGATTCGTGCTCCTTCAAGAAGACGACGCCATATAAAGTGGTTAAATTTAATTTTGTACTGTGACCCGGATAAGGAAGAAATATGCTGTGAAGATTGTGTGCTCCAATGCTAAGACGCTCCGCGATGAAGTAATGGCTGAAGTGGTAGCATACAACGTGGCGAATAGGCTTAATGATTAAAACATTCCATGCAGACAATAGTTGTAAAAGACTATGTTTATTTGTTTTTCCGATTCTGTTTGGTTTATTGTTTTTTACGGAAACTGGATGTTTAGTTGGTTGGTATACTTTATAATGTGTTTTTGGTTTTGTTTTTTCAGGCATGTCATGGTTTATGGTGATGTAGAATGATGATGTATATATGTCTGGACACTGGTGTGTTATAGTTAAGTACACAGATGTACTTTAGAGATTCTTGAATGTGTCAATTGTAAAACGGTGGTCTATACAGGTTATAATTATTCAGTTTAAATGTTCCAACAACGTTGGAAAAAACAGAGATGTTTTGTTATTAATTGAGGTAATAAAAGTATTGATGGATTTACACAGATTTTGTTATTAATTGAGGTAATAAAAGTATTAATGGATTTACACAGTTGGAAACCTGGTCAGAGCATGGTTATGTTAACATAATACTAAAGTAATTGTTAGCTGTAATGATTTGTTGAACTGTTGGTATTGTTGGTTTATGATGTTAGTTATTGTTGGTACTGCCTTTTTTTTAGTTTTATTTTTATTTTGATGAAGTAGACCTTTTTTATGGGTTGTTCGATATTGGGTAGCATGTGTGTGTTATTTTACTTTTATTGATAAATATACACTAATGTGTTCATAAATATACACTAGTATTTAGATAAATATAAACTGGTGCATCTATAAAGAAAAACATTGGGGTGCCAGATTGGTGTGCCAGATACACTTGTGCATCCTGCTGGGTAGTAACCGTCAGGCAGCTATGGGGCTAAGCTAGCTTGGGGAGGGAGAACCCTCCCGCGGTCAGGGATACCGTGCATTTACCCTTTTTTTTACGTTTACGCATTTCCTAAAAGTAAAAATTTGTACAGAAACGCGAGGCGTTACAGTCTCCTCTACTTTAGGGAATTTCGTCCCGAAATTCTTTCAAGATGAAGGCTTTAGGAAAGAGGTAATGGCATTTCGAAGTATGTGGGTTTAACCGAGAATTAAGTGGTGAGTGTTTAAAGTTTGTATTAAACATAACAATGAAACCCCGAATTTCTAACGGCACATTTTACGAAATCTTAGCAATATGGTATTAACACTTATATATAGGAAGTACCAGCGGCGTATCCACCATGTTCATACCATATTACGTCCGTTTCGCTAATCGATGCCATGTTACGTTCCGTGTCACGATCAGGGTTTATTAGCGTATTACGAGTGAGGATGATAGCATATAGAGATTTAAGTATATAAGTATAATTGTATCTACGTATGAAAGTGTATACCGTATGAGTATGGGTATATGTGTGCGTATATGTACATTCTTGTACAATATGCATGATATATTTTAGTTAACCAAGATTAACGGATTACTGGCATGTGAATAAACAGGTCAAACCATCATGTACCGCAATGTAGACTACCGATCATCGTTAAAACGAAGAGGGTGTAAATTAGTTTACTTAACATGACCTCAAGAATACGGGCGGGCGTCACTCCTATAGTGCTACACAAGCGCCATACATGTTAAGGTGTGGCTTGATCAGAGTTAATGACGAGTTCATCACATAAACATGTGAATAAACAAGTCAAACCATCGTGTACGCAAATGTTGACTAGTCAATATTGTCGAAACATAGTGTAAAATAGTTTACTTAGTATGAAATAGTTTACTTAACATGAATTCAAGAATACGGGCGGGCACTACTCCTATCGCACTACGCAAGCGCTATACATGTTAAGGTGTGGTTTTATAACGAGTTTATCACATATAATGTTCCAGTAATCCCAAATCAAGTATGATGTTTAGTATGCACCTATAGAATCATTGTGTAATAGATTTAGTATAAATGCGAAGTTTGTCGTGCATAAATTCGATTTTAGTATAGACATTGAAAAAAAAAATGAAGGAATAAGAATTATATAGCATAAAATGTAAGATAGCATAAAAGAGAGGCTTGTTAAAATGTTGGAGTGTTTCAGTTTTAGAAACTTCGACTATTCCAAAATGACTCGTAAGTCCTTTCAAATTAGGGAGACATGATTGGCCTAATAGGTATAATACTCTCGTCGCCAAGCGACTAACGGTACTTTACCCTTCCAGTTAGTACATGTCCCTAATTTGATCGAAAAATGCAAAACTTTGGCGAGATTGAAAATTGAGGAGCGGGACCAGTCATCAAGGTGTGAATGTCAATCCTGGCTTGACAATTTCGTCCCCAAATTGTGGTTTATTGAACGTATCAAGATATAATCTCGAATCGTCAATAAAGATCCACTAGATTATGAAATAGAAACTCACATCAAGATAAGGATATCACTCCTGACTTGATGGTGAATTTCGCACAAAATAACATGTAGAGTGCGTAGAAATTCGTCACCAATGGCGGGAATCACCCCTGTTTTGATGAGTTATTTCGATTGTGGAACAAGAATATTCTCAAGAATTCGTATTGTGCTATGCCTTAGGAAAGACAAATTGTAAGTTTTAAAACCAAAGGGAAGAGAAAAGCAAGGTAGAAAGAATACAATTTAGACAAGTATCACAAATGGTCAAGAGTATGGTACTTAAACTATAGACTAGGTCGAACATGGCAATTCTACCTAATTCCCTATAGTTATGGCTCTGATACCAATCTGTCACACCCCAACCGATGGCGGACACATCGGGATGAGACGAAAACGAGATTGCAAGAGGCTTCATAACGCTATTTGTGTCAAGTGTTTAATAATTTCCTTTTTTACATAGTTTAAATCAAATAATACAAAATTTAAATCACGACACGTAACAAATATAATTTCATTTCGTTGATAACGATTTAATACAAGATATTGAAACGAAATACATGTTTGAAATAAGATACAGTACAATAAACATTTAAAGTTTTAAGTGTGTATCTAGGCAATCCTACTAGATTTCTTGCATCATCAGCTTTCCTGCAACATGTATTAAAAGCGTAGATCAATACAAAAGTATTGGCGAGCATACAAATTTGAAAATAAAATCTAAGTGTAAAAGTTTATTTCAATCAAGACGGGAGTATAATAAAGCTGAATCGCATATATATGTAGACGACTCTCACATAATAATAGCATATAATTGAATTCCTTAACTAGCATGCATAGTATCATAATCATAACAATGTCGTGAGAATACAAATTAAAACTAATAAGCATAAACAACTCAAACGTAACAAGTAGCATGTATAAACGAGTTTAATCTAACACATATAATTCACATAAGCGTAATTGATAACCCGTTTGGTATTGGGAACACATTTAATCTTGTTAAAAATAAATTTTGTAATTTATACATGTTGCACCCCAAAATGCGTTAAAGTGTAAAAAGGGGTCGAGTATGCTCACCTTTTAGCAAAGCTTCCCTTGGAACATCCGCGAGGAGTGGAAGAGTTGACGGCGGATGCCGGGGTCATCATACATGAGTACACGTAAGCAATGAAATGTGTTTTAGAATAATTATACTTATATATATATATATATACATACACACACACACACATATATACATATATATTATTAAAAGTTCATCGGACCCGATAGACTCGTTTTATTATTTAGCGCGTTTTATTTTGAGGATTCTAACGAAAAACGGGCAGAGTTTCCTCTGTTTTTTGATGATCCCGACAAACAATGTGTCGATTATATTTCCAAAACTCAACAACAATATGCGAAACAATATATATAGTTATGAAGACACGATTAGTGTATGGTTCAGATAATTAATGTCTTATGAACCAAAACAGTAATTATATAAACAATAATAACAAACGTGTCGATATAACTTATATATGTATATTTTGTTACATGATACGTAAGGTCGATTTGCGATTAAAATAACATTAACAATGGTAATATGATAAGCTTCAAGGCGTTAGAATTTACCGAACATCGAATCTGACTGGTTTGACCACAGTTGACCAGATTTGACTCGAACCGAAACCGAACCAAGTCTGCTATTGACTGACGTTGACACGACACGAGACTGCCCAGTTGACTTGGGTTGACTCGAACCGCATCTGAGCCAAAACTCTAACCGAACCAGATCTGAGCTGAGATGACCGCGTTGATCCGGTGATGACTGACCCGAACTGAGCCGTTGACCATCACTGTCGCTGGCGGCGGTGGTCACCACCACCACCTCCGTTCCTGTCGGAACCACCTTGGTCAGCGGGGTCGTGCACCACGACACCGCCATCGCCCCTTGGTAGCCGTCGGAAAACCAACAATGACAACATCACCATCGTCAACGACGGCGGTCGCCGGCAGCGAAGCCGTCGTTCAGACACGAGAGAGAGGGAGAGTGAGGTTCGATGAGAGAGAGAGGCTGCTTGTTTCCGGTGTGTGCGTTGCGTCGACCGAAGAGACTCTTGTCGCCAAAATCATCGAAACGACGCCGGAAATCTGCTCCGGTGATCGGAGATGTGGGAGGGAAAGAGGGGGAACCGGGATGAGGGTGTGCGGCCAGTTTTTTTTCTTTTCTTTTGGTGTGTGTGTATATAGTGTTATATATATTAGGGTTAGATTTAAGGTGTGAGTTGGTTTGTGTTGGGCTTAAAGCTCGGTAGCTGGTTTCTAGGATACAGAGCGGCCCGGTCACAATTACGAATTCCGTTTTTTATTTACAAGCTTCATAAAAAAACGTGTTATTTTTTTTATTATTATTACTATTATCTTTATTATTATTTTATAAAAGAATAAATAAAGAAATAGTAATAATAATGATAATGAAATTTAATAGGTTATTACGTTTATGCATTTCCTAAAAGTAAAAGTTTGTACAGAAACACGAGGCGTTACAATATAGCACTAAGAAATCCAGCACAAAAATTAAGTAAAAAAAAAAGTAAGACAAAAAAATTTAGCACAAAAATGTAGTGCAAAAATCTAGCGCAAAAATTGTTATACAACATAGAAATACAACACATTTTTGCGGGTTTTTTTGGTTCTCATATTTTATATAGCAATATGGTACTCAAATTAAAGATAAAAAGACGTTCGATTTTATGGTAAAATTTTTATTAAAAAATATTGTCATATAAAAAGATTATGAACATTTAAAAAATGGGGGTGGAATATGCATGTGGAAAGAGAAAGTAAATAAACATGATTTTCTAAAGATACCATTACCCTTCTCTTTTTTCCTACATTTTCATCTTAACCACTGATTTAAAAAATGAAAGGTTAAAATTCTTTGTCATCCTACTTAGGCAAAATAAACTTTCGATTTGATCTTACCCTATGCAACTTTATATAACTAATTACCAACAAAACTACGCAACATATTACATAATGTATATCACAAATATATTTAGCAAAACTAGTTTAAGAACCCGTGAATTTCACGGGTTGTTAAAAGAAAATATTTTCATTGTCACCGTTGACATAAATACTATGATTTTATACACGTTAAAAACACAAACAAATATATTAGATTACAAAGACAAATTGAAATACATAAATATAACTGCTAATAGGTGAAAAACCTGCTAATATTAAGCAATCGTTTGTTATACTTAAAGAATGTACATATATAATCAAAATTGAAATACATGAATATGCAAAAATCACAATTTGTTGAAAATTTCTTTATAAACCACATTAGTTGTTTTATATGTGGGTTTTCCATTGTTGTCAAGTATGAGTAGTTTGACCCCATCTCTTGATTTCACCCTTGATAAAGCAACTTACAATTGACCACGAGAGAAGACGGTTGTTTCAGGTACAAACAAACTCTTGAAAGTGATTGGTCTTGACTTTTTTTGATTGTCATTGCAAAACATACGACCAGTGAAAATTGCCTCATTTGAAAAGCAAAAGGAATCTTTTTATCACATGGTATTCCTATATTATGATATAAATCTCGAACCGCAAGCATAATATTCAAAAATACAATAAAAACCAACAAAGAATAATTTATAAAAAAAAAAGAATGAAACAACATTTTACTCCAAACTTGAGGTTCAAAGTAACTATTTGGTCCTTGATGAGAGACAGTAGAGGGGAGATAACAATTGTAACACCTTGCTACATCGTTTCCAAAAGCTGCATGATATAATATATAGATAAATGTTGGTCATAATTTGTAAATTTGATCAGACGAACTAACAACAAAGAATAACTGAAATCAAACAATAAACAGACTATAAGGATGGTGTTTGGATGTGTATCACTGTTGACATAAAATCTGAAATAAAAGAAACGTTTCCTTATTGCTATCTAGGCTAAATTTGGGGATGTTTTGCTCCCTTTGTTCTGCATTAAGATTTTGCATGAACTTACACGTTTGACCCATATAGATAATGCATAAACTGAACATACCCATTCATAAGTAAATGGGTCGAAGAGATTCAATGAAGTAAGTTCTACAATTACATTCAAGCTCTCCGGTTATTATATATATTCAGCAATGCAAAACTGTTATAACTTTACACTATATAAGCTAATTATATATTTTTTTAACAATTTATTGATAATAGTTATTTGTACTTTAAAGAAAAATTTTATTAATCAATAATGAATTATTTAAAATAAACTCACCATATAATAGTACTCTATTGCCACCACTTTCCTGGGGATGGTTTCTTTTGCATTACTAACGACGACCAACCAGTTGGAGAGAAAACAACTATAAGGCTATATCGACCCTAACATATATAAGTAAAAATAAAACGAAAAAAACTGAAAAAAATAAATAAATAAGAGGGCATGTGGATAGAGATGAGCAAATGGTACCGGGTACCGGTTCCGAACCTGGTATATTTTCTGTATCGATTCGGTACCAACTTTTGACATTTCCGGTACCGTACCGGTATATTCGGTGGGGATTTTCGGTACCGGAATTAAGTCATTGCTTCTTGACGAACCAAAATTTGACAACTTTATGATGTTCGAAAAAGATGATATTATCTATCTTGCACTATTTATTCATCTAAATGGAACACATAGCTATAAACTACAAATATCTCAACATTATAAACAAATCAAAACACTACAAACTCACCTGTTTTGCCATAAATTCAAAGCAGTTATACTGCAATATCTCCACTCTCTTACATGTATGTTATGCAACCTTTTAATCATTCTTCATAGAGATAATGAAGGGTATATTAGTCTTTTTTATGAATAACAGACTATGTATGTGATAATCTTACATTGATAATCCAAAAACTTGACACGTACAGAAACTCTTATCTCCGTATTATTTTATTATTAGTTTAGATATCTTGATTTCACCCATTTGGGATCAAACACTACCCATATGGACCCATTCATCAGTATAATTATGCCAAAAACATGATTAAAAAAAGTTTACTCAACATTAAAACATCATTAATCACCAAGACCATGCAACCGCTGCTAGGTGCTTCCCTTTTGGCGAGCGGTAAGCCTGTTTGGCTGCAGATAATCCAGCTTTAAATCTGATTTTTCAAAACGTCACATTGCTAATCCATTTACATAAGGGAGTCTTGAAATATATTGCCAGCAGCGGATGGCGGACAAAAAGAACCTCAATGATGCAAATTACTCACATAAAATTAGTCCCAATATCCCATCTACAGGACTAAATGTTGTTGGGATAGTCCACCGTAGTTAGCATGGATTATCATCACGCTATCTGTGAGTAAATCATAGTATTAACCAACAACAACAATATGTTTAGATTTAGCAATACTAAAGCCCACATTTCGATCAGCAACATCAAATAACGGTTTCAACTCGTTTAAAAACACGCAAACCAAGAATATATGCTAAAGGTTCATAGAAATTATATAACTGAATGTACCACCATCTAATTTTAATAACCTTATAATGTATTAGTAGTAAATAACACAAAGCGTACAATGATTTCCGGTTCAGTAACTGAATCATTGTAAATGTTTGACAACATCATTAATAACTTGCACATTTCCAGTAGATTTTCGTAATGAGTATTTAAGTATTCGATTTTATTGTTTAATACATCATTTCAAATCGCCGGAATAATCTAGCAGCCCCAAAATCATACATGTTAAACAAAAATTCTTTCAAATCACATAAAAGATGAAGTGTACACGACACAGTTTACCTTTTTTCTCGCCGGAACTGGGCAGATGATCGGAAAACAAACCAACCGTAGACCTTAGAGCCATCGGTCACTTATAGAATACTGCCACTACTGTCGATCTGACCCTGTGAGGAACAACAAGATAACATCAGCAATCAGACCACAAACAACATTATCCACACACTGACCATTCTCCCATGGAACATTTATATTATATCCAGCACCGGGTCCCTTGCCTTGCCAATCATGATGTGTGAACCATCATCACTCGTTTGATTTAATATATCTCACTTATTACATATTTTCCATCAATTAACATAGAATTAAGTGATTTCCAATCTTACTTAAAAAAACATACATCTGCATCATAAATCTTGAATTAAATAATTCAGTTTTTACAACAAACAATGGACTGGCACAAAACAAATTGCACAACAAAATTCAACGATTACAAAGCAAACTTAACCGTATCTAAAATAAAACACAAATGAGAACCTAAAACTGAAATCAAACCTGAAGAGCTTTAACGAAGCTGACCATTGACAGCTCATTGGTGTCATCAAAACAATCAATCAACATCCATAGGTTATAATGCTGATATTTAAAGACAGGAAGACTCAATCTAACTGACCCACTTCGACCTGTTTGACTGTACCTATGTACACCAGTTATCCAACCTGCCTATCGCTCATTCCAATTGTAAACATTCCTTAAAAGATTAAAAAAAATGGTTGAAAGTTATAAAGCCAACTAAACAGGTCCTCGATGTCATTTAAAGAAAAAATTTGAATACCTCTTCGATCAAGCTGGCCAATCTAAATGCGACTTTAACAAAGTATAGAAGAGTAGGGGTGTTCATCGAGTTTAGTCTTCGGGTTTCGGGTTGTTCGGGTTTTTATCTAGGAAAAATTAATCCGATAACCGACCCATTTAAAGTTCGGGTAAGTCGGGTTTGGGTTATTCGGGTTCTGGTTAATTCGGGTCGGGTTATTCGGTTTTCGGGTTAGACGTAAAATGAAAAATAAATGTTTTTTTTACAAAATATAATCAAAATTCATATTAATACTTTAAAAATATCATCAAAGTTCAAACATTATTTGACAACATGCTATTATAATATTTAAAAGTCCCAAAACTTAATTTCCATATATTAAAGAGTCAAAACCAAAACATTTCTATAAGAAAAAAAAACAATAAATGTTCGGGTTTTTATTTGGGTTTCGTGTTTCAGGTTTTTCGGGTCGGGTTCTTCGGGTTTTTGTGGGGAAAACTGACCCGATAACCGAACCATTTAAAGTTCGGGTTGGTCGGGTTTGGGTTTCTCGGATATTCGCTAATTCGGGTTGGGGTGGTTTTGAATTTGGGTCGGGTTTCGGGTTTTGGATAAAAATGAACAGCCCTATAGAAGAGTACAAATCGCGGTGAGGGCTACAGAAGCTTCGCTGGAAAACCTTTTTTTATGGGTTTGCTTCTTTCCACCATATAAGAATTCCCTAGCCAAAGAGACATGCCACATCATCAAAATGATTGGCAGCATGTGGCCTAAGTGAATTCTTTTAGTATAGTAGATAGATGTTTATATTTTATAATATGCTTGTAGTCATGCAACATATGCTTATAACATGCACCTATGTTTATAGTCATATGTACGCATATTTTACGTACAATACATCAACGATTTTTTAAAAGGGTTTAAAAGTAAGTATAACAAGATTATATTTAAAATTAAAGAAAATAAAATGCACAATTTTATGTGCTTTTTTAAACCATTATATATTATAAAAAAAGCATATGCTTTTAAAAAAATGAAAGACCTTTAAAAAGTCAACGATTGTAGGTCATACTAATTTTAACCATCTAGCCATTTCTTACATGAAAAACTGTTGACGTAGCGATCTCCGATAAGAAAATTGACTATAAGAAACGCCACACATTCACGATTTAAAGGAAATTAAGAAACACCACACACCTATGAAGTTAGTTCAGAAAAAGCTAGTTCAAAAGTGGTTCGGATTGTATATGAGCCGAGCTTGAGCCAATGTTGGCTCGCTTATTAGTCCTGCTCATTAGGCTCACTTTAATTAACCCATCTTTCAACATTTTATAGCCCGGGTCGACGCTAAGGTAAGCCATTTTTACATGAAAAGTTGTTGACATGGCTATCTCCGATAAGAAAATTGACTTTAAGAAACACTACACATCCACGATTTGAAGGAAATTAAGAAACACCACACACCTACGAAGTTAGTTTGGAAAAAAATGCTAGTTCAAAAGTGGTTCGGTTTGTAAACGAACCGAGCTTGAGCCATTGTTGGCTCACTTATTAGTCCTGCTCATTAGGCTCACTTAAATTAACGATCTTTCAACATTTTATAGCCCAACCCGACGCTAAGCTAAGCCATTTCTTAAAAACGAGCCGTACTTGAGCTCAAGTTTTTATTTACGTTTAAATTTCGAGTCGAATTAGACTGGTTTTAAATTTGAGCTGATCTCATTCTAGCTTGGCTCGTAAGACGTATACACCCCTCGACATATGGAAACACAATTGTTAGTGACGGGTTACCCGTACGGGTTGACGTGAACACCACGAGGGTGGTTCTCATTGCCTATTGTAATTGTAATTTCGAAAATCGGGTGATTGATATCATATGCTTTGCTTATTCATGGGTAGTTGGTTGCTACAAATGACCTAATAACAGCTTGAGCGTGCCATTGTTATTCATTAAACCAATACCACATGACTCATTTAATATGTAAAACAAAATAACAAAAACATGTTACCACATAACTCATTCAATATCGTAAAACAAAAGAACAAAAAACATGTTGAAGTTAACAAGCGGATATCACACACACACGAAGAACACAAAACGATTAAACAACTTGTTTGTTGACTCTTTTATGTTAATCAAGAAGAAATTACAATGGATGAAAAACAAATAACCCTAGCACCCTTATGTAAAGGAAACACAATCCTACTAAAATTCTAATTAAAATAAAGACTCCATAAATAAGACTAATTTTACTATCACTCCTTTAAATTATCTCCTCCTACCACTCCTTGAGACCAACCAAACCGCCTAATATCATCTCGTTCATCAAAAACATGTCTAGCAGTGTGCGTCAAAACGTATTTGAGTTAAAAATGATTATTATATAATTAATCTCTTAATCAGCTAACTAAAAACACTTGATTTAGTGGTTAGTCACTTGATTTCTCTCCTTAAGGTCACAAGTTCAACTCTCACTAGCATCATTTTAAAGGACATTGGTGGTGGCAATGAAGTTTAGAACTAGGCATCTCTGGAGCTCGCCAGTTCGAAATCGAGCCGAACCGGGTTTTACCGAAGTGGGCCTTCGGACGGACGGGTTTTCCCCGGAACTGGTGGCTCGAGTTTGCATCCAACTCTGACCGTTATGGAGGAAGGAACACATTTGCTCAATTGTGCGCATCCCGGTATTCTTATCCGATGATTTAGTTGGCCGTTCAAAAAAAAGTTAACTAAAAACATATATTATTGTAATAATAATAATAATAATAATATTAAAAATTTAGGATTGCGAGTATCCACCTACTGCACCAATACTAACCACTTGACCACTTCTCCAAGCTAAAGCTATTTTTCGACTTGGCCAATTTAACACTAACTAAAATTTTCCCATTAATAAAGTAAATTAGTTGAAATTGACACATTGAAAAAGTGTCAACTTAAATTCCAATATGAAATTACAGTCTGATTTTGGTCTATTAGCTCACTTTTAAAGGACTAATTACCACTTCAAAGAAAGTTCATGTTTCTTGTTGGTCTCCCTCTTGATCGCACCTTGTGAGTCACACAAAATCCATGCTTTAAATACTTAGGGGATGGGTGCTCCACTACCCATCACTCACCACACTCAATTAGCAAGCGCCACCTCATCGAGCATCATTCCATCACTAGTGGCTTTGAATTCGGTGATGGACCCCGCCACCGCTTCCTTTCTTCTTGATGACGATTCACCACTTTTCTTGCAATTCGGCCTTGTGGGTGTATCATCTTGTACGGGGTTCGTCATCGGGTAGGTCGTTAAGATTCATCTCGGGCATATTGCTTGATATATTATCGTTCGAAGTAGTGTAGTTCCCGGACTCGGAAGTTTTTGATCTTTTTAAACCTCCTTTTTTTTGGAGCCGTCAGCCCATGCATATTGACCAAGTCAACCGGCTCCCACTTCGGGTGATGTCTCGCAACCTCTCATGACGCCATGTGTGGAATAGATTTATGTTTGTATGTCCAGCAATAATCTTCTAAGGCGTTTTTGATGATAGTCGTCTCGCTTGCTCCGCTTTGTGGATTTCGAGCCTACAAAAGTATTTTATAAACAAGATAAAAAAATATTTTATAACAAGGTAAAAAATATTTTATAACAAGGTAAAAAAATATTTTATAAACATGATAAAAAAATAAAGTAATAACATTAAAAAGATTACCAATTGAATAAAGCAAGCGTTAAATTTACTCATTTTTCGGTTTAAATCTCCTCACTTTGAGGTCATTTGATCCATGTTGCGTTTGGTCGAACTGGGAAGTTGGAAAAATGTGCAATAAATCGATGCCAAAACAACTCTCTTCTTTGTTCATTTGAATGTTTTCTGTATTCGGAGATGTGCAAGTATGCCTTGACCAAGGCGACCTCCTCGGCCCTCGTCCAACCTCCCCGACCACCGGCTATTGGGACGATATCAACTTCTACATCGTCGTCTTCTTCTTCTTCTTGAACCGGTTCACTATCTTCATCGTCATCATCTTGTTGTTGTGGTTCAAGATATGCACAGGCGAATTGTTGGATGAGATTGTTATCTTCAAGTGGGTCGATAGACATTTGATTAAAAGCTTGGGGTTGAAACGGTTGGGTTTGATACGGTGGAATAAATGGTTGGTTTTGATACGGTTGGGTATGAAACGGTTCGTGTTGAAAGGGTTGGTGAGGAAATGGTTGGCTGGGAAACAATTGGGTTTGAAACGGTTCGTTTTGAAATCTCGCAGGCTCGCCAAGATTAGCTCGAACCTTTGGTCGTGTGCATTTTTTCTTCGAACCCGAACCACGTTTGTTTGAGCCTACCATTTTTTGGGTTAAAGAATGTGTGTGTAGAGATGTTATTTTTTTGTGGGTTTAAAAAGTTAAATTGGATGGGTTATATATAGCGTTTGAAGGTTTTTTTATAAAAATAAAATGCTCCAATGGTCACAATCTCGTCCAACATTCACCTTTTGCAACGGCTACCTCGATCCTTTAACGCGTGATATGTTTGATACGTTTTCTCCACCACGCGTGATGGCCACGGGTGGCAGTCATCAGCCACCACGTGCCATCACGGAGACGCCCCAACTCCCGATGTAAGTGAGCCACCCGATTGTCCAACCATTGGGGGGGGGGGGGGGGGGGGGGAGGAGGTTGAGATAAACATTATTAAGAAGAAAGTTATATAGCACTTTTTACATTAATGAATTAGATTTATTCTTGTTTTATGTGTTAAAGTATTTTAAAATAAGGAATGGATTTTAATAATCCAAACTTTTAGTTGTTGGCCGATAACGGTTCCACCTTCAAAAATAACTGGTGGTGGTCTCAATTTTTCACATATTGTAAACAAATGGACTTTTACTAAAAAAAACTTAATTTCTTTTTGTCTCTTTATCTTTTTCGGTTTAGTAAAGGTCCATTGGTTTACATTATACGAAAAAGTAGCCGAAAAGGCTAAGGAGATAAAAAGAAATTAATGTTTTTTTTAGTAAAAGTCCATTGGTTTACAATATACGAAAAGTTGGGACCACCACCGGTTATTTTTAAAATCAGGACCATTTCCAGCCAATGACTAAAAGTTTGGATTACTAAAATCCATTATTCCTTAGAATAAATGGGTAAAAAGACTAAACTATCATTATGTGATCATACTTAACTGAAAATATTGGTGTTCGTTTTTATAACATATTTTGTTGATAATATGAGAATTATTGAGCATTACATAACATGTTCGTAAGCTACTTTTGTTGAGTTACATCTTAAGATGAACTGCCTTTCTAAAAGGTCGCTAACAACATTTTACGTTGAAGGTGATGTTAACAATCAAACGATCAGTATTTGTTAAGACATCAAGTTAAGAATGTTTGAAAGTAATAATCATTGGCTGGTTATAAGCTACTAATATCAAATTGGTAGAACTATAATAGTTGAATGTATTTTCATATTTTATGAAAAGAAAGAGACGTTGGAAGATTTAAAATTTAGAAATAGTAGAATAAAGCATTATAAATACTTTACGTTTGAATCACGCACTTGTAAACAAACATTCAAAAAAAAAAAACCCACAATTTCACCGACAAGAATATATATGGTATGACTGTATCCATCTTTTACATATGAGAGATTTTATGATATTATGTTACGTCATCCTCCTTTAAATTTTTTTTAAACAGTGTATTTCTTGTTTTAGGTCGGTGCACTTTTAAAATTGGAGAGTCTTATTGGCGAATTTTTTGTTTTAGGTCATCGCACTTCTCAAATAAAAGAGTTTCGTTGTCCCATTCAGGCCAGACTATGTTATCTTAAGCGGGCCTACGCCAGCTTCGGAGTTTGGCTTGGGTGTTCCTCCAGAATTCATACCGCCGACTGCCACATAGCAAACGTTGTGCCACCACAAGAACTGAAAACTCTCTGGTGTAGCACTCAAATTGAAGAGCCTCGTGGCCAGGCTCTATCCAATATTGTCTAATCTAATAAAATGACACAAACATAGATTGAAATTAAGTTTCTATTGAAAAACTTAAACCTCTCAATCAGTAGCCCACAAACGTTGGATTTGTCATCCTCTTTTATATAACTTATTATAGAGAATTTAACATAGCGAATAATATATGTGTTTGCAATGATAAATAAGCAAAAGAATGTTAAAAAGAAATGCTAAACGTTGCTGCCAAGGTGAATTAGAGGATATCTTGGTTTCAAGTCTTAAATTATTTATTTTCTTTATTAATAATATTCTTATCAATATTAAATGGCCACTAAAATCAAATGTAACAAACATTTTTATTCAACAAATACTTCAAAATCAAATCAAAAAGTCATTATAAATTTATAACACAAATACATAGTCAACATAAAAACCGACCGTATTTATAACTTGTACAATGTGATCAAATATACTCACACACGTACAATGGCACACGCTTCAAATACTTGTACCGTACGCCATATCATGTCATGGTTTAGTAACAAAATAAAAAAAAGTCATATATTTTTTTTCACAAACTTTAACTTTAATATTTTAAAAGGAAAGTATTTTCTTTCCCTAATTTAGTAATTAAAAATAAAGTAAGTAATTAAGCAGCAACAACTGCACCAGAATGGAAAGGGTATTTTGGGGAAGAAGATTTCTCTCTCTCTTCTTTCTTCCTCAATGCTTTGATCGATTTAGACAGATTTCGTTTTTTCTCTTTTGTTTCATCAATTTCAATTTGTTCTTCTCTGCATTCTACACTACAAAATGGTAGATCACCCCTGCAAAATTTCCAAAATACTTGTTAGCAACATTTTTATAGGGGTGTTAAACGGGTCGGGTTCACGGGTTGACAGCGCCCAGACCCGAAAATTTTAGAGAACCCTGAATCTGACCTGAACCCAAAAATCATGTCATACATATAGACCTAAACATGACCCGAATATTAACAGGTTAATCCGATCACGACCTGTTCAACCTAAATTTTTGAAATTTCTAAATTTTTTTCCGCAAATTAATATATTAAAATTAAAGTTTACTTAAAAAAACAAAAATATATATGATACAATTACATTGAAATTATAAAATCTTACGTCGATTTCTCTTTTAAGTTGTAATTATGGCATAAACGACACACCCAATTTAATTTATGACATAAAACATATCGTAAAAAATATAATATTATGATATAAATGATATACACGGGTCAACCTGCTAACCCGACCCGTTAGCTAAATGGGCTCGCAGGTTCAACCTTAAACTGACCCGACCCGTTTAAACTAAACCCAGACCTGCAAAAACCTAGATCAGACTTATAACATATGTAAGTCTGATCTAGGTTTGTACATAAGTTTTTCTGGTCCGGTTTTGAAAACATTGCTTACCTGTACATGAAGATGTCTCGGTTACAACCAAGTGGTTTCTTACATAAAAAACATGCATCCAAGAAATAAGGTTGTTCTTGAAAACTTCTATTAAAAAACATCCGAGATCTCGGATAAGTGGTTGTTCGTGAGATCAAACGGTGGTAGTGGTGGTTTTCTGGTGTGATGGCAATAGATGCAAGACCATTGTTTCTGGTGGTGGTGGAGTCCATTTTTTACGGTGGCGGTGACGGTGGCGATGGGCGGTGGAGAGAATGGGAAAAGAGGAGTTAGGAAGGTTATAAAGAGAAGTTGGTGAGTAGAGAGGGTGCAGAAAGTGGTGTGTAAACCACGTCAAAAAGTCACGGAAATTAAATATTAAATAATTAGTTGAAAAGTGAACAAGAATTTTTTCAACACTTTGTTTATTTATTAAAATTTTTTTTTTTCAAAATGTAGCCACCGTCTTTCGAAAGGAGTGTAATTTGTAGTCAAAAAGCTATTAATATCCATGAAATTTATGGTGTTAACTTTTCTTTTATGCTTTTGTGTTTTTATGAAAGGAAAATATCACATAATAGTAACCAAGTTTAAAAAGTGTTCTAATTAGGTCATTCATATCGTTTTTATCTAAATTAAATAACTTAACATTCAAATCGAGTCATGTCCTTTTTTCCATGTGTCAAGAGAAAAATGAAGCGTAAGATGCTAGAGTCGGATTATATTAATATATGAAATTTTATTTATTAAAAATAAAAACACTTTAATTACATTAAAAATTTAAAAAACAAGTTAAAATCCACATCATCACTGGACGTTAGTATCAAATGAAAGGGAAAAAAGAAACAAAAATTCACATCACCACGTTTACCTATGAAATGGATGAAAAAAACCTTAATTTTAATAAAAAATGAATGTTGAGTGACCTGATTAGAACACTTTTGAAACTTGAGTGACCTAATTAAAACACATTTAAAACTTGGTTACTATTCTACAAAGTTACCCTTTTTATGAATTATGAAATGTGAAATATAATTCACCTTCTTTAAACTTTAATTTAAATGTGTTAAAGTAAACCTTCTTTAAACTTAAATCTAATTTTGTTAAAGTAAATAGTTAACAAAAATTCATGTTGTTTACACATTGTCAAGGTTAGCCAAACCGGTTCGGTTTGCATTTGGGTAATTAGTGAACCATAGCGGGCATCGGATGACATGATTGGACCAAGTTTTAATTTTCCTTTCTTTCAATCTATTTTACTATTTAAGATCATATATTTTAGAGTCAGCTGCTATTTTCGTTCCTATGGTTTGTTTTTTTTTTTTTGTTATTTCAGTTCAATTTTCAAAAATGTATCAGTTTCCTTCCTGACATGCTGGAAATTAAAATCTAGTTAAGTCAGACAAGTTTAATGAAGGATATTATTGTCAATTCATATATCTTTTATGTTCACCTTATTTTATGTCTAACAAATGAAAGACAATAATACCCTTCATTAAACATGTCTAACTTAACTGGATTCTAATTTTGGGATTGAAGTGATACGTTTCCTGGATTTCAGGGAGGAAACTGATGCATTTTTTAAAAATAACTGAAATTGCAAATTGAACTAACTACAAGGACGAAAATGACAGTTAACTCCATCTTTTAACTATTTAAAACTTCATATTTTGTTAATATGAAGTTACGCATATCAAGCTCATTCACGCCCTTATAATGTTTATTGCGCATCGTTTAAGGTAATCGATTTGATGATGGAGTTGTTTAAAAAGCAATCGTTACAAACTTAGTAAAAGATGTTGTAAGACATGATCCGAGTAACTTTTTAACTAATGTATATATTATCACCCTAGATTACTAAATTACATGAGTCGCATTTAGTTCAATTTGTGCCATTTCCATGTTAAAATCAATTTGTACATTTGCCGACCCTAATAATAGAATTCTTTAAAAGTGTATAAAGAAATATCAACCACTAATCAAGTCAGATCAATTACTAAGATGACGCGATAACTGTTTCGTCTTAACAAAGGGTTAGATGTCATTTTTTACCTCTTTTTTATTTTACATGTGTTTTCATCATTTTTTAAAAACGTAAACAACTTTTATATATTTTACTATTAAAAAATATATATACAAATATTGGGAATTTTAGTTTCTTTAACTTGAATACAACATTGATATATTTTCTTTTCTCGAAAATAATGTTTGTTAACGAGTTAATGCACCGTGCATACAATGGTGCGTCTAAAACTTGGACAAACAATGAATCTAACCCACTTTTAACGATGTGTCTAATACTAAATCGATACGTATGTCAAAGTATCACAATCTCTTTTGTCGTTTGTTATTAGTTTTGATTTACCGTCTCTCAATCTTAAAGTACACGTGTCGTGTCTCAGTGACTTGCTACAATTTTAGGATTTTTGGTCTTTTTAAACAAATTAACTATCATATAGTGTTTGATACATAACCAATTTAGATTAAAAACCTATGGAAGTCTTATAAACACATAATGCATGAAAGATAACTATACGTGGCTCTGCAGGTGACACAATAATACTCCAGTGGTCTGTAACCGAGAAACCTGTAATTGGTATGCGCGCATGATTTGATGATGCAATGAGATCTGCAGTCTGCAGAATCTGAGTGGCGTATACGTAAAAATAGTTGAAGTGGAAAAGGAGAGAATAGAATATATTTTAAGGACCCACTTGTTATTCGATGCTTCAAATTTTAAAATATATTCTCCCACTCAATATCAATGCGTGATTATGTACACATAACTTGGAGCAACATTTATAAGATCAACAACTAACTTGAAACAAGATATTTCTAAGACTTATAAACCAAGAAAAATAATAAATATCTCTAACTAATTAATATACAAATGATCGAACAAGATTTGTAAAAGAGGAAAAAAAGGGAAAAATTAATAACATGGGTCTATGATATTTTTGGCTTTTAGAAAGGGGATATATTTGAATTTTGGGTTTGATATATATGTAATTATGGTTGATAATAAGGGGATGCATGTAATTTCCACTTAAAAATCCCATCATGTCGACTAACAAATTGTCCATCATCATTGCCGTATCCTCGATGCCAAGGTGATGTGGTCGTTTCTCTGCAATTTCACAAAACAATGATCAGCACAAAGAAGATAATCTCTCATCCTTCACAGTTTCACTTCACACTTTCTGCAATGATCTCTATTCCTTCATATGCTCCCTTTGGAGTTGATATACAAATACACAAATATTAGATTTAAGTGTTGGTGTTGATAGGTGAAATAATGATTGTAATAAGCTTGGTCGTTTAGGCTAGGTGTTGGACTAATGCGCCTACCCACGTATGCGGTTAACGAAGTAGAACACTGCCCTGTGGGCGTTAAACTGGGGGGGGGGGGGGGGGGGGGGGTTATCTGGTGGTAGAGGGGTAGGGTTGTGGGGTCCACTCTTAATCAACCAATCTCACTTTATTTTTATTTAATTCTTAGTTAAAATCATGATAGTTAAAGGATAAGTTAGTTAAAGCTAATTGTCTACGTGGTAGTGAAGTGCGAGAATATTATGCACTTTTAAGTTAGACCACAAGACATAGTCTTATAAATAGGGATGCACATGAAATCGAAAAATCCGATCCATAACCAAAATAACTAGAAAATGAACATAAAAAATCCAAAATCGGCGATTTGGTTTAGTATTTTCTGAAGAAAAAAATTTAGATTTACTTTCAATTATGTATTTTGCGAAAACCAAAACAGAACTCGACCAGACCGAAAAACCATTTGACTTTATAATACTTGTTATTGAATTTATAGAAGTTTTTGGGGTAAACTGCTAAATGGTCCCTGAGGTTTGGTTACTTTTGTCAGTTTGGTCTAAAATTCAAACATTTGAATCTAGGTTCATGTGGTTTCAATTTTGTTGTCATTTCATCCAAAAATCAAAATCTAGTCAGATTTTTCAGTTAACATCCAGTTTTTTTTTAAATTTTTTTTCTCTCTTTTAATAAATTGCTCTTTCAACGTTTTCTTATAACAAATTAAAAAAATCTGACCATTTTACCCTTCATTAAAAGGGAAGAAAAATACTAAAAAACTGGATGCTAACTGAAAAATCTGATCATATTTTGCTTTTGGATGAAATTGACAACAAAATTAGAATCACATGGACCTAAATTCAATGTTTGAGTTTTAGAATAAAGTGTCAAAAGTAAGCAAACCTCCGAATCCATTTTAACAGTTTACTTTAGTTTTTGTTTTCATATTATTGAATTATCAAAGATACTAAATAGTGTAGCCAAAGATAGTCATAAGTGTGTAAGAAAAAAAGAATTAACTACAATCCCATATTCAATATTTTCAACTATTTTTTTCGGTCCAAAAGTTTTAAACTTAAATGGGGAAATAAAAAAAAAAACAACGTATCGTGAAACCAAAATGCCTACACCAAACAGCTTTCCGAACCAACGGTTTAAGCCCAAATCCAACGCAAATCAAGGAAGTATACACACCCCTAAATTTAGGTGATGATGTAGCAAGTGACCTTCTTTCTTCGAAGTTTCTCAAATATAATCGATTTTATTATTATTTTTTATTACAGCTTTACTCTTTCATGGAAATTTTTCACTTTTCAAAAGATTAATGAAGAAGAAAATAAATTAAGCTCTCTTACTCGTATATTGTGCAGTGGTAATAATAATTAAAAAAAAAAACAGACAAAATATCTAGAAGCATTAAAGTTCATACGATTCTAAGTGTGGTCGGGGCGCCGCATTGTGGGGAAGCCACCACGCGTGGAACACCATGGAACACAACCGCTGGTGTGGTCCACAACGCGTGGTGGACTTAACGCGTGGCCCGGAGAAAGCATTTTGAAAACCAATATTTCGAACGTTGGGGCTTGTGGACCGTTGATGATGATGGGTTTTTTATATACACCGTTGATGATGTTGGGTGTGGTGAGTGATGGGCATTTCCATAAAAATCCATAACCTGTGATGGAATAAAGCTCGATGATGTGGCGGAACTTGATTGGAAATTGTGAGTGATAGGTGGGTGGTGAGTGATATTGTGGGGAAGCCACCACGCGTGGAACACCATGGAACACAACCGCTGGTGTGGTCCACAACGCGTGGTGGACTTAACGCGTGGCCCGGAGAAAGCATTTTGAAAACCAATATTTCGAACGTTGGGGCTTGTGGACCGTTGATGATGATGGGTTTTTTATATACACCGTTGATGATGTTGGGTGTGGTGAGTGATGGGCATTTCCATAAAAATCCATAACCTGTGATGGAATAAAGCTCGATGATGTGGCGGAACTTGATTGGAAATTGTGAGTGATAGGTGGGTGGTGAGTGATTGGCGCCCCCCCCCCCCCCAAGCCTCCAAAAACAGTGATGCCTATAAAAGATATGAAATTGACAAAAGAATAATGCTTGGATAGTGTCTACGGCTTTATACTCTTGGTCATTTTTGGGGTGAGATAAGACTTAGAGATCTTTAGGTTCTGAGTTCCATTCCATAAAAGGGTTTTTCTCAGATTTATTGTGTTTCCTCAATTTCTTCTGAATTGGTGTATAGACATTATAGCCTAGTAGAGATGGGTATGATTGGGTGATTCCGCTAATGACACGATGATGCTCCTATGATCCATCAGTAATCTAAATTTGCCGTTAAAAAAATGCTTGGGTGTTCATATTTCAGAAGGTCGCATAAAAGAAAACAATTCAAAGCCTCACTATGATACATATCATTATGTCAATACCCTCATCAGTGGCGCACGTAGAAATTATTTGCTGTAGGTGCGGATGAGTGGTTCAAACATATTTTCAGGGGGTGCGGTCGAGTTTTTTTTGCCTAAAAAGTACATTATTTTTTTTAACAGGTGCGTCCGCCCATCTTAGGCTTTACCTAGGTCCGCCCCTGACCCTCATTACTTGTTTATCAACTCCAATGTATTTCTTTATGAATGGACAAAATTTTAACATATAATTATATGATCAAGATAATGAGTTTAAGCAAACATAGCATGATAATACAGGGTAAATAAATAGTTAACATTACTTTGTCACAATCAAGGTCAATGCATGTGGGGTATATCCAAGGTCCACTTGACACTATTTCCACACGTTTATGGCTTTTAAGACTCAGTCTCATATACAACCAAACGGGTGTTACGCCAAATGGGTGGTTGAGTAAATCAAACTTCGGGTTAAAAAACTTTTAAAAAAGTTAATCTTGGTGCATTCTTGCATTGTACTCAGGCCGGCAAAAGGGAGGGGCGAGGTGGGCGGTCCAGTCTGCCAGTCTCTCGATTGTTTTTTAAACTACATAATATATTTTACATAATAGAGAGTAAAAAACTACTGTCGAGCTTAGGGTCTCACTGGAAGCGGCCTCTCTATTTCTACGGGGCAGAGGTAAGGCTGTCTACGGCTTACCCTCCTCAGACCCTACCTTAGCTTTGCTATTGGTGGGATTTACTGAGTATGATGATGATAATGGAGAGTGTAAAATACAACAATGCTTATCGTGCGATGCGTACGCGAGCAAGAAATTGCGCCGCTTGTCAGTCCTTTTTTTTATAACGTACGTGATTATGTATATAACTTGCGTAATTAAGGTTCCGAACAAACCATGTGTAATTTTGAGTTTAACATGCATAATTTTCATGTTTGGTGCCATGCGGTTTTTAATATGCATTATAACATGCGTAATTATGTCAAGTTAATTATTATTGTGCCACCGCGTTCAATTGAAGGCCTACGGTAGGTTAAGATGTGTGACTGAGATACTCGCGTACGTTCTAGAGGGCTGCAAATCTGCTATAGTGCTATTGAAATACTGAAACTGTTATTACACTTAATAGTTTATTTTTTTGGTTTCTATTTTGCATTTGAAACCTGTTATTGTTAACCTGATTGATTGTATTTTGATTTTTTGAAACCTAATCAATGATCAAACACGGAGGACTTGCGGATTTTGAATTTGATCATTCGTTATTGTTAATCTGATTGATTGTATATTTGTATTAAGGTATGTTTCATTGTGTCTTAGGGGCCCATTTTTTCTAGTCATTTTGAGCCCTCGGATTTTCTGGGACAACCCTGGTTGTATCATGCAAGTAAATAATGCATAACATGACAAAGGATGAAAAGACATATATGGTACGCACAAGTTGGATGTAGAAAAATGGCGTGGACAAAAGAGGCCGAGTTTCGTCTACAAAGGCAAGTGTACATAAGAAATAAAAATAACAAAAGAATAACAAAGCATAAAAAGTAACAAAATCAGGGTTACAAGACTCGAGCCCGGGTGATTGATTCATAGAAAAGCGACGCTTGCCACTTGGACAAAAGAGTTGGCATCTATGCGCTGCTAAATAAGTAATTTTGATACGAAGAAAAAAAAAACATCAGAAATTCCTATAAATTTGCGACAAACCTACTATGCATAAAAAACGACAATCCTAGTTTACGGTCCAATTTGCGACAAAATATCGACAAAACACAGAATCCTTGCAAATCTATCAGAAATTTGCGACCAAGTTTTGACCGTACCATTTGATAATATTAATATAATGATTATCCATCAGAAACAAGTAGAAATAATAATAAATTAGTCGGAAATGCGTAGCAAAGTTTGTGTGCAAATACGTAGCAAAACTAAAACAAAATTATAAATAAAATGGTGATAACATATAATAGAGAAAATTTGGTCACAAACATTTGCTAGGTCTATCTATCCAACAAAATCATTTTTGTCGCAAATGGGTGTTTGCAAAGCATTTGCAATTTTGTTTTTTTTTTTCATGTGTGATTGTGTTCTATCTGGGAGAATGAACTGATTCAAGTATATTCATGCATGTTCAGCTGAAGATACATGTTTATTTTGGTTACAATTGCGAACTTGGTTAAGATTACAAGTTGGATTTTTTATTGGGCTTATGATTGCTTTACTTGTTTTTGGGTTCAATCAAAGTTCGTCTCACATTTTGTAACTACTTTTTGAGTTCAGCATTGGGAAAATATGTTCAATCTATTTTTTTTAACAACAAATTTAGATTATTGACGGACCAAAGGAGTATCATCGTGTCGCCAACAAAACCAACTGATCATATCCATCTTCACTAGGCAATAATGCTATACACCAATTCAGCAGAAAACCCAATAAATCTGTGGAAAATGGCACTAGGCTATGATGTATATGTTCATCTATTAATTCTCTTGCACCCACTCTATGATTGTTTATAATTAATTTCTATGTACATGTTGGTACCATGCACTAAATAATCCGATCCATGATCAAAGCCTCTCAAATTAAAAAAAAAAAGATTTTTATTTTGTGACAATGGTGTTACCAAGTCAACCCAAATCCAAGCTTAATGACACTCGAGCTTTGGCTTGTTAAAATTATAAAAGATCGAACTTGGATGGGTTTGAGCCTGTGTCTTCAAAATCAAGCCCAACTCTTTACATAACCATAAGGTCGGATTACATATTGGGATGGACAGATGTGACCTATGGACTTAAGAATAGAGGTGCACAAAAAACCTCAACCCGGACCTAGGTATTATAAAAAGTTTTTGATTATGTATACCCGAGTTTTTTCAATACCCGGACCTGCTTATTCTGGGTTTTATGTATACCCGAGTTTTTTCAATATCCGTAACCGAGTTTAATAATACACGCACCCGGGTTTTAGGAATACCAGCACCGGGTTTTAGCAATAGTCGGTACCAGGTGTTTGGAATGTATGCAATTCCGGATTTTTATACCCTGCCCAGGTTTTTTTTATACTCATTCCGGTTTTTTTCATACCCAAATCCAGAATTAAGGTACTCTAATACCCGAGCATAGAATCCTGAACCTGGGTACACACGGTATAGATTTCTTGGCCAATACCGATAATTCAAAATCGGGTAGCTACCCGAACCCAGATAATAAAAAAAACTGGTTTTGTGCACCTCTGCTTAAGAAGTTGAGATGGACACATGTGAACTGGATCGGTTAAATTTCTATTGTGCCAGCTCGTTTAGACTAGCGAGACTAGACACTCTTTGTAAGCAACTCTCGCACAATCTTCGCCCAATGGTAGATCCCATCCCACATAAGAAACTCACACCAGTAATCTGTCAAATTATACTATCTCCCATAAAACATTTTTAAGAATAAAAAAGAAACTCGTCATTAATTAATTTAAAAAATTGTAACCAAAGAAAAGAAAATGCCACATTTATTATGGCTATTTACATTACGTCTAAGACACCAATAACAAAAAAAAACGATGTGTTTGTGGGTGGGTTAAGGAGTAATTGCAAAATAACAAAATAATTTTTTTTGGTAAAAAAAAATATAAAAGAGGAAATTTTATTATTCTTAATATATTTATAATATAATCTCTCCTCACATTTTGGAAACTTTTTTATTTTTCCAAATTAAATCTTACCAAATTCCAATTTTACTCTTGGGTCAGAATCTGGATTCGTGGGGGCCCATTTATGACAAGTAAACTTCAATGCTTGAAGTTCTCAACGAAAGGCATAACGGGCACGCCTGAACGACGTCGTCACACTCACTACAAACACACAGATGCCGACACGGCAACAGCACCACTGAGGCGACTCGTTTTCCACACGCTTTACAACCGGGTCCACTCACCACCACCACTCGTTCCGGGTCAATGTACGACGACTCGGCGTCAGCCGCCGCCACCTCTTCCACCTGTGACACACAAGTTCCGGCCACCACCGCCTGCTGCAGCTCCGCCTGCAACGCCGCCGCAACCGCCTCTTGCGCTCTCGCCTTCGCCTCCCATACCTGAGCTTCTGCGATTAGTTGTGTGGCTCGAGCCTCCAGCTCGGCGTTGCGCCGAGCCGCTCGCTCCGCCACGGCTTCTTTTTCTCTTATTATTCGTGATGCTGACTCTTTTGCCGCTCCGATCAGCGCATGATAGTGCCGTTGCTGCTTTTCTGCTAACTTACGCCTTAACTCCTCTCCCTACAAAACGGATAAAAAAGGGTATTTTCACGGGCCAAATATTTAAAGGTCGGAATGCTATAAGTTGTGCTTGAACCTTTGGGTTACTGGCTAATCCGGAACTTTATCGGGGGACGGAGTCAGTGTGAATGAAGAAGTGTACGTGCCTAGTCATGTTTATGCGACGAAGGCGTCATTGCTAGAGAGCCGGCTACGCTCTCCTAATGAGTTCAAGGCAGGACGAAACCAGTGAAACACACAAAAAAGCAGGATGGATTGACTTGTCCCCGAGGACGCACACGGGGATCGAAAACCAACTACGTGACAATACTATTGTTCATAACAAAAAAATGAATACTATATGATTATTTTCTTACCTGCGCTTGAAGATAATGCTCGATTTCGTCTCCTTGTTGGTTGATTAGGTTGGAAAAATCCTCCGGTGAAACAAAACCGGAGTATTGAGGATCGAATGAGTGGTGATGATGTTGTTGATGGTCATTAAAAGCCAACCGGAGACCGGTAGAAACGTCGACGTTTCTCGAATGAATCTGAGAGGCATCCATGAGTTGATTACTATAAGATTGTTGATGAAGATTCAACATGAATTGATTCATATCATTATTATTATTATTATCATCTTCTCTTCTTCGTTTTCCTTGATTCCCACTACAATTCACAACTGCAACGATAGAGAAATTCAGTTCTTGTGTATCGACCCAAATATGTCATATAATGATGTTTATGTAAACCACATCTAATATCTAATGTAACGCTTATGCATCACATATATATATATATATATATATATACCTAGATAGTTGTTGTGTATCAACCCAAATATGCGATAAAATGGTGTCTATGTAAACCACATCTAATGTAACGCTTATGCAACATATATATATATATATATATACGCAAACCTGTATAGTTGTTGAACATGGCTTGATGAAGGAGGATATTTGAAGAAGATTGAGCTTGAACCGCCATTGTTATTGATATTAGTTACAGGTGATTTGAGTAGAGTGGAGAGAAGGTGAAATGGAGAGATGGGTCAGCGATAATAAATGCAAACACAAACACAAACACAAAGACGCATGATAGATGCGATATTCAAAACATATTGGGCGGAGTCTTCAATGTACTTTTTATTTATTTTTTTACACAATTAATGTGTTGATATTATGAAATTTACTTTTTTAATACTTATGGGAAGAATATATTGAAATCCATTATGTAACGGCACTTTAATACCTACTACTATTGTTATTGTGAGAAAGGAAAGGGTTAAAAGATGGTTGTGACGTTAGGGATGTGTATGGTTTGGTTTGGTTTAGTTCGTTATTATTAACCGACATCGTAATCGAAGTCATCGGTTCAGATTATTCGGTTTATTTATTAGTTTTCGGTTCGGTTCGGTTCAGTTAATTTCAATTACTATCCAAACCAAACAAAGGCTAATTTTTTACTTAGAAGTACATGTAATGAATGTCTAAATACTTGAAATTGAGGTATGAATAAATAAAATTGATGTATGAATACATTTATGAAATGGTAGTATAAAACATATACGGGAGGTATAAAAGCTAGAAATATATGAAAATATAAATGGTTTTCTTCGGTCTCGTTAATAACGGTTAATCGATGGTACAAAAGAATAACTGATAATCGATTTTCGGTTTCAGTTAATTTCAGTTCGGCTTCGTCGGTTTTCGGTTCTGATTCAGTTAAGGGTTCGATTATTGCGCACCCTATATGCCTTTTTCTTAACGGCAACGACCAGGAGGTTTTGACTAATACCTTTCCTTATAATGTAGATTTTATTAAAAGACGATTCGACTGGTCAACAGGCCTTGTTTACCTCCCCTTTGGTTATTAGTGCCGCCCATAGTAAAGGGAATCAAGAATCTCTCTTATACGTCAAAATCTCAAGCACATTCATAATGAAAAGATAGGATGTAACGAAAATTAGGCCAAATGCCCTTAGCAAGTGGCAATCTTCATGGACCGCTAAGTTGAATACAAATCACAAAAAAAAAGTTGTGATTTGAGATTATTACATTTACATGACAGCATGCATACCATGATATTAAAATGCAAAACTTTGTAGATAGCTTGTTTTGGTGTCTAATTATTGGAACTACGAAATGCCCATGACAACCCATATGGACCATCATTTGGTTGGGTGGTCATAAGTAATTGCAAAGGAATAGAGAAAGCAATCCCCATATCTTTATGTATGAGCATTATTTTCTTTGTGGATTAAGACCATATTATAACACCAAAATAAACCAACCCTCAACTCAAACATTGCTTTAGACATGGTTTTTGTTGACCATTATATCCACTTTCTTGTATACTTCAGAAATTCAAACCAAACATATACCTAAATGGCTATATGAATATGTACGTATACATGCATGGGCATACCTATATTATTAAGATGAGGTCGATCGATCCCTATGAACCTTCTTCTTGTTTAGTGTATGTGGTGCAATCTAATTGTCACCGACCCTTAAGAAATTTTGACACAAGCATCAGAAAAAATATATTTAAGATTTTAAAAATTTACAAATATAAACTAATTAACACTTAAGAGCATTCACGTCCTATCCATCAAAATATGTGAGAGAGAGTCTTTATATTATAAAGGGTATAAAAAATGGTTGTGAATGGAGGAGAGAGAAAATGTTACTGTTAATCTGTATATTTGGGGGGACACTGTTCACCCCCTATAGTTTTTAGTATATATTAAAAGTGGTTGTGAGTGAAGGAGAGAGAAAATGTAATGATAAAGGTATAAAAATATTATTTAATTGAAAAGGAGAGAGAAAAATTATTTGTTTTTAGTGGAAGTATATTGATATAGGAGTTATTTTTTAGTGGAATGTATGTATATTTTTAAGGAGCTGGATATGAATGCTATAAGACCTTCATTAGCCCAGTGATCATTCAACTCGAAAGTCTATTTTAAAAGATAATTAACAATTAACTTAATAAACATTTAAATTTATATCTATTAACAGAGGACTTGAAATGAGTAGTGTGTGGACACTTATCCACCTGTTGTTCGTTGGTTTTATTTATATTAAATTCGTGTTTTTTGTTTGTCTTTAAGAATTATTGTTTTCGGATATCAACATGATTAGTTGTGCTGGTTCAGTGGTTTAGGCGATTCTTACGATGAATAATTCAGTAACAAGACAATCAGCTTTATAATAATAATTCGAGCCAAATGAGCAAGCCAATTAAACGAGTCTAACAAGTGATTATTAGATTTATTTGAACGAGCAAGCAACTTTATACTAATTCGAGCCAAGCGGTAACTTGTTGATTAATCACTTGATTTGGGTTTGAATGTGTGATTTGACCCAAATCGAATTGAAAATTTTAGTTAATGATAAACAGCTGACCCTTGAAATTTTTGACCCCATAAAAGATTTTTGGGTCCGCCACTATATGTATGAATGCGTGCATGCATATATACACGTACGTATATGTACAAACGAATGCAAAATGCGTATATGTATAAATGTATGTATATATATACATGCATGGAATGGATGAATAGATATGTTCTTTAGAGAAAATTACAATACACTTATTGCCATACACATTTTTTTGTAAAATCTAATGTGATTTAACTTTTGTTTAAACATTTTTGTTTAATTAGCATATTCTTTACTTACACAAGAAACTTTGTTTTAAAACACGGGCAATTTTTTGGACACCTTTGTGTTACAACTCCCTTTAACTTTAAATTGAATCACTTATTGATATTCGGTTACAACCATTCAATATATTTTGCAAGTCATATACATCTCTTTTCAAATTATACAATGATCCCACTCATGATTTAAACAACTTTTTTGTTGAAAATATGTTTCAAGTTATGTCTTTGTTTCAAACATGTGAACAACTTTCACCACTATGTTTATTAGATCTTGAATGATGAGTATAAAGAAGAAAAAACCATCTCTCACATTACCTAATTTGTCAACTATGTATACATATAAAGGTGGAATATATGTTAAGAAAGTTAAAGGGTTGGTGGTAGTGGTGGTAATTAATCCTCAACCAAAGAATGCCATTATTTGCTTTAATCAATGAGGGTGGTAAGAATTAAAGAGAGAAACCACCAAACAAAAGGTGAGAGACTTAAAGATTAAAAAAAAACACAAGAATGTGAAAGAGAGTGGTATCATGCCATTTTTCTTCCCTTTGGTCCCATGGTGATGGTGGGTCTTTCTTTCTTCGATACACAAGGTCATATGACAACATCTTCCAATGTCTTTTAATTATTAAAATTCTATTTTAATAATTATTTAAAAATATAATCAAACATTTTCTTTTTTTATGGAAATAAAACTTAGGTTCTCTCTCACATGCACACAAAACAAACTCATGAAAATAATTGTTGTTTTCTCCCTCTTGAAGGTTAAGATCCATGGATGCTCCTTAAGAGAATCCCCTTTGTCTCTTTCCTCTTAGGGTTTTGCTTGTGCCTTTAAAATCGGTGAGATGCATAGAAACTTACAATTTACAGAATGTCACATTGCTTGTTCCTTTCATAGGGGGGCTCTCTAGATGCTAAATATATAAAGTAACATACAAAACTAGATTCGGGTGTTGTATATATTTTATACACTGTGTATATATATACGGACGCGCCTCGTCTATTAAAAATCAACCTTAAACCATCATCATATTTTAATACTAAGCTAACACGAAAGAATTGACCGTTTGTTTATATCTAATAATGTTTATAGAAATACTACGAATCAGAGGATTTTCATCAACAACAAAAAGTTAAGATCTTACGATTCCAAAATCTTATAAGGATTGTATTTAGACGCTATAATGTTCTTGGAATTACGGTATCTTTAGGACATTCCGTCAATGAAATTCCGTGAGAAATCCAGTCGTGAGTAAAGACTTCACTGACGGATCACTAACGGTCTATCAAATCTTTCTTTATAAATGACGTTTAAACCAATTACACGACATTTTAAACCAATTACATGCTGCCTAAACCGTCTTATTTGGACAAAGTTATTTCTAATTCTTTATATTAAGGTGCATAACGAAGAATATAAAAGAGCCTACTTGTTAGCCGTATGCATGATACTTTTTTTGTAGGCTAATTATTTATATTATATTTAGACTTTTAATTAATGATGGAAAAAGATATAATTAATAATGTGTCATGTGTTAGAAAGTAATTTGATAGAAATAATGTGTCATATGATATAGAGACATGGATGATAAAGGGTTAATGGTGGTGGATGGGCAACTAATTGAGACGAAGTTGGTGATGCCGATGATAGTGCTTAAGATGGTGATAACTTTTTTATTTATTTATCCCATATCCTTTTTTTAGTTCTAATCACTAAGATGGTTTTAAAGATATTAATTAAAGTAAAACAGTCCATCATGTCATTAGCAAAGAAGTTGTAGGTGAGACATCTTACTTAATTTAGTGTTTGTTTCATTATTCTAATTTCATCATCATTTACCGCTACTTTTAACATCTTTCACACGTATATGTCGGATGAGTTAAGTAAAAACTATTGACAAGTATGAACCAAAAGAAGTACCTTTAAGCCTTTGATCATGGAATAAAATCAGGGAACAATTGCGATTTATGAAGTGTAAGAGATATAAGAGATGACGATCTTGATTCTTGATTATCCACTGAAATGTGATTAGTCCAAAGGCTAAAAAGTGGTCTCTCGCCTGAAGTAGTGTGATTACTCTAATTAAGCTTAGGGGCTGTTTGTTTCAGCTCTTAATGATTTAGACCTCTTACTGGTTAAACACTTAATAGTTCAGATTTTTTGTTTCGTGAGCAGATGTTTGAATGGTTTAGACATTTGCCTCTAAATGGTTAAGCATTATACTGAGTCTGAATGGTTAAAACCTCTTATCTAAATTGGTCTGACATTTGCCTCTGAATGGCTAAACATTATACTGGCTCTTAATGGTTCAGACCTCTTACTGGTTCAGTCTTTTTTACTAGTTCAACACTTACTCATTCAGAAGTTGCCACGGAGTCATTAAAGGTTAAGTATAATACTATACATTATTATTCTTTGATGGAGATCAAAGGAGCATTAGGTGTCTAGACAGACAATGGATGATGTGCATGATAAGTATTTTAAAGTGATTGCATATGTATATGTTTTAACATGTTCTCATCTTTTATGTTTTTTTTGTGTATTTATATTCTAGTACCACTAAAAAAGGGAGAAATATTTATGTAACTATGAGTAGAATAAAGAAAAAGGGAGAGTGAATAATATGGAAAAAGGACCATAGATTTAAAGTGGTTTGGCATCACATGAGTGAATATATAATAACAATAATGGTGGTCACAAGGGACTTGGGAGGAGGAAACCATCTAAGGACATGCATCACACTCATCAAGTCAGGTCAGTGAGCCATTTAAGTCATGGGAAAAAGCAAGGGCAGGGCAGGGCAGGGTATGGTGGTGCATGGGGTCCTTTCTTCTTATTTTGGTTCATTGTGGGACTTGTCAATTTGTCATAACAGGCATTTGGGTTAACTTGTATACCTTAAGAGAAAATGTATATTATTATTATCACCTAATGTGAAATATCTATATATATTTTTACTTTTTATGATGAGAGTTAACTGCATCAAAATATACGAGGTCAATAAAATGTTGTATTTTGTTTTTTAAGTTATTGTAATTTATTTTACCTTTATTATGCACGTTTTATTAAGCATTGTTTCGAACTTTGCTTAACGATAAAGAGATCATGGTAGTAAAAAAAATCAAAGTCAAAATTACTCGTCTCAATATTTTCTTCCTCGAAACTTGATGACTCATATGAAAATCGTGGAAGTTGAAACTAAAACGGATATATTTTAAGAGAGATTTGAAATATATTGAGTGAGAGAATTATATATTTGTTTGTGAAAAAATAAATATAGAGTTGAAGAGTATATATGTTTTTTAAAGACCCCCCCCCCCCCCCCCCCCACCCTCTTGAACGATCAAAAGATACGATTTTTCGACTTTGCATGGCCTTAGAGTCAAGAGAGTCCTCCCATTTTACCAAGATTTCCCCATGTGATACGTTATCGACTTATCGTCACATCGGTTTTTTTTTCCTACTTTTCTCAGTTTTCCTCAGATTGCATGGTGTCATTCCATATTTCCCTAAAAGTAAACTGTTTTAATTTGATTTGAATTTTAAAACATTTATATATTTAAAATAAAAAATACATAAATAAAAAGATAAAAGTACATAATTAAAATAAAAACTACATGCTTAAAAATGATTAAAAAATTATAAAAATATAACTTACAACATTTTAATAAAATAAAACTAGTTGTGATTTGGTTCATTTGGAGGTAGGCTTGGTGCTGATGTTCCAAATCCCAGATAAGATATTTTTAAGGTTTATGTGTCGATGCTCCAAATCCTCGCATAAAAACGCTGAACGTCGGTGTTAGTCATTCTACAAAGAAATTCTCTAGAATACAAACTAATAACGCAATCACAAAACTCTTGCAAGCTTTCACATGATGTTCTCAGACACATGCAAATAATCATCAAGCGCGCCAGGAGCATTCTAGTATGCTAGTTGTCGTATAGCTGACATATGTTGCATCGTATGTAGTATGACGTCAACTTTCTCTCAAAATCACATACAATCTGCAAAAACAAATGTTTATTCATTCGAAACTGCTCAGGTGTGAGTATTTGATCATTGTTAAAATAGTGACTAAGTAGTCGTGCATGAGACGCTTTATGGTTGTCCAATATATCTAGTTGAAAAATACAAATCTTTATTAAAAATAATATAAATAAAGAATAACAAGAACAAATATTACAAATAATAAAAATAGAAGGCAACATTTTATGAACATTTTTTAAAAATAAATGGTAATTAACAAGAACAAAATATTAAAATAATAAAAATAGAATACAACAGTTTATGAACATGTTTAAACATTTAATACCGTATTGACGACGACGCGGTACCTTGAGTTTGGTTTATAGATAACGCGGCTACGATAGTCAGATATACAGAATGTTGTTTTGTTCTCTCGTAATTGTTGTCGTTGGAGCTTGATGAATGGTACAAATATGGTGTAGGTTCTGGAATTTCGAGTAGATCCTTTTTGCTGTGTGGAGGAAGAGTATAAATATTTATTTGTGAAATAAAGAATATGTATGAAGAATGTTGAAGAAGAGTAAATTTTTTGTTAGAAAAATGCGTTAGTTTAGTCGATTTGATAGGTTTGGAATTAATTTTTATTTTAGTTTTAATGGTCATTTGACTGTTGTGAAACACTCACAATCATCACCCAACTCTCCATGTGGATTGATGAGGCCTCAACGAGTTTTAGTGAAAAAAGAAACCACGGATCCGGGGGGTGGTATTCTGGTCGGGGCCGGGTCTCCCCAATCCTTCCCGAAATCGACTTCTTGACCCTTGTTATAACAAAATAAACGCTTCTTTATTAACTGTCATATATGTAAGAAAATGAGTAAAAAGGAAAAAGAAGAGAAAATAATACATGTAAGAAAAGGAGTAGAAAGGAAAAGAAGAGAATAAATTAAAGAGCAGAAAGGAAAATTTTAATTAACTACCGTGTTCAAAAGAAATGAAAAGAAAACTAATGATTTCATGTAAAAAATGGTTTCCTTCCAAATTTGGAAGGATTTACTTTGATGGAAAAAGACGTAAGTTTTCATTTCATTTCTCTCCATTTCCTTTTTTAGAAAAAAACTCTAGAACACGACTTTTTTAAACATCCTTCCAAATCCTTCTTTTCCTTCGTTAAATGAAACTCGAGAACACATCGTAAAGATTAAAGATGGTGTGGTTATGTGAGTTGTATAAAATGATTAAAAAAAAGATTTATCACATCAAATAATAACAAAAGTAGTTTAGACAAAAAACATGACAATTCATTACATTTTCTAGTAATAAACCATAATCTTGTAGCAAAGATTTGTTACAATTTTGATAGGATCTATCAGGTCCAGAACCAAACACACTCTTGTCTCTTCACTCTTGGTATGGTCACATCAGTTGCTGAATCCAATTAGCCCAAATCTTAGGCCCACTTCAACTTTAGCCCAATATTTATGGCCCAATTGTGAACATTAGGATTTAGGATGATCTTGCCAGTAAACCAAATTACCAAATCAATGAACTTAAGTTAAGTGTGGCCAATCTAAACAACCAAATCAACAAGATTGATTGAAAAAAAAATATATTTCAACAAGCAAAAAAAAAGGTTAAAGATTGATGGTGAGATTTAAAAACCCGCACATGGATTGATACTCAGCATCTTACTACGATTGATTGAACCCAAACCGTTGAAAAAGCCAACCGATAACAGGAATCTTCTGTATGAAAACTGATATTGTGGACCAAAAGCCACTGCATAAAGTGCATCACATCACAAGTAACTAATAAATAATAACACAAGGGAAATGATAACCTCATGAAAATGACCTCAAGCAAACCTGCAAAGAATAATGAATCCAAAAGCCTCTGCGGCCATTCCTATAACGGGCCACCTGATGATTACAAGGAAGAACCCGATACCAAAAGAAATCGTGCCCTGAAAGCAATGTTAGGTATAAAGTGGCGTAGCGGAACCAACACACATGTACAAATGATATAGTCAAGTGATATAGAAAATAGTATACACGACACAAGAATTTTACGTGGTTCGGTCCAGTTGGGGAGCTACATCCACGGGCTGTAACTAGGTTATTTCATGAAGCTCAGACAAAGATTACAATACATGCCTAGGATAGTAGGGATATATACATACCAAAAAAACTAAACCGGGCCTGGCCCATCTTTTCGAATGTCAACCCCAAAAGCCCAATAAACCAATGACTTCACCAACCCAACAAGCAAAGACCAAATGAAAACACATAAACATATTTTCTATGATATAAAAAGATAGAAGTAGAACCTTAAAGTTGCCGCGTTTGGTGAAGAATTGCAAGGAGGATTGGACTCCAATGGTCGTTATAACTCCTGAGACGAATAGGATCTGATTCAGTACCGAATAAAACGGACCCTTTGTTAGTAACTGTCAGTTAAGTAACAAGAAACATGAATAAGCAATTAAAGAAACCAACATTTCCAATTGCGAGTAGCCCCTTGTCAAAGAAGAAAATGACTCCGAAAAACAAGAAAAAGACACCAAATCCGGTCAGGCCCAAACCGATCTCTGTGTCATCAAAGAACAAATTGCTTAGCAAACCGATAATAAAAAACAAAGTGGTTCATGTCACTAAGAAATACTAATGAAGCTTTTTATTAATAAGTTTCCTTAGAGTATGTGTAACACAATCGGTAGTGGACAGCTTTTCAGGGGCTTAAAGCGGATAATAAAAGTGGGGGTCTTTTCGTAAAAAAAAAACAATAGATTATTTATAAGAGCGAGAACAAGCTATTGAAAACTTACTTTTCAACTCGTTCATCTCTAAACCAACCATCGTGTCGTGTCTATTCAGAAGAAAGTTTTCACAGACTGAATCACAAGACTAATTCAGATAAAAATATAGAATACATTGAGATTGATCCGTTAGTTTTACATGTAATATAATAAAAGAATGATCCAATAGGAGAGAGAGAATTTTATAAATTTGACAATTGTTTCGGAAAAGAAAATGTGTATCTTCCTTCATAAATCTTAAACGGATAATAAATTATAAACCTGTTTCAGAGAGAGGTGCGGTTTCATATGGTATCGTTCTCGTGTGTCAAGAAATGGATCATTGTCAATGTGTTAAAACAGTTTTTAGAATTAGTTATTTTAATCCTTGTACTTTATTGGTTTAGCTACTTGGGTATTGTTCTTTTACTTTTGTTGTTTATGGTACTTGTTACTTTTCAACCATTGAGTCATTTAATAGGCTCCGTTTGTTTGGGTACGTGCTTACACTATTACTTTTTTTTTAAGGACGAATATCTTTTAATTGATTTCATTTGTGAGACTTGAACTCAAGACCTATCCCTCTCAAACACACAAAATACCAGTCACTCTAACTAGATACATGGAAAATATTATATTTAGGATAATTTCAAAATAAAGATTAAAATAAATTACTTGACTTGAAATCTCATGAGAAACTAAATACTCATGAAGAATAATACATCAAATTAGAATTTATGATACTCATTGCTAATTCTGCATGTTTAGATACCAGAAAGTTATGTGTTAAATTTTAAACTTTCAAAAGTAGTGAATCAAAATGCCCCAGAGACACTTATTGTATGTTGTTTGATTCGAATATTGTTTAGTGAAGAAGCACAGACTCACCGCTTCCCACAAGAGACTGAGAACCACACCTTGTTCTTCCTCTCGAACCTGGACCTGCAAAGAAGAAAAGAGAGAAGTGGGGTAGAGACGGCCGGTAGAGGAAAAATCCTCTATTTCCAGCTACAAAAAGGTGTGTTAGCCCCAATATCCCATGCCCTAATAATGAGGTGAAGACCTCCTTATATAGAAGACATTAGAAACTCTAACCTCAATGGGCCAGGCTCAGTTAGGGGTTGTCGCTACGAGCCCACAGCCTAGTATAGCTTAAACTATATCGCGCTAGGCTTCGCGGGTTAGTAAGCAATAAATAACATAATAAAGTACGATAACGGTATGACGGATCGTTTGGGTCGGGTCCGATACCCTACCTCGACAAGTCCCCCAGTCTAGCGTTGCTCTTGCTGCAAGCGCCGGGAGGATCACTAGACTTATTAGGAGTGCTTGGAAGTGAAAATTATTAATTCTAGGCTTACCTATCGTCGGGGCGCAAGAGCTTTGCTAGCTGCGCTTGTTACGTCTGTCTTTAACTGTGAGTGGAGATCATGGAACAGTGAAAAGCGCATGATTGTTCATCGTAGAAATTGGTTGGGCAGAGCCCGGCTGCTATCTTTTGTACTGGCGCACTCTTATGAGTTTCCAAGGTTGCCCGTATGCGTACATGTCCCGCGCATGAACCTTGGAACAAGTTGAGTTTTTTGGTTGTTGAGTATGGGTATGGCCTAGTGCTCGTATGACTTGTACGACATTTGACCATGTCCCTTCGAGTCCCGCAGTCCGGTATTATGATTGAAAATAATGATATCGGACTAGGATGAATTCGAAAAATAGATTACCTTTAGAAAATGAATGACATTCGAACCCTTGAAAGGGTTGATGTCCATGCCTTGACGATCCCTGCCACGCGTCCGTGTCACCAGGTGTATCGTCGTTGCCGTAATGTGTAGCCATTGGTGATTGTAAATGCTGATATGGATGTTGTACCACCTCAGGCGAATGTAGAACCGTTGATGGTTGCACCCGTCATTGTTATCGATGATCTGGTTATGGCTTCATTGTTGCAGCCAGAGAGGAGATGTGCAATACAGCCCTGCAGAAGTGCTTGCTATGCTCAGTGATCCCGAAAGGGTGTTTAGAGCGTTATGTATGTTTCCCACAATGTTTTTATAAATGTGGGACAAGTACTTGGTTTTTCATCAGTGGTTATGTGCATATATTACCAAGATACCCACTAGGATAATAGTGGTTGAATACATCTATTACCAAGATGCCCACTCTTAGCGCTGTATTTTTGTGACTAATACTTTTTTGAAGGCGTAGGTGTTCATACTAACTACGTCATGTTTAGTATTGTCATATAAGCGTTTCACCGTATTTTGCAGTTTAAATGCGATGGTGGATTGCGTTTACAAATGTTTATATAAACATTCGTTGAGATAAGAAAGTGTTTTATAACGCTTATGGCGTTAAAGAACACATATTCAGATAATTGGGTGCTTTATACGCGCTTAGCGTGAATGAGCACTTATTAAATTATCAAATATATTTCCTGTCGCGCACCGGCGTGTGGAATATTTGCTTAAATTTCAACAAGTGATACTCTCTGTCGCGCTGTGGCGTGTGAGACACCTGACCAAAATCATAAAGTGTTTACGCGCTTGGCGTGAAAGAGCACTTTATGTAAGCTACTGTGTATTTTTCCCGGTCGCGCATTGGCGTGTGGACTACTTATAGTTGGTAGCTGATTTGTTTAAATTACCTCGTGCGAATAATCCTCGTCGACTATGGCATGAGGGTTTTTTGTTATCCATGTCGCCTATTGGCTTGGAGAATACATATCCGAATAAGTATTTTCCTATCGCACAACGTGTGGAATACTTATTTGAATGATCAAGTATATTGGTTTTGTCGTGCATTTATCTTAATTACGAAGCGTGTGTCGTACCATGCGCTACATTGTAGACTAAATGGTGTGGGAAGTATAAATATCCCATGGGGCACGAATAGCAATGATCAGGACCATCGCCAAATAAATCTGTGGTCCATAGCCTACCCGTCAAATGGTCATTGACTTCCAGTCTTGTAAACCACTGAACGTTTAAGTAAAGTATGAGCCGAAATCCTGTTGCCTTTAAACAACGATAGTTGGTGTCAACACGTTTGTGACATACAAGACCTCGCTTAGCATGTGAGGATTTATGTAGTTTAAAAATCATCTAGCACATCGAAACACCCACGATATATAAGAACCCGTGTCTTGTATGTATAGCGGATATCAACCTGATGGCAGTCCTAGGGAAAATGATCCCTTGAAGTCGTAGTGGCGCTATGCCCTGCTAGTCCCCCAGTTCAATGCTGCTAAATGATGTTTAGTAGATTTGAACTTAAATGATATAATAGATGTGAAAAGCAATAATGCAAGTACGTCTAAAAGGGTCCCATGTTACAGACTATAATATGCTTACCAAGAACGTAGAAAAATGTATGTCGGAGGACGGTGAATGTGAGATATAAAAAGTGCGGCGAAGCATAGCGAGTCAAAGGCAAATCCTTGAATCAAAGTTTAAGTCAGGTTGGAATTGCGTCTGAGACTTAACCCGGCGGACAAGGTGCATGTGCCGGCAAGATCAAGTTCAAGCTTAGCGTGACCAATAAAGCATATTTCTGCTGCAATAATACGCGCACGACTACAAGTAATACTCTGAAAGTTATTTGAATTTCCATGTCATTGTTTTATAAAAACCACAGAACATGTCATACATCATTTTAGTAGTTGTCTATGATAAGGTAGGTAACCATGAGGGCAAAAAAGAATTACGTTTGTGTTATTGCCCTTTATACAAGGGGTCCACCTCTTTCATGTAGTAGAATAAACAGAGAGAATTAATATGTATTTTAACAAACATGTTACTGATGGATCAATACATACTTTGTTGAAATCACCGCTTCCCACAAGAGACTGAGAACCACACCTTGCTCTTCCTCTCGAACCTGGACATGCAAAGAGAAAAGAGAGAAGTGGGGTAGAGACGGCCGGTAGAGGAAGAATCCTCTATTTCCAGCTACAAAAAGGTGTGTTAGCCCCAATATCACATGCCCTAATAATGAGGTGAAGACCTCCTTATATAGAAGACATAGGAAACCCTAACCTCAATGGGCCAGGCCCACAGCCTAGTATAGATTAAACTATATCGCGCTAGGCTTCGCGGGTTAGTACGCAATAAATAACATAATAAAGTACGATAACGATAATGACGGATCGTTTGGGTCCGGTCCGATACCCTACCTCGACATTTACTTAGTTCGGATTTGTCTTTAACACGACGGTCCTATCGTTTGAAAATCGTTTGGAAAACTAGTCCATTGTCTAGAGTTTTCAAAAGACTTGGCGTGTTCAAATTCTAACATGTATAACTTTATATTAGATTTTGTTTGAAAAAAAATAGAAGATCCAATTGCCATCTTGGAAGACCTAGGCTTTGGTATCATCAAATTTTATGAAAAAAGATTAATAACTAACTAATTAGAAGAAAATCATGGTGTCAGTTATGTTTACAAGGAAAATGGAGATTGAATCCACATCTTAAAATTTCGATTATTTTATCTTTAAAAAGTAGTAATGATATGTGAAAGGGGCCTCGGTTTTTCTTTTTGTCTAGGGCCTTCAAAATTATTGAGTCGACTCTAGTCCGTAGATGTATATTAATTACGTTAATAAGATAACACTTATTTTAGATATCAAATCATCGACTCACTGTTAATCATAACTATCAATAGTAAAAGAATTAGGGTTGTCCGGTTCACGAATTTACTTTAATTGGATTTTTTTTTCATCCAAAAATGTGTTTGATCGACTATAAGATGAAACTTGAATATAATTCCTTCCATCAAATTCTTTCAATCATGTAAATGTAGCTTTCATTCACACGAAATCTTAAAGCATTACAATAGAATTGGTAGAAGATTACCACAAAGCAAGTGCTCACTAGTGTTCTACATTTAGGACACACGACTCTACTTTGCTTTCTATCATCTTCACGCTTACCATACCACTGTCATATGTTGCCACCGACAAGTACGAAAGATGTTGCTAGAGATTTGTGCCTAGTACCACAAATTCGATAGATTGAAAGGTTGTTGTTAGAGATCCATCGTCTGGCACAACAGATCTGACGTATTTAAAAGTTTATGAAGTCACTAGGGTGAATATTTAGAATTATTGGTGCAATAATGTAGAAGCAAGCGTTGCCATAAAAATATAAGGGGGACATAACACTCCCCACTAGATCAAATTAGTTGCGACAGTGTTCTACCTCATCATTTGAAACCCATACCGCTTCCCAAGAAATTCCCCACACTTCCTTTCACCAACAAACAACTACATTGCGACAGATGTCTTCTTCCCCGCCTTCTTTCTCAATCACAGTGTGGCTCATGAACCCATGAAATCTCATCATGCCAAAGATGAAAAGGTTGCGGTGATGTTCTAGTTGAACCCACCAAACCCAAGGCTCTATCACAGTAGTGCGCCGTCCCCCTTAAGAGTCATCCTTAGCGACTTATGAACGGTCAAACAAAGGAATAATTGTTCATGTCTGAAGATGAGTGGTGTGAGGGCCTATGATGTATGTTGATGACGATGACTAAGAGGTCAAAGATAAGGGTTTAAGAGACATAGAGAGTGGACAAGTCAGATTATAATTGAGATGGAAACATAGCAAACGACTAATAAACAAATATCATATTAAGGAAAATTTTATCATCAAACTTTTTACTATCTAGTTCTTTAACAAATCAAACCAAACATCACCCCAATTTTTAGCGAAATAAATTCTAACTTGAAAATAAACTCCTAAAACAAAACCCTCTATAGGTTATTTTATGGAACGTCTTTTATCATGCAATAACAAAAACATTTATACACATAGTACTAGAAATGAGCTTAGTACCGGTACCGAAAATACCCACATTAAAATTCGTTAAATATAGGTACTAGTACTGAAAAGGTTCGGTACGGTACCGGTACGAGACTGATACGGTACCGATATTTGAAGAAAAAATTCAGTAAAATACCGGTACCATACCAAAAATACCAATACCGAAAATACAAAAAAGTTGGTACCCATTCAATACCGAAATTAATTCGATACGTGAAATTCAGAGTACCAAATCCGGTACAAACAATAGTGAGATTTTACAAATCGGAGACTTGATCAATAATATTGCGACCCATTTCAAACCAATTCTAAATCGACTGCGCAAAACAGAGTATCCACAACCAAATCATTCACAGGATCATCAGTACCCACCATCACTTCCTTCTTCTGATTCGATCAAATCAGTTTCAAGATCAAGAAAATGGCAAGACCAGTATCCGCACTAGCAAAATACAAACTGGTGTTCTTGGGGGATCAATCCGTTGGCAAAACCAGCATCATCACTCGCTTTATGTATGACAAGTTCGATACCTCTTATCAGGTACCAAAATGGCATAATGTTATCCTTAATTTCATCAGATCAAATCAGCGATCTGTTGTTTTTGTTGTAGATCTGTTGTTTTTGTTGCTTTAGTTTCTGTTAGTATGAGTTTAATGTTCATTATTTGGGATTTTGATGCATGTTTTTTGTAAGTTGTACAAGGGTTTTTTGGGTTTTGGAGTTTAGTTGGTTAATTATGTTACAAGAAACAAGGGTCTGTTAGTGACTTGGTGTTTAGTTTTAGTTTATTTAGATGGGTATTGATGTGACAAATTGGTGAGATTTCGTGATCCGAAAGTCGGAGAATGTGGTGCTTGTTTTGGGTATAAGAAATGAACATGTTAAGACCATACGGTGTGGAGGGGATTGAAAATGGGGCATTATGCAAAAACGGGAGGTGTGGGGCGGGGGCGGGGATTGAAAATGGGGCATTATGCAAAAACGGGAGGTGTGGGCCGGGGGCGTGGAAGAGCGGCGTTATTCGACACGTGGCACACACTTTTATACTTGAAAATTATATAAAAGCTATTAAATTTAGTTAAAAAACATTAATATTTATTGCATCCAATCACAAGCGGCCACGGTCTCTCCCACTATACCCTCCACGCTGGTGGAATTCTTGCTGCCCCTTCAACAACGTGTGTGCAGCGTGGAAAGGCATAAACTCCTTTAATGTAGGTTTTGTATCAAATTAAGAGGTTGTAATTGGCAAATTTTAGTAGAATTGGATTCTTATGTAATAAAGACATATTAGATTGTTGTTGCTAGGTTCTTGGTTTTAAAATGCGCGCATCAGGAGTGCACAATGCGTGCATCACATGATGCAGTGATGAGTTCGCATTGCATGTTGCGATTCCATGATGCGCGCATCACATGATGTGATCTAGAGTGGCGCCTTATGCAGTTGACCGGTATTTGAACAAACTAGATCTTTAATTGAACAAATTTGACTATAGATGATGAGAATATATTATATTTTAGTGTTCAAAGGTTCACAAGTTCAAATCTTAGCTATAAATATTTTTTTGGTATTTTAAATACAGAACGCCTCGCATACGTTCGGGTATTGGGATCAAAACGCATCGGATCTCTGCAATCATTTTAAAACCAAGCTAGGTTACTTTTTCAATGGTTCGCTCTTGTGTTATGTTGCAGAGGATACATGATTGATTACATGAGTTGGTATCCCCAAAAATTGTCATTGTAATACAAAGTTATTCGGTGAATGTTCAGTAGTACTTAAGTGGGTAAGTATAAGGCTTAGGGTGCTTACAAAAGCTTATTGCACAACCCTCACGCTCTTGCTGCAATTTTGTTACCCTTGATGCGATAACATCTTAGCGTCTTATCTGTCTTTCTTTGGTGTGCCAATGTTTTTGTGTGAGCAACGCGTGTCTAAATGACTGTACCATGTCCACCTGTTCTAAAAACTTCTTTACATGATCAAAATGAAGCTAAATCAGTTTTCTGTTGTATTAATATATGAATGTTGACTTGATCTCGTGTAATATATTAATGTTGCCTTGATCCATATGTGTTGGACTAATTTGCGTTCTATATTGATCAGGCAACCATTGGAATTGACTTCTTGTCAAAGACAATGTATCTTGAAGATCGGACTGTTCGCCTGCAGTTGTGGTAAGATGTTCTGCCATAATGTTTCAGATCTTCCCAAGCGATGTTCATTATATTTTTTCTGAACTTTACTACGTCTTTCTCTAAATTATATCTCATAAATTGTCAAACTTTTAGTAAATCCCGGTTAGCATCAGTTTAATCTCTTAGAAAAATTCATTTTGATTAAATCCATGTGGAACCAAACCTGAAGTCAGTATACCCACGTAACTTCTAACTTCGTATGTATAAAATAATTCAATTTGTACTTTTGTTTTGATGATCTTTTTGACCGAGTTATATCGTATTATCTTCAGGGATACGGCTGGGCAAGAGCGATTTAGGAGTCTCATACCAAGCTATATAAGGGACTCTTCAGTTGCAGTGATTATCTATGATGTTGCAAGTACGAAATAAATAATAAAACGTCATTTTCTAAAATATATATATATATATATATATATATATATTTTCGTTACTCCGTCTTCAGGATTAGCTTACGACATGTAATGTGGCCCGAGTTATCACTTACAAATTTGTTTTCTGCCTCTGTGGTTTTAGGTCGACAGACTTTTCTAAACACTATAAAGTGGATCGAGGAAGTTCGTGCAGAGAGAGGTAGTGACGTCATTATCGTTCTGGTCGGTAACAAAACTGATCTTGTGGAAAAAAGGTGATCCTTCTTACCGTGTAGTTCCCACTCGTTAATCATGCTTGTTGATTTAAATATAACTTAAAGAGTTACCTGCCATTGCGTCCCTGTGGTTTGTTCAATTCTGCCGGTCCAAGCCAAATTTGAGATTTTTACCATTTATGTCCCTGACATTAAGGGTGCAAACAAGCCGAACCGAGCTCGACCAAGCTCGAGCTCGCGCTCGATTAACTTATGAGAGCTCGAGCTCGGGTCGTTAGTAGTTCTCAAGCTCGAACTCAGCCCATTTATTGTCTATTAGTTAATATATTTAATAATAGACTCGTTGAGGCTCGCGAGCTCGATAAGTGAAGCACGGGCTCGTATACTAAACAAGCTTATTTTTACCTTTGGGCTCGGCTCGTAAACAAGTTTAAATAAGCTCAGCTCGTGTCTTTTACTAGACAACTTTAAATTAGGGGTAAATGTTATTAAATATTAATAAAAACTAATATTATACTAAAGCTCGATAAGGCTCGACGAGCCTGCCGAGCTCATCATGCAAGGCTCGAGCTCGATAAGTAAACGATCTTTATTTTAGGCTCAAGCTCGGCTCGTTTCGAGCTTTCCCTCGAGCTGATCTTAAAACATGCCAGTTTAATCCAAAAAGTTAACGCTCAACTTTGACTATTAAACAGGGGTAAAAAGGTAATTTCATTTTTTCTACTTTGTTTTATCTGTATATAAATCGTTTTAACGAGGTATAAAAAATTGAAAAAGAAAATAAATATGGAATATTACCTTTTTACCCCCCATTTTAACAGTCAAAGTTAACGCCCGTTAACTTTTTGGATTAAACTAACATATTTAAAGAATGTCAAGGACAGAAATGGTACAAATTTAAAATTTGGCCTGGACCGACATAATTGAACAAACCACATGGACGAAAATGGCAGTTAACTCTAACGTAAACGTTGATGAACTACTTTGATGACTCTCCAGGCAAGTTTCTGTAGAGGAAGGAGAAGCAAAAGCTACCGAGTTAAATGTCATGTTTATAGAAACGAGTGCTAAAGCTGGGTTCAACATCAAGGTATCTACGACATTAAACAATTGTTATGTGCTTCTGTTAGAAAGTTGTTAATATTGTTATTGTTACTGTAGGCTTTATTTAGAAAAATAGCAGCGGCATTACCAGGAATGGAAACGCTTTCGTCAACAAAACATGAAGAACTGGTTGATGTGAATTTGAAGTCTTCGAGCGTGAGTTCATCGCAGCCTGAATCTGGCGGCTGTGCTTGTTGATGGACGGTTGCTAATCTTGATAATGGTTCAGCGATTTGCAAGGTCGGAAACAGACATATATCATCCGGCATCCTCGTGTTTATTGCATTGGTACCATCATTTACCACAAATTTATTATTTATGTAAACATTTCTCTCTCTCTCTCTCTCTCTTTTTTTTTTTGACTTTTCAAGCATTCGGTTTGTTCTTGAGTTGCGATTTGTCGTGTGTAAAAAAGATTTATGTATATTCATCAAGATGGAGTTTTGTTTTATATTGATCAAAGATTATATATTTAAGACACATGTGGTTTGAACTTTATTTTATATCAAGAGTTGTCACCTTTTTTTATACAAGTTAGCAACAAGATGAAAGTTGAATTTGAATCCCAGTTTTTCTATGAATTTTTCAAATAATTGGGTTAACTGCATACTTACAATAACTATTAAAATCAAGAGTAAATTGCGATTTTGGTACTTGTGGTTTAGTGGTTATTGCAATATTTTACAAAATCCAAATGTTTTGCAATTTACAAACCAAGGTTTCTATTTTATTGCGATTTTGGTCCTCCACAGTAACTCCATCCAACTTGTAGTTAAATCATGATCACTTGCCTCTCATACGTAGAGTATTTTGGTAATTAACCATTCAAATAGAATAGAAAGAAAACAAACACATTTTTGAAAAAGCACATAAAATGCCCGTATTAGCATACAATACGATAACTTAGGAACACTCAATAAGTAATGTAAATGTAATAGATACATTAGAATCCAAACTTATTTCTCTTGAATAATTTATTTGTAACACACATAGGATAGGGGAATAAGCATAACAAAACTAGGAAACAAGAAGTACAATATAAATAGTTTATGTATAATTGAAATGTAAAACATTGGAGGAAGATATAGAATGGCTCGATTGACATGAATTTCACCTTCTTTTTCTTGTCTCCCAGACCCCCCTATCAAGGATGACCCAACATTATGCTGAAGTTAGTAAAAGTTTTTTGGTATGGTTCTTTGTATTTCGATTTTTCACGGTGTGTAGAACTAAGGTATTGAGCTTAGTTTTATAGTCTCACCAAAAGGAATCCGTTAAAGCATTTCAACGATTAGACGAAAAAAATGTAGTAAATGTCTATGTAACACATTAAACGACTAAAGAGGCAATTATAAACTAACTAAAACAGTTTTGTTGTTTAATGACATACTTGTTACAATCAGCACAGCAATAGCTTAAAATCGCAACTAGTCAGCGTCACATGTCATATTTGAAGATTGGAAAAACTCATTGCCAACAAAACCAGTTTCAACTTGAGAGCAATGACGAATATGAAAATTTAGGACTCAGTTTTGCTTATGTTATTCTAGTAAACATGATTTGGGATTATTATTATTATTATTATTTAGTCAAAATTATGTCTTGATTAGAAACTCATTAGTAAATTTTGCTTTTGTTATTTTTTGTTATTATTTTTTTTTAGAAAAAAGAGAAGTCAAAACTTATATATTGAAATTTCCCTACACCCTAAATCCATGTGCAAAATTGAAATTACCTAACAATCTCAGATCTAATCGAATGTGTATGGACTTTTTGTTATAGCCGTATAAATTGTGTTTAGTTTAGTTATTGGATGGATATTCATGTTATATCAGGGAAATAATTTCATATAATGCCTCGTGTTTTAAAGTTGGATGGTTAATTACCAAAAATACCTTGCACATGAAAGGCATGTGACCAACACTTAACTATAACTTGGATAGAGTTAGTGAGGTGGATTAAAATCGCAATAAAATAGAAACATTGGTACAGGGACCAAAACCGCAATTTACTCTAAAATCAATATGAGAAACCAATGCAACGTATATCAAATCGATTGAGCAGGTGCGTAAGTTCACTCTTGAACAACTCATCCAGTTTAAATGAGCTCGAGTCTAAATTTAACCCCATTTACCAAACGATCTTAAATAGATATTCATGTACCGAGCTTGACTAGGCTTGTGGACCTTAATTAGTCTTTTTATTTATAAAGATATAACATTACTTATTAATAAATAAAAAAGCGTTTCTCAAAATATAAAAAAAATTACATAAAATATTATTATATACATGTATACCCCCCTCCCCACCCACACACACATAATTATGATAAAAAAACAATTAAAAATACACATAAAATTGTTAGATTATACAATGATATTTATATGTCTATAAATAATTTATAAAACAACTAGTAAATAATAAACAAGGTGAATTGATCAAAATTGAGCTTTAGACATAGAGATCAAATGAGTTGAGCTCAAGCGTAGACAAGTTAAATGAGTTGAGCTCAAGCGTAGACAAGTTGATAATCGACCCGACTCATTTATGTCCCTAATATTGAGGTTAACAAGGAACATTAAATCCTACTATTTATAACACAAAAGATTATACATTATTAGTAGTTTAAATACAAAATTTGATTATTTATAATTTAATATTATATTATTATATAGATAGGATATCCAATAAAATTGGAAAGCCCATGACAAGAGTTCACAGGATGAGGCCTTGAATGGTCACCATTCATTTGAATCTGAAGATAACAAAAACCTTCTCAAAACACAACTCTATCTCCATCATATGTGCTTGCCTGTTTAAGCACACACAAAAACACACACACAAAACACATACAAATGGCTCTTAGAATCTGGGCTTCTTCCACTGCCAATGTTTTAAGGCTATCCACTGCTACCACACCTCATTTCTCCCCTCTTTCAAGATGCTTCTCTTCAGGTAACTTACATTCCTATACCCCCCCTTCTTGAATTAGTGCAAAATTTAGAGGACAAAATAGACATTTGATGTATGCATGCATGCATTTGGATGTATTGCAGTATTGGATGGGTTGAAGTATGCAAATTCACATGAATGGGTGAAGCATGAAGGCTCTGTTGCTACTATTGGTATTACTGACCATGCTCAGGTTCTTTTTCTCGACCCTTAAGAGTCGCTTTGTCTTTGGTAGGATCGGTTTTGCAATTAAGGGGGGTTGCGGCGTTGCTTGTTGCCCGTTTACTGCCGTTTGTTTGTAATTTTTTGTTTTGGTATTTTAATGATATTCAGATGAAAAGTTATTAAAAATGAATAATATTATTACATACAAGTAGAATAATATATAATTTACTTTAAGTAGCTAAAATTGTGTATTCCTCAACCGAGCGGTTATGGGTTCAAATACTGCAAAGGGCAGGTGTGGTGAGATTTTAGCCGTTAAAAAAAAATTGTTTTTGTACAAGATATATGCAACTTGTATGCAATAAACTAAAATGTAGCTTAAAATTCCTGTATAAAAAATAAATGCAGGACCATCTTGGAGAGGTGGTGTTTGTGGATTTGCCGGATACCGGTGGCTCAGTGACCAAAGCCACCGGATTTGGGGCGGTTGAAAGTGTGAAAGCCACTAGTGACGTGAACTCCCCGATCTCTGGAGAGATCGTGGAGGTGAACACGAAGCTTAGCGAAACTCCTGGTTTGGTAAATCTTCTTGTTTTTTTCTTTAAACATAACTTATAAACTTAACATGCTTTTAATAACGGATATGATTAAGTGGTTAACTAACATTTAAAGTTGACGAATGTTGAAGATCAATTCGAGCCCGTATGAAGATGGATGGATGATTAAGGTGAAGCCAAGCAACCCGTCGGAGTTGGAATCGCTAATGGGTGCAAAAGAGTACACAAAGTTCTGCGAAGAAGAAGATGCAGCTCACTAGAGTTTTAACATACATGTGAATTTTTCTTTCTCAACTCAACCTGTTGTTTTAAATAAATTATATGATTCAAAGGGTGATGTCGATTTACCTATATATCATGAATCTATTTTCGTTACAATGTTGTCGTTCAAAAGCGAGAAATGCTAGATACGTTCTAGCAAATGTTTATACAAAGTCCAAATGAGAGAAATATTTATCATATATTAAAACTACGGCTTCAAGTTGGGAAATAATAGACTCCCGATGATAGTAACATACTTAGCGTGTGTTTGGTTTGCCAAATTCAATGGAATTGAAATATGAATTTCATTTCTTAATGTATTTGATTGTAAATTTCAACCTTAATATGTTTGGCTGACAAATTTCAACATCCTTTCTTATAATGCAATTCAACATTCCTTTCAAGTTGTGAAGAAATTTAACCAATATGCAAATTACAACAAAAAAAAAAAAAAAAACCTTAATGAAAGAGAACTAAATTTGTTAATATGCAAACCTTAATCCTAAATGTTTGAAGAAAAGAACATAGTTTATCATCATAATCAACATTCAACATGATACTTGCTAGGAAATGAAAATGGAGAGAGCTCAAGAGAGAAGTTGAAATCTGTCCCACATTGGGTTGTTAAAGGAATTAGAAAGTGAGGATGTGTGCATATAAGCAGGTTGGCTTCATTTAAAATAAGCATGCACCTATGCAATGAGCACAAAGCGAATTATTCTTTCGCCTTTTACTAAATAATACTGTGTGCTCGTTGTGTTAAAATAGCATATGCCTATTTTTGGAGAGCTCCTTTCTATATGAAAGGACTCCAACAAATTACAGTTTTAAGTATTAAGTTAACTAGTGTGAATCCTCCGTGCTTTGTGGTGAGAATTTAATGCCAGTTTAGTTTGTTATGGTAACGACACTTGATATAACACGTATTTTACAATACGTGATTTCTCTAGTTTACGGCATAAAAAGGTAAATTATTTGATTCATTTACAGTTGTCTCATATTAAGTTGTGAAACCCAAAATAGTAGAGTCGTGTTTAACATCGATCGAAAACAACCGTGTAAAAAATAAAATTTGTTTTACATCAATAAAAAAACAAATGGCGACACTTGTTCCGATAATACAAATACCGGTACTGATGTTCAGTTGGTACCTTTTTTCCATCATGGTACGATACGGCATTGACATTCGACATAGCAAACGATTTAAAAAAAATACTCGATTTCGGACACAACTCCATTTTCAATAAAATTTAAACCAAAATGTCAACAAAAAATACACAACTGATTCTTCAGATTTTCTAAATATTGTTTATATTGTATACTTAAAAAAATGTTACATTTAAAACCTACCATTGTTAAAAATACAAATTCAGGATTTTGCTATTAAAAATAGTCTTATTTTTATCCTTTGTACTTGGCTTTAAATAAAAGCATAATTCCTTACAACAAAATACTGGTCAAGAGATAAACTCTACACCCTTGATGGGCTAGACCATGACAAATATTTAGATCACTGTCAAAACACAAACCTAAAACTTTGTGGTGAAAATGAAAAAAAAAAAAAACTAAAAGATAATTGTAGCCAACTACTTGTAATTAATAATGCCAAAAAAACACAACTAATTATTCAGATATTCTAAATTTTGTTTATATTGTATACTTAAAATTATGTCACATTCAAAACCTATCATTATTAAAAATACAAATGTAAGATTTTGCTAAAAATAATCTTATTTTTATACTTTGTACTTAACCTTTAAATGAAAGCATAATTCCTTATAGCAAAATAATGGTCAAGAGATAAACTCTACAGCCTTTGATGATGAGCCCCAAAGGATGAGCTAACTGCTAAGGGTGTGATGATGAGCCCTTTTATATACACATATGTATGTATGTATGTATGTATGTATGTATATGTGTGTGTTAGAGGAACGTCGCGAGCGGCAATGGAGGGACCATGGGACGGAGACGGACCAAACGGGGGCGTTATGGATGACCCTCGATGCCCCTGAGAGGTCCCCACACCATTTAGTCTTATTGGTTAAGGATAATTGGAAGTGAAGATGTGTGCATATAAGCAGTCCAATTCTTTACACTTTTACTTTAGAATATACTTAAGAATATTCTATGCTGTATGAATGCACTGAAAGCTACTGAAGTATTTTACAAAACTATGGGTTCAAGTGCTGGGACCAGAAGAAATTAAAATCGGTGCTATGTTATAACCCCTAAACTGGCATAATGGTTAACATATATTTGGAATGAGTTTTACCTGACTTCATAGACAGTACAATCAGACACAGCGACGGACCCCGAAATTATTTTCCGAGGATGAGAACGAGGGGTTAACCAAACTTTCAAGGGGTACGATCGGGATTTTTGTCTATAAAATAGACATTTATTTTAACGGGGGCGCCCACCAACCCAAGTTTATACTTGGGTACACCCCTAACTAGACATATGATGGTATGAAGTAAGGACAATTAGACATGATGGTACGAGTCTTGGCGTCTGTCAAAAGTCTGGATTGACACACCCGTCAACAGGCTGGACGACAATCGTCAGACATGACACCAAATAAAAATATTAAGGCTGGCAATAAAAAAAAAATCCAACCAGACCGCACCTCATTGAGCTATCCAAGCAAAACAATAGTTTTGGATCCCGATGACAGGGATCCAAATACACAATGCTACCGTACATACGAAAGTGCCAACGATAACCTGACACAGTAAATCTCAAAGATCTCAAACAATGATCAGATAATTTGCACATTGTCTCAAATACTACAAATGACCCTTTGTATATAGGTCATTCTAGTAACAAAAGCATACAAAAAATACTTAAAACTTAATTAAAATAAATAATAAAAACCTTTAAAGTTATGTTGAGTTACAAACCGTTTCTTCGCTCTTTTTCTCGCATTTATGTTCATCCACATACGAGTCAGTTAGTCCACTTATCGGTCCTTTATCAAATGTTGTCACTTTAACAAAACTTTTTATTTTACAAGATATTTTTCTTAAACATTTTCATCAGTTTGTTAGAATCTGAGTTCATCGATCGACTTTAGTCTCAGATGTCTTCAGTGTTCAAGTTGGGACAATAAGAGATTTCCGATCATCGTGTAGTTAAAGGAGTTAGAAAGTGAGGATGTGTGCATATAAGTAGACTAGTTGCACGTAAATTAATCACGCAGCTATGCAATAAGCACAAAGTGAACTATTTTTCGCCTTTTACTAAAGAATACTGTGTACTCGTTGCTATCAAATAGCATACGCCTATTTTCTAAGAGCTTCTTTCTATTTGAAAAGTCACATTCTTAATATTATGTGTAAGTCATCACACTTTGAATATTCTCTGGCCCTATCTATTAAAGAGCTTCTTTCTACTTGAAAGGACTCCAACTAGTTGCAGTTTGAATATTATTTGCTAGTCATAACACTTCCAACAAGTTGCGGTTTGAAAAAGCGTCTATGCGAGGTGAAGACCAAACATCATAATCCATTCAAGCAAGTGAGTACAAAAGTTGGTTTGAATTTTATTGAACGAGCCCGAAATACTAGCAAGAGCGGATGTTTTATATCGTTATGAGCATGAGTCGCTATATTTGAAACCAGTGGTTGATATGTTCTTCAAGATCACTGTCTTCTATACTCATGAAAAGTATATGCACTTTTTTGAGTTCTTCTGTCCGGTCGTTGTCATTAATCAACAAAATACGGAATAAAATTATTATAATACACGTGAATTTAAACCTTAATACATGAAGTTAACTTAGTTAAGTAACAACTAAATACAAGTGAGAATCGAAAAACAGTATAGAAGTCGTTAGAATCTGTCCCACATCGGCTGGTTAAACGAGTTAGAGAGAGAGAGCAAGTGTGTATAGAAGTAGACTAGCTGCACTTGAGTTATGCACGCAGCTATGCAATGAGCACAAAGCGAACTATTCTTTCGCCTTTTACTAAAGAATACCGTGTCCTTGTTGTGCCAAAATAGCATATGCCTATTTTTGGAGAGCTTCTTTCTATCTGAAAGGACTCCAACAAATCACAAAACTATGCCTTGATGATCACCAACACAAAATCCAATATTAAACAATTAAGCAAAAAAAAAAGTGTACAAACTTTGAGAACCATGGTTCAAGATGATCAACACAAAACTGAAACTCAAAAACCATATAAAACGGCTAGGGATGTAAACAAGCCCAGAGGCTCGAGAGCTACTCGTGACCGGTTCGGCTAAAGGCTCGGACGAGCCGAGCCTTAACGAGCCCGAGCTTGAAATAGAGCTTGTTTAGTTATCAAGCTCGAGCCTGAAATACAAAGCTCGTTTAGGCAAAAACGAGCCCAAACTAAATTTTATTTTTTGTATATAATATAATATAATAATAATGATAATAACATTGGCGAGCCGAGCTTTGGCTCCTTTAAGCAATATTGAAGCGAGCTCGAGCCGAGCCCAAGCTTTGGGTTTTATTCGCGAGCCGAGCTCAAGCTCAAATAAGTAGGCTCGAACCGAGCCAAGCTCGAGGCCGAGCTTCAAAAAAACATGACGAGCCAAGCTCGAGCCTAGTCCAGCTCAAGCTCGGCCCAGCTCGTTTACACCCATTAAAACCCAACATGTTTGGATAAGGTGCTCATCCTGACCCGGAGTCTTTTTTTCTTGGTCCATTTTGACCCATATTCAACATTTTCTATATCCACTTTGTCAACTTAAACCCACTAAAATTAATATACAACCCATAACCTTAAATTAAAAGTGCAAATAAAAACATAGGTTATTCTCTTGCCCTCTCTATTAAGAAACATGTATGCAAGGAGAATACAAAACATCATAACGAAATTAAGCGAACTGAATACCAAAATGGTTTTAATTCGATTAAACGAGTGAGAAATACGAGCAAGCGTAGATGTTTCACGTCGCTATGAACACGAGTCACTATACTTGAAACAAGTGGTTCATATGTTCTTCAAGATCACTATCTTCTAAACTCATGAAAAGTAAATGTAGTAGAATTATTTCATTAATTAACATTACTAGAATTATTTCACTAACAAAATTAAGAAATTTAGATTCCAATCCCAACAAATTTTACAAACCAAACATACTATGTTACTATGGTCGGAAATCTCTTATTGTCCCAACTTGAACCCATGGTTTTGAAGCATGAAATCATCCAAGACTAAAGTTGATCGATGAACTCGGATTCTATTTTAACTAATGGATGAATATTTCAAAGGAAAAAAATCTTGTAAACAAAAGGTTTTGTTAAAGTGACAACATTTGATAAAAGGGCCGATAAGTAGACTAACTCGTATGTGGATCAACAAAAATGCGAGAAAAGAGTGAAGAAACAGTTTGTAACTCAACATAATCACCTTTAAAGGTTTTAAATAACGTTTTAGGTTTTTATTATTTATTAAACTAAGTTTAAGTATTTTTTATGCTTATGTTACTAGAATGACCTATATATGAAGGGTCATTTGTAATATTTGAGACAATGTGCAAATTATGTGATCATTGTTGAGATCTTTGATATTTATTGTGTCCAAGTTATCATTGGCACTTTCATATGTACGGTAGGATCATTTATTCGGGTCCTGTCATCGGGATCTAAAACTATTGTTTTGCTTGGATAGCTCAATGAGGTGCGGTCTGGTTGGATTTTTTTTTCTTGCCATCCTTAATGTTTCCCGTAAAAAAAAATGTATTGTATAAGCAAAAATCCAGATCGCATCCCTTGAAAGTTTGGTTGAACCCTCGTTCGCACCCCTAGAAAATAATTCCAGGGTCCGCAACTGTCTGATTGTACTGTTTATGAAGTCAGGTAAAACTCATTCCGAATATAACATAGCACGGATTTTAAATTCTTCCGGTCCCAGCACTTGAACCCATAGTTTTCTAAAATACTTCAGTAGCTTTCACTGAATATACAGCATAGAATATTCTTACGTAGAAATGTAAAGAATTGGTTCTTTTTAACGGCAATTGGGCTGCTTATATGCACACATCTTCGTGGGACAAACCCACCTCTCACTTGTATAAATCATCACAAAGCAGTTTGAAAAAATAGTGTTAAAAAGTGCTTTGATGAGTTGATTTGGATTTCCTACGAATTAGATTCAACTAGGGTCGTGGATACCTGCGCGTGATTGGAATTCGGTGCTTGTCGCACACCATGATAGCCGATGAATAAATTTGTAATATTAGACAAAATCATATCTAAATGCTTTATGTTATTTGCATTGTAACTCGACTCTGGTTATCAAAATTATTAGAAAAGGGTAAAACAATATAAGGTAAATAATAAAGGTAAAACAGATAAACGAAAAAGAAAGCGATAGGAACTCGATCGGTCCAGTGTACTCGTTATAACAAAGAAAAAGAAAAGTCAAAATATGTCTAAAAGGGTTTTGAACGTTCGTTTAGAAAAAAAAAAACTAAAATAAAAAAAAAAGAAAAAAACCTAAGAAAAGAAAAAAAAAGAAAAAAAAGGCAAGTGCATGTTAGCTAACCCCAAGGCGCACATTAGCCTATAAAACACTATTCGATTTCTCTTATTTTATATTAGAAGTTTTTTTTGACACTTCTCATTTTATCATTGTATGGTGTTTTTTACCTTATTTTCAAATTTCTCTTTTCTATTAAATAGTATTAAATAATAATAATATTAATAATTATATTGAAGGGGTATGGCCTCAAAAACCTTACGCCAATCAAGGAAACCATACCCATTAATAACTTCTAAGGAAACTTCGCGCAGACTTCTTTGCCAAAATGAGATTTATTAGAACTCTGCGCCAAATAACCAAGAGAGGAAAGGAGTCCGCGCAAGGTTCAAAGTTAAAAGCCCAAACATTCTCTTTGGATAAATGTTTCATTTAACTACCTTACGCGGGCTCGCGCAAGATTCAAAGTTAAACTTAAACATTCTCTTGGGATAAAATGTTTCATTTAACTACCTTGCACGGGCTCGCGTGAGGTTCAAAGCTAACCTTGAATAATCTCGTTTGATAATGCCTCATGCACAAACCTTGCGCGGATATTTATATCAAAGCAAGTAGCCACCAAACGTTGCGCTAAGCAGCAATGAGGAGAAAGAAGATCAGTTAACTATGCGCTTATCGCGCAAGGAAACAGTTAACTTCGCCGGCACCTCGAGTTTTGAGTTATAATACTCAAAGTCATACTCTTTCCCCTTCGCACATGCCTGAAGATGGAACAGAAATGTATTCTAAAACAAGGAATGATCCTGTTCATTCTCGTAATAGAAGGCAAGAAGAAAACGTTCAACGTCGTGCATCTGTCCACTCTCGTTTGGGCCCGCGGTCTTCACAAAAGCGGGACACCTTACACGATGAGCTCGATAAGACCTATGAGGAAGGGGATATTGCAAGTATTTTTAATCGAATATCTGCATATCATGCCAGTTACAAGCCAAAAGTAAGTGCATCATACAATCCAGAAGCTGAGCATGATTACAATTTGGTGTATCGCCCAACCGAAGCAGCTGAACAATCAAAGTTTAGCAGAGAGATAGCACTGGCTCCGTTGGAGCGAGCGAAATTACCATCCAACGTTGGAAAGTTTAACGGTTTAACCGATCCTGATGATCACATGCGCCTCTTTACCGGTGCAGGGTTACTTGGGTGCTGGACATTGCCAATGTGGTGTCACCTATTTGTACAGACCCTTACCGGCACCGCGCGCCTTTGGTTTGATAATTTGCCGACAAGTAAACTTTCCTCTTGGAATGACTTAAAAGAAAATTTTCTTACACACTTCAGTCAGCAACGGTGATACGTGCGCGACTCCTCAGATGTAATGAACATCTGGCGGAGGGACGATGAGAGCCTCGAAGATTTTATAACGCGTTACAATAAAGAGGTGTTGGAGATTGGAGATGTTCATAAAGAACTTATACGCGCGTAGTTCAAATACGCGGTAAGGTGTGACGAAATGATTAAAGTGTTATCCGGTACAACTGGCCTTCCAAAAAGCTGGGATAAACTCATGGCGACAGCCAAGGTCTACGCCCAGACTGAGCACAACTTAAATTCTAACAGGCCACCTCTACCTCAGAATCGTCCGCAAGACCTGAGTAGAGGTAGTCGCAAGTATAAGAGAAACTGGAAAGAGTCAAGTCAGAATTCGTACTCACCTTATTCACCAGTTGATGCGCGTGCAACAATCAACAAGATAACAACTCAAAAAGCGATTAAACAAGAGAATAGGGAACGCCAGTGGACTCCCTTAACGAAATCTCCGGCTGAAGTTCTCAGCACTGAGAATTATCAGTTCAAACAGCCACAACCAATGAAAAACAAAAAAGGGCAAGACCCAAATTTATTCTGTGACTATCATAGAGACACAGGCCACACAACAGACAAATGCATCAGTCTGCGCACGGAGAGTGAGAAAGCATTAAAGAGTGGGAATCTTACACATTTACTCCAGAATGTGCGCAAAGAGATTAAACAGATTACGCGCAGGGACGAAGGGCCTAGCAACAAGAAAATGAAACAGCATGTTTCCATGATTCAAGGAGGTCCGTCGCGCAAGCGTAATCTTCAACACTTTTAAAACAACACATGGCGCGAGCAGCAAGTCATTTTTCCTATCGTTCTAGGAGGTCCTCAAGAAAACCGGCCAGTAGTTATCATCGGTATCTTTGGGCATTACCAAACAGATTATATATTTATAGATCCTGGTAGTTCCATGGATATTATGTATGAACAGTGCTTCAAACAGCTAGATCCTGAGGATAAGGCACGCTTGGAACCAGTTGATTTTCCATTAACTGGGTTCTGCAATGAGGCTGTCTTTCCTCTAGGAAAAATCCTTTTTCCTGTTACTTTATCTGATGGGAGGTGTTCTTGTACGAGTAACGTCAATTCATGGTGATGCCGGCAAATTCCCGTCACGATGTACTATTGGGACGCCACGCGCAGCGTGATTTTAGTATGATTACCTCCGCTCCACATGCTGCTTGTGGTTTTCCGACACCAAATGGTATAGCAATACTTTACGCGCGGAAAGAAATCACGTCAATTGAAGACCCAGTTATGAAGGCTGTCAAGACATTGCTAAGTAACGAACCAGAAAAATGGGTACTCAACAATAAGTATCCTGAGCAAACAATCTTGTTAGGGCCTGCAGTCAGTATTGAAATTCACGCAAAACTTAAACTACTGTTGTTTCGCAACAAAGACATTTTCGCCTGGACACCCGCCGACATGGTCGGCGTCCCACGCAACATTGCGGAACATTGTCTGAATGTATTTCCATCAGCAGAACCAGTTGTACAGAAAAAGCGCAGCCTCGGGTCAGAAAAGACAGAGGCGATGAATGAATAAGTCACCGAGTTATTAAATGCTGGTATTCTGCGCGAAGTTAAATACCAGACCTGGGTGGCAAACCCAGTCATGGTAAAGAAACATAATGGTGGGTGGCGGATGTGCGTAGATTTTAAAGATTTAAACAAGGTGTGTCCGAAAGATTGTTATTCTCTTCCCGAGATTGACAAAAAGGTTGACTCCTTAGCTTCCTTTCGCTGGAAATGTTTTCTAGATTATTATAAAGGTTATCATCAAGTCTTGATGAAAAAAGAGGACGAAGATAAAACAGCTTTCGCACGGAGAAGGGCATTTTTTGTTATACCAAGATGCCTTTTGGTCTACGCAATGCAGGAGCTACTTATCAAAGATTGATGGATACAATTTTTGGAGATGATATCGGGAAAACTGTGGAAGTCTACATTGATGATTTGGTCATTATGAGTAATTCAGAAGACACTATGTTAGACAACATCCAACGAATTTTTGACTCTCTGCGAAAGGTAAATCTAAAGTTAAATCCAAGCAAGTGCTCATTCGGCATGGAGGAGGGCAAATTTTTGGGTTTCATCGTCACAAAGGACAGTTTCAAAGTTAATCCTGAGAAGGTCGAAGCAATACAAAAAATGTCTTCTCCACATACCATCAAAGAGATTCAACGTTTGGCTGGAAGGTTAGCTGCGCTAAACCGCTTCCTCGCCAATCATGCTGCAAAGTCTTATCCATTTATTCGAACCTTGCGCAATTGTACGAAGAGCAAAGAGTTCACATGGACTCCTGAAGCTGATCAAGCTTTCCAGCAAATGAAAGATTGTTTAGTTCAACTTCCCACACTTACTGCTCCTCGTGAAAAAGAACCCATGGTCTTATATCTTGTTGCATCTGAGGTAACAGTAGGTGCTATCTTGTTGGTAGAACGCGAAGGGGTCCAGTCTCCAATTTATTATATCAGCAAGATGTTGAACAATCCAGAGACAAGGTATTCAATTATGGATAAATTAGTTTTAGCCTTGGTCCACGCCTCGCGCAGGCTGCGAAGATACATTTCAGGGCATGTTATTACAGTTTTAACAAATTTTCACATTGACCAAGTCTTGACAAAGACAGATGTTTCTGGACGACTTGCGAAGTGGGCAATAGAATTGGGAGGTTATAACATCTGTTATAAGCCTAGACCAGCTATCAAAGGCCAAGTTTTGGCAGATATCATCGCTGAAATTCCTGCTGATAAAACTGAAGAATGTCAAGCAATTCAAAACCCATTCCCGGTCATAGACAATAGAGCCTGGACACTGTTTACAGATGGCGCATCAAACAGTGATAGGGCTAGAGCAGGTCTTTGATTAATGAGTCCAGAGGGAGCAGAGTTCACATATGCAATTCGGTTGGATTTTAAAAGCACCAACAACGAGGCAGAATATGAAGCTTTCCTTAGCAGGCTTACGCCTCGCTATTAAAATGGGTGCAACAAACTTAGAAGCCCATGTTGATTCATTATTAGTTGCTGAGCAAGTAATTGGAACGTACGATGCAAAGGGAGATATCATGGCTTTGTACTTGGCGCAAGCTAAAGCTCTTATAGCACAGTTCCAACAATTTAAAGTCACACACGTAAAGCGAAGCGAAAACAAACATGCTGATACTCTAAGTAAACTAGCAACAACTAGTTTTAAACATTTGGCAAAGGAAGTTCGCATCAAAGTTTTAAGTAATCCATGAGTTCCTCTCAGACAAGTAACAATGGTCGAAGTAGGAGATCCATCATGGATGTCTCCAATAATGATGTATTTGTTACATGGTTCTTTACCAGAAGATAAAGCGCAAGCACGTAAGTTACGATGCAAAGCCCTTAATTACGAGATGATTGACGGTATTCTGTACCGACGCTCTTACATGTGTCATTCGCTCCGATGTGTTAACAAGCATGATGCGCAATACCTGATCAGGGAGGTTCATGAGGGGCTATGTGGTATACATCCTAGGCCGCGCATGGTAGTCGCCTAAGTGAAAAGCGCAGGGTATTATTGGCCCGGAATGTACGTTGACGCTGTAGAGATCTTGCGCAAATGCATGTCCTGCCAAAGGCATGCCCCTAAAACGTTGCACCCAAAGAATCCTTTGGTACCCGTCACAACAACTTGGCCTTTTCAACAATGGGCCATTGATTTAGTGGGACCATTTACAGGCGTAGTCAAGTTTATCATTGTTGTGGTCGATTACTTCACCAAATGGGTTGAAGCTAAACCCTTAGCTTCTACTACAGCGATGGTAATTCGCAAATTCATCTGGGAATACATTATTTGTCATTTTGGTCTGCCCATGCACATTATTACAGACAACGGTCCAAATTTAACGGCTGAAGAGTTGCAAACGTGGATGACCGAAATGGGAATCCAGTATGTTTTCGCTTCTGTTGCGCACCCACAAGCAAATGGTCAAGTTGAAAGCATAAACAAACAGTTGGTCGACGGTATCAAAGCCCGCCTCAGTACGGCGCGACGAGGGTGGGTTGACGAATTGCCTAGCATCTTGTGGGCACACCAAACTATGCCCAAGACTAGCACTGGCGAAACTCCTTTTAGCCTTGTGTACAACACGGAGGCTGTGATTCCTGCCGAAATTGGGTTACCATCTCCATGGATGCTAGCCTTGGAAAAACAAGATAACGAAGAACGAAGACGCATTGATCTAGACTTATTAGAGGAAAGACGAGAGAATGCAGCGATTCGTGAACCTAAGTACAAGTCTCAGCTTGAAAAGTATTACAACAAATGGGTACGCATCTGCTCCTTTTTGCCTGGTGACTTTGTTCTTCGCGATAATGAAGCGCTGAATGCCGAAAAACCGGGGAAGTTAGCTCCGCGATGGGAAGGTCCGTACGTGATAAATGAAGTATTGAGAAAAGGCGCGTACACTCTGAGGCGTATGGACGGAACCAGTGTTCCTCGAACCTGGAATGCCCAACAACTACGCCGATGTTATATGTAATCTCAGTCTTCTAAGCAACTTCTGGGTGTTGCATAACGAGACTGCTTACTTTATTTCTTATGTAATCTTAGTGGCAACCATAGCTTTACGCTTTATCAGTATGAATAAAATACTCTGTCACTACTTACAATCTTGTATATGCTTATTTACAAATGCATGCAAGTCCTTTGGATAAACAAAAACACAAACTCATGAGCCACAAGTTAACTTAATACTTACGCTCACACATGAGGAAAGAAATTGTTCATTTGTCTATCCTAAACAAGTAATTGGCCACATGCAAAAATTGTAAACTAAATATACTATATTCACATCCAAAGTACTTGCGCATCAAGCGCAACGATACATCAAAAAAGACATTTACAGACAGCTACAAGAGTAAACACAATCTAACTCTATTTTCCTGCATCCTTCACATCTTTTTGTTCCTCTGCCTTAAAGAAGATTTCTTTTAATCTATCCACGAAATCCTCATGTTGCACAGCAGCATCGACAAGATCCATGACAGGAATATGTAATTGATCATAGCTCTCCTTGGCAGTTGTATAAATGGAAACAGTATCAGTTCCATGCGTAGCAGCGCGACTTGTATCCCATTGGGTCTTCAGCGCATGACCCACATGAAGGGTACACTCTTTATAACCCTCCGCATGACCATCGTTCCGCGCTGCCACCATTAGTTGCGCCACTCTCTCATCTAATTCTGTAGAGTTCAAGATGGAGTTCGCGATCTACAAAATCAACATGTCAATATAAGATATAAATACTCAACAAAGATGAATATATTGAAAGAAAGGAATATTACCTCCACAATCCCATACTCCCGCAACCAGGTAAGCTGGTTCATGAGGGATTCGGTCAGGCTTTCTGCTGTAGCACGAGCGACATTCGTGTCATTAAGCCTTTGTTCACCTTCAGTTAAACGGCGGGTCAACTCGGCGTTCTTTGTTCGGTGAAGGTTGATATCTTTTTTCAAAACATCAACCTCATCTTGCAGCCGTGCCTGGTCAAATAGCATAGAAATTAGATCATCAATCTCTTTATTCTTAAGAAGGAGAGTCATTTTGGTTGATACCTCATTCTGTTCGCTCATTTCTCTATGAAAGCGCGCCTCTTCTGCTGCCGCAACTGCATCCGCTTTCTCTTTCTTAAGCTTCTCAATTTCGTTGCACAGAGATATCTTTTCTTTATTATCGCGATCACAAGCCTCCACAAAGCGCTTGCGCTCGTCCGCATGTTACGCAGCAGAGGCCTCACATTTGCGCTTCCAAGACAGCGCAAACCACTCCTCGGTCTTCTTCTCCTCCTCAAACTTGGCCTTTTCAGCCTCAAAATCGACGATCATCTTTAACTTTTTCTCTTTCTCAAGTTTGGCCTTCGCCTTATCAATCTCAACCTCATCCCACTCCTTGTTCATACTGCGCCATTCGCGCACGATCCTATTTATTGTGGAAGAGGCAAGGGCAGACTCTTGCAAATATGATTCATATGTATCCTTATGATCTTTCTTTTCCTGGTGCTTTACCTCCGCCGGGTGGGAATATGCCCTTATACCTCTCCATGCACGAGTGCCAATCAGTAAAAACATCACCCTGTCTAACCTTCCACACAGGTTGATGGATCGCAGAGGCCCGCTTCTCAGAATAAGAGCGATAGTAATAATCCCCAGGCGTCTCCTCTGGCCGAATGGGCGACTCCTCATCAGAATCCTCCACAGACATAAAACCTTCACTTTGTGTTGAAGGGCCAGCTCCCTTAAACATCAACTTTGAAGGCTCTGACACAGGGGAAGATATTTTTTCTTGCTCCACGGTAGCAGTATCTTTCACCCCAGCATCTGTAGCTGTATCTTTAACCTGCTCGCCAGCAGGATTCTCAGCATCAAATTTTTTAGGCTCTTCTTCCGGAGCCACCTTCTCAATATTTTCTGGGATGATGGGGTCAGCGTCAAAAACGGGTTCTTCTCGCTCCACATCTCCCTCCTCAACGTTTTCAGGCCTGCGCGGTGATGGTATAGCAGATGAGGTGGCCGACGCAGCCTTCACCATTTTCTCTGCAAAGCATATTAACAAATACCAAGTATAAGATTCTGCGCAACTTTTCTGACAGAAATGCGCAACAAACTGAACATACCTGGTGAGAACTTCTTTGCAAGGGCATCCAGATTGCCTTTCTTGCCAATGCACGGCCGCGCAACTTTCGTTGGAACAGGAGGTATAGTTTCAGACTCCTTCCTCTTCTTGGACGTGCGCTTCAACGCCTCTTCTGAGCTTGAGGGTATTTCCAAGGGATCATCTGGGTTCGAGGCAGGAAGAGAGGAGGTGTCAATGGGTTCTGGCTTTGGTTTCCTCAAACCTACAGGCGCAAGACCCTCCAGTGAGTCCGACACCACCACATAATCACACCAAGAGTCAGATACGAGACGCGTACCTTTCTTACCCTCAGCTTTCGCAGCAGCTGATGGCTTGGTTTTTTGATCTGGTTTATAAGGGGGAGGTGCAGCAGCTGCGGCAGCAGTTGGTTTCTTCTTCTTCTTCGAGTCAGGGCCTACGCCCAAATTTAGCAAATCACCTACATAGTCAATCATATTGAACAAAGGTTGCGCCATTAGTTATATTGCAATATTACTTAGAAATTATGTTCAAGAGTAATATTGCAATATCAACTTAGGCCGTGTAAGAATTTAATTACCAGTCTTAGAAGATGGTTCCGCATCTAGATCCTCCTTCTTGGGTAGCTCAAAGTTCCCCAAGATTTGTGAGAAGCAAGTATCCTCATCCTCAGCAATGGGCACGACAGCCATTTTCCCTTTCTCTCTCTTGAAAGATACCAAGTAGAGTGGCGCAGCTATATAACAAATATTTTTACATCAGCACATATCTATTAGAAGATATTGCTAGGAGGTTAAACGGTTACGTACCAGTTCCGTCTTCAATATACACCGGTTTTTCTCGGCATTCTTTCTTCCAAAAAATACTCATCCCAGCAACGATGAGGGCCCTCTCCGGCAAAACAATGTTGGGCACATCTTTAATATCCTGGTACCACACCTCGTTGTCAGGTATGGGGAGGGTCCCCGGCTCGATATCATCACCGGCTCGGAAAGTCATCTTTATCGGGATTACTGCCGCCTTTATGAAGAAGAACTTCTGTTTCCAGTCGTGGTAAGATTTAGGTGGCACTAACAACAATCGTTTCGCTTGCATACGTTGTTGAAATGAGTAGAAACCCAACGAGCAGTGGAATTGATAGAAGACTCTAAACTTCTCAACCGTCAGTATGATCTGAATCGACCGGCAAACAAACTCAAAATGCCGGATCCTAACCATTCCCATCGGGCTCAACTGAGAAATATGGAACTTATAAAAACCAAGAATTTTCAGCATAACGTGATATAGCCGGCCGGAGCATCAACTGCCGTGGCATTCGCCATTGGAAAAAACGCTTTCCAAGACGGAGCAAACAGAAAGTTGGTAGCAAGATTATCAAAATCTTTCTTCGACCACTTTAACGGTGGCAAACTTGACGTCGATGGCATCTCAGCAGAACTTGCACCGGTGGTAATAACTCAAACTTCAAAGAATACTCATAAAACTTTGAAGGTCGCCGAAATATATGAACATAAGTTTTTCTCTCAAGATTTAATCTGGTGAGGAAGCAAATGGATCGTTGATCCCTTTATATACTAATCGCAATTAATGCACGATTTGACTGCAGTGACTTTTGCGACAGTCACGTATCCCTAAGTAACTGCAGGGGCGAGTGGGGAACAGTAACCGCCTCACGCGCGCGAGTGTCGTCGAAATAACATTAAATGCTGTAAGGCATGTACTGTTGACAGCCTGTCAACAGTACCACCACCTCTCAAGAACGTGCATCTTCACAAACTACACCATCTGGATAAGTGACACGTGTCTAAGTATATTTGAAATTCAAATACTTTTTCAAAATTCACTTTCGACACGTCACCAAGATGCAGAAAATAACAAAAGGCTAGTACTTACCTAGCGCAACACATTTATCTTAAGTCCAGTGCTCCACCTACTTTATATTCTTACATAGGAGCAACACTGGACTGGGGGGACTTGAAGGGGTATGGTCCCAAAAACCTTGCGCCAATCAAGGAAACCATACCCATTAATAACTTCCAAGGAAACTTCGCGCAAACTTCTTTGCCAAAATGAGATTTATTAATACTCTGCGCCAAATATCTAAGAGAGGAAAGAGGCATATAACTACCTTGCGCGGACTCGCGCAAGGTTGAAAGTTAAAAGCCCAAACATTCTCTTTGGATAAATGCTTCATTTAACTACCTTGCGCGGGCTCACGCAAGGTTCAAAGTTAAACTTGAACTTTCTCTTGGGATAAAATGCTTCATTTAACTACCTTGCGGGCTCGCGCAAGGTTCAAAGCTAACCTTGAATAATCTTGTTTGATAATGCCTCATGCACAAACCTTGCACGGATATTTATATCAAAGCAAGTAGCCACCAAACGTTGCGCTAAGCAGCAAGGAGGAGAAATAAGATCAGTTAACTAACTTGCGCTTCTCGCGCAAGGAAACAGTTAACTCTGAGAAACTTTCCCTTAGCAAAATCATTGACTTGGTGCAGAAGCAAAGGGAATCTTTTCTGTTGTAATTGAATGTACACGTGGCAAACAACAGATGGGTAACAGCTGTGAAATCTTCTAGAAGCCATTAACACCCAATCGTGCAAGCATCTTTTCGGTTATAACCAATTGCCACATGGCAGCATCTGGACGGCTGAGAAAGATCATGGTGATTGCATGCTCACATTTATAAAATTAGTGATCGCATGTCGACACGTGGCACCTCCCTAACCGCTGATGAGCTCACGATCCGTGTGCACTAACGGATTGCCAACAAACATTAACGGAATAGCAGAAGATTCCGTTAAAGTTAACAATCTCTCCTTTTGGCGCCAAACACCGGCTATAAATAAGTGACTTGGAGTTCAAGGAAAGGTATTCACTCTCAACTACTCTCTCTCTTACAATACTTGCTTCCGACTACCTGTATTTATTCTCATGCCGGAGGGTGGTCACGGAGAGAACCCCCCTTCTCCCCGTGGCGAGCTAACGATGTTCTGTTTTGCAGGATCAGCCGGAGTATTGTTTTAGTCATCCTCATCGTGAAACCAAACGAAGGGTTAACCCTTTTATGCAGAGCCCATTCCATAGATCTAATTAGATTTCGGTCTAGTTGATCTAGAGTTTCTTCATATATAAAAAAATAATTAAACTAAATCCAATTTAGATAAAAATAAAGATCTGTTTTCAACTTTGATTTAATATTAGAATTAGAAAATAGAAGTTTTTTTTAATATGTTCGTAGAACATAATCAGGATAAGTGCATAAATTTTTATTTTTTGTTCCTTCTCGATCCTCATTGCTTTTTAATATATACCAGTAGTGCCAAAATGGCAAAAATATATATATATATATATATATATATATATATATATATATATATATATATATATATATATATATATATTATATACTAGTGGGTTGCCCGTGCGATGCAGCGGGAAGCACAACACTTACGTTGGTGACTTTTAGGGTACGCACGGAGAGGTTTCATTCAGTTTTAAGCCATAATCATAATCAAAACTAAACTTAAATGTTAAGTTATTTCAAAAACCAATCGGTTTCGATTATTTAGGTTAATCGGTTATGAACATTGGGTTGATTCAATTTTCAATTAGTAACTGAAAATTTAACATGGGTAAAAAAAATTAACTTTAGCTGAAAATGTTGACTTTAGTTTAAGAAAAGACGACCATTATTATTGGTTTAAGTGTTTTTTTTTCTTTTGTCTACTTTTTTTATAAGGATTTTATAAGCAACACTTTGAGCAACATTTTCTCAACCTTTCCATGTTTGATCAGTTTTCGTAAAAAGAATTTGCACTAAACAATTTTCTTAACCTATGTTGTGGGACAAACTCAATCTTTTGAAAACTGGATCGGACATCAAACCGACCATAATATTGATACATTAGTCGAGCCAGATGATACTATATAATAGTTAGTTTTAAAATATGTACTATAAGTATAAAATGTAAAATATATAAAATAAACTTAATGAAATGTGAAACGAAAACTAAAAAATACATCATGTTCTATATTAAAAAGAATGACGATCTTTAGATTTATAATTATAAAGGATGTTTTGTGCAATTTACTCTAAATTATTTTATATACTTAAAGCCATACAAACAGATTAACCAATAGTCCCCAACCTTTGAAGCTAAACAGATTGTTAAAAAAAGTCCAAACAGATGGCTCTTTCTTTTTCTAGCCACCATCTAAGAGAGAGGGTCCACCACAACCGGTAAGAGAACAATACTATAAACAGAAAAAAGACATATATGATTTCTGACTAATTAGTACTCTGAATAGAAAGACATATACAATATTAGGTATGAAGTTGTACATTGTGTTTATTAAGTTGTAAATCTCTTAAATTTTCAACATTTAAACATTCTCTCTCCAATATCCTTTATATATAGTAATAGATATATGAAACTGAAAATCATAAAAATAAATATCGGTAACGGAACAATGTTGTTCGATCAATATCGGTTCAGAGCAGTACAGTACAGTTCTGGTTCATTACAATGCCAAAAGATATTTTATTTAGAACAAGTATTCGTTTTTATCAAAGTTATATCAAAACACGTTGACAAAAAGATAACTATACATGTGTATTTTTTTTAAGTTAACAAATGCAAGTCATTAGAGAAAAATAAAATTTAGTGATGAATGAAATATTTATAAAAAAAAACCTCAATTTATTGTTCCTTCGCGATTTAGTGTATAAACTAATATAAAAAACCGATTTAGTAATATATTCAATAAATCATCCTAAAACGCCTTAAAGAAGTATACACATGACATCCTAACACGGCTTAAAGAAGTATTCACATGACATACACGAGAACAAGAAACATATCACATACCCTAAATTGAGTGCTATTAGAATAGAAATGAAAGAAAACCGGGGTTGATGAGTAAATAACAACACTCTATTCTCAAATGTACTCGCCTTTAGCTCGTATGAGCCTTCCTCTAGCTTAAAATAACCGATCCAATGACCAACACAAGTACCATGTTTATTAAAATCGTATGCTAGTCTTTGAATGCAATTGGAAATTTGGAACCGATAAGTGTTATTTAGGTCATACAGAAGGTGGCCGACCCAAAATTTATATTCATGTATCCCATCATTAGGAGACTTAATGGCCATCAAATCTCTTGCTCGAGTCAAATCCTGACCACAATTTATTGATCAATTTACAATACTCAAATGATTAGTAGCCAATATCTCAAACAAGTGGCTCAACTTGTTCTTATGCATGGTCTCAATCTTGCATCTTCTCATATAAATCCATTGAAATGTGATGAAATATTTGTGATCCATCCGATTAGTTTTAATTAATTAAATGATGTTGGACTTATATGATATTTTGAAAGGAATTAGAATGTGTAAATAAATTAAAATTTGAATGAATTAAAAAGGAATTTGAATGTGTAAATAAATTAGAATTTGAATGAATTGAAATTAAGTTTGTAAATTTGTAAATAAAATCAAAATATATAAAGGTTAAAAGACAAAATTGCCCTCAATATCCCTCTTGGCCTTAATTCGTCACTTGTCACTTCCCCTATCATCGTCATCACAATTCTTGAACCACTTCCTCCTCATCACAACCTTTGTAACTGAATATCTTTGTGATTGGGGATCTGATTTATCAATACGTGACAGTTAATGCACTGGTAATATTTAGACGCAACATGTCTTATGAATCTAATATCTCTTCTGTCGACGACCAATGTGAGATTTGTATAAGGTGTTACTTTAGTCATTAATCAAAGTTGAAGCTCTTAAGTCGAAAGTATTTGATGGAAATAATTTCAATTCAGATTTCATTACTAACACGTTTTCCGTGGTCATGACATGTTTTCTAACTACAATTTTAATTCTACTAGATTTTGTAAACATGATGAAAACTAAGTATTTTCTAAAATAGTTTCAACAGATTTTGATAAACTATTTTTTGAATTCCAATGAGAGATCACATTGTCGACGACGTCAAATTATGCATCAAACTTTAATTAGCAAATCACCCAAATGTATACCCTTTTATTGGACATAACAGTTTGTTGAATTATGAACTTGTAGATAAGCTCGTATATATTTGAAAGTATAGAGAAACTACTTAAAAGTAACACCAAAAAAGTAAAAAAATAAAAATAAAAAAATCCTAAATGCTCCACAATTTTAAGTGCTGAGAAATTTACAAGATTCTATAGTTTTAAGTCTTCATGCTTTTAAGTGTTACTTTTGCAATCTCCATTAACCATTAATGTTGAACATCTATTATTTTTACTCAATTATATGTTTAAACTACTTGTACGTATTTACAATTGTGACATAATTTTAGTTTTCACACGTTAACAAAAAAAACCTTCACAAATTATATGCATTGTAGTAATTCATTAATTTAAATCAATGAAATCCCAAGTGTAGAACTCTTTATTAAATAAGACTAAAACAAAAATAAAATCATCCAGTAAAATATTTTTTTCCATGCAAATTTTGAAAGGGTATTAAATGAACTAAATATTATAATATGTGTATTTTACCTTTGAAAAAGGTAATTTTGTGTAGTTATCGTTAAGCAATCTAGTGATATATCTCGATAAGGGTTATATAGTACTTGTTGAGCAAAACTCAAGAATGCCCTTTTTAAATCAAAACAATTTGATTAATACATCTAGCGTATGTTTGGCATGGAGCTTTTAGAAGCTTTTAGGAGGTTCAAGTTTTAAGCTTTTAAGAAAAAGCTCAAACTCAATAAAAAGCCTTGTTTGGTTGAAGAAGTTTGAAGCTTTTAGGTTAGGAGCTTGAAGCTTTTGGTTAAACGCTCCTACTAGTAGCGTTTAGAAAGAGCTACAAGCAAATGACTATTTTAACCTCTAAAGATAATAAACTTTTTAATGCACCAACTTTTTAACGTCCATTTTGGTCATTTTATACATTTTATTAAAAGCTTCAGCTACTCTGCCAAACACCTAAATATATATATATAAAAAGCTACAGCTACAGCTACCAGCTTCCAGCCTCCAGCCACCAGCTACCAATAACAGCTACTTTTGCCAAACATACAACTACTCAACCAATTTCGATTATTGTCAGTGTATTTAAGGTGTCCCTTTAAGTAGTGGCGGACCTAAGATTTTTTTTTCCGATGGGGTCCAGTTATTTTTGGTGTTTAAATTTTTTCATAACCAAACGTTAGAATTTTTGGATCGATCATCGTTCGGGTCGGGTCAGAGCAAGGAACATATAACAAAAAAAAATACATAATCATTACTCATAATAAAAATATGATGTTATTCGAAACGAAAAAAAGTTGCAATTTTTAAAGTCCAAATTCATAATATACAAGTTTTTGATCCTTGCATCATTAGCCCTAGAATTCAAGTTTTAAGAAACTAACTCACAAATTCATAGAATCATAGCACACAATGTTGGGAATAATTCGAAATTGCTTGGATAAATCTGAAGTCGTGTAATCACTATCAGATCAAACAATTGGAGTGGCTACCAATATTTAATCGGCTAAAATCAGAAAAATTCTAGATTTTTGTATGGCAATTTTTGATTGAGAGTTAATAATCAAATTTCGATTATTTTGGCAGTTTTCATTGGGAGCGTATATGCAGTTTTCATAAACTGCATGCAGTTTTATTTTGCACAAACCACCTTTAGTCCCTTAAGTTTCCAAAAGTGCATATTTAGCCAGAAATTCAATTTCTGATGCATTTTTTATAAAGGATTTTTGTCCAAAATAAAATTTTCCAAGCTCGACCCCAGCCAGGGGCTCTGCCCCTTGGACCCCGCCAGGGGCTGCCGCCCCTTGGACCCTGCTCCCAAGAGCGCTGCCCCCGAACCCCCGCCAAGGGGGCGCTGCCCCCTTGGATCCCCCGTTAGTCCCGATGTCATTCAAATAAGCGTGCACTCTTATTTAAACGTCACATGCAATCTCAAATTACACTAAAATATCCAACATACCTCCCCCATTTTAGTGTAATCAAGAATTACCTAACTTGTTCACAGCAATCAAACAAACTAATGCATAAATGAAATGTCGTGACAATTGAATTTCATATTAGTATGTTACACATTCCAAATATTCGGATTTAAGGGTGTCTCTAAGGATTGAACCCTTAATATCCATACTGAATACATGAAGATAATATACACATTAGTTTACATACATAGATCTAACTTGACACTATCTTTTACTAGCCTATGTCCCTATCCTTCATAAGCATATCAAAGTCAAGTCCAAGCTTCTTGAAGCAGCTAAACTTCATGCTCATAAAGGTAGTTCTTTTACTCTTGCACCTGCAAATGCAATTTTTCAAAAGAGCTATTAAGAAGATATACCTCAACCTTACTTAACTTGCAGATCTAAACACGTACCTTTGGGATAATTTTAATGTTGTGTTCCAAACTCTAGATGTTAAGCTTTCCACATTGAATTCCGCACCTAACATCATATTAGGTGGGAATTGGTTATCTTAACATGAGAGTTTTCAGATGGACTTTAACCCTAATCCCACAGCTGACCCTTTCACGAGATCTCTAGTTAACCCTTTGGTTAAGTGATCAGCTAAGTTATGTTGAGTTCTCACATACTCAACCGAAATCGCACCATGCATGATGAGCTCACGAACCATGCTATGTCTCACACCTAAGTGTCTTGACTTGCCATTATACACTTGACTATACGCCTTAGCCAGTGTAGCTTCACTATCACACCTTATAGAAATGGGAGCCATTGGTTTTGGCCACAATGGAATCTCATAAATCAAGTTTCTTAGCCACTCAGCTTCTTTGCCAGCTGCGGCTAATGCTACAAACTCAGACTCCATTGTTGAATCAGTTATGCAAGTCTGTTTCTTTGAAGCCCAAGAAATGGCACCTCCCCCAAGTAGGAATACCCAACCACTTGTGGAAGAATGATCTTCCTTATTGTTTATCCAACTTGCATCTGAATATCCTTCAATCACCGAAGGAAATCCAATGTAAGTTAGACCATAATCCATGGTTCCTTTCAAGTATTTGAATACTCGACCTAGTGCTTGCCAGTGATGAGTACTAGGATTGCTAGTAAACCTACTAAGTTTTCCAACAGCATACGCTATATCTGGTCTGGTGCAGATCATAGCATACATAAGTGATCCAATCGCTCTTGAGTACTCAAGTGGAGATACTGCAATGCTTTTATTAGGTAATAGCTTCAGACTAGGATCAACAGGAGTACTTGCGGGATAACAATCCTTGAAATTGAACTTGTTCAAGATCTTCTCAATATAGTGTGATTGAGAGATTGAAATGCCCATGTTCTCACGTTTGACTTTAATACCTAAAATCCCCTCAGTCTCCCCCATATCTTTCATAGCAAACATAGATGATAAAAATTCTTTTGTTCTATTGACTTGATCTTGGTTAGTGCGAAAAATCAACATATCATCTACATACAAACATATCAAGACTCCGTTTCCAGAAGCATCAAACTTGCTATAAACACATTTATCTGCTTGGTTTAAAGCAAAACCATTAGACAATACAATCTCATCAAACTTTTGATGCCACTGTTTGGGTGCTTGCTTCAAACCATAAAGAGATTTAATTAGTTTACACACCTTGTTTTCACTTCCAGGCATGACAAACCCTTCTGGTTGTTTCATGTAAATCTCCTCATCTAATTCACCATTTAGAAATGCAGTTTTCACATCCATTTGGTGAATTACAAGATTATGTATAGCAGCAAGTGCTAATAATAATCTAATGGTGGATATCCTTGCTACAGGAGCATATGTATCAAAGAAGTCAATACCCTCATTTTGTCTACACCCTTGGATTACTAATCTGGCTTTAAACTTATCAATAGTACCATCCACCTTCATCTTCCTCTTGAAGATCCATTTACTTCCCAATGGTTTACAACCAGGAGGTAAATCCACCAATTTCCAAGTGTTATTTTGCAAAATAGAGTCCATTTCATCTTGGATGGCTTCTTTCCAAAATGAAACATCCCTTGAAGCCATTGCTTCACTATATGTCTTTGGATCCTCATCAACATTGAAACAATATTGATATTGAAAATTAATATCAATCCTAGATCCTTCAACTAAGTACAGTTGAAAGTCGTCACCATAAGACTTGGCCTTTCTTTCTCTTGAACTCCTTCTTGGTTCAGTGCTAGTTGAAGGCATAATTTCTTTTCCACTAGAAATCTGGAGAGAAGGATTCATATCCTTTGGCCTAGGTATAGATGTTAATCTTTCTTCATCATATTCTACATTTCCATTTCTTGCCTCAATAACCGTATATACTGAAACGTGGTCATTTGGTTCTATTACACAGAACCTGTGAGCAAATGAGTGCTCAGCATATTCAATGAAAATGCATTCTATACCTCTTTCCCCTAAGTTTCTTATCTTAGGATCATTGAGCCTAACCACGGCTCTACAACCCCAAACTCTTAGTTTTTGCAACTCGGTGGCTTTTTATACCAAAGCTCAAAAGGGGTTGTTTTGTTCCTTTTATTAGGAACCCGGTTTAACAAATAACAGGCTGTCAACATAGCCTCTCCCCAAAACCCATTATTTAAACCCGAATGGGACAGCATGGTATTAACCATCTCTTTTAGCGTCCTATTATTCCTTTCCGCCACACCATTTTGTTCCGGTATGTAAGGAGCTGTGGTAAGGTGTATTATTCCAGTTGATTGGAAATATTCCAGATCAAAATACTCACCACTCTATCCGTATGTAGGGTTTTGATCAATTCACTTTGATGAAGCTCTACTTCTTGTTTATAGATTTTAAACTTTTCCAAAGCTTCATCTTTTTCATGTAACAAGTAAACGTAACAAAACATAGTAGCATCATCTATAAAGGTTACAACATACTTCTTGTTACCTAATGATGGTGTACCATGAAAATCACATAGATCACTATGTATCAAATCTAACAATTTACTTTCTCTAGTAACATGTTGCAAGAATGGTTTTCTAGTTATTTTATTCAACTTGCAGATATGGCACTTTTCATTTGTTAAATTAACTGCCGGAATTAAGCTCATCTTAGACATTTCCATAAGTCGTTTATAATGTACATGTCCTAATCTAGCATGCCATAATTCAGATTTTGACGAATTTACACTAGATGACGAATCAATCATACAAACAGAATTATCACTAAGCGGCACTTCTAGATTTAACATAATCATACCATTACATAAATAACCAAATCCGATAAAAGAACCATGTCTTGACAAGATATACTTGTCACATTCTAACACTTGGTTGTACCCGCAATTATTTAATACGATACCGGATAACAAGTTTTTCCGAATGCCGGGTACATACAATACATTACTTAAACTTAGAGTTTTTCCAGAAGTAAATACTAGTACTACACTTCCAATTCCGTGGATTGGCTCGGTTGCAACATTTCCCATCTTTAAAACAGATCCATCTTCAATTAATGTAAGGTCCTTGAACCATCTTCGATCCTTACATACGTGACTTGTTGCCCCCGAGTCATACCACCAAGCAACAGAATCATCCTGCACATAAAATGCTTCAGAAATTAGTGAAACATAATTCACATCCGAATTATAGTTAAAGTTTAATTTCTGACCTTGTTGCTTTGGATCCTTAGAGGATCCACTAGTGCCAGCTTCATTCTTGGCTTTACCAACACGACAATCTCTCTTGAAGTGTCCTGGTTTACCACACTTCCAACAGCCTTGATCATTGGTCTGTTTTGCATACTTCACAGCCTTGTTCTTCTTGTTAAACCCACTTTGATACTTTCTTTTGTTGTTTCCCTTGTTAGAATTTTTGAGACTAGGACCACTTTCTTCCACCATGTTAACAGAAGACCCACCAACGTGTTTGTCTTTGTTAATATTTTCCATGGCCCGACAAGACTCCTCAATTCGAAAACAACTTCCAAGTTCAACCAGATTCATTTCCTCCTTCTTATGTTTTAAAGTATGTTTAAAATCTTTCCATGAAGGAGGAAGTTTATCAATGATAGATGGAACAGAAATAGTTTCATCCATCTTTAAACCATGTTGTTCGAATTGACCCAGAATTCTTAGACATTCATTGTATTGTTCCATGATGGGTCTACCATCAACCATTTTATAATTCATAAAATCACTGACCAAGAATTTCTTACTAGATGTGTCTTCAGCCATGTATTTGGCCTCTAATAATTCTCACAGTTCTTTTGCAGATTCAATGATAAATATCGAAAAGAGAGTCACACATACCATTCAGAATATGCCAACGACAGATGCAATCAGCATTCAACCACTTTCCACGCTTCCTAGTATGTTCCAGCGGTTCATCCACCACTTCCTCGGGCATTGGGGTACTCAGAACGTACACCACTTTCAAAGTCGTCAACAGAAAATGCATCTTCTTTTGCCAGCGACGAAAGTCTTGCCCTTCAAACTTGTCCAATTTCACAAATTTGTTCGTCATAGCCTTCGAAGATTCACCACCACTTGTCATCTTCACTGAAATTGTTTGATCTTTGTTGGGAATAATTCGAAATTGCTTGGATAAATCTGAAGTCGTGTAATCACTATCAGATCAAACAATTGGAGTGGCTACCAATCTTTGATCAGATAAAATCAGAAAAATTCTAGATTTTTGTATGACAATTTTTGATTGAGAGTCAATAATCAAATTTTGATTATTTTGGCAGTTTTCATTGGGAGCGTATATGCAGTTTTCACAAACTGCAGGCAGTTTTATTTTGCACAAACCACCTTTAGTCCCTTAAGTTTCCAAAAGTGCATATTTAGACCGAAATTCAATTTCTGATGCATTTTTGATAAAGGACTTTTGTCCAAAATAAAATTTCCAAGCTCGACCCCAGCCAGGGGCTGCCGCCCCTTGGACCCTGCTCCCAAGAGCGCTGCCCCCGGACCCCCGCCAAGGAGGCGCTGCCCCCTTGGATCCTCCGTTAGTCCCGATGCCATTCAAATAAGCGTGCACTCTTATTTGAACGTCACACGCAATCTCAAATTACACTAAAATATCCAACACACAATGATACAAAGATTTACATGTTATTCTAATTCCAAACTTTATATTCTCAGTAATAAATCCTGAAACAACTAGACAACTAAGAAACAATTTGCATCTATATATATATATGCTTATAAACAATTTGCAACTGTTTGTTTGTTTAGGAACGATAGTTTAAATTAGATTAGGAAGTTTGCAACTGTTTATTTGTTTAAGAACTATAGGTTAAATTAGAATAGGAAAAAAAACGCAAATAACGAGTTGCACAAGGATCGACAACAAGACTTCATGTTAGTAAACAAGGAAGTTTACCACTACACCAACTTCTCTTTTTCATGTTATGGTGTGCACCTAATTAATTTTATGTGATTCTTTAAAAATTTAATATGCCAAATGTCAAACCCAGAATCAATGCAGTTGTTAAGGTATACCATCGTTTAGGGCTCTGATTTAAACACCAAAGACTTTCCCTATCTTTTAGCTATGTATACTTCTTTCTTATTCAGTCTAAAAACCCAGAGAACTCTGGTAGTTTTAAATTATGCACTTACGCACTTACTGATAATCTTAATTTTAACAATCATTGTTCAATAGACTCTTTGTAATTTCAAAATTTTGGCAAACTTATCAATTCTTAAATTCTTTATAAGGGTCCCTTATACAATGTTTAATTCGTTCAATTATTAATCAATTAGGTTATAGTATCGTGTATTACACATGTTAAATAGTGAAAGTTGTTTGATTGCAGAGCACAATAAGACAAATAGATATACCTAATAGTGAAGATTGTTTGAAAAATATTTAAACTCATACTTTGGTTTACATTTAATCATTCTCCATAGTAACTTAAAGTTCGTTTCAAACATATCATGCTATTTATCATAATACTTAAAGATTCATAGATTCTGTTTTTTTTTTGTAATTTAATTTAAAAATATCATTATCATTATAAATTAAAGACATATTTGAAGTCAAAGGGAAATTTTGTGGGAAAATTTAGCAGATCTAATCTAACCAAAATTTTTTAAAGATCTATTTAAACTAAGGTCAGATAATAAACATAGATGTTAAAATCTATCGTCTCTTCCGCCTAGGCCCATTTTCAGGCGAAGCGAGACAATTGTGCTTTAATTCTCGAAGTGAAGATTCAGGCATAGATTCCGACACGATTCTAGAGAGTTACCGACCAAATTCTCTAAATTCCGATAAAATTCTAGCCAAATTTCTACTTTTATCTAAGAAAAACTGTTTTTTTACACCAATACACTGATATTTTATAACTTTTGGTACTCAATAGATGATCTTAAATGTTATATAATAGGTTATGTTCATTTTTTTCATTGTGCGTTTTTTCTTATGCCCTTGCTTTTTTTATGCCTATGCCCTAGGCGAGGCCTATGCGTCTAGCGCCTTTAATAATTATGATAATTAGGTAATAAATTAACATAAACAATGTTGCAATTTTATAATATTAACCGACTTTTAAAATAATAAAATTTTGATTAAAACATTTTTTAGAAATGATATGGTGCTGACAAGTAACTTTCTAGTATCGTTTATTAGATGTAAGGTTTTCTTGAGAAATTTTTTGTTTGTTTATTTTCTATATTCCACTCAATATATCTTCAAAATTCCGTATCCCTTTAGTGAAAGACCCGACATATGACGAGAAAGCAAGACCTAACTTATGAAAAGATGTCAAACTCAATTCCACGTATTATGGTTACGTAAGACAAGCATATAAAAGATTTGCCACCGTGTATATTTGCTAGGCTAAAAAACTATGTGTATCCTAGAGCATTTGAAGACAAAAACATCATCAAATTAATCGATTTAAATGAACAAATCCAACCAAATACACTTGTACGTTTAGTCTTCAAAAGGACATGCTTGAAAAAGATGTTTGTGGACATAAATAAACAAAGTTCTAGCCATAGTCACATGATTCGCGAAACCCCCCACATATCACGAACCAGATCGCTCGTACCGGAATCAGGTACAGAATCGAACCGAACGCTAGGGTTCGCGTTCCGGATTGGAAAATTGGTCGTACCCAGTTGACACTAAATTCGTTCCAAATCATATAAAAACGTGTTCCCGATTGAGTATACAACCAGGGACGCAACTTAGTGTATGCCCAGGGCGGCGCCCGCCGAACTTTTCGATGCGTAGTGTTATGAACAGTACTTTCGTATAGATTTTTTTAGATATATACGTCCCCCCCCCCCCGGTTTCGGAAAAATTAGGGAGGTCAAGCTTCGCCAATGTATACAGCGTTCTGGAACGCTCCAATACGTGCACCGAAAAAGAAAAGACTGAATCATACCAGTAATTAGATTTGTAGAACGCAAATTAAAATGTGACTCTTCAATTACGTGGTTAGATACTCTTCTTTCCCACTGTTTTTAATGGTGCTAATTCACACCTAAGTATGTATACATATCTATTTTAAAATGTGTTATTTTATATTCGACTTTTTGAAAGATAAATTATTTTGTATATGATACGACGTATCAAACTATATGGTACACTGTACAACGTACCGAATTGACGTTTTGCTTGAGCCTATCCCCATCGTGCCAAATTTTAGAAATGCACGAACCACGTACCTGTTTTCGTTCCACGTAGTAGAGCGAACCGCGGTCCATGTGACTGTGGTTCTAGCTATACCTAGGGCTTGATCGAGCTTATGTTTTTTTAACAGTTAATTTCACTTGCCTAGATCGAGTCTATCTGGCCGAACTTGTTTAATATGTAACAAGAAAAGTTTCAATATTTTGTATGTGTAATATCTTTTCTATTATTAGACCATGTGTAGTGGTTTGGAAGATAATGCCCCTACCCTTGGGCGTTTTGCGCCATATGACGATTCAGTCAGCAAAGGGGCATTATGGGGCATTATGTTAAAAGTGGTGTAGTGGGGATATGGGCATTATATTAAAAGGGGGTGTAAATATAATTAAATAAAAAAAAACCATCAAAGATGCTATTGGCCAAAGAAACAAGAACAAACTCTGATTAGCCAAGATTTTCCCCCAACCGCGTGATTCAAAGCACGCCAAAACAATATTTAGAGCCAAACACGCCCAGGGGGTGGTACCCTGGCGTGTTTGGACGTGTTTGAGCACAAAAACGCCACAAAATGGAAGAGTACGCATGTTCTTTATCATGAATGCAAAAAAGAAGCAGATGATAAGATTTTATCAACTTTTAATATAACTATTAAAAGGAAATGATCTTGAGATCTTGATAGCATGCCTTTCAATATTCTTCTCAGAAAATATTTTGCATGTCACTTCATGATCTTGAGAAGACCACTTATACTCATAGTATTATAAACTTACGTATAATATTGTCTAGCTTATAAATATATTGATAGATAGATATAACACGTTAGGATAATACATGTAGATCTAGGTTCATGGTGGATGACACCACCACACAAATCACATTTTTCGAAATCTCGTAATGTAATCATGAAGGTAACAGATAAATTCTTAATAATCATGAAGGTAACAGATAAATTCTTAATAATCATGAAGTTACTTTTGTTTATCTATCCATGGTAATTCTATCAATTTGAAGTCTTAAATCACTTTCATTCTAGGGTAACAACACATGGTTATATTAGCATGATTCTATTTTTTTAGAAACGGAAAACTTTTATTAAAAAAAATAAAAACCTAGCAATTAGGTTGAAGACGTATGGACTGGACCCCAGGCGGATCCGGGTCACCTCACACTTCTTGGGCTACTGGTCATGCGGGAACAACTACTCGCATATTATATATTTATATGGTATGCCCGAGGACCACTACGTCAGATCAGAGATGCCCATGCACACGGAGATACACTCATTACATAGACGATCCCACTAGGTTAGATTCCTTGTGGTCACCATTAACGGTTGCCAGCTGTGTAACCACAAGGATATTCTGACAGTGACGTCTTATCAATATCATCACACCACCCCGGCTGTAATTAGGGAGGAGCATCCTCCTCAGGTATCATCTTTCACTGATGCTCTAACTCTCTTTGCTTCAACATTACACTAATATGTGTCGATACTTATTCTCATGTCGTAGAGTGGTCACGTAAAGTCCCCTTCCTGTGACGAGGTTAATGGCATTGTTAGTTTTGCAGACTAGTTCGTTTCCAGGGACTCAAGACCATTCGAGAGCTCCAAACCTGTACGAATTCTAATCTAAGCATCCGAGCGGACCAGCATTTCTTCGATACCATTAATTTCCTATGGTTCGATCTAATTTTATTTTATTTTATTTTGCGGGTTGCATTTTTAATTCATTTCTTATATATCTTATCAAGAGAATGGGTTAAAAATCATATCTTTATCATGGATAGATTCCTACAATTTTTAGGTTGTGCGTTTAAGGCTCATAAAAAAAAATAATAAGTATTTGTTTATGATATGCTAATATATTATGGTAGTTGTAGTTTACTACTGTCATCTTTTAGGGAAAATCACCACATTAACCATGCTAATCATTTTAGTTAGCAATTTCAACTCTGACTTTTCTAAATTACTAAAATGGCCATTGACCACTCTCCTGCGTCATATGGCGCAGCACATACACTTCTCCTGCGCCACTGACTCTTTGTTTTCCTTAACCTTGCGCCACATTCTGTGCTGCGCCACACTCTCCTGCGCCATTATCAAGCTGCAAAACCTTTCTCCTGCGCCATACGTTCCTGCGCCACCATATTCTCCTACGCCATTTAGCCACATGTCACACTCTGGTTAAGTGGTAATTTAACAAAATTCATGGCTATTTTGATAATTTCTTTGGTCAAAGTGGCTACTTTGGTGATTTTCCCCATCTTTTATGGTTGTTGCTTTGATCCTCTTAGCCATATTTTGTGCTATTTAAATCACTATACTGCCTTGTACACTTAAAATAAAGGTTTTTGAAAGCGATGGTCTCGGTAGGAAGAGTCTCTTTATTTCAAAGATAGAGGAAAGCAGCACTGGAACTAGCCCAAAAATTTAGGAGTATCTAAATTTATTTATTTTTTTTGGATCAGGGGTATCCTTTGTATAACGAAGACGGTGTTAAGTGGTATTTTTACACTACGAAGATGAAGTTGAAAGATAGTTTTACACTACGAAGACGGGGTTAAGCAGTGGCCCGTGCTATCCTTGCTAACACGTTAGCTTCATCCCGGAGGAAAGATTTACCCTAGATCATAATCTACCAATAACTCTACATGTGTGACATTTTACTTGATAAGTTTTTGCAAAAATATCACGTGTACATATAATACTTTCTCGCACTACATAATGAAGCTCATGAAGTAAACATAAAAGAAGATTATGATATGACCTTTTTAGGGTTTTATAAGGTATATATTTTGTATATAAAATAAGTAAAATAAAATATTAATTTCTTCAATTTCATTCTTTCTTTGTGGCATGCACCCAGAATATATATATATATATATATATATATATATATATTGAAACGTGATTCGGATGAAATCTTTCCCACCAACCCATTAACTACAAACAACAGCAAATGTAGGATTTGCATTCTTTTTTTTTTGTCTCTTCATTCATTTGAACGAGCATATCAACCATTATTATAAGCAAGTAGTTTCTTGGTAGATACATATATAAGTGACAAATATAGTTCAAAAAACAATGACCTAATTCCAGAAGGTATCCACCAATAATTGTTAAGAAATATGGTCATAATATTTGGCCTACATTGTGATACTGATGTATATGGAATGTGACATAAATTATGGTGGCATCTGACTGTTAAAATTACCTTTATTTTTATATTAAGAAAAAAGTTGACCAATATTGCTAATGGAAAAAATATGCACTGGTTTCCTTACTAACATTATAGTTTAAAGAAAGTGCATGTTTCACATGAAATCTAGCTACTTTTGCTTCAAGTTTGCTAAAGAGATTTCATGTTGCAAGAAGTGTTTTGTTGTGATTTTCATTGGATGGGAGATTAGTTTAGCTTTATAAGTGCACATTTAAATTATGCAATCTTGAGATTTGGTAATAATTGGATTCGGGTTTGTATTGTTGTTGTAGATAAGTGCAATTCATAGTCACGGTTAATTGGTTAAATATTGTTGAAAGGAACGCGTGACCTACAACTAACAACAAACGTGTTTGATTTAGTGTTGCGTGGGTGGAAACTCGGACAATCTTGTTTGTTTCTTGGCGCACCCACTACTAGAAAACACGTAGTTGTTTGCTCCGTTACTGACTGATATGCTACTGTAAAAGTAAAAGATGTCCGTATCAAAATGGAAAAAATACATATTTGAATATAATTTAATAAAATCCATGGCAAAATCAAGAAAATGAATGTTTAAAAATTAGTAAATACATGTTAAGAAAATCCATGAAAAAAAATCAAAAAATAATTATTTTAGAAAGATGTGTTTTTTTAATAAAATACACATAGTTCATAAAATAATACCAAAACACTTTAAAATAGATTACAATACGGACGGTAATGATTACAGTGTCACTAAATCTGACAACGAAAAGAAAAGCAAGAACCTAAACGAAAATGTTGGTTGAGACTTCGTGTTCAAAATAGTTCTGTAAAACAGATTATGAATCTCGTCTAAGAGAACTCATTTGTCATTTAGGGTTAAATGTCTATGCTTAAGTTGGAAATCTTTATGTTTTAATTACTTAGTAATAAAATATGAGCCTTTATGGCAATAACCTGCAAGTAGCAAGAACCGATTAGCTAAGTAAAAATAATCGAACCTGCGACCATCCATATCCGTTTTTCACATCATTTCAATTTTAAGTACGCAAATTTAAACATCGGCTTTTCATTTATCGCATCTCCATTGTAGACACGTTTGGTTCACTGCGAAGCTTTTATCAAGAAGAATGAAAAGACAATACATAATACATGCTTCATGGGTATATATATATACATAATACATAGGTTTGGATCAAACGAAGAACCATTAAATGAATATATAGAATATATATATATATATATATATATATATATATATATATATATGACACCGTACGTATATTCCATTATTGAGAGATGAGCTAGTAAATGCATAAGGTGGCCTTGATGTTGTCATAGCACTTGCAAAGACACCTTGAGTAGTTGCGTGGTTTGGTTTCCTTTAAAATCTCCTTTTTCATTATCTACTATTGGTACTATGTTTATGCTCAACAGTTGTAATCTATTTAGCACAACAAAAAAGGTATGGTATTAAAGTAGGTAAATCACATTTTTATGTGGTAAAATGATTTAAATTGTATAGTCGTTTTCAATTTCCAAATCCCCACTTATTCTTAGCATTTGTAGTGATAACTCATCACGGGGTTTCGATGAATTGATCCGCTCTTTACCTAGCTATTATAGATAGGTTCGTTAAAAATTTGAATTGAAGCAACCTTGAGTCAAACACAAGCCTAAATTAAAGCAGTTTTGACTAATAAGTTGAAAGTCGAACTTCATACTAGAGTATGATTACATTCGTGAGCATATTAGCTATTTAATTGTGATAGTGTCTATATATAATATATAACTACATTATATATATATATATGTATATATATATATATATGTATATGTGTGTGTGGGTAAGGGGATGAGCATCATTACAGAACACTAATTATTGCAAGATTAAAAAGAATAAATCTAAATTAATAAATTTTAGGATTTAAGGTTCATATTTTTTAGATTTTATATTTATTATATTCATATATGTATTATATATACATGAAAAAAAATATTTTTGCCTACGTATAATAATTTAACCTACACATGTGTAGGTTATATAAAAACTCAAAAAAAAAAAAATATTTTGTTTTGAATTCTAATGTGAGAAATAAAAATTTCACATTTGTAAGATTTTTATTTACTTTTTAGGTTTTTATAATTGAAAAATGGATGATTCATTTTGTTCTGCGTGTTCCCGCAATATTTAGTGTTCTGTATAGAATATTCCCTGTGTATAATAATAATTATAATATATAAAATAGTATAACATAACCTAAGCTTGAACTTTATATACGTGACTCGAATCAAGAATGGGTTGAGCTTGATTTACATTCCTTACGGTAAAACGCTTGAGTAACTTATGACTCAACTCATATGCACCACAAATTGGAAGTTGTCCCATTTGTATCATTCTTACCCAAAATATAAAAGTATCAGCATCCGTTGCAAGTTTTAGATGATACCTTAAGATATTTGTTATCCTTGTATAATTTAATCAAAGCTATGTATTTAAAGATATGGTCTAGATGGCTACCAATAAATTTTTTAAATATCTGCCGATAATTTTAAAAAAAAAATTGATAAGACGATTGTTTTTTCAATAATAGTGTGACATAAAACGATAAGAAAGATTGCATCACAATGGGAAAAAGCACCCAAATCAGAAGGCAAAAAGGAAGTGATTGTGAAAAAAGGGCCCATTTATTTAGGTATTTTTAGTGCCACAACAATTGAAAAAAGAAACACAATATTTTTTTCCAATTATTATATAAAATTTAAGATAATATGACTTGTGATTATATCCATTGTATTACTTTTGTCTAATTTTACTTAAATTATTTTAATCAGGTTGAAGATTTTTATCGTCACTTTTTTTTCATATCTTCTTATTTTTTTACTTAAATTATTTTAATCAGGCTGAAGATTTTTATTGTCACTTTTTTTTCATATCTTTCTTATTTTAAATGTGATTGGAAATTTGCAAACATGTAATTTAAATGATTTGTAAGGAGTAATTTTAACAATAGTTTTATTGTTTAGTTAAATGTAAAGTTGGCACAAATTTTTTTAAGATGATTCTTAAAGTGATGGTATATGGGAACTTATCAAAACAAATATATCAACAAAAACTAAAATAAAATAAAACGGTACAAGAAAACTCAAATAAATTTAAAACAACTACCACTACTTTGAGTCTTTGATAGCAAAAGAAAAGTATTTGATATTTAGAAAAATCTCAACAAAACAAGATAAATAATATGCATGGTCAGAATTTGTTCATTTAGAAATAGTTTTTTTTGTCGACTTTGTTAGGGAACATATCGCCTCTATTTAAATTTTGGACGCTTAACTAAAGTACAAATTTCTTAATAGTTCAATATTCCTTCATTTAGTATGTTAAGAGTATTTGGATTACTTGTAATATTAGGTCTCACTCTTACCACTTCACCACCAGCTAGTGAAATATTATTACGTTATCAGTGTGACTCAATATAACACTGTGATTTTTTATATTTTTTTTTCTAAAAATAAAATCCTAAAAGGCAAGAAGACTTTACATATGATTTTAATAAATTCATATGTTATAAAACCTTAACATTCATAAATGATGTGTACATGTATTAACTTCAATTATAAAAAGGGGCATACAAAGTTAATCTTGATATTAGTTATCTAAATTGTGTGTTAAATACAAATGTAAAAGATATAACACACATTAATGTCTTTTGTTTCTCAATAAGCTTGTTGACACGGTCTTTTGCAGTTTAACTATCTTTAATCACACATTACACACGCTTAATGAATTACTAAGTGAACTACATTTTTTTAAAAACAAACAATAATATGAGCATACAAGTTAACAATAAATCTAGCTTTTCAAAAAAAAAAATAATAGTATGCATGTAAATACTTAATTTGCATCAATTTGCATCACATAGTCATGTACTCTTCTATGAAAAAAATCCAATTTTATTAAAAAATTACGCGTCTATTTGAACATAGATTATATAGTCGTATACACTCCGTGTCAAATCTCATATTTTATTAAAAAAATTCGCGTCTATGTGAATATAGATTATATAATCGTATACACTTCGGTGTCAAGGCTCAATTTCTTACAAAACACACACGTCTGTGTTATTGCTTGTACGTAATTATGTGTTCCAACATCTTTAATCCTTTTTTAGTTACTCATCATCCCAAAACCATTTTCTTCGCATTTAAATTTTTTAACTCACAATTTCTATTAGAAACAATATATAATATAAATAGGGTTTTAAGGAATAATTTAGCCAAATCCAAGAGAAATTCCATGTTTTTAATCCTTGACTATTTTTGTTCAAACTCAACATTTTTCTAGTTTAACCATTTTAGACACAATTTGGTAATATTTCCTTTCAAACATGTCTTTATCATTAAATTACCCATTTCACTAAACTTGCTTTAGATTGGAATGAGCTCTACAAAACAAGCTATTTCACTCAACTAGGATTCACCAAAGTGGTCATTCCATTTATGTTTTAGCAATTTGAATGGTGCTTCCACCTATGATTTTAATTATTTTCTACATTTATTTACTTTCGTATAAGTGATCAATAATTTCTTAGCAACATTTCACCAAACACCCTATCTATTCCCTTGCCTACTTAATCATCAAACTTTACAACTTATATTTTTCATCACTTAACTTTTCTAGCTTTTGGTTACTTATCAAAAACTAAACCATTAATCCTTTTCACCATTAGCCATGAAGTCATTGGATCACTTGTAATTCATATACATAACTCAAATTAAGTCGTCAATATTTCACATGCTACTTTACCTTGTAATTGATTACATTTTTGTTACATAAAAATATCATTAACATGAAATCTAGCTACCTAAAATAATTTTTAAAATCCTTTAATAATCTCAAATAACTTTATTAGACCATACCGGTTTATAAACTATGTGTACTAATCTCAGTCTAGCTATGATTTAGCTCCCTCAATTTAAAGTGAAAGCTTCACATTTGCAAACTTTTTAGATTATCTAAAATTGGTTCACTCTCAAGACATAAGCACCCACACATGCTTAAGACTATGCGTTGTGGCACCCATTAGCGCCGGGGTGAGCCACGTCGGCGGCCAGGTGGCGCGCGAGCACCACAATGGGGTGTCGCGAGCTGTCACACATGTGGGGTCAGGTGAGCGTGGTAGCATGGGCGAGTGGGTGTTTTGGGGGTGTGGTAGCATGAGCGAACAGATGTTAACCATAACATTCTCAAGTGAGGGGAGGCGCGAGTGTGCAAGGTGATGAGTAGACGTCTAGTCAGCATCATGTGTCGCAATATTAGAATAAATCCGGATTGTGACTTAAGCAACAATGGGTAGTCTCATTCTTAATTTCAACTTCTTCTCAAAAAAGACTTTCATATTCACATGGATTGTTAAGAAGTTCATTCTACTAAATTCTTTAGACTCCTCATAATCGATTTTCATTAAAAATTCATTTTCATATCAATTTATCCAATCATCCTTTTATACATCCTTCAATATATATTTTAAACTAGATAGAACTATAACACTAATTGATTTTTAAATTTGGTTAAAATTACACTTAGGTTAAATTTCATTTAAGTAGTGGTCAATTTCACAATTCTTCAATTTCCTATATCAAAGCATGAGTTTATTTTTCTAGACGTTTCTAATTGTGGGACCAATAAGTCATGGGTTCGATTCCCACAAGGGGATTTTTTTCTCATATATATTAGGTTTCCTCCAGAATTGGTGTATAGGCATTTATGCCTAGTGAAGATGGATATGATCGGGTGGTTTCATTGGTGGCACGATAATTATACTCAAGGGGTTCATTAGTGATCCAAATTTGTCGTTAAAAACATATTTAAGAAATAATTTAGTGTCTAACAAACAACTTTTTAAACTTTAATATTAGGTTAATCTTGACTCGTTTCAAGCAATTTTGATTATATGCATATCAAATCTTGTTTGATATCTAAATTAAACATATATAACAGTTCTAAGAATCTTTTATTAACAATCAATTGTAACATCAAATTTCATTTACTTGGTTCATAACCCAAATCTATCAACAATTAATTAAAGTTTTTTTTAATATGTAAGACTTTTAGCAACACCCTACGAAGACGAAGACTAAATGTCGTCACTATAGGTCCACCTATAGCCACAACCTCTACTGCAACGAAATTACCACATTTTGATTATATTTAGCGACGATTTCTTCGTCGCTAAAAGTTTCGCTTCTTATGGTGTGAGTTTGTGAGACGTTGATGAACCGCCTAAACTGTAGCTAGTCAACCGATTCAGAAAACTTGCCATTTATTGTAATGAGTTTAAAAAGTAAAAAAATATGATTAGGATGCTATCACAAATCTAATCTTAGATACAAGTCCTAAGTCCGAACTACATTGTTTTAGTTCATGTATATCAAAAGTACGACATGTTGGTTAAATACATAGAAACTACTTTCGCTAATCCTACTCTCATCAAAATTTATTTCGATCAAATAGATCACAATGTATACTGAACTTGAAAAGTTATACTCACCATTACAAGAGCAAGAGGCGCGATAAGAGACACATTGTAACCAAAACAAGTTTTGATGTAGAGAGTAAAATTAGAAAAAAAAAATATTTTGTAGGTATTAGTTAAAGTGATATAGTTTTGATGTAAATAAACCAACACCATATTCAATATCCCTTGGATAATTTTTTTGTAAGTTAAATGATATAATTATAAATATAAAAATATGCTACTCACATAAATTTTTGTGAAGGGTACGTCTATTATAGAAAGCTTTCTAAAAACATTTTGTTTTTCAACTCTAGAGAATAAATACTTTGAATCGGGTTTTATATAAACACTGTCTAGTGTCTACAACGAATATATATATATAGGTGAAGTGTGTGTATATATATATATATCCGACTGAACACAATACAAAGAGTAAAGATAAGGGTAAATACTAAACATAGAAAGTGTTATAATAATATTTTAAAATAAAAGTATACATGTGGTTGAAAAGGTTTCATCAGATTGATCTACACCGTTGATTATCATAAAAGAATGTCTATAAAACCACCTCCCTGTTATAAGCCTCTTCAGTCTTCACCAATTTGTCTCATACAAACGCTCTCTCTCTCTCTTAACTTTCTCTCTCTAACTTCATCAACAGATATGGAGTCTCTCAATATATCTACAAAGGTGGTTCAATTCTCCTCTCTCTCTAGAATTGTTTCATTATATATATATTTATATTTTATAAAAAACTATAACAGTTTTTATCATATGCAATTTAAGTTACAATTTCTTCCATTTGATCTTAAATTCAATTTATTTATTTTTAACATCAAACTTATCTATCACATAAAAATTCACATATTTATGTGACGTATTTATCTTACCATATACGAGAATTACTCGTATATAGTAAGATAGACAGTCTCAACTCTCCAACTCGCACACTACTGAAAAATGAGTCTAATACGACTTTTTAAAAGCAACCTTTTTGACATGCATTTACCGATACGCTTAATCAAACATTAATACCCTCATGAGCTTACTAATGCATATATCATTCATTATATATCAATCCAAACATCCTGTAATCACACTCTTTATCATCCACTACCAAAATGTTAGTTACAAGTTTATTTACAAAATTGATTGATTTGACTTATGTTAAAAGCCAGCTAGCATCATCTTACAATGTCAGAAGTTCAAGAAACATGTCACACATGGATTATATCAATATATGACAACACAACACTAACACATGTTCAGTTTTATGTTTTTTTTTGGTTTTCTTATAAAATATCATGAAATATTAAGCTAATTGTTTAGAAATGAATATTAATAAATAAATAAATAGCAGGTGATCAAGGGTGATGAAGAGACAAGCACCATGGATGGAACAGTTGATTTTCATGGTAAACCGGCTATCAAAGCAAAAACCGGTCGATGGACAGCTGGCACTATCATCCTTGGTAACTACCTACTTTTTATTATTTTCTGAAAACAAATATATATGTATCATATACACCATATAGTTATCTTCATTCCAATATCTGTATTATTATTTAACTGTTACATCGGATAAGGCAACTTATTTATCCATGTGTGTATATGCATATTGAAGTTTGATTTTCATTTTAATTTTTTTTTAAATTTCCTCATAAGTAAATGGAGTTATATCATGATATTTATAGTGTTTAGCTATCATAGATCAATATATGGAATTATAAGGAAATTGATTATCGATTTGTTATGTTGAGTTTTAACTTTTAAGTCATGACTTCATAATTTCATATAGTGCTTGAATATTTTTCTATATTTTAAGTGAGTGTATATTTATATTAAAATATAAATTAATGATGATTTTTATGAAAGTTTGGAATGGTGGAGATTCTATCCTAACAATTTGATAGCTCTGTGTGTGGGTATATATTCATTTAATAATTTGATTAATTTTTTTTATTTAACAGAATTTCAATGATTAATTACGTAATAATTCAAAGGAGGTGCAAAGAATCTTGAAAATGACACGAAATTTGTAACTTTAATAAAAAATTATGACTTATTTTTTCATAAATGAAAAACCGTTTTTCTTTTTTTTTCCTCGTAAAACAAGTCATCGTATATGAACTAGGATCTAAAATGTTTCAGCTTACGCAAATCTCATATCATTTTGTTATGCTATGTTCATTTTAGAGAACTCTATAGTTAAATATGCTCATGTTAGGGTAATTCACGAATAGATAACCTCCTAAAAAGTTTTCACCTAAGCTAAACATCTCGTGATCATAACAGATAATATTGACTGATATGAGAAATCAGATCTCATGTAAGGTAAGATTATAAAAATATATAAATGGAAACATGCACCGTTAATATATACCTATAAATCAAGTAATTCAAAATTGGAAGTTTTATTGGTTACGTAACCAAACTGGACGAAAAGAATTTAGTTTTTGATGGGTAAATAATAAAAATAGAAATGGATAGTGGCATAGTGGGTATGTGTTTGGTTGGGTGGGGAAAAGCATGCAAAAATTGAGACGTGACCGACACGAGAGGGGTGAATATCTTGCATGATGAAGCTAATTAGACCACATGGCAAGGTTACCAATGTTTTGTGTGATCATCATTCCAACTCACGAGATGTTTTAGCGAATCCCGAGGTCTCGATAGTACTAGAAACATGGTATATATTTTAGCGTACACATAAAAATATGTGAATGAGTCCTAGATTAATTGATTTAGGAGCATGATCCTTTAGTGTAGAGGTCATGGGTAGGAGTCCCACTTGATGCAATTTGTTTCAGGTGAGCCAAATATTTTACTACAGTGGGTCTTTGAGCGGTGGGTTTCTCCTAGAATTGTGGTCGGGCCTGGTCACTAACATTGTATGCGTACATAAGGCGTGGGTGGCTTTTCGCCAATGGGTTTGCCCAGGTGTCTGGGCTTGTATAATATCCATTGGCCATTCAAAAAAATATACTTTTATTTGATTATTTTTTGAGTAAACAGATAACTCACGCGCTCTATATCCTACTTCTAAAACTACATATTTATCAAAGGTTTTGTAACCTATTGGTATCAAGATGTATGCATAGAGTGGTGTCCTTATGACGAGGTTGAAGGTACGAGTTTCATGTCACAGATTTAGGAGTAGAATGAGAGGTGAACATTTTTCTATTGTAATAAATAATCTTTATATCTTTTCCACTACAAGGCTAGAATAATCAATCACTTAGAAAGAAACATTCTTCTTCTTCTTCTTATTATTATTATTATTATTATTATTTACACAGCTTGATATGATACCGCTAGACTACAGTGGTTATTAGTTACTTATCTAAAATGTGTTCAGTTATATAAAATAAAAATCTATGCATTGGGGTTTACATTCTGCTTTATTAACGAGATTTAATTTAATCTTCATTTAAACATTTAGTTATTTAGATAATTAAGAAGGATAAAAAGAAAATTACTTTTTATATAGAATGTAGAGTAACCTTTTCTTTGTCTTATACAGTCACAACGTGTTTCATATGCTTAGTGAAAATCATGTCGATCATTTTACTTAAATAAATGAGTTAAGTAAGATTTAAAACCTAGTTACTTAAAATATTTACCTATAAAAATGTATATATGTATACATAAAATTGAAAATTACATATAAAAAACCCAATCCGATTAATCCTGATTAATCCCGAGTAATCCCGAGTAGTCGCTAGTCCCCACTTCACCGGCCGACTAGCGACTAACGAGTTTTTCAACCTTGATTATACATACATTTAAGATACATCTACATCTATATCTACGTCTACGTCTTAAACACTCCAACACATAGACGTATGCTTGTACAATAATGCATAGTGAAAACAACACGAGTCTCGTATCCTTCAAAAATTTATACCCACAAGCATTGGTAAATGATCAATATAGTCCGTTTTCGCATATCAAACAAAGCTTGTAAATAATACTTGTTTGTACATAACTACATATAGAGTGATGGCTAGGATGTAGTTGAATTGGTCAAGACAAGTGCATGTGGGCACATGTTTTTCATATAGCACAAAAATATTAGATATAAATTTGCCTGCTAAATAACTATATATAAGATTGTTACTAAACAGTAACTATGTCGAGCCGGGGTCTCACTGGAAGCAGCCTCTCTATCCCTACAGGGTAGAGGTAAGGTTGTCTACATCTACCCTTCTCAGACCCTACTTTAGCTTTGCTATTTGTGGGATTCACTGAGTATGATGAGATGATGACTAAACAGTAACTATGCTTATATGGCCAACCTAGAACATAACTTGCATGTTTTTTTCTTTAACAGTGAATCAAGGACTAGTGACTTTAGCTTTTTTTGGAGTTGGGGTGAACCTAGTGTTGTATCTAACCCGGGTTCTACAACAAGGCAATGCCGAGGCTGCAAATAACGTTAGCAAATGGACTGGAACGGTTTACATTTTCTCGCTCGTTGGTGCTTTTCTCAGCGACTCGTATTGGGGTAGATACAAAACTTGTGCCATCTTTCAAGCTATCTTTGTGTTGGTAAGTTCTTTAAGTACCCTCATTCGGGCTGCAGTTGTATGCAAGCCGTTAAAGTACAAAAGAGTAAATTACTAAATTACAAAACTAAATTACAAATCGTTGACAGGGCTTAGGAGGACTCTCAGTGGCATCAAGCATGTTCTTGATCACTCCAAAAGGATGTGGCGACCGGACCACTATATGTAGTAGCCACTCAAGTTGGGAAATCGTGTTGTTCTATATCTCGATTTACATGATTGCGTTAGGATACGAGGGTACCAACCGAATATCGCGACATTTGGAGCCGATCAGTTTGATGAGGAGGATGCTAAAGAGGGTTATTCAAAAGTGGCTTTTTTTAGCTACTTTTATCTTGCACTTAACCTTGGGTCACTTTTTTCCAACACATTCTTGAGCTATTTTGAGGATGAAGGAATGTGGACACTCGGGTTTTGGGCGTCAACTGGATCTGCGTTTGTAGGACTCGCGTTATTTCTTGTTGGAACTATGAGGTACCGACATTTTAAGCCGAGTGGGAACCCGCTAAACCGATTTTGTCGAGTGTTTGTCGCCGCATCGAAGAAGTGGAGAGTTAAACTGCCACAAGGTAAAGAGTGTTTGTTTGAAGAAGAAAAGGACACTTCTTTGAGTACTGGAAGAAAGATACTTCATACACATGAATTCAAGTAAGCATGATGTTGTAAATCTATGACATTTGGTACATAATACAACCCATATTTAGGGCTGTAACCGAGTCGAGCCAAGCTCGAACTTATCGAGCTCGAGCTCGGCTTGTAAAATGTTCGAACCAAATCGAGCCGGTTTGTTAATTTTTTTAATTGTTTGTATTTTTTTACAAATATTGATAACACAAAAAACAAAAAAGAAAATACTACACATATATGTATATGTATTTTTTTTATTTTTCTAATAACTTAAAGACCGAAATACATATTAAAAGTATTATATGTATAATTTTAATTTATTTTCCTATATCTTTTATATGTTATTGATTAATTAAACTTAAAATGTTAACACTTGAACCCCCTCCCACATATACTTTTAATTTTAATACATTTAAAATTAAAGTTAATCTATATAAAACAAAATAATTCGAGCCGGCTCGCGAGTTCACGAGCCGAGCAAGGTCTAGCTTGAGCTCGGATCGTTTACAAATCGAGCTAAGCTGGCTCTTTTACAACCGAGCGTTTTTCGAGCTTTTGAAACACCCCTACCTATATCGACCCGTTTATAAGTTAATGGGTCAAAAGTACCTCTTACACTATAGCTAATGCTAGCTTAACTAATGCAGGTTTTTGGACAAAGCAGCATTCATTACCTCGCGGGATTTCAACGACCCGACAGAGAACACTCACAACCCGTGGACTCTATGTCCGATTTCGCAGGTTGAAGAGGTGAAATGCATACTAAGATTGCTTCCCATTTGGCTATGCACGATAATATACTCAGTCGTATTTACACAAATGGCGTCTCTATTCGTCGAGCAAGGTGCAGCGATGAAAAGCACAATCTCAGGGTTCCAAATCCCGGCATCTAGCATGTCTAGCTTCGACATTTTAAGCGTTGCGCTCTTCCTTTTCCTTAACCGAAGAGTTATCACTCCAGTGGTCCTCATGTTCAAGAAGAAAGACTCTAAAGGGTTAACCGAACTTCAACGAATGGGAATCGGGCTCATAATCGCGATACTATCTATGGTTTCAGCTGGTATAGTGGAATGCTTTAGACTAAAGTATGCTAATCAAGACTGCCCTCATTGTGATGCGTCGAGCTCGTTAAGCATCTTCTGGCAAGTGCCTCAATACGCGTTTGTTGGCGCGTCAGAAGTGTTTATGTATGTGGGTCAACTCGAGTTTTTCAATGCGCAAGCGCCTGACGCGCTAAAAAGCTTTGGAAGCGCGCTTTGCATGATGTCTATCTCACTAGGGAATTACGTCAGTAGCCTCATTGTGACGATAGTTATGAAAATATCAACAGAAGACGACATGCCAGGGTGGATTCCTGGAAACCTTAACCGAGGCCACCTAGACCGGTTTTTCTTCCTGCTAGCTGGATTAACCGCAGTAGATTTATTAGTCTACGTCGTGTTTGCTAAATGGTACAAGAGTATTAAACTCGAGGGGAAGAATGAAGACGATAATGACACTGATGATAGCGAAATAGTCTAAAGATATAAACGATGAATGACCCGAAATATAAATAAATAAAAATGGGATGGATGAATGAATGAAGGCGAAACGCTGTGTAAATGGTTTTCTTCGGATAAAATGGTTTGCGGACGGGTTTAGGTCAGGCAACGGGCAGACGTGACCCTGTTATTAGATCTAATTGCGGGTGATTTGTCGTTAAGATGGTGAGTGTAGTTGGTTATGGGTTCATCATGATGTTAGTTTCATTAGTTCATTCTGGTGTGCAACATGACACTGATTTAACATGTGTTTTCTCATTTGTGAGTTGGAGTCTGTATTTTGAAACAAATTTATGCATATGTGAATGTGAGCTCTGTTTCATTTGATTTCACAATGTTCTTGCAGAACTCATTATAACTATAACTGGGTTAGAGTTCAGTTAGTTAGGGAGTGTTATCGGCTAATAAGTTGAAAGTTAGGAGTGCTGGTGTATAAATCAAAAGCTGAGAGTGGTATCGGCTAATTGGTAAAAGTTAGGGTTATTTAAATCCAATATCACTATATATAATAATCTCTAGTGTAATTTTGTAACATTGACATATTATTAGTACTTAAGATGAGCCATTTTTTTATCTTCATTCAAAACTATTTGTAATTAAAATATAACAGACTTTGAAATCAGACATTATATAAGTCAACCATTAAAAGAAGTTGAGTGAACTCATAAGTTATGCCCATGATATTTGTACGATATGTACTCATAAAGTTTGAACTTGATTCCCAAATCTATACCTCCTAGTTTTGTAGATTTTTGTTTCAACATGAATCGGTTTTGGTCCCTTTCAGTATTTTTGTACTACTGATACTGAACTGGTTCACAACTTTATAATATGCAACTTTATGTTTGTAACTTTTATTTAATTAGGTTTGATACTACTTTGAACAATATTTATGTCGAATTTCACTAGTCTACACTCTACATTCTAATTCTGATATTATCTTCCTAAACCTTTTCTACAACTAGGGGTGTTTACAGTCCGGTTTAAACCGTAAAACTGCCCAAACTGGTTATTGATATTATTTATATTTTCGGTCGGCCAGCTTTCAAAATTTTCAAACCGTAATGAAGAATTTAGCTTGTAGTTTACAACGAAAACTGGCTGAATAAAACTAGACCAGACCAGTGTTCAAATGTCATCAAAACTAAACTACCCTTTTACAATTATAGGTGAAAAATCCTATATAGGTGAAAATTATGTGATACAAAAGATCCAAAACTAACCCAGTTAGCTGACATCAGCTGCCATGTCACCAAACTAGTGTCATATTACGTCATCAAAAAAACCAAGTCAGATGCCACATCAGCGGTCACCTCAGCTGCCACATCAACACAAAATTTCACGTCAGATGTCACGTTAACACACAACTACCACATCAGTGAAAAACTAACTGGGTTAGGATTCAGTTAGTTTGTAAATGCTATAAGTCAATAAATCAAAAGTTAAGAGCGGTATGATAAAAAACGAAAGTTAGAAGTGGCATCATAAAACAAATATCCTTCACCTTCAAGGCTTCCAATTAGGGGTGAGCAGAAAACCGAAATAACCGAACCGTAACCGAAGAAACCGAACCGAAACAAAAACCGTCGGTTCGGTTTTCAGATTTTTAATATTCGAAAATTTCGGTTCAGTTTTTGGATAACCATTTTCAATAACCGAAAAAACCGAACCGAACCTATTAGTTAGAATCCATATATTTTTATATTTAAGTTTAAATTGTTTAAGTGTCTAAGCCAATGCTAGTAGAAATTATTAGTTATATTCTTAATGCTAAGTGTTTATAATCAAAATATTACATGTTTATTTATAATTGAAATGATTTATTTATTACCTATATATAAAATTAAATGATCTTCAAATTAATATAAAAGAAAATAACTTAATAAAAACGTTGAAAAACATAAAAATAGAGCAGAATGTTAGGTTTATACAAACAGTATTAGTCAAATAGGTTAACTATAATAACTTAGATGTAAACATATAAGGAAGATTTTTATATTTTAAATTATACTTATTAATTTTTGAATCTTACGTAATTTTGTTCCAAAAACCGAAATAACCAAAAAACCGAACCGAACCAACGTAAAAACCAAAAAAACCGAAATTGAGAAAACCAAAACCGACATTTCGGTTTCAGTTCTGGTTTTTCCCAAAAACCAAACCGAACCGAACCGTGCACACCCCTACTATCCAACAAGCACCAAACTTTCTTGAACATCAAAGGTGGATCTTTCTTCAATCTTGATCTCGTAACCACCATGAAAGTATCTCTGAAACTCGAAGACCAAAACCCTATCCACTTCAATGCCAAAATCCCCATCGCCGTCTTCGGTATCCCCTTCCTCTCCGCCTTCACCGCCACCCACCACCACCCCTCTCCCTCCTCCGACGCCCTCTCCCTCTCCCTCCGCACCCACTTTCCCTCCGGCCCCTCCCTCAAACTCTCCTACACCACCCCCACCTCCACCACCACCACCACCACCGCCACCACCGCCACCACCACGGCAGCACCTTTCACCCTCACTCTCAAATCAGGCATCAGTCTTTTCGGCTCCCCCAACAATTCCCCCCTAATCATCTCCGCCAATTTCTCATTTTCCCCTCAAAACCCTAACCCTAACCCTCATTTCGTTCTCCAATTCAAACACCAATTGGGCTCATTCTCGCTTCGTAAATCAATAACCTCCACTGTTTCTGTTTCCAATAGTAAAAAGATCAATGGTGGGAGTGCTGGTGGTGGTGAGAGTAACAGTTCGTATGGATTTGTGCCGTTGGATCGGCCAAACATATGGAAAGATTTGACGGTGGAATCAGGCAGAAAAGATTCGACCTTGTCGGGTTTTTTGGTGTCCGCGGATACCGAATTGCCCGTGACTAAACGGGTTAAGGTGAATTTACGATGGGGTGTGAGCATTCCGAATAACGATAACCAATTGCCGTATTTACGGGTGAATAAGATTAAGGTTGAGAGGGTTGAGTTTGATGATGTGAAGGACGAGAATGTGGATCAAAAGATTGGGATTGAGGGGGAGTTTGAGATGTTGAAGGGTATGTGTTCTTGGATGAGTAGAGAGTTGAGTGATTTACGGAAGGATAATAGAGAGATGAGACGTACGTTGGAGGATGTTAAGTCGCTGCAGCCGTTAAGGAATCATAATGGATACAATGCGGGTAGTGGGAAGAACAAGAAGGTGGCGGTTGAGAATTCAGATGGGTTTGAGCAGTGGAGGGCGAAGAAGGCGAATGTGCAAAAAGAAACGAAGCAGAATGGCGGTTCAGGTGATGTGGAGAGTGAGCTGCAGAAAGCGATCAAGGCTGCAGCGTCGTCGCAATGAGGTTTAGAAATTAAAATACATGTTTGTTTTCGTATATCTTATGATGATTGAGCTTTTTGTTATTAGGTGTTTAATTTATATAATTTTTCATGCTTATTGATGGTTTATTGATGAGTAAAATGTGCTAAAAATTGAGTGTTCTATAGACAGTAGACAGAGACACATTCATTTGGCAAATTAGAGTACAAATTGGTCATAATGTCACAAAAGTCTTAAGAGTGTTTTTCATGTTTATGTTTAAGAAAATGTGGTCTGTTAGAGATGTGAACATAAAAAGATATTTTAAAAGTGGTTTTATTTGACTTGTGTCTCTTGACATTTGATGTATACATGTTACAATGTAACAAAACTCATGTTTGAATATTCTACTGAGAATTATCTAATGCATATGTTATGAATCACCATCATCATCATCATACTCAGTAAATTATACCAATAGCAAAGCTAAGGTAGGGTCTGAGGAGGGTAAGATGTAGACAGCCTTACCTCTATCCCGTAGGAATAGAGAGGCTGCCTCCAGTGAGACCCCCGACTCGAAAATAACCCTTATGAATCACCATGTACTATGAAAATAACCTTTATGCTTGAATATTGGACTATTTGTATCACTGTATCCACAACAAAAACAAGAACTGTATGCACATGTGAAACACATAGACATTCAAAGTCAAGAACAAAAAATTGATATATTTCGTCATGTTTAAAGTTGAGAGAGTAATTAGAGTAATTTAAGTGTCCCAACTTAAGAATTAAATCCGCTAGAACGTAAACCAACTGACTTTAATCGAACTGAACCTGGACCAAACCGACCTCTAAGCAGTCTGATGCTCATTCTAATGCTATGCTTCTGTTTGGTCATTAGTCTCAACTCGGTCTGGTCCAGTTTTTTACCATATACAACCCTGGACGTGAAGACCAACAATCGTCCTTGATAATTTTTAGCTGCAACTATAATTTCGCCAAACACAAGCTACACCGCTAAGTTTTGGAAATTTCATTGTTTAGCAAGTGGCTGCATAATCAAATGAACTGAAGGCGCTTAACCTATGCAGTCAATAGCGTGCTATAGCGGTGCTATAGCACCGCTATAGCGCTTAGCGGACATTCGATCTCATAGCGGTTCCGCTATTAGCGGTGCTAAATGCCGCTATTTGACCGCTATTCTGAAACCCGTATAGCGGTCGTTGCACTGCTTTAAGCGGTTATTTTATATTTCAACCCAAAAACCCATATTAATCAACTTTTTGTTTGAAATAAACCTAAAAGTAAAGGCCCAAACGTAAAACTAAACATAAATCAAGGTCTAAAGTCTTCATTTTCTGGATTCGTTTGACGTTGGTTCTTCATCGTTCGACAAAATTAAACCTAAATCTAGAAATTGTTGGACTTCCACTTTCTTGTTTTCATTTTTTGATATTATTACTAATATTTTGCATGATATTACTATGAATTGTGATACCACTATCAATATTTTCAAATATATATTTTTATTTATATATAAATACATAGATTATGCATGGTATAAAAATTACCGCTATACCGCAGCTATAACCTATATATCATATAGCGGACCTTGACCGCTATATGATTTTGGACCGCTATAACTGCATAGCGCTTAACGTGTACCATAATGGAAAACAACAAAGCGTTTTTGGTTGTCACACTGGATGCATCATTATTTACTTGTGTATTGAAACTAATTACAATAGTGAACCAAACATGTGTAGTTGGATACACCTTTGTGCAGGGTTTGACCGTTTGATGAGCCGTTATATACGTGAATCAAAAGTTGCTAGAATAGTGAATCAAAATTGTAGCATCTTTTGACACACGGTTATATACATTATGCGTTAAAAACTCGTTATATAGAAAATCAAAGTTTTGCTAGGTAAGTTGCGCGTGACATTTTGATAGGTTTGTTTGTACAAAACATGTGCGTTAAAACACGTTACAACAATGATCAAACTCGTAAGTGTTTGACCCACTGTAATATACTTCTACATCAAAACTCATTATGTGGCAAATCAGTTTTTGCATGTGTGAGAACATGTTACAACAATGCACCAAATCGACAAAGTTCGATGCACTGATTATAATGTTTGACTCGCCGTTATAAACACGCGTGTTAAAATTCATTACAACAATCTACAAAAGTTACAAAGTTACTATTTTTATGATTTTAACGTACCATTACATACATGTGTATCACAAACCATTTTTTTGTGACGTCTTTTTGTTTTGACATCCTTGTAATGTGGTTTGATGCGCTCTGATAATCAATAGTATTTGTAAAATGTTTTCATAGTTACGCTTTCTAAGTAATATACAATAATCGTATCGAATTACCAAAAACATAAAATTCTGGATTATATTATATATTTTTAGAAAGTATAAGATATATTCAATATATTAAAATTGATATAATTAGTATTCTTTATTTAACATGCACTTTCTAGCTCCTACAAAATAAAATACAACTATATACAAATACTATAACATTAAAAACATTTAAAAAGTAACCTTTATAAAAGACAAATTGCTAGGGCCAACAAAATTCTATCCACAAACAAATCTCATCCTCAATTTGGTATTTTCCACCTTCAAGTGGGGAATCAATGAATCATATCATATACAAAATAAGCAAAACTATATCTCTTATTTTACATATACAAATTATAATCATAACTATGTTACTAAAAATGTTTTGACGTGTGTTTTAAAGTAACTGTTATTATTTTAATAATTAATAATTTGATTAGTGTGTTAATTATGATGACTATGTTACTAAAAATGTTTTGACGTGTGTTTTAATTGATTTTTTTGTTAATTATGATAACTATGTTACTAAAAATGTTTTGACATGTGTTTTAAACTAACTGTTAATAATTAATAATTTCTCTTGAGAATTTGGTTTAACGGTTAATTGGCCTGTTTTACAAGGCTTAGAGACTATTAGATCCTGGGTTCGATTCTCACAAGGGGTTTTCCCCAAAATTTATTGGGTTTTCTCTTTTGAATTGGTGTATATGCATTACTGCCTAGTAGAGACGGATATGATCAGGTGGTTTCGTTGAATCGTTGGTGGCACGATTATAATCCAGTGGTCCGTCAGTGATCCAAATTTGTCGTTCAAAAAAAAGTTGGCCTGTCTTTCCTGATGGAGACGCAGGTTCGATTCTCGTTTGGGCAATTTTGGATGGACATCTGCGTGAAGAGACGAATCGAGACTTTAATCCCGGGTTCGAATCTGACGGGGGCATGGTTTACAAAGTCCATCCAGTTCCCGCACATCAGGGGGCACGTCTTATAACAGTTGAGGAGTCAACCTTGGACATAGTCCCAAGCAGGGTGGATTTACACGTGAGATTCTTTACTGTTAAAAACATATTTAATAATTTGATTCGTGTGTTAAAAAATATATATATTTTTTTTTTGATAGGTGAACTTCACAACAGACGGTTAATTCACACCTGCTAGTCGCAGGCCCGTCACCCCACTCATTACCAAGGACTATGTTGTCTAAACCGGGTCCACGCCTTGGTCGAATGTGGCTTGGCTATCCCCGAGAAAATTTCCAGCCCCCTGCCACTTGACAGGAGTTGAACCCTCCACAAGAGTCGACCCTATTGTGAAAGCCAACTCTCTGGAGTAAATGCGCTGTAATAGAAAACTCGGGTGGCTCCCGGATTTTGAACTTGTGACCAAGCCTCTACCTGTTTATTGCCATGACCACTGGGTTCACAACCAGGGTCTGTGTTAAAAAATACATACTTGTGGCATCTGGGTCTATAACCATTCACCAATGGTTGGTTGAGGTTTGCTCACTTTTATGTCGCCTTTTGGCCTTTTAACCCTCCAAAGCGACGTCGTTTCAAAATGCCACCTGCGACTGATACCTACGTATATAACAAACAATCCACAAGCAGTTCCAGAACAAAGTATCACCATACAAATCGCATTTCATAAACCAATTGCTGCTCGAAATCCTAACCTCAATCTCACGCAGCATCAATGGCGTCTCTGGTGCTACCATCGCCGTCGTCATGCTCCACATCTTCATCGTCATCACTGCTTCACCCGCGCTCTTTCAGCCGTCGATTCATCCACGACTGTTCTCGTATCCCTGCATCTAGTAACAACATCGTAAGTTCAGTTTTCTGTTTGTTATTATTTATTTTTTTTTAAATTGAAGTCCTGTTTTCTCGGAGGAAATGATTGAGAAAGTTGAATATAATTATATAAATGGAGTGTTCTTGATTATTGTAATTCGTTTTGTTAATGTGTCGATCGTTTATTCTCGATTAGGTTTGATGATTTGGTACTTTTTCGAGTATCAACGGAAATGATGCATTTTTGTATTGTTTTTTTTATTTTTTTTAATTATTATTTTTTATGACTTGTTGTGTATTGACTGAATATAATATTGAGGATACTTGGCAATTAGGTCACACACAGTAGTAAAAAAAATAAGAGTTAAATGCCATCTTAATCCAGTCATTTTGGCAGTTTAGTCCAAAGGTTTATTTTTTGGCTGTGGGTTCAAAAAGGTTTCACCGTTGTCATTTTAGTCCACTGGGTTAACTTTATCCATTTTTTATGTTAACGAGAAGGGAAATTCGATCATTTTATATGGCCGAATTACCCTTCAAGATAACAGAATTACATACGAAATGACCGGATTGTCCTTCTCGTTAACAGAAAAAATGGATGAAGTTAACCCAGTTGACTAAAATGGCAACGGTGAAACCTTTTTGGACCCACAGGCGAAAAATGAAACCTTTGGACTAAACTGGCAAAATGGCCCAAACCACAGGGACTAAAATGACTTTTAACTAAAAAAATTAAGAATACGATTATATAACGTGGTTCGGTCAAGGTCACCTACGTCCAAGGGTTGCAAATAAGGTTTATCTTTTATTAGATGCTCAAAGAATGCGATTATATCATGGGTATATATAAGACTAGATTACGGTTAATTACTTGGTCAACAAGAAACGAATATGAGCCTAAAGAACGTTTAGTGAAACCGGCCCCCCTTTTCTTTTGTTCTCCTTGTCAATCACTCAAGCCCAAACAAAGGCTTCACATACACAACAATTAAAGAGCAACTTGTTATGTCAAATTATTGTTTAGATTTTTCTGTTTTTTTTTCGGTGAAAATCAATGAACCGCAGGGATTTGAAATAATTAAAATTAATGCTTCAACCATTAGAAACAGGAGTCCTGTTTGATTTGTCTTCAGATTGTTTTGCAATAATATTGAATGTAAATATGATGATTGATGAAGGACAGGGCCTAGATACCTTGTTCTGCATAACAGATAATCCTTTGAGATGCTATACAGAGACTAATATCAAATTATTAATATACTTTGACGTTCGAGTCGGGGGTCTCATTGGAAGCAGCCTCTCTATTCCAACGGGTAGAGGTAAGGCTGTTGCATCTTACCCTCCTCAGACCCTACCTTTGCTTTGCTAGTGGTGGGATTTACTGAGTATGATGATGATGACTTTGAGGTTCGCGTATTGTTTGTTAGAAATGTAGAGGTGATATACTTCTGTATTTGGAATAATGTGGTGTATGAGGTTAAGAGATTGATTGGGATTTTTTTTATAGAGGTGTGAGATTAGCAAATCGTTGAGTGGGAAGCCGTTGGTACCGATTATTAATGACGGGATGCTGCCGAACTTTATGCAAGCTGGACGCATGAACAATACTGTTATTAATGGAAGGCTTAAGATTTTCTCTGGCACTGCAAATTCTGAACTTTCTCAGGTATTCTACTTTTTTATTCGGTTTGATGCTTACATGCGGGTATATGCTGATTTTTATGATTCTTCATGTCTGTTATAATTCTACATGTTTCTATTTCTCCTTAGGAAATCGCGAGGTACATGGGTCTTGATCTTGGAATGATCAAAATAAAACGGTTTGCAGATGGTGAAATTTACGTTCAGCTGCAAGAGAGTGTGCGAGGGTGTGATGTGTATCTTGTGCAGCCTACCAGTCCTCCTGCTAACGAAAATCTGATGGAGCTTCTAGTAATGATCGATGCTTGCCGAAGAGCATCAGCCAAAAACATCACAGCTGTCATCCCTTACTTCGGTTACGCTAGAGCCGACAGAAAGGTGATCTCAGTTTTCCTTAAATAGTTGACGTATATATGTATGTATGTTCTGCTAACGTGTTTTCGATTGATTCAGACACAAGGGCGTGAATCTATTGCGGCCAAACTTGTAGCAAACCTTATAACCGAAGCAGGTGCAGATCGTGTTCTTGCTTGTGATCTTCATTCGGGGCAATCAATGGGTTATTTCGATATTCCAGTGGACCATGTGTACTGTCAGGTAATATTCAACTTCTTCGTATGTTTAGAAACTTGTTTAACTTATTTGCTAATAACGATGTGTTTTATTTTGTTCCACAAGCCTGTTATTCTTGATTACCTTGCCAGCAAGGCAATATGCTCCAATGATTTGGTAGTGGTGTCGCCTGATGTCGGTGGTGTTGCTAGAGCGCGCGCTTTTGCCAAAAAGTTATCCGATGCCCCTTTGGCCATTGTTGACAAAAGACGCCATGGACACAACGTAGCTGAGGTAGTTATAATCTCTGACCACATATCTTATATCTTGAGTAAAATGCCATTTTCGTCCCAGAGGTTTGGTGAGTTTTGCGACTTTCGTCCAAAGGTTTGTTTTTCCGCATCTGGATCATAAAGGTTTAAAATCCTGCCATTTTCATCTGCCTCGTTAACTCCATCCATTTTTCTCCGTTAAGTCCAGGGTATCTTTGTCTTTTCTGTTAACTTAAAGGGCAATTCGGTCTTTTCACTTAACGAAGAAAAATGGATGGAGTTAACGAGCCAGAAGAAAATGACAAGATTTCAAAACTTTTGAATCCAGATGCAAAATAATAAACCTTTGGATGAAAGTCGCTAAACTGGCCAAACCTAAGGGACAAAACTGGCATTTTACTCTTAAATCTTTATCTAACTATCTATCAACTGTTCTGTTTTATCCAATCAACGTATATTTTCAGGTAATGAACCTGATCGGTGATGTCAAAGGAAAGGTCGCTGTGATGCTGGATGATATGATTGATACCGCTGGTGAGTAATATATATCACTTGTATCTTGTATAACAGTTTCCTTATATCGTATGTTATTTTTCAGGAACTATATCTAAAGGTGCGGCTCTACTTCATGAAGAGGGAGCTAGGGAAGTCTATGCTTGTTGCACTCATGGTGTATTCAGGTAAACTATTTGTTACATTATTTTATTTTTTGTAACTTTTTTTTATTAAAAACCAACAATTTATTTGAATATTTATTATTACAGTCCCCCTGCAATTGAGAGGTTGTCGAGCGGTCTGTTCCAAGAAGTGATTGTTACAAACACAATCCCGTTAAAGGAACAGCATTACTTCCCGCAGCTAACTGTTCTGTCGGTAGCAAATCTCTTGGGGGAGACCATATGGCGTGTTCATGATGATAGCTCTGTAAGTAGTATCTTTACATGAGCGTCGAGAACACCTATAGACACGAACAAAACTGGAGTTGGCGTTCGTTTTTGTTTTCAAATAGATTATTTTCGGGATAAGTGAGCCTTGTGTGACATTGATGCTTACTTATAACCTGATTGGGTTGGTCATTTTGCTGTTTTGGCTGCATAATTCATGGAAAATGCTCATGGTTGAGTTGAAATCGGCTTTCTCACTTTTTGTCTCTCATTATTTTTTGTCTTTACAAGTGGGACAAAAGGCATAAACATGTTTTAATTGTATAAAAGGATATGTTATGAGTCAATGATATATAATTTTTTAGAAAGTACTAGTAATAGATGTAACACTAAGTTACAAAATTATGTGGTCTTAGCGAGATACAACAACCGACGAAGAAAAAATCTATTATAGTATTATGTAAGAAAGTCATGTATAAGATTTACAAGTTATGAATGACAGTTGCATTGTTAATAACTAATAAGTGATGTGTTTAGCTCTCAGAATAATCATGTTTGGTTTGAAAATAAGTTGGAATGTGGTGACTGGACTGACGATTGTGGCAGTTTTGGTTAGATTATACATCATTTTGAGCCATTAACATGATGGATCAGCCCAAAAGAAAACGTTGCACGCAAGGTGCTCGATGAAAAATCCTAATGAAATCTTACGTATCTAAAGAGAAGCAACCAAACTGCACACCATTAGCTGTTTGATAAAAGTGGTTTGAACAACTTAAAATGTTATGTTAGGCCATCTATTGTGGGTATGGAAGCCCTGCCACATTGGAGTGGCGTGGGCGTCTCTGTGGCTGGACTTGTGGGTGTGGGGGTGAGAAGCTGGCGATACTGGTTGTGGAGAATCAAGGCTGCAAGAGGGAGAGAAGAAGAAGAAGAGGGCGGCCCTAGGGGCGTGGTAACCACAACTTGAGACACTATTCGAAGAAGGTGAACGATATTTGCTATGTGGCGTCTATATGACGTCATTTTTTGTCCCCTTGAAGCCCCAATAAAGCCCCCACAACATCGTCTTAAAAAAGTTCTAATGCCACACACAAGTGATAAAACTGTAACACGTTGTAATGTTATATGTATAAGCAAAAATAATTTGAACGGGAGAGTAGGAGACAAACTTTGAAACATCATTGTATATGAATACATATACCGATATCGCTCAAACCGGTTGATACCTAAAGTGATATTTCTTTTTCAAGTATCAAGTTTGAACTCAAGCTTAAAAGATGATTCTCAAGAGAACTTTTAGTGAGCCAGTATATGCACATCACTAAGATATTAACCACACCCTACTGACATGTCATACAAACCGTATAAAAAGTTATACAAGGTTGTATAAATGTTATACTGACTCTTGTACGTGGCATAATGTTTATACATGCCAGTCGTACCATATGTTACACTGACACATAAGCGACTGATGTGACAAAGCACGACTCCTTTGCTTTTGTGCCAAACAAGCAACAAAAGAAAAATGGAAATTTAAATTTTTATGTGAGCAGATAATCAAGGGACTATAAATGTAACATTGCATTTTGGCGGTGTCATTATCCTATTTGATAATTATTTCCCAATTCGGATAATAAATACAAATATAATAAATAAATAGGGCTGGGCTGGGCTGGGCTGGGCTATCATCATTTAATATTCTCGTTGCTGAACCAAAATTCTGAATTTTTGCCATTATCATATCATTCCTACCTCTGTAAGTAACTACTCTCATTCAATTCACACCATATCTCTATTCTCTTCATATGTTATTCATATATTATTGCTATCCTCTGTTTATTCTGATCATCTTTTACTTTTCTAATTCCTTCAATTATGGATTCTATCCAGTTTAGAGCTAATTTCAGTGTGTTTTCTTTCGATTAATCGAAAAAAGTCACCAGTTGAATATAGATTCGTGATAATAGTCATGATATAGCAATTTGAGGAGTTCAAAAAAGGATTTTATTAATATACTAAAGTCAACTTATGAAGAACAATTTATTTGTTTTTTGTTGATTTTGTTGAAGACACGTTTCATTTCATTACAGCCGTTTACTTGTTTACTTAGGGAATAAGTTATAAACCTTAATATGTAAGTAGGGCTGCAAACGAACCGAACGTTTGATCCTTAAGAAATATATGTGTTCACGAACTGGTGATGAACACTGACCGAACGAGATTTTATGTTTGCGTTCCTTTGTTAAGACAATGAAAATGTTCGTGTTCGCTATGCAGTTAATGCGGTAAAATATCGAATATCGGTCAAGGACAGATATTTGAGATATAGGTTATCTTAGTGAGATATCGGTGGGATATCAGTAATATTAATATAATGAAGAATGTATCGGTGATATATCGGTAATATCGGTCATATGTCAGTCAATATCACCGATATTATCGGTACCGATATTTGACACCGATATTTTACTAGGGGACCGATATATCACCGATATTAACTGCACAACGTGTTCCTTTGTTAATTTTAGGCAATGAACGAAAACAAACATTGATAAACACAAATGAACACAAACTAATGTTCATGACACAAATGGAAACAGACGAACACAAACAAGCGTTCATGAACAGAATATATAATACACTGACACTTATTAAATATTTTATTTGTCGTAATTTTAAAGTATGTAAATGAAATATGAAAACTAAAAACATAAATGAACGAACACAACCTCCGTTCATGTTCGTTCATTTAACTAAACGAACAAAATTTCTTGTTCGTGTTCGTTTGTTTAATAAATGAACAAACACCAACAAACTTCCCACTGAACGGTTCACAAACTGTTCGCTGAACGTTTGGTTCGTTTGCAGCCCTATATGCAAGTATAAGTAGATAATCTTGTACTTGTAATTTCTCTTCACGACAATGATATTATATCCTGGTTGCAGCCTGTGGACGTAAGTCAGCTTAGACCTAACACCGTACCACATAATCCTCGTGTTCTTTACTTTTCTGCAGTTTATTTGTGTGTGTGTTTGCAACTGGATCATTAATAGATTTTGTAGTGTTGATGTTTGTCAAATTTGCATTTAGTTATGTATTTTTATCATATAAATGTAACGCTAGTTTTCTTCATTCTTGAAGTATCTAACCTAGCCTCTAGGTATGTGACATTTGCAGTTTGAGCTACCTGAGGGGGAAATAATACAAGGATGGCTTGTAAGGGGTTTTTGGAATGCTTGTTGAAGCTACTGAACTTCTTATTGACTCTTTCGGGTCTAGCGATGGTGGGCTACGGGATATACCTATTTGTTATGTACAAAAATGCAACTGATGATGCCGATATTGTACGACCAAACGAAGGAATGGCACAGCTTGGACGTCCTATGCTAATGGCTGCGTCATTGTCTAGCAATGACTTTTACGATAAATTGCCTACTGCTTGGTAATTGCTTCATGTTTGTTTATGTTTGATGTTTTTGGATTTTGAGTATCACTCCTGCATGTAGATGTCTGTATCTGTATAAAGTACGGATTTTTATGATACATTTAGTTAAAATGTATGACTATTATAACTCTGTAAATATATGTCACTAATGAAGAATTAGGGCAGTTCATATTAGTGGGCAGTTACTTTTCTTTGTTGGTAGTCTTTTTAAGAGTCTTTTAGGGTCATGTTTAGTTTAAGTGAGTTTTTATCAGAATTGTAATCTTATGTTAGGAGACTAGCCCCTCCTAAATCGAGCCAACTATCTACCTTTAAATCCAGTTTTATTTATCTTATTTAGGGGTTCTATCATCGAGCTAAACAAGACATGAGTTGAGATTGAGTTCGAGCTCTTAGTTTAAATGAGTCGAACTCAGGCTTGGCTCGGATCTACTCGTTTACACCATAGTTGTCAACGGCACAAGGCGCAAGGCGATTATTAACTGAGGGCATGAGATAAGCTAGTCGCGTAACATAAACATACCAATTTTGGGGTTTTAGACATGTTTTAGGCTTGTTTAGGCCTTTAGGGGTAGTTTAGGCTTGTTTCAGACCAGTTTTCCAGGAATTCGCAGAGTTTATAGGATTTGGCCGGGATCTCACCCAAAAGTCACCGGAGGGCCTGGATGGCAGCAAGGCGTTTTCCTTGCGTCTTGCCTCGCCTCAACGCCCGAAAGGCTTTTTGACAACATAGGTTTACAGCAGTTAGTTCCTTGTTGATTTTTCTCGCATGAACAAACACCACCCATCTCAGCTATCGTATCCATATTTCCCCAGTTTGTTACGTTAGACACTGTTTGTATTATATCCATATCCATATGCATATGCATATGCTCTGCATTGACATTTTGTCCGCATTTAGATAACACACATATTGTTTGTTTGCCAGTAATTGGTGTAAACAAGCTGGGCCAAGCCCGAGCCTTCCACTACTCGAGCTCGGCTCGTCATGTTATTCAGAAGCTCGAGCTCGGCTCGGTTTGAGTCTACTTATATGAGCTCGAGCTTGGCTCACGAGTAAAACCCAAAGCTCGAGCTCGGCTCAACTCCGCTCGAGCTATTTTGAGAACAATCTCACACGAACTAAAAGCTCAGCTCGAGCTCGCTTCGATACCGCTTAGTTTACTATTAGTCTTTTACAAAGTATCATATGGGCCTAAGTTGAAACTGACTTGGGCTTTTTAGAATTGGGTTATAATCATCATTATCATTATCATTATATTATATATAAAAAAAACTAGAGTTTTGTTTGGGGCTTTGAGCTCGTTTAGGCTTGCGAGCCTAAACGAGCTTTGTATTTCAGGCTGGGCCTCTTAAGGCTCAGCTCTTTCAAGCTTTTAACCGAGCCGATCACGAGTAGCTCTCAAGCCTTTGGGTTGTTTACACGCCTAGCAGTAAATGCATTTTAAGACAATAACAGGCAGTTTTCTGCATATCATCTAATCATCCTTCAGGGCTTCCCTTTTAAATGAGGATAGCTTTACGGATTCATGAAACCAATTATATGAATATCCCTATGTATTTCTTCCTTCGCCATGTTTACTGAATTAGGTTCACATGTATGTGTGCAGGTTTCTTCTAGACTCATGTGCTTGAGTTTGTGAATATGAATCATAACTGAGAACATGATATAGATATTTTGTAGGCCTTAGAGTTGTCGAGCCGGGGGTCTCACTGGAAGCAGCCTCTCTATTCCTATGGGGTAGAGGTAAGGCTGTCTACATCTTACCCTCCTCAGACCCTACCTTAGCTTTACTATTGGTGGGATTAACTGAGTATGATGATGTAGGCTTTAGAGTTGCTAGGGTCCATGTGTTACGGAAATGAGTAATTGGGACTTTAAGTATTATGAGTTCACCGTTAATTGAACTTTCCTACTTAAAGTTGCATAGCTTCCCCCGAATTATGTTGACCCACTTGAATTGTTCAATAGTAACTAATTCTTTTGTTGGGTGCAGGTTCATTTATCTATTTATCGGTGTTGGTGCAATCCTCTTCGTCATATCTTGTTGCGGGTGTATCAGTGCAGCAACGCGTAACGGGTGTTGCCTAACCTGTGTATCCTAGTTTTTATAAACTATTTACATTTCTATACGCAAAATCCGAGTATTAGTCCCCTCGTTGCAGGATCATTAAAATGTAATGCATTTGTCTTTTAAGTAAATTTTCTATTATTATTTTTTCTATTTTTGGGTTTGTTGGATTCCTTAAGAACCTGTAGTACTCTCTACTTTTGATATTATTAATCTTGGTCGAAGTGGGATGTGCTGCTTTCATCTTCTTCGACAAAACCTGGAGATCAGTAAGTTCTCTGAGTTACACCTTCATTTCCGACATGTTTTGGATGCATCGTCTAATCAAACATAAACATTTTTTTCAGGATATCCCTAGAGACAAAACCGGAGAATTCGACACAATATATCATTTCCTAAGGAAAAACTGGAATATCTGTAAATGGGTTGCTCTTGGAGTTGTTATATTACAGGTAAGGAAACTTAACGAATATTTCAGACTACAGCAAATGATTTATAATCATATACCTTTTTAAATGATTACTTGTGGATATGCAGGCTCTGATATTTTTGTTAGCGTTAATGGTACGTGCTGCAAACGCACCAGCGGAATATGATAGTGATGAAGAGTACATTAATGGTCCCCGACAGCAAAGACAACCTTTGATCATACGACAAGTTCCAGCAACGGGCATTCCTGTTACTACTGGACCCCTTGATAACCGTCCCAGTAGAAATGATGCTTGGAGTGCACGTATGAGGGAAAAGGTACCTAACCCGTTATTAACAAAAGAGTAAAGTACACAGATAGTCCCTGTGCTTTTCCAAAACTTTGGATTTGGTCCCTAGCTTTTCAAAAGTATACCGATGGTCATGGTGGTTTACACTTTGTAATTTATTTAGCCCTAACTTTTGCCAAAAGTACATAGATGGTCCCTGTGGTTTGCACTTTGTAACGCATTTAGCCTCTAACTTGGACCTCCTAAAACTTTTTAAGTTTGTTGGCCGGGGACTCAATGTGTTACAAAGTGCAAACCACAGAGACCATTCGTGTACTTTTGGAAAGCTGGGGACCAAATCCAATATTTTGGAAAACCACAGGAACTATCCGTCAACTTTACTTTTAATAAAACACAATCAATATGGACCCGTACACGCTTCTCTATATACTAAATTATTTTTGTTGGTATGTTTCCAGTACGGGCTTGATACGTCAGAGTTCACCTACAATCCGAATGACCCGAATAGGTATCAGCAAGGCAACACACCACCGACAGAAGAGAAGAGTCGATGTGCCATCATGTAAGCCAAACGACCGAAATCTAGAGTGTGATATATTATATATGCATGTTGAGTAGAAAAACATGATTTGTTATTGTATTATGTATAGTGTGTTCAAAACATAAATTTATAGGAGCTTCTTCACTATGGTGCAAGTGAGAAATTGAATTTATGTAATATAACTTAGTTTTTTAGCTCATAATATTTTGTAAACAAAAATAATACAATATTTAAAAATCAGAATACTTACTATCATTATTGTCTCTCTCTTTAAACGATTGTGGTTGGCGGTGATGGTAGTCGCTGGCGATGGTGTGGCTGCTACTTGGCATGGTTTTACGCCCTTGCCGGGGGCTAAAAACTAGTTAGATATCAATTTGCAACTTTTAAACTTAATTGATTGGTATTTACATGTATAGTTTATCCAACTTATTACATTTTAAATTATAAGACGTTATAATTAAATCTAAACTAGTAAATTTAACCAATGCGTTGCGACGGAGATTAAGTCAATAACGATTCGATTTATGATGGTATTGATACGGTTACCCGACACGTTAAAGTAATCTATTAATACTACAAAATGTAAGTTAATTACTATCTGATCAAATAACCGTTAATAGCTATCTAATCAAGTAACCGGAAAAAGTTATACGAACACCAAATAAAGAAATATGAATCAGTAACTGGCAAGCAAATGATCTGGCACGTCTCTCGTCCGTAGCAATTGGGCATGTCTCTCCTGTTAAGCATTCATAAGTTGACGGTTGCAATGATGTGTTTGAAAGCAAGAAAAAAAAAACAATTATGTGTTGGTTATCCATCTTGGAAACCAAAACCATGGTTGCAACTTGCAAGCCAACAACTTCTTATGTCCATCTTACCATTGCTACACTCAAATACACAGACACACACTACTATTTCTTTCTTGCCACATCATCACCACCACCACTGACGCCGCCACACAACCACCACCACCATCATACCACCACTGTGGCCGCCACCGCCAACTCATAACCTCAAAACCAAAAGGCAGAAAAGCATACAAAGGACACAAATACATTGAAGCTGGCCAACAGAGACTTAGATCTCCAGCAACAGAGGTTAGCTTTACTCCGATCATTATGACCACGGCTCTCTGCCATAGCTGCAACCATGCCAGGTAGAGAGAGTGAAAAAAACGCAGAGAAGAGAGTTTTCCATCATAGCTTCAAATACTTATCATCCTCAACAGAGTCTCCGGCCTAGAGCCTCTTTTCTCGACTCCGAATAAAATGTTGTTACTAAGGAACCAATTAACCAAAGGAGCTACTAATAGCCGAAGCACTGAGTCAATATTAACTTGAACTAGTCCGATATCAACCCGAACTTGATCTTATACAAATCTGAGTCGAGCTGGCTCGAGTAAGCATGTTCCATATGAGTTGACCATTGAGCTTGTATAACTACCTAACTAGCATGGATAGGTGAGTGTGCTTATTTATCTTCTTTAATAATTTTGTATGTTTCTGTTTATCATATGAGAAATCAATAGCAATATTAAATTACATAATTTTTAAATAATACACTATAAAATAGGGAAAAATGATAGGAGGAATCAATGATGGGTTTATTACCAAAATGAAATGAAGAATAAAGAATGGGTTTGGTAATAAACTATCAAGAAAAATGAGAAACTAAAAAAGAATGGAGATTCTTTTCACATGTAGATTGAATTATTATTATTATTATTATTATTATTATTATTATTATTATTATTATTATTATTATTATTATTATCATCTTTTTTTGAACGACGACTTTCTTGTGTTAGGCCACCGCACTCTCTAAATTGGAGAGCCCAGTTGCCCCACTCAGGCCTGATTTTGTTGTCTTAACCGGGTTCACGCTGGCTTCAGATTTTGGCTTCGACGTTCCCCCAGGAAACCATACCGTCAACTGCCACTTGACAGACATTATGCTACCACAAGAGCTGAACACTCTCTTGCGTAACACACGGTGGGACGAAACCCGGATGGGCTCATGGTCCATGCGCGGGCTTGGTGTTTCACCACGTGGGTCTTCGTTAGCTTATACTCTACACTTTGAGTCAATCAAATGTTCCATAGGGCGTGGTTACTGAATTTCTCGTAGAGAACTCCATGCCAACCCACCACACTCATGGTCCACGCGCATGAGGCTTGGTGTTTCACGGTGTGGGTTTTCGTTAGCTTGAATCACGCCTCAGCCAATCCCGCACCCTATGGCCTTTGGTCTTAACTCATACTTGGCTCGAAAATTTATACAAGCCAATTAGCTTGAGTCTTTGGCTACATTCTATCAACTTCTCTAGAAGGGCAAGTTGATGACAAATTTTAAATTACGAGTTATCTGTTCAGCCTAAAACGAATGATAGAAATCTAACAACAATCTTGAGAGAGCAAGTTGACGACAAATTTTAAATTATGAGTTATCTGTTCAGCTTAAAATGAATGATAGAAATCTGACAAAACATTCGCTATCACTGAGAATACCAAAAGTTAATTTATCACCCTAATTATTGTGACTCATTTTCGGTTTTGATTATCATGTTATTAGCAAATTGCGTATTGTACTCAACAAATATAAAGAAAAAGAACAAATGACTTGTTTGGAAGGTTGGTAAGTGGTATTCATTTTCAAAGTTAGCTATGTATTGATATATCAAAATCAAGGGCCATTGTAATTATATTCCAAAACTTAAAAGTTGAATTAATGTACAACTTTTGTTACTTAAAATACAAATCATATTAAAATATCATTTTCTGAACAACAAACAGAATCAATCCCGAGTACCCTCGAAGCACTCACTGAACCAAACGGAGTAATCCAAAAGTAACCCGAGTACAACATCAATTCCGAGGAAAACCAGGTAACCCACTCACACGTAGACACGACGATAAAATTACCGCTAAAACCCGTTTGGCTCTAAGATCGAACCCAAGTTTCCCTGCGTTTTTTAAATATCATTTAAGTTGAAATTTTTAATTCTAAAAGAACTAGAGACTTGACACCTGCATTTTTTGCTTCGTACCCTCCTCTTTGTTTTCTTTTAAAAGTGAGAATATGTTGCATCATTTGACATTAACAAAACATAAAAGATAATAATTATAAAAAACAAAAATAATAACAATAAAAATTCAGAAACTCAATTTAACCCGAAAAAGAAATATGTTATGGGGTAGGTTTAATAAATATATAAAGTTTATATAATATTATGATAGTAGGTTAGATCTTTCCACATATTTATTAATTTTAGGATTATAAATAGTCCAGTTTGACGGATTAATTTTGATATAAAATTGTGTCACATCATTTGTTATGGTTTTTTATTCACATTCCTATGTTCTTTTCGGGACGCAACATGTCATTTAGTTACATTTAAATTATATTAATATAAAATACGTCATACTCTTTTAATTACATTTAATTTAAATTATATTAATAAATATAAAAATATCATAAAATAGTGTTATTCTTACGAAGATAAATTATAAAATATCTTATCTACTATGATGAAGATAGTTATTCTGTAATTGGTATTAGTTTTGTATTGTCTTTATCGTATCTTCATAATTACATGATATCATGGACTCATGGTGGTTTTATATTACTTTTTATGTCATGTGTGCGACACTTTTAAGCACCATTTAGAAAATATGGATAAGCTCACATGTTTTATTTGCTTGTAACTAATTTAAGATCGATTTATTAAAGTTTTAACTTTGTTAAGTTTGAATGAGGTCAAGTGTAAGGGGAGTGGTACTGTCACCCGTGGCCATCACGCGTGGTGGAGAAAACGGGTCAAATGTATCACGCGTTGAAGAATCCAAATGTTATCAAAATCAACACAAAATGTCACTTTAGATCCTGAGACTCAGTGAACGTTGTAGCCGAAGAGGCTTTGATTGCGAAAGATTCCGATGGGATTTTCGAAGGTATTCGTGAGGAAAATAGCAACGGAAGCGATGACGGAGAAAGGAGAAACGAAAAGGAAGCGGAAGTTGTATCGGTGGCGGTGAGGTGGTGGGGTGACGGTGGAGAGAGGAGTGAGGTTCTGCTCCGATGGTCGCCATTGGTGAGTGTTTGAGTGAACTTGTGGAGTGGAGTGGACTGGACTGAAATGGTGAGGGAGAGAGAGAGATCGACGGTGATGGAATGTTGGGATATGAAAATGAGATGAGTGCACATGAAAAACCATCACTAGTGATGGACACCCCCACTAAAATCCATCACTAGTCTTGGAATGAAGTTCGATGATGTGACGGAACTTGATTGGGTGTGGTGAGTGATGGAAAGTGGAGCACCCTCACCCCTAAGATTCGTACATTTAGTTTGATTAGGCTAAAACTCAAACCAGTATATTAGTTATGTAAATATAATAAAATATAGAACTAAATATATTATGATGGATGAGGATTATTACAGAACATTAATTATTATGAACATTAAATTTTGGGATTATATGTATATAAAAAAACGTATATTTTTACCTGCACATAGCCTACATACATGTAGGTAAATTTAACTTACACATAAGGGTGAAGGGAATGGGGGCAGTAACCCCATTGGTACCGCACACCATCCACTGCCTTTGCCGCGACGAAGTTTACCGAATGGAAGGCCAAAATCGGTGAACGTTCACTGACTCGGGGAGAGGGAGGGAAATGGAGAGAGACTGGTGTGTGGTGGGGTCCATTCCTTCTCAACCAATCACACATTTTTTCCTTTAAAAAAATAGTTTACCTAAACCCCATTAGGTAAACCAACGCCAATGTTTTTTGAGCATTAAGTAAACAAATTAGGTGAATTGACATGACATTGTTTGATTGGGTGAATGAGGAGTTTACCATTTGGAATAGGTAACCACTTCTTTCACCCTAACCTACATATGTGTAAGTTATATAAAAACTGAATTTTTTTCATATTTTATATTAAATTCTAGTGTGAGAAACAATAAATCTTACATTTGTAATATTTTCATTTACTTTTTATATTTTTAAAATAAATAAAAACAGATAATTAATTTTATTCTGCGTGTTCTCGTAATATATAATGTTCTGCATTCTAATTAGTCCGTCCGTAGTGGGGCGGTTTGGTTGGGTTTTTTGTGGCGAAAACGCCCCAAAGCGCCAGCCACACCACTACGTCGGGCGCTTTGGTGTGTGTTTTCTTGAACCGCCGTTGCCATCAAGGCGGCGTTTTGAAGTTATTTTTTCAAAAATATTACCGTTACAAACGGTCAAATGTAAAAAAAAATATATTTTAAAATACCACAATTAACCTATATATTCTCCCTCATCTCTCAATTTTTTTAAAAAAATTCAACACATCTCTCTTACTTTCATCCTATTCTTTTCCTATTTTTTATAAAAACTTACAAGCTTTTAACCATGAATCCTTTCAACCGAGGTTTTATATCTCCACGTTCGAGTGGCGATACGAACCAAGCTAGCCACTCTACCCGTCCCGTTTCTCTGGTACCCACTCGGCCCACCCCATACGGATCCGGTTTGGTCGAGTTTAATCAAAATCAACACGGGTTCTTGAACCTTTTGAACCAACCACTTACTTGGGACCCCAACATGTACGGTTGGAACCCGAACCAAAACATGGGCGAAATTGGTTCGTCTCAAGCATTCGGTTCCGCACAAGCATTCGGGTCGCCCTTACGAGAGCCCGAGGTTGTTCCGGAGACACAACCGGACATAGTGGAGACACAAAAGGGTAAAGCAAAACGCTCGCATAAAAAGAAACCCGAGAACACCGATAGCCGACCAAAAAAATGTTCAACCGTGGAGTGATGATGAGTATTACGCGTTAACCCGAGCTTTTGTCGACGTGTCGGAGGACCCCGTAATCGGTATTTTTTTGCATCTTATTAATTTTTTTGTCTTTTTTTATGATAATTATTTGTTTTTTATAGCCAACAACCAAAGTAAATGTCACACCCCGACCCGCAGCGGAATAAAAGTCGGGGCATAATTGGGTTATCACCAAAGCTCATGATGTTTACTAAGATGTTTCATATTTATTAAATTCAAATTACAAACTTAAATATCCAAAACAAAATTCATACAATTACAAGAAAATGAAACTACATAATTATTCCAAAGCATAAACTTGTTTATTCTTCTAGGCCTTCCTAAGTGTTTCCTGTCTCAGCTAGATCACCTGTATCATGTGTAAAACGGGGGAGATTTTGGGTCAACAAAAGTTGACGAGTGAACCTTGATAAAACATTTTTACTAATTTCTTGTTTTATTTAATAAAGAAAATTCGTGCAATAATCACATATGAGCAAACATATATAGATAAACAATCACAAACCACTTCGGATGAGTATATGACATGAATGATGATGTATGTGAGATCAATGCACAATTAAACGGAGCCGATCTAATGAGGCTCCTGATGCTCAACCCGTATCCCACGGGGAACTGATGGGCCTAATGAAATGCGTGCACTGAAAATGATAAATCCAATCTACATATAATTCACACAACAATTGATACACATTTGATCACGGATATGATGTATGCACAAGTGTTTAAATAAAATAAAAGAATTGTACGACACATGATACACCCCAAAACATGATTAAAACGGGGAATTGGTAGAGATTCACTCACAGTGGGTGCGTTCTTTGATGACGATGAATGCACACGAATTTATGATTCAACCGACGAGGGAAAAACTAACCTAAATAATAACGAAATGATTCGATAAGTAAATAAATTTTTATTTGAGATTAATATTTTTTAATTAGTGCTCTTAATGGGATTTTTAGATTTATTTTTTTGAGTTTAAGGAAATTTTCTAACTTTAAAAAAAAATCCTATTTTTAAGTATTTTAATTAATTTTCCAATTAAATAAATAAATAAAAATGAAATAAAAAGGGTTGACTTTTGGCAGGTTTGACCGGGTCTTGACCAGTCAGACTGTGTTTATTCTATGCGGCTAGTGAGGCTCGAACTCGGGACCTCTCGTATACGTGCACGCAGCTCTACCAACTAAGCTACGTGTCTAACCTGAAATATTCTCTGTTTTAATTATATATATATACTAGTTAACTCTAACCATATTTAGTCTTTATTAAAAATGTTATAATATGGCCGAACCGGTTGCAGAGACCCGGAGTCGAACTCGGGACCTTCGGTTCGAGTGCGCACAGCCTAACCAGTTGGGCTGTGTGTCTAATATGTTTAACTACTGGATTATATTCCTCTTATGTATATACTGTGACTTGATCTGATTAGGTTTTAAAAATGTTGGTTTTATTTCTGAAAGTCGGTAACGTGTGCGATTCGAACCCGGGACGTGTGTTTTGTATTTGCACACAGTCCACCGTTGGACTGTGTGTCTAACCCGGTTAAATACCCGATTTTAATTACATTAATATACAATTTAAGTTCGTCTTCTTCATTAAGAAGAACACAGAACAGTGCACCCGACTGTTCTTGCTTATTCGACCAACGGCCTTATAATCGATTGAAATGGAATAGGAAAACAAAGATTAAAGAATATGATATACCAAGACGGAGAGTTTTCTTCAGATTTCCGGCAGTGTTCGTCGGCTCTGATTTGCGATTTCCGGCTGAATAAACTGTTTTTAACAGTTTCGATTATTGTGTTGAGCAATTAGATTATAAATCCAGAGATAGCAAGAAGGTTTAGACAATTATACCGTCTGAAGAGCGAATGCGGTTTTTTGATCAGCGATTCCGGCGATATTCCGGTGAAAATGAAAATCTCCGGCGACGAGCTTTGGAAGGAATAAAGCTTCGAAAGAGAGTGCGGTTCTGAGCGAAAGGTTTACAGGAAGTTTAAGTGGGTATTTATAAGGAAGAACAGGCTGAATTGGGTTCGAATTTGGGTCATGATTCGCGGTCAAAGGTCTCCGACGGTTATGACTGAAATTGATGGTTAGACATCGGTTATAACTGATGTCGAAATCAGTTAACGCGTTTTAGTCAAAAGGAAATAGCCAAAATTGCGGATATCTCGGTTTTTCCGGCAACTGCGAGTTCTGGGCGCGCTGATTTCCGGTTTTGATTTTCGGGTTTTACTTTAAGTGTTATTTGATTCAGTGTTTAATACAAGTGAAGTGTGTGGCGGAGTGGTGTGGTGTGTGTTTGTGTTTGTGGGAGACCCGAGTTCGAGACCCGGCAGCTCCATTTTATTTTTTATTCACTTATTATTATTATTTATCAATTATGGTTTTTAAATTCTAAAATGTTTATTAATTATGTACTATTTAAAATAATCTGAACAATAAATACGCAACGAAATCTTATAACTGAATACTTGATTATTAAACGAAGCGGGTTTGGAAAACCCGTTTTTCGACGAATGTTATAGTATCCCCTACTTTTAGGAATTTCGTCCCGAAATTTAAGTAGTAGTGGTAACTGGAAAAAGATGCGGGTATTTTTCGCGCATTGAGTCTTCACGTTCCCAAGTAAACTCGGGTCCTCGTTTCGAATCCCAACGTACCCTGACAATTGGAATACGACTTCGCCTTAAACGCTTCTCTCCGAAGTCCATGATTTCTACCGGTCTTTCAACGAAGTGCATCGATTCATCGACTTGAATGTCTTCTAGAGGAATATGGAGATTTTCATCGGCGAGACACTTTTTCAAGTTTGCTACGTGAAATGTGGGATGAATTATGTTGAGTTCTTCTGGTAGGTCAAGCTTGTATGCTACAGGACCTACTCTTTCGAGTATCTTGAAAGGTCTTACGTAGCGTGGTGCTAGCTTGCCCTTCTGGCCAAAACGAACCACTCCCTTCCACGGTGATACTTTTAAAAGTACTTGATCACCAATGTCAAACTCCAAGGGCTTTCATCGTTTGTCTGCATAACTCTTTTGACGACTTTGAGCCGCTAGAAGATTGTTTCGAATTTGAAGGACCTTGTCGGTTGTTTCTTGAATTAATTCTGGACCGGTGATTTGCGCTTCCCCAATTTCGTGCCAACATACTTGAGATCGGCACTTACGACCAGATAAAGCTTCGAAAGGAGCCATGCCGATACTTGAATGATAGCTATTGTTGTACGAAAAATTCCACTAATGGTTGGTGAGCCCATGTCCCCCATACCATCGCCTGTGTAGTCATGTGGGCCCCCATGACTATTGGGCTTGGTAGGATTCACACTGGTGTTGGCGGATTAACACTCGCACCACCCGAATGAAAATCGGAAAATATAATTGCGAGATGTATGGTAGGAGGGTGTCCAGGTGTAGACACAATGACAACTCAAAGTGGGGTTAGCTCACACGACGTTTGGTATAGCATGCTTTGGCCTGATAGGTCCTTCGTACTCTCATCGTTAGTCCCCTGGTAGGCAAACTGGTCCTTTATTTTGGATTTATACGAATGCCAAGCCTAGACAGGACGTTCCGACTACCGGTACTCGTACCCTTCCAGTTACTACATGCCCGTCATGAGAACTCACTTTGATGTGATTTGAAAATACAAAATCATTGCAAAAATCATGGTAATCGTGAGGTGTGTGCTCTCATGGATATGATATGTTATGAGGATATGATTCATGATGAGCATTGTATAATAACATGTATTTGTGAGCATGCTTGCATAACATTGAGTGTAAAAATAAACATAAAGCATATAAACATCATGAATTTTGTATGTAACGCATGAACAATTTAAAATTTTAATCAACTATAGTATAGGCTCTAAGGGTCTAATAACCTATCCTATATCCCTATAGTCATGGCTCTGATACCAATCTGTCACACCCCGACTCGCAGCGGAATAAGAGTCGAGGCATAATTGGGTTATCACCAAAGCTCATGATGTTTACTAAAATGTTTCATATTTATTAAATTCAAATTACAACTTAAATATCCAAATCAAAATTCATACAATTACAAGGAAATGAAACTATGTAAATAATCCAAAGCTTAAACTGGTTAATTCTTCTAGGCCTTCCTATGTGTTTCTTGCCTCATCTGGATCACCTGTATCATGTGTAAAACGGGGGATATTTTGGATCAACAAAAGTTGGCGAGTGAACCTTGATAAAACATTGTTATTAATTCTTGTTTTATTTATTATGGAAAATTTGTGCAATAATCACATGTGAGCAAACGTATATAAGTAAACAAACACAAACCACTTTGGATGAGTATATGATATGAATGATGATGAATGTAAGATCAAGGCTCAATCAAACGGAGCCGATCTTATGAGGCACCTGATGCTCAACCCGTCTCCCACGGGGAACTGATGGGCCTAATGAAATACGTGCACTGAAAATGATAAATCCAATCTACATATAATCCACACAACAATTGATACACATTTGATCACGGATATGATGTATGCACAAGTGTTTATATATATAATAAAAGAATTATACGACACATGATACACCCCAAAACATGATTAAAACGGGGAATTGGTAGAGATTCACTCACAATGGGTGCGTTCTTTGATGATGATGAAGGCGCAAGAATTTATGATTCGATTGACGAGGGAAGAACTAACCTAGATAATAACAAAAATGATTTGATAAATAAATAAATTTTGGTTGAGATTAATATTTTTAATTAGTGCTCTTTAATGGGATTTTTAGATTTATTTTTGTGAGTTTAAGGAAGTTTTCTAACCTTAATAATCTTATTTTTAAGTATTTTTAAATGATTTTTCTATTAAATAAATAACTTAAAAAGAAATAAATAAGAATAAAAAATTGACTTTTGACCGTTGACCGGGTCTTGACCGGTCAGACTGTGTTTTTATATGCGCTGAGTGAGGTTCGAACTCGGGACCTCTCGTATACGTGCACGCAGCTCTACCAACTGAGCTACGTGTCTAACCCGAAATAAACTCAGATTTAATTATATTTATATACTAACTAGAATATTTCAGAAATTAGTTATTTTAAAAATGTTTTAAAATATGCAGAACCGGTGCGTATAACCCGCATCGAACCCGTGACCATTGCTTTGATTTGCACCCAGCCCAACCAACTGGGCTGGGTGTCTAACCCATTTAAATTAAGATTTATATTAAACTTAAGTACTATCTGAGGGGTGTTCTGTTAAACTTAAAAGAAATATGTTTTGTGATTGCGGGAACCGGATACGTACATGAATCGAACTCGGGACTTGAATGTTATTCATGCACACAGTCCACCGCTGGACTGTGTGTCTAACACGTTGAATTATCTGGTTTTAATTATATTTATACACTTACTACATCTTTTCATATACTGATTAAATAAAAAGGTTTGATTATTGCAGGGGCTATGGCATGGAACCGATTCGAACTCCTGACCTTTGCTTCGCGTGTGTGCACAGCCCGACCAATTGGGCTGTGTGTCTAACTCGTTGGATATACAATTTTTAATTAACTTTATATACTTACTGCCGTGATTCATAATTTAGTTTTATAAAAAAAGTTTGAACATTGAAGCGAATCAGAACATGAACGTGGTTCGAACCCGGGACCTTGGACTTTATATGCACACAGTACAACCAACTGGACTGTGTGTCTAACCCGGTTTGTATCGGTTTTTAAATTCTTTTAACCGATGACTCCAGTTCATCTTCTTTATTGAAAAGATCAGGATTGTTGAACCTGGTTTTGGTTGATTTGTTTTAGCATTTCATTCATAAATTTCCAACTAATTACACATGATCTAAATAATAATGAAAAGGGTTAGTGAAGGATATACCAAACAGAGGTTTCTGATTTTTCCGGCGAGAATTCCGACGGATAGCAAGTGTTTTCCGACGAGGTTTCTGATGAATAAAGATTGCAAGCAGTTTTAGGAGTGTGTAAGCCTTCCAATGATTCCAGAACTCTCTATTTATAGTGAAAGGAGGTTGCTTGAATTATGCTTCGGTTTTTGGTCAAAAGCGGTTATGGTAAATTGACTTGTATTCACGATTTGAATATGGTTTGACTCGTAATTGAGTCTAGGTCCATGATTAGAGTCAATTTCGTGCTCAATTGAAGAGGAACGGAAATCTTGGTGATTTCCGGTTGACTGGGTGCCGTTACATTGGGCGGCATTTTGAACCTGTCCAAGATATACGAGAGTATAAAAGGTTATTTGATTTGGTTGTATCAGATGTTGAGTATGTGGTGTAGCGGTGTGTTGTGTGTTTGGGTTTGCGGGTGCCCTGGGTTCGAAACCCGGCGTCTCCCTTATTTTTTTAATTCGCTATTTTTTTGTTATTTAATAATTATGGTTTAAAATTTTAATATACATATATTAATTATGTATTGTTTAAAATTTATCGGAGCAATAAATACGCCACGAAAGATTATAACTGAGTATTTGATTAATAAACGAAGCGGGTTTGGAAACCCGTTTTTCAATGAATGTTACAGTATCCCCTACTTTTAGAAATTTTGTCCCGAAATTTGAGTAGTAGTGGTAACAGGAAAAAGATGTGGGTATTTCTCGCGCATTGAGTCTTCACGTTCCCAAGTAAACTCGGGTCCTCGTTTTGACTCCCAACATACCCTGACAATTGGAATACAACTTCGTCTTAAACGCTTCTCTCCGAAGTCCATGATTTCTACAGGTCTTTCAATGAAGTGCATAGATTCATCGATATAAATGTCTTCTAGAGGAATATGGAGGTTTTCATCGGCGAGGCACTTCTTCAAGTTTGATACGTGGAAGGTGGGATGAATTCTGTTGAGCTCTTCTGGTAGGTCAAGCTTGTATGTTACAGGACCTACTCTTTCGAGTATCTTGAAAGGTCCTACGTAGCGTGGTGCTAGCTTGCCCTTTTGGCCAAAACGAACCACTCCCTTCCACGGTGATACTTTTAAAAGTACTTGATCACCAATGTCAAACTCCAAGGGCTTGCGTCGTTTGTCTGCATGACTCTTTTGACGACTTTGAGCCGCTAGAAGATTGTTACGAATTTGAATGACCTTGTCGGTTGTTTCTTGAATTAATTCTGGACCGGTGATTTGTGATTCCCCAATTTCGTGCCAACATACTGGAGGTCGGCACTTACGACCATATAAAGCTTCGAAAGGAGCCATGCCGATACTTGAATGATAGCTATTGTTGTACGAAAATTCAACTAATGGTAGATGTGCGTCCCAGTTCCCTTTGAAATCTATGACGCATGCTCCCAGCATGTCTTCAAGGGTTTGGATGGTGCGTTCGGACTGACCATCAGTTTGAGGATGAAAAGCGGTACTGAGGTCTAATCGTGTACCAAAGGCGGTTTGTACGGCTCGCCATGTTCGTGAAGTGAAACGACCATCACGGTCTGAAATGATGCTTAAAGGTACACCATGACGGCTTACGATCTCGCTGATGTAGATACGAGCTAACTTCTCGTTTTTGAAGTCCTCGCGAATCGGTATGAAGTGAGCTGATTTTGTAAGACGATCAATGATTACCCATATGGTGTCATACCCACTGGAGGTGCGAGGTAACCCGGTAATGAAGTCCATGGTTATGTTTTCCACTTCCATACAGGTATTTCAGGTTGGACTAGAAGTCCTGAAGGTCTTTGATGTTCAGCTTTTACTTTAGAACAGGTAAGGCACTTGGAAAAAAAACAACGATATCCTTTTTCATGCCCGGCCACCAGTAGGTGTATCGTAGGTCTTGATACATCTTGTCGGCTCCTGGGTGTACAGAGTATCGTGTTTTGTGCACCTCATTCATGAGGAAATCACGAAGGTTATCGCGATCGGGAATCCATATGCGATTTAAATAGTATAGAATACCGTCGGATTTGGTTTCGATTTTGAGTTCAGCTCCACATGACAGCTCATCACGTACGTCATTTTCTGTTACAGAAACATGTTGAGCTGCTCGGATTCGATCTTTGATGTCGGTTATGATTTGCGAACAGAGAAGACGAATGGAATTCGCATAACCTTTTTGACTGAGCGCATCGGCCACTACGTTTGCCTTGCCAGGATGATACCGAATTTCACAGTCGTAGTCGTTGAGAAGTTCGACCCATCTTCGTTGCCTCATATTCAACTCCTTTTGGTTGAAGATATGTTGGAGGCTTTTGTGGTCAGTGTATATTTCACACTTGATACCATAGAGGTAATGTCTCCATATCTTGAGAGCGAACACAACGGCTCCAAGTTCCAGGTCGTGGGTGGTGTAATTCTTCTCATGAACTTTGAGTTGCCTAGAAGCATAGGCTATCACTTTTCCTCTTTGCATTAATACACAGCCTAGCCCTTGCCCTGATGCGTCGCAATATACTACAAAGTCATCGCAACCTTCAGGGAGTGTGAGGATAGGTGCGTCACAAAGTTTTTTCTTTAGAGTTTGGAAGGCTTCTTCTTGTTTAGATCCCCATATGAAGGGTTTTCCTTTATGAGTCAAAGCCATGAGTGGTACAGCAATACGGGAAAAATTGGCAATGAAGCGGCGATAGTAACCAGCCAAACCAAGAAATGACCTTACTTCGGTAGGGGTACGTGGCGCTTGCCATTCTTGCACTGCCTTGATTTTTGAAGGATCAACATGAATTCCCTTGTCATTGACGACATGTCCAAGGAATTGTACTTCTCCTAACCAGAATTCGCATTTTGAGAACTTTGCGTAAAGCTTTTCAGTCCTTAAGAGTGTAAGGATGAGTCGAAGGTGTCACTCATGATCGGATTTAGACTTGGAGTAGATAAGAATATCGTCGATGAAGACTATGATGAAACGGTCAAGGTAGGGTTTGCATACCCTATTCATTAGATCCATGAAGACAGCGGGGGCGTTGGTTAAACCGAATGGCATGACCATGAATTCGTAATGACCATAACGAGTCCGGAAGGCGGTCTTTGGGATATCTTCTTCATGTACTCTGAGCTGATGATAACCAGAGCGAAGATCGATTTTTGAAAAACAGGTGGCGCCTTGAAGTTGGTCTAGGAGGTCATCGATGCGAGGTAGTGGATAGCGATTTTTAACCGTTAACTTGTTGAGTTCTCTATAATCAATGCACATGCGAAACGTTCCATCTTTCTTCTTCACAAAGAGAACAGGTGCACCCCAAGGCGATGAGCTAGGACGTATGAATCCTTTGTCAGTCAGTTCTTGCAGTTGACTGGCCAGCTCTTGCATTTCGGATGGGGCTAACCTATAAGGAGATTTTGCGATTGGTGTAGCGCCAGGTACAAGATCGATGCGGAATTCGACTTCTCTCACTGGAGGGAGTCCTGAAATATCTTCGGGAAAGACTTGTGGGAATTCTTTCACAACTGGGATATCTTCGAGTTTCTTCTCCTTGTTTCCCTTTTTGATGATGTGAGTTAGGAATGCGACATAGTTCTTGCGAAGATATTTTCGGGCTTGAAGGCAGGACATTAATTTGAGTCCTTTTGAAGGGGTTTCCCCAAAAATACGTAGGGTCTGACCGTCTGCAAGAGGAATGCGAATGAACTTTTCGCGGCACACTACTTCAGCGTGATGCTGGCTGAGCCAGTCCATACCGATTATAACATCGAAACTTCCCAACTTCATCGGAATGAGGTCAACTGGAAAATCGTGATCGTTTAGAGTGAGGGTACAATTTCGTATAATAGAATTTAATGAAACGGGCTTTCCGTCAGCAACTTCCACCGTTAGAGATTCCATGAGATTATCACGAGTTTGGTTGAGGATAGGTTCGAATTCAAAGGATACAAAACTCTTATCCGCGCCAGTATCGAATAACATGGATGCATAACTACCATTGATGAGAAACGTACCGTGAACCACGTTATTGTCAGCCCTAGCTTGGTTGGCATTGATGTTGAAAGCTCTTCCTCTGGCAGGTGGAGGAGCTTGGTTAGCTTGGTTTACTGGGTTCGCTTGAGCTTGAGCATGGATGATGTTCACCAAGCGTGGACAAGTGTTCCTGAAGTGGTTTGGGTCCGCACAGTTGTAACAAGCTCGCATGGGTTGCATCATGAGGTAGTTGGGTTGGTAGTAAGTTTGGGCTGCATGTGGTACAGGTGGTAAAAATAGGGGTTGTTGAGCTTGACCCACTATCTGATTTTGGGTTTGGGTTTGAGGTTGATTGCGGTTCATTCGTTGAAGGATACGGCAGGTTTGGATGGTGTGACCTGCACGGCCGCAGCTTGTGCAATGTTGGCAAGGAGCTTCGGGAGGGTGATGGTATTGACAACGGTTGCATTTTGGGTGTGGGCCGGTGTATGGCTTTTTGAATGATGCAGTTGAAGGAGCAATTTGGGTGATCGGTGCAGCAGTGATAGGAGGGTTGGTTTGAGTGACAGCAAAATTCTTGCCATTACGTTTCCTCTTACCAGCAAACCTTGAGGATGAGACTGATTGGTTTGTAGTTGAGGTCTCTATGGGTGCTTTCTTCTTTTCATCTTTGAATTTTCCGTTCCGAATGCGATTTTCAGTGAGTTCTGTAGCTAACTCCATCGCGGCTTCAAGTGTTGCAGGCGAAGTGCTTAAAACCGAGTCTTGAATTTTAGAGGGAAGACCTCGAATGTAATGTTCAACCAAGCGGTACACGGGGGTGAACAAATTTGGGATCATCTGATTTAGCTCGAGAAATCTTTTATTGTGGGAAGTGTGATCTCCTTCCTTTTGTTTTAGTGAGTGGAATTCGTCTTCCAGCTTTTTGATTTCGCTTCTTGGACAGAAGCGTCTTGTCATGAGTTCCCTTAACTCTTCCCATGTTAAGGCCATGGCATCTTCAACTCCTCGTTTACCCTTTTCCCTGTTCCACCAGGTAAGGGCTACCCCAAACAGTCTTCCAGTTGCATAACGTACCTTGCGATCCTCGGGACAATCGCAATTGAGGAAAGTGTTCTCCATTTCTTCAAACTAGTGAAGGAGAGCAGTAACACCTTCGGTCCCTTCATACTTTGGGGGATCGCAAGATTTGAAGTGTTTGTAGGTGCACTTTTTGGAGGGAGGGTTGGCGATGCTCTGATCTTCTTGATTGAGAGGGTTGATGGGATTTGCGGTGAGAGCTTGTTGAACTTGAATTACGATGTCAGGAAGCACTGCGGCCATTTGTTTAGCAATTTGTGTGGCCAAGCGATCATTTGATCTTCCTGACTTTCTACCTCCACGTAGTTGCCTAGCCGACATCTACAGGAACATACATAGGAAGATTGTGAGTTTAAGAATTTTCTAGCTGTCATGTGTCGTAAAAAGAATGAAAAACAACATAATTGGCAATAATTTAACTACATTCATAGGATGTCTTGGGTTTGCTCATGTTTGGGCCTCCCATGTCCCCCATACCATCGCCTGTGTAGTCATGTGGGCCCCCATGACTATTGGGCTTGGTAGGATTCACACTGGTGTTGGCGGATTAACACTCGCACCACCCGAATGAAAATCGGAAAATATAATTGCGAGATGTATGGTAGGAGGGTGTCCAGGTGTAGACACAATGACAACTCAAAGTGGGGTTAGCTCACACGACGTTTGGTATAGCATGCTTTGGCCTGATAGGTCCTTCGTACTCTCATCGTTAGTCCCCAGGTAGGCAAACTGGTCCTTTATTTTGGATTTATACGAATGCCAAGCCTAGACAGGACGTTCCGACTACCGGTACTCGTACCCTTCCAGTTACTACATGCCCGTCATGAGAACTCACTTTGATGTGATTTGAAAATACAAAATCATTGCAAAAATCATGGTAATCGTGAGGTGTGTGCTCTCATGGATATGATATGTTATGAGGATATGATTCATGATGAGCATTGTATAATAACATGTATTTGTGAGCATGCTTGCATAACATTGAGTGTAAAAATAAACATAAAGCATATAAACATCATGAATTTTGTATGTAACGCATGAACAATTTAAAATTTTAATCAACTATAGTATAGGCTCTAAGGGTCTAATAACCTATCCTATATCCCTATAGTCATGGCTCTGATACCAATCTGTCACACCCCGACTCGCAGCGGAATAAGAGTCGAGGCATAATTGGGTTATCACCAAAGCTCATGATGTTTACTAAAATGTTTCATATTTATTAAATTCAAATTACAACTTAAATATCCAAATCAAAATTCATACAATTACAAGGAAATGAAACTATGTAAATAATCCAAAGCTTAAACTGGTTAATTCTTCTAGGCCTTCCTATGTGTTTCTTGCCTCATCTGGATCACCTGTATCATGTGTAAAACGGGGGATATTTTGGATCAACAAAAGTTGGCGAGTGAACCTTGATAAAACATTGATATTAATTCTTGTTTTATTTATTATGGAAAATTTGTGCAATAATCACATGTGAGCAAACGTATATAAGTAAACAAACACAAACCACTTTGGATGAGTATATGATATGAATGATGATGAATGTGAGATCAAGGCTCAATCAAACGGAGCCGATCTTATGAGGCACCTGATGCTCAACCCGTCTCCCACGGGGAACTGATGGGCCTAATGAAATACGCACACTGAAAATGATAAATCCAATCTACATATAAGCCACACAACAATTGATACACATTTGATCACGGATATGATGTATGCACAAGTGTTTATATATATAATAAAAGAATTATACGACACATGATACACCCCAAAACATGATTAAAACGGGGAATTGGTAGAGATTCACTCACAATGGGTGCGTTCTTTGATGATGATGAAGGCGCACGAATTTATGATTCGATTGACGAGGGAAGAACTAACCTAGATAATAACAAAAATGATTTGATAAATAAATAAATTTTGGTTGAGATTAATATTTTTAATTAGTGCTCTTTAATGGGATTTTTAGATTTATTTTTGTGAGTTTAAGGAAGTTTTCTAACCTTAATAATCTTATTTTTAAGTATTTTTAAATGATTTTTCTATTAAATAAATAACTTAAAAAGAAATAAATAAGAATAAAAAATTGACTTTTGACCGTTGACCGGGTCTTGACCGGTCAGACTGTGTTTTTATATGCGCTGAGTGAGGTTCGAACTCGGGACCTCTCGTATACGTGCACGCAGCTCTACCAACTGAGCTACGTGTCTAACCCGAAATAAACTCAGATTTAATTATATTTATATACTAACTAGAATATTTCAGAAATTAGTTATTTTAAAAATGTTTTAAAATATGCAGAACCGGTGCGTATAACCCGCATCGAACCCGTGACCATTGCTTTGATTTGCACCCAGCCCAACCAACTCGGCTGGGTGTCTAACCCATTTAAATTAAGATTTATATTAAACTTAAGTACTATCTGAGGGGTGTTCTGTTAAACTTAAAAGAAATATGTTTTGTGATTGCGGGAACCGGATACGTACATGAATCGAACTCGGGACTTGAATGTTATTCATGCACACAGTCCACCGCTGGACTGTGTGTCTAACACGTTGAATTATCTGGTTTTAATTATATTTATACACTTACTACATCTTTTCATATACTGATTAAATAAAAAGGTTTGATTATTGCAGGGGCTATGGCATGGAACCGATTCGAACTCCTGACCTTTGCTTCGCGTGTGTGCACAGCCCGACCAATTGGGCTGTGTGTCTAACTCGTTGGATATACAATTTTTAATTAACTTTATATACTTACTGCCGTGATTCATAATTTAGTTTTATAAAAAAAAGTTTGAACATTGAAGCGAATCAGAACATGAACTTGGTTCGAACCCAGGACCTTGGACTTTATATGCACACAGTACAACCAACTGGACTGTGTGTCTACCCGGTTTGTATCGGTTTTTAAATTCTTTTAACCGATGACTCCAGTTCATCTTCTTTATTGAAAAGATCAGGATTGTTGAACCTGGTTTTGGTTGATTTGTTTTAGCATTTCATTCATAAATTTCCAACTAATTACACATGATCTAAATAATAATGAAAAGGGTTAGTGAAGGATATACCAAACAGAGGTTTCTGATTTTTCCGGCGAGAATTCCGACGGATAGCAAGTGTTTTCCGACGAGGTTTCTGATGAATAAAGATTGCAAGCAGTTTTAGGAGTGTGTAAGCCTTCCAATGATTTCAGAACTCTCTATTTATAGTGAAAGGAGGTTGCTTGAATTATGCTTCGGTTTTTGGTCAAAAGCGGTTATGGTAAATTGACTTGTATTCACGATTTGAATATGGTTTGACTCGTAATTGAGTCTAGGTCCATGATTAGAGTCAATTTTGTGCTCAATTGAAGAGGAACGGAAATCTTGGTGATTTCCGGTTGACTGGGTGCCGTTACATTGGGCGGCATTTTGAACCTGTCCAAGATATACGAGAGTATAAAAGGTTATTTGATTTGGTTGTATCAAATGTTGAGTATGTGGTGTAGCGGTGTGTTGTGTGTTTGGGTTTGCGGGTGCCCTGGGTTCGAAACCCGGCGTCTCCCTTATTTTTTTAATTCGCTATTTTTTTTGTTATTTAATAATTATGGTTTAAAATTTTAATATACATATATTAATTATGTATTGTTTAAAATTTATCGGAGCAATAAATACGCCACGAAATATTATAACTGAGTATTTGATTAATAAACGAAGCGGGTTTGGAAACCCGTTTTTCGATGAATGTTACAAGGTATTCATATACTCAATGCCTTGTGAACCTCATTCTATGTCGTGAACAAACTGGCCATCACTTCTCAACTTTGAATTTCAGAAAACAAAGTATTCTCGTCGTAGTCGATAAATAATTGATCATGAATATTGCATTTCCTTTAAAAATCAGGGACGGAGAAACATGCAATCACTAGGTCTCTTTGTATTGGAAAAGAGAAGAGAGCCGTTTGCTTTAGGATTGGGAATCTTGCCTTCGAAACACCATATGAGGGCTCAATAACATTTATCATGAATCTTGCCTAATAAAACCATTTATTTTAAAAACATATATTTTTTTTGAAATAAATCTTAAAAAGGATATATATATTTTTTAAAGAAATCTTAAAACATATTGAAATCTATATGCATTATAGTCAATCTATATAAAAAAAATACAAGTTAAAGTACTTCTCATAGTGATTAACATACTCTTGTGTATACAATAAATTCCCTTGTATGTCGTACATAAAAATAAAAATAAATATAGAATAAATCAGGTGAGTCTGAGTTAAACTCAAGCTTGTAAGATTACTAACAAATCAAGCTCGAGCTTTAGACATAGAATGATAGAACTCAAATGAATAGAGACCAATCGATCTTAATTTAAACGAATCAAACTGGAATATAGTCAAGCTTGACCTCAAATCAACTCGTTTCAATCCCTTATGATATCTAAATCTGTAGACCCGCTATCTTAATCTACTAAGTGTCATGTTTAAGATATTTGATTGTTACTAACTCACTACTTGTTAGGATATTTCTTATATGTAATTATGACTTAGTTTCTTCTAGCTCTACAGAAAAATATTAAAATTAACTAATAGAAAGATCTTTGTTGTAACTTTAAGATAACTGAAATTGGATGATAAGATAAAAACAAGTTTACTTTGTAGGAAACTTACACACATACAATTAAATGAAATAAATATTTTCCATGGCTTTATAGCCTAGTGGTATCTTGGTGGTGAGATAAAGCTTTTGAGACTAATAGATCTTGGGTTCAATTCCCACATGTATAGACATTATGCCTTGTGGAGATGGATATAATCGGGTGTTCTGCTGATGGCACGATGATACTCCTGTGGTCCGTCAGTGATCTAAATTTGCCGTTAAAAAAATAAATAAATATTCTTTATTAAATTAAATAGTTAAATAATGTACGGTAAAGAATTCAATAATGAAAAGCTAATGATGTCGGCAACCCTCCATGTATGGAATCTACTGATAAATTTTTTTTTTACTAGCCCAGGTCATGTGTTGGGTGATAGCTTAATAAACAAGGACTCTTCGCACGACCTAACAATTATACCTTTATGTGTATGTGTGTAAATGTGTATATATAATATAAGTTTAAAACCCAATTAAAAATAGTAAAATAATAGCTTAATAATTTATCATTCTATCACTGATTATACATGTATAAGTTTATATTTAGGACCCATTTTTTCAACCATACAGGGTCTTAGGCGTCACCCGAATTCTTAGGAACGACCCTGTTGATAAATTAAAATTTTCATTAACTTCTGACACGAATAATTATTGTTATATATGAGACATATAATAGATAACTTATGGATTCACGTTTCTTCATTATTAGAACTTTGTAACAAGTAAGATGTGTTTAAAATAAACGTAAAGTGAATAATCAAAGAGAGTATTTGAAATAGTTTAAAGTTGTTGGTGAACAAACTTTGAATGAGTTTATAAACAAGGAGTCAAAATGTTTGGTAAACTCCTCTGAGGATTTTACGTATTGTTGTAAAAGTCGTTACGCGCTCTCTAGTTAGATTTGAGAGTACTCGAGAAGTACTCGGCCTAGGCGGAGATTACTCGGGAGTAAGCACTCGTGCTTCAGCACTCGGAGCCTAGACGGGACTTTTGCAACTATGATTTTACATCTGTTATAAAATTTGCCCGAAAGACCTGAAAAATCATCAAATTATTAGATGGTAGTCTAGTGTGATGGTTGACACCTTAGGTACTTGAAGTTGATGGTGTGATCTACAAGTGTACGGTGGCCTTACAGTCCTTTTGGTTGGCCCAGGTATTAAAGGTGTAAAGGTTTTTTGTTTATGTATGAATTTAAAATCTTTTATGCATCATTGCTATTATGTGTGTTTGTATACTTTTAGGTTATACTTTTATAAAAGTCAAGATTGGGAAGTGAAATATCTATATGTTTTGCTTAAAGTAATCAAGTTTATGATATATATGTATGTATCAAGAACTGTTTTTTAACCATATATTCATGAACAATTTGCACCTCTCTAATCTTTTGTAGATCATAATTTGATCATAACTTTGGTTCTGTTATTCATTTCATGGTTGAAAGTAAATGTGGCAAACATGACCCATTCATTCATATATGAGTTGATTTTGGGTTAAAAAAAATGACACTCAGTTTTTTTTGATCTACTAAAATAATAAAACAGGTCGATCTGGGTCAACTAAAAATAAACCAACAGGTCACTCTAAAAAACATGTTACCTTAAAATGAGTCCACATGGGCGACACCACCCATGAGCACTGTTTGTCGTCACCACTTATCGGTCATCGCCTCCACCACCTAATGGTTGTTGCCTTCATTGACTTAACCACCGCTACCGCCGAGACCACCTCAAGTGTAAAGTGTTGCCTTCTCCAACACTATCGTTGTTGTCGGCACCACCATCATTGTCACTTCCCTAGGCGCCATAAATATAAAGGGTGAACAATTTGATACTCTTTTTTAAAACAACTCAATTAAACCCAAGCTAATTTTAGTCCAAACCAATATTGACCTGAACCAAAGCGATACTTTTTTTTAAACGATGGTTTTGACCCAAACTAATTTTCACTCGAACCTGTTTTGACCCGACTTGAAACTGCGGTTTTAGAGACGTATTTAAAATTAAAATTGGGATGTATATTATTTGGCCCTTTGAAATTAATATAAATTACATTTAAAGGTACCTTGAAAATACTATAGACTTTTTCTCCTAGGCTTGGTTTCAACTTTCAACAGTGAGAGTTATGTTAAAATTGGCTGCCAATATCAACTATCTATTTTTCAATTTGATGTAAACATTTGAGGTGATAGATTTGATCTGTTGAAATAGTTTTCGGGTCAAAAGAAGTACGCCGCAGACTTGTTAAAAACAATTGAAGCCGCAACACCAATAAGAAACGACAACATATTTATATCATGTCGAAAAATCAAAACAATGTTTAGAAGTCTTTTGGTGGTTTGAATTATCAACCGTTTGGATGAATATCCGCAGTTGTTTACTATTTAGAAGTCTTGATGTTAAGTTTTACGGTCCAGGTGAGCAGACTATAATATATAACCGTCTTATGTATCACAGTTAAAACAGTACGTATATATTTTCATTTTAAAGTGGCTAGTTCAATACTAACTGAAGGGTAATGACAAACACCCTTTTGAGATCAGTGTTTAACCTCCACATATAGTGCTCCTAGAACTTTCTATGAATTGTAACATTTATGAGTCCTTTGCCTTTCATGATAATCAAGGGGTCATTTTGTGTGTTTCTGTGTGACCGGACCGGCCTGCCGAAAACCATACAGCTGTGCAAATTTAGTATCTTCATAAACACCAAACTGACCCAACATTGCCATGATAAAAAGTAATATCATGTTAGGCTTTTTTTTTCTTTTTCTTTTTTTTTTCCTTTTTTTTTTTGCCTAACTATGGTTCTATCTGCAAGTGGGCTCCAAAAATCTTTACTGTCATGCACTATTGTTATGAATATGTATACTGTTTCTGTCTTTATCAAATGCATTTTAAACTATAACTGATTAGATGTTTAACATGAATGTAGATATTATGTTAAACAAAGCCTAATTGTTTAGTTGGGTGACCCATGATTTGACATAAGCTTAGATTGGTACCACGATAAAGATTTTATCGTCGATGTTTTGTTAACCGCCGGACCAATATGTACCCGAAGAAATTTATTTGTTAATTGATACCAAGTTGATCATATTGTTAAATGTTAATCATACAATTCAAATATAAAAAATATTAAGAAGTCAATGATTTATGTGAAAGTTAAGAGTGTGTGCTCCATCAATCATATAATTCAACTGTATATTAGTTGTAGTGAAAGTGATGTCTTCTTTTGTGGCTTGCTTTCATACCTGCACTCAACAAGATTTTTTATTTCTTTATTTATATCTTTATTTAGGAATATTGGATTTTAATAATCTCAACTATTCATCGTTGGCCGCCAACAGTCCCAACTTTAAAAATAACCACTGACATTCCCAACTATTATCATATTGGCCTCCAGTGGACCCTGACTAACAGAACCCTACAGAAAAACATTTTTTGGCCGGAAAACTCATTTTTGGCCTGAATACTCAACATTTTCGTCACAAACCTCTTTCTAACCTTATTACGGACCTTTAGGAACCTTTTTCTAGTAAAAGCCCTAATTATTGAAATCGCCGGAAAACTTTTTTTGGCTGGAAAACTCAACTTTTTGGCTGGAAAACTTAACATTCTCGTCCCAAACCTCTTTGTAATCTTAAATCGGACCTTTAGAAACCTTTTTCTTGCTATAACGGTTTTTCGGTGACCAAAGACTAACAGCGTTAGGGATCTGTTAGTCACGGTCCATCGGTGGCCAATATGTCAATAATTGGGTCTGTCAGTGGTTATTTTTTAAGTTGGGACTGTTGGCGGCCAATGGCGAATAGTTGAGATTATTAAAATCCAATATTCCATTTATTTATTTGTTTATTGAAGAAAAGTTAGTAAAGAAGGTCAGTTTGGACTTTTCATGCTAGTTGAAGTAATGTGTGTTTTAAAAATTTGACCTTTAACAAGGACGGTGGCTAGTTTAAGATGAAAACTAATGCATCATTTTGTTTAATCTAATATATAAAGAATAATTATCCTATAAGAATCATAGATTTATGGTGTATATATATAATATCATATCATGTGTGGCCAAGTTGTGCATGGCTAGCCTGCTTGTAGTCACTTGATCAAAATAACTGTTGTAAGATGCATTAGAACAACTAGTGGGCCCTCCTAATATTACCTATGATATATCATATATATATATATATATATATGTATACACACACATATATATACATACATACATATATATAGAGGGTTGTTCATGCACCTTTCTGAGTGCCTGCAAAATCTACAACAGAAAGATATTTGCTTTCTTGTTTTTATCTAAGGCGATGAGGACTCGAAGAGGAAAGCGCGCTCAGGTACGTTGTTTTGCGTAATCTTTACTGCTTTGAAAGTGTAACATGGCAAAAAAGTTATGATCTTTTTGGTGGGTGTGTTTATGTTTATGTCTAGGCATTTTGGCCATCAATGGTGATGAAGAAATGGTTTAACATTCAGCCGAAAAATAATGATTTTAGTGAAGACGAAGTTGATACAGAGAACGAATGCGAAGATGATGGTACTTAAACAATATACAAGTGATGTCATATAGTTTCAAACTCTTGAAATAAATAGTATCTATATGACATCCATAGTAATCGGTTTTGGTTCGTTTTGCAACTTTTTTCGTCTATTTATGTGTTTACTTTGTAAATTTAGGGATGCGTGCAAACGCGTTGGTAAAACGCGATAGGAGGAATTCGGAGACCATGCGCTTACATTATATTAAAACAAAAGAAGTGAGGTTTGGCTCTAGAATACCAGATATACTAGTTTTCTGGCTTTTTTTTTACTTTTTGTAATAGATGCTTTCGAAAACTGATCATATTTATATCTTTATATCATCAGGATAACAATTGGCACATGGAATGTAGCCGGAAGGCTCCCCGATGAAGATCTTGAGATCGACGAATGGCTTTGTATGCATCAACCAGCTGATATTTACATCCTTGGGTAAGGTTTGACTTTTAAAGTCAAACTTATAAACAGTTATTATGAGTTCTTTAAGCTAGATATATTCAACTAGTATGTTCTTAAAAATCTGTAACTTGTTCTGTAAAAAAAATAAGTTGGTTATATTTGTAGAACAATCTTGAAACTTACTAGTTTGACTTAATTAGTCAAACTTACTTGTGCAGTTTTCAGGAAGTTGTTCCATTAAGTGCTGGTAACGTTTTGGGAGCTGAAACGCGAAGGCCTGTATCAAAATGGGAATCAATAATTCGAAAAGCTCTAAACCGATCACAAGTGCAAGAGACCATACATAAAAGCTACAGCGCTCCAACTTCTCCGATCAAAAATGGTGGTTTGGGACCCACCAAGATAACTGTTCCAGATATGGAAGTGGTCAACGTACTAAACTGGCCCGAAAAGGTGTTGGATATCAAACCAAAAGTTCTTTCTTCGGGTGCTAAACTAAGAAGGGTGTTAAGTTTAAGTAGCACTGCAAGAGCAAGTTCTGATTTTGTTGGCGGTGGTTTAAAACGGGTGCACCATAGCTCGGGTGACTTGAGTCTGCTCTGGACCAAGCCGCAAGAGAGGTTAGCCACGGTTAACTCACTTGATGATATGCCAGAGCAAGTGTTGGAAGAAGATGGTGATGAGTTTTTTCGAGATCCGATAGAAATGGAGGACAAAAAATCGCCTTTTCTGGATGATCAAGAAAACTCAAATCATAGGTAAAGTTTACAACTTCATTTTATTTATTTATATTTATTTTGGTTCTGTGGGCTAATTTCTTGAGGAATTATATCAGGTATGTAAGAGTTGTTAGTAAGCAGATGGTGGGCATATATATTTCACTCTGGGTTCGGAAAAGGCTGAGAAGACATATAAACAACTTGAAAGTTTCCCCAGTCGGGGTCGGGCTTATGGGCTACATGGGTAATAAGGTAATTTCGCGCAGTCTCGCAAGTCCCATAGTCAAACAAGTCAACTCGTTCACTGGCCCGTTCATGTTATGTTTTATCTCTAATGGGTTAAATAGGTCAAAATATGCAAATCCTCCCAAAATCATTTTATAAGTTTTTTTTTTTTTTTTGAAATGATACAAATCACCTGCCCCTTTTGTCACCTCTACCGCTAGTTTCCGATAGCCAAGATCTTTTGACTAGGTGGTTTGTTCACGAACTCAAAAGTGATTAACGTTTGGATGTTACAGGGATCGGTTTCCATTAGCATGACGCTTTACCAGTCGAGGTTATGCTTCGTTTGTTCTCATTTGACCTCAGGTCACAAGGTTGGCGATGAAGAGAGACGAAACTCAAATGTGTCTGAGATCTTAAAACGTACACGTTTCTCGACTATTTTACATTCTGATCAACCTCAAACAATCCCGAGTCATGAGTAAGTAATTTTTGGAAATAACTACACCTTTTTCTGTCGTTTTCTTAATAATTCTTGATTCGGGCTTTCCGGTTTCATCAACAGTCAGATATTCTGGTTTGGCGACTTGAATTATCGCATCAACAAGCCAGACGAGGAGGTCAGAAAACTCGCTGCCATGAAGCAGTGGGACCAACTGCTCTATAGTGATCAGGTAGCTTTTCAAACATGTCGGGTTGATCCAACCCATCAACACTTTTTTTTTCCATTTTTAAAAGAAGTTATAAACTTATAATGGTGTTTTACGTGTTGTAGCTTTGTAAAGAATTGAGAAGGGGGCATGTTTTCGACGGATGGAATGAGGGCGTTATCGACTTTCCACCGACATATAAGTATGAAGTGAATTCAGATCGATACGTAGATGAAAATCCAAAAGAAGGGGAAAAGAGGAGAACTCCAGCATGGTAAGTAGGCTCCTGTTTGAAACGTCGGGTTTGACTTGGTCAAAGGGGGTACTTCTAAAATTAACATTTCATCTGGAGATTAAGATGTTGAAAAGGTCTTATTAGAAGTATAGAACATATGTGATAAAACTTAAATGGAAGCTTGCTGGGACTAAAATTTATCACAATGTTCATACATATTATGTCTTAAAGTAATATGTGTGACCTCCAAAGTCAAAGTGTCTATCTATATCAAGTTGCAGAAGTCAAGTGTTAATGTTTTATACATTTTTTTCAAGTCCTATATAGATTTCAAGTCGGAAATAGAGTTATGACTCAACGAGTGCGATATCACTCTTCATTCATTATTGCGCATAGCCGTTCACAAAACTTGACTCGAAAACTTTTATGGCTTGCATACAAAGTCAAAAATACCTTAAATACAAACTTGCATACAAAGTACTTTCCTTGCTTTTTGATCTCAACCATATTATTTATAACTTTTTAGACTTTAATGTGAAGTATTAAAAACTAGTTATATATAGTTTGAAAAGAAGCCTTTTTTACCTCAAAAGTCAAAACTGTTTTATGTGTTAAATCGACTCGAATGTGCAGGTGTGATCGCATATTATGGATGGGGAAAAGCATAAAACAGCTTTGTTACAATCAAGCGGACATAAGGATGTCGGATCATAGGCCAGTTAGTTCAGTGTTTGCGATTGAGGTTGAAGTGTTTGACCCGAGAAAGCTACGCAGGGCTCTCAACTTAACGAGTGCTGCGATTCACCCGGTGATGATGTTGGATGAAGCTGAGCTGGAACTATAGCACTAGCATAAAGATTGAACTAATACATTCTAAGATCTTGACGTTTTATAGGATTAGAATAATGGTTCTTGACTTTTTGTCAGCTTTCATGTTATAGAAAAAAGATATGTCTTTTTGCATGATTCATACATAAGAAAAGAAGAAGCCACCTTTGTATCTAAAAGATGTAATACAGTATATAGAATCTGATTGAATGATATACTTATTCGGCTTGATTAAAAACGCACGCATCATAAGGGCTTCTTGTGCACCATGCGGTGATGAGATCACATCAACTGCAGCGATGCGATTACATGATGTGCACGTGATGTGGCTTGATGTAATCCAATGCGTGATGCATTATGATGCGACTCGTTATGCAGTTGACCAATAAACTAAACATATTAACATGGATTGCAATGGGTTTTTCTTTTGAGTTTTTCAAATATGGCCAACAATTGAGCAATGAGTTTTGAGTATTTGAAGAAAGTAGACCATCAAGTATCGACTAAACAAATCTGACCGGAGATAATGAGAATATCTTATATTTTAATGTTTAAAAGTTAACGATAATAATAACAAACACCTTGCATACCTAATATGCGCACATCTCACATTTGCTTTTGGGACCAAAACAAGTTAAGCGATTCGTATGGACATTGAATACATCATATTTTGTTAAACATAAAAGATCAGAATCAAATAACTAATGAGAACTTTAATATCTTTCAATTGTAAACTTTTGTAATTTGTATTATGCATTACATGACTCAACCCCTTATCAAGAACCAAAACTGCTACATAATCAAATCTCATAATCAACTGATACAACTATTACCTCCTGATTCAAAAACCAATGAGAACAATCAAGCCTGCGAAGCAGCAGCTTTCGAACTCCTAAAATCCTTCTTAAGATCAGCAACCCTTTTCATACAAGCCGCTTTCGACCTCCCGGGAACAGCAGCAGTAATCTTCTCCCACCTCATAGCAACATCTTTCGGAAACGCCTTCAACGCATTCAACAACGCAATATCTTCAGCCGAACTCCAACTCCCACCATTACTCACATTATTACTCACATTGTTACTCACATTACTCCCATCCCCTCTTTCACTCTCAATAACCTCATCGACCCGCTTATCCACCGCCTTCCGATCCTTCAAAAACCTCGAAAACGAATCCGAATCATTCACCTTCCTATCCCCCATTGATTTCGCCATCTTCACCACACTCTCCACTTTATGCCTCCCTTTAAACACCTCCGCCACCGCCTCCCACCGCCCGGGCATCCCAACCGGGTGCTTCCCCATCTGTTTCTTCAACAATTCAAGATCCTCAAAGGTCCAATCTTTTTCCTCCACAACCACCACTTCACTAATCGCCTTCTGGGTATTCTCCACAACGACAGAGGGTATCTGAATATACTCCTGATCGGGCTTTCTATGCTTGATTCTGGATCTTTTAACCGGGTCGGGTTCTAGGGTTTGTGAAAGAGGGGTTTGGGGTTGGAGAGTGGGGCCCAGGCCGACGCGGATGTCGCCGGCGGTGAGGGAAGGAGGGGCGAAAGGGCCGATGAGGAGGGATAAGGAGAACCAGATGAAGATGGATTGAAATGGGTCGGATTCGAAGTAGAAGAGAGAGAGGGTTAAGAGGAGGGCAGAGAGAGAAAGGGAGATGAAGAGGGTGGGTTTGTGGAGGTTATCGAGGGTTTCGGATTGGGGGTTAGGTTTAGGGGGTGATCGGGATTGAAGGAGGAATCTGGGTTTGCTTTCTTCGTCGAAGAACTCCATGGAAGTATATCTGAATTGGGGTTTCTGGTTTTAGCAACAGAGTTGAAGATCTATATATAGCTTGCCTTTTGAGTAAATTGCACAAAACGTCCTTTAAGTTTCACCAATCTTGCTGGTTTCAGCCTTAATCTTTAAAAGTTGCCAAAACCAGCCTTTAAGATTAATTTTGTTGCAGGTTTCATCCTTTATCACTAACCCAGTTACTAATCCATGTTAAATGGCCTCACATGCATAGCATGTGAGGGTAAAACCGTCTTTTCCACAAATAAAACTGATGGGTCATTAAAAAAGTAAGTGGGCTCACAATTGTTCTTCACTGTCAGTACATTTTCTCCAACCCCAACCCTTCCTCATCTTCTCCATTAAAAAACACAAAAACTCAATTCCACCATTGATCATCACCAGCAGAAGTACCAAACCATACACATGAACCATTAAATCTTCTTCACCATATCTTGTAGGTCTTGCTAGTTGTGCTTTGGTGATTTGGGATGATGATCATCTTCATCATCACCGTCATCGTCATCATCGCTATCTCGCTTTCTCTTACTTGAAGAAGCGGGAAGATGCACCTCATCATCATTGTTGTCATCGTCGTCTTCCTCCTCCACTTCAGGATCATCTTCTTCATCCCCAACACCTTCTGCAACCTGCACAACTGGTTGTACCAGGTACCCTGTATCAACATCCTCTTCTTCCTGCTACCATTAAACCACACTTGGTTAAACTCACATAACTAAAAACAGTGCACGAAACAAAAACGAAAATTCCCATATCAACAGTTTCCAAATTACAACAAAAATTAAACTCAGATAACTTAAAACAGAGAACGAAAACAAAAACGAAAAATTCCCATAACAGCTTCCAAATTACAGCAAAAATTAGCTCATTTAAGAGGGACTTCCTAAATTCAAAGAAAATTTCCAAAAAACCAGAGCCAATTTAACAACTTTTGCCATGATTTGGGATAAACTGGACAAACAATGAAGAAAATTGACATAAAGAAACAAAACAGAATATACAAACTATGATATTTCCGTATGTACAAGATTAAAAGAGCATACAATCTGTTTTACCACAACTAACCATACATAGTACAAGTCATAACAAAGAAGCAAACTGACATACAAAAACAGAAGAGAAAATAGCTGAAAATTAAGTGTTTCAGAAGTGATAAAGCAGAAAAGCACATACAAGATGTTACATGAATAATAGAAGCCTCTATACGACTTATTAGAGCAATCACATGACATGCATAACTAGAGCACATTCCAATCATTATTGGCTAAGCTGAAGATAACATCATGTTAGAAGAACAAGATAATTCAATCATGGGACCTTTGTAAAAGCAGAATCTTAATTATAGGCAATTAATTGAAGTAAAATATTGCTTAAAAGCAACAAGACGCCATATCTTGTGCACAAAAAATGAGTCTCTTATCAGAAAGAGTGACAATCAGGCAACCTATTTTATTCACTACACATATCAAAAAGTATATCTATTACAAGCAGACAACAACAAAGCATATTAAAAATGATGGGCAAACACAAAAGTACAGCACATAGAAAATTAACAGGTTTCTGGTAAAAGAATGTAATAAATCAAAGAAAAAAGAAACTACCTCATCCTCGGCGTCTTCGTCATCTTCAAAATCTCCTTCTTCAACACCAACCTCCTCTTCTCCAGTTTCTCCATCATCATCTTCATCTACATCATCTTCACCCTGCTCATGCCCATCGATTTCACCTTCTGTGCTAGTTACCCAACCAGAACTCCCAGGCTCACCTACGTCACCATCATCGTTATCAACCTCATCATCATCATCCTCAGCGTCTTCTTCTTCCTCGTCTTCAACCCCATCTTCTTCATCATCGCTATCCTCGACCTCATGAACCTCAATCACATCCTCCTCATCAATCTCATCCGAATCATCATCACCATCCCCGTCACCGTCCTCATCGTCATCCTCCACATCAGCAGGCTCGCCATGAAAACCATTTGCCTGACCACCGACACCATTTGACCCGTTTTCATTCACCCCTCGCACAATCTCCGACTCCGGCCGCTCGTTCTCATCCACATCCATCTTATCCAAATACTTCAACGATTTTTAATGACCCATCAGTTTTATTTGTTGAAAAGACGGTTTTACCCTCACATGCTATGCATGTGAGGCCATTTAACATGGATTAGTAGCTGGGTTAGTGATAAAGGATGAAACCTGCAACAAAATTAATCTTAAAGGCTGGTTTTGGCAACTTTTAAAGATTAAGGCTGAAACCAGCAAGATTGGTGAAACTTAAAGGACGTTTTGTGCAATTTACTCCTTGCCTTTTTTATATTAAGATATATATTTTTTTTACCAGGGGTTGGGGGAGGGTTTCCGATCAGATTAGGTTTAAATTTTGTTTTTTGGAACGGGTCAATTTGGGTCACTTACGGATAACTGGAGTATCATTATGTGATTATCAGAAACATTCGGTCTCATATCTAGAATATAATGCTTATACACAAATTCAGAAGAAACCCAATAAATATGAGAAAAACCCCCTTATGGAAATCGAATCCAAGACCTATAGTCCATAAGCCTTATTCCACCCCAAGATGCCACTAAGCTATATTGTTATGGGCAATTATGTTTAAATAATTGTTAGTTGTTAAGATTGTTAGGTTATGTGCAGGGGTTGCAAAAAATCGAATTAACTGACTCATAACTGAATTAATCGATAAAAACGAAGCAAATCAAAACCGGTGGGTTGGTTAATTGTTTTTTTAAACCGAAAGTTGCGGTCGGTTATGGTAAAATTTTTGTCGGATTTTAGACTTTTCGCCATTTTTTAATATTGATGCTTTTGATGAAACGTTTGTTAGAATTGTGAGTTATATCATATCGTTTTAGTTAAATTTTGTTTTAATATTGTTTATATCTGAAGAAACACCATGTCTAACCATAAGGTCTAGGCTTGGGGGAAGTGTGGCCTCAACAAGGTGCTCTTCCTGAAATGCGACTGAGCTTGTTGTGAGAACGGATCTGCAAAACAAGAACAATGTGAAGCTCGTTATAAGGAGAAGAGTGGGGGGTTCTACCTTGTAACTACCCTCCGGCTTGAAAATAAGTATTTGTTTAAAGAAAGAAAATGAGTGTGTGTTAATTGTGAAAGAGTAAGAGAAGCACTGCCTAAACCTGTGGTTGAAGGCTAGTATTTATAGCCGAATAGTTGGGAGAAAGAGATTAGTTGATGGGCTTTGGGCCGAACGTTGCCAACAATGAATATCCGGTTGGTCCCCTTTGACACAACAGATAGCATATGTAGAGGTAAAGGGTCGTTGGCGTACGGTGTCTGGTGCCACATTGTCTGGCGAGTGTACTTATTGTTGAGTCTGTAATCAAGCAATGAATAATACACGATGATTGGCTTTTGTTCTCTCCCACACCATTGATTATCGTGGGTATTATCAAACGAGAAAACCAACAAAACACACCATGGCTGTCGGTAACATCCTTAAACTCTCCAAACCCATCGAAAAATTCAGAGAAATCCACAAAAATCTCTCCCTCAAATCCCCACCAAACCTATGGCCTGATCACAACCACCACCACCACAACGAACACGAACCCACTTTACGCCTAACCCACCCCATCTTAACCAAACTAGACTCACACCCCACCATCACCTTAACCCAGTTCAACCAAATACACACCCAACTCATCGTTTCCAATCTCTTCCAACACTCTCTTGCAGCCAGTCGAGTATTCAAGAAACTCTGCTCTTCAAAATCAACCCTTCATCATGCTGTTAACCTATTTCACGCTTTAGATGAGCCTGATGCATTCATATGCAACACTATTATAAGAGGCTTATTAAACTCGAATGAAGCAGTAAAAGCTTTGGGTTTTTACAAACAAATGGTGGGATTGTTAGTACCTGCTAATAATTATACGTATCCTTTGGTGGTGAGGGTTTGTGGTGAGTTAATGAGGGTTAGAGAAGGGGAAAAGGTGCATACCCGGGTTGTGAAAGACGGGTTTGAGTTGGATTTGTATGTAAGGAATGCGTTGATAAGGATGTACGCGGTTTGTGGGAGGATTGGGGATGCACGGAAGGTGTTTGATGTGAGTTTGGAGGCGGATATGGTGACGTGGAACTCGATGATTGATGGGTATGGGAAGAATGGGATGGTGGGTGATGCACGCGAGGTGTTTGATGAAATGCCGGAGAGAGATGTGGTTAGTTGGAACTCGATGATTGCGGGGTATGGTTTGGTTGGGGATATGGTGGCTGCTAAAGAGTTGTTTGATGAAATGCCGGAGAGAGATGTTGTTTCTTGGAATTGTTTGATTGATGGGTATGCGAGAATTGGAGATGTTGTGGCTGCGCGTAAATTCTTTGAGTGGATGCCGTGTCGAAACTTTGTTTCGTGGAACACTTTGCTAGCGCTTTACGTGCGGTCTGGAAAGTTTCATGAGTGTTTGGCTCTTTTTGATGAAATGTTGGAACAGGGTGTGAAGGCGAATGAAGCAACGGTTATGAGTGTTTTGACTGCGTGTGCGCACCTAGAAAGACTTGATAAGGGTGAATGGGTGCATTTGTATATTAAAAACAACAAGAATGTTGTAAACGACGTATTGCTTTCGACTGCTTTGTTGACAATGTATGTGAAATGTGGAGCTATGGATATGGCTAAACAAGTGTTCGATGAAATGCCTGAGAGAACTATAGTATCATGGAATTCGATGATCATGGGATACGGAATGCATGGGCATGGAGAGAAGGCGTTAGAGATGTTTTTAGAGGTAGAGAAACGTGATTCGGTCCCAAATGATGCTACTTTCGTGTGCGTTTTGAGTGCGTGTACACATGCAGGAATGGTTTTGGAGGGGTGGTGGTACTTCGACCTGATGCAACGAGTCTACAACATCGAACCAAAGGCCGAGCACTACGGTTGTATGGTTGATCTCCTTTCTCGAGCTGGCTTGATGAAAGATTCCGAAGCGATGATCAAGAACACGCCCTTGACAACAGGACCCGCGTTATGGGGAGCGTTACTATCAGCTTGTAGGACCCACTCGAATCTAGAGCTAGGAGAGATGGTGGCGAAACGTCTTATTGAATTGGAATCTAACGATGTGGGACCGTACGTGTTGTTATCAAACATATATGCCACTGCAGAGAGATGGGATGATGTTGAAAATGTGAGAGAGATGATGGTGAAAAACGGGTTGCAAAAACCGATAGGGTCGAGCATGGTTCAACCCGGAAATGATGGTGTTAAACCGGTCGAAGAGGGTTATTCATTTCACAAGAGGAGATTAATGTACTCCATGTTGAGTGATATAGGTGTGCAAATGAAAATGTCACAAAGAAATATATGATTTCTTAGATGATTTATATACACAAAGAAAAGTTTTATCATAGTAACATTGTTAATCGAAGACGGGTGAGCAGAAAACCGAATTAACCGAACTGTAACCGAATTAACCAACAAAACAAAACAAGTGTAAATTATGTTACACAATTATCCCATACAAAAAATGTATGCTGATTCTGGTTACAAATCCACTTATACTTCAGGATCAAGCAACTTCTTCACATAAAGTTCCACCTTCTTTCTGAGATCACTGGACGGAAACCGCTCAATAACCTCGGCCCCAAACGAGACTATTAGAGCTTTTCGAGCCGTTTTCAAATCAATACCTCTTGCCTGAAGATAAAACAACTGGTCCTCTTCCAAATCACAGATTGCAGCCCCATGAGAACACTTTACGTCATCCGCAATTATCTGCAAATTCGGTTTCACATTCACCGTTGCACGCGGCGCGAGAATTAGGCTCCGTGTTAGTTGCCCCGCATCCGTCTGTTGTGCGTATCTGCCGACATTGATTTAACAATTTATATAAACACAATGATTCTAACAACTAACAAGTAATAACCACTGTGTTTTTTTAATATTAATCGGCTAACATGGAACGATGTAATAAAGAATTACCTGTTGACCTTTATGTTGCCGTCGAAAACAGCTTGACCAAGTGAATGAGCGACAATGCACTTGTGAAGTTGCCGAGAAAACCCTCGTGGATGATCCAACACTATTTTACTATGCAGATCTTGTGTTTGATCACAACCCGACAAGTGAAATGTCGATAATCCTGTGATCGTGTCCGACCCAACTTGTTGCACGTGAACATTGTGTCTGCTTAACTTGCCACCCGTGCTTACTTCTACTAAATCATAACTACTTGACCTTTCCTACAATTATCAAGTTCATAGGATCAATATCCTATGCATTAGTGTTTATATACGTTCTAGACGAAAGTTTTTGATAGATAAACAAATTCGGTAGAATTTTCGGCAGCATAACGGCATCATTAGAGATTCATTAATACCAAAAGAGTTTACATCTTTAAGCTCGGGAAGAGAACACACAACAGAACACACAGTTCGATCTCCATCAAATCCAAAACTTCTAAAACTTTTCTATCCTAACGCATGTCTCCTCTATATATAGTCTAAGACTCATACGTTCGGAGCTTCAACGCATGACATATGTGTTAGTCAACACTTAACGTATGAGACATACGTTCTATATCTATCAATGTATGACTACAAGTCAAACACAACACTCATGCGTTACATCAAACTAACAAACGCATATACAACAACACACACACTATCTAGCATATTCGCACAGTAACAGACACAAATATGTATTAACAATAGAATCTTTTAGAAGTTGTGTTATCATGAACAAAAAAGCTTAAATTACGCGCATAATGTATACATCATACACACACAACTAAACCAAGCCCGACGATTTAGTTTCAGTTTTTTTTTACATAAACCATATATTCATCTCCAAAACATAAACACTATAACCGACAAGCGAACCAATTACCTGCCGAACAGAGGTCCATTTAACATGAGCCGAGCTCAACGACTGAGTCTGAATATACGAGTGGCTAACTTTACCTTCTTCACCAATCACCACTTCCATAACCGAATTAGTCCAATAACTCAACCCTCCATCACCACCCATAAACTCTTCAACTATCCCAATCTCCCCACCTTTCTCCACCACCATTAACACCCTCGGATTCGAAACCGGCAACTTTCTCGAATCTTTATCACTCCCTTCACTAGCAACATACCTCAAATGCAACAAACCCTCAAACCGACACCCTTCCGGCACATAAACCACCACCAAATCAGGTGACCCAACACCATTAAGTGACCAAAACAAGTCACCTTGTTCATTAACAGGCAAAAACTCAACTACCCTTTTTATAACCTCACTTGAACTAATGTTACCCAAGCTCCCAACATAAACCCCATCTGGCAACCCTGACAATTGAGATAAAGAATCAACAATGTACCCATCAACTATAGTCAAATTAACCAAAAGGGTATCTTCAACAACACTCAAATTGGTTAAAGATTGTGGTGGAGGGGGTGAAACAGGTGTAATAACTGATTTCTTGATGAAAGATGTGTCTGTAAACCTAAAAGGTTCATCCTTTCTTGAAGGCCATGGGGTGGAAAGAAGGGCTTCTGAAGCGAAATCTCTAAGCTTTTGAAGATGTTGTGATGATGAAGATGAAGAGGGGAGAGAGTCTTCTAAAGATTCTGCAATTTGGAGAACAAATGGGTCTGAAAGGGCGGCTGTTGGGGTTAAAGATTTGATTTTTTTTGGTTTTGTGAAGTTTGAGAGGTGTGGAGTTGTGGGTATTGTGAAAGATTGAGATGGGGTTGAGAAGATGGTGGGTGTGAAGGCTGAAACAGACATTGGTGGTTTGTTGTGGGGGTGTGGAGGAGTTATGGTTGTAGACGGTGGAAGAGTCAGTGGGTCACCGTCGAAATGCTTCAAGAAAGAGGTTTGGTATGATTTTCAGTTAAGTCCCTGGACTAAATTTGGATTACAACTTTAACCCCTTTCTAGAAATTATATGCACTTTCAATCCTTTTCTCATCGAGAAGTATTTAATAAGATCAACAGGATGTCAGGATATGTGTTTACTCTGTAACCAAAAGGTTGGAAGCTTAAATCTTAACGAGTTCAGTTGTGGTGTATTTAACCTAAGAAACATATGTTGTAAAGGTTATCGGTAAGTTACTTTTTAGGCTAGTATTTTGTTGAGCAAACGCAATAACATTAGTAGATTTGCATAGAATTTCCAAACAATCGTAGAAGAATAAAAGGTTTAGATCTTTCAAACAATCGTTTGCGGCCCTACGTGAATGCAAAATATCAGAATTTGTTGTGTATACCTTCTACTATCGATTTTGGATACTGTAGAATTATGATCTTATCCGGATTTGAGAAGATTGTAAAGACTCATATGAATACAAATCGATGTGTCATGGGGCTTCTTTTAGATCATTTAGACCCATTTTTCAAAATATAATTCTTTTTTTACTTCTGAAATCTCAAAAACTAGTCATCTAATCTAAAGAAATCCTTGATTTCTTGCTAAATAGGTGTGAAATTCACACACACATACACACTTGCATCAACTACATTCAAGATTTCTTTATAACACATACACCCCACCACCAAACCCTAAACCTCAACCAAGTAACGCGACATCCACTCCAGTCTCCCTAGCAAAGTTGCATCCATAATTCCATATTGTGTCGACGCATGTAATATAAACAGTATACGGCAAGTACCAAAACGCTCTTTGACCCGAATCTTTAGTCGACTCATCTATTTATTACTTATAAGTAGGTTGATTTGTATTATGTTTTATCAGAAGATGCATTAAAAAAACACAAGTGAAACATATTTCACAAGCCAAGAAAAATCACATTAAAACACCAATTATTTTTACCTTTTACTATGTAAAATGCACAAGCAACCCTGTCTGCCAGACAAACAGGTACATGCTCTGCAGCTTTATTTATAAATATATTTTGTAACATAGCAGACTTGATCAAAACACAAATTCAGGAGACAACACAACAACAATCCTTAATTCTTCTGTATATCACAAGCTTACCATAATACTTCACCTTTCGATATATATTAACTTCGGTTGCTTCCGATTCAAGAGCTGGCCCCGAAAACACGAATCCTCTGTTCGATAACCACACGACAGATTGGACATGTTGCCCTCCCTTTCGTCCCATACTCATCATTGCAACTAGCGCAAACAACTTGATGTGCACACGGCAAGAACACAACAGAAACTTCGTCTTTCAAACATATTATGCATTCCCGATCAATCCCGCTTTCTTTTTCGTCAAAGTTATCGAGATTGTCGAGTTCATGGAGCAGCCTTGCAATCGTTGGGTGGGACCCGTTGGGATTCTCGTGTGCTGACTCGTTAGTTGGCTGCTTGTTATCTGAATTGGTTGATGTTTTGAGGCGTGCGAGTTCTTGTTCGAGTCGCTGGAGGTCGTCTTTGTGGCGTTGGAAGTCTAACTCTATTTTGGAACGTAAAGCTTCTTGCTTTCTTTTGTAGTTGACTTCTGTTGCTTCTTTGAGACGCCTTTCTTCTTCGACTTGTGCTAGTGCACGTTCTTTAGCTTTCTGTTCTTGCTTCCACTTTGCCTATTATGTGGAATTCAAATTTAAACGCAACTCAAATTTATTATTTAAAAAAAAAGAAAGAAAAACACTGATTTGGATACAGGATACAAAATCCACTACATTTCATGTTTTAATCATGGTTGTAAACATCACGCCTAACCTCCGATTAATCGATAGTCGGAGGTTCATCAAGTAATTTTCATCTAATCGGCCAATTAATCGCTAGGCGGTCAACAATGGTCAAATCCAGTCCTAATCGGTCAACGGTGTCATATAAAACTGAAAATTACATATAAAATCCCAGTCCGAATCGCCCGTCGGTACCCCACCAGCCGACTAGCGCCTAACGCTTCTTACAACGTTGGTTTTAATATAAAAAACTGTGTAAACGGTAACCAGCTTTCTAATTCAGCATATATTAAGAGATTTCAAAATACTAATTGCTATTTATTAAAGGAGACATTGAATTAGCATATGTTAAAAAAATCAAACATATGTGTTCAAAGATCAAAGAATGGAGATTTTCTCTCTCAAAAATCAATCTTCCTCTTCTCGTATAATATCGAACTTCATTTTCGGATGATATAATGTTCACACTATCTTCCTGTTAGTAACCATTTATCAAAGGAAGAACATAACCCACATAACCAATATCTTTCTTTCTTACTTTTTTGGAAATTTAGTAAAATTTAAACAGAAACATCAAACCCATCAAATTCTTGATTACATTCGGAAAAAAAATGAAGCTTTAAACCGATTCTTTTTACCAAAACATATTATACAACAAAGCTTCAATGTTTGTCTATGAACAGTAAACTTTCAAGAACCCTAAAAAATATCAAAAACCCAAAAACAATTATATCTTGATTTTAGTTTGGATATATATGATGTTTAAGAAGTTTGTAACAATATATATAAAATTTTCCCTATAAATATGTTTAATTTTCTTAAAGGCATAACAACCTAAGTAGTTAATGCGGTAAAATATCGGATATCGGTCAAGGACCAATATTCGAGATATAGGTTATCACGGTGGAATATCAGTAATTTTAATATAATGCAGAATATATATATATATATATATATATATATATATATATATATATATAGCAATTTAACACTAACAATTCAGTATACTCTCCTACCATTAACAAATTAACCTTTTGCAACTTGCAAAACACTCACAATTGTAGCAAGTAGGCACCGATTAAGACTTAAAACACTAATAGCAGCAATAAGAAGAAAGACGAATGGTACAACTAAGAAGAAAGGTACTGATATCGGTAAAAAATGTTATTATATCGGTCAAATATTGGTCGAATATCGGTCAATATCGCCCATAATATCGATACCGATATTCTGACTGATATTTTGCACCTATATTTTACCAAGGGACCGATATATCGCGATATTAACTACATAGATAACAACTACAGCTAACATATCAGTTAATATATACAAAACTATAAACGATAAAAAGCGCATACCTCAGCTGCCTTTTTTGCAGCCTCAACACGGACCATCTCTTCTTGCAACTCGACAATCATCCGCTTCTCGGCTGCTATATCCTCCTGCAACTTAACCCTCTGTTTTTCCCACGCCAAAAGCCTCTTGAGATACTTCTTCTCCCTTCTAGCAACTTCCAAACACGTATTAACAGATTCAGAAGCACTCAACTTCGAAGCCTCCATTTCCGCTCTGATTTCCGCATTCTCCGTTTCAAGCCGTCTAACTGCCGCATTCGCACGGTCAACTTGACCGCTCGCTTTCCGTAAAGCAGTCTCCATCTCCGAAAGCCGCTTCATTGTCGGATCTTCAACTGTCGGCTTCCCCTGTTTCAAACGTTGTGTCTCCTCCCGTTCAATCCGTAACATTTTCAGTTCGGTGAGATCGTTACTGAGTTTTCTCGCTGCTTGCATCGCTTTCTGATGCGCCCATTCTTTCCGTTCCTTCACTTGTTTTTCGAGATCTTTGATTTGATGCATTAGACTCAAGATCATCTCGTCTTTTTGATCCTCAGGTATGTATTCCGTATCACCTTCGAGATTCATATCACGAAACTTACTCAACATCATGTTCACCCCTTCTTGATTCTTAACCGCCTCTTCGGTTTTTTCAGCAACTGCTTCAATCGCGTTTGACGAATGCCCGTTTGACAACGAGCTTGGACCGACTTGTGCGTCTTTTTTCTTCGCTCGGTATCCCGCAGCAAACATCGCTAAGTTTCTTTTCAAAAGCACTTTCATCGACGGAGTAAGATTAAACCTCTTCGGACACTCGATTTCCCTCTGCAAACTCAATTCCGAAGCAGCATACGATAAAAACCGACTCATCGGAAAATCAGCCGTTCCACCACTTCCGAAACCCACCCACCGTGAAACCGACACAAAGCCGGAGTCACACCAACCGAATCATTACTCATCTTCTCCACATTATTCACAACCGGACCACTCGACTCACCGTTACTACAACCATCCCCATTACCATTACCATTCGAACTCGAACCCGGAATTTCCATCACACTCGCACGACCAACATGAAGATCACTCATGAGCAAACACCACATAGCATCACCCTTACTCAACTGCGGCTTAAGCTGCTGCAACAAACACACCATACCCGCTAACGAAAACCCCTCCAACTGCCTCAAATCATCAAAAACATGCTCACTCACATCACAATCCCCCTCGTTCCCATTCGAACTCCCATTCGACACGCTATTCAAAAACGCCAACGAATTATGCAAAATATTAGTCAACACATCCATCCCACCATAACAATGCCCATTAGTCAAAACAGCCCTCAATGCAACATCCTCATCATAACCTAAAGCAACAAGCTTCGCAATCGCCTCATTATACAAAAAGTCCAAATTTTTCATCAAGATTTCCTCCAATTGTTCTTCCGTACAGTACCCCCAACCACTATTATCACCAAAATTATTAGGGTTTGAATCAGAATTTTGGGGCAATTCATTAAACCCTAATTGGAAATTCAATTTGTTGGCTAAAGATCTATCGGTTGAATCGGAATCTGATTTGGGAACACGGGGTCTCCGATTTGTACGGATGTGTTTATCTCTAACAGTGCAACCCATTTGATCCTATAAAGATTGAAACTTTGTGTGTGATCAAGAAAATATATGATTGATAAGTTGTGTGTGGATATAGAGATTAGAAATTAGGTTAACTTACAGATCAAAATCGCCTGATTGTTTGTGAATTTACAGAGAAGAGGGGATGAAATGGGAAGTTGGAAACATATGTGTTTTGGGTGATTGAGTTAGAAGGGGGTGTGATCATGGGCCGGGTCTTGTATGGGCCGAGTTTGTACCCTAAAAGTATTAATGGGTCATACTATAAAAGATATAAGAGCATCATCAACGCGGAGATCCGGCCCAAGTACGAAAGCAAACTGGGCCGCTTCAGCGTTGGAGGAGTTGGGAAAGGGAGGTTTGGTCCGGTTTTTGTGTGGCGACCACAAACACAGACATTCTGTTTTTAGTATATTTTTTTTGTATAAAAGTGGAGTGTGATATGGAGGTTTGGATTGGTTTAGAGTTGGTATAAAAAATGTAAGTGTTTTAGGTGGAGGTTTGGAATGATGTGCCGTGCTGAGGTGGTTTGGAGATGCTCTAATAGTATTTAGTAGCATATCCATGATTTGTTAAAATAGGATTGTGTTGGTAACAAATGGGCTTTGCAATGGTCTAGTATGATAGATGGTAAGATTGTTTTTATATGAATTAAGATGGAGAAGTGAAGGATGTCGTTTGCGAGACGAGATAAGGGTTAAAGTAGAGAGCATAATAATTGAGTCATAACTAAAACTTGAACCACTTGAGAAATCGATGAATAAAGATAAGGAAGTGAAGGACGTTGATTACGAGGCGAGATTAGGGTTAAAGTAGAAATTTGAATGATTGAGTCATAACTAAAAACTTGAACCACTTGAAAAAATGATAAATGAAAAAAGGGAAGTGATGGGCACCGGTAATGAGACGACAGCAAGGTTAAAGTAGAAAGCCAAACAATCAAGTCATAACTAAAAACTTGAATCAATTTGAGAAATCGATGAATAAAGATAGAGAAGTGATGGACATTGATTACGAGACAAGATTAGGATTAAAACAGGAAGTCGAGTAATCGATTTATAACTAAAATCTTGAACAACTTGAGAAATATATCAATAAAGATAGAGAAGTGAAGGACATCAATTACAATATGAGGTAGGGTTAATTCGTGTTGTAACTAAGAACTTGAACCATTTGAGAAATCGATGATTTGATTATGGTTTCCTTTTGTTTTATATATTTGTAGTTTGGCTATGGTTATTCATGTATAGGAAACCTAGCTAGCGCCACTCCATATAAAAAGGGATAATCGACTTATTTTCCGTTGACACAAACAGTTGATCACACACAACCTTAACGATTTATAGCCGTAAAATTTGCGAGTAATATCCTAATAGCAACGTAAGAAAAAAAAACACTAGTTTACGGTGTTTACCATATGTAAAAGTTTGAGATTTTTGTATTTATATTTATGTTTAATAATTGTAAAACATATTTGGTAGCACATGTAATACTAATCATTTCTTATGGTACACGATTTAACCAAACGATTCAAGTATCATGTGTACTAGCCCACCCGCTAGACAAATCTTGTGGCCAAAAAGTATCATAAAAGTGACAAGAGATAGATTTGGGACCAATGTCATAAAATTAGGTTTTGAAAGATAAAGGACAAGTTGAGATTGGGATTAGATGAGGCTACAGTTTAGCTTGATGTTGCCCATTCAATAGGCAACAAATACAATGTATGTTAACTTGATGTTGCCCATTCAATAGGCAACAAATCCAATGTATGTTAATTGTTAAACCTCCAATAAATCTTACTTTCAAATAATAATAATGATTAAAATAGTAGCACGAGTAGTAATTAACAATAACAACACTAATAATAATATTAATATTGTTATCATCACACTACTACTCCTCCTCCTCCTCCTGCTACTAGTACTCCTATTATTGTTGTTTTGCTATAGCAGTACTACTACTACTACTATAATTATTACATATAGGTGTTTTAAAACTTGTATCCCACGATCAACATGGAAAAGATAAATTATGTAAACTACAAACAAAAGATATAATTCACGATCAATGTGATTTTATAATGTTGTGTGATTATATTCCAGTATGTAATTACATAATATGCATTTTATTCTTGAAAAAAATGCAACATCGCGTGATTTTAAATACCAAACACACTAAGTGATTATGTAATTACGTACTAATTATAACTATAATAAAAAAACAAAACAAACATGTAATATGTAATATTTTACAGAATGCCTAATATTTCAGCTCTAATCACGCATTAAGCATAAATGTAATAAAAAACATTAACCAATCAGCATATAATAACCTCGTAATGCCTTATATTACAGTTTAATCACGTCATAAAACATAAACAATTAAGTTCTTATCACTGAATGTGTAATCACGTAATAAACATAATTGTAATAACATTAATTATAACAAATCATACTGAATGTGTAATCATGTAATGATTTATATCGAACGTGTAATAACGTATCCTGTAATAAAAACAAAAATTAAGAAAACTATAGCCATGTAATGATTTAGATTGAACGTGCAAGTCAACTATATTGGATTGCCCTAAAATACCCTTGTCTTTGTATCTCTTCTACACTTTGTACGATTTAACCCGCTTTTACAATAACCATTCCCTAGTATGTTAAACTCATTTCTACAATAACCTAACCTATATATTTTATTATAGATTGTGTCATATCTAATATGATGTATTATACTGGATACGATGTATTATAATCAATCGAAAGTTACGGAATGTGAGTGCTCTATAAGAGTCAACAGTGGCGGAGCTTGAACTTCTCAATAGGGGCCGGAAGTTTTAAAGAGAAAAATAGGGAGCGAACACAAAGCAAAAAAAAAAAAACAAAGACAGTCGGTGACTTGGGCACAAACAAAGCTCCTCACATGATATTCAAGTCCAAGAGATAATAAATATTAAAATTTAAAAATTAAAACAAGGGGCAAACAAATAGTCGAATCCTACCTTGTTCTTTTATGTATTCTCTACAGTTGCATAGATGAGACAAAAAATTCTTTTGAGGGTTTGTTTGGGTATATTGTCAATCAACGAGGGCCGAATAGTTCATGAATTATTCCAGAATTCTTTTAAGAATATGCTCCGTTTGATATATACCAAGGGTCCCTGTATTGATGATACCACAATTTGTAAAAAGATTTAAAAAAACATGAGGAAATTCCAAAATAAACTACATGAAATGACACGAATGAGAATTACAACAATTAGCGACTTTTTGTTAAGCTTTTAATGGTTTAGGCATTTTACTAGTTCAACACTTAATAGTTTAGACTGTTTGTTTCACGAGCAGATGTCTGAATGGTTAAGACATGTAATCAGAATTTATCAGACATTTGCCATTATACCGACTCTTAATGACTCAGACCTCTTACTAAGTCAACACTTAATGGTTTAGACCTCTTACTGCTTTAACACTTAACCATTCAAAAGTTAAAGAGCCTCTTAGTAATTTGTAGCTCCTAAATATTAAATCGTTACACTTAGACTATGGGGTATGGTGGGGCGGGGGTTTGTGGCATGGGTTGACACGTGGGCTGGGTGGGCTCCACTGACAAGACCCAAAAAATTTGGGGTATGGTGGCCTTGGGTTTGGGGGTGGCTTGGCCAAATTCTTTTTTTTTTCTTTTTTTAAATTAATAGATAATATAGGGTTGGGTGCACCCAATAGCCACCCGCCAGCTTAGATGGGTAGCCCCGCCCGACGTCCGGGCTGAAATCCACGCTAAAAGGACCACACCCAAACCCAAGCCCACCCGGGGTGGTCACATGGGCATTTCCTCCAACCCACGCCCAAACCTCCGCCCCATACCCCATAGCCTTAAGACTTAACACTCCTATAGAGTTTCTACACCTAGTTCTTATATATATTTTTTACGCGTGTTGGATGAAGACATTCCGAAAACCGCCTTTCGTACTCGTTATGGCCATTTCGAATTCGTGGTCATGCCCTTTGGTCTAACCAATGCACCCGCGGTCTTCATGGATTTGATGAACCGTGTGTGTAAAGCTTTCTTAGATCGTTTTGCTATTGTTTGCATCGATAATATCCTTATCTATTCGAAGTCGAGAGACGAACACGCGTGCCATCTCTGTTTAGTCCTCGAACTTCTTCAAGGAAATCGCCTTTATGCTAAGTTCTCCAAATGTGAATTCTGGCTCGAAGAAGTCCAATTTCTCGGCCACATCGTTAATAGTTAAGGAATTCACGTCAACCCTACAAAGATTGAAGCCGTCAAGAGTTGGATTACACCGAAAAATGCTTTCGAAATCCGTTCATTTCTTGGATTGGCGGGTTACTACTGTCGATTCATCGCCGACTTCTCGAAAATCGCCGTTCCGCTTACCGCTTTAACTCATAAAGACAAACCTTTTGTTTGGGATTCCAAGCAAGAGGAAGTTTTTCAAACTCTCAGGCGTATGTATGCAACGCTCCCGTACTTGCTTTACCGGACGGAAACGACGATTTCGTTGTTTACTACGATGCCTCTAATCTTGGTCTTGGTTGTGTGCTTATGCAACGAGACAAGGTTATCGCGTATGCGTCTCGACAACTCAAGATCCACGAGAAGAACTACACGACCCACGATCTCGAACTCGGTGCAGTTGTTTTTGCAATGAAGATATGGCGACACTACCTTTACGGTACTAAGGGTACGGTCTTCACCGACCATAAGAGCTTACAACATATCTTCAATCAAAGAGAACTTAATATGAGCCAACGCAGATGGGTTGAACTTCTCAACGATTACGATTGTGAGATACGCTACCATCCCGGCAAAGCAAATGTCGTCGCCGTAAGGAATACTCTTATCAAGATTATACCCAAATTAAAGATTTCAACTTTTTCTCGTAACAAATCTCGAGGACGAGTTTTACATAAAGGTGGGGAGGATGTACCAACCTTTTTTTTTAAAAATATATAAAATAAAATATTTGAATTTATATTCTGAATTGTTAAACTAGTAGGTAATTGATAGAATGACTAACTGAAATATAAGGTGTCTAGACGAGTAAATAGTACTACAAAATACTATTTAATAATAATATAAAATATATGTATCTACACGAGTACACATCCCGTTTTCTGAATATGAATAAAATATTAGTTGTTTTGCTACATGTATAATTTCAATATTTTAACGGGCACTTAACACACAATACGCTACTTTGTGTTGTGAGTCGTAGAAACGAGCCACTAAAACTATTGAACATTATATATGGATTAAGATAGTAACTACCATCAATATACATACAATTTATATTATTTTAGATATATGTTCATCGATGTACATAATTGTTTATATATAGTTATAATATTTATATATTTACATTAACTATATATACTAAGCATGCAACGAAAAACTAAACTAATATGTATGTGTATGTATATTGGAATCATATTATATAAGTTTATTAGTTATTAATAACATGAGTATATATATTTTAGATATATATCTTATAAGTTGGGGTTATAACTTAAAAGAAATATGTGTTTATATTTAATATATATCTCTAGATGGCGGCTACATAAAATTTCATGAAATGAAATTTTGACAGACAACACACAAATTTATATCACCACATGTCCAACTTCATATCACCACATGTTTTGTTGTTGTCCATCTCCCATGAACGCGTGTTTGATTTGATTTCTGTATTAACAAAGATCATCTTTATAGACAGACACATGTATTGAGTCTTTTAGAAGAAAAAAAAAAGTACACTTACTAAAATATGTGAACCGAGAGATAGAACTGTTGGCGCTAATCTACGTACTGTAGGTGACGGTGGTGATATACAAAGTAAGTTAGTAACGGTGGTGGACTAGTGACGAACTTTGATCTATAGTTGGGTAGCAAATTCAAATCTCGTATGGTTAAGTCATCAGTACCCGGAGGAGATAAAAAGAAGAGTTAAATGCTTTGTTGGTCTCTGTGGTTTGTGAAAATTGCAGACTTGATCCTAATGGTTCATTAATTACACACTTGGTCCCAGTAGTTTTAATTTTTACATTCGGGTGGTCCTTACCATTAACCTATGTTAGATTTCTCAGTTAACTATATGTGAAATTACTATAGTACCCTTGAATAATTAAAAAACATAAAAAAGACCACTACTCTTCTTCATCACTCCCCCCTCTCTTCATTAAAAAACTTAGCCACCACCACCACCACCTCTCCTTCACAACCTGCAACCACCACCTCCACCGTATACTCACCTCCTCTGCCGTCACCTTGGACCACCACCCTACCTCGTACCCTCCACCGCCGTATAAACCCACCACTCCTCCGCCGTCATCGAAACCCACCACTACCACCGTCACTTCAACCCACCCACCTCACGTCATCTTCCAACCTTGCCATCCACCTCACGTTTTTCCGAGTCACCTCAACCAACCACTTTTCTGCGTCACTCAATCAACCACATTTTTGCGGCGATGGTGTCTCGATGACACAGAAAAACCGACACAAGATCTTGAATTCTTGTTGGATTACAGTGGGAAACAGTTGGTCCCAGTTGAATTAATCGACCCAACAACCGAAAATTTCCATAATAGTTTAGAGGGTGATAAAGATCAAGAATTTGGGGAATTTCAGAAAGCCGAGGAGTTATTCAAGGAGCAAGAAACACATTTTGTTCTTGAGGTTGTAGGAAAAGAATTGCTTTCTGTCACTGAATAAACAGAGGATTCGTCGAAGCTGAGCTGGATTCGATGGAATTCAAAGAAACCAATAATTCACTTGTTTTTTCACGTGAATTTAAGCCATTCTGTTTCTGAATCAACTCAAATTCCATCAGATGATAATACTAAAGAAGTTCAAGAAACAGAGGAGGGTGGCTCAGGTATTAATGTTTTACTCTTTAATTTGTTTTTTTTAATAATTTTTACTATTAATTTTGTTAATATAATGTATTTATGCAAAGGATGAAGAAGCAGAGGCTTCAATTGGAACAGAAATTCCAGTTTTGGATTCATGTGATGAGATGAAAGGACAAGAAAATTTCAATTTGCATTCGCATTGAAAGAGAGAGATGTGGGTTTACAGTGGAGGTGGAGGATGTGGGTATACGGTGGAGGTAGAGGCGGTGGTCCAAGGTGACGGCAGAGGAGGTGAGTATACGGTGGAGGTGGTGGTTGCATGTTGTGAAGGAGAGGTGGTGGTGGCTGAGTTTTTGAAAGAGAGAGGGGGAGTGATGAAGAAGATGAATGGGCCCCTCTTCTTTATTTTTTTAATTATTCAAGGGTAATATAGTAATTTCACATATACTTAACTGAGAAATCTAACAAAGGTTAGTGGTAAGAACCACCCAAGTGCAAAAATTGAAACTACTGGGATCAAGTATGTAATTAGTGAACCATTAGGACCAAATCTGCAGTTTTCGCAAACGACATGGACCAACCAAGCATTTAACTCTAAAGAGAATCATTGGAGAGAAAGAAAATAATAAGATTAGAGAGCAAAAGACTGTTATATTTACTAGTACGCTATCATAGTGTTGTCAACACTCCACAAGGTGTAGAAGTTCTAAGCTTTCTATAAGCACGAGTTATCAAAGGTGAATACGTTTAACCCTTTATAAATTTTGAAATGTTTTATATTTCAAATATGGCATGAGTTTATATTAAATATGTTTAGCATGTATAGTAAGTTTACTGAAGCATTTGGAATACGTGAGTGTATTTCGAATTTGATCAAATTGGTACATGTTGCGAAACCGTAAAACCAAGTATGTATTCACGGTAGTGCACACGAGTAAGGATACTCGCTGAATGTGTAGCTTACTAGTATATGTGTAAATAGCTTTAATATTACTTATGCCTTGTTAAAAATTGTTGGTGTCCGTTAAACAGTATTCACCAGCTTTTCGCTGACGTAAAATTTTCAAAACGTTTTCAGGTAATCCTCAATGAATGTATTTAGCAAGGGTAGATGCTGAAAGGATTATGACTCCTAGGCACGATAAAACCTTGTGGCGAGATTTTTGTAAAAATGTCAGAAGACATAAAATGATGTAAAATGTTACATTTTGTAAAGAAACGTTTTGCAAGAAAATGGGGTAATTAAATCCCAGTTGATGAAAGAATATTTTATTCAACTTACGAGTTGTTTAAAAGAAAAGAAAGATAAGCAAATCTCATTCAACCACTAAAAATGGCTTCAAGCTCAAGCAAATCCGGTAAACCAAGCTAACCAAGCAACTCCACCTGCTAGAGGAAGAGCTTTCAACATCAATGCCAACCAAGCTAGGGCTGACAACAACGTGGTTAACGGTACGTTTCTCATCAATGGTAGTTATGCATCCATGTATTCGATACTGGCGCGGATAAGAGTTTTGTGTCCTTAGAATTTGAACCTATCGTCAATCAAACTCGTGATAATCTCATGGAATCTCTAACGGTGGAAGTTGCTGACGGAAAGCCCGTTTCATTAAATTCTATTATACGAAATTGTACCCTCACTCTAAACGATCACGATTTTCCAGTTGACCTCATTCCTATGAAGTTGGGAAATTTCGATATTATAATCGGTATGGACTGGCTCAGCCAGCATCACGCTGAAGTAGTATGCCGCGAAAAGTTCATTCGCATTCCTCTTGCAGACGGTCAGACCCTACGTATCTTTGGAGAAACCCCTTCGAAAGGACTCAAATTAATGTCCTGCCTTCAAGCCCGAAAATATCTCCGCAAGAACTATGTCGCATTCCTAACTCACGTCGTCAAAAAGGGAAACAAGGAGAAGAAACTCGAAGATATACCAGTGGTGAAGGAATTCCCACAAGTCTTTCCCGACGACATCTCAGGACTCCTTCCTGTGAGAGAAGTCGAATTCCGCATCGATCTTGTACCTGGCGCTACACCAGTCGCAAAATCTCCTTATAGGTTAGCCCCATCCGAAATGCAAGAGCTGGCCAGTCAATTGCAGGAGCTGACTGACAAGGGATTCATACGTCCTAGCTCCTCGCCTTGGGGTGCACCTGTCCTTTTTGTGAAGAAGAAAGATGGAACGTTTCGCATGTGTATCGACTACAGAGAACTCAATAAGTTAACGGTTAAAAATCGCTATCCACTACCCCGCATCGATGACCTCCTAGACCAACTTCAAGGCGCCACCTGCTTTTCAAAAATCAACCTTCGTTCTGGTTATCATCAGCTCAGAGGACATGAAGAGGACGTCCCAAAGACCGCCTTCCGAACTCGTTATGGTCATTACGAATTCATGGTCATGCCATTCAGTTTAACCAACGCCCCAGCTGTCTTCATGGATCTAATGAATAGGGTATGCAAACCCTACCTCGACCGCTTTGTCATAGTCTTCATCGACGATATCCTTATCTACTCCAAGTCTAAATCCGATCATGAACGACACCTTCGACTCATCCTTACACTCTTAAGGACTGAAAAGCTCTACGCTAAGTTCTCAAAATGTGAATTCTGGTTAAGAGAAGTACAATTCCTTGGACATGTCGTTAATGACAAGGGAATACATGTCGATCCTTCAAAAATCAAGGCAGTGCAAGAATGCCAAGCGCCACGTACCCCTACCGAAGTAAGATCATTTCTTGGTTTGGCTGGTTAGTATCGCCGCTTCATTGCCAATTTTTCCCGTATTGCTGTACCGCTCACGGCTTTGACTCATAAAGGAAAACCTTTCATATGGGGACCTAAACAAGAAGAAGCCTTCCAAACCCTAAAGCAAAAGCTTTGTGACGCACCTATCCTCACACTTCCTGAAGGTTGCGATGAGTTTGTAGTATATTGCGACGCATCAGGGCAAGGGCTAGGCTGTGTATTAATGCAAAGAGGAAAAGTGATAGCCTATGCTTCTAGGCAACTCAAGGTTCATGAAAAGAATTACACCACCCACGACCTGGAACTTGGAGCCGTTGTGTTCGCTCTCAAGATATGGAGACATTACCTCTACGGTACCAAGTGTGAAATATACACTGACCACAAAAGTCTCCAACATATCTTCAACCAAAAGGAGTCGAATATGAGGCAACGGAGATGGGTCGAACTTCTTAACGACTACGACTGTGAAATTCGGTATCATCCTGGCAAGGCAAACGTAGTGGCTGATGCACTCAGTCGAAAAAGTTATGCGAACTCCATTCGTCTTCTATGTTCGCAAATCATAACCGACATCAAAGATCGAATCCGAGAAGCTCAACATGTTTCGGTAAAAGAAAACGACGTACGCGATGAGCTGTCATGTGGAGCGGAACTCAAAATCGAAAACAAATCCGACGGTATTCTATACTATTTAAACTGCAGATGGATTCCTGATCGCGACAACCTTCGTGACTTCCTCATGAATGAGGCGCACAAAACACGGTACTCTGTACACCCAGGAGCCGACAAGATGTATCAAGACCTACGTTACACCTACTGGTGGCCTGGCATGAAAAAGGATATCGCAGTTTTTGTTTCCAAGTGCCTTACCTATTCCAAAGTAAAAGCTGAACATCAAAGACCTTTAGGACTTCTAGTCCAACCCGAAATACCTGTGTGGAAGTGGGAAAACATAACCATGGATTTCATTACCGGGTTACCTCGCACCTCCAGTGGGTATGACACCATATGGGTAATAATCGATCGTTTTACAAAATCAGCTCACTTCATTCCGATTCGCGAGGACTTAAAAAACGAGAAGTTAGCTCGTATCTACATCAGCGAGATCGTAAGCCGTCATGGTGTACCTTTAAGCATCATTTCAGACCGTGATGGTCGTTTCACTTCACGAACATGGCGAGCCGTACAAACCGCCTTGGGTACACGATTAGACCTCAGTACCGCTTTTCATCCTCAAACTGATGGACAATCTGAACGCACCATCCAAACTCTTGAAGACATGCTTCGAGCATGTGTCATAGACTTCAAAGGGAATTGGGACGCTCATCTACCATTAGTTGAATTTTCGTACAACAATAGCTACCATTCAAGTATCGCATGGCTCCTTTCAAAGCTTTATATGGTCGTAAGTGCCGATCTCCAGTATGTTGGCATGAAATTGGGGAATCACAAATCACCGGTCCAGAATTAATTCAAGAAACAACCAACAAGGTCATTTAAATTCGAAACAATCTCCTAGCGGCTCAAAGTCGTCAAAAGAGTTATGCAGACAAACGACGAAAGCCCTTAGAGTTTGACATTGGGGATCAAGTACTTTTAAAAGTATCACCGTGGAAGGGAGTGGTTCGTTTTGACCAGCAGGGCAAGCTAGCACCACGCTACGTAGGACCTTTCAAGATACTCGAAAGGGTAGGTCCTGTAGCATACAAGCTTGACCTACCAGAAGAGCTCAACAGAATTCATCCCACATTCCACGTATCAAACTTGAAGAAGTGCCTCGCCGATGAAAACCTCCATATTCCGCTAGAAGACATTCAGATCGATGAATCTATGCACTTCATTGAAAGACCAGTAGAAATCATGGACTTCGGAGAGAAGCGTTTAAGACGAAGTCGTATTCCAATTGTCAGGTACGTTGGGAGTCGAAACGAGGACCTGAGTTTACTTGGGAACGTGAAGACTGATTGCGCGAGAAATACCCGCATCTTTTTCCTGGTACCACTACTACTTAAATTTCGGGACGAAATTTCTAAAAGTAAGGGATACTGTAACATTCGTCGAAAAACGGGTTTCCAAAACCCGCTTCGTTTATTAATCGAATATCCAGTTATAATTTTTCGTTGCATATTTATTGCTCAAATTAATTTTAAACGATATAAAATTAATAACTATATTAGAATTTAAAAACCATATTTTTATAAATAATCTTAAATAGTGAGAAAAAAATAAAATGGGGATGCCGGGTGTCTAACCTGGGTCGCCCACAAACTCAAACACACAACACACCACTCCGCCACATGCCTTATTTGTGAATATACTGAAACAAATAATACTTAAAATAAAACTCGAATTCAAAACCGGAAATCATCGCGCTCAGAACTCGCAATCGCCGGAAAATCCGGCAATCCGCGAGTTTAGCCATTTTCCTTTTGACTAAAACACTATAACCGACCTCGACATCGGTTATAACCGACGTCTAACAGTCAATTGCGGTCATAACCGCCGGAGAAACTTTGACCGCGAATCAAGACTCAAACTCGGACAAAATTCATTCAGTTCTACCCTATAAATACCCCCTCAACCTTCCGGGAATCCTTTCGCTCAGAACCGCACACTTTTTCGTAGTTGAAATTTCTCAGAAGCTTGTCGCCGGAGATTTCCAATTTCGCCGGAACATCGCCGGAAATCCTTGATCAGAAAACCGTATTCATTCCTCGACCGGTATATCTATCTAAAACTTCTCTGCTATCTCTTAATTCATACTTTAATCGTTCAAATCAATAATCAAAACTGCTAAACAGTTCATACAGCCGGACATCGCAAATCGGAGCCGACGACACTTGCCGGAAAACCGAAGCAAACCCGCTGTTCTGGTACACCATATCATTTAATTTCTCTGTTCATTTCAATCAAGTTTAAATCGTGAACGACTAAACAAGAACAGTCGGAATTCACTGTTCTGTGTTCTTAAACGAAGAAGATGAAGTCGCAAATAAGTATAAGTATAACTAAAATCAGATATTCGAACGGGTTAGACACACAGTCCACCGGTGGACTGTGTGCACAAACAATGCACACGTCCCGGGTTCGAATCGCACACGTTACCGAATTTCAGAAATAAAACCAACATTTTTAAAACTTAATCAGATTAAGTCACAGAATGTTTATAAGAATAATATAATCCATAAGTTAAACAGATTTGACACACAGCACAACTGGTTGGGCTGTGCGCACTCGAACCGAAGGACCCGAGTTCGACTCCGGGTCCCTGCAACCGGTTCGGCAATATAAATCATTTTTAAATAAAACCAAATAAGTTTAAAATTAATTAGTATATAAATATAATTAAAACAGAGAATATTTCAGGTTAGACACGTAGCTCAGTTGGTAGAGCTGCGTGCACGTATACGAGAGGTCTCGAGTTCGAACCTCACTCAACGCATAATTAAACACAATCCGACCGGTCAACGGTCAAAAAGTCAATTTTTTTTTTATTTTTATTAATTTATTTAATCAGAAAATCATTTAAAAATACTTAAAAATAAGATTTTAAAGTTAGAAAACCTCCTTAAACTCACAAAAATAAATCTAAAAATCACATTAAGAGTATGAATTAAAAGTACTAATTTACCAAATCATTTCGTTATTATTTTAGGTTAGTTTTCCTCGTCGATCAAATCCTAAAATTCGTGCGCATCCAACGTCATCAAAGAACGCACCCAATGTGAGTGAATCTCTACCAATTCCCCGTTTTAATCACATTTTGGGGTGTATCATGTGTCGTTTAATTCCTTATTATATTTAAACACTTGTGCATTCATCATATCCGTGATCAAATGTGTATCAATTGTTGTGTGAATTATGTTTAGATTGAAGTTATCATTTTCAGTGCATGCATTTCATTAGGCCCATCAGCTCCCCGTAGGATACGGGTTGAGTATCAGGTGCCTCATTCGATCGGCTCCGTTTGATTGAGCCTTGATCTCACATACATCATCATTCATGTCACTCGATCGGCTCCGTTTGATTGAGCCTTGATCTCATATACATCATCATTCATGTCATTTACTCATCCAATGTGGTTTGTGTTTTTTGTTATATATATATGTTTGCTCACATGTGATTATTGCACAAATTTTCAATATTAAACACAACAAGAAATTAATAACAATGTTTTCTCAAGGTTCACTCGCCAACTTTTGTTGACCCAAAATATCCCCCGTTTTACACATGATACAGGTGATCCAGTTGAGGCAAGAAACACATAGGAAGGCCTAGAAGAATAAATCAGTTTAAGCGTTGGATTGTTTACATAGTTTCGTTTCATTGTAATTGTATGGATTTTGATTTGGATATTTGAGTTGTAATTTGAATTTAATAATATGAAACATTTTAGTAAATATCATGAGATTTGGTGATAACCCAATTATGCCCCGACTATTATTCCGCTACGGGTCGGGGTGTGACAAACGGGTGGGTTCCATTAAAACTCATTGCTTACACGTTACTGATGTGACATAATAGAGTCCCAAGTGCTCTATTCCATACCACCCAGCCTAATATCCGCATAACATTTCAAATGCAAGAATTTAAACACCAAGGTGTGCCTTTTCTTTTCTCACCATCTTTGTCCAACTCATATCTCTCTCTCTCTCTCTCTCATCTGCAAAAACCAGCAAAGGTGTGTGCTTGCCCCACTCCCAACTAGTTCACAATATCAAACAGTGCCAGCAAAGCTCATTCAACCACTAAAAATGGCTTCAAGTATTCATCTTTAGTGGCAAAATCTCATGTTGGTGTCTAATACTTCACTGTTCTAAACTTTTTTCCTGACACTTTTTTCTGAATCCCCATACTCTGATTCATCAAAAAGTGACTGTAGCTTTCTTGACTAATAATATTTCATTGTGTCTGCCTGTGTTTTCTCTTTTCTTGTTTTTTTTTTTCAGATACATGATGAGATTGGAAGAGAGGCACTTGTATTTCAAGCTTCAAAAGTTGTAATCTTTCTCAAGAAATTGAAGAAAGTTGACATATTTTTAGAAGTTGACATTTTTTTTTCTAAAAATTTACAATGCCAGTTCCTCTTGCTCCATATCCATCCCCTCCTGTGCCAGTTACAACACCAACCCCTCCTGCAAATGGTATACATATTCAAGTGCATTTTTTCTTAATTATATCCATTTTCTATATATTATATAATTTTGTTTGATATTTGAGAAAATACCCTAATGTTATTTCTTGATGAATGTTAATATAACAAACTTTTTTTTTGTGAATTTGATGCATATCTACTTCACAAACAAACCCCATACAACAGACTGCAGACTGCTCTGCTTTTTTTTTTAAATGTGAAAAACTATGGTGAAACAGGTTCTCAAAGCCAGCTAGTGTGTTCTTCATGTAGAAATCTTCTACTTTATCCAGTTGGAGCAACTTCAGTATGCTGTGCAGTTTGCAATGCTGTCACAGCTGCTCCTCCACCTGGTAAACCATAAGTTATGGAAACAAATTTATACTTTTTACGGTAAATTGCATTTTACGTCCTTTAAGTTTCAGCGAAATTTCAGGCGTTGTTCTTTGACTAACGAAATTACAACGGATATCTTTCATGTTCTAGTTTTGTTTCTTCACAGGTGATGTCCTTTCTTCCTAAAAATACTACAAAAAGGACATCTGTTGTAAAGAAATTAAAACATAAATAACACCGTCCGTAAAGAAATTAAAACACAAAGGACTTCTGCTATCTGCTGTAATTTCGTTAGTTAAAAGAAAGCGCCTGAAATTTTGCTGAAAACTTAAAGGACGTAAAATGCAATATACCGTAATTATAATATGTTTCCTGACATGAATTTTCTTAATTTTAGGCACCGAAATGGCACAACTGGTTTGTGGAGGCTGTCACACATTGCTCATGTACATCCGCGGTGCAACAAGTGTACAATGTTCTTGCTGCCACACCATAAATTTAGCCTTAGAAGGTAACCTAACCCAACATATTATCCGATTACACGATTATTCGATCAAAGCGTTATTGTAATTCAAAATATTCTGAACTATTTAACAGCAAATCAGGTAGCACATGTCAACTGTGGAAACTGCAGGATGCTATTGATGTACCAATATGGAGCTCGTTCTGTGAAATGCGCGGTTTGCCAATTTATTACGTCTGTTGGGGTTAGCACAAAGCCTTAATAGTTAATTTATTTTATAAAATACTATGATTAATTTGTGACAGTTTTGTAATATATGCTAATTTGGTAATTGGTATGTAGGCTTCCACAAGTGCTATTGAACAGAAGTTCAACACCTAAAACTTCGACTTATTTTGACTTCTTCTTCAAATCCATGGTGACCCAAGAACATATGTCTCACTATATGTATAATGTATAGAGTTATGATATTCCTCTAGCTCGTTGAGGCTATCGTTATCTTTTTCGTAATATTAGAGTGATTAAAGAATAAGCCTAGTTTTTGGCAGCGTGTTTTGGATACGAGATATATCGGATTATGAGAGGGCATTTGTGGTTGTAAGTTGGTGTTTGGTTTGTTAGTTTATGAGAAGTTAATGTTAATGTTGATACCTGATACATATTTTGTTTGCAAGAAGTTAGTTTTGTGGTTTAAATGGTTGAATATTGGATAGAAAATGACTTAAGAGTACAAAGGATAAGCATTAAGGAAAAAAAGATGAAAGAAGAATCATGTGAAAGAAATAAATGTTAAGTTTCAAGTTTCAACTATGGTGTGTTATGTTTATCCTTTTTTCTAAATGCCATTAATGTAAACTTAATCCATCAAAAGTGAGACTAAAGTGCAGTTTGTTTTTTAAGAGGTAAAATGTCTGCAGTCTGCGGACCACATCTGCAGACATTTGTAGAAGAAGAGGTGGACCAAACCTCTGCAGTCTGCAAAAAGAAGGTTGTTTGTTTTTTAACGTATGTAGACTTCTAAAATAAACTGGTGGTGGTGTTTAACCATCTGCAGACTTTAGAAGATCTTAAAAGTGGTTGGGCTAAGTCTGCACCAAGAAAAGCTCACGCATACGTTTTTTAATAAAACGTCTTCGGAAAAACAAACAATTTGCAGATGACAATGTCTGTGGTCTGCGCGGCGCAGACAAAAGAGTATGCGCAAATATTTTTTAGAAAAACAAACACCACCTAAATACATGATCACATACAATAGGAAAAGTCAAAAGGGTATTTTACGTAATATTTCAAGTTATGTGTGACATCAAAGCATGTTTCGAAAGTTCCCAAATTCACATCTTTGAAGATTTGTGGTATTCAATGGAAGAGTTCTACAAGGAAGAAATTGACTACTGAGACCACAATGGATGAAGACAAAAAGATGGGGAGAGAATCATGTGAAATTAATAATAATAATAATAATAATAATAATAATAATAATAATAATAATAATAATAATAATAATAATAATAATAATAATAATAATAATATTAGAAAATCAAAATGAAAAAAACAAGTGACTGTATGACACTATGACAGCATATATCTGATATACATGTTATATTGTTAAATCACATGTTTGTTCTTGCAGCACCAGAGTGGTTGCTGCTAGAAGTGCATTGACCATTATGGGTCATACTTATTATGCGCGATTGCGCGAACCTAAGAGTATAATACACATTATACGTTTTCGTCTTTTATTATGTGCATCGAATAAGGTTCCCCAAGTCAGAATCAGTTCTGCAAACGAATCGATAGATGCCGTTTTCATACTGATAAAGATGCTGTTTTCATACTGATAACATTATGTAGATGAATATCCACCACCAAAATTTGACTACATTTTCTCTTATATACACAAAATGGTAATCATGGTTAGGGTGTAAACAAGTACAAAGGCTCGAGAGCTACTCGTTATCGGCTCGGTTAAAAGCTCAAACGAGCCGAGCCTTAACGAGCCCAAGCCTGAAATACAAAGCTCCTTTAGGCTCGTGAGCCTAACCGAGCCCATACAAAATTATATAGTTTAATAATAATGATAAAAAAATTGGCGAGCCGAGCTCGAGTCGAGTTTTGGTTCGTTTAAGCGATATTGAAGCGAGCTCGAGCCGAGCCTTTAACTCGTTTGAGGTTGTTCTCAAAACAGCTCGAGCCGAGTCGAGTCGAGCCCGAGCTTTGGGCATTACTCACGAGCCAGGCTCGAGCTCAGTTAAGTAGGCTCGAGCCTAGTAGAAATCGGGCTCGTCCCGGCTCGTTTACACCCCTAATCATGGTATATAAGTTTTATCAGGAGATGAATACTCTTGTAGAAATTGAATGTTTCAATATGTTTTTGTTAATTAACCAAGATTTCTATTTTGCTAATTATTTCTAAAATGGTAAAGATATTTCATAGCAAACCTCCGAATAATCCTAAAGGCAATATCAACAGATTTATGGAACTTACAATACATATAAATACAAACTCAACACATGTTTATTCTTGCAGTTGCATCAACAGGGACCGTGTTTGTTCTTCGATATTGAATCCCGCAACCTTTGCCTCCTTGCACACCTCCTTACACTTAGCGATTCTCCCATTAACCGCGTAAGTTTTAATAATATCCATATAAATATCAAACGCTGGAGAAAATCCCGCCTCCTTAAGTTTCGAAAAATATCTCACAGCCCTCGAGAGATCATTAAGCGCAACAAAAAGTTTAATCACCACACGATACGCTGGAAGATCAAAAAGACAATTTAACCCTTCCATTTCCCAAACCAACGCCAGTGCTTCCCGATAACAATTATTCGAATAACGACTGTGAATAAGAGTAGTGTACATCACCACACTTGGTTTCATGCCCGAATCTTTAAACCAGTTAAACAAATTCTCGACAATCTCGAACTTCCCGAGCCTGACGCCAACTTTCATAATCGCGGTGCAATCTTGTTGCGTTAGATTCAGATCATCTCTTTCCCCAAGCTCTTCTAGTAGATTCAATATGAGCACGTGATTATGGGGGTTTTTCCCGAGTTCTAAAACGAGCTTAGCGTAAACACCTGAATCCAGTATCATTTTCCTGTTTTTAGCGGCGGAAACAAGTTTGTACGCGAGTTTCAAGTTGCCGCTTCTTATGAAACCCCGCACAACTGCTTCATATACGTTTTGGCTTGATAGGCTCAAGAATTTTTCTAGCTTGAAAGATAGTTTCAGTTCGTGGTTTCTCGCGAGGACTTCGACCGTTGAAGCGAGAAGCCGGTCGTCTGGGGACAAATGCGGTTGTTCTTGCACCCAACAGAATATCTGTAACGCTCGTTCAGGTAGACCCATGTGGCCTAACTCCCGTACCGTTAACGATAGTGAGCCTTTTCGAAGAAACCGACTGCATTTGTCGAGAACAGCGGAAACGTCTTTTTCGGGATCGAGATTTTTTATTTCTTTGGCTAGACCGATTAAAAATGTCGGGTCTTTGTACACTCTACTAGATAAAGATTTTCTTGAAGAGTTTGTAGTTCTTGACCATTTTTTTGAAGATGGAAGTCCCAGTGGTCGGTTTTTGTACGGAAGTGGAGGCCTTTTTCTAACTAATTTTCCCGGTTTTTGAGGAATTCTACCTCTAAACAGAGCGGTAATCGTTTCAATATCCTCGGGATCCCACTCGGGATTTTCTTCTCCTTCGTTTTCTTCCATTTGCTCTTTCTCTTCATTGTTGTCAGTTTCCGAGTCATTACTAAAAGCATCAACCGCATCCTCGAAATCAATAGAGATTGAATCACCAGGGTCATGAAAAGGTCTTGTTTCCATATTTAATGATTCGTTAACCGTAAAAGCCGGTGGATCATTAATGCCTTGAGGATCTTTGAGTTTCTTGATGGGTTTTCTAAGGTTAATCCTGGTTCTTGATGGATCCATCAAACTTAACCTAACTTTATCCAAATGGTTTCTTGTTCGTGCAGTGTTCCGTGATTTTTCAAACCCGATACGATGGATTCCTAAGATATTACAAAAGCAACAAGAGAGCATTGTGGTATCCATGCCTATGGTGGCTGACTTATGCTACACAGTAATATGTAGTTGCAGCATGAACCCTAAAACGAAAAAAAAGGGCTGATTAGCAATCAGGTCGGCTTAACCTTTATGGAGGCCTAAAGCGAAATGAAAATCCGGGGCCTTTTATTGCTAACGAATAAAACTGGTTAATTGGTTTTTGAATGTAATGTACTTGCTGCATTTGTACCAAATTATAATACTGGAGTTATATTGAACAAAAAAACGCGCAGAATAAAAGTAAATGTGCAAATCTTAATACCATCCATAATAGAAAATCGCGCAGACATGGTTACTATGGAGGCAAAGTCTGTCTTATGTAAATAGAATGTTAACACAACCTTTTAAAAAATATTGTATACAAAATCCACAATGGTATGGCTTTATGTATGTTCACATAGTAAACCAACCACACAACAACAAGTAACTTACATAATAACACAACAGAGATGTTATTGTGATTTTATATTTCACCCATTAAATATTACCTATAATAAAAGAAAAGTGCAGATTTTAAGCCTTTTTAGTATACAAAGTTATACAGGAGCCAGTTTCCTATTGTTCATGATTAATGTTTCAATAGTGCAAATTAAGCCTACAAACTTAGCTTTGAAGTAACGCATCATTTTACAGAAAAATCACATCTTCAACCATTTAGTTAAAAATAAGGCTGTACACGAATCGAATGTTCAGCGAACAGTTCGTGAACCGTTTGGCGGGAAGTTCGTTTATGTTCATTCGTTTAATAAACGAACGAACATGAACAAGAAATTTCGTTCGATTAGTTAAATGAACGAACATGAACAGAGGTCTCGTTCGTTCAATCGTGTTCGTGAACGTTCGGTGAGATGTTTGTGAACATTCGTTCATTTGCGTTCGTTTATGTTCATATGTTTGTGTTTTAATTAAAGATTACTGTGCTCTTATATATTTTTATCTATAATCTTTATATTATTAACTTTTATATATATTTTATTACCCTAACAATTAAACTAGGAAACCCTATTTCACCTTGTTTATGCATCGTTTCCCTTTCCTTTCTCATTATTTACATCGAAGAATATGATCGACCTCTGTTCCTAAGGGATTTAAGTTCTAATGCTACTCTCTGGGCCATCCACCTTTATCTTTCGTCGCGTTCGCCAATATATTTGTGTTCGTTTGTGTTCGTGAACCGTTCATGAATACGCTCATTTCTTTAATGAACGAACACGAACATAAAATCTCGTTCGGTAAGTGTTCATGAACTGTTTGTGAACACATTTATTTCCTTAACGAATGAACACGAACAAGGCCTCGTTCGTGTTCGTTCGGTTCATTTACAGCCCTAGTTAAAAATAATCAGTTGACAAGCTTAGCAAATTAACTCAATAGTTTGAGCAAACATACATGATTACCTTCAACGATCGATGACTGTGAATTAGGATTTCTTGACTTCCGAAAATCAGAACCGCTGAAGCTTGGTCCGTTTGTTTCCTGCAAATCTTTAAAACCGATGAACTGATGATTTGATACGATTAACACAGAACATCGATCAACATGCACACTTCACGACTAAACGGTAGGTTTGGAGTTGAAAAAATGTAAACTTTTAATGGACTCACTTGGGTCAGACATTTCATCAAACACTTGGTGGGCAACTCAAAATAGAGAACCTAACAATCAACTACTTACCGGATTCCAACAGTGGTAGGAAACTGTGTAAATCATGCACACTTACAGGGTCTGATACAAACAATTATGGGGTTAAAAGATCAGAGGTAATTGATTTTCCTACAATACGCAAAGCATTGAGAACAGAACAAACTTACTTGGTGCCGTTTGAATGAATGAATTAAAATCTTAAATCGATGATATGACCCTTCAAGAATATAATATGTTTGAAATGAACACCTAACTTTTGTTATTTGTGTTTGAGACACCAACTACTTTCTATAATGTTAGTTTATAGTTTGAAAGTTGAAACCCCTTTTTATAACTTTATACTTGGTCGATTCCTGATACTCTATTTCGAGTCCAACGAATTGTATCTATTAAGTGTTAAAGGAATTGTTATATGTTACCCGAAAATGACGACGCTAGATTCACATATTGTTTTATTATTATAATTATAAAACTTTGCATGTTATATGATTAATGAAAGTTTAATAATCAAACAACAGGTACACGCTCGTTATGGATATGATATTCTGCTTACTCTAATTAGGTAATTCCTTTTTGCATGACTTAAGGATTGTCATCATCGTCCAAAACCACAATACATCCACCATTTTTAGTTATTGAATGATCTAGTTTTATTATGTGCACCGACTATGACGCTCTTTGGCATTTGCATAATTCTTGTTTATCAATATGATTTATGCACTTGAATCAACCGAGGCTTGTATTGGAGAAACATGAAACCACAAAGACTTAGGTGTAAATTTGGTATGGGTAATGAAATGTACGAGGTAATATGAAGTGTTATCAATTTGATATAGCAAAGTAATAACTGAATTAGAACAAGCGTATGCGTATTTCACTAGTTATTCTGATTACAAGAAGAAAACATAGAAATAGAACAAGATGGGAAATCAGATTCAGATTGAGATGAGAAGAAGAACAATCACTGATAAAACAATTTGCATAATCTTTTTTTCCTCCGGTTCCCTTCTACAGCACCTTATATTCCAGTAATGGTTCTTTCACAAACCCTTTAACTTGTTGGGCCTTAGCTAACTCTTGATTGGGCTTGTTGTGATGGTGTGGATATTCACTGTGATTAAGCCCACAATATTCACAACATAATGGGACAGACAAAAGAACAATAGGATCATTACTTTTCCATGGTCTTGTTTAGTTATTATACAGGAAGGGAATAAATCATTACTTTATGTTGTTTGATAAACAACAAAAGATGAAGAAATAAAATTGGCGGTGGGGTGGCGGTAGTGGCCATAGTGGTGGCGGGTGGTGGATGGAGGTGTAGGTGGGTGGCGGTGGGTAGTAGCGGTAGCGATGGGTTTTGGAGGTGATTGGCGGTGGTAGTGACGGTGGCGGGGTGACGACTATGGGTGATAGTGGTGATAAAGGGTAGGAGAGGAAATGAAATGAAAAAAACAAAGGGGTGTATGAAATGAATTTGCGGTTTTCAGAGGGAATAAAATTCCTTATGTAATGAGTGATTCCATTACTTTCCCCAATCAAACATAATATTTTTTTTCATTCCCCTTTCATTCATACATATCAAACACTACTAGGTGTCTTTTTAACGATCGAGGGCGCAAAATGTGATTTCCGGCCAGTGCGGACGCAAATTGCAGTTTACTAAAAAAAAAAAAAAAAAAGACGAAGAAGCGGCGTTTATGCTCAAAGGGAACCTGCCCCCAATTCGTCCGTTTACTAACCTCTAGTCTTCGACAGCTGCCATTGAAGAAAACCTTGCAACAAATCTGAAATCCCAGTTTCACAAAAAGAACATTCTAGATCTGATCTGCACTCACCGTTGACGATTGCTGACTTCACCGGCTGTTTCAGAGAGAGATGCCGGTAGCTGCTTCCGCTATCTACTTCTTAAATCTTCGCGGTGATGTTCTCATCAACCGTCTTTATCGCGATGACGTCGGGTCAGCTCTCTATGCTCCTGTTTTATGCGTATAATTTTGTGTTATTTATGCCAAATTATGATTTGAAGAACAATAGTTATGAATCATGATGCCATTAGTTTGATGACTTCTGTGCTCGATTCTGTAGATTAGTTTGCATTATAGATTTTGTTGATTTGAACTCTTGTTTTTCTTCTGGTAGAAGATTAACATACATTTTGTTGCTAATTTGTTACTAACAAGTTAGTTTGTAGAGAATGTTTAGAATCTAGGTCATTTTTTTTAATATATACATGTTGCCTAGGTAGTAGTGCGGTGAAATATCGGATATCGGTCAAGGACCGATGGTTGAGATATCGGTTATCGCGTTGGGATATTGGTAATTTTAATATCATGCTAAGTTTATATATATAGCAATTTAACACTAATAATTTAGTATACTCTCCTACCATTAACAAATTAACCTTTTGCAACTTGCAAAACACTAACAATTGTAGCAAGTAGGAACTGACTAAGACTTAAAACGCTAACATTTAACAGTAACAGCTAACAATTAAGAATTAAAACACTAATAGCAGCAATAAGAAGAAAGACGAATGGTAGAAATAAGAAGAAATGTACTGTTATCGGGAAAATCGGTGATATATCGGTCAATATTGCTGATTTTATCGGTACTGATATTCTGACCCATATTTTGCACCGATATCTTGGCAGAGGAGTGATAACCGATATATCACTGATATGTTGGTGATATATAGGGATATTAACTGCATAGCATGTTGCTAACAGGATATACTGGGTGAACGGGAAAGAAAGAGGGTAACGTGGTCACATAACTTTTTTATGTATCATAGTTAAAGCAATAAGTACATATGTTTATGAGGTTCTTTAGTTTTCTACTTAAAATTGTTTTTCCATGTATACATGGAGAATTTGTGCATTAAGATTACTAACTTAGAACTATATAAAAGAAGGAATTGGCTTTTGAAAGCAATTTCTAGAAAGTTCTCTAGCACGATTGAATTTACTGTCTAATCTCTTACTGGCAGCAAGATGGTTAGCACTAAATTATACATTCCATTTGTTGTTTGTACTAACGATCTTTTCCCGTTTGTGATTGCCTCTTGTGTGTCACTTAGAATCAACGTGATTTAGAGATTAAAACTGCTATTGGTTATTATTAGTTTTGTGTTATGTGTGAAAATAATTATTATGTCTCTTCACCATAGTTTCATGTTTTATCTTCTGTACAATGTATACATTTAATCTGTCAAATTTGTTTTGCAATAGAATATCTGTGGATCTCGTTGAGTAATTGTATTACAAGGTCATAATTTTCAATTGATGCAAATGCGTACATATAATGTTAAGACGGGTGTGAGGTATTGCACACCAATAAGCTGATGGTAACCCGAAATGCTGATATGGGCCAAACTGACATCTCCTCCTTAAATCTTGGTTTAAAAAAGCGCGCCTAGGCGCGAGGCGCACTAAGGCACAGCCTTTGGGGCTTTTCCGCTCAGCGCCTTGTGTAATTACAAGAAGCGACCAAAAAGCGCAAAAGCGGTGGCTTTTTTGGGGGCTTTTTGGCCTGAGGCGCGCGCCTCATGGACCTGAGGCGTTTTACTGCATAAAAATGTTGTACCTTGGGTTTTTTGACTTGTACATGCAAGTAAAATGGTATAAAAGCCTTATTTATAGCTATATTTTGGTTAAAGGAAGCTAAAAACCTATGGGATATGTATGGGATGTATAAAAAAATTATATAAACATCTTGCGCCTCGGGTACAAAAAGCCCACCGCTTTTGCGCTTTGCGCCTCAATTTTAGACCTCGTCGCTTTTGTGCGCCTCTCGCTTTTTTAAACCAAGCCTTAAATAATCAAATAATCTACTACTCTTACTTAATTGCTGTGTATGTTCCATCGACCAACAGTCCACCTCATAAAAATGTGTTCACATATCTTACCATTTTTTTTTGGTGTTTACTGTCACATCTTTTAGGGGAAATATGGTTGATGCCTTTAGACTGCACATAATGCAAACGAAAGAACTAGGGACGTGCCCTGTTCGCCAGATCGGTGGTTGCTCTTTTTTCTATATGAAAATTAGCAATGTCTACATCGTCATCGTTGTCAGCAGTAATGCCAATGTAGCATGTGCCTTCAAGTTTGTTGTTGAGGTAATTCTTTTTCTTTTAATTTTCAAGGTTCTATTGAATTGATATTTGTTTCACAAAAGAAAGATTAAGAATTGTGAATGTGGTATTTAGAACCTTTTAACCTCAATTCAACAATATGGTAGTAGACCAAAATTTGTTTTAGAGTAAAATGCCATTTTTCGTCCCTGAGGTTTGGCCAGTTTTGCGACTTTCATCCAAAGGATGAAAGTCGCAAAACTGGCCAAACCTCGGGCACGGAAATGTCATTTTACTCTAAATTTTATTTTGAAACTCCTATTATTAATGTCATATAGCTATATTTCCTCTCGTGCAGGCGGTTAATTTATTTAAATCATATTTTGGCGGTGCTTTTGACGAGGATGCCATCCGTAACAACTTTGTTTTGATATACGAGTTATTAGATGGTATGAAGTGCTTTAATTAAATCACATTTCTATAGTTTTTTTCCGTACCCATATCACGCTTCACTCCGCTCTATAATTTGTCCTATTTGCAGAGATTATGGATTTCGGTTATCCGCAAAATCTTTCACCAGAAATATTAAAGCTTTACATTACTCAAGAAGGCGTACGCTCACCATTTTCATCCAAGGTTATATGCCACCTATTATCTTTTTCAATCATCTTCTTGGTAGAATTTCATTATTTTTTTCTAAACTATAGCTCTTTTTTAATGAACGTTAACAGCCTACAGATAAACCGGTTCCCAATGCTACTTTACAAGTAACCGGTGCGGTCGGTTGGCGCAGGGAAGGTCTCGTTTATAAAAAGAACGAAGTGTTTTTGGATATCGTAGAAAGTGTTAATCTTCTTATGTCTTCAAAAGGTACAGTTTTAATGTTTTTGACATGGTTATACGTTGAATTCTTAATTCCCTGATTAACTAACAATAATAATGCTTAAAGGTAGCGTATTACGTTGTGATGTAACGGGCAAGATTCTTATGAAGTGTTTCCTATCCGGAATGCCTGATTTGAAGCTGGGATTAAATGACAAAATCGGGCTGGAGAAAGAATCTGAACTTAAGTCGCGCCCTACTAAGAGGTAATTTCTTAATTCACATATATGAATTTTAAATGTTTCATATCTGTTTCGGTTTAATGACATTTAACCTTACTATATAATGCAGTGGGAAAACCATTGAGCTGGATGATGTTACGTTCCATCAGTGTGTGAACTTGACCAGATTTAATTCGGAAAAAACCGTCAGCTTTGTGCCTCCAGATGGTGAATTCGAGCTAATGAAGTATACTTTCCTTTTTTTTATATTTTTATCTTATATTAACATATTGTAACTTTTTTGTTGATAAGTTGATTTTGTATTCAACAGATATCGTATTACCGAGGGTGTAAATCTTCCATTCCGGGTATTGCCCACCATCAAAGAACTTGGCAGGACACGCATGGAAGTTAACGTTAAGGTTTGTTAAACACGAAGAGGCAAAATCAGCTGGTTGGGTAACACGTCAAAATGGGTTGACCAAAAACAGTTTTTGTTTAAAATTTATTTTGTTTTAATACATAATCAGTGTGTCAAATATGGTTATAAAATAAGATCGTTAAAATTAACAATTCAACTTGAATAAAAAGATCTAAAAGGTTAATGCATTAAATTATAATATAGGCAACTTGGTTTCATATGAACACAATTAGAGATAAAACATAAACCAAATCTATCCATTCATGAGCTAAGAAGTTAATGCGGTAAAAATTCGGATATCAGTCAAGGACTGATATTTGAAATATAGGTTATTGCGGTGGGATATCGGTAATTTTAATATCATGCAGAATTTATATATAGCAATTTAACACTAAAAATTCAGTATACTCTCCTACCATTAACAAATTAACCTTTTGGAAGTTGCAACTTGCAAAACACTAACAATTGTAGCAAGTAGGAACTCATTAAGACTTAAAACACTAATAGCAGCAATAAAAAGCAAGACGAATGGTAGAACTAAGAAGAAATGTACTAATATTGGGGAAAATCGGTGATATCAGTCAATATTACCGATAATATCGGTACCGATATTCTGATTGGTATTTGACACGATATTTTACATGGGGATCGATAACCGATACATCACCGATATTAACTGCATAGTTCATGAGTAAATCAGTTGAAATTGCCACTTGTAGTAAACTACTAAATCATGACCTAATTTATTGTCTTTTATATAATTATATCATATTAATGGCTTTCAGGTAAAGAGTGTTTTTGGTGCAAAAATGTTTGCACTTGGAGTCGTGATTAAGGTTCCAGTACCCAAACAGACAGCAAAAACGAGTGTTCAAGTGACATCAGGGCGAGCAAAGTACAACGCTTCTATGGACTGTTTGATGTGGAAGTGAGTTATGTTGTACTTTTACGTACCTTTTAGTCAGGTAGTGGTTTGTAACATGTGATTGTTATAATACATTTGCAGGATACGTAAATTTCCCGGACAAACAGAAGCAACTTTGAGCGCAGAAGTGGAGTTGATTTCAACAATTGCCGAAAAAAAGTCATGGACTAGACCACCGATACAGATGGAGTTTCAGGTGATAACTTTTTAACATCACCTCAATTTTCCATTAAAATAAATCAAGTAAAATGCCATTTTCGTCCTTATGGTTTGGCCAGTTTTGCGAGTTTCGTCCAAAGGTTTGTTTTTTCGCATATGGATTCAAAAGGTTTGAAATCTTGCCATCATCCGGCTCGTTAACTCCATCCATAATTCTCCGTTAAATCAGGGGTGTTTTCGTCTTTTTTGTTAACTTAAAAAGCAATTCGGTCTTTTCACTTAAGGTCTCGCTTGTACATTATGCTAAATGCTTGTACATTAAGTGAAAAAGACCGAATTGCCCTTTAAGTTAACGAAAATACCCCTGACTTAACAGAGAAAAATGGATGAAGTTAACGAGCCGGATGAAAATGACAAGATTTCAAACCTTTTGAACCTAAATGCGGAAAGACAAACCTTTTGACGAAATTCGCAAAACTAGCCAAACCTCAGGGACGAAATGATATTTCACTCAAATAAATTATTTAAAAATAGTTTTGACCCTCATACTATTAAATTGTTTAAATTTCAGAAGTAAAATGGTTTCAATGTTGTGTTTTTGTAGGTTCCAATGTTTACAGCATCTGGATTAAGGGTCAGGTTTCTCAAGGTATGGGAGAAGAGTGGGTACAACACAGTTGAGTGGGTCAGGTATATTACCAAAGCTGGTTCATATGAGATTCGATGCTAAATCAAACGGCGATTTAGAGATGTATCTTGAAGTTGTGTGGCGTGTGCTATCTTGAGGTTTATAGAAATAATCGGATTGAGAATTTGCTTTTTCTTGGTGTTATAAAGGCATGTTGTTTGATTAGAATTCATTACATGCTGGAAAACTTGCAGAGTGAGGAAATATTTTATTTACACGAACCAATCGAATGTAATGAGCGTAAATCACCATTGAGTTAACTTCGTTGATGTTTTGATTCATGTTGTCATCGTCATGTAGAAACGTCAACATTTGAGTTTACATAATGTTTCCAAAACGCGTTATAAGTTGAGTCATCTATAGCGGTCTATAGTATAGCGCTTGTGAACATTCAAATACATAGGAACTCACAAAATGGTGGTTTTAGTTAAAATCTTAGGGTGGTTTGAAACAGATTTGTTGGGTTTAATTTAACAGATTTGTTAGTTGTAATATTTATGTTGATATAACTTCATATTCATTATGGTTGATTGTTTCAAGTGCCTAAATGGTCTCCAAAACTTTCGTTTCATTTAACAAGATCCGACGATCAAGAGTTCAAAGAATACAAAAAAAATGCAAAACGGAAAGAATGTTGAACATGAATTAAAACCGTGATAGATATTCAAAGATACATTTTGTAAGCCAAAATACATGAAATGTCTTGCTTATGAATGTTAAATAACTAGTAAAAATACCCGCGCTTCGCAGCGGGTTTCAACCGATAACGATTCGGTACGACAATGGCAATTTGTATTACATCCGAGAGAATTACGACTGAGAGGATACGGATACATGTTTAAATCAATTGAAGACCAAAAATATAAAGCTATATCCAAAGGTGGTGTTGTGACGTGTTTCAAAACAAAAAAAAAGTAATTTAAAAATCAGAAAATGAGCGTAATTAACCAAACCTAAACCCGCGTTATGCATCAGAATAACGTGTTTCTTAATGCCGCGTTGCGACGGGTTGTTATGACAATCTAAACGAAAAGAAAACGAACTAAGTAACGATGCATAAAAAACCACAAAAAACTAAATCGCTATAAAAACATATACTAAGGAAAACACATGAAAAGAAATACAATATTAAACATTATTACTTAAGTGATTAAGGAAAACACATAAAAGAAATAAAAGATTAAAACATTAAGTGGGCGTTTGGTTGGCAGGAATTCAATGGAATTTAAGGGAATTTGAATCTGAATTCCATCTCTTAATATGTTTGGTTCAAAGAATTTGATGAAATTAGAATCTCATTTCCAATCTTCATGTTTTTGATTAACAATGGAATTGGAACAGAAATTAGATATGAATTCCTTTAAATTCCTTTAACTAAAGGAATTCAAAATCCTTCCTATATGTAAAGGAATTAAAGTAAATTCATTGGAATCTTCGACCGTTTCGACCCGAACCGTTCGACCTGTACCGTTTCGACCCGTGCCATTCGACCCGTGCCATTCGACCCGTACCGGTTTCGACGCGAACCGTTCCGACGCGAACCGTTTTGACGCGAACCGTTCCGACGCGTACCGTTCCGACCTGTACCGTTTCGACGCGAACCGTTACGACCCGTACCGTTTCGAATCGAACCGTTTCGACGCGAACCGTTTTGACGTTAACCGTTTTTGACGCGAACCGTTTCGACGGTTTCAACCCGTACCGTTTCGAACCGAACCGTTTCTACACGAACCGATTCGACCCATGCTGTTTCGACCCGAACCGGGGGTTGTGGGTGACGGGATGATGGATTCCAATTCATTTGACAACCAAACACAACAAAAATAGTATTGAGATTCAAATTCTAACAAATTCCAATTCCAGCAAATTCCAATTTCCATTGGAATGTTTAAATTCCAAATCCAATTCCCTCAAATTCTAATTCCTATACAAATTCCAATTCCAATTGCAAAACATTCCCGAACCAAACGGCCTCTTAATACTTAACTGAAGTAATACAAGGGGAAAAAAGAAATGAAAAATGTAAAATAAAAAGAAAAATCTGGTAAAAGGACAAAGGAAACTAAAAAGTAGGAAACAAAACATGTGGGAATCGAACCCAGGTAGAATTCTTTAGTGTAGCAAAACCACTCCACCGTCACTTGATCTTCTTATCTAATGAACTGAATTTATTATATATAATGATGAAAATGAATGGGGGCTAAAGTAGCTACATGCTACTGGTCATCCCACCTTCAATTGTAGCTATATACAATACAATATATAATATATCTGCTGTTAAAAAAAAGAATGTTAATATATGAGCATGTATAGAGGAAAACGACAAGAGTTTATTATAATGAAAGGGAATAAAAGACTTACATAAACAAAGAAATGAGAATATATATGAAAACAATCTAGGTTAACTAGCTAAATGACGAAAGTGAATAAAAGAGTTACATAAACACAATATATAGGAAAACAATCTAGGTTAACTAGCTAAATGGGCTGAGAGATAAGCCCAATACAAAGAAATAAACACAATATATGGGAAAACAATCTAGGTTAACTAGTTAAATGAACTGAGAGATAAGCCTAATACAAACGAGTCCGTACTTTATTATGCTAACACCTCCCCGTCAAACTCACAGTGCAACCGTAATAATCATTGAGAGTTTGTCATAAAAAAACAAAACCGAGACACCGACTGAGCCTTGGTAAAAATATCAGCAATTTGCAAGGTTGATGGAAAAAATGTAAGCGTGATGGTCCCAAGCTGAAATGATGACGAGTGAAGTGACAATCAATCTCAATATGCTTTGTCCGCTAATGAAAAACTGAATTCTTTGCAATATGCATAATACTTTTGTAATAACAACCTAGAGGGGTAGGCTAAGAAATGTTAACCCCCATATCTGCAAAAAGCTAACGTAACCAAACAACCTCACATGTAGTCACAACCATAACACGATACTCAGCCTCAGCAGAAGATCTAGATACAGCATCTCGTTTCTTACTTTACCATGAGATTAATGAATTTCCATAGAAAACACAAAAGCTAGTGGTGGATTTACGATCATTTGGATTGCTATACCAATTAGCATCACTATAGGTACGCAACTCAAGAGAAGATGTCGAAGGAAACAAGAGACTCTAAAACTGTGTGCCACAGAGATATCTCAGAATACGAAGACCAACTCCCCAATGAATAGAGGTAGGAGCAATAACAAATTGACTAACCACATGAACAACATGGGCTACTATATCCTTGTGAGTAAGTGTAGATAAACCAGACTGCCTACAGTAGTACGATATAGGCTCGGGTCGGATAAAGGAACACTACAAGTAGGAGAATACCATGCATTGGTCTCAAGAGGAATGTCTACACTTCTGTTATCAGTAAGTCATGATCGTTGAAACAAATCAAAGTTATATTTTTTCTGAGAAAGAAGACATCTTTTCTAAGACTGGCCACCTCAATACCCAAAAAATGTTGTAGTAGACCCATATCCTTCGTAGCAAAACCGTGAGCCAATCACGCTTCAAGGCCTCAATGCGATCATAATCATCGCCTGTAATAATCATATCATCAACATATAAAGACGGGAATGCGTCCTGCGCCCATACATTGAACAAACAATGCTGAATCGTGATTACTAGGAACAAAACCAAGAGAAGTAATCACTCTAGAGACTATCTCAACTCAAGCACGAGAGGCTTGTTTGAGGCCATATAGAGCTTTCCGAAGCTGACAGCCTTCACCGGAGGAATCACGAAAATCTACTCATGGAGATCACCATTCAAAAAGGTACTCTTGATATCCATTTGACAAATCTTCCACGAACGAACATATGTAACAACTATGAGAGTATGAATTGTAGACATTTTTGCCACAATGGCAAATGTTCCTCATAATCGATGCTATAATTTTGTGAGTATCCTTTTGCTACAAGTTTGACCTACTGGTACGGTGCTGGTATACGATATGAAATTTCCATTCCTACTTTCAGTGTTCGAATATCACTATTTATACTAAATTTAACTAGGAGATTAACTATTCAACTTTTTTTTAAGTTACCTGACTAATAAAAAAATGTTATAGACTAGCTAATCATAAATCTATTTTTACTTATATAAATAAAATTTCTAAAATCAAAGTTTGATTATGAATATATGGTAAAATTAAATTATAATGAGAAGAAAGCTGGCAAGAAGCTAGAAATACTTGTAAACAAAAATAAAAAGGACCTATATGTTTGGTATAAAACTCTATATAACAATCATATCTGCAGGATAATCAACTATTTGTTAGCTACCAAAGAAAGTTAACTTCTTTGGCTGGAGAGCGGGCTTAATAGAATCCCATCTAAGGTGGCACTCGCAACTATAAATATTTTTGTCTCTTCAACAGTTTGTGATGCTTGTGGTTGTGCGCTAGGGTCTTCACATCACTCGCTTATTTCGTGTTCGCTAGTAGAGAGGGTTTTAAAGGAGGTTCAAGATTGATGCTTGATTCTGGTTAACAAAGATGATCGGTTAAATCGAGGCTGCAACTCAAGCAAATCAATCTAGGGAAGCAATGTTTCTTATAAATTGAGGCAAAGCATTATTCATATCTTTTTATGGTTAATTTGAAAACCAAAATAAAAAGTTCTTTTAATAACGTGAATTGATCGTCAGATAAGATAGTAGAAAAAATAAAGACTAATTCTTTTGTCTAGCTTAAGATTAAAGCTAGATTTAGTGAATTAAACTGATCTTGTTGGAGTAAATTAAATCTTACTTTGTAATGTTTTTCCGTTTACCTCTTCTAGCTACTTGCTAGATTTGGTTTTGATTTTACATAAATCAGCTTTATCGTTAAAAAATAATAAGTCAGCTTTATCGTTAAAAAATAAATAAATAAATAGAAATCCTTATAATTCAACATGTTATATTCGAAGACTCAAATCTAGCATAAACAATCTATATAAATACTTTGATTACTTAAACTAATAACCACCATATTAAACAGAAACTATAACTTAAGTTTATTTATTAATTAAATCTAAACTTTTAAGACACAACTCACATATTAGATTACGTGTAATATACTTCATTAAAAAAACACAATATATATATATATATATAATTATATACACATTTGTTTTCTAGTTGCATACATAATTCTGTAACGGTGGATTCCGTGATAGAAACTTCAAACTTGTAGCAAACACATGTAAACTCTGAAGCACACAACTAGTCAATCAATCAAACCCCAAATTTTCATCAACTCAAAACCCTAATTCCCCTTTTCTTCACACCCATTCAACCCAATCTTTCGCCTCAAAATCCTCTCAATTCAACCGAATTCTCACACCCACATTTCAAGATTTAACTTTCAATGGATCACCACCAGCAGCAGCAGTTCTCCGGTCTGATGATGCCACCAAATTCATACTACAACAATAAAGATTCAAACTTGATCAACCCCTTCAACAGTTCTGACCATTTTGTTGACGGATCGGGTCAGTCCAGCGGGTTTGGGGCAGGTGGGTATGGAAATGAGCCGGAGAAGAAGAAAAGGGGGAGGCCCAGGAAGTATAAGGGGTCGCCCGATGGCGACATTGCGATCGGGTTGGGTCCGGTTAATGGTGGTGGGAATTTGGAGTGTTTTGATGGGAATGGTGGAAGTGGTAATGTGGATTCATCTGGTAAGAAACAGAGAGGGAGGCCTGCTGGGATTTTGAAGAGGCAGTTGGATGCTTTGGGTATGTGTTTTTGATGTTTAGTTATATGGTTTTGAAATTCAGTAGCTTGAGATTTCCGACTTAGGTGTGGGGGGGATGTCACCGGACCTTAAATTGTACCTGAAAAATTATAAAACCGGGGTCGAAAACGTATACACCTACAAAATTCTATATGAAAACTATGTACCGGACACTACTGAGCGAAAACTTTGGGGGGGTCGGGCGCCACTATGCTACGCCCTTGGTTTTGATAATGTATCTTGAAGTTTATGTTTTGGTGAATGTTATAGTGGTTTTGTGGTTTTTGTGTGGTGGATAGGTGTGGCTGGAAGTGGATTTACTCCTCATGTTATTGTTGTTAAAGAAGGAGAGGTAATGCTCTCTTTTTATTTTTTCTTATTGGTTTATGAAATTTATGATCTTGGTTTGAAATTTGGATTAATATGTCTCTTGTGTATTTTAGTCGAAGAAAAGCATTACGGCTTTCATTAACAAATACATATTTAGTTTAGAAATAATGGGAGTGTACGTATTCATAAGCATCTAAGTAGCTTGATCGATTGGTTTATTTAGTAGGGTATTTGATGTTGTCGTTTGGAGCATGTGATTTGGTTAAATTATTGGCTATCTGATTAATCGTATATCACGCACCCTTGCAAAGTTGCGTAAAGAAGGAGAGGTAATGCTCTCTTTTTATTTTTTTCACATTGGTTTATGAAATTTATGATCTTGGTTTGGAATTCGGATTAATATGTCTTTGTCTGTTTTCGTCTAAGAAGCACATTAGGACCTATGTTAACAATTGCATGTTTAGTTCATGGATAATGAGAGTTGGGCATAATCATAGGCGTCTAAGTAGCTTGATCGCTTGATTAGTTTAGTAGATTAGTTGATGTGATTGGTTGGTTTGCAGCTAGTTTTAATTGCAGTTTCTTGAAAGAAAGATTGCGATTTCGTCTTGATGATCTTGGGGCGTGTGATTTGGTTAATTTATTGGCTATCCGGTGAATCGCGTATTACACACCTACCTTGCATGGTTCCATCTACAAGTTTTGTTTCACTTTTCGCTAGTGCACACGTAATTTTCTCGGTTTGGGAAGTTTTCTATTTTTTGAGTTTTTTTTGGTCCCTTTTTTGTGCACGTTTTTAAGCTCAAAGGACGTACATTTCTCCATCCCGTGCAAATGTAGTTAAGTAACATCTTTTAACTAAAATAACACATTTCTTTCTAGTTTTTGATAATTGGTGGTTCATCTATCGGATGATTATATTTTGAAAACTATATTCTACGTATATGATTAGTAGCGAGACGCGTACATTTATATGCATGTGGTGTCTATTAAGTGTTTCCGTTTTATAGCTTCAGTGTTTTCCTTTTATTGTATGTTATTGTTAGTTCTATCGTTTGGATGACACATATCTAATGCATGCATGGGTGGCCCTGAGGGTGGGCGGGGAGAACCACCGGCCAGGGCCCGATATTTCGAAGGTCACATTATTTAAAAAAAATTCGATATGTATATGTAAAAAATAAATTAATAGGGTATACCCATGCAAACACCAACATATCGTTAAGGTCTAAAGGCACGTTTTTTTCGAGCTCGAACATGTACACAAATTCTCAGGACCGGCCCTGAATGCATGGTAGATCGATGCACATAGATAGTTTAGGTAGACAGCACTATCTATGGAAAATATGCATAATTTATTACATGCAGCATCGGCTGAGTGTCTGCTATGTTTGACCACTTAATTTTTGTAGTGTATCAGGCCACTATCAGTTTTTTAATGGTTGTGGCTTTATAACAATGTTATGTGGTATTGTTTATTTGAAAAAGGTTTACCTTTTCCTCAAAATAATTTAACGTTACCTTCAGAATAGCTAAAGTGCGTTTATGTATGTATATCGAACTTTATGGCTTTATTTCCAAGTGAAAATTATGCTCACCAACAGGTAATTTATTTTGATCATATTTTGTCGTTTAATGTCGTAATAACTATAATATATAGACCATACATGTAACTGTAATCATATTAGTTATTTACTTGGTTTGGTTATCTTTCGGTGATATTACATCTTAGATTTATTTGTTATATGGAACGTATTTAGGGTTTTTTTATTGTTGTATTAATTACTTTAACAGGATATAGCGTCAACGATGGTGTCATTTTCAAAAGAAGGACCTCGTACAATTTGTATTTTATCTGCGAATGGTGCCATCAGCAATGTTACTCTTCAACAGTCCGCAATATCGGGTGGCACTGTAACATATGAGGTTTGCCCTTTTACTCTCTTGTCTGTAAAGTTTACGCTTATTAAGATTTTACAATTGAAGTCCCTGTCAAGGTTGGCTCAGGCTATTTATGGGTCGTGAGTGAACTTTTTAAAATGGGCCCTGTTGATTAATAAAATTTACATTTTACTATTTTGCTTTTTTTATTTATTATATATATATGTATATAATTTGTTTTTTGATCCAAATTATTTAAAATCAGTCTATTTAAAAGGTTTTACAATATTGAAAATAGTCAATCCATTTAATCATTCTTGTGATGTTATCGAATATCGATCTATATTTTTTCTTTTCTAGATTTTGGTTTAGTAACTTCTTTCTACTGTCGCATATAACACTATTAATTTGCAATATAAGCATTTAAGAAAGAAATATTTTTCAATATAATTATGTATATATTAATGGGCGTGATTTGTTTTCTCCTTTTTAATTTTCTTTTAAGTCTTAACTCTAGAAGTGAATCTATATATCTATATGGACTCTCTTTTTTTGAAAAAAAAGGGTTTGGGGGGGGGGGGGGGGTATAGTGTCGTTATCAAATCCTCTATGTCTTTTAAAAAATTTATGCTGTACATTCATTTTTTCATAGATTTTTCCTTGGCTTAAATTATAGCATTTTCATATTCATGTTCTCTATGCTTTTATTTACCTTTTTAATTGTTCTCCCATCATGAATAAAAATACTTTTTGCTTGTAAACTTTTTCAAACAAATATATATTTAAACCATAACCGTGCCAAGTAATCATTCCTAATAAACTCAAAAGTTACCTACTTCATACATTGTTGCCTATAATTTGTCCAAACGATTCATGTTGACAATATGTTCTCCGGCCGAAGTTTCATTTTCTTTTAATTTACGTAAACTCTTTAGTTTGTTACACACACACACACAATACAAAAGCAATTTGATGTAGCTAACTGCAAGAACCGCATAAACACTTGTATCTATCGCTTTAACTATGATACATAAGGCTGCTATGTAACCTTATATATTGTTAAATCTGAGTGTGTTTCATGATGCAATTTTCAGGGCCGATTTGAGATAATATCGTTATCCGGCTCCTTTGTTTACTCAGAAAGTGATGATAACGGTAACCACAGCAAACATAGTGGATTAAGCGTTTCTCTTGCTGGTTCGGACGGCCGTGTTTTGGGTGGTGGTGTTGCTGGAGTGTTGGTTGCAGCATCGCCGTACAGGTCCCCCCCCCCCTCTCTCTCCACACACACAATGTGTGGTCTAAATATTATACACGTAGTAGTGTATATTAACAATGGTTTTGTGTAGCAGGTTATCGTCGGTAGCTTCGTTACAGATGGGAAGAAAGCAAAGTCTAGCATCGAGCCATCACCAGGGGCACCACCAAACATGTTGAGCTTCGGTGGCAGTGGAGGGGCGGTTCCTGGTACAAGTCCTCAATCTGACGGGCCATCAGGTGAACCGTCTGATGAAAGTGGCGGCAGCCCTGATCATATGTTCCCTGATTTCTATAAAAATGCTACTGAACACCAACACCAGCAGCAGCCGCAGCAGCCGCCAACCATGCAGAATCTGCAGATGTATGCGAACATGGGATGGCCTAGCTCCACCATGAACATGCTACCGAATTGACCGCAAATGCAAAGTTTCGTTAAAATAAAGCTGACATCGTGATGATGATCGTGGTGGTAGGGTGAAAATGATGACCATGGTGCTTGTTGCATCGAGAATATTCACATATGCTAACCGCAATTATGCTTGAAAATCTTTTTTTTTTTTGGAAAATTTTAACTTGTTTCCTTGATCTTCTTGATAACATTGCTAGTTAATTAGCATAAGATATTGATCTACATATTAGTAAAGCATCTCCGGCGAAACGTTAAATTTAGGAATCAAGATCCGAGTGTACTCCAAGAATTTATCTGGGTCATTCTTGTAGATACGGATGAGCAAATGGTACCAGGTACTAGTTCAGAACCAGTACCGAATTTCCCGAACCGAAATATTTTTGGTACCGATTTAGTATCGACTTTTGGCGTTTTCGGTACCGGTCTGTACAAGTACCAAACTGTACCGGATTGGGCTCAATGTAACAAACCACGCCGCACCATATATGGTTATTTCATTTTTTAGACGGTAATACAACAAATGGTGTCTCGGTCAAGGTGTGGATGTTAATATCGTGTCATGACTAACACTGCTGCTAAAATTGCGTGAACCACATAACTTCTTCGAGAACTTCACGCAGTGCTAGCTACTTGATCATCTAACGCTCTTGTGTGACAATCCGAGAACCACTTTTCTATGTCAAAATCCAATCTCCCACAAACATGCCAAACATATCGACATTGATGATCATTTCTTTCATAGCTGGTTTCTTCCCGCCAGTTGTGTAATAAGTTCGTTTATACCAAGCTTCAAATGGCAGACATTTTTACTAAAAGTCTTCTGTATTCTCTATTCGAACATGTTAGCTTCGCATTAGTCGACCACCTATTCACATCACCAAATGGGATAAGATTGAATTATCAATCTTATCAGATTTTGGAACCGGTTTTAAATCATTGGGATGAATTTGGTCTACTTATAATTGTGAATCGTGTATGAACCCACTCTTATATTAACGCTCTTTGGTGGCACTCTCAAATCTTGAAATGGATAATTCAAACACTACTAAAAAGGGTCGATATTTACAATGAAAATTGCGTCCGAAATTCCAGCACCACCCAAAAAGTAGAATTTCTAAGCTAATGTTTTTCGTAAGGGGCATTATAGGGGCACGAAAAACTTTGATAATGCCCCTATACCATCCCCATGGGCATTATAGGGGCATGAAGAGGTTGGGGCATTTATAGAATAATGCCCGATGAGGAGGAAAAAAAAGGAAAGTAATCAATGAAATGACATTATAGAGGGCATTAACCATTACTTTTTGAATGGGCTTTATGATCATGATGTGGTGAAAAATGCCCCTTATGGGGCATTAACCATTACATACGGTCTTAGCAAGCATGAGACGCCCCCCCAAAGGAGATTGACTTCCAAGTTGAGATTTTTTGGGATACTGGATTAAATAATCCTAACTTTCACCAATTAGGCATAACACTTCAAACTTTTGATTTGTACCATAACACTCCTAACTTATTTTCTTTTGGCACTTCCAAACTAACTGAATCCTAACCCAGTTAGTTTTTTTGCTGATGTGGCAACTGACATGGTGATTTTTTACTGACTTGGAATCTGACATGACACTTTTTTGATGACGTGGCATCTGACATGGCCTTTTTTGCTTACATGGCGCTTGATTAGTGATGTGGAAGCTGTCGTTAGTTAACTGGGTCAGGGTTTAGTTAGTTTGGGAGTGCCAGGGAAAAATAAGTTAAAAGCTGGGAGTGTTGTGGTACAAATTGAAAGTTGGGAGTGTTATCGACCAATTGATGAAAGTTGAGGTTATTTAAATCCAATAATCACATAATTTATTAATGACATGTGCTCTATATGAGTATCTTGAGGTGTTGGAACCTGGTGAAAGCCAAAAAAATATAGATGCATGGAAATTGATATGCTTAATATTGCTTATTGGCAACCATTAGTAGTAAGCTAGAAAGCTTACATCCAATTACTTAATATTGCCTATAACATTATAGTCCAGTGATATTTTGTGGGGTGGAAGAAGTCTTAGGGATCATTAGGTCATGGGTTCAATTTTTACAAGGGGGATTTCCCAGATTTATTGGGTTTCCTCCTGAATTGGTGTATAGACATTATTGCCTAGTGGGGATGGATATGATCGGGTTATTTCGCTGGTGGTACGATGATACTCCAGTGGTCTGTCAGCGATCCAAATTTACGGTTACAAAAAAAGGATTATAGATAACTTTAGCGCGATGAGGGACCAAATTAAATCATGTAATACAAGTTTCATTAATGTATTGAAGATGTGAAAACTTGATTTTTATCTTTTCCAGTCTAGATGACCTTTAAGATATGTTTAGCTTGGGATTCTAGAAGGATCATCACATGAAGTGCATCCATAGCTAAAACAAATAAGAATGGTGAATGGGTCACCTTGCCTATACCTTAATTTGTTGTTTTTCAATTACATGCTGTGTGAACCATTGACCAGTAGTAAACATAAGCCAAGTGGAGACAACCTTGGATCCATTTTCTCCATTGCACACTTAAAAGTCCATTTGGGTCATCATGGAATCCAAGACCACCCATTTGAGCCAATGTGGGGTAGCCCACTTAGTAGAGGCACATGCCTCTTAAGGGGAAGGTCTCAGGTTCAAATCTGGACAAGGTGAAATAATTTAGATTGGTATAAAGGAGTAAAATTTGCCGTTCAAAAAAAAAAGACTACCTTTTTGAGGGAGTCAAAGACCTCTTTAAAGTCTATTCTGAACTGTACTTTTGTTGTAAAACTCTTTTTTCTCCTCTAGAATTCAAAAAGGTTAGTTAGACAACAGTTTTGAATACACAATCAGTTAATGGATATATCCCTATATGAGGCAAATATCATATTAGCTTAAGTTGCTTAAGATCTTTGAGTTAATATTTTCCACCAAGATTTCTTTCACTAATGAGATTCTATTCACTTTGTCTTGAGAGTTAGACGTACCACTTTCGGCTTTGTCTTCTACGAGATCCGCATCGGCTTTTAGTTCCTTGAGCCTAGATGTTTACAAACATGATATGGAGTTTCTCTTTACTTTTGTGACCATTTTAAACTTCTTGAGCTTATTATTGGATGATATTGCTAGATTTATGGATGGTTAAAAATCTATATTAGCCCAAGTGTTTGAAATAAATATGATGCATGTTCTTCCTCACACTATTACATAAACATTCATTGCAACGGTGTAAAATTAACTATAGTGATTTAATACAACACCAATATAAAAACACTTAAACACCATTAAAGATAATACTTGACTTGAAATTTGCTATGAATTGTTTAATTTAGTAGAGTAAAACAGCGTTGCTAATTAAATCGTATATTTTAATACATCTTTTAAAACCCTTTGGAAAACACCGTTATATAAAACCTAACAATTTACACTGGTGTAAATTCACTCGTTTATTATGTTACATCCTTTACAATCCATCGTTTTATTTTAATAGATTAAAACAACAATACTAATTAAATCATAAATTTACAACCCAACGTCAATCATAAATTACTTATATTTACAACCGAACGTCAATCATATATTACATCTTTTACAACCAATCGTTTAATTTTAATAGATTAAAACAACAGTACTAATTAAATCATATGTTTACAACCCAACGTCAATCACCTAGCTATTGAAAATTAGAGTGCAATGTTCATAGATTCTCTAGGACTAGCTAATAAGTGAGCATTGGGTCATTTATCAACAAACTGGCTTGATACAAGTATGTGTGTGGTAAATTTTGCTTAATTGGAGTCATCCTAATTTCTCTTTCCCAGGACAAGATGAATTGGTACATTGTAATCCCTAAAGAAGATCACAAAGGCCCATTGGAAAGATGAACTGGTTGAAAATATACGTCCTAGTGGGCAAAGGCGGATCTAGGGTTTTTTTTGCCTCGGTTTGAAAAATCTGGAAAAAATTAGTGAGAACCTTATATGATTTGGAAAAAAATAGTAAGAATTAGTGAGAATCTACCAAAAGGAACCCCCTGGAAATTGTTTCTGGATCCGTCACTGCTAGTGGGACAAGAACTGGTGTCTGATAGTTCGAACTTGTTCTCATCTCATTTTAATCTCCAAGAACTATTAAGAGAGGACATATATTATGCCTCAACCAACTAAATTTTAATATGTCTACGTTTGTGTGTCTAAATATGGTGATTGTCGAAGTATATATACAAGTGTACCTATCATCCGGTGCTAAAATACGCTATCGTTTGTATCATTTATAAGTAAGTCTTTCATCTTGAATGGATTATCATCATGAAATGATGTCAAACCTTATAATTAACTACAATGATAAGAATTTGAGAAGTTTATAATTATATCCCAAATGAGTTGGTAGCTTTGCACCAACCACTCCTTTAATTCAAGGAATCATGTTCTAACCTCTCTTGCAAATGCCACTTCATTGCCAGATTGGGCTAATATGGCTTTTGAATAGTTTATACCATCAATTATCAATCAGCACTTAATTTATAAACTACAAAAGAAATGTAAAGAGAATTAAATAAAAATAAAATACAAATAACAAAGCTTTTTCTTTTTCTCGAGGCTCAAAGCTATACATTACTTCAGTACTAGAATAATGGGCAATTGTCACCAGAATTTGCCACCGACAAAAAGGGTAGCAAATTTAGGGTGCAATTTCTCACAAAAATGTAAATTAAACCCGCTTTACAAATTAGGTGGCTAAATCATGACAAATAAAAAGAATTGTGTATATATATATTAAAAAGAGATGCCAATGAATAGTACTATTCATTTGTATTTTCTTTATTTTTTCCTTTTGTTTCTTTTTTCTTTTATCATTTTTTTACTTTAGTTTTTTATTATTTTAATACTATAACAATAACATAACTTAGGGATGAGCAAATGGTATTGGGTACCGGTATTGAATCGGTACCGATACTGAATTTATCAAACCGATTTTTACCCTTAAATACCGGTACCGTACGGAACCGGTACCGGTTCCCATTTCCCCCGTGTTTTACCGGACCGGTATTTATGGGTAAAACACAGGTAAGTACCAGTACAGGTACCGGTGTATTCGGTACAAGTACCGATACCACTTTTCCCCGTTTTAGGTACCGGTACCGAACGGGTACCGTGCTCATCCCTACCGTATCGTATCGAGCATTTTCGGTGCCGGTATCTAATTTCGATGATTTTCGGGATCGGTACTTTGGGTGCCATTACCGGTACCAAGCTCATCCATATTTTAACGTGTTAGTACCGTAATAACTGAAATGAAAACAACCGAATTTCTAACGTGTAGGACGTGTGAGTCCTACTATTATATATTCGATTATTTAAAATCTTTTTTTTAGGACCGGGTGGCTATCGTTAATACGTCATTTTTATCTATGTTTTAATATTCGGTATCTGTTTGCCGTTGCCGGCACACGTTTTGCAGACACTGGATCCGGCCGCAAGGTGTGAAAATAATTAAGCGGGTTAGGATTTGAGTGGGCGGTCGAATATTTTGGGTCTCGGGTTTTTAATAGAGTCTCAAAATTAATCGCTCATTAACTCTGCTCCTACGCCCTTCGTCACTTTACGAACCCTAATCTAATATCAGAAGTCATGTGATTAGATTAGGGTTCAATCAATTGCTTGTGATCAGTGGAGGAGGATTCAGTTGTGTTCACAGAGAAGTTATAAACGTCGTCGGCGTCATTGATGAAGCTCACCATAGCAATCGTTATTTGGATGTTGGTTGTAATAGATTTCAAGCATGTTTCCCCCCTTTCATTTATGCCTATTTTATTTTTTAAGATTCAAAGAATTTCAGAATCCAAGGATTTTGAGATATCTAGGTAGATACACATATGATATCAGTTTCATTTGCTTTTCATTACACGATTAAGTATTTGAAGGTTGCTGTGATATCCTGTAATTGAATAGATCACGCTTTATATGGTTGTAATCAAAATTCTCACTAAAAGGAAAAATACTTCATCATAGTTGTTATATTGGGGAGACTTCAACAACATATAAATGCTTGTAATTCACCATAATTTATTGTGATTGTTATTTCTAGGTGAATTTTTTAACATGTGGTTTGAGATTTCTTTGTGTCCAATTTTTATACTTTAATTTGGTTGCTATTTCTATACCGATAACTTAACCTACTGGAATGATATCAATGAAACCAGGGGAAATTTACTAGTTATTTATATTTTGCTTGTTTAGTTGCAAAGTCACATGGTTTTCTTGTGTTTATGTGCTCTTGTTACCAGCAAGAACAATGCATAAAATAGAAGTTTCTTGTTTATAGGGGCGCGTTTAATGCTTTGAAATAAAAATAAGTAACTAAGTGATGCTTTTTTGTTGTCAATGCAGGTACAAAAAGGCTTGCCTAGATCCTGCAAGCAGTTGGTCTGATTCTGAAGCCAATGCTTAGGAAAAGGCTCAGCTTTAACAACAAAGTTATTTATACTTGTTTTATATCATATGAAGGTCTCATTAAAAACACTAATTAAACTTTTGTAAAGATCATAGCATGCGTAATGTGTTAAAAGAAACAGAACCACCACCCTATTGCACCTTCAATGCCCACACTAGGATAAGAGCAAATCTCGAAACCATGCATCTGAGTCTAGTCAAAACACACTTACATGATTATCATTTGGCACCGGTCATGGTTTCATGCTTGTATGTGCTTGCGTGGTATTTGTTTTGGCTTTTTTGATGTGACAATCTTTAGCGATGTGAAACTGATGAAATTCATTCCCACATCTTGCCTTTTAACTACTATGAATAAACCATATGTACAATTTGTTAAGTACCGCAAAGCGCAAGATGCAGATGATGTAACAAGGGGGCAAACGAGCCAAGATACTCGTAAGCTACTCGAGCTTGGCTTCAAAAAAGCTCGGAACAAACCTAGATTAAACGAGCTCAAGCCCATACTCGAGCCTAAAAACAAGCTCATTTAGGAAATGAACCCGGCCCGATCTTTGCTTATCAAGCTCGAGCTGGCTCGCGAGCTTAAACGAGCCCATTATTTAAACAATTTTTAGTTGATATATCAAATATATATATATATATATATATATATATATATGTATATATATATATAAATAAGAATAATGGGCTCGTTTATAAAGTTATGATAAAATAACTAACTTATATATAAATTAATACTTACATTTAATATAAATTAATTAATATTAATAAACGGGCCAAGTTTGAGCTTGAAAAACTATCTATGAGTCGAGCTCGAGCTTTAGAAACAAAGCTCGAATTAGTTAAAGAGCTAGAGCCTTGTTGAGCTTGTGCTTGGCTCATTTGCACTCCTATATGTAACCATATACTGACATCAATTAAAGTTGTTGAAAAAATATTTCTTAGCCTTGAATCTTTGAACCTTGAATGGCTTTGATATATATATATTGCAGGTTGCTAATTCATGTAGATATAAGGAAATACAAGGTTAAAGGAAAGATAAATATAATAATATAAAGTATTAAACAACAAAAAATGAAAATCTTACATTATTTTGTATTGCTGGGACTAATAAAGAATGTATTTGTTTGTATCTATTAATTCGTTCATTGTTGTTTATAATTTTCTAATTTCTGATTTATGTGATAAGGTTTTGCAGCAATTGAGTGGTCAATCCATTGTCTTCTCCAATGGTAAGTTGCATTTCACTTTTTAATTGCATTCATTATGTTTTAGTTTGTATGTTAAGTTGATGTGTTGTTTGCTGAGTTTAAATGGGGTTTTGTTTTTGCTTATTTGTCTTGGTTTTGAATTTAATGTTTCACAATATGGAATTGATAAATCAAATACATTATAGTTGCTTAATGATACCTCTTGTCTAGAAATAGAATAACTCTTAACTAATCCCCACTTGTGGCCTAGTGGTAGGAGGCTTGCATTCTCTAGTGGAGACCCAAGTTTGATCCCCATTTGTGTCACTTTTGGTGGATTAAGACAATGAAGGATTTGAGCTAGGTCTTGTGCGAGGTTGTTGGTTCGAATACCGAGCCCATCCGGGTTTTCGTCCCACCATGTGTTACGCCAGAGAGTTATGCTCTTGTGGTGGCACAACGACTTTCAATTGGCAGCCTGCGGTATGGTTTTCTGGGAGACGCCCAAGTCTGAAGCTAGCTTGGGCCCAATTAAGACAACATAGTAATGTAGCAATTACCATCGTTTTGTACCACTTTAAACGCCCCTTTGCTGAAAAATATATATTGTTCATGCCAAAAATCAAAGCCTACATCATGTTATTATTCCTCTATTAGATATTAAATTTTTGTTTGTATATATCGCGCATGGCTAAATGTAGCAATTACTATCGTTGACCTTGGTCCTTGGATGTATCAATTTATATATGTTTTGAGTTAATAATTAATGATATATGTGTGCATACATGTGTTTTTTTTTCCTTTGAATTTTAGGGGGTATGGTTTTATTAGTTAGAATATCAATTCTTGATAAGTAAACACATCGAAACATGCTATTTGACTTCTAGCACTTGAATTCTAACTCACAATTAGATTTTGTTGTTCTGCAACCAACTTAAGCTATTTTATTTAATATGACTTCTTGATTCTATTCACTGGTTGTTCTATAGATTGAAAAGCTGAACTTAGTTATCGAGGAGGCTATGAAGAAAAATGCTGAAGAAAAAAGAAAAATAAATGGAATTATCGCGGTGTTGTTGGCTGAAAAAGAAAAAGATAAGGTAGATAAAGATGCAATGCTCAACATGAAGTCTCAAATTGAAGCTATGTTAACAGCTATGGTTCGAAGATAGGCTACAAAAACTTTGTTTTGAATGTTTTGATGTTTATCATATTAGGGTGGTTTATGTTATTTGATATTTACTAGAATGTTTCGTATGATTTTGAAACAGGAAAACTGAAACACAAATGTTTTATATAAGTTTTTTAATTTTATTCCATTGTTTTATGTAGTTTTGCAATTTTGTTGTAATGTAATTTTGATGAACAAAGCATGCAAATTTTTAATGAGGTCGCTAAAGTGATGGCAACTATTCAATTCAAGTGTAGCTAAATGATAGCAAATTTTCAATGAAAATGGTGGTAATATTAGGGCTAAATGGTAACAAAATTGTGGCAAAAAAACATCACAATTCTGAAAATGGTGGCTAAATGGTGGCATTGTTGGCGGCAAAATGGTGCCAAAACGGTGGCAAAAAAACGCCACAATTTGGTAGCAAATTGTAGCAAACAAAGAGCGGTAGCAATAATTTTGACCACTTTTGTGGTGGCAAAAATATGATAGAAAATACTCAAAGTGGTGGCTGGGCAATTGACACGGGCGTTTTTGTCACCTCATTTTCTGTTACGAAATGGTGGCAACAAGACAATTGCCACAGTTTTGCTACCGAAAATGTGGTGATAGAAGCCTAGTTTCTAGTAGTGCTTCATCCAAACTTATTCTTGGTAACCACAAACTTTAAGCTAAATAAAGATTACCATAACCCACGTAGTTGCTTTTTATATTGTTTCAAGGAATCTAAAGCAACGCAATACGCACGCTAACTATGTTGAGGAGTTTAGAATGCAACGGAAGATCAGAGAGACGTGTAATCACTTTCAGATCGAATAATATCGGTGGTTCTCCTAATATATCCAATCGGATACAACTCAGGTTGAGAATTAGAACCTAGTATGTCTGTGTTGTGTAATTCATATGGACCAGGGAGTTTGTGATTAAAGAGGATTTTGAATTGCAACAACGTCTTAAACAAGCGTACACTCACTTTAATCACCAAGTCAATGCCGATTACACTAAAATATCCAAAAACTGTGGGACTTTGCCAGTTTTTTTCAACTTCAGTGCTGACATACATATGTGATCAACATATGCAAATCCAGTTATAATACATCATTGCAATATGAAATGCAGTGGAGAATAGAGCAGTTAGTATTTGATCAACCTATAAAATTTGTTCATGAAGAATAAAACTAGCTCTAGTTCATCTTCATATCACTAGAAATATGGTTATTTTTCCTTGTGAATTGTAGACAACTAAAACCTAAATTAAACACTGCAGAAAAGAAAAATCTTATCCAACAGTTGTATTATAAATTCCATTGAGCTATTAAATTAATGAAATTACATCGAGATAGAAGGTAAACGGCAACAAACTGCGCCACTACCTATTTTTAAATAGCAAAACTAAGTTTTTTAAAAACTAAATCTATTCGATTTGTCAGCAAAAAATAATTAAATTGCCATTTTACAGGACACCATTAATGATGTAGTTAATTAAACATCAATCATTAAGTGTAGTTCATAAATGAACAATGCATGTTACCCACATGATCAGAAAGATTACTTTAGTCTAAAAACTGCATAAATAAAATCCTTCATCAAATCAAAGTTATATGGAGAATATATAAACCAGCATTTTGAATACCAACACCTAGTCAAAGTTAACTAATAATAATAATAATTTGGTAACTATGATTGAGCTGACATTTTGTTAGCCCACATGAGTAGCTTTCTAATTATTCTCATTGCATGGAAGCTGCTAGTCTTTCATCAAATCTCCTATCTGAATACATATGCAAGCAAGTGTGGTGTGTGTCAGGTGTGTGATATATATATATATATAGAGAGAGAGAGAGAGAGATGGTTAGACAATAAGGCATGGGTTCATATAGACAAAAAAAGACACTTAAAATAAATAAACGAGGGAGGTGTGCATTTTAATATAAAAGAAGATAGATAATAGTGAATTATAGGTTTAGCAATGACAACAAACTTATAATAGAGCGATTAATTAACCATAAATAATAAATTATAAGTTGTACTTAAAAAAACTTATCAAAAGACACACAATAAGTTTACATATTTGCATTTCCCAAAAATGTACAAGCTAAAATAATTTGTTAAATCTGGGTACAGTATCAAAGAGATGAATACGGACGAGATTCAGGAATTACTTCTATTAACTTTTTGTGAATAAATAAAAATTGCATGACATAAGAATATAAATACTAAAAACATTCTACTCCTACTAGGACTCATATTTTTACTCATACTTATCTTTAAATCATTAAAAACTAAATAAATCTAATACTAAGATAATTCAAATAAATAATAGTTAAATCATTTTAATTACTATTTTACTCGTTTAGTCATTCGACTTTAGATCTCCTTCAGACCGTCCTTTGAGATCATCCATACCTCCTTAGTTGATGTTATGATTTTATCAAAAATTACTGACAATCTAGCAAGATCAAAGCTAGATATATAAATAGAAGACTTGTAAATTTTGTGAGGATGAAGAATCAATAACTTATTGTTCCCATTAAGTATTACAAAAACCTCAAAAATTGCTTAATTGTATTCATTTTAAATAATTCTTTTACTTTCTGATGCTATATTTACTCTTCTTACTGAAAACAATGCAACAGAAACAAAAACATCCCAGTACCCCAAAACATCATCAATGCTTGATTATCTGGAAACATCAACTCTTAGTGTCATTATAATCACCAGTGACACATTAATCCTTAAACTCCTAAAATCTTGATCATTTAAATGGAACACAAATTTGTTAAAAAAAAAACCTATTTTCACATATATATTATAAAGTTACAAAAACTCCAAGAAATCAAGAAAAAAGATAAAAGAAACCAAAGGATAACAAGATAGTTTGATGCAGTAAGTTCAAGTAAACATTGTTTATGATAATCCAAAAGAAATTAAACTAACCCGATCGATCCAAGCAAACATCGATATATTAAAACGGATTACCATTATTACTCCGTGAATAATCCGCAGGCAACTGAACATGATTCGGACCCATATTAACCGGTAGGTTAAAAAATGGTAATCCAGAAGACGGATCTGGAAACGGGTTGCTACTATTTATCCCTCCACCACCACCTCCGCCGCCACTGCCACCGTTAGCTGGTGGCTGCATCTGCAACCCTTCAACGTCAGGATCATCGTCTTCCAAAGGAAGTCTTTCATATGCAACATTAGTGAAAGACGAAGCAATAACAATAACCGGCCCAGCCGCAGTCAACTCGCCCACCACGTTACCCCCAACACCTGCCCTTGTCCACCAGCCAGAAATATAGTCAAACTAGTGGCTCCTGGTGGCGCAGGTGGTGGTAAAAAAGAACCGGTTAGAGATAATATCTCGAACCGGCCATGAAGAGCCATGACAGACCCAGCTGCAGCCGGTTGCCTGAGGCTTACGTTGGTCACAATACCGCTACCGGAGAGTATACAAATCCCTCTCTGCCTTCTTCTTGCATAAGTTCCTATGCAGTCAAACACATCACAACCATTTCCTATTTCTAATATGTGTGCTCTTAGTGTGTTGGCACTTTCTCTAGTGATGATAACTGGTGGTTTTGGTTTGTTTTTCGATCCGGCTGGACGGCCTCTAGGCCGCCTGCCTATGATGTCACCTGACCCAGAAACACCACCGGAGTTGGGTGACACAAGTTCATGGTCTTGATTTTGATTATGATCATCATGCTCTTGATTTTGGTGGGAGAAAAGGTGATGGTTTTCCGAGTGAGTCGAATGAAGTTGCAAGTCGGAAAGATGTTGTTGTTGATGGATGTAACGAGAAGCAGTGCCTAAATCCAAACCAGCCATATGGAAATATGATTATACAAACATCAAGCAAACAGAAAACTAACAATAAAAAAAGTTAAAGGGTGCAAGAAATGATAGAAAAGTAGGGATTTTTTTAATGGAAGAAAAACAAAACCAAACAAAGGTGTGGAAGGTGAACCCTAGATTAGAAAACAAAGGATATTATGAGTACAGGAAAAGGGGGAGGGATGGGGGAGAGAGACAAGGGGGACAAATGCAGTCATACCTCACAACCTAAAATTCAAATAGGCATATAATAAACCCACACTTGTGCCATCAAATTTAATAATGCATCCCACCATGTATGTGTTTAATAATAATGGAGTTTTATATAATATATTTTATTTGTTTTAGATGTAGCTAGAAGGGTGCCCGCATAATGCGATAAGGAACACAGTAATTACAAGAGCGTGCACGAATCGGTTTAAAAGAAAAAAAAACAATTTAGACGGATACACGAATTTAAAAACCATATACATGGATCTAGTCTATGTGTCATATTATTTTTTTTATGTTTTGTTTTTGAGCTTAAAGCTTGATATGAGGTAAAAATAGATACCCTAATTGCCATGCGGGGTTGAGCGGAGACCAACGCATAACGCTTCGGATCGTCACATGGAACTAAGAGCAATAACGGTGATTCATAGTTTGTGTATGGTTACTCCTTCACCAGAACAAAAACAATAACTTCCAGGCCAGATTTGTTATTCAAAACATGATTTGAAAGAGAGACTATGCGGTTGATTACTAGTACCTGATAGTGAATCAAACGAACTCGAATTGAATGCTTATGGTACGGGGTGGTCACGACAAAGTAGTGACGCCGGTATGATGGTTTCAAATCAATGTTGAGAAGATGGCTGAATCAATTTACAAAATATGAAATAGAGTTCGAAAGAGGAAAACATGACAATTATCCTATACCTGGTTCACGGTGGCAAAAGGCGGTGAATGGTGGTTGCGACGATTTTGCAACGCATGGCGATGTAACTCCAGTTGATGGCGGAACAGTGCTTGTGGTTTGTTGGTGGCAAGTTTGTACGATGACGTTAAGCAGCGTCGTGGCGGAGTTGTTGTTGTCGCCGGCAAAGGTTTTTCCAGCGGGGGCTTCCGAATTTTCGTTTGATGTAGCAGAGGTTCAGTATATTTTGCGAGAGAGAGTGTGTGAATGCGAGAACTGATTTGTTTATGAACATTAACGGGTACCAATACACATAAGGATTAATTTAATAATCAATCGTAATTATTCTTTGTGACAACTGGCAACTTTCGGGTAATTTCCGTACAATTAAACTATTAATTTAATCATGCAATTATATGTTAAAACGCCATGTTCTGCTAGATTACATCTTGTATATCTGAAAATGTCATGAATTACATTTAAATAGTGCATATTATTCATTTAGATCACCATGCCTGAAAACAGTTAGACAATGCACTAAAACAACTAGTAGACTTGCAGGTTAGACTAGCTGTGTCAGCACTAGCCCGATACTCAGCTTAACGACAGTTCTAGGACTTAGATAGAAGTCCAATAGCAATTACACATTAAATCCTAGGATGGAAAAACAAGGATTTGTGATAACACCTTCCGGAAATACTATAAGCCCTAAAAAGTGTCCGAACCAGACAATAAATAACTAATTCAGCAAAAATTCTGCATTTTAACTTCTTACTAGCCAATGTAATGTCCAGAAATAAGTCCATACAACTTAAAATGCTTACAGAAGTATTGAGAATTCAATGATGATTCAAAAGCAAGTAATACCATACAAAGTGCACCACTTGACAAATAAACAATCCGATAACGAAACGACCACCCGAACACTACTAGAAGCATCTAGTAAACTAGTTAACAATATTTTGGCATCTTACGACTAATAAAGATCACTCGACACTTTGTTTCATCCTAAATCCCTAATACACAAAACACCCTAGCTAATTACCCTTGAATCCTAACTAAACATGTAACTAGAAGTTGAAACTCAACCTAGACCCCCCATATGGACGGTCACATGGGGCCCACCCCATGCCCCAATGTTGTCTCCCTAATCTTGTTTAAGGGCTAATGGTTAAAGGAATTGCATTTGGGAAACTTATGTTTATGTAACATAAAAGGGGACAGGATCACCAACCCTTATCACAACTTACCAAACACAAAAAAATTGCAAGACCATCTCCTTCTTGCTTCCTCTTGCTCACGGCCACAACCACCATCACTACACCTCCATTATCTTGCAACTTCCAAGCAATTTCAAAAGTACTTTAGGGTGTCCCAAGGGTGATTAAGGAAGGATCAAGTGCTAGAAGTTAAAGGATCACCTTGAGGAGCTTTTATCCACCTACATTACTTCATCTTCATCATCTAGTTTCATTTGCCACTTCCCTAGCCACAAGAGCTAGTTGTAAGCCTCTTGAACCTTGTTTTAACTCATGTTATTAGTAGTAGTATGATGTACAAGTTAAATTCATCTAAAAGACTCATACTAAGAAGATGAACACATGAAGAAATCATATAATCTAAGAAAAACGAACATAATCTTGAAATAAAATAAGATTGCGTATGATTATTTTGTGCTTAGTTTGATGCTCATCATGTGTAGACTTGTAAATGTAAGGATCTAACAAGTGTATACATGAATCTTGAAAGATCCATGAAAAACAAGGATGATGAACTTAGTTTACTAAAAGATGAACATGTTAAGGGCTTAAAACAACATAAACATGGATTTTAAACCTTTTAAGAAGTTGTATGAACAAGTTGTTAAAGATGGATTTCTACAAAAGTTGTATAATTAGTGGATAATTAGTGTTTTTGAAGTTAAACAAACATGTTAAACCTAGATTTAAAAGACTACATGTTTTTATGAAAATATGAGTTCATCATCATGTGAAAAATGTATGTATGAGGTTGTTTAAATTTATAGAAATTATTATGTTTGATCAAGTGAGTTTTGTGAAGCTTAAACATATGTTTTAGACATGGGAAAACTCCTAAATCTAGGGGAAACTATGGCCAAATTTTTATAAAAATTCCATACTTAGAAAAATATAAAGTTTACTACTAAACTATTGATTTTAAGATGTTTAAATAAATTAAACATGGCCATACCCTATTTTTATATAAAAATACAAGTTAAGAAAATAAAGATTTCTTAAAGTATAAAAACAAGTATAAATATATGTTTAGGAAAATATATATTTAGAAGTCACCAAGTATTTGTGTGCTATGTGTATACTAAGTGCATTATATGGTAGAAGACAAATTAGGGCATTCAAAACAATAAATACTCCCAATGGAGTATAAAGACACATACCTTCAAAATACCAAGAAAAATACCAAGGAAGATTATACACAAAAACGCCCATACATGGGTACATGGACTAAATACAGCAAGATATATATATATATAAACTTACATATATTTCTTGATTTATATGGATTTGGACAATTGGATGGACCTATACACAATATATTTAACAAGTTTGGTAGAAATATATATATTTCATACAAGCCTTAAAAATATATTATTTTTAAGAAAACTAATTTCTGGAAAATATAAAAGTTACTAGAAATGATTTTTGTCACTTAATGGGAAATACATGAACAATAATACATAAATACATGTATACTTGCCTAAGTATACATTGGTAAATAACAAATATACTTATACTAAAATTAATATTGGAAATATTATTTTACAAAGTATACATATTTATTTTTGGAAAAGTAAATATAACTAAACACATACTTTGACTTGATCAAAGAAGTATAACACAAGGATACTTAGAAAAGTATAAGTATACATATACAAGTATAAGTTAAAAATCATATTATTTTTAACAACACATCTTAACTTGGAAAATATATATTTATTCAAGAATAAATATAACTTGGGCTAGGCCCAATAACACAAAGACATGGGCTAGGCCCAATGACATAAACACATGGGCTAGGCTCAATGACACAAAAACAAGGGCTAGGCTCAATGACACAAAGGCATGGGCTAGACCCAAATACACAAAGACATGGGCTAGGCCCAATGACACGCGTGCTAGGCACGAGGACAAGGAACGGGCGATGCCGTTCACACACAATTTAAGACTCAATAGCAAAATACGTATTAACAAGACAAGGAATAATTAATCAAGAACGCAACGAAGAACAATTAACACAAGATGGGAACTTGTACATAGATCAAGCATAGACTTAAGTGTCTAAGGGAATTTAAAACACTTGTGGGTTTCGGTTCGAGACTAAGAGAACACTTGTGAGTTACACAAAAACAGAAGGAACGCAAATCCGTGAGTTCATGTCCCCCTTTCCTTTTAAACGTTTTCAGTTTTATAACATTCGGGGGAAATACATATTAAGACATATGGTATGTTAGTTATGGAGTTAGACGACAACAAGATCGATGTGCGTAAGTAGGATTGATAACAATATAACATTAGTAACCATTAATCACTTAGTGACCAAGGTGGAAAAGGTGTAGATCTATTGAGCTTGAGGCACGCTCCACTCCTAGTTGTTTACCATGGAGTGCTTTTGTTATCTCAATTGAGAACAAAGTGTCTCGGTTTGGTTATTTACTTACGGCGCATAGTATCGGAGGGCTCGCTACCCACTGATAGATCCTTAAATTCCATAATTATTTAACATACCTGGATTTCAATATTGGATTACAATTATGACAACTTATTCGAAAACAAAACTAAAAGAACTCGCTCAACTTTTGTTGATTTTTCAAATTACATGTATTTCAGGAAACAAGGCGTAACTGGTGATGGATTCTTGGAAGATACAATGATGGTCGCTTTTGGAGGATTTGCCTCATATATCCCTTCCTCGTTTGGGCATATAGGGGTCACAATCTCGATTTAATCTACGATTATAACAAACATATTTTGGTGATGTAACTTAACTAAATATTGTTTTGGATAACTTCTGAAACTTGTTGGAAACTTGTAAACTTTGAATTTGAATTTATGTAACTTATGGCATCGTTGTTAGTTATGGTTATGTTTACACGATTGATTGCAATGATTACAGTTAAGTCACACGTTGTGCTTCCGCTACGACCAGGGTGTGACAGATTGGTATCAGAGCCAGGTTGTAGTGAACCGGGGACAAACTTTTACTAAGTTTGGTCTACAATCACCAGGGACTCTCACGTGAAAACAAAGTTTATAACATTACAAAACTATTTTCAAGAATATGACAAAAGTATTACAAAATGTCACGATAACATGAGGATCTATCACACGAGCTCAACTGTAGGAAAAGAACAAAAATTTATTCCTGCTTAGCCTATAATGGATAGACACAAAACATTAAGATTACACATGAAACTAAAGAACAAATTGCATGAGGATTGGTGATTAATGAAAATATATCATAAGTAACAATTAATTACTAACCCATATATTTATACATTGTACAGATTATTTTTGCCAGGACCATGTCTTCTTCTTCTTCTTACGAAGAGGATCTGATGGAGTACCTATCCGACGATGGATACGGTGTTGATGTCAATGAGGCCATACCTCAGGAGGATGCGGCTATTCATGAGGTCTCCGACGATGAGGACCTCGACGATTATCAGCCTTTTGCTTTACCCGATCATCACATGGGAGACGATCAGGAGCACCCACACGACATGGAGGATGATGTGCTAGCTATCCCTCAGCCCCAACACGACGTGGCCATCCATGGTCACCCCGAGGGAGAGCATGTGGTTGTGCACCTAGTCGCACCCCTAGCTGTCATTCCACATGTTATCGAGCTGGACGATGACGAGGATGATGTCATACCCGTCTTCCATGTTGACCATTTAGATGACGAGTTAGGAGACGGCGAGGTCGTTGATGAGCTAGCCATACTTGAGTTACCCCCACCTGTCATTCCTGTTATTGAACTATCATCTTCATCTTCTGACTCTGACGATGGACACTTGTCTGATGATGCTATGTATGCTGTACCAGCCACATTCTTGCCAGTTCACTCACCCGACACTGTGTTACCCCACCCTTTGTACCTCCGCATGCCCCTGTCAGCCCGTCTCATGCTAGCTTCCCTGCTCCTATGTTTACCCCAGACCCCCACGTCACTACTCATTGAGCGGTACACCCCGACCCTACGAGCGGCCACCCCCACTTTTCACGGAAGGATCCTCATACCATCCCATTCATGCCCCACATGCTGCCGGATCATCTCATTGGGCCGGACCCCCATCCCTTACTGCACCACCCATGTATGCTTCATACCCTTCGCCACCCCGTTATTGCAGGTATCCCCCTTCACCTCCACCGGGCATGAGTCCCTCGGATCCTTACCATCCTTGTAACATCCGTCAAAAACGGATTTACCAAACCCGCTCCGTTTATCAACCGAACAGTCAGTCAAAAATTTCGTTGCGAATTAAATGCCCAAAATATTTTTAAACGATCCGTAATCAATTATTATACAAGAATATATAATTAGTTTTTGAAAAACTGTCAAAAATCGCAAAATAAAAATATTATACACCTGCCGGGTTTCGAACCCGGGTCTGTACCGAATCAGCAAAGCGACTTATCTCACACACACAAACCACTGCGCCACTTGTTCTGTTTGGTAATTATTGAAATCATTTAATTGATAAAGTGACTTTACGAATTCAAAACCGGCGCCCAAACATTTCAGTCGTCGGAATCCCGGAAATATCGCGAGTCTTAACTACAATTTACGTTATAACGTAAACCTTTAACCAGACATCGGTTATAACCGATGATTGAAGTCCGCGACCAAAACCATAACCGCCGGGAAATTTAAATCGGTGAATCCAGTCGGAAATCAGACCAGATTCTTCAACGTTTTGCCTTATAAATTCACCCACAAACGACTGCAAACCTTTTCGCTCAAAAACACACCTCTTCTCGGCGTAATTCCACTCGCCGGAATTTCCCTGCTCATCGCCGGAAAACCGGTTTCCCATCCCTGAGCCTCACTGAGCCTCTGAGCTTATACCGGAGATACCCACACCCTTTGTAAGCTTCCTGGAGACTCGCTGCTATAAGGAACACGTCGCCGGAGGTGAATTCTGTCGCCGGAGTTTCTGCCGGAAAACAGAGAGTCCAGTCGGTATACCTCTCCGCTCAATTTCTTTTTCTTTTCTCATTTATCTCACCTTAATGGACTGTAAATCGCTAATGAAACTTGAATAAAACTCGAACCAGTCAGACCTTATATCTGGTTATATTCCAGCGAGGAAGACGATGTTTTTCTGTATCATATAAGTATAATATAAATCAGGATATTACTCGGGTTAGACACACAGTCCAGTGGTGGACTGTGTGCACGTTAAACATGCAAAGGTCTCGAGTTCGATTCCCGTCTCACACACGCTGCCTTAATAAAAATCATTTTTTGTTAAACTGAACCGGAGTCGCCACAGTTATATGTTAAGTATATTAATAACCGAATAATAACCAAGTTAGACACACAGTCCAGCGGTGGACTGTGTGTTTGTTTATATCATAGGTCACGAGTTCGAGTCCGGTCTTCAGCACCGACTCGGACAATTATCTCTTCTTTTTAAATAAGGCAGAAAAAGAAATAACTAATTTGTATTTAAGTATAATAAAAATCGAATTATATAACATGTTGAACACACAGTCCAGCGGTGGACTGTGTGTTAGATTAAACCACAGGTCCCGGGTTCGAGACCTGTGGAGTGCATGTCCGATTCGCTTAAAACTGTTTTTAAAATAAAATGATTTTCGGTTTAAATTAATTAGTATATATATATATAATTAAAATCAGATATATAACGGGTTAGACACGTAGCTCAGTTGGTAGAGCTGCGTGCACGCGTACGAGAGGTCTCGGGTTCGAGCCTCACTCAGCGCACTTGTATTCCGAATTGAACCGGTCAACGGTCAGGTCAACGGTCAAAGGGCCGGTCAACGGTCAGAAAAAAATAATTTTTTTTATTATTTTTATTTAATTATTTTAATTAAAAATCAATTATAAATACTTAAAAATAACATTTTTTAAGGTTAGAAAATAGCCTCAAACTCACAAAAATACACCCAACAATCCTACTAAAATAGATTAATAAAATCCGTTTACTTACCAAACCATAATGCGATTTATCTAGGTTAAATCTCACTCGTGGTTAAAACCACTTCGCGTGCATTCAACGTCATCAACCGAACGCACCCACTGTGAGTGAATCTTACAACTTCCCCTTTTTAAATTACACGTTTTGGGGTGTGTCATGTGTTATGAACATAATCAATTTATTTATTTAAACTCGTGCCATACCACATCATGACTTAAACTTAGATTGTTTTTATTGTTGTGATTTACTTATTTCCATTGGTCATATTATATGAAACTCATACATTAAGCCCATCAGTTCCTCGTGGATGACGAGTTGAACAACGCGTGCTACAAATCAAATTCATTATTGTTTATGTGTATATCATTGAGTTTGTATTGTTTGTAGTCGTGTCATTCATATTATCATGGTTATGCAATTCATTCATTAGGCCCCTCAGTTCCTCGTGAGAGACGAGTTGAGCATCGCGTGCCTTTAATTGTTCCATTATTATTCATGAGTGTTTCATTTAACATCTTATGATTGTTGATTAAGTTACATCTATTTTTACTCATGTTTGGTTGTGCACATATTTCATAATCAATTTAAATAAATTTGTTCAAATGTTTTCCATAGGATTCACTCGCCAACATTATGTTGATCCAAAAAAAAACCTTTTTACACATGATACAGGTAAACAGGTTGAAGCAAGGAAAACATAGGATATGCCTTAGAAGAGAACAAAGAAGTTTAGATTGTTAGTTAGATCATGTTGTAGCAATCATTGTAAATTTCCATTTAATTTGTATTAATGAATATGAAACGCTTAATAAATGTCATGAGCTTTGATGATAACCCAATCATGCCCCGATCACCTTTTCCGCTGCGGGTTGGGGTGTGACAATCCTTCACTTTTTCCTCCAGTCCCTCTCCCCGAGAGAGTGACGTCCACGACTTGCAGCTGTCACTAGTCTTTAGGAGGATTTACGAGTTGCAGTCTCAGTATGACACCCATATCGCTGCCAGTGCTCCACCACCTTCATCATCCCCACCACCCTCACCATCATACCCACCACCATCACCATCACCACTACCGTCTTCACCACCACCACTGACTCCACTACCCCAATGTCCCTATCACCACCCCAGATGCCCATATGAGGCACGTATGCGCGAGTGTGAGCGTATCCAGGCTGCCTCCATTCACCGTGTCTTCGGGTTAAAGGAGGAGTTGGCCTCCCACCGCAGTTTGCTCCATAGGTCACCATCCCCTCCACCCCCGCCATCTCAGTAGTTTAGTACTAGCAGTCTTTGGGGACCAGACCCAACTTTTGTGGATCTAGCTTCCGAAGATTCAGACTAGAAGATCCAGTTTTTGTGACGACTAGAGACGAAGATGCAATAGAGAAGAAATTTTACTTTTATATTTAGAAAACTTGTACTGACTGGGGCTATGTAACCCCAAGTCCTTTTGATTCTCCAGAACATATGTACTAAGTTGTCATTATGTATGAAGTGTATTTTCTTTATTTTACGTTGTATTTTATGTAACGCTTCGCCTTTTGCAACTTTCTATTTTTAGAAAGGACAAATCGTAATCCTATTTTCGGAAATTTGTCATCTTATAATTGTATCTCATTTTCGAATCATTGTAAATCCGAGACTTGATTGTTAATGAAATTTATATTTTATGCGAGATAGACATTATATATACACTGATTCGTGCATACATTCATTACATGATTTCTAAACATGAATTAAATCATAAATCCTTATCGTGTATTCGTAATGCGTACACGCTTCATTCACACGAGACACTTGATTATTCGATCGCAAAAAGTATAATTATGAAATCTACACTTGTAACCATCTTAGGAATTTTTAAAACTCTAAAACCCGCTCTTTTCGCTAATAAAACTCTAACTTATGAGGTTCATACTCCCGAAATAACTTGTCACACGATAATACATGTTATGTACGTAATACATAACATCTATTAACCTAATATATAACATTAAATAACAAAAAATAAGAAAAAAATAAAAAATGGCAGCCCCTATTTTTCAGCTTTGGGCTGGGTTTAGTGGACTAGTTTCAAGTCTAAACTCCCTCAAATCTTGTCCAAAGCCCAACCCGCATAAAACCTAATCCCTTCCCTATATAATAAACACTTCCCCACTCCTTTTCCACTTTTACAAGCCTCCAAACACTTCAAAAACTCTCCCAAACTCAGCTGAGTTTCAGCCACGTTTTTTAGAGTTTCAGCCATAAAAAGTGAGTTTTAACTCACTTCCACTTCAATTTTCTCTTGTTTCTTCTTCTATAGCACTTGTATAACCTCTAGGAAGGTTCTCACAAGTTTGTTTGGGCAAACTAAGGTGAAACCTCACCATTTTGAGGTCCAAAGTGCACCTAAAATTCTGCTCATTTTCATCTTTTTGATTCTTCATGTTTTGGAAGAAAACTCATGTTTTCTTTATACATTCCTATGTCCTAATGCTGATAATCACTTGTATGGTTAGTTGGGCTTAAAAACAAGGGCGTGGCATTCAAATTTAGAGGATTTATCCTCATAAACTTTCTGTTTTCATGGTGCTTTAAGCTCACAAGTGATGCAAGTCTTGAACTTGTTCATGTGTGTCTACCTTGGTTAGCTTGGGCTATCCTAACTCTAAGACCATACATCACTTGATGATTTTCATCATTATCCCAAGTTAGTTTGCTATCTTGAAAGGGTCACAACCCCGTCTAGCCTTTGACGTGTGTCAAAGTGTGCTCACCGGGTTGTATTTCACTTGGCTACTTGGTATCATGGTGACACATCTTTACATTCATGTTATTTACTTTCTTGTATGTTATTATCTTGTTCTAAGACCCTCCTTGTTACCTTTTGGTAACTCGTGAAGTGGTGAACAATCATATGAGGTCCAAAGTGGATGGTTAATCCTCCCACCTCCTACTTGACTTACATGATACTAAGAGGTTCCAAAGTGGATGGTTCATCCTCCCACCTCCTACATGATTATATAATTATATAGAACTATATTATAAACCTAAAACCGAAACCTTGATAATGACCTTATAATCACCTATCAAGTTATTAAGTTTAACGCTAAAGTATGTAATTCCTTGTCACGATTCTAATAGGTCCCGAACCTATGAAATCACATCCAAGTCGTAAGAGTTACTATAGTGTCAAGAACAAGTGTTACATCTTAGTGTTTAAATTCGTATCATAATACTTTATCGTACTCATTTTTAATCATGCTCGAATACTCCTAATCTCCCGTTTAAAACTCTATACTTATACGCCTCGTTTCCTCTTGTAGGATAATTCGGCGTCATCCTCAAACCAACGTCTTCACGGATTGTCAAGTGTAGAAAAGACTAACAAACCGTGAGTACACTTGACCCACTTTTGTTTATAACACTTTTGGGTGTAACATGTTTCCATATACAAAAATCACGAACACTCAAACTCTATGAAACGCACAAACAATCTTATACACATGAATACTTTAATCTTATACTTGATGCTTGTCTTGGATATTCGTTATGCTATGCTTTAGTCATTAACTATTTTTAGCCTTCGTTTGACATGCTTAGCGCTATAGGAATTCACGATCCACCTCCATCGTGTTATCGTGAGGTCATGTTAAAACATCTTGATTGCGTTAAGGGTTTGATTATTAGTATTGCATGCCTTGATATTGTTCTTGTATAGATTTAGTTGCCATGAGGATTGTTTAAACTATTTCATATACGTATGCTATGCCTAAACTTGTGTGCTCGCCTTTACTTTCGCATTGACATTATTTTAAAACATGTTACAGGTTGAAGGAGATGATGCTATGAAAACAATATAGTAAGGACTAGATACACACAAATTAGACGTTAGATTTAATGTTGATGTATCAATTTTGTTATGACTTTGCAAATGTTATGTTGTTTCTTTGTTTTGTTACATTGATGTATTTGACAATTTTTATGAAATGAAATATGGTTTAATTAATTATTGTCACTTATTAATGTTGTAAGCAATGAGCAATCTCGTTTGCGTCTCATCTCGATGTTTCCGTCATCGGTTGGGGTGTGACATTTTATTTATGTCGTGGTTGATATTATTGTGATTTGGTGATATGTGGTTGTTATTGTGATGATATGTAGTTGTTATTGTGATGAGATGTGGTTGATATTATTGTGATGTGGTGATGTGTTGGTTGATATTGTGATATGTTGGTTGATATTGTAATGTGATGTGGTTGATATTATTGTGATGTGGTGATATGTCGTGGTTGATTTTATGATGATGTTGTGGACATGTTTATTTATTATACCATGGTGCGCATGTACGCTAGATATTGCATGATGGTTGCGATGATTGGTTTATTCTTGCATGTTCGCGATCGTATGTTGTACGCCATATACACGACTTCTTACCCTTTATCCGACGTGATGCTTTCTTATATACTTGACGAAAAAAAAAAACCAACAAAAATTTTGTAATATATATATTTTTTTCTTCTTATAATAATAAATGTTTCTGTCATTATTAAACAATCGTTTAATTGCAATCGATATTTCATACTAGAAGACGATGCCTCCACGCCGAAGAAGTATCAACTACGACCTGCTCCCAACGACCCAAGCAGAGCTGAACGAGCGCATATCTCAGGCCATTGCGCAGCACGAGGCCAACCACACCGAACATAGCGGTGGAACCGGAGGTTCATCTAGAACCAACCCTCCCACCGGTAATTTTTTTGGTTATTCATATAACCATGTGACACTCTCATTTATCCTATTCATGCTTTGAGTCTCATTCTTGAGTTGGTACATCTAAATTGTTTCAGGTTGCACTTACGAGCAGTTTTTGGACTGCAAGCCTCTGAACTTCGATGGTACCGGCGGTGCTGTTTCATTCGTGCGCTGGACCGAAAACACCGACTCGGTCATACGAATGAGCAAGTGCCCTGTTGAGCAAAGAGTCACTGGACTCTTCATTGATGGAACGTTATCTTGGTGGAACCTCCAGGTTGAGACCAAAGGAGACGATGCTGCATATGGTCTGACCTGGGAGGAGTTGAAAGAGATTATGAGGAAAAGGTACTGTTCGAGGTCTGAAATTCAAAAGCTGGAAACAGAATTCTGGAATCTTAAGATGATTGGCTCAGACATCGCGGGTTATGTTCAAAGGTTTCATGATTTTTCATGAGTGGTTCCGTACTTGGTGGAACCGGAATTCCAAAGAATTGAAAGATTCATATGGGGACTCGCCCCTGAAATTCTAAGTATGGTGACTTCATCGAAACCGACTGAAATTGGGGTAGCGATTGAGTTAGCTGTGAGCCTTACTGAGGAGGCTGTGCGTCAAAAGAAGCTACCAAAACTTGGGGAAATCAAGAAAGAAACTACTGTGGAGACTACTCCGACAAAAGGAAGTTTTCCCACTTTAAGAAGGGTACTCGAGGTAACAACAATAACAAGAGCAAGAGACAAGTGCCAAGGGAGAACAAGGTAGCGAAAGCTTATGCCGCCACCACACCAAACAATGATGAGAGGAAGCCTTATGGTGGTGGCGCACCAAAATGTCCCAAATGCCCTTTCCACCATTATGGGGAATGCCGAGGCTCCAAATGCGGCAAGTGTGGAAGGTTTGGGCATACTATTACTGCATGTCGAGGAACTACTGATGGATGCTATAATTGTGGTGACAAAGGGCATTTCAAGAAGGATTGCCTGAAAGGAAATCAAGCTTGAGGAAGAGCTTTTGTGCTTGGAGCTAAGGACGCACGCGAGGATGCGAATGTGGTCACCGGTACGTTCCCTATAAACAACCACTTTGCATCTATACTTTTTGATACCGGGGCATATTTTAGTTTTATTTCTAAGGAATTTAGAGATATACTTGGGATAGAATCGAGTAAATTAGACATTCCTTACTCGATTGAACTAGCTGACGGAAAATTGGTAGAATCGAGTGAAGTTATAAAGAAATGTACCTTAGAACTGGGTGAACGAAAGTTTGACATAGATCTCTTACCGGTTCAATTAGGTAGTTTCAATGTCGTTATCGACATAGATTGGCTATCCGATAATCGAGCTGAAGTCTTATGTCATGAAAGGATCATTCGTATTCCACTACCAAGCGAAGAACATTTGATGGTCCACGGGGAAAAGGAAAACACGCCACTACGGATCATAAATTGCATGAAAGCCCAAAAGTGCTTAAGGAAAGGTTGCGTAGCTTTCCTAGCACATGTTGTCGATAAGAAGGCCGAGGAGCCTAAGCTTGAAGATATTCCGATCGTGAAGGAATTCCCTGAAGTTTTTCCTGAAGACTTACCGGGATTGCCACCTCAACGACAAGTCGAGTTCCGCATCGACTTGGTACCGGGAGCCCCACCTGTAGCCAAGTCTCCATATCGACTAGCACCTTCTGAAATGCAAGAATTATCTACACAACTTCAAGAGTTGCTAGCTAAAGGATTCATTAGACCGCGCTTTTCGCCTTGGGGAGCTCCAGCTTATTCGGGAAGAAAAGGACGGAACGTTCAGAATGTGTATCGATTACCGAGAGTTGAATAAGCTTACTATCAAGAATCGGTATCCGCTACCGAGAATTGACGACTTGTTTGATCAACTACAAGGTTTGAGCTTCTATTCCAAGATAGACTTAAGGTCTGGATATCATCAATTGCGGATCCAAGAAGAGAGTATACCAAAAACGGCTTTTAGGACTCGTTACGGTCATTACGAGTTTCTTGTTATGCCATTCGGTTTAACAAATGCACCGGCGGTCTTTATGGATTTAATAAATCGCGTGTGCAAGCTGTATCTTGACAAATTCGTGATAGTATTTATTGATGATATTTTAATATATTCGCGATCGAAGGAAGGGCACGAGCAATATTTGAGAACCATTCTAGAAATTCTAAAGAAGGAGAAACTCTACGCGAAATTTTCGAAGTGCGAATTTTGGATTCGCAAAGTACAATTTCTCGGACACGTGGTGAACGAGAAAAGTATTCACGTAGACCCGTCAAAGATTGAAGCCATTAAGAATTGGGAAGCGTCCAAGACTCCAACCAGGATTAGCGGGCTATTATCGGAGATTTATTGAGAACTTTTCTAAAGTTGCTCAACCGCTAACGACTCTCACTTAAAAAGACAATAAGTTTGTTTGGGATGCACAGCAAGAAGAAGCATTTCAACTTTTGAAGGATAAGCCATGTGACGCGCCAATTTTATCACTCCCCGACGGTACCGATGACTTCGTGGTGTACTGTGATGCTTCGCGTCAAGGTTTAGGTTGCGTGCTTATGCAACGGGAAAAAGTCATCGCATATGCGTCACGCCAGTTGAAGGTTCACGAGAAAAACTATACCACGCACGACCTCGAGTTAGGTGCCGTGGTATTCTCTTTGAAGATTTGGCGACATTATCTCTACGGTACTCAATGTACTATATTCACGGATCACAAAAGTCTTCAACATATATTTAATCAGAAGGAATTAAATATGCGACAATGAGGTTGGGTTGAATTGTTGAATGACTATGATTGCATGATCAAGTATCATCCGGGCAAGGCGAACGTTGTAGCAGACGCCTTGAGCCGCAAGGAACGAGTCAAGACACTAAGAGTACGTGCCTTGGAAATGACAATCCAGACAAACTTTACAACTCGTGTGCGTGAGGCACAACAAGAAGCTTTAAAACCGGAAAACATCCCAGTAGAATCCTTACGAGGAATGGAAAAGCAAATGGAACCAAACAAAGACGAAACTTTATATTTCATGGGAAGAATATGGATTCCCTATTTTGGAGATTTACGAGACTTGGTACTGGATGAGGCACACAAGTCAAAGTACTCAATTCATCCAGGATCGGATAAGATGTATCAAGACCTGAAGGAGCATTACTGGTGGCCTAATCTCAAGGCAGACATTGTAACCTATGTTGGGAAATGCCTGACTTGTGCGAAGGTTAAGGCCGAATACCAGAAACCGTATGGATTATTACAACAACCCGAGATTCCTGTTTGGAAGTGGGAACAGATATCAATGGATTTCATAACAAAGCTCCCACGAACCTCTCGAGGACATGACATGATTTGGGTGATTATAGATCGGTTAACCAAGTCGGCTCACTTCTTACCGATTCGGGAGAAGGATAGTACTGAGAAACTAGCTGAGCTCTACCTTAAGAAAATTATGGCACGTCACGGAGTGCGAGTCTCCATAATCTCCGACCGAGATGGTCGCTTTGTGTCGCAGATATGGCAGTCATTTCAAGCTTCATTTGGATCTCGTCTAGATCTAAGCACAACATTTCATCCGCAGACTGATGGTCAAAGCGAGCGAACCATCCAAACTTTTGAGGACATGCTTCGCGGTTGTGTGATGGACTTAGGTGGAAACTGGGATACTCATTTACCATTGGTAGAGTTTTCCTACAATAACAGTTATCACACTAGCATTAAAGCCGCACCATTCAAAGCACTCTACGGACGCAAGTGCCGATCTCCGCTATGCTGGGCGGAAGTTGGCGACAAACAACTCATTGGTCTCGAACTAGTCCAAGAAACCACCGACAAGATATTCAAAATCCACGAGCGTATTAAGGCAGCTCGTGATCAACAAAAGAGCTACGCGGACAAAAGAGGTAAACCATTATCCTTCGAGGTCGGAGTCAAGGTTTTGCTGAAAGTCTCGCCTTGGAAGGGCGTAGCTAGATTTGGTAAGCGTGGAAAGCTTAACCCACGATACATTGGACCCTTCGAAACATTGGACCCTTCGAAATTCTGGCAAAGGTCGGTACTGTTGCATACAAGCTAAAGTTACCCGAGGAACTCAATAATGCACACGACACATTCCATGTGTCTAATCGCAAAAAGAGTCCAACTAAAGAGACGGTTATCATCCCTGCGGATGAGATACATATAGACGAAAAACTCCAATTTACTGAAGAGACCGTTGAGGTTATGGACTGGAAGGTCCAGAAAACATGGAGAAGTCGTATCAAGTTAGTCAAAGTCAGTTGGAACTCTCGACACGGACCCGAGTATACTTGGGAACGTGAAGATCAACTCAAAGTCAAATACCCTCACCTGTTTGAGAAGACTCCTGCAACGGATAACTCAGCTTGAATTTCGGGACGGAATTCCTTTTAACAGGGGGAGTATGTGACAATTGGCAACTTTCGGGTAATTTCCGTACAATTAAACTATTAATTTAATCATGCAATTATATGTTAAAACGCCATGTTATGCTAGATTACATCTTGTATATCTGAAAATGTCATGAATTACATTTAAATAGTGCATATTATTCATTTAGATCACCACGCCTGAAAACAGTTAGACAATGCAATAAAACAACTAGTAGACTTGCCGGTTAGACTAGCTGTGTCAGCACTAGCCCGGTACTCAGCTTAACGACAGTTCTAGGACTTAGATAGAAGTCCAATAGCAATTACACATTAAATCCTAGGATGGAAAAACAAGGATTTGTGATAACACCTTCCGGAAATACTATAAGCCCTAAAAAGTGTCCGAACCGGACAATAAATAACTAATTCAGCAAAAATTCAGCATTTTAACTTCTTACTAGCCAATGTAATGTCCAGAAATAAGTCCAAACAACTTAAAATGCTTACAAAAGTATTGGGAATTCAATGATTATTCAAAAACAAGTAATACCATACAAAGTGCACCACTTGACAAATAAACAATCCGATAACGAAACGACCACTCGAACACTACTAGAAGCATCTAGTGAACTAGTTAACAATATTTTGGCATCTTACGACTAATAAGGATCACCTGACACTTTGTTTCATCCTAAATCCCTAATACACAAAACACCCTAACTAATTACCCTTGAATCCTAACTAAACATGTAACTAGAAGTTGAAACTCAACCTAGACCCCCCCTCATATGGACGGTCACATGGGGCCCACCCCATACCCCAATGTTGTCCCCCTAATCTTGTTTAAGGGCTAATGGTTAAAGGAATTGCATTTGGGAAACTTATGTTTATGTAACATAAAAGGGGACAAGATCACCAATCCTTATCACAACTTACCAAACACAAAAAAATTGCAAGACCATCTCCTTCTTGCTTCCTCTTGCTCACGGCCACAACCACCATCACTACACCTCCATTATCTTGCAACTTCCAAGCAATTTCAATGTACTTTAGGGGGGTCCCAAGGGTGATTAAGGAAGGATCAAGTGCTAGAAGTTGAAGGACCAACTTGAGGAGCTTTTATCCACCTACATTACTTCATCTTCATCATCTAGTTTCATTTGCCACTTCCCTAGCCACAAGAGCTAGTTGTAAGCCTCTTGAACCTTGTTTTAACTCATGTTATTAGTAGTAGTATGATGTACAAGTTAAATCCATCTAAAAGACTCATACTAAAAAGATGAACACATGAAGAAATCATATAATCTAAGAAAAATGAACATAATCTTGAAATAAAATAAGATTGTGTATGATTATTTTGTGCTTAGCTTGATGCTCATCATGTGTAGACTTGTAAATATATGGATCTAACAAGTGTATACATGGATCTTGAAAGATCCAAGAAAAACAAGGATGATGAACTTAGTTTACTAGAAAGATGAACATGTTAAGGGCTTAAAACAACATAAACATGGATTTTAAACCTTTTAAGAAGTTGTATGAACAAGTTGTTAAAGATGGATTTCTACAAAAGTTGTGTAATTAGTGGATATTAGTGTTTTTGAAGTTAAACAAACATGTTAAACCTAGATTTAAAAGACTACATGGTTTTATGAAAATATGAATTTATCATCATGTGAAAAGTGTATGTATGAGGTTGTTTAAATTTATAGAAATTATTATGTTTGATCAAGTGAGTTTTTTGAAGCTTAAACACATGTTTTAGACATGGGAAAACTTCTAAATCTAGGGGAAACTATGGCGAAATTTTTATAAAAATTCCATACTTAGAAAAATATAAAGTTTACTACTAAACTATTGATTTTAAGATGTTTAAATAAATTAAGCATGGCCATACCCTATTTTTATATAAAAATACAAATTAAGAAAATAGAGATTTCTTAAAGTATAAAAACAAGTATAAATATATATTTAGGAAAATATATATTTAGAAGTCACCAAGTATTTGTGTGCTATGTGTATACTAAGTGTATTATATGGTAGAAGACAAATTAGGGCATTCAAAACAATAAATACTCCCAATGGAGTATAAAGACACATGCCTTCAAAATACCAAGAAAAATACCAAGGAAGATTATACACAAAAACGCCCATACATGGGTACATGGACTAAATACAACAAGATATATATATATATATATATATATATATATATATATATATAAACTTATATATACTTCTTGATTTATATGGCCTTGGACAATTAGATGGACCTATACACAAAATATATATATATATTTAACAATATATATATTTCATATAAGCCTTAAAAATATATTATTTTTAAGAAAACTAATTTTCAGAAAATATAAAAGTTACTAGAAAGGATTTTTGTAACTTAATGGGAAATACATGAACAGTAATACATAAATACATGAACAATAATACATAAATACATGTATACTTGCCTAAGTATACATTTGGTAAATACAAATATACTTATACTAAAAATAATATTGGAAATATTATTTTACAAAGTATACATATTTATTTTTGGAAAATAATATAACTAAACACATACTTTGACTTGATCAAAGAAGTATAACACAAGGATACTTAGAAAAGTCTAAGTATACAAATACAAGTATAAGTTAAAAATCATATTATTTTTAACAACCCATCTTAACTTGGAAAATATATATTTATTCAAGAATAAATATAACTTGGGCAGGCCCCAATAACGCAAAGACATGGGCTAGGCCCAATAACACAAAGACATGGGCTAGGCCCAATGACACAAAGACATGGGCTAGGCCCAATAACACAAAGACATGGGCTAGGCCCAATAACACAAAGACATGGGCTAGGCCCAATGATACAAAGACATGGGCTAGGCCCAATGACACAAAAACACAAAGACATGGGCTAGCCCAATGACACAAAAACATGTGCTAGGCCCAATGACACAAAGGCATGGGCTAGGCCCAAATACACAAAACATGGGCTAGGCCCAATGACACGCATGCTAGGCACGAGGACAAGGAACGGGCGATGCCGTTTACACACAATTTAAGACTCGATAACAAAATACATATTAACAAGACAAGGAATAATTAATCAAGAACGCAACTAAGAACAATTTACACAAGATGGGAACTTGTACATAGATCAAGCATAGACTTAAGTGTCTAATGGAATTTAGAACACTTGTAGGTTTCGGTTCGAGACCAAGAGAACACTTGTGAGTTACACAAAAACACAAGGAACGCAAATCCATGAGTTACACAACTAGGATAATGTAACCAAACTTTGATTGTGAGGTTGAGTGCTTGATGTGTTAAACAAATGTATAAACGAAATTAGAAAGATAAACTAAGATGAACACATGGATTTATACGAGGAAAAGCCCTTGATCACTAGTAGATCTCCGGCATAAAAATCTCGGGTGATGGAAACTACCGATCACCGATTAAATTGAACTCAAGAGATTACAAATTTGGATGATATTGGGCTTGTTACAAGAGATTTCTAGTGTGTGTGTATGAAGAATCCGAGCAGTGTGTAGAAAGTGTCCGTGTTTTTCAGTAATAGCTCAATATCCCCTCAAATAATCAAGTAAACGGCTATTAACTAACTATCCGCAAAATGGGGAAGCTCCCACGTTCATCCTCAATGTTTCTATGCTTTTTTTGCACGTGTTTATTCCCAGCATATTCCAAGATTCAAGCTCGACTTAGTCTTCCGTCAATACCTATATTAAATTCAAATAAAACATTGAAGACAATCGTTAGAAACTGTCATAGTTACCAAGGATCCTTGATCCTTCTAGTATCCGGTACTCAGTACATGGATAATATATCCTCAACATACTGAAGGATCACTGATTCATAAGTAATTATAAAACCAGCCCTAACATTAGTTATGGAGTTAGACGACAACAAGATCGATGTGCGTAAGTAGGATTGATAACAATATAACATTCGTAACCATTAATCACTTAGTGACCAAGGTGAAAAAGGTGTAGATCTATTGAGCTTGAGGCACCCTCCACTCCTAGTTGTATACCATGGAGTGCTTTTGTGATCCCAATTGAGAACAAAGTGTCTCGGTTTGGTTATTTACTTACGGCGCATAGTATCGGAGGGCTCGTTACCCACTGATAGGTCCTTAAATTCCATAATTATTTTACATACCTGGATTTCAATATTGGATTACAATTATGACAACTTATTCGAAAACAAAACTACATGAACTCGCTAAACTTTTGTTGATTTTTCAAATTACATGTATTTTAGGAAAAAAGGCGTAACTGGTGATGGATTCTCGGAAGATACAATGATGGCCGCTTTTGAAGGATTTGCCTCATATACCCCTTCCTCCTTTGGGCATATAGGGGTTAAAAGCTCGATTTAATCTACGATTATAACAAACATATTTTGGTGATGTAACATAACTAAATATCGTTTTGGATAACTTATGAAACTTGTTGGAAACTTGTAAACTATGAATTTGAATTTATGTAACTTATGGCATCGTTGTTGGTTATGGTTATGTTTACACGATTGATTGCAATGATTACCGTTAAGTCACACGTTGTGCTTCCGCTACAACCAGGGTGTGACATTCTTTGCCGGTTACGGAAAAAAATCCAGATCATCGGTTTCGGAATTTAGAAACGAAAAAGATAATTTGTTTTAATTGATAATTTCAAATACGCTCCTTTAGGTTCAAGGCCACTTACACACTAACCCCTCTGATTTGGTTAAAATTAAATCATATCCTAAACTTATAATTAATTCTAATTCGTTAAATTGTAGTTATAGATACAATCCAAATTCTAATCAAGTATTATATATATATATTATATATATATATTATTGGCCAAGGATGATAAATAGTTCCCTTTTTGTATTTTTATGATTTTTTCCTATATGATATATACATTTAGAGACACATATTAAATTAATAAAGTTGGATATTAGAATGGTTAAAGTTGTTGGCTACTATATAATAAACTCAAGTTCAATTCTTGAACCCTTCACTTTTTAATGCCTATTTTTTCAATATTAATTTAACCCTTTCTAATTTTTAAATCATATTTCCCTTATCATTTAACCCTTTACTTTCAATGCTTATTTTTATATATTATTTTTAAATTTTAATTAATAATTCCTTCTTATTTTTTAAATCATGTTTCCTTATCATTTGATCATTTATGGTCATCAACATTTAATTTAATATTAATAATAATAATTTATGTTTGTTAATTTCTTTTAAAAATCTAAGTACATAATTATGCTTGATTTTTTTCCTCTTTATTCTGTCATAAATTTTGTTATAACGAAGTTGTATTTAAAATATAGTTTGCAGTTTCGTAAAACGGTATAATGATGAACTGAACCGAACCGATCCTGACAGTTTGGCTTTCTAAACAACATTCTTCATTTTCAAATAATGTTTGTATTATATTATCATTTTCTTTGTTTCGCTGCAACGCGCGACATCAAAAAATCTAGTTCTAATTAATGCCATGTGTTTTCTCTTTTAATCTGAAAGACTTAAATTATATTTTAATAATTATACAAGGATCAACTAATTTTTATCCTTGTCTTTTAATATTATTATTGTTATTATTTTATTATATGTTAAAAGAAAGAGCTTTTAACGATAACCAAGATCTATTAATTCACATGTCGGGTTTTTATTGATGTAAATTTTTTTAACTCTTAGGGATTTTTTTTATACAACTTTTAGTTATGAATAGTTTTGAATGGTTACTAAAAAGTTTGTTTCAGTGATTGGTGCGTTGTATCTATACCAATTAGATCGTGGTATGAATCCCACAAAACATTTATCTCATCTATTACTTTCACGTTTTTTTTTCAGTTATACCCCTTTACTATTTTTCTTTTTATTTTTACTTTATTTGATTTCTTTTAATGTTTTTTACCTGTTTTGCTTTCTTTTTTCTTTACTTTTTTTTATTTTTTTATTTTTTACACGCAACAGAGTTTAGTAATCTTCTTCTATACCAGGCTTGGAAAGCTTGGAGTGCATGCGTACTTTGCTTCCCTATATATAAAAATTATTTTTAACACATGTAACTCTCTAGTGCCTTTTCATTATTATTTTTCCGTCGTTCTCTCCTATTAAATAGTTAATTAAATAATAATATCAAATCATATTTTTCCGTTTCTCCCTTATTTATTTAATATTTATTTTTTCAACTATTTTCTATATTATTTCCGCTTATTATTAACTATTTAATTTAAGGTTTTATTGCTCCAACCCTATGTAACATTTGTGTTTTAATTTAATAATAAATTAACAAAACAAAGTAAAATTTTATAATAAGTAAACAGTACATCAAAATTCAATTTTAAAGACATGTTTTGACGACCGTATGTATTAACCGAATAAATTATACTTTATTCAATCTGTGTAATATATAATTTTATTCAATCCATGCAATATATGGCCTTTAAAGATATTAAACTTTTTATAACTTAATATATAAAATTACATTTATGCATTCAGTGTAACAAGTAGAGTTTTAAGCTAGTTATTTATTGTTATTATTATTACTATTATTACTATTAAATTTATTCAAAATACAAATTTGTTAATTAATTGAAATGAAGTTTATTAAATTACATTTTAGTTACGAAAAGTTTATTAAATAGAGTTTATTTAATAAAGTTTATTAAATTGATATCAATGTTTTGGTCAAAATTCATAATAAGGATAATGTAATCAAATCTGATTTTGTGAGCTTGAGTGCTTGAATGATGAACAATTGTATGAACAAATGTGTAATGTAAACAAAGGTGAACACAGAGATTTATACGAGGAAAAAGCCCTTGATCGATGAAGATCTCCGGCATAAAAAACCTTGGGTGATGGAAACTACCGATCACCAACTATATTGCATAAAAAAGATTACAACTTCAGATGTTGATCAAGTGTGGTACAACGATTGTTTGGCTAAGTGTGTGATGAGAGCTCTGGTTTGTGATAATTGCGAGAGTGTGTTCGTGAAGGTGAAGTGTGAATTGTGTCTGCCTAAAATCACTTGATCAACCCGTTTAAATAAGCTAACCACAAGTCCTATTTTCTAGGAAGATCATGCCCATGTTCACATGACCGTTACTTGGCCACCAAGTAGCATCTTAAATGGAATATTCCCGAGATTCTAGCTGAGATTTAGTCCACTACGTCCATTACCTGCGTATAATCATTAAAAATGTGAATAATTGTTAGAAATCATAAGTAATGTTAAGGATCCTTGATCCTCCGAGTTCCTGCACCATCCGCTAAGGATAAGTGGTCCAGGCAACGCTTCAGGATACATGATCCATAACTATAAAAATCTATGCCCAAACAATTGCCCCCAAATATGGCAGATAAGATGTGAATAAAGTCTGTCATATTTCTGTTGGATGCGAACTAGCCGTTGCCGCATGTAACTAGCCGTTACACTGCTTGACGCCACTGATAACACCTGCCATAATCATCATTGCGAAATATAGGGTTAGAGATAACTCCCTTTTCTTTAAGGATTAGAAAATCCTTCTGTTTGTGGAGGATGAAGCTCTTTAGCCCCTTCGCTCTTAACCTTCCTGCACTTAAAACAATTAGTGACACCCTATATCAACCCGAGTGGACCGGCCACGGAGCTAGTAGAAGCCCGGGTTGAGCATTTTAGTAACCTTAGCAGGGTTTTGATAGAAATTTTAACCTTTTAACTATACTTGGTGTTGTTCATTTTTTGGTAAAGTTTACTTGATATGCTTGTGTTTCCACATTCAAATAGATTGTATATGAAAAATCATAAGTTTTACATTATAAGAATTTAGGAAAATTCATGTTGTTAAACATTTGCCAATTATGGTATTAAAATAATCATAGACAAAATCTGATTAGATACAAGTAAATAAGTAATATACCCTTAATTGCAAGGTTCAGGGTGAAGTCAATAAGATAAAAAAGTATGAGAATAAAGCATACCAGAAAATCCAAGTTAGGATTTTGAATCCTTAGGAACTACCTTTGTACAAACAAATAAGCCATCGTTGGATTAACTTTAAGGATCCAAGATCCTTTTTGAATCAACTTGTGATTCTTCAAGGCTCCAAAACCTGTTGAAATCAACTTGGGACTAAGCCAAACAATCTGGGGACAAGCCCAAACAATTGGGGACAAGCCCAACAAACAGGGGACAAGCCCAAATAAACTAGGGACAAGCCCAACAAACTGGGAACAAGCCAATGATAACTGGGGACAAGCCAAATAAACTGGGGACAAGCCCAAAGTGCTTAAGCTAACGTGAAAACGTTAGAAACCTTAGGATACTGGCGTATGGCCTAAACTGGCGACTAGCCCATCGTAAGTGACATGAAAATGCCAAAACCTTAGCTAACGTGAAAACGTTAGAAACCTTAGGAACGGATGTATGGTACATCTACCATTATACTTGAGATCCTACATATAGCCAACAACAATGAAATTGTCAGCCCCTAAAGCGGGTACTGGTCCCATTGCCTCGAACTATACTTGGATAGCATGCGCTATTGGCGGGGTGTCAAAATGCAATTCGTGTGAAAGGTGAAAACCTTTAAACCGTAGAAGGTATTGGATACCTTAAGCTGGGGACAAGCCCAAAAACTGGGGATAAACCCAAAAACTTTGGAGGGTTGGCCAACCACTTGAATCTTTGTGAAAATTCTGCAAAACTTGAAGCTTGATAAGATCGAATGTTGAAAATTCAACACCCTTACTTTATAATAAGTAAAAAGTATAATAAGAATAAAAGCATTAGAAGAATGTTACCAAAGAAAGGATCATATATCCTTTGAGGATTTTTCGATCTGGACTAGATATAGAATCTCTAAGGATCCTTGATCCTTGCTATATAAAGTACTTCTTTTAATGAATAGCATTGCACGCTCTTGGAAGGAGATCACCATCCATGGTCAGCAAACGATATGCCTCCTTTCCAGATTCAGCTTCAATGAGATAGGGACCTTCCCACTTCGGTGCCAACTTGCCATCAGCAGGATTCGTGGTATTCTGTAATGCTTTCCTTAGCACAAAATCACCAACTTGAAATCTTCTGATCCTGCCATTCTTCTTATATGCTACAACCGTTCTTTGTTGATAACTTGCCATCTATCACAAAAGTTAGTAGTTCTACTCCCAATAAATTGGGATCCATTATCACAAATAATTTCAAAAGGAATTCCAAATCTAGTAATAATGTTTCGCTTAATGAAGGATATGACTTCCTTTTCTCAGAATTGAGTAAAAGCTTCTGCTTCTATCCATTTAGAGAAATAGTCTATCATGGCTAGCATGAGCACCTTTCCTCCTGGTGCCTTGGGAAGCTTGCCTACTATATCCATTCCCCATCTCATGAATGACCAAGAGGAGGATATAGGATGCAGAGGTTCCGTTGGTAGATGAAAAATGTTACTATGTCTTTGGCAAGCATCACATTTCCTTGCGTATTCCACAACATTCTTCTTCATTGTAGTCCAGTAATATCCTGTTCTGAGGTGTCACACCCCGACCCGCAGCGGAATAAGAGTCGGGGCATAATTGGGTTATCACCAAAGCTCATGATGTTTACTAATATGTTTCATATTCATTAAATTCAAATTACATCTCAAATGTTCAAGTCAAATTCATACAATACAAGGAAAGGAAAATTAAATAAACAATCCAAAATCTAAACTGATTTATTCTTCTAGGCCGTCCTATATGTTTCTTGCTTCAACTGGATCACCTGTATCATGTGTAAAAATGGGGGTTTTTGGGTCAACAAAAGTTGGCGAGTGAACCTTGTTAGAAGACATTTATTATTGATTTCTTGTTGTATTTAATATGGAAAAATTGTGCAATAATCATATGTGAGCAAACGTAAATAAACATACAATAACAAACAATAACAAACCACCTTGCATGAATATATGACATGAATGATAATGTATATGTTGGCAACGTCACGTTCCGCTCATAGGTAATGGGGAACGGACGGCCTATGATGATGTATGTGCGATCAAGGCTCAATCAAACGGATCCGATCGTATGTTGGCAACGCCACGTTCCGCTCATAGGTAATGGGGAACGGTTTCGCTCATAGGTAATGGGGAACAGACGACCTATGATGATGTATGTACTGAAAATGATAAATTTAATCTAAACATTAACCACACAAACAGTTGATACATATTGAATACACATTTGATCATGGATATGATGGATGCACAAGTGTTTAAATGTAATAAATAATAAGACACATGATACACCCCAAAAAGTGACTAAAACGGGGAATTTGTAGAGATTCACTCACATTGGGTGCGTTCGTTTGATGATGTTGAATGCGCACGAGTTTAGAGAGTTGATCGACGAGGAACAACTAACCTAAATAATAACGAAAAGGTACGGTAAATAAGTGGATTTTATTAACAATTTTAATAGGGTTTTTAGATTTATTTTTGTGAGTTTAGGGTCATTTTCTAACTTTAAAAATATTATTTTTAAGTATTTTTAATTGATTTTTAAATTAAATAAATAAATAAAAATATATAAAAAAATGTTGACTTTTTGGGTTGACCGTTGACTTTGACTGTTGACCGGTTCGGACTTGTGTTTGTTTGCGCTGAGTGAGGTTCGAACTTGTGACCTCTCGTACGCGTGCACGCAGCTCTACCAACTGAGCTACGTGTCTAACCCGAAATATTCTAAGTTTTAATTATATATATACTAATTAAATGTTTTAATTTATTCGATTTATACTAAAAGAATTTAAATGATTGAACCGGTTGCAGGGAAACCGAATCGAACTCGGGTCCCTTGGTTTGTAAGCGCACAGCCCAACCAGTTGGGCTGTATGACTTATCTGTTAAACTTACAATTTAAATTAATCTTAAGAACATCCTAGGTCCTACTCTAATTCAGTAACAAAAAATTTGGTTTTAATTCGGAAAGCCGGTGCGTTTGTAAGATTCGAACTCGTGACGTGCGTTATGTGTTTGCACACAGTCCACCGCTGGACTGTGTGTCTAACCCGGTTTTATATCTTGTTTTAATTAAACTTATACTTATTGTTCGACTTCATCTTCTTCGTTCAAAGACACAGACAACGATATTCGACAGTTCTTGATTAATTCGATTAACGAACATCTAAATGATTAAAATGTAATGGACAAAGAAGGTTTTGGAAATGAATGTACCGGAAAGATGATTTTCTCAGAACTCCGGCAAAGGTCGTCGGCTCTGTTTTATGAATTTCGTCTAAGCGGACCAATTAACAGTTTTGATTAACTAATTGTGAAATTAAATGACTAAACAAGAATTATCAGAGAGTTTAGATGTTCGTACCGATTCACAGCGTGATTTCGGAATTTTCAGAAATTTTCCGGCGAGTGCTGAATATCCGGTAACGTCGTCTGGGACCGATTCTGGTTGAAGGATTTAAGTTAGTATAAGTCTAACAATGGATAGAAGATGAAAGAATTGAGAAATTTACCGATTCGATGAATGTCACGGTTTTCCGGCGAAAGTCCGGCGATATCAGAAAACGTTTCCGACGAACAGAAATTAGAGCGAAAGTGAAATTGGAGGTTCTGTGAGTGTTTCCGAATTATGAGACGATGATATTGTTAGAGTAAATCAGGAAGTAAATGATTTCGGTTTTCAACTCCCAAAATCATATGAATCGAGACAATTGATGACCGAATTGATTAAGAACGTGGGCAGCAATTGATCTATCGGTTATAATCAGTAATAGCGATCACTTAACAGTCTGGACAATTGAAAGCCGATGAGCGGTTTCAGTTTTGGCGCAAACAGATGAGTTCACGGGTAGAGTTAAGTTTTATTTGTTTCCTTGTTTACACAAAAGAACTAAGTGGCGGAGTGGTTAAGTTTTGTGATGGTTGTGTCTTCCGGCTGACACGGGTTCGAAACCCGGCAGCCTATTTTCATTTTTATTTACTTTATTTTTACTTTTTAACAATTTTAGTTTCCATATTCTAAAATGTTTATTAGTTATGTATTGTTTAAAATTAAAATGAGCATTAAATAAGCAACGAAAATTTGAAACTGACTATTCGATTAATAAACGAAGCGGGTTTTGAAAACCCGTTTTTCGACGGATGTTACATGAGGATCCTTGAAAATAGTGCTATGCCCCCGGTGTGATTTCCATAGTCTCCTTCATGAAAATCCTTCAAGACTTCTTGGATCTCAGGATCCTCAATGCATCGTAGATAGGGATCTGCAAGAGATATCTTATATAACATGTTATTTAATATGGTGAATTGGGATACCTTAATCAAGGCTTTAGGTTTTTCCCCTGTGGGAATTTCCCCTTTCAGGATGTAAAATTGGAAGGATCCAGGATCCTGAATTTGACTGCACATCATTACTAGGTACAACTGCAGCGTCCTCCACTATCTCCATTGCTTCATTTTCTTCAATTGCAGGAGACAAAACATGGATGATAGGTATCTTGACATCCTCTAGCATCTTTAGGGATGATCAAAGGTTAGCTTAAGCGTCTGCTTCTGCATTTTCTTCTTTAGGTACCTGTGTCAAACTGAAAAAAACAATAGACTGGGGACAAGCCCAATACACTGGGGACAAGCCCAAATAGACTGGGGACAAGCCCAATTAAACTGGGGACAAGCCCAACAAACTGGGGACAAGCCCAAAAGAATATGTCAGTTTCCTAACTATCTTTAAATATTTGATTAGCTTTTCTCCTTTGACAGTATATGAACCATTATAATAATTAGTAATTAATAATGAATCTACATACACTTGAAGATACCTGATCCTTTGCTTAGCTAAATACACTTGAAGATACCTGATCCATTATTGGCAGTTTGGAATTCAGATGCAATGGATTGGGGTATAATTTCCCCCTGTGGCGATTTTAGTAGTAAGCCTAGTCCAGTTCCCTTAATATTTGAAGCTCTATCTGTTAAGAGTGTCCAAGGATACTTGGTCTCCTCAAGTTGTTGTACCTCCAATCAGCTTCTCTTTATAGATCCCTACTAAAATTAGCAACAAAGTCAGCTAAAGCTTGGGACTTAATGGCAGTTCTTGGTTCATACTTAATGTCATATACACTAAGCTGGACTGCCCATTTTGCCAACCTGCCAGGCATCTCAGGCTTCCTGAGGACATTCTTAATAGGAAAGTTAGTCTTAACAACAATAGTATGAGTTTCAAAATAATGTCTAAGTTTAGTAGAAGCCATGATTAAGCAAGAATAAGCTTCTCTAAATGAGAATACATGGCCTCGGCATCAAGTAAACTTTTACTTACATAGTATACCGGATATTGTTGGCCTTCATGATCCTTAACCAGGACTGCACTTACCGCTTTACCTGAAACAACTAAACATATGGATAATGGTTCTCCATCTTCTGATTTCATCAAGGCTGGTGTAGAGGATAAGTAATCCTTTAGGGTTTTGAGTGCAGCTTCATGCTTCCAAGCGAAGGTAGACTTTCTACTCTTTAAGAAGGATACCAGATCCTGCTCTATGCTATCCAGGATCCTGGATCCTATAAAAACTTTGGATTCAGGATCCTCAGGGTCTAGCAGTATATCCTTGACGTCCTGCTCTCTTGCCTCCATGACGTCCCATGGTGGATACCTTAATTGCTATGCTTCCCTTGGCTTCGAAGCTGGCTTCATTGAAGAAGTGTAGCAGTTCTTTGCCTTCTGTTGATCACTCTCTATCTTTACTACTCCCCATGGGGTTGGTAGCTTTACACATTAATGGTATGTTAAGGGGACTGCCTTCATGTCGTGTATCCAAGACCTCCCAAGAGTAACATTGCAACATGATAAGCAATCAATAACACATAATTTCCGAATAGAGTTTACTCCCTCTATGTAGATCGGGAGTTTGATGTCCCCCAATGTATTTTTTTTCCACTGAATCCTACAAGCACCGACGAACTTCGAACAATTTCGGATTTAGGAATATTCATTCTTTTGAGGACATCCAACTGGATTGTGTTCACAGAGCTTCCTCCGTCAATAATGGTCCTGCGAACAAAATTGTTAGAAATAAACAACGTAATGACTAAACTGTCATGATGAGGATCATGTATGTCAACGCGGTCATCCTCATCAAAGGATATCACTTTCTGTTGGGTTATGGTGGTCGTTCGAAGAGGTCTATCTCCATCCTCCATCTTTGTTTCCTTGGCGTGCCTTTTAGTTGCAGAAAATGAGGTTCCACAAATATCAAAGCCTCCAGAGATGAAGTTAATGATCTGAGCATCTGCTGGCGTTGGAGGAGCTCTTTTAGGAACTTTTTCAGGATCATGGATCCTTGGCTTCTTCCTTCCGAGCAGCTTCTTCCCGTAACCTTTGCTCAAAAGATAGCCTATTTCCTTCCTTAGTGCTATACATTCATCTAGCACTGGTGACCGGAATCCTTATGATAAGCACACCATTTCAACTTATCTTTCCCTTAGTGCTATACATTCATCTAGCCTTGTCACCTAAATTCTGCAAAGCAAGGATTAGTTCAGTGTTATCAGCAGAAAAACAATATTCAGAAATATGAGGATAATCTTCATCGTCTTCCTCTTGTTAATCTGCATGAACATTCTGATTGTCATGCTTGGAGTATGGCTTGGATCGATTATTCTTGTGAACGGATCCTTGATTCTCCTGTTTTGAGGATCCTGACAACCTATCCTGGATCCTCTTGTCATCCTCTAATCGGATGAATCTCAGGCCCTGTTTCTTACTTCGTCTAGATTCCTGCAAGGTGTCATAACAAGATCATCATAGAATGGAGAATCTTTAAGCAATCCCATTTTAAAGGCTTCCACAGGAGTGGCAATATCTAAACTAGGGATTTCTAAGGATTCTCTACTAAATCTAGTGATGTAATCTCGAAGTGATTCATCATGACCTTGGGTGATCCTATATAAGTCACTAGTTAATCATTCAAAGGTTCTACTACACGAGAATTGATTATTGAACAAATTAACTAAATGAGAAAACGAAGTAATTGAGTAAGGAGGAAGACTTAGCAGCCATTTGAGTGCTAATCCAGTGAGTGTGGATCCGAAGCCCTTGCAAAGGCAGGCTTCCTTTAACCTTTCTGGAATGGGGTTGATCTCCATTCTTTCCCGGTATTGTGCTACATGCTCCTCTGGATCAGTTGTACCATCGTAGAGCTTCATAACCGGAGTCTGAAAACGTTTTGGTATCTCGACATTGCTTATGTGAGGTGCAAAGCATGACACTCTATGACTTCCATCCGAGATTTCAGGAATGGGTTTGACCACTCCGGGAACACTGGATATCATATCCTTGAGTTTTTGTAACTCCGTGGCCATAGCTTGGTTGATACATGCGTCCTGCATGTAAGTAAAGTTAGTATCAAAATATATATTGAAATTGTTACCTCCCGATTAATTTGGAAATGGTATCCCAAAAGTATATCTAGTGTAAGACATGTCTGGTCCAATGGTAGGACCAGATGAAGCTATGGTCTGCATAGGAATGAGATCCCCTTCATGTACTTCGGAATTTCTGAATGGCTGTTTCCTTGAGAATCCTTGATCCTGAAAGATGTTGGATCCTGGATACATTGGTACTGAAGGCCTTGGAGGGTAATCCATGGATCCTTGAACCTGAAACGAGGATCCTTGATTCTGAAAGTAGGATCCCTTGAGTTGGAAACGTCTCCATATATCCTCCCGAACGGAGGAAGGATCCTTGATTATGATTTGTCTCCAATGATCCTTGCTGAAGGATAGAGGATCCTTGAGGCTGCATCATTGCTAGTGATCCTTGCTGAAGGATATAGGATCCTTGGGGTTGAGTCGTGGATCCTTTGGATTGCTGGATTGTTGATGATAGAGTAGCAAAATCCAATGCTCTAGGAATGAGTGGAAACTGATTTTCCACTGGTCTCTTTTGCTTCTTTATTTCATCAATCTCACGAAGGATCCTTTGGTTGGTTTTCTCCTGTTGTTCCATGTAGCCTTTCATCTGCAAAATCAAAGTAGAAACATCACTGTTAGTAGTTGTAGATGAAGAAACAACAGAGGTTTTTGATCCTTTGAAGACAGATGATGTCTTTTTCTGAGAATTTTCAGCATTCTTCTGGAATGCAGGGGGAATAGGAGGCAACGGTGCACTAGCTTGATGAGGTAACCGCCGGCATGGCATTTGAAGTGGATTTTCCCTGAGAAGTCATGTGGTTAATGGAGATGGATAGAACTGAATGAAATGAATGGATTTTTTAGAATTGAAGCACCGATTGCCCCACGGTGGGCGCCAAACTGTTTTGGTCAAATATCACAATAAGAATAATGTAACCAAATCTGATTTTGTGAGGCTGAGTGCTAGAATGATGAACAATTGTACAAACAAATGTGTAATGTAAACAAAGGTGAACACAGAGATTTATACGAGGAAAAAGCCCTTGATCGATGAAGATCTCCGGCATAAAAAACCTCGGGTGATGGAAACTACTGATCACCAACTATATTGCATAAAAAAGATTACAACTTCGGATGTTGATCAAGTGTGGTACAACGATTGTTTGGCTAAGTGTGTGATGAGAGCTCTGGTTTGTGATAATTGCGAGAGTGTGTTCGTGAAGGTGAAGTGTGAATTGTGTGTGCCTAAAATCACTTGATCAACCCCTTTAAATAAGCTAACCACAAGTCCTATTTTCACGGAACATCATGCCCATGTTCACATGACCGTTACTTGGCCACCAAGTAGCATCTTAAATGGAATATTCCCGAGATTCTAGCTGAGATTTAGTCCACTACGTCCATTACCTGCGTATAAGCATTAAAAACGTGGATAATTGTTAGAAATCATAAGTAATGTTGAGGATCCTTGATCCTCCGAGTTCCTGCACCATCCGCTAAGGATAAATGATCAAGACAACGCTTCAGGATACATGATCCATAACTATAAAAATCTATGCCCAAACAATCAAGTTCTAATTTTATCCCTCCAATACATACATACATTGGGTCCTCTACTATGGCATCTTAAATGTCTCTCCCTAGTGCATTATAATATTGTATATATATATATGTGTATATATATATATATACAATATTATAATGCACTAGGGAGAGACATTTTACGATACCCAAAAAATAAGAACTTTTCTCTTCTTAATTTATAAATAGACCCCTAAAATGAGGGTAAATTGGTCTTTTACACAATAATTATATTTTAGTCCACATCTTATTGCACTTAAATCCCTAAGTTTTAACATAATTATGGGTAATTAGTTATATTTTCCTCCTTCCACACAAACTTATAATTCTTCTACTTATTCTTGACATATCTTATAAACTATAATGTTATAAAAAATTCTAAAAGTACCGTGACGACCGACTATTTTGGTTGACGTTTCCATATTTGTCTTGGATGATGCATTAGTGTACAAGTGATTAAAGCCCAACTATATTATAATGCATGAGAGAGGGACATTTAGGATACCCAAAAAATAATAACTTTTTTTCCTTAATGCGTAAGGTACAACCCTAAAATGAGGGTAAATTAGTCTTTAAAACATTAGTTACATTTTAATCTTCTCATCTTATTACATTATAGTCCCTAAACGCGTTTACTGAGTACCAACAACATGTTGGTAACGCTCGGCACAACCTAAACGCGTGCCAACACAAATGACGTGATCTTAAACCGAAACTTGATCGGTTTATGGCATGCTACAACCGTGTACCGACGGCCAACCTAAGTCACGCGATCGTGCGGAGATAGCCAAGATCGAGTTCTGCCACGATGAGAACCCGGAATTCCGCTGGGTTCCACATTTTAATATTTATAGAACTTTGTAATTTTTTTATTTGTAGGATTTGTTAACTTTTTTTTATTTTTTTGGATTTATTAAGTTTTTATTTTTTAGGATTTTTGTAATTTTTTTAATATAATGGTGTGTTTTTTATAAAATCTCAAAATACAAAAAAAAAACCATAATCCATATGGCCAAGCCAACGCCGGCCAGCCCACGCCGCTGCCACACCCCAACTTTTTTGGGGTGGCCTGGTGGAGCCCACTTCTGCCACATGGTTAGTCACGCCCCCAACCCAACCCAAGCCCCACCACACCCGCGGTCTAAAATGAATATTCCAATTTTGTATAGATATTATTTGACAAAGTCCAAAAAGACTAGATATATGTGCTTTTTTTAGCATGAGTTTTACTCACTTTAGAATGAATATTTCGACACATGTTAGTATAGACGCTCTAACAGACATTCTACGAAAAAGGGTGGCAAAAACTAAGTGGAACACAATTTTTAAAATTTAAAACATATAGTGTTTTACCCTATGAATCTGTATCTATATCCATATTGTATTATTATAATTTTTAAATGGTGAAAGTTTAATGTTTTTTAACTAGGACTTAATTAAATCGTAAATTTTACTCAAGCAAACATTTTTAAAAGAGTAGAATCATAAGATTTTGAAAAAAATTTTATGGTGTGCCCTTTTACATTTTGTTTGTTGTTTAAAAAATATTAAACATACTGTAACTACAGAATGTTTGGAAAATCTTAACATAAAAAATAAAATATAAAAGGTATGTAAAAAATACCATAGACTTTTGTAAAAATTTACAAATAAGAAACAAACACAAGTACTATACAATATGTTACGAGATGTTTAATAAACTAACATAAACGAATATCGCATTGTTAATTGTCGCCCCACAATATTGTGTGGGTATCCTACTAGACTAACCATAGCTTCGGTTCACGATAATTACTAAACCGACCGTACCATGCACACCACAATGAAATGGACTACCCATGACTTCGCTTATAACGTATAATGCACACCACCATAATAATGCTACAATATATATTATACGTATAAGAAAACTATTCGAAACGAGTACCACAATGCAAAGTATCGCCTCCGCCGCATCGCGCGGGCACCCTGCTAGCATATATATATATATATATATATATATATAATAGAGAGAGAGAGAGAGAGAGAGAGAGAGACATATGATCGAGGTGTCGCGCCTCGGTCAAAGATAATATTTATAAACCCGATTTATCCCTAACTATGAGTTAGTGGTAGCATGGGGTCGATCCACGAAGAGTATGTGGTTTGCGTACGGACAAGATTGATTTTAAATAAGGTTGTCACTTTATGAAGCTTGCTAACGAAATTGATTAATTTGTTTGGTTGAAAAGGATGTCGGAATGGACCGACAAGTTTTGATTTAATTAATTAACTACTAGAGTTCGAGAATGATTGCAACAAAAGTAAATATGATTGTAAAACAATAGTGAGAAAACAAGGTTCACACCCGGTTCATAGGGTTACTACACGTTTTAAATTGATTTAAACGAATTAGTTCATTAACGGTTTAGAATCACGAAGCTTAGGTGCCAATTGTTATCAACATTATAGACAACGGACCACAATGCACTTTGTTACTTTGGACAAGTAAAACCTATCAATTGACAAGGCATAAATACGCATACTCATTTCACGAAGTCAAATTTCATAACTCACTCGACAATTCGTAAATACAATACAAACGCAAGACAATTATCAAAAGATTAAATGCAATTCGAATTGTCACAAATCAAATATTTAACATGTAGCAAACCCTAGAAATCTTACAAAAGTCTACACCGGGGTGAAACCTCCGGGAATTAGCCGCTCATGGTGAACGGAACACGATCAATGGATGATAAAGCCTTGAACTTGAACATATTGAAGCTTGGAGATGAAGAGGAGGTGTGGTTAGGGTTTTAGTATGAGATGGTGATGATGAGATTGGTGATTGGTGATTGATGGTGATGATGATGGATTAGGGTTAGAATCGAAGTGGATGAATTGGATGGATTGGAAGTAAATTCAAATGGATTGGTGGAAGGTTGTGGCTCCAAGAACAAGTTTCAAACTCCAAGAACTCGTGATACCCCAAAATAGGTCAAAAATCATCTTTTAACCCGTCCTCAAACTCAACAAAACAAAAATTCGCGGTGCAGCAACGGAGACCCGTCGCCGATGGCCAGGAGGGGCGTCGGCGACGGCATTTGCAGATTCACTTTTTGGCCGACGGCCTATCCTGCTGTCTACGATGAAAAGCACATGACGGGTGAGAATGCACGGGGCGTCGCCGACGGGCCAATGTGGCGTCGGCGACGGCACCCCTAAAATCCAATTTCCTGAATTTTGTTTTTCTTGATTCCGGTTGATCCCGTTCGCGTCCCGGTGCTCCGTTTGGCTTCCAATTAGCTCCTTAAACTCCGTAGGATCTGTAAAATACAAACCTTATTAAAAGTAGGCTATTCGGAATTAAAAGTTACGTAAAAACATTAACTTAAACCAAAACAAAAGCCGGTTTACACCCACGCATCACATCCCACACTTGTCGTGTGCTTGCCCTCAAGCAAATATGTTTTTCACTTTCACGTGGGTTAAACGAAAAATACACTCCCCATTCTTGAGATGTAAGTTAAGGTCTCAAGTCATACCCGCTTCAAGAATTTTGCAATTTCAAGTTATTTAACACTCAATGGACTAGTCATATGAAAATGGTTATTCAAGATTAACCCACAACATATGCATATCCCTCACAATGTTCACTCCACTCGGTTACAATTTCGCTAATTTATATGATGTATTAGCACTTTTAAAAGTGATCACTCAAAACCGAATAGAATGTCACACCCCGACCCGCAGCGGAAAAGGTGATCGGGGCATGATTGGGTTTTCATCAAAGCTCATGACATTTATTATAACGTTTCATATTTATTATTACAATTTAAAGGGAATCATACAATCATAATTACAACATGTTCTACACATCTGTCTAGACTTCATTATTTTCTTCTAAGGCATTTCCTATGTTTTCCTTGCTTCATCCTGTTCACCTGTATCATGTGTAAAAATGGTTTTTGGATCAACAAAAAGTTGGCGAGTGAATCCTATGAAAAACATTTGAACAAGTTTATTGAATTGATTATAAATAAAGTGCATAACCACATATGAGTAAATATAGATGTAAACTTATTCACAAAACACTTAATATTAAATAATGCACACACACACAATAATAGATTGTTTTGAGGCACGCGTTGTTCAACTCGTCTCCCACGAGGAACTGATGGGCCTAATGAATGTGTTTTGAGGCACGCGTTGTTCTACGAACTGATGGGCCTAATGAATGAGTTTTAAGGCACGCGTTGTTTAACTCGTCTCCCACGAGGAACTGATGGGCCTAACAAATAATTTACATACAACTTGACAATATGTAATACATAACTACAAACAATATTTACATTCTAAGTTTAGATCATAATATGGTATAGCACGAGTTTGAATTAACGAATTAGTTTAAGCGACACATGATACACCCCAAAACGTGAATAAAGGGGAGTTTGTAAGAATTCACTCACAGTGGTTGCGTTTCTTGGATTGATGAGGAATGCGCACGAAATTGGATTTAACCACGAGAGAAACTAACCTAGATAATAACATAACGGTTCGGTTAATAAACGAAGCGGGTTTTATTAACCCGGTTTTTTACGGATGTTACAGTATCCCCTACTTTTAGAAATTTCGTCCCGAAATTTAAGTAGTGGCATGTTTGTCTAAAAAGGATGGTGTTTAATTTGACAGTTACATACTTAGAAAGGAGTAAGAGTTTAAATTTTTGTTTGAGGCGGTAACGTTCCTTGTAAGGGTTGAGTACCCTGCTACAGGAATCGCTTTTTGATGCCTAAGTTAATGAATATTTATAAACAGAGTTGATTGACTAAATATGATTTCATGCGCAAGAGTTTTGATAGTTTGGAAAGATAAGGTTATATCCTAAAACAAAACTTCTAATACTAGAACCTACATGGAACTTCTCATAACCGACTGACAATGCCTCTGATCCTTTGGCAAGAATACTTATATATAGGAAGTACCAGCGGCGTATCCACCATATTCTTGTCAAATTTTCATTGGTTTTATCAGTAAATTATGATTGGTTCTATGATGTGACTCTAAAAATAAATAAACACAACAACCAATGTCTGAGTCCTAATTCTGATAGTATACATGTTTGAATGGTGACACAATCCAATTTCTTTAAATGATGAGATGATATGAATGCTAAATCAGTGAGTATAAAACAAACTTCAACCAAGACATTACTAAATCCTACATGGAACTTCTCATAACCGCCTGACAATGCCTCTGATCTTTTGACAAGAATACTTATATATAGGAAGTACCAGCGGCGTATCCACCATATTCTTGTCATATTTTCATTGGCTTTATCAGTAAGTTATGATTAGTCTATGTGACTCTAAAACATAAACAAACACAACAACCAAAACTTGAGTCTTAATTCTGATAGTATACATGTTTGAATGATGACAGCTCCTCTCTCGTTTGTTATGATGGAGAGGTTAGTCTATGTAGAAATGGAACACAATCCTATTTCTTTAAATGATGAGATGATATATGCTAAATCAGTGAGTGTAAAACAAATCTCAACCAAGACATTACTAAATCCTACATGGAACTTCTCATAACCGCCTGACAATGCCTCTGATCCTTTGACAAGAATACTTATATATAGGAAGTACCAGTGGCGTATCCACCATATTCTTGTCAAATTTTCATTGGCTTTATCAGTAAGTTATGATTAGTCTATGTGACTCTAAAACATAAACAAACACAACAACCAAGCTTGAGTCTTAATTCTGATAGTATACATGTTTGAATGATGACAGTTCCTCTCTCGTTTGTTATGATGGAGAGGTTAGTCTATGTAGAAGTGAGACTCAGCCCAACTTCTTTAAATAATGAGATTGAAATACGTTGAGATTTATGATGATATGAATGTTAAATCAATGAGTATAAAACAAAACTGAAATAGTAATTCGCATTAAGATTCTTGGATAAATTTCCAATTTATAATTGAGATACGTGAAAGTTGAGATAACATAAAGAAAAACATAAAAACAAAGCGGTTGGAGTTGAATCTTGATTTTTGGTGAAGGAGACTAGTTGGGTGGTTCGTTTGGGCCGTCATTATCTTCAACAGGATTGGCGTTGATGTTGAAAACTCTTCCTCTTGCTGGTGGCCCAGTGGTTAGGTTTCCTTGATTTTCTTGGTTAACCGGGTTTGCTTGAGCTTGGGCGTTTATGATGTTAACCAATCGAGGGCACGTGTTTCTATAGTGGGTAGGGTCGCCACAATTAAAACAAGCTCGAACATATGGGAACATGGGGTATTGGGGTTGTTGATAGGTTTGGATCATGTTTTGAGTAGGGGGTGAGGTTTGGTTTTGAGAGGTGCGGCAAACCTTGCTCAAATGACCATAGCGTCCACAATTCGCACATAGTCGACAAGGTAAGGTAGATGGATGGTGATAAAAACAGGTGTTACATTGAGGGTGAGGTCCAAGGTAAAGTTTCTTATTTGGGTAAGTTGAGTTGGGTGCTACTTGAGTGATTGGGATAGCTTGGAGGGGTATGGCTTGTGAAATTGGTTGGTTGCGTTGGGTGACAGCGAAAAGTTGCCCATCTCGTTTTCTCTTAGAAATGGATCGTGAAGGGGATTCGGTTTGGGTGGAGTTCGAGGTTTCAGTTGATGCTTTATCCTTCTTCTTCTCCTCCTTGAAGTCCTTATTTCTTATGCGGTTCTCGGTGAGTTCTGTAGCTAACTCCATAACTGCTTCCAAAGTTGCAGGTGTGGTACTTATTACAGAGTCTTGAATTTTTTAAGGAAGACCTCGAATGTAGTGCTCGATCAAACGGTAGAGGGGAGTGAACAAGTTGGGAACCATTTGATTTAACTCGAGGAATCTCTTGTTGTATGTGGTGTGGTCGCCTTCCTTTTGTTTCAACGAATAGAACTCATCCTCTAATTTCTTGATTTCACTCCTTGGGCAAAACCGTCTTGTCATGATTTCCTTCAACTCTTCCCAAGTCAAAATAATAGCATCTTCAACGCCTCGTTTGGCCTTCTCTGTATTCCACCATGTAAGTGCTATTCCAAGTAAACGACCAGTAGCATATCGCACTTTGCGATCATCGGGGCAATCGCAATTTAGAAAAGTGTTATCCATTTCCTCAAACCAATGGAGGAGAGCGGTGACACCTTCAGTCCCTTCGTATTTTGGAGGGTCGCAGGATTTGAAATGCTTGAAGGTGCATTTAGTGGTATTTGGGTGAGGGTTGATAACATTTTGATCTTCTTGATTGATGGGATTAGCGGTAAGGGCTTGCTGAACTTGAACTACAATGTTGGGTATTACGACAGCCATTTGTTGAGCGATTTGGGCAGCCATGCGCTCGCGGGCTTTTCCTGATTTCATCTTCCTACGAGCGAGATTAGAAGACATCTACAAGGAATACATATCAAAAGTAGGGGTTGGATGTTTTTGGGATCATGTGTCGTATTTAGGAATGAACATTCATAAAATAAACATAGCATAATAAATCTACTACATCCATAGGATGTCTTGGGCTTTGCTCGTAATTGGACCTTGCATGCCGCCATACTTCACCTTCGTAATCACGTGGGCCCCCATGATTACCGGGTTTTTCATATGGTTCGCATGTGTTAGCCTGGTTACGTACACTAAAACCCGGAGAAAATCGAGAAATAAGTATGTAACGTATGATATTCGGAATGTATCCAGGTGTGGATACGGTGACACCTCAAAGTGGGGTTAGTTTGAACGACGTTTGGTGTGGCATGCTTTGGCCTAATAGGTCCTTCGTACTCTCATCGTTAGCCCCAGGTAGGCAAACTGGTCCGTTATATTGATTTATACGAATGCCAACCTAGACAGGACGTTCCGACTATTGGTACTTGTACCCTTACAGTTACTACATGCCCGTCGCAGAACTCACTTTGATGAGATTTGAAAAAATGAAAAATGCGACAAAATCTTGAATAACGGAAGTATGAAGATGAATTGAATATGTGAACATCGAAATATGTATGTAAGTATGTATGTTTGACTGTAAGTATAATTCATTATGTATCACAAAATGTAATATTGGAAGTGTTTGCATGCATTTGCGTATGTAATAAATATGAAAGAAATAAACATCATGAGTTTGCATATAACCACATAAACAATTAAAACCTAATCAACTATAGTATAGGCTCTAAGGGTCTAATAACCTATCCTATATCCCTATAGTCAAAAGCTCTGATACCAATCTGTCACACCCCGACCCACAGCGGAAAAGGTGATCGGGGCATGATTGGGTTTTCATCAAAGCTCATGACATTTATTATAACGTTTCATATTTATTATTACAATTTAAAGGGAATCATACAATCATAATTACAACATGTTCTACACATCTTTCTAGACTTTATTATTTTCTTCTAAGGCATTTCCTATGTTTTCCTTGCTTCATCCTGTTCACCTGTATCATGTGTAAAAATGGTTTTTTGATCAACAAAAAGTTGGCGAGTGAATCCTAAGAAAAACATTTGAACAAGTTTATTGAATTGATTATAAAATAAAGTGCATAACCATATGAGTAAATATAGATGTAAACTTATTCACAAAACACTTAATATTAAATAATGCACACACATACAATAATAGATTGTTTTGAGGCACGCGTTGTTCAACTCGTCTCCCACGAGGAACTGATGGGCCTAATGAATGAGTTTTGAGGCACGCGTTGTTCTACGAACTGATGGGCCTAATGAATGAGTTTTAAGGCACGCATTGTTCAACTTGTCTCCCACGAGGAACTGATGGGCCTAACAAATAATTTGCATACAACTTGACAATATGTAATACATAACTACAAACAATATTTACATTCTAAGTTTAGATCATAATATGGTATAGCACGAGTTTGAATTAACGAATTAGTTTAAGTGACACATGATACACCCCAAAACGTGAATAAAAGGGGAGTTTGTAAGAATTCACTACAGTGGTTGCGTTTCTTGGATTGATGATGAATGCGCATGAAATTGGATTTAACCACGAGAGAAACTAACCTAGATAATAACATAACAGTTTGGTTAATAAACGAAGCGGGTTTGGTTAACCCGGTTTTTGACGGATGTTACATAGAACATATACCCACATATGCTTGCAGCTCAAGCATTCTCCACCACCGAACATGAATACTAAGCACAAGTCAAAAGGTCTTTAACGGGGCTAGGCTAAGGGTTTGGAATAGGATATTTAAAGCGGCTAAGGTGATGCAAATTCGATCTTTGTTACGATTACACTAAACCGACTAAACACAAGTCGACAACTAATAGGCTAAAACGTCCGCCTTTTATTCACAACTACCGCACATCTTTTTGTGTTTTTCTTCAACCATTCTTCTCTATTTTTCATAGTATTTTTTGATTTTTTTTCAAGCTATATACACAACTAATACTATGATCGAATTTCCATCACATGGGTTAGAAAGGTTTAAGGTTAAAGGCTAATTTGGGTGATCAAACGAAAGGATTAGGCTCAACATTGGCTACTAGGGGATATGTTTGGGTAAGGCTAGATAAATGGTGTAAAACAAAAAGGTTTACTTACTGCCTTAATCATTCTTATGCTTGCATTCGGTCTATGGTCTCAAACGTATCAAAAGAAGCAAGTTCTACAATACATGACTAACGGACCACTCAAACAAAGAAACATGTATATGCATAATGTATACAAGTGGCTCAAAAACTCACATATTAAAGGTATGAAATGTGATATGCACAATTACAAGTTTCTTAGGATAATTATTCCCAAATAACCACCCATTAAATATTTTTCATGCCTTTAACTTGAACTCGACCATGACAAAAGACCAAATGGTTCGTGCCATCCCTCGCTAACTTAGTTACTTGTGCTTTTTTTTAGATTGCTTCAAACAAAGACATTTTTGAAAAATTTTTGAAATTTTCCCCCATCCCCACACTTGAGGTTAATATTGTCCTCAATGTGTAGTGTTTAAATGAATGGGTCAAGATCAAAAAACTTTTACTACCCCATCCTCACACTTGAGGTTAACATTGTCCTCAATGTGTAGAATTAGAGCTCTTTATAATGCACAAGGGATGTTAGCTACCTAGTTCTACCACTTTTATGAAGATATCACCGATTCATACGTTAATTTACTTTGATTTATGTGGAAAATAATGTACAAAAATAACAATCCTAACTCACTTTCGTAGGAATCACGGTTGCATTTAGCTTATGCAACAAGCCCTTTTAAACCTTCCAATAGCTTGGAGACGAGTAGGTCTCGTGAGGGTTATATAGAGAACACACCCACAATGTTCATTTAACTAGGAAAGCAATAAAATCTAACTAGAACAAAAACTAAAAACAAAAAGTACAACAACATAAAACATACCTCGCCTACCTTTGGTAATGTTCGTTTGTTCAGATGAACATGGCTAACAAGCCCAACATCAGAGTTGGTATTTCTAACGGTTCCTGCCATGTTGTATATCTTATCAAAATTTCCACAGTTACAATCATTCAGGTACAGTACCACTCGACGATCATTATGAACATTTTCTTGAAATTTATTTCATTTAAATATTCATACCTTTTGATGGTTATTCACCTATAACCCTTTTACAATTTCCCTACATGCGTACTATACCATTTTACACATTCTATTCTTACACATATATCTTTCATTCATGTCACTTTAATTTGCTACCATTAGTTCGTACGTAAGTGGTTATTCAACCAATAATGTTCTATCTAACATCCACATATTAAACAGTTTACTAACCTTGTTGTCTTGGCACATTACCACGACCCGCAAAATGCTTCGGCCATCTTCATTGTGAGTCCACACCATCTACGGGGAAATCTCATCCATCCGTGCGTTGAGCTTCCGCTCGTACACGTACTTTCCCAACTCTAATACCTTTATCATACCAAGAGTTCTACCACCCTCATCTATAAATAAAGTATTAGTACATTTCATTCGCATTCCTTCAAGTATGAAGTTTATCAAATCATATTGTTTACATACTAGTCATTTCTAGATTCTTCTAAATCATTATTTCGTTTGACCCATTCATAACGAGCCAATATATAACCGTTCCTTAACATATCATTTTCTTTCGCTAGTTGCATAATTTCTGCAGTTTGACTTTTCAGGGTCAAGCTGCAAGTTTCTTATTTATTAATTATTGAAGTACGCGTTTGTAATTTTCTTCAATTTAGGCAGACTTACGAAACATTGTTTTTAGATTTTCTTGCAAAAATCTTCTTTCATGTAACTACTTAAATCATTCTTCCGGGTCTTAGCCCGTCATTCGCTCTGACTCCCAAGAGTCGATTGCTAACACACCTAACACATAAATCATTCAATACTTCTTCCTTTCAATTAAAATTATTATTCTTTTGTTATACTATCGCCATTTAGTTTGTACTTACTTATATGACTTGTTTCGACTCAATCATGGTCAAATTGTCAACACATTCTTAGGTAGGTTAATTTCATCCTTTTTTGTCTTAAATCCGTCTCGCAGATTCAAACATATCATTCATACTTTTCATTCATTCTACAATTTGAATTCGTCTCGCGGATTCAAACATATCATTCATACTTTTCATTGTTCCGTACTTACTTATGGATTCAACATTCTTCATTCTTATCATTCATGCTTTGTATTCTTACATAGTACTCTCAATTTCCTGAGAGTATTACTACCCATTTCACCCGCACGTCCACCTACTACCCAATTATACCGGACATACCTGCGGTAATTACCACGGTCTCACGAACGTCATATGCTTCTTGCGTACTGGCCAGGTACGCAATCCACATACTAGTTTCGTGCCTTCATGTAATCATCGCCTTATGTCCGAAGAATTAGGTTTTGGCACATGTAACATGTTCAAAACTTTATCACTATATCATCTTTGTCCTTCATTTAAAATTTTCCTTCCCTCGGAAGGTTTTACCATCACCGGTACCCACATACTGAATTTACGTACCTGGGTCAATTTGTCTTATAACATGCTTTGGTGTTAGTCCTAGATCACATTCGCAGATCATCCTCTTCAAACAACTTTTGCTTACCTTACACAAAACATATCGTTAGTTTCTTTATATACATACTTAAGTACATACTTGCATTCGCTTCTACCTTCGGATCGTGATCGTATCTTGGATTGTACGGGTTCCTTGTCACAAGAGCACACATGTTTGAGTTCAAGTATTCACCTCCTTGTACTTGATTTCTCTCAAACCAGAGCTCTGATACCAACTTGTAAGACCCTAACATGTTTAAACCGAAAAAGACGCAGTGGAAATATGTGACATAAAATTTTTTCTTATTAAAACCATTCCTTCATGATTAAAAGTCTTTTCTAAGACAAGTCTTTATTGATAATTGCATTGTACATTTCATTTGATACATAAACATATCACAAAGCTAGTAACCGCAAGGCCACACATTCCCATACAATCCGTATTATAACTCGATCTTCATTCACTCACGTCTCTTGATGGTTATGACCCTTAAATCTACACAACCTGCATTCACCACATACATTCACATCATTAGTGCTTGAAACATTATACAATCTAAGTATATAACTAAAGGATCACATCGCGTTTTATCCTCCAGTACGTTCCATTTAGATATCCTTCTGAACTCGAGCATTTCTTTCCAAGGTCTATCCTTTGAGGTGTATACGATAATATACCTGCGCTTCATTTCATTCTCAAACAATTCAGTTAACATTATAAATCCTTACATATTAACACAATGAACTTCTTCGTACGAGTCTCATGCTTTGGAATGTATAAATTAATAACACATGTACAAACCATCAAATCCAACTCATTCGTGTGTAAAGACCTTCTACAAACTTACATACTTCTCTACCAAATCTCTTACATAAATCCTACATACTTACTTAGCCATTAAGTGCATCATAAACGTAACATCATGTTTATATGATAAAAATCTTACTTATAAGACTTAACCAAATCGTATCAAACCATATTTACATCAGCTAGTGTACATATCACGTCTTCGCACACGTTCCATAGGCTTCCGTTCTTACCCGAACCCTATATAAACTTTAGGATAAGCTTGGGGTACATTTGGGGAAGCTATATGGGCCTTGGAATTAAGCAAAAGTGCGAAAAATGCGAAAAACGAGTTTCCGGCATCAAACCCGCGTAGACAGCAACTTAGGGCGTCGACAGCAAAAGGAGAGTGCGTCGGCGACGCCCTCTAGAAATGCCATTTTTCTGCTGTGTTGTTTCGTCGTTCGTACGCACTAAAACTTGCATAACTTTTGAACCGTTGATCCGTTTAACCCCATGTTTCTTCCTACGTGATCGTAATTTGGTCCTTTATCATATGGACTCAAAATCTAACATCCATATTGAGGACATTCTTGACTTATACGTTTTTGGCTTAATATTCATTTTCGTCATTCGTACGCACTAAACTTGCATAACTTTTAAACTGCTTACCCGTTTAACCTCACGTTTCTTCCTGCGTGATCATAATTTGGTCCTCTATCATAAGGAATCAAAATCTAACATCCGGACTAAGAACATTCTAGACTATATGTTTTTGGCTTAATATTCTTTTACGAATTATTGGACACGTTCATGTTTTTATCAAATAACCCATTTGTTTTTACTCAAAACTCACATGAACATTATAACTATAGAAGTTTTACATTTCCCGGAGTTCCATACATGGATTTATGCACCCGATATCCGGTATGCGTTAAACTCATTTATTTCTATCAATTATACATAATTGAACTTGTTAGAAATAAATACTAAGAAGTGATTCCAGAAATCACTTACCTCGAGTGCTCGTTTCATACATGCTTCCTCATATCCTTTCCATTAGCCTTCCAGGCTTTCTCCCCATCTTGACATGATCCTATACTTTCATGTCATCATGGTTACCACTTCGTTAGTATGAACACACATTCTAATATTGCATTCGTTTCACATTCATATTCTATATTGAACTTTACTCGTCCAATTGTAACAACACAATGTATAAGCTAGAAGTCGCATCTTTTCATTCCACATAAGTCTTCGTGTCGTCACATATAGCACATATTGATATAGTATGTACTTAATAATTTCTCGAACATCACATTTGTGACCAAAACCTTACTACGCTATTTATGCACAATTGACTTGTAGAAAGTCAACTGTCTACCTTATGAATTATCAATCTAATCTCATACCTCTACATCGCTATAGTCAATTATACTACGGATATCATATACATTCCCTACTCACGTAATAAAGCACGCATACGACCACATGATTACATATGCACACGCAACATAACCAATTCCTTCCATGCTAGTCATCTTATGATTCCACAACTAACGACTTCATTCGAGATAAACTAAGTTAACATTATCTTTACTAGTAATTCTACATGTCATATAATGACACCACTTTCGCTTCTTAATTCCTACTACAAAATCGACTAGACGCATAAGGTGTACCATATCTTCGAACATAGAGTACAAGCTCTTAATGCACGCTTTTACCACATCATACTAACAAGTGTTTGTGTGTGATATTTTCATATTAAAATTCAACTTTCAACTTATTCCAATTTAGTCCCTCATGTTTGCCCCTAAAACATAATTGGCACAACTTTCCTCCTATAATAGTGTTAGGATCTGAGTTTGAATTACTTGTAGTTTTTGTTTCAAAAATGGAAAATGATTAAATTAAAAGAGATTTGCAGCGGAATAAGATGGAAAACTTTTACTACAAGCAATGGTCGTTTGTTTTCATCATTATCATGCTTTCAAGTTGATTAACTTGCATGTGATTCACAAACTCCCTCTCAGCCTTTGCAATTACAGTTTGGTAATGAGAAAATACGGAGAATATAATATGTGAAAGTTGATCTTTTAAGAGACAAGTTTAAAGGTTACATGAGTTGCCTATTTATACTAACTATCTAACCTCTGAGCATCTTTGATAACATCAGGGTTGATAGTGACAGGAAACTAATATGTAACTAACTCTAAACACTGCTTATACTAACTATCAGTGCTTGGCACTGTTACATTGATTAACTAAGCCAATGACTAAACTCTGATCACTATCCTCTGTCCCTTGTTAACTCTGGCAGACCTTGAAACTTTGTGAAGGCAGATAATAGGATGAGCAGTCTTTATGGAAAGCAGTGTAAGTACATCAGAGGTTGTAACCTCTGATAGTTGAACTAAAGCTCGGATAGTGTTATTTGGCTTTATATCATCTGTTCCTTTCAATGGGTTCAATCCCAACAATCTCCCCCTGGAACAGATGATGCCAAAAACACTTAATTCTTGGTTTTTATTCCTCAGAAGGAATTCTCTTATTTGACCTTTGAATTGAAGTTCAAAGTTAAGAGATTCCATGTCATCAGCATCCTTCACCAGCTCTAAACATAGTAGTTCTTGGAAGTCTTCTACTGTAAGCTCATAAGCATCTTCCATGGATAGTTTAGTGGCTGCACCATCAGACTTGAGCAATGTCAATTCATGGGTGTCTTTGTCGACCTTCCATTTTAGAATATTTGGGTGTGATGGTTTTCTTGAAGGAGCTTTTATTGTAGAGGTTTGTAAATGAGCCATCTTTGATAAATCTTTAGCCAGCTTGGCACTTGTATTATCTGTGTGATAATCAATCATATTATGTATCCCTTCTTTGATAAATGTATCCTCAAACTCTTTGTCAGTCTTTTCATTCATCTCCCCTTGTTTTTTCCTGTGTTGCAGGGCAAGTGTGAAGTGGGCAGATGTTGAGCTGGACTTTTTAGAGAGTTGAGCTCTGAGGATAGCATCTTCTTTTGAATAGTTAGGCTTGGGAGGCATGGATGGATCCTTTTTCCTTCTCCCTTCCAAACTTTGTAAGTGTCTATCACCCTCACCTCACCCCATCTCATCACTTGGTTTTTGGAACCATAATGATTTTGAATCAGTTCTTGCTTCATTCTCTTCAACTTCAAGGCATTTTCAGTGATATCTTTCTTGTATAAATCCCAGTTGGGAGGAGTTGGCTTTTTAAGAGGATCTTTCAACATTTCTTGCATTCTGTTGATTTCCTCCCTCAGTTCATCTATGCTCCAATCCCTGAAATGTGGCTTTGTTGCCTTATACATCTTCTTTTTCATGATATACTCAATGAGTTCACTCTTGAGCAACTTATCTTCCCATACTCACAACTGGTTGCTCAGATCCTTGACAAAATTTTGTAGAATGGTGACTTTACTCAGTTGAAAGGACATGGTAATATGTATCTCTCTATCATTTTTACCAGTTGATTCTCTTTTGGCAATATCCTCTGCTTGTTACTTTTTCAAATCTAGATAGGCATCAACATTTGCTGGTCTTGGATAGCCATCAAGGGATAGAATTGTTCTTTTGTCAGGGTCATCCTCTGAAAGGAAACTTAGATCTCTTCCCTGACTGCTGGTAAATCAAGAGGATACAATTTTGATGCAGGAATGACTTTAAGAGTTGAAGAAGTTGTAAGCACTGATGTGGGGATCACTGGTGTTGATGATAGTGGAAGAGGTGTAGAGATCTCATCATCATTATCACTTTTGTGATTTTCCTCCTTTTAAACCTTAAAGTAGGTGAAGGTGGTTGTGGGATTTTTGGTAGTGTGGATAATGGTTGAGTTGATGTGGGAAATGTGATCATGGCAGTGGATGGAGTTGCATCTGTTGCAACCTCTGTTGTATCAACAGATGTTGACACAACAGTTGCTGTAACATCTGCTTGTGTGGATGTGGGTTGTGGTTTTGAAGATGTGATAGGTTTTTGAGAGGTAGAGGTTTTCAGGGTTGGATTGGTTTCAGGCTTAGTTTTAGGAGGTGTGGATGTTGGTTGCCTGGCTTTTCTAGCAGGAGCTCTTTTTGATGAAGTACCAACCTCTCCTTTTTCTTTTTGTTGATCAATCTTTTCTCAACCAACACCCTGTTCTCCTCAATCATATTCTTCTTGTGACTAGCCCTTGCCTTGGCCACAATTTCTTCAGTTAAATCTATCGTCTTTGAACCATCAGGCCTTGGAATGTTCAATGTAGGTCTGGCCTTATCATCATCTATTGTTAGCTTCTTTGGACCCAAAGGTTTCTCCCCCTTTTTGGCTTCATCTGTTGTAACAAATATAACCGTTAGAGGTACATGGCCAGTGGTTGTGAGTAGATGTGCTTTGATGGCTTTAATGTATGCTGCAGTGTCTTGATACCTTGATTCAAACATGTTTCTAACATCATTCATCTGGTGCTTGCGTTGTAAATCCAAATAATGTTGTTGATGTTGAAACAGAGGGTTAAGAGCTTCTTTGAGATCAGTAGTGGATAGAACAGAGGGTTGACTTTTTGTAGCTATCATCTGCTTTAATAAATCTTTGATTTCACCAATAGAGTTTTCTATTCTGGTCACTCTCTCCGTCAAATCCTAGTATTTTAGATCATCACCTAACTTAATAGCACCATCTGAACTCCTACCAGTGGTGGTAGTTATATCTATGTTATCATGAGCAGTGGTTTTAGGACCAGCTTCAAACATAGATGCCCCTTTGTCTTGGTACTGGGGACTTCCCACAATAGAGGTAACAGTTGTGTTGCCTCAGCAGTGGTTGCCTTCAACCAAGTCTTATTAATGAAACCACTGTCCAACTGAGAACTAGGGAGTTCAGCAATTGTAGTGGCTGCTTGTGTTGAACTATCACCAAGGGTTACATGTAACCCAAGGGATGTAGCCTCTTCATTTGCTGATGGGCTAGCAATGAATAAAAAATCAGACCCAGCCACTGGATGAAGTATATTCTCAATAATAAGTTGTTGAGAAGTGCTGGTTTGTGTCTGAACTAATTCAATTGCATTCAGCAATGGTACAATTGTGGGTGGAAGTGAAGGTATTGGTGAAGATGGTTGAGTAGAAAGCGACATTGCCCTGGGAGAGGGGCTGTGGAAGATAAACCCAAGTGGATCTAGAGCTTCATAATTTGGTGTCCCTGTGTCTACAACCTTTTCCTTTTGTGAGGAAGAATGAGGAGTTTCAAAGCCGGTGGGAGATCTTTGAACCATCTGCTATGAAGAGGTAGCAGAAGTGGTTTGTGACTTTGGTGCTGTCACAGGGTTAACCTCTGGGATCTCATCTTCCAGAGGACCTTTTTGGGTTTGGTGGGCTTTTTGGAAGTTGTTTTGGTTTTCTTTTTGGAAATTTTTGGTGTGGGTTTCAGGGCAGCAGTTGTGTTGCCCTGATCACCAAGAGCAGTGGGCTCAGTAGCAAGAGGTTGAGTTTGAACATTTTGTTTTGGAAAAACTTGCTCATCCTCCTCTACTTGTGTTTCTTTATCTTGTTTTGTTATTCTGGTGAAAGTTTCATGATTAAGGCGGCCTGGATTAACCACAGCGCCAATTTTACTTTCAGGACCTTTAATTTGATCTTGTAAGTAAACACTCAAGAACCGTGGATGCATCAAAAAAGCTTTTCTTTTTTAAATATTTTTAAAAGTATTCACAAGATCATTGAACAGTATCTAGGAGTAGTTTAAATCGGTGTCAGGTAAAATTGCATACCCCAGATATTGCATGTACAATGGGATTTCATTGAAAGCAGTGGATTTTGCTGAGAGACAAGTAAGAATTGTGTGAAAGAAAAATCTCATCTCAGCAGGAAAGTTAGGTTTAAAAATGGCCATACCTTTCATCTAGCCGATATAACCTCTTTCCAGAGACTCTGCTTGGATCTCATTAATGGGAAATGGAACAGGGTGTTGTATGTCATTTAACTTGAAAATTTGAGAGATCGATTGGGGGCTAATTTGCATCAACACTCCCCCTACTCTTGAAATTATTATATAAGGAACACCATCAGCAGATGAGTGAACCTTTGCATTTTTTCAGAAATCACGAAGAGCATCAATGTAAATGGGGGCTTTGACGGTTAACATGTGCAAGAATTTAGACTTTTGCAAAATTTGACTCATTGGATGATAGCGAGTATTTGCGTCGTTTTCTTCAAGTATGGCAGAGTAGTTGTGTGAGGTTTTGATTATGAGAGTGAAAGGTGGAGGTTCTTGTTGCGATTTTGAAGATTTTGCTTTGGATTTTGAAGATTTTGATTTGGGAGCCATGGTGTTTGAGAGAAAAAACTATTTTGAGATTTGGAAATCGACACAGTTTAGGGTAACCACTGTTGAGATAAAACATGGGTTTTATAGGGGTTTTGAAAAAGTGAACATGACGTGGCATCTGTTGCAAGATCTGATGGCTAACATCTGGTCACGTGTAACCTCTGATGAGAACAGTAATCGTTGATGTGGCTAAAACTATTTTAGGACAGAGGTTTGAACAATACTGATTTTGTTAACACTATCAGAGGATAGCCATCAGTGGTTTTGAAGAGGTGGAAAAATAGAAGTCAGAGGATACACTTTATTGGTGGATAAGATTTTAAAGCCTATCAGAGGTTTTGAGCAAACAGAGTCATCAGACTTTTAAAGATTTATTGAAAAATTTCAATTTTAAACTATTTTTAAGGAATTTTTGAATTTCTGAAAACATTTTGATGCTATGTACACATGGATTTACAAGAAAACTTGTTTTTAATCCATGTTTAGCATACCAAGCCTTGAGATCAATTTTTCAAAGGTAGATGTATCCAATGCCTTGGTTAAAACATCTGCCCATTGATCTGAAGTATGGACATGATGCAAAGAAATCAAACCTTTTTCATAGCAATCTCTCACAAAATGATGTCTGATGTCAATGTGCTTTGTAGTTGAATGAGAAACTGGATTTTTAATGATATTTTCAGCAACTTGACTGTCCAATTTGAGTGGAGTCTTTAGTGCAGTGATACCAAAATCCAGCAACTGGTTTTGAAGCCACAAGAGTTGAGCAGTGCAGCTAGCAGCAGCAATATACTCTGCCTCAGTTGTGGATGTTGAAACTGCAATCTGCTTTTTGCTTTGCCAAGACACTAGACAATCACCTAGGAATTGACATCCTCCTGATGTGGACTTCCTACAATAAAGACCCAATCATGCTTCTATAAAGAGTTTGATCAACAAGGTCATCTTTACCATCAATGGTGACTAGCTTGGAGGTTGCCATGGGTGTGCTACATGGTTTACAATCATCCATATCAAACTTGTGAAGCAGTTCTTTCACATACTTGTTTTGATGGATAAATGATTGTGCAATTGTTTAACTTGAAGACCAAGAAAACATTGGAGCTCACCCATTGCACTCATCTCAAACTCTGCTGCCATGAGTTTTCGAAACTCTTCACACATAGCAGTGCTTGTGGAACCAAAAATGATGTCATCCACATAAATTTGGACAAGCATCAAATCTTTTCCTTTCCATTTTAAAAACATGGTTTTATTTATTTGCCTGTAGTAAACCCTATGGATAAGAGAAAAGTGGATAGAGTTTCATACCAGGCTCTTGGTGCTTGTTTCAAGCCACACAATGCTTTGTTGAGCTTGTAGACATGATCAGGATGGAATGCATCTTCAAAACCTTGAGGTTGACAGACATACACCTCTTCTTTGATTTTTCCATACAAAAATGCACTCTTTATATCCATTTTAAACACCTTTATGTTGTGGTTAGTAGCAAAAGCTAAGAACATGCGAATAGCTTACAACCTTGCTACAGGAGAAAAGTCTCATCATAGTCTATACCTTCTTCCTGTCTGTAGGCTTGAACCACGAGCCTTGCTTTGTTTTTGACTACAATACCCTTTTCATCAGTTTTGTTCTTGAAGACCCACTTTGTGCCAATTGGACTTACATCTTTTGGCAGTGGCACAAGCTCCCAAACTTGTTGTCTTTTGAACTGAAAGAGTTCTTCTTGCATGGCTTCTACCCAGCTGTTGTCTTTCTGTGCCTCTTGGTACTTGACTGGCTGTATGAGTGATAGAAAACCAGCAAAAAGACAAATATTTTGGGATTGGCTTCGTGTGAGCACCCCAGATTTGATGTTGCCAATAACTTGATCTGCGGGATGGCTTTTGAGATAAATCAAATCACCTTTGTATGGAACAATAGCATTTTGAGGTGATGGCTGCAAATGTGTATCATCTGAGCTAACCTCTGCTGGTGAATTTGAAGTATCAGCCACTGATGAGAATGGTGGTGGTGGTATTGGGGGTATAGAGGTAACATTCTAATGATTTTGGTGCCCAGATGTAGGACTTTTATCAACAGATGTTTGATTTTGTGAACTGGCAGAGGTTTGAGGATCAACCACTGTTGACCCAGAAGTGGCAGAGTTTACACAAGAGCTTGTAGCACTTGATCCTCTGTTTGAAGAATAGACTTTTGTTTGTGGAAGCACACAGTCATATCCTTGATCTTGATCTTCTTCAGATGATTGTGGTGTACCTGCATTGTCTAGCTTGATAGAAACATCAACAAATGTGAATTTATCTAAATCAAAAAGCTCTGCAGGATTTGCTGGGATTTTCAGTGATGACAGTTCATTGAACTTCACATTCAAGGTTTCTTCAACACACTTTGTCCTAGAGTTAAAAATTCTGTAGGCTTTGGCAGTGGTTGAGTATCCAAGAAAATAACCACAATCAATTTTGGCTGCAAACTTAGATATAGAATCTTTTATGTTCAAAATGAAGCATGGACACCCAAAAACTTTAAAATATGAAATCAGAGGTTTGATTTTATACAAAATCTCATAGGCATTCTTTTGATGCCTGGGGTTAATCAAAACTCTGTTTTGAACATAGCAAGCAGTGTTTACTGCCTCTGCCCAAAAGGACAAGGGTAAACCAGAATCTGCTAGCATAGTTCTTGCTGATTCAATTAAGGTTCTGTTTTTCCTTTCAACCACCCCATTTTGTTCTGGAGTTCTTGGAATGCTATATTGTCTAACAATTCCTTTTGACTCACAAAAGCATCCAACTCCCTATTTTTAAACTCTGTTCCATTGTCACTTCTAAAGATTTTTACTGGAAGATCAAATTGCTTTTCTACTTGTTTGACAAAGTTTTGCAAAATGCTTGCAGTTTTATCCTTAAAATGAAGAAAGAAGGTCCATGTAAACCTAGAGAAATCATCAACTATCACTAGGCAATACCTTTTGTGTTTTAAGATCATTTGCACTGGGCCAAACAAGTCCATGTGCAACCGTTGTAAACACTGGCTTGTTTTGAACTCTTCAATTGATTTGAAAGAACTTTTATGTTGTTTGCCTTTTAAACAGGAAACACAATGTTCATCACAGGAAAATTGCTTGTGAGGCAAACCTCTTACAAGACTTTGTTTTGAGAGTGTGGTGATAGTTTTAAGATTTGTGAGTCCAAGTCTCCTATGCTATAACTCAGTCTCTTTGCTAGAAGAAACAGAGAATAGACATGTCCCAGACATCGGATTATCTTTTAGCGTATCTACCACATACACATTCCTACTTCTGTGTGTAGTGAGTTGTGCTTTGCTCTCAGCAATGATTTGATCAATCCTTTTAACAACCTCTGGTCCCAGAATTTGACAAGTTTTCTTAGTGAAGAAGGATCCATATCCTCTGTCACTCATTTGTGAGACACTCAGCAGGTTAAATTTCATATTGTCAATCAAATTCACATTTTCAAACTTGAGTTTACCAGCCAGAACCGACCCAGACCCTAAAACCTTTCCCTTTTAGTTATTACCAAAAGATATATCACCCCCATGAGCCATGAAGTCCTTGAGAAGGGCTCTACATCCTGTCATGTGCCTGGAACCTCCACTATCTACATACCATAAGATATCAAGGCAAGTAGAGGGTCCCTGCACATTTAAGTAAATAGATCAGTTAAGATTGGTCTCCAAAGCCAAAATGGCTTTGGATGGGGTCATAGATGGTCCAGCCTCAAGTCTAGGACAATGGTCAGTGGTTTTGAAATTTTCTTGTAACATCTGCTCTTGACCATTTCCTCTCAGATGATTGTATCCATAAGGGTGCCTGTTTACTCTTTGCTTTGAAGGCTTTTTGTAACCTTCATAAGCATGAGGAACCTTTTTATAAGTAGGTTGGCCATACCCTCTTGGAAATGAGTTTGAAGGTGGGGCATATGTCACTTGCACCTCTTTTTGAACAGAGGTTTTGTTTAAGGCTTTTGTAACAGATGTTTCAAATGGTTCAAAACTCTGCTTGGATTTATTTCCAACAGAACTTGAACTTTCTCTTTCAAGTGCTTTTGCCTTAATCTCTTTTACCTTTTGTTCATAGTTTTTGAGATAGGCACACTGTTGAGTTGAGTGATTTGTTTTACTGCAGATGGTGCATTTTGAAGAGTTTTTGATAACACAAGTTTTGTTAATGTCATGGGCTTTTAAAAGAAAATAATTTGCAACCACATGATTTCTTTTTTCACAAAATTCACAAAACAAGTTTTTAATCTTTACTCTTCTTTTCCTATCAGACTTTTTCTCAGCAGTGGTTGTAACCTCTGCTCGAACATCTTTGATAGGGATCACCCGTGCTTTTGGGGCTTTAATACCATCAGTGGTTGTGAAGTCCATTGGCTTAAAGTTCTCTAAGATATCACATTCATCTGACCAGGTTGGTTTAAACTGATATTTTTCAATTTCTTTGTCTTTTGTTGAAACCTCTGGTTTTTCCAAAACAATTTTGTTTCCAGCTTTGTCTGTAATTTTTATCTCTTCACCAGACAAATTTGTAGGAACAATTTCAACCAACTCAGAATCAATTTCAGCAACATTTTTCTCATTTTGGTCATAGGCTCTAAAACCTACACCAAACTTAATGTTGCTCTTGATCTGAGCATCAAGCATAATTTCATAACCTTTGCAGGACTGAACCCATTTTTCACAAGTGATTTGGGTTTCTTCTAACTCCTTTTTACAAACTTGGTATTTTTCTACCATAGTTTTGAGTTGGTCCTTGGTTATGCTTGATTCATGTCTTAGGCTACTCATTTCAGAATCTTTTTCACTTAACTTTGATTTTAACTCTTTAATCAGTTTTTCAAAATTAAGTTCATTTTCTAAAATTTTGTTTCTCAGGTTTTCATTCACCTTTTTGATGTTTGCAGAAGCAATGCTTCATTTGTCAGAACATAGATCTTTAAGGATCTGAGGTGATACCTTTGTAGCAGCCATGAGAGCACAATCACACTCATCTTCACACACATCAATGTTCCATGGGTCAGTAGGAGAGTTCTTTTCCTTATCAGCAGCATTTTCTCTTTCTTCACTTGAAACCACTGTTTCATCACAAACTTGAACTTCATCAGATTTTGACACTATCTCCACAGATTCAACACCTTCAGCAATTGTCTCTAAGGCCATTAAACAAAATTCTTGTTCAACATCATTTTTGGCCACTAAAGCAAAGTTTTCATCAGTTAAATCCTCAGGCAAACTGCTCCAGTCAACATAACTTTGTGTGAAAAAGCTTTGTTGACCAACCTCTGCTGGACTAGTAGTGGTTTGAGCAGGTTGTGTAACAATGGGTGCTTGTTGAACAAGCACTTGAGGATGAGATGATGCCTGAACATATTGAATTTGTGGAGTAGTGGATTGAACACTAATGCACTGGAACAGTGGTAGCAGGATGTGCAAAGTGGGCAGTGTTTTGAACATGTTGAGCAGGGGCATATTGGGAATAATGAGTAGTGTTTTGTGTGTGTTGAGGTCTAGGGCCAGGATGAGTCACTATTGGTCTAGAACTTTGATAACTGTATTCTCTGGCAAAGTGTCCTAGCCTATTACACTTATAACACTTGACTTTTGATTTATCCAGCCCAACCTTCAACCCCCATGCAAACCTGGGAATTTTCTACCAGTTCTCTTATAAAAATTACTAGCCCTAACACTCAATAGGGCCAGTTGGTGCAAAATATCCATTTGCTCAAGATCAGAAGGTTCAATGTGTTGTAAATCATTCAGCTCAAAGGATGGATTGTCAGAGGTTTTCCCCACTAGTAGTAAAAGCATAGTTTGGTGCATATATTTCAGATCCAAAATTCCCACCAGATGTAATATCTATATAGTGATCATAACTTTGGTCCTTACTGCTGCCAGAACCCTCTTCTTGGCCAAAAAGAGCTGTATTACCCAATGAGTAATCATCAGTCATTTTGCTAGAATCTTGCAACTTCTTTTTCTGGTTTAACTCTCTCTCATAAGTGAGGAGTATCCCATGAAGTTTTGTCAACGACATTTCTTTAAACCCAACAGATTTTCATGTTACATAAGCTACCGTCTCCCACTTATCTGGTAACGATCTAAGGAAACGACTATTGACAGTCGAATTAGGAAACACTACGTTAACCAGTCTAAGTTCACTGATGAGACAGCTGTAACGTTCAAATTGTTGTGTTAGAGACTCTCCTTTCAAGTGACAAAACGTTTCATACTGCTGATTTAGAACTTCTCTATTACTTTCTATCACTTCCTCAGTCCCACCGAATTGCTCCTTAAGTGCATCCCATAACTACTTTGCACTATTGCAATGGAGTAGACCAGCATAAATTTCATTGGGTAAGCCCGAAGCAACTATGCTAAATGCCTTAGCATCCAATTCAATTTTCTGGAAATCCTGCTCCAAAAAGTTTTCAGGATTTTTTGGCACTTGTTTGGTTGGATCCTCTATGCTTGGAACCATTGGAACGTGAGGTCCATAAGCAACAGATCTCCAGCAACCGGTGTTTTGCTGAGCAAGGATGTGACCCATCCGTCGTTGCCAAATGAAATATTCATTTCTTTTGAACATCGGCGGTTTGAACAAGGAACCAGAATTGGTATCCTGTGTGTTTTGAGACATTTTCAGTTGATTTTTCACAGATTTTGTTTTAAAAACTTAGAACGTAATAAAACTCTGAATATCAAGCTAAAAACAACCAAACTGATTAGCAAGAGAGCTGATCTGTTCGAACCAAATCGATTGTTAGATCGAATTTGATGAATCAAGCTCTGATACCAATTGTTAGGATCTGAGTTTGAATTACTTGTAGTTTTTGTTTCAAAAATGGAAAATGATTGAATTAAAAGAGATTTGCAGCGGAATAAGATGGAAAACTTTTACTACAAGCAATGGTCGTTTGTTTTCATCATCATCATGCTTTCAAGTTGATTAACTTGCATGTGATTCACAAACTCCCCCTCAGCCTTTGCAATTACAGTTTGGTAATGAGAAAATGCGAAGAAGATGATATGCGAAAGTTGATCTTTTAAGAGACAAGTTTAAAGGTTACATGAGTTGCCAATTTATACTAACTATCTAACCTCTGAGCATCTTTGATAACGTAAGCGTTGATAGTGACAGGAAACTAATATGTAACTAACTCTACACACTGCTTATACTAACTATCAGTGCTTGACAATGTTATATTGATTAACTAAGCTAATGACTAAACTCTGATCACTATCCTCTGTCCCGTGTTAACTCTGGCAGACCTTGAAGCTTTGTGAAGGTAGATGATAGGATGAGCAGTCTTTATGGAAAGCAGTGTAAGTACATCAGATGTAACATTTGTCAAAAACGGGTTTTCCAAACCCGCTTCGTTTGTAATCGAATATCAAGTTATAAATGTTTCGTTGCGTATTTATGTTAATTTTAATTTTAAACGATGCATAATTAATAAACAAATTAGAATTTAAAAATTATAATTAATAAAAAGGGAAAATAAAATAAATAAAAAGGAAAACCGGCTGCCGGGATTCGAACCCGGGTCAGCCGGGTAAGTATAAGACTTAACATGCACACATATAACCACTCCGCCGCTTGATGTTTTCTGTTAGCTCTAGGAATCAATTAAACCTTATGTTCAACCATGAATCGATCTGTTTACGCTAACTGAAACCGTTATCGGTTTCCAAACGTCCAAAAAAGTTTGAGTGTTCGCGGTTTCTGTCAATAACCGATACACCGACACCTCCAATCAATTTAGCTTTGAATGGACTTGAATTCAAGAGTTGATCGGTTTTAATAACCGAAAACCTGCATTTCCTGAATTACTCCAATCATAGTCCCTCTCGCGACTCAAACACATCTGCAGACCTTTAATTTCACTTTCGCACTACTTTCAGTTCGTCGGAAAAGCTATTTCAACTCGCCGGACTTTCGCCGGAAAACCGTGTCTTCCATCAAATCAGTAAGTCTCTCATTTCTTTCATCGTTTATCAGTTGTTTAGCTTTTGCTAACTCCAGCCCTTCAATCAGAATCAGTTTCAGACGACGAAGTCGGATAATTTACTCTCGCCGGAAAACTTCTGAAAGTTCTCAATTCTCGCTGTGAAACGGTATAGTCTTTTAAACCTTCTGGTAATTCTTGTTCAGTGCTTCAATTCCGCATTTAGCTAATCAAAATTGATAATCTGTCCGCTCAGACGAAATCCGTAAAAACAGAGCCGACGACTTTGCCGGAATTCTGAGATAGATCGTTTCTCCGGTATGTTTACTTCCAAAATCGTCTCTGCCATTTCATTTTAGTCATTTGAATGTTTGTCAATCGAACTAAACAAGAAACAATAGAGTAATCGTAGTCTGTGATTCTGTAACGAAGAAGACGAAGTTAGGTTGTTTATAAGTTTAATATAATTTGGATATTATCTCGGGTTAGACACACAGTCCAGCGGTGGACTGTGTGCACACATATATCACACGCCGCGAGTTCGATCCTTGACACACACGTATGCTCTGTAACAAAGATGTTTTATTTTTCTAACTGAACCGGATTAACTTACGATAGATGTTAAGTATAATAAAAATCGGTATATTAACCAGGTTAGACACACAGTCCAGCGGTGGACTGTGTGCAACACTAACCCACAGGTCCCGGGTTCGAGACCTGTTGCACACTCCGGTTCGATGATTAAAACCCTTTTTGAAAATAAAAGAATTTTGAATAAACTAAAATAGTATATAAATTTAATTAAAAACATAATTATTTCGGGTTAGACACGTAGCTCAGTTGGTAGAGCTGCGTGCACGCGTACGAGAGGTCTCGGGTTCGAGTCCTGCCCGGCGCATACATACACACAATAGAACCGGTCAAACAGTCAACAGTCACAGTCAAACAGTCAATGGTCAACGCAAAAGTCAACATTTTTTTATATTTTTATTTATTTAATTTAATTTAAAAATCAATTAAAATACTTAAAAATAATGTTTTTAAAGATAGGAAATAGCCTTAAACTCACAAAAATATATCTAAAAATCCTATTAAAATTATTAATAAAATCCACTCATTTACTATACCTTCCGTTATTATTTAGGTTAGTTAATCCTCGTTGATCAATCCTTCAAACTCGTGCGCATCTCATCATCTCGAACCGAACGCACCCAATGTGAGTGAATCTCTACAAATTCCCCGTTTAATCACGTTTTTGGGGTGTATCATGTGTCTTACCATTTATTATATTTTAATCATTGTGCATACATCATATTATGAACAAATGTGTATTCAGCTTGTATCAACTGTTTGTGTGGTTATTGTTTAGATTTAATTTATTATTTTCAGTACATGCAATATCATAGGCCGCCGCTCCCCATTACATTATGAGCGTTGAGCAGTTCCCCATTACATTATGAGCGTGAACCGGGCGTTGCCAACATACGATCGGCTCCGTTTGATTGAGCCTTGATCGCACAGACATTCATCATAGGCCGTCAGTTCCCCATTACATTATGAGCGTGAACGTGACGTTGCCAACATATACAGTTTCATTCATGTTATATATTCATGCAAGTTCATATGTTATTGTATGTTATTGTTTGTGGTTGTTATTGCTATTGTTTGATTATTTACATTTGCTCACATATGACTATTGCACAATTTTTCCTTGATAAAGATAACAAGAAATCAATAATAAATGTTTATCTAACAAGGTTCACTCGCCAACTTATGTTGACCCAAAAACCCCCATTTTTACACATGATACAGGTGACCCAGCTGCAGCAAGAAACACATAGGATTGGCTTAGAAGAATAAACTGGTTTAGAGCTTGGATTGTTTAGTTGATTATTTTTCTTTGTATTTGTATGAACATGTTTGGATTATTGAGAATGTAATTTTGACTTAAATGAATATGAAACATATTAGTAAATATCATGAGCTTTGGTGATAACCCAATTATGCTCCGACTCTTATTCCGCTGCGGGTCGGGGTGTGACAGATTGGTTTCAGAGCCATGACTATAGGGATATAGGATAGGTTATTAGACCCTTAGAGCCTATACTATAGTTGATTAGAAATTTTTAAGATTTTTGTGTGTTACATGCAAAATTCATGATGTTTATATGTTTTATGTTTAATTTTACATTCAATGTTATGCAAGCATGTTCATAAGTACATATTATTATATAATGCCTATCATAAATCATATTCTCATAACATATCATATCCATGAAAGCACACATCACATCATTTTCATGATTGTTTTTACAATGATTTTTTGTATTTTCAAATCACATCAAAGTGAGTTCTCATGACGGGCATGTAGTAACTGGAAGGGTACAAGTACCGGTAGTCGGAACGTCCTGTCTAGGCTGGTATTCGTATAAATCCAAAATAAAGGACCAGTTTGCCTACCTGGGGACTAACGATGAGAGTACGAAGTACCTATTAGGCCAAAGCATGCTATACCAAACGTCGTGTGAGCTAACCCCACTTTGAGTTGTCATTGTGTCTACACCTGGACACATTCCGACCATACATCTCGTAAACATATTTAGTGGTTTTCATTCGGGTAATACGAGTGTTAAACCGCCAATACTAATGTGAATCCTACCAAGCCAATAGTCATGGTGGCCCACATGACTATACAGGTGAAGGTATGGGGGACATTTGAGGCCCAACATGAGCAAACCCAAGACATCCTATGGATGTAGTTGCATTATTGATATTTATGTTATTTTCATTTTCTTTAAGACACATGACACCTAAAAAGACTCCATAAACTCACAATCTTCTTATGTATATTCCTGTAGATGTCGGCTAGACAACAACGAGGGGGTAGAAGATCAGGAAGGTCTCACGAACGCTTGGCCACTCAAATCGCAAAACAAATGGCCGCGGTGCTTCCTGACATTGTGGTTCAAGTACAACAAGCTCTCGCCACAAATCCCACCAATCCTCCCCAGCAAGAAGACCAGAACATCGGCAATCCTCCTACCAAAAAGTGTTCATATAAACATTTCAAGTCTTGCGATCCTCCTAAATTTGAAGGGACCGAAGGTGTCACTGCTCTCCTCCACTGGTTTGAGGAAATGGAAAACACCTTCCTCAACTGCGATTGTCCCGAGGATCGCAAGGTACGATACGCAACCGGGAGACTATTTGGGGTAGCTCTTCCCTGGTGGAATACTGAAAAGGGTAAGAGGGGAATCGAAGATGCAATGGCCTTAATGTGGGTGGAGTTAAGGGAAATCATGACGAGACGATTCTGTCCTAGAAGTGAGATTAAAAAGTTAGAGGACGAATTTCATTCATTGAAGCAAAAGGAGGGAGATCATACTTCCTTCAACAAGAGGTTCTGAGAGTTGAACCAGATGGTCCCTAACTTGTTCACCCCAGTTTACCGCTTAATCGAGCACTATATTCGAGGTCTTCCCTCGAAAATTCAAGATTCAGTTCTCAGCACTTCGCCAGCAACACTTGAAGCTGCTAAGGAACTAGCTACTGAACTAACCGAGAATCGAATTCGCAACGGTAAATTTAAAGAGGAGAAAAAGAAAGCCCCCGTTGAGGGCCAAACTTCAAACCATTCCACCTCCTCCTCTAAGTTTGCTAACAAGAGGAAACGTAACACCAGAAATTTCACTGTCACACAAACCAATTACCCTATCCCTGCTGCACCCATTACCCAAGTTGTCCCCTCACCTGCACCATATAAAAGGCCATACTCTGGCCATTACCAAAATGCAACCGTTGCCAATACCATCACTTTCCTGATCATCCCTGCCAACATTGCACCAGCTGTGGTCGCGCAGGTCACACTGTTCAAACCTGTCGCATACCTCAGCGAACGAACCGCCACCAGCCTTCAACCCAAACCCACCAACAAATAATGGGTCAAGCCCAACAACCCCTACTACTACCACCTACCCAACATTTAGCCCAATCATACTACCAACCCAACTATCCCATGGTGCAACCTATGCGGGCTTGCTACAATTGTGGAGATCCAAGCCACTTTAGAAACACTTGTCCACGTTTGGTGAACATTATACATGCTCAAGCCCAAGCAAATCCGGTGAATCAAGCTAACCAAGCTCCTCCACCTGCAAGAGGAAGAGCTCTCAACATCAACGCTAACCAGGCTAGAGCTGACAGCAATGTGGTTAACGGTACGTTTCTTATCAATGGTAGTTATACATCCATGTTGTTTGATACTGGCACGGATAAAAGTTTTGTGTCCTTAGAGTTTGAACCCATCCTAAACCAAATTCGTGATAAGCTCATGGAATCCATAACAGTAGAAGTTGCTGACGGAAAACCGGTCTCATTAAACTCTATTATACGCAATTGTACTCTCACCTTAAACGATCACGATTTTCCAGATGACCGCATTCCTGTGAAGTTGGGAAGCTTTGATATTATAATTGGTATGGACTGGCTCAGCCAACATCAGGCTGAAGTTGTATGCCGCGAAAAGTTTATACGCATTCCTCTTTCAAACGGTCAGACTCTACGAATCTTTTTTAAAGAAACCCCATCGAAAGGGCTCAGATTAATGTCCTGTCTTCAAGCCCAAAAATATCTTCGCAAGAATTGTGTCGCATTTTTAACCCATGTCGTTAAAAATGGAACCATAGAGAAGAAACTTGAAGACATCCCAGTAGTAAAAGATTTCCCGCAAGTTTTTCCTGATGACGTTTCAGGACTTCCTCCCTTGAGAGAAGTCGAATTCCGCATTGATCTTATACCTAGTGCTACACCAGTTGCAAAGTCTCCTTATAGGTTAGCCCCCTCTGAAATGCAAGAGCTAGCCAGTCAATTGCAAGAGTTGACTGACAAAGGGTACGTCCTAGCTCCTAGCCTTGGGTGCACCTGTCCTTTTTGTGAAGAAGAAAGATGGAACGTTTCGCATGTGCATCGACTACAGAGAACTCAACAAGTTAACGATCAAGAATCGCTATCCATTACCTCGCATTGATGATCTTCTTGACCAACTTCAAGGCACCAGCTGTTTTTCAAAAATCGACCTTCGTTCTGGCTATCATCAAATCAGAGTACATGAAGAAGACGTCCCAAAGACCGCTTTCCGAACTCGTTATGGTCATTATGAATTCATGGTCATGCCATTTGGTTTAACCAACGCTCCAGCTGTCTTCATGGATTTAATGAACAGAGTCTGCAAACCCTATCTCGATCGTTTTGTTATAGTCTTTATCGACGACATCCTCATTTACTCAAAGTCTAAGTCTGATCATGAACGGCATCTTCGACTCATCCTTACACTCCTAGAGAATGAAAAGCTTTACGCCAAATTTTCTAAATGCGAATTCTGGTTAAAGAGGTACAATTCCTTGGACATGTAGTCAATGGCAAGGGAATACATGTCGACCCCTCAAAAATCAAAGCGGTACAAGAATGGCAGGCGCCACGTACACCAACTGAAGTAAGATCATTCCTTGGTTTGGCTGGTTATTATCGCCGTTTCATTTCAAACTTCTCTCGCATTGCTGTATCACTCACGGCTTTAACTCATAAGGGAAAACCCTTCATATGGGGACCCAAACAAGAAGAAGCCTTCCAAACCCTTAAACAAAAACTCTGTGATGCACCAATTCTCACTCTTCCTGAAGGTTGTGATGACTTCGTGGTTTATTGCGACGCGTCAGGGCAAGGACTAGGCTGTGTTCTAATGCAAAGAGGAAAGGTGATAGCTTATGCTTCTAGACAACTCAAAACTCATGAGAAGAACTAGATCACCCATGACCTAGAACTTGGAGCCGTTGTGTTCGCTCTTAAGATATGGAGACATTATCTCTACGGTACTAAGTGTGAAATATACACTGACCACAAGAGTCTTCAACATATCTTCAACCAAAAGGAGTTAAACATGAGGCAACGAAGATGGGTCGAACTTCTAAATGACTACGACTGTGAAATTCGGTACCACCCTGGCAAGGCAAATGTGGTGGCTGATGCACTCAGTCGAAAGGGTTATGCGAACTCCATTCATCTTCTATGTTCGCAAATCATAACTGACATTAAAGATCAAATTCGAGAAGCCCAACATGTTTCAGTAACGGAAGACGACGTACGAAAGGAGCTGTCCTGTGGAGCTGAACTTAAAATTGAAACTAAATCAGACGGTATTCTGTACTATCTAGATCGCATATGGATTCCTGACCACAACAACCTTCGTGAATTCCTTATGAATGAGGCACACAAAACACGATACTCTATACATCCAGGAGCCGACAAGATGTATCAAGACCTTCGGTACACCTACTGGTGGCCTGGAATGAAAAAGGATATTGCTGTTTTTGTTTCCAAGTGCCTTACATGTTCCAAGGTAAAAGCTGAACATCAAAGACCCTCAGGACTTCTGGTCCAACCTGAAATACCTATATGGAAGTGGGAAAACATAACCATGGACTTCATTACCGGGTTACCTCGCACTTCTGGTGGGTATGACACTATATGGGTAATCATTGATCGTGTTGCAAAACAGCTCACTTTATTCCTATCCGCGAAGATTTCAAGAACGCGAAGCTAGCTCGTATTTACATCAGCGAAATCTTAAGCTGACATGGTGTACTGTTAAGCATTATTTCAGATCGTGATGGTCGTTTCACTTCACGAACATGGCAAGCCGTACAAGCCGCTTTGGGTACACGATTAGATATCAATACCGCTTATCATCCTCAAACTGATGGACAATCTGAATGCACCATTCAAACTCTTGAAGATATGCTTCGAGCATGTGTCATAGACTTCAAGGGTAATTGGGACGCTCATCTACCATTAGTTGAATTTTCGTACAACAACAGCTATCATTCAAGTATCGGCATGGCACCTTTTGAAGCCTTATATGGTCGTAAGTGCCGATCTCCAGTATGTTGGCACGAAATTGGGGAAGCTCAAATCACCGGTCCAGAATTGATTCAAGAAACCACAGACAAGATCCATCAAATTCGAAACAATCTTCTAGCAGCTCAAAGTCGTCAAAAGAGTTATGCAGATAAACGATGAAAGCCTTTGGAGTTTAACATTGGTGATCATGTACTTTTAAAAGTATCACCGTGGAAGGAAGTAGTTCGTTTTGGTCAAAAAGGCAAGCTAGCACCACGCTACGTAGGACCTTTCAAGATACTCGAAAGAGTAGGACCTGTAGCATACAAGCTTGATCTACCAGAAGAACTCAACAGAATTCACCCCACATTCCACGTATCAAACTTGAAGAAGTGCCTCACCGATGAGAACCTCCATATTCCTCTGGAAGATATTCAGATTGACGAATCTATGCATTTTATTGAAAGACCAGTAGAGATCATGGACTTCGGAGAAAAGCGTCTAAGACGAAGTCGCATTCCAATTGTTAGGGTACGCTGGGAGTCGAAACGGGGACCAGAGTTTACTTGGGAACGTGAAGACTCAATGCGCGAAAAATACCCGCATCTTTTTCCTACTACTATTACTTAAATTTCGGGATGAAATTCCTAAAAGTAGGGGATACTGTAACATTTGTCAAAAACGGGTTTTCCAAACCCGCTTCGTTTGTAATCGAATATCAAGTTATAAATGTTTCATTGCGTATTTATGTTAATTTTAATTTTAAACGATGCATAATTAATAAACAAATTAGAATTTAAAAATTATAATTAATAAAAAGGGAAAATAAAATAAATAAAAAGGAAAACCGGCTGCCGGGATTCGAATCCGGGTCAGCCAGGTAAGTATAAGACTTAACATGCACACATATAACCACTCCGCCACTTGATGTTTTCTGTTAACTCTAGGAATCAATTAAACCTTATGTTCAACCATGAATCGATCTGTTTACGCTAACTGAAACCGTTATCGGTTTCCAAACGTCCAAAAACGTTTGAGTGTTCGTGGTTTCTGTCAATAACGATACACCGACACCTCCAATCAATTTAGCTTTGAATGGACTTGAATTCAAGAGTTGATCGGTTTTAATAACCGAAACCTGCATTTCCTGAATTACTCCAATCATAGTCCCCTCTCGCGACTCTAACACATCTGCAGACCTTTAATTTCACTTTCGCACTACTTTCAGTTCGTCGGAAAAGCTATTTCAACTCGCCGGACTTTCGCCGGAAAACCGTGTCTTCCATCAAATCAGTAATTCTTTCATTTCTTTCATCGTCTATCAGTTGTTAAGCTTTTGCTAACTCCAGCCCTTCAATCAGAATCAGTTTCAGACGACGAAGTCGGATAATTTACTCTCGCCGGAAAACTTCTGAAAGTTCCCAATTCTCGCTGTGAAACGGTATAGTCTTTTAAACCTTCTGGTAATTCTTGTTCAGTGCTTCAATTCCGCATTTAGCTAACTAAAATTGATAATCTGTCCGCTCAGACGAAATCCATAAAAACAGAGCCGACGACTTCGCCGGAATTCTGAGATAGATCGTTTCTCCGGTATGTTTACTTCCAAAATCGTCTCTGCCATTTCATTTTAGTCATTTGAATGTTTGTCAATCGAATTAAACAAGAAACAATAGAGCAATCGTAGTCTGTGATTCTGTAACGAAGAAGACGAACTTAGGTTGTTTATAAGTTTAATATAATTTGGATATTATCTCGGGTTCGACACACAGTCCAGCGGTGGACTGTGTGCACACATATATCACACGCCGCGAGTTAGATCCTTGACACACACGTATGCTCTGTAATAAAGATGTTTTATTTTTCTAACTGAACCGGATTAACTTACGATAGATGTTAAGTATAATAAAAATCGGTATATTAACCAGGTTAGACACACAGTCCAGCGATGGACTGTGTGCAACACTAACCCACAGGTCCCGGGTTCGAGACCTGTTGCACACTCCGGTTCGATGATTAAAACCCTTTTTGAAAATAAAAGAATTTTGAATAAACTAAAATAGTATATAAATTTAATTAAAAACATAATTATTTCGGGTTAGACACGTAGCTCAGTTGGTAGAGCTGCGTGCACGCGTACGAGAGGTCTCGGGTTCGAGTCCTGCCCGGCGCATACATACACACAATAGAACCGGTCAAATAGTCAACAGTCACAGTCAAACAGTCAACGGTCAATGGTCAACGCAAAAGTCAACATTTTTTTATATTTTTATTTATTTAATTTAATTTAAAAATCAATTAAAAATACTTAAAAATAATGTTTTTAAAGATAGGAAATAGCCTTAAACTCACAAAAATATATCTAAAAATCCTATTAAAATTATTAATAAAATCCACTCATTTACTATACCTTCCGTTATTATTTAGGTTAGTTAATCCTCGTTGATCAATCATTCAAACTCGTGCGCATCTCATCATCTCGAACCGAACGCACCCAATGTGAGTGAATCTCTACAAATTCCCCGTTTAATCACGTTTTTGGGGTGTATCATGTGTCTTACCATTTATTATATTTTAATCATTGTGCATACATCATATCATGAACAAATGTGTATTCAGCTTGTATCAACTGTTTGTGTGGTTATTGTTTAGATTTAATTTATTATTTTCAGTACATGCAATATCATAGGCCGCCGCTCCCCATTACATTATGAGCGTTGAGCAGTTCCCCATTACATTATGAGCGTGAACCGGGCGTTGCCAACATACGATCGGCTCCGTTTGATTGAGCCTTGATCGCACAGACATTCATCATAGGCCGTCAGTTCCCCATTACATTATGAGCGTGAAAGTGACGTTGCCAACATATACAGTTTCATTCATGTTATATATTCATGCAAGTTCATATGTTATTGTATGTTATTGTATGTTATTGTTTGTGGTTGTTATTGCTATTGTTTGATTATTTACATTTGCTCACATATGACTATTGCACAATTTTTCCTTGATAAAGATAACAAGAAATCAATAATAAATGTTTATCTAACAAGGTTCACTCGCCAACTTATGTTGACCCAAAACCCCCCATTTTTACACATGATACAGGTGACCCAGCTGCAGCAAGAAACACATAGGATTGGCTTAGAAGAATAAACTGGTTTGAGCTTGGATTGTTTAGTTGATTATTTTTCTTTATATTTGTATGAACATGTTTGGATTATTGAGAATGTAATTTTGACTTAAATGAATATGAAACATATTAGTAAATATCATGAGCTTTGGTGATAACCCAATTATGCCCCGACTCTTATTCCGCTACGGGTCGGGGTGTAACATCAGAGGTTGTAACCTCTGATAGTTGAACCAAAGCTCGGATTGTGTTATTTGGCTTTATATCATCTGTTACTTTCAATGGGTTCAATCCCAACAAATAGTTTTTATCATACGCTTAACTAGGTTAAATAGCCTAGTTATTTATTTCATGATATATCATACAGAAACATATGGCAAATATAAGTATTCGAGTTTTGGGGCGTTACAAGTTTTTTATTGTTATACCTCGACAATGGCTTCTTCTTGTTGTCGTCCCACTGCGAAGCTGTACGACTATTTCTGAATTCATTCCAATCCCAGTCCTGGTGTTCCAACTGACCATCCCCCTCTTCAACATTACTTAATTGTTCCCACTTTCTTGGGGCGTAACCTGAGCCCGAACCGGCTCGCGAAGATGACCCTTCACCGGAAGTCTTACTTCTTTTTCTTCCAAACATGGCTACAATCAAACACAAGGAACCAATTAGTATAACCAAAACTTCAAACACTCCAACTTTTGAACATGAACAATGATGTTGATTGAACCTTTGCTTTAGATATAAATTAGCTTGTTTAAATTTAAAAGTGGCAACTTTATAATCTAAAACTTAATATTCATCATGTTTATTTCCAAATCCATGGAAGTTCAACAAGATTCAACACCATGCTCATGTTCAAGCACACTAACAACATGTGTAATCACATCACTAAAGTTGTTGTAAGCTCAAATCCCACCTAAATCATCTATTCATGCTCAAATATAAGCTATAACATCATAAATTGCAATAAACAACCTACTCTAAAGCAAAAAGTTTAAAAATTTCAGAAGAAATTGACTAACCATATGATAATCATGCTTAAATCTGAGAAAAAAATCATACCTTTAATGTTGTTTAGGCAAGAAGAACTAAAGAAAGAAGAAAATCTTGAAGCTTGATGAACTTCTACAAAAACCTAAAATTTCAGGTCCAGAAATCTTGCAGACTAGCAAAAATTACTGAAAACAAAGTTGGGGGTTTTGTTCCTCTCAGAAAAATACACAAAATAGGGTCAAGAATCACTAGATTTGGTGAAGATTTGAAGAAGTTATGAAGGATTGAAGTTTAGGGTTCTTATGAAGGAGATGAAGAAGATGGAAGATGAAGTGAGTTGTGGTGGTGATGAATGCAGAGATTTTGTGGTAGGTTAGGGTTAGGAATCAGATATGGGGTCTCCCGGGTTGAAATTGTGGTTAAAATGGCTCTCGGGTGGCTGAAAACGGGTCAAGTAGGAGTTTTGGTTCGCAAAACACGTAAATAACAAAAGTGGGATTTTCCATTTTTTTGTCTCCGACGCCTTAACCCGCTGTCTACGACACATTTCACCCTACGGCCATCATTTGACACCCCGTCGGTGACGGCCTGAAGCCCCGTCGCGGACGGCACTCCTAAATCCATTTTTTTAAAGAAACTAAGGGCAAAAACATGAGCTTTTTACAAAAAGAGTCTAATCTAATTTAAATCCTAGAAATTATTAAAAATCTATTAGTGTGACTTTTTCAGTTTTCATATTCACTAACAACCTATCGTTAACGATCCTACCACCCCCTAAAAAGATCGTGTATTGTCCCTAATACACATAAAAGAGTTCGATAACATACCTCATGTCTTCAAGACTCGTTTATGGCTTCCGGAACTTCACACGTCTCAAAGAGTTGTTAGATCAAAACAATAAGCGTAACTATTCTAAAACAATGCACCCAAACAATTGAAAATAGTACATAACTCTACAAAACGTGTTACCGGTTCTCAAATGACCTCGTAATGTGGTACGCCCACCATGAAGCTTACCACTTACATGTTCTTCTCGCCCTTATCATCATTACCATCAAGAAATGGTTTTAGACGATGACCGTTAACCGTTTGCCTTGACCCATCCTTCGGGTCCTCAATGGTGACATCACCCAGTTTTCCGACCCGTGTGATCACGTGTGGGCCCATCCACTTACTCTTTAGCTTCCCGGGAAAGAATTTAAGCTTTGAGTTGTAGAGCCAAACCTTTTGCCCTACCACAAACTCCTTTGGCTTCAACTTTGCGTCATGTGCTCGCTTCATTCCATCCTTGTATTTTGAAGCACACTCATACGCCTCCTCCCGGAGCTTTTCCAACTCACATAACTTTAACTTTCGCTCCTTACCTGCATCATCATATTTCATGTTAACCTCTTTAATAGCCCAAAAAGCACGATACACAAGCTCGACAGGCAAGTGAAAATTTTTACCGTAAACCAAACGGTAAGGTGTGGTACCAATCGGTGTTTTATGTGCCGTTCGATTGGCCCATAAAGCATCGTTCAACTTTGTCGACCAGTCCTTACGGTCCGGTCGAACAGTCTTTTGCAAAATCTCTTTGATTTGCCTATTGGATACCTCTACCTGACCGCTTGTTTGCGGATGATAGGGGGTAGCAATTCGATGGTCAACACCATACCGTTTCAATAGTTTTCCAAAGTTAAATTTTTTGAAGTGAGACCCTCCATCACTAATGATTACTCGGGGATCCCAAATCTAGAAATTATATTCGTTTGAACAAAATTTCAAACCACGGTATGGTCATTTGTCTTGGTAGCGATCGCTTCAACCCATTTCGACACATAGTCGACCACCACCAAGATATACATGTTGCCATGCGAATTAGGAAAGGGGCCCATAAAATTGATCCCCCATACATCAAAAATATCTACAATGAGGATCGATTGAATGGGCATCTCATCCTGTTTGGAGATACCCCCCCCCCCCAATTTTTGACACTCAACGCAATTTTTCGCAAAAGTGAATGCGTCTTTGAAAATAGTTGGCCAATAAAGACCACTATTGAGCACTTTGTGCCCAGTTTTGTGACCACTGAAATGGCCCCCACAAGCAAATGAATGCAAGTGCGTCAAAACACTCGGGATCTCCTCGTCCGGAATGCATCTTCGAACAACTTGATCCGGACATATTTTGAACAAGTCCGGCTCCTCCAACGTATAGTATTTGATTTGCGACATGAAATGAAACCTTCTCCTCCGATCCCAATGAGCCGGCAAGTCACCTGTAACCAAATAATTCACAATGTTAGCATACCAAGGTAAAACAGTTACTTTCAAAATGTGCTCATCTGGGAAGGCGTCATCAATCTCTATACGTGAAGAACCCTCTTCCACCATCAATCGGGACAAGTGGTCCGCCACCACGTTTTCACTACCCTTCTTGTCCCGTATCTCTGGGTCAAACTCTTGTAGTAGAAGGACCTAACGGATCAATCTCAGCTTTGTATCCTTTTTCTCCATGAGGTACCTGACAGCAGTGTGATCAGAATATATAACAACCTTGTTACCCCATATGTAAGCCCGAAATTTTTCCAATGCAAATACCACCGCAAGTAGTTTTTTTTGGTAGTTGTGTAATTCAATTGTGCATCCGAAAGAGTCTTACTTGCATAGTAAATAGCAACGGGTTTCTTTTCTACCCTTTGACCCAACACGGCCCCAACCGCATAATCGCTCGCATCGCACATGATTTCGAATGGTAAAGACCAATTCGGCGATTGCAATATTGGGGCCTCCATTAATTTCTCTTTCAAAATGTTAAAAGCAGTTTGACACTCTTTGTTAAAATCAAACAATTGGTCCTTAAGCAACAATTTACATAAAGGCTTCGTAATGTCACTAAACCCCTTAATAAACCACCTATAAAACCCCGCATGACCTAAAAATGATCTAACCCCTTTAACACTCGTGGGATATGGTAAAGTAGAGATGACTTGCACCTTTGCACGGTCGACCTCTATCCCACAACTCGACACTACATGCCCCAACACAATCTCTTCCTGAACCATAAAATGGCTCTTCTCTCAACTCAAAACTAAATTTTTCGCAACACATCTTTTCAAAATTTTTCGAGTTGGTCAAGGCATGCCTCAAATGATGACCCAAAAATTGAGAAGTCATCCATAAAGATCTCTAAGGTCTTCCCCACCATGTCCGAGAATATACTCATCATACACCTTTGAAAGGTGGCGGGGGCATTACATAGCCCAAACGGCATTCGCCTAAATGCAAAAGTACCGTATGGGCAAGTAAATGTGGTCTTAGCTTGATCATCTGGATGGATAGCTATTTGGTTGTAACCCGAATACCCATCTAGAAAGCAATAAAATTTTTGACCCGCTAACTTCTCAACAATTTGGTCAATAAAAGGTAAAGGGAAATGGTCTTTGGAAGTTGTAGAATTTAACTTCCTATCATCAATACAAATTCGCCATCCGGGTGGCAACCTCTTCACCTGCGTCATTTGTGACGACTTGAATGCCTGCCTTTTTCGGGACCGTTTGTGTTGGGCTCACCCACTGCCTATCAGAGATGGGGTAAACCCGCATCTAGCCACTTCAACACCTCCTTCTTGACGACCTCTCGCATGTTGGGATTCAATCGCCTTTGTGCGTCACGAGAAGGAGTGATACCATCTCCGGTGATGATTTTGTGCATCACCACTGAGGGACTGATTCCCTTCAGATCAGCAATGGTCCAACCAATAGCGGCTCTATTGTCGACCAAGACCTCCATGAGCTTTTCCTCTTGCTCTCCGGTTAAATTAGCCGCAATAATCACCGGAAGCGTGTTGCCCTCGCCCACATAAACATATTTCAAATGCTTGGGCAACACCCTCAATTCAACAACCGGAGGTTCTTCTAATGACGGATTCAATTTCGTATCAATCTTTTCCGGAAGACTTTCCACTTGATGTGTCCAAGTGGGTCTTCCTTCCTTCGCCTCATCACCTCCATCTTTCCCACCTCCTCATCCATGCTTCGGTTTGTTTCCACTTGCAACCTGTCAAACATGAAACACTCCTCTATTGTGTTTTCCTCTTCGACACTAATGTCGCATAGAGGTATAAACTCGTCAATGACGTCCGCCATATAGCATTCATCACCAACTAGAGGATTCGTCAATCCCAAAAAAACGTTCAACCGCAACCGATGGTTACCAAAAGTCATGTCGACCGTACTCGTTTTACAATTGATTTGGGCATTTGATGTTGCCAAAAATGGTCGACCGAGTATAACGTTGGTTGTTTGGTTCGGTCCAAAGAAACATAATCAAGTACAAGAAAGTCCACCGGATAATAAAAGTCATCAACTTTTACTATCACATCGGTGACTATCCCACGGGGTAGTTTAGGAGTCAAATCCGCCAACACCACGGTGGTGTTTGACGATTGAAGTGGACCAAACTCGTATTGGTCATACAAACTACCCGGCAAGATACTCACACTCGCCCCAAGGTCCAAAAGTGCCCATGTCATTTTAAATTCGCCAACTTGAATAGAAATAATGGGCGCCCCCGGATCTTGTAGCTTTGGTGGAAGTGCACCCGAAAGAATCGAACTAACAATTTCAGTCAAATCAAGTTTCCTTGGAAATTTGTTAGTTCGATTTTGTGTGCACAAATCCTTCAAGAACTTAGCATATGAGGGTACTTGTTTAATTGCATCTAAGAGATGTAAGTTGATTTTAACTTGCTTGAAAATTTCCCACATCTCGTCTTGTTGTGGGCCACGTTTCGTAACTACCTTCTTAGATGGTCCCAACAAAGCTTCGGGATAAGGGGCGGTATTACCCTCCACACCCTTTTCCTTAGCCTTTGGGACTGGGACGGTCATAACAGGGGTATTTTTATTATTTTCAGAAACATTTTTATTTTGACCCGTTTGACCGTCAACACTCTCCTCATCACTAACATCTTCCACCACCCCTTCAACAAACTGAGGTGGTGGTGACTCAACACCACTATCTATGACTCGACCACTACGTAAAGAAATTTTATTAATTGGTACCTCACATGTGTTCTTCGAGTTGGGCCCTTGATGCTTAGGGTTCAAAGTGGTATCACTTGGAAGCCTTCCTCCACTTCCTCGCATCTGAGCTACCTCTTCAGCAAGTTGCCCCACTTGCTTTGTCAACACCTCATGAGATTTATCCCTTATCTCATTTGCCTTTTCATCTCCTTGATGTCACTGCTATATTCCTTCACTACATTCAATAGCGCATCAATCTTGGCACTCAAATCATCGCCACCGCCTTGAGAGTTCGAATTACCTCCCCCGTTACCACCTTGGTTGTAACCCCTTTGATAATTTCCTGCACGGTTCTGATACGATTGATTACTACCTTGGTTGTAGTTTCTTTGATAGCCCCCGTGATTACCGCCTTGGCGGTTTTGGTATGATGATCCGCCTTGGTTACCCGCATGAAAGTTCGGGTTCATTTGATTTTCGGCGTTCCCATAACGGAAATTAGGGTGATTTCTCAACCCGGGATGGTAAGTGTTCGAGTTCATGTCATTATGCTTCCGATCAGCAAACACTTGATTCACTTCCTTGGTGTCTTCGGCTTTTCCCATCTGGCATTCGACGGTTCTATGATCAAGTCCCCCACACCCATCGCAACCCGCGAATTGTACAGTGTTAACTTCCTTTTTCTTCATACGGGCCAATTCCCATTCCAATGTAGAAATGCGGTCCCTTGAACTAGAATCAAGGTCGGGTAATGACCGGGATATAGGGTGCTTCTAAGCTCGGTCAGCCGACTCTTTAGCTTTCGATGTTTTGGCCATTCTCTCGAGAAACTCCCAATCATAGTCTTCATGATTACTCAACAACGTTCCGTTACTAGTCGACTCCAAATGATTCCATGTCTCTACATCTAGACCTCTCACAAAGCACTTCACCAATTCCCACTTTTCGATTTGGTGATGAGGACACTTTCGGATCAATTCCTTATACCTCATGAATGCCTCATGTAACGGTTCACTCAAGAGTTGTTTAAACGCTCTAATCTCATCACGCGCGTCATCAGTCTTTGCCATCGAGTAATACTCGTCAAGGAAAGTTTGTTGCATCTCCACCCAAGTGTGAATGCTATTGGTCGGCAATGTCAAAAACCATTGCTTAGCCTGATCTTTTAATGAGAATTGGAAAAGACGTAAGCAAACCTCGTCTTGAGTGAACTGACCACCCCCAATATTGCTACATATAGCCGAAAACTCCTATAGATGTGTATATGGTTCATCATTCGACCGCCCATTAAAAAGAGGAAGTATGTTGATGTAGTTGGGTTTGCAATCAAAAGCAACTCTTCCTCTTGGTGGCGGTACAATCGGAGAATCATTTTGGTATCATCGGTCGGAACCGACCGTCAACTCCTTGCGGTGGTTGACGTTGATTGTTGTTGTTGCGATTGTGTCGATTATCCCTTGGTGGACTGTTCACCTCTTGGTCCCCCATTCTTTGATCCCCTCTTCTATCACCATCTCGATAACCCCCTTGATTCCCGCCACCCACGTATTGTGGAATCCGATTACGATTGGCATTTTGATTGTTGTAATTGTTGTTACCATCGTCTCGGTTCCTATTGTTGTTACGTGGTTGACGGTTGTTCCCATAACCGTCATCTCTACCTTGGCCATAACCATATCCATCATAATCCCCCACAACATTCGCATATTGATACCCCTCGTCGCCATAACCAAAATTCCCGCCGTCGTAGAAAGACCCTTCATTGTCATTTCCCCATCCATCGTCTTCAACCCTATCATTATAATATCCCCCATCGTCCGAGTATTCCATGTGAATACTCACATGTTCCGGTGATTGATAACCGGGTATACTATATGGTGCGTCATCCGGGATATTATTCCTCAATTCATCAAGATTGACAAATTGGTCTTCATTCGCGAGATTGTCATGATTCACATTAACACCACGGTTGGCGTTAGTGTTGCGGTTGTTGAGATTTTGTGGTAATGGGTTTTGTCGGTTTTGGTTTTGAGGTGGAGGTGTATGGGCTCGTTGGTTGAGGTTTTGGTTAGGACCGCGATTTTGAAATGGTGGTGTAGGTGGTCTTGAGTTGTTGCTAACCAGTTGGTTGTTCGGGTTTTGAGGTGGGTGATTAGGGTATTGGTGTTGATGTTGGTTGGCATTTTGGTTATCCATTGGAGCGGTTCCAACAGATGAGGTGCTTGGTGTGTTGGGTTCTGGAGGATTAGAGACAACGGTTGCCTCTAATCGGTTGGCTAGGTTTCTTCTAACGACCCGCTCAATCTTCGGCTCGAATACTAACGGTGACGTTCTTCCTTAATTTCGTGTATGCATGCACTACCTGTAACCTGCACAAGTAACACACCCGCGTAACACAAAAGCATATACGATAATAAGAAAACAAGCAATTAAATAGTTAATAACAAAAACCAATAAATCCAAACGCAAAGCGCACGAACTCCCCGGAAACGGCGCCCAAATTTGATCGAGGTGTCGCGCCTCGGTCAAAGATAATATTTATAAACCCGATTTATCCCTAACTATGAGTTAGTGGTAGCACGGGGTCTATCCACGAAGAGTATGTGGTTTGCGTACGGACAAGATTGATTTTAAATAAGGTTGTCACTTTATGAAGCTTGCTAACGAAATTGATTAATTTGTTTGGTTGAAAAGGATGACGGAATGGACCGACAAGTTTTGCTTTAATTAATTAACTACTAGAGTTCGGAATGGTTGCAACAAAACTAAATATAATTGTAAAACAATAGTGAGAAAACAAGGTTCACACCTGGTTCAACAATTGCAAGACCTGGGGTTACTACACGTTTTAAATTGATTTAAACGAATTAGTTCATTAACGGTTTAGAATCACATATTGAAACAATTAATACATATTGAAACAATTAATACATAAAATAAATCTGAAAATCGAACCCAGTTACACAGAGCGCCCAAATCCGCTCTCGCCGGAAATCCCGACGAATTCGTCAATTATTGACGTCTTTCTTTTGTCATAACGGACGCATTTACAGCAATATCGGTTATAACCGAAAAACTTAATCAATTTCATTCATGACCAAAATTTCTATTCGAAACCGAAAATACAATTCAAATCCGGGGTTATACCTTGTTCATCAGTTGAGCTCACGAATCTATCCAACCTACACTCTTCATTTCGCTCAGAAAACTTCGCCGCAGTCGCCGGATTTCTCTATAAAGTAGCCGGAAATTATCGCCGGAAAACCGAGTTCATTCCATCCTTTCTTCTTACTCTAAAATAAGATCTTAGAGCTCATACTGACATCACCCACACTCACCTTAAACCTCTGAAGAATCTCTGTCGCAAGAAATTTCACTCGCCGGAATTCTCTGCAAGTCGCCGGAAAACCGAGACTTTCATCTACACGGTAAATACCTTGACCTTTCTGTTTCATTCCATTATTGGACAAATTCTAATATCAATCCCTCACCCAGAATCTATTCCAGACGACGTTGCCGGATTTTCTGTTTTCGCCGGAAAACTTCTAGAATTTTCGGAAAGTCGCTGATAACCGGTATGATCATTTAAACCTACAGATAATCGGTACTCAGTAGTTCAATTTCACATCTAATCCCTCCAAACTATTAATTGATCCTAACAGCCGAAGGTCACCAAAACAGAGCCGACGAATCGTTGCCGGATTTCTGAAGAAGACAATCTGTTCGGTATTTTCTTTCCCCAAACCCTTCTGTTCAATACCTTTCAATTGTTCATAATATTTGTTAAACAAATTAAACAAGAAATAGTTGCTTTAACCGTTGTCTGTGTTTTGAACGAAGAAGACGAAGTCGTGTATGTTATAAGATTAATTAAAATCGGTATTATAAATGGGTTAGACACACAGTCCAGCGGTGGACTGTGTGCAAACAATATGCATACGTCCCGAGTTCGATCCTTGACACACACACATTCGCTGTAATAAAAAGTCTTTTTTTAAAAACTGAACCGGATCCACAACAGTATGATGTTAAATATATTAAAAACCAGAATATTTACCAAGTTAGACACACAGTCCAGCGGTGGACTGTGTGCCAAACTAAACCACAGGTCCCGGGTTCGAGACTTGTGGAGAGCACCGAGTCGATACATTAAAACCTTTTTAAAATAAATGATTTTCGGATTAACTTAATTAGTGTATAAATATAATTAAAAACAGAAATATTTCGGATTAGACACGTAGCTCAGCTGGTAGAGCTGCGTGCACGCGTACGGGAGGTCTCGGGTTCGAGTCCTGCCCAGCGCATACATACACACAATAGAACCGGTCAAACAGTCAACAGTCACAGTCAAACAGTCAACGCTTATGGTCAACGGTCAAAAGTCAACATTTTTTTATTATTTTTATTTATTTATTTAAATTAAAAATCAATTAAAAATACTTAAAAATAACATTTCTAAAGTTAGAAAATAGCCTAAAACTCGCAAAAATATATCCAATAATCCTATTAAAATTGTTAATAAAATTCATTTATTTACCTTACTTTTTCGTTATTAATTAGGTTAGTTTTTCCTCGTCGATCAATCCTCTAAACTCGTGCGCATTCAATATCATCAACCGAACGCACCCAATGTGAGGGAATCTCTACAAATTCCCCGTTTTAATCACGTTTTTTGAGTGTATCATGTGTCTTATTATTTATTATATTTAAACTATTGTGCATCCATCATATCCATGAACAAATGTGTATTCAGCTTGTATCAACTGTTTGTGTGGTTATTGTTTAGATGTAAGTTATCATTTTCAGTACATGCAATATCATAGGCCGCCGCTCCCCATTACATTATGAGCGTTGAGCAGTTCCCCATTACATTATGAGCGTGAACCAGGCGTTGCCAACATACGATCGGCTCCGTTTGATTGAGCCTTGATCGCACAGTCATTTATCAATTTCGGTACATGCAATATCATAGGCCGCCGCTCCCCATTACATTATGAGCGTTGAGCAGTTCCCCATTACATTATGAGCGTGAACCAGGCGTTGCCAACATACGATCGGCTCCGTTTGATTGAGCCTTGATCGCACAGACATTTATCATTTTCAGTACATACATTTATCATAGGCCGTCCGTTCCCCATTACATTATGAGCGCGAACGTGACGTTGCCAACATATACAGTTTCATTCATGTTATATATTCATGCAAGTTGATATGTTATTGTATGCTATTGGTTTGTTATTGTATGTTATTGTTTGTTGTTGTTTGATATTGTATGCTATTGGTTTGTTATGGTATGCTATTTGTTTGTTATTGTATGTTTATTTACGTTTGTTCATATATGAATATTGCACAATTTTTCCATATTAAACACAATAAGAAATAAATAATAAATGTTTTCTAACAAGGTTCACTCGGCAACTTTTGTTGATCCAAAAACCATTTTTACACATGATACAGGTGAACAGGATGAAGCATGGAAAACATAGGAAAGTGCCTTAGAAGAAAAATAATGAAGCCTAGAAAAATGTATAGGACATGTTGAACTTGTATGATATGATTGTGTGATCTTCTTTAAAATTGTGATAATAAATATGAAACGTTATAATAAATGTCATGAGCTTTGATGAAAATCCAATCATGCCCCGATCACCTTTTCCGCTGCGGGTCGGGTGTGACAGATTGGTATCAGAGCTTTTGACTATAGGGATATAGGATAGGTTATTAGACCCTTAGAGCCTATACTATAGTTGATTAGATTTTAATTGTTTATGTGGTTACATGCAAACTCATGATGTTTATTTCTTTCATATTTATTACATACACAAATACATGCAAACACTTCCAATATTACATTTTGTGATACATAGTGAATTACACTTACAGTCAAACATACATACTTACATACATATTCATCATACATATTTCAATGTTCACATATTCAATTCATCTTCATACTTCCGTTATTCCAGATTTTGTCGCATTTTTCATTTTTCAAATCTCATCAAAGTGAATTCTGCGACGGGCATGTAGTAACTGTAAGGGTACAAGTACCGGTAGTCGGAACGTCCTGTCTAGGTTGGCATTCGTATAAATCCAATATAACGGACTAGTTTGCCTACTTGGGGACTAACGATGAGAGTACGAAGGACCTATTAGGCCAAAGCATGCCACACCAAACGTCGTTCGAACTAACCCCACTTTGAGGTGTCACCGTGTCCACACCTGGATACATTCCGAATATCATACGTTACATACATATTTCTCGATTTTCTCCGGGTTTTAGTGTACATAACCAGGCTAACACATGCGAACCATATGAAAAACCCGGTAATCATGGGGGCCCACATGATTACGAAGGTGAAGTATGGCGGCATGCAAGGCCCAATTACGAGCAAAGCCCAAGACATCCTATGGATGTAGTAGATTTATTATGCTATGTTTATTTTATGAATGTTCATTCCTAAATACGACACATGATCCCAAAAACATCCAACTCATACTCTTGATATGTATTCCATGTAGATGTCTTCTAATTCCGCTCGTAGGAAGATGAGAGCAGGAAAAGTTCGCGAGCGTATGGCTGCCCAAATCGCTCAACAAATGGCTGCCGTAATACCCAACATTGTAGTTCAAGTTCAACAAGCCCTTACCGCTAATCCCGTCAACCAAGAAGATCAAAATGTTATCAACCCTCCCCCAAATGCCACTAAATGCACCTTCAAGCATTTCAAATCCTGCGACCCTCCAAAATACGAAGGGACTGAAGGTGTCACCGCTCTCCTCCATTAGTTTGAGGAAATGGAAAACACTTTTCTAAATTGCGATTGCCCCGATGATCGCAAAGTGCGATATGCTACCGGTCGTTTACTTGGAATAGCACTTACATGGTGGAACACAGAGAAGGCCAAACGAGGTGTTGAAGATGCTATGACTTTGACTTGGGAAGAGTTGAAGGAAATCATGACAAGACGATTTTGCCCAAGGAGCGAAATCAAGAAATTGGAGGATGAGTTCTATTCTCTGAAACAAAAGGAAGGCGACCACACCACATACAACAAGAGATTCCTCGAGTTAAATCAAATGGTTCCCAACTTGTTCACTCCCCCCTACCGTTTGATCAAGCACTACATTCGAGGTCTTCCTTCAAAAATTCAAGACTCTGTAAACTGCAACTTCGGAAGCAGTAATGGAGTTAGCTACAGAGCTCACCGAGAACCGTATACGGAATAAAGACTTCAAGGAGGAGAAGAAGAAGGATAAAGCATCAACTGAAACTTCAAACTCCACCCAAACCGAATCCCCTTCTCAACCCATTTCCAAGAGAAAACGAGATGGGCAACTTTTTGCTGTCACCCAACGCAATCAACCAGCCTCACAAGCCGTACCCCTCCAAGCTATCCAGTCACTCAAGTAGCACCCAACTCAACTTACCCAAATAAGAAACCTTACCTTGGACCTCACCCTCAATGTAACACCTGTTTTTATCACCATCCATCTACCTTACTTTGTCGAATATGTGCGAATTGTGGACGCTATGGTCATTTGAGCAAGGTTTGCCGCACCCCTCAAAATCAAACCTCACCCCCTACTCAAAACATGATCCAAACATATCAACAACCCCAATACCCCATGTTACCTTATGTTAGAGCTTGTTTTAATTGTGGCGACCCTACCCATTATAGAAACACGTGCCCTCGATTAGTTAACATCATACACGCCCAAGCTCAAGCAAACTCAGTTAACCAAGCAAACCAAGAAAACCCAACCACTAGGCCACCAGCAAGAGGAAGAGTTTTCAACATCAACTCCAATCCTATTGAAGATAATGACGGCCCAAATGAACCATCCAACTAGTCTCCTTCACCAAAAAATCAAGATTCAACTCCAACCGCTTAGTTTTATGTTTTTCTTTATGATATCTCAATTTTCACGTATCTCAATTACAAATTGGAAATTTATCCAAGAATTTTAATGCGAATTACTATTTCAGTTTGTTTTATACTCATTGATTTAACATTCATATCATTATACCTCTCAACGTATTACAAACTCAACATTTAAAGAAGTTAAGTTGTGCCTCACTTCTACATAGACTAACCTCTCCATCATAACAAACGAGAGAGGTACTGTCGTCATTCAAACATGTATACTATCAGAATTAAGACTCAAGCTTTGGTTGATTGTGTTTGTTTATGTTTTAGAGTCACATAGAACTAATCATAACTTACGGATAAAGCCAATGAAAATTTGACAAGAATATGGTGGATACGCCGCTGGTACTTCCTATATATAAGTATTCTTGCCAAAGGATCAGAGACATTATCAGGTGGTTATGAGAAGTTCCATGTAGGATTTAGTATTGTCTTGGTTGAAGTTTGTGTTATACTCACTGATTTAGCATCATATCATCTCATCATTTAAAGAAATTGGATTATGTTCTAGTCCTACATAGACTAACCTCTCCATCATAACAAACGAGAGAGGTACTGTCACCATTCAAACATGTATACTATCAGAATTAGGACTCAGACATTGGTTGTTGTGTTTATTTATGTTCTAGAGTCATATCATAGAACCAATCATAACTTACTGATAAAACCAATGAAAAATTGACAAGAATATGGTGGATACGCCGCTGGTACTTCCTATATATAAGTATTCTTGCCAAAGGATCAGAGGCATTGTCAGGCGGTTATGAGAAGTTCCATGTAGGTTTAGTTTTGTTTTAGGATATAACCTTATCTTTCCAAACATACCAAAACTCTTGCGCATGAAATCATATTTAGTCAATCAACTCTGTTTATCAAATATTCATTATCATAGGTATCAAAAAGCGATTCCTAAGGCAGGGTACTCCACCCTTACAAGGAACGTTACTGCCTCAAACAAAATTTAAACTTTTACTTCTTTCTAAGTATGTAACTGTCAAATTAAACACCATCCTTTTGAGTCAAACATGCCACTACTTAACTTTCGGGACGAAATTTCTAAAAGTAGGGGATACTGTAACATCCGTCAAAAACCGGGTTAACCAAACCCGCTTCGTTTATTAACCGAACAATCAGTTAAAAATTTCGTTGCGTATTTAATGCTCAAATTAATTTTTAACGATACATAATTAATAAGTATATTAGAATATAAAATTTATATTTGAAAATGTATTAAAAATAGTGAATTAAAAATAAAGTGCTGAAGCCGGGTTTCGAACCCGGGTCAGCTGCGTCAGCCAAAGTCTTAACTCTCATTCACCAAACCACTCCGCCACTTGTGTTGTTTGTTAACATATTGAAACAATTAATACATAAAATAAATCTGGAAATCGAACCCAGTTACACAGCGCGCCCAAATCCGCTCTCGCCGGAAATCCCGACGAATTCGTCAATTATTGACGTCTTTCTTTTGTCATAACGGACGCATTTACAGCAATATCGGTTATAACCGAAAAACTTAATCGATTTCATTCATGACCAAAAATTTCTATTCGAAACCGAAAATACAATTCAAATCCGGGGTTATACCTTGTTCATCAGTTGAGCTCACGAATCTATCCAACCTACACTCTTCATTTCGCTCAGGAAACTTCGCCGCAGTCGCTGGATTTCTCTATAAAGTAGCCGGAAATTATCGCCGGAAAACCGAGTTCATTCCATCCTTTCTTCTTACTCTAAAATAAGATTTTAGAGCTCATACTGACATCACCCACACTCACTTTAAACCTCTGAAGAATCTCTGTCGCAAGAAATTTCACTCGCCGGAATTCTCTGCAAGTCGCCGGAAAACCGAGACTTTCATCTACACGGTAAATACCTTGACCTTTCTGTTTCATTCCATTATTGGACAAATTCTAATATCAATCCCTCACCCAGAATCTATTCCATACGACGTTGCCGGATTTTCTGTTTTCGCCGGAAAACTTATGGAATTTTCGGAAAGTCGCTGATAACCGGTATGATCATTTAAACCTACAGATAATCGGTACTCAGTAGTTCAATTTCACATCTAATCCCTCCAAACTGTTAATTGATCCTAACAGCCGAAGGTCACCAAAACAGAGCCGACGAATCGTTGCCGGATTTCTGAAGAAGACAATCTGTTCGGTATTTTCTTTCCCCAAACCCTTCTGTTCAATACCTTTCAATTGTTCATAATATTTGTTAAACGAATTAAACAAGAAACAGTTGCTTTAACCGTTGTCTGTGTTTTGAACGAAGAAGACGAAGTCGTGTATGTTATAAGATTAATTAAAATCGGTATTATAAACGGGTTAGACACACAGTCCAGCGGTGGACTGTGTGCAAACAATATGCATACGTCCCGAGTTCGATCGTTGACACACACACATTCGCTGTAATAAAAAGCCTTTTTTTTAAACTGAACCTGATCCACAACAGTATGATGTTAAGTATATTAAAAACCAGAATATTTACCAAGTTAGACACACAGTCCAGTGGTGGACTGTGTGCCAAACTAAACCACAGGTCCCGGGTTCGAGACCTGTGGAGAGCACCGAGTCGATACATTAAAACCTTTTTAAAATAAATGATTTTCGGATTAACTTAATTAGTGTATAAATATAATTAAAAACAGAAATATTTCGGGTTAGACACGTAGCTCAGTTGGTAGAGCTGCGTGCATGCGTACGGGAGGTCTCGGGTTCGAGTCCTGCCCGGCGCATACATACACACAATAGAACCGGTCAAACAGTCAACAACCACAGTCAAACAGTCAACGCTTATGGTCAACGGTCAAAAGTCAACATTTTTTTATTATTTTTATTTATTTATTTAAATTAAAAATCAATTAAAAATACTTAAAAATAACATTTCTAAAGTTAGAAAATAGCCTAAAACTCGCAAAAATATATCCAATAATCCTATTAAAATTGTTAATAAAATTCATTTATTTACCTTACTTTTTCGTTATTAATTAGGTTAGTTTTTCCTCGTCGATCAATCCTCTAAACTCGTGCGCATTCAACATCATCAACCGAATGCACCCAATGTGAGTGAATCTCTACAAATTCCCCGTTTTAATCACGGTTTTGGAGTGTATCATGTGTCTTATTATTTATTATATTTAAACTATTGTGCATCCATCATATCCATGAAAAAATGTGTATTCAGCTTGTATCAACTGTTTGTGTGGTTATTGTTTAGATGTAATTTATCATTTTTCAGTACATGCAATATCATAGGCCGCCGCTCCCCATTACATTATGAGCGTTGAGCAGTTCCCCATTACGTTATGAGTTGCCAACATACGATCGGCTCCGTTTGATTGAGCCTTGATCGCGCAGTCATTTATCAATTTCAGTACATGCAATATCATAGGCCGCCGCTGTAACATTTGTCAAAAACGGGTTTCCAAAACCCGCTCCGTTTTGTAATCGAATATCAAGTTATAAATGTCACGTTGTATATTTATGATTATTTTGATTTATAATGATACATAATTAATAAACAAACTAAACTATAAAAAATTATATTTGATAAAAAGTTAAAACAAAATAAATAAAAATGAAATGTTGCTGCCGGGACTCGAACCCGGGTCAGCCAGAACTGAAATCCAAAGACTTAACACACACACACATCACCACTCCGCCACTTGTTGTTTTCTGTCAACTTAGGGAAACAAATAACTCTTATATACAAACCGAGTTTAAACCGGTTGCGCCAACTGAGAAACCGAAATCGGCAATTCAACCGTCTAATCGTTTGATTAATCGCACATTCAGGTTTATAACCGATGCACCGACGATTTTTAATCAATTCAGATTGAATGAACATCAATTTTCATCATCATCGGTTTTTATAACCGAAAATAATCAAAGTCCAAATTACTTCAATCAAAACCCTTCTCGCGACTCAGGGACATCAGACAAACCTTCCATTTTACTTTCGTCATACTTTCAGTCCATCAGAACGCTTAAATCAACTCGCCGGAAATTTCTGCAAGGTCGCCGGAAAACCGGGACTCCCATCCACACGGTAATTCCTTCGACTCTTTCTGTTTCAATCATGTGATTAATCGGTCACTAACACAACTCCACCATCAGAATCAATACTAGTCAACGTTTGTCGAAAATCCTACCTTCGCCGGAAAACTTCTGAAACTTCCGGAAACACACCGAGAACTGGTATGACCTTTCAAACTTCTGTCAAACTTTGATTAAGTGCCTCAACTTCACAAATAATCGAACAAAACTGTTAATTGATTTTAACAGCCAGAGTTCACTTCCAGAACCGACGGACCTCTGCCGGAATTCTGTGAACAACACTAATTGGTACGTCTTTTTCCCCAAACTCTCTCCATTCTTTACCTTTAAATTACTTATAATGTTTGAAAATCGAATTTGACATGAATCAGTCAAAAACAGTTGAACTTGGTTTTTCTGGGTAAAATTAACGAAGAAGACGAAGACGCAGTTTAACATAAGACTAATAAAAATCGATATAATGAACGGGTTAGACACACAGTCCAGCGGTGGACTGTGTGCAAATAATACGCACACGTCACGAGTTCGATCCCTGATACACGCACTCCCTATGTAATAAAATGCCTTTTTGTTTAAAACTGAACCGGGTTAACTCCGTTAGTTGTTAAGTATAATAAAAACCGAGATATTAACCAGGTTAGACACACAGTCCAGCGGTGGACTGTGTGCAACACTAAGTCGCACGTCACGCGTTCGAAACCTGTTACTGGCACCGGTTGAACGAATTAAAATGTTTTTGAAATTAAAAGAATTTTGGTTAAATCGAATTAGTATATAAATATAATTAAAAACAAGATTATTTCGGGTTAGACACGTAGCTCAGTTGGTAGAGCTGCGTGCACGCGTACGGGAGGTCTCGGGTTCGAGTCTCACCCAGCGCATACTTACACACTGACCGAACCGGTCAACAGGTCAACAAGTCAACGGTCAACGCCAAATAAACAATTTTTTTTATATTTTTATTTATTTAATTTAATTTAAAAATCAATTAAAAATACTTAAAAATAACATTTTCAAAGATAGAAAATAGCCTTAAACTCACAAAAATATATCTAAAAATTCCATTAAAATCCTTAATAAAATCCACTCATTTACTATATTTTTCCGTTATTATTTAGGTTAGTTATTTCTCGTTGTTCCGCTCATCCAATTCGTGCGCATCTCACCATCTCCAATCCAACGCACCCAATGTGAGTGAATCTTACAAATTCCCCGTTTTAATCACGTTTTGGGGTGTATCATGTGTCTTGCTATATATTATATTTAAATCATTGTGCATACATCATATCATGAACATGTGTATTCAGTTTGTTTCAACTGTTGTGTGGTTATCGTTAGATGCAATTTATTTTTTTCAGTACATGCAATTTCATAGGCCGCCGCTCCCCATTACATTATGAGCGTTGAGCATGTTCCCCATTACATTATGAGCGTGAACCTGGCGTGCCCACATACGATCGGCTCCGTTTGATTGAGCCTTGATCGCACAGACATTTTTCATTTTCAGTACATGCAATACGATCGGCTCCGTTTGATTGAGCCTTGATCGCACAGTTTCATTCATGTTATTTATCGTATGATGTTGGTATGTTAATGTATGCTGCCATGTGTTATTGTATGTTATAGTTGTGATTGCTATTGCTACTGCTTAGTTATTTACATTTGCTCATTTATGATTATGCACAATTTTTCATTGATAAACTAACAAGTAAATCAATAATGAATGTTTATCTAACAAGGTTCACTCGCCAACTTATGTTGACCCAAAAACTCCCATTTTTACACATGATACAGGCGAACCAGCTGCAGCCAGAAACACATAGGATTGGACTAGAAGAATAAAATGATTTAGAGTTTGGGGATTGTTATGTTTGGTTTATTTTCTTTGTATTGTATGGACATGTTTGGATATTTGGAAATGTAACTTTGACTTTAATAAATATGAAACATATTAGTAAATATCATGAGCTTTGGTGATAACCCAATTATGCCCCGACTCTTATTCCGCTGCGGGTCGGGGTGTGACAGATTGGTATCAGAGCCATGACTATAGGGATATAGGATAGTTTATTAGACCCTTAGAGCCTATACTATAGTTGATTAGTAATTTTTAAGATTTTTTTGTGTTACATGCCAAATTTCATGATGTTTATATGTTTTATGTTAAATGTTACATTCAATGTTATGCAAGCATGTTCATAAGTATATATTATCATATAATGCCTATTATGAATCATATTCTCATAACACATCATATCCATGAAAGCACACACCACATCATGATTGTTTTTACAATGATTTTTGTGTTTTCAAATCTCATCAAAGTGAGTTCTCATGACGGGCATGTAGTAACTGGAAGGGTACCAGTACCGGTAGTCGGAACGTCCTGTCTAGGCTGGCATTCGTATAAATCCAAAATAAAGGACCAGTTTGCCTACCTGGGGACTAACGATGAGAGTACGAAGTACCTATTAGGCCAAAGCATGCTATACCAAACGTCGTGTGAGTTAACACCACTTTGAGTTGTCATTGTGTCTACACCTGGACACATTCCGACCATACATCTCGTAAACATATTTTGTGGTTTGCATTCGGGTGATGCAAGTGTTAAATCGCCAATACTAATGTGAATCCTACCAAGCCAATAGCCATGGGGGCCCACATGACTATACAGGTGAAGGTATGGGGGACATTTGAGGCCCAACATGAGCAAACCCAAGACATCCTATGGATGTAGTTGCATTATTAATATTTATGTTATTTTCATTTTTCATAAAGACACATGACACCTAAAAAGACTCCATAAACTCACAACCTTCTTACGTATGTTCCTGTAGATGTCGTCCAGACAACAACGAAGGGGTAAAAGATCAGGAAGGTCTCAGGAACGCTTGGCCACACACATCGCGAAACAAATGGCCACGATACTGCCTGACATTGTGGTCCAAGTACAACAAGCCCTCGCTACAAATCCTACTAACCCTCCCCAACAACATGACCAGAACATCGACAACCCTCCTACCAGCAAGTGCTCATACAAACATTTCAAATCTTGTGATCCTCCTAAATTTGAGGGGACCGAAGGTGTCACTGCTCTCCTCCACTGGTTCGAGGAAATGGAAAACACCTTCCTCAACTGCGATTGTCCTGAGGATCGCAAGGTTCGATACGCCACCGGGAGACTATTTGGGGTAGCTCTCACTTGGTGGAATACTGAAAAAGGGAAGAGGGGAACTGATGATGCAATGGCCTTAACTTGGGAGGAGTTAAGGGAAATCATGACTAGGCGTTTCTGTCCTAGGAGTGAAATTAAAAAGTTGGAGGACGAATTTCATTCTTTAAAACAGAAGGAGGGGGATCACACCATCTACAACAAGAGGTTCTTAGAGTTGAACCAAATGGTCCCTAACTTGTTCACCCTAACTTATCGCTTGATCGAGCATTATATTCGAGGTCTTCCCTCGAAAATTCAAGATTCAGTTCTCAGCACTTCACCAGCAACACTTGAAGCTGCTATGGAACTAGCCACTGAACTGACCGAAAATCGCATTCGAAACGGTAAATTCAAAGAGGAGAAGAAGAAAGCCCCCATTGAGGCTCAAACTTCAAACCATTCTGGTTCCTCCTTGAAGTTTACTGGTAAAAGGAATCGAAGCACAAGAAACTTCGCCGTCACACAAACCAATTACGCTATTCCTGCTGCACCCATTACCCAAGTCGCCCCTTCACCCGCACCACACAAAAGACCATACTTTGGCCCGTTACCAAAATGCAACCGTTGCCAATACCACCATTCTCCTGATCATCCTTGCCAATATTGCACCGGCTGTGGTCGCGCAGGTCATACTGTTCAAACCTGTCGCATACCTCAGCGAACGAACCGCCACCAGCCTTCAACCCAAACCCACCAACAAATAATGGGTCAAGCCCAACAACCCCTACTACTACCACCTACCTAACATCTAGCCTAAACATACTACCAACCCAACTATCCCATGGTACAACCTATGCGGGCTTGTTACAACTGTGGAGACCCAAACCACTTTAGAAACACTTGTCCACGTTTGGTGAACATCATTCATGCCCAAGCTCAAGCAAATCCGGTGAATCAAGCTAACCAAGCTCCACCACCTGCAAGAGGAAGAGCTTACAACATCAACGCCAACGTTGTTGAAAATAATAACGGCTCAAACGAATCACCCAATTAGTTTTTTTTCCTCACCAAGAATCAAGACTCAACTCCAATCGTTTAGTTTTAATGTTTTCTTTATGTTATCTCAATCTTTTCGTATCCCAGTTGTAAAATTTGGAAATTATGTATCCAAGAATTTTAATGCGATTTGATATTACAGTTTTGTTTTATACTCATTGATTTAACATTCATATCATCATACATCTCGACATATCTCAATCTCACCAATTAAAGAAGTTGGGTTGTGTCACACTTTTACATAGACTGACCCCTTCATCATAACCAACGAGAGAGATACTGTCATCATTTAATCATGTATCATTTCAGAATTGAGACTCAAGTTTTGTTTCGTTGTGGTGTTTATGTTTTAGAGTCACATGGAACTGATCATGATTTACTGATAAAGCCAACGAAAATTTGACAAGAATATGGTGGATACGCCGCTGGTACTTCCTATATATAAGTATTCTTGGCAAAGGATCAAAAGCATTACCAGGGGGTTATGAAAAGTTCCGTGTAGGTTTAAATATCGTCATGATTGAAGTTTTTGTTTTATGATACATACCTTATCATTTCAAACGGGTGAGAATGCACGGGGCGTCGCCGACGGGCCAATGTGGCGTCGGCGACGGCACCCCTAAAATCCAATTTCCTGAATTTTGTTTTTCTTGATTCCGGTTGATCCCGTTCGCGTCCTGGTGCTCCGTTTGGCTTACAATTAGCTCCTTAAACTCCGTGGGATCTGTAAAATACAAATCTTATTAAAAGTAGGCTATTCGAAAATAAAAGTTACGTAAAAACATTAACTTAAACCAAAACAAACGCCGGTTTACACCCACGCATCAACATAATAGTATAAATAACTAATAAAATCATTCTTTTGTGTTTCAAAGGCTCATTTAATAACTTTTAGTTATCGCATTTCATCTTCTTTTTTTTGAACGTCTAATTTATTTAATCCTTTGTTGTCTATGGGACCTGAACCCAAAATCTTCCTCTTTCCAATCTAGATGTTTTAAAAGTTTTTGTCTTTGCCAATGGACCTCCACTTATTGGTATCGCATTTCATCTTCTAGTATTGTATTTTTTTTAATTGGAAAAATGCTATATGATATTTCCAAACAAAACTTTTTAACAACATAAAATGCACTCATGGAAAATGATAAATCACCATGTCAGTTAATCATTTTGACTTGGTCGATCTAACGGTTTTCAGGGTATCAAGATGAGTTAGAAAGAATAAAAAAATCATCTTATTTAGTTTTTTTTGGGAAAATCATTAAAATAAACTCTAAGTTAATCAAAATCACCAAAATAAACATTCAAAACAGTGAATGAGGTAGTGGTGAAGGAGTTGGGGAAATATTTGATGTTCGGTTCGACTCCTACTCTCCTCATTATTTCCTGCGGCATCCAGATGAAGGGTGAATACGGGTGGCGCCGATTCATCTTGGATGGAAGACGGTTTTACCGATTATTCCACAGTCGTGCCTTCGGACAGATGGAGGTCGGGTTTCCGTGCATCTGGGAGAGCCAAGGGCCTGGCGGCGGTCGAGTAGTTGATCTTGGCCACAACGCCCGATGTCTCGGTGGTTGACACGTCATTCCTTGTTGTTAAAAAAAAAACCCTTCAAAGCATCTACACATAGAGATTTCACATGGAGGAGAAGTCTATGTAGCCTTTTCCTCTTTCATTTCTCCTAAGGATTTTAAATGAACATAATTTTTTATACGATAATATATATTTTTAAAAGTTATACCAAATTAAAGAATAATAATATTTAATTTAGTGTAATTTAAAAACAAAAAATATTAGCATATGAATATGTTTGTATAAAAGTCGTTGGAAAAAATAAAAGAGAAAAATACTTTATATTTGTTGATGTGTCTGAATTTAGATTCTATGAATTGTATCATGAAGAGTCTATGGAATGAACTGAAACGGCTAAGTTCAATGTTCAGATGTATGAGAGTCTAAATTCCATAGACTCTTCATGATTCAATTTGTGGAATCTAATTTCAGACGCGTCAACATATATAAAGTCTATGGTAGACTCTTCATCTGATTCACTTTGTAGAGTTCAAATTCAGACGCATTAAAAAAACAGAGTCTATGTAGACTCTTTAAAGACATGGTTGTTTTCTATTGGAGCTCAGGGTGAATGCACCATGATTTAGAGTTGCTTGGGACAAGTGTCAGGTTCTTTCTAAAGTGAATTTTTTTCGTGTATTCCTTAAATTTAGACGTTTTAGATGTTTATTTTGATGCAATTAGTTTGATCAATGTATATACTCATCATTTAAAAAAACCATCATAAGAATAGTTAGTTATCACTTGAACTAAAAAAGTACCTTTTTTCTGAGAAGAAGAAAGATCTAAGAAGATGATATTTAAGAAAACCAAAATATTGATTAGTATGACGTATTTTTAGTTAAAAGTGGAAAATGTGTGTGAAAGTCATATTTAAGTATTTACTTAATTATTATGTTAAGACCACTCATATGTTAAACCAATTTTTATAATTATTATGTTAAGATGGCTCATATGTTAAACCTACTTTTATATATATATATATATATATATATATATATATATATATATATATATATATATATATATATATATATATATATTGTGTGTGTGTTGTTTTACGGATAAACAAATGAAATATATTGTGTGTGTGTTGTTTTACGGATAAACAAATGAAATGAAGATCAATTCTTGCTATTATATTCTGAACATGTAAGAACATACGAATATATTATCCATCTATAATTTGCTAAAATATCAATATGAAGATGTTTTACTATTTATTTTTTAGCGTTGTTGATTGGTTGATAAATTTTGTAGGCAAGTGAGTGGATGTCATGTCGCACCCACTAACTTTTTATATTTTTTTTATTTATATGTACAAGTCTCTATTGCATATAAATATTTATGTTTTCTTCCCCTAGACTATTACTAAATGCAAAAATCTTTTCTTAGAGTATTAATATAAATACCAAAGAACCCTTATGGTTTACGTTTAATTTTAATAAACCATATACTTTAGAATTTATTTCAATATTATAATTATTATTATTACTAACGGTATCATCGCAACGTGCTTTACTTTTTAGATAAGATTCCGAATATTGTCAACGTCTTTACTATGACACATGGAAATACTTTTTTGTTTTACATTTTGGTATAAATTTTCGATTCAACGTTTTTACATCTATTTTTGTTTCATTCAACAGTCTCACCGCAACACACGAGTCCTAAATACCGGTTTATATTAACTAGCTAGTTGGAAGCCTGTCTTTCAACCACTCCACCTCATTGGTAGCTTGAAACACATGGAATCTTATTTAGTTTTTTTCAGGGGAAATTACGAAAATGTGATTTGACCAACATGTTTTATCAAAATGTCTCGCTCCTGCGTCGGTGGAGAGGGCTTCAGGAGTGGGATGCGTCCGGCAAGCACGGGATGCGTCCGTGGAGCAAAAACCAATACAAAATGGACACGTGGCCATGGGAAGCATGGAAGCGTCGGCATGACGCGCGGGATGCGTCCGGCGAGTTTCTGAAGCGTCCTGCAAGTTTTCCGGCGAGTTGCAGTTTTCCGGCAAACTTTGTTTAAACATCTGCTAAATCCACAAATCAAAATGCAATTCTTGGTGGTTACGTTTTGTAAGTGCTCAATGGACTACTGAAAGTGTAAATGTTAGCAAACATCTGCTAAATCAACAAATCAAAATGAACCCTGCAACTCTTGGTGGTTACTTTTTGTTTCATGCACACGCCATTCAAAAAAAATCTGATATTTTTACCTTAAATGAACAGATTTTCATTTTATCCCATGTTCGTCTGAATCAAGTATTAACCTTTTACAGTTTTACGTTTACCAAGGAAACTTTTAAGTTTAAAGCCCCCCCTCCCCCCCCCCCCCCCCCCGAAAACTAGTCGGATGCTTCATAAACTCGCCGGACTCATCCCGTGCGTCATGCCGACGCTTCCCATGGCCACATGTTCATTTTTTATTGGTTTTTGCTCCACGGACACATCCCGTGCTTGCCGGACGCATCCCACTCCTGAAGCTCCTCTCCACCGACGCAGGAGGGTGACATTTTGGTAAAACATGTTGGTCAACTCACATTTTGGTAATTTCCCCCTTTTTTTAAGGTAAACTTCATTAAAACAAGCCTCCGACTCAAAAGGGCAAAGAAAAGGAGGATGTTCGTTAAATGAGATAAACTTAATTATATACCAATTGGTAGTAGCCGCTTCAGCAACTTGCAATTCAATTTTTTTTGAACGGCAAAGAACTTCATGTGTTAACTCACCCTGTTTGGGCTTGGACGGGGCTATGTTCAAGGTCGACTCCTCGACCGCCATGAGATTATGCCCTCTGATGCGTGAGAACCGGATATAATCCGCAAACCCTCACCCCCCCCCCCCCAGTCATGTTCGAACCCTAGATTAAAGTTCAGATTCATCCCTTCACCCAGATGTCCTTCGAAAATGGCCTAAGCGAGAATCGAACATGCGACTCCACTAGAAAAATAGAACAATTTACCACTAGACTAAGTTCTCAGGACAACTTGCAACTCAATTGAGTATTGATAAAAACAGTGAGATTGAACTGGATTCCATCTATGTTCCGTTTAAAGTCTTTGTTCATATATAGATATTTTAAGTTTAAATGGCCTTATGCGTGGAGTTTAGAGATATTATTTAACAGATGATTGTCATTAATCTCATGGGTAGCAGCCATCAATGTTCAAGCATGACCAATTGACCATTGATGCATTTCTTCTTAATCTAAAAAAATGGAATTTCAAATGTGTTCTTTTCATGTTCAATTATTACAATCAAATGGTGGTTATCAATAGTTGTATTTCATGTGCTTCAATGAGTTAATCAAGGAAGAAATTTTTATTAATTTCTTATCACTATAATCTTAAGTTAAATACCGCACATATATTCATATTAATAAAAACTTTCTTCAAAAATAAGAAAAAAATTATGCCTATAATCAAAATTTTATAACTAGCTAGCAGTCAATGTGGGGCTAACCAATTTGGTAGAGGCTCATGCCTCATAGAGAAGAAGTCCTAGACAATTGTAGGTGTATGTAAGTATGACAAGCGAGAGGTATTTACAAACATTTGTGTATGTGTGTTTTTGACACACATATCTGTATACGAGATAATTGCACTGTTTCGTTTAATGCGTAATAAAAACTAATTTTAAACCTTGTCACATATTCACACCGTCTAATTAAATTCAATTTGATGTATCTATATTATGTAAAATGTGTTAATCCAACCCTGTAAAACATGTTAACCTAAATACTATAATACAATATATGTGCTAATAATATATAATTATAGTTATTATTTTAAAAAGGAGGAGTATTTTGTTTGTTATGTTTCTTTAATTTATAGTTTTTAGGTGATAATTAATTATACTTTATTATAACATTTACAAATAAACTAATGGCACTCTCTTAATGTTAACTATTATTTATTATATTTCAGCTTAATATCATTGGCAATGATAATTATAATAATTGAGTGGGTGTGGAATTAGTGGGGATTAGCGAAGGTTAATGGTCATGGGAATAGGATTCTTTATCGAAAGACCTTGTCAAATCACCAATTAGGTAAAACAATATGATACTCCAGTAGAGATTATGGATATGATCGGGTGGTTTCACTGGTGGCACGATAATACTCCAGTGGTCTGTCAGTGATCCAAATTTGCTGTTAAAAAAAAGGTAAAGCAATATGATCATGTACATTACATTTTATTTTGGAACGACAACTTTCATTAATAATTAGCGAGACGCTAGGAAGAAACAACTAAACAAATTACAAATGACATTTGATCCAATCGGTCCAAACTAAATTCTTACAACTTAATCTAATTTTTATCCACAGAAAACTTAACGCTTTAATATCCTCCATGATGCTCCCTATGCTCTTGCTTTCCGAGGAGAAAACTAATCCGTTCCTATCTTCGCAAATGCACCAACATGTAGATAAGATGATACCATGAACCACTTTTCTTTTGTGAACATCAAGATTGTAGGCAATGTGGACCGAGCTCAAGTTGATATATTGAAGGCAAAAATAGGGGGTCTGGCGCACAAGTCGATACTCTGCACCAAACTTGAGATGCAAAGCTGCATGAAATCAACAAATGGTCGCATGTTTCTTCGACTTCTTTGCAGGATTTGCACAGCCGCAACCCTAGATTGACGTTACGCTTCTTTAATTCCGGCATGGTAGGCAACCTGTTAAGCTTGGCTTTCATGACTAACCAACCAAACATTAATCTGTTAGAATTTAATTTCAATTCTATCCACTACGTAGAGGATGGACTCAAAACCATGAGTTGACATATGTTAATATTTTAAGAAGCAAAGATGGGGTCCATATATGTAGAAAAGGATTAAGGATATTGTGATGACCTTAACAAGTATATAATTTATGTAAAAGAAAAAAACAGAATATTTACAATTTGTTGTTAATCAGACAATTATTTATCTTATGCTTTGTAAGTGAATTATGGTTTGTTATGTTAATTTTGTATATATTTATACCAATACATATTACTATATAATATAACTCTTTAAGACAACAGTGTAGTTTCAATTCAAATTTAAGACATTTAAGAACAATATTATTGCATTTGGTACAAGTCTTAGATGTATAAACAACTCGCCATTTACAATTTTGCCCATCTAGTTTACATTGATTTGTGTTTAAAAAACCTTAAATATATTTATTAACCCGTATTTAATTACATATATATTTTTTATTTATATTTGTTAATTCGTATTTACTGACATGAATTCTATTTATTTTTATTTATAACATGAATTTAAATTTAAATTTAAATTTAAATTTGTTTTATTCATTTTTTAACCTACATTTTTAGAATAACGTAACTTTTTGTGCTTTTTGAATGCATCATTGTTAATTGCATTTTTAAAACCCATGACATCCTCATTTCATTGAGCACTTAATTGCCTGATGAGTATTATAATTCTGTCACGTATTCTCGACTCTGTTGGAACGCGTCGGTTCCCCACTAATATATTTAAAAAAATAACTACAATTTCTTATATTTAAAATTTATCCTAAATTCTTTTTTGTTTCAGACAAAAAATTATAATACTTGATAATACTCAACCGAAAATACCTAAAACTTCTTAATTTGTATGATAAAATCACAATTATCGTGCAAACAAAGCAATAATATGAAGCAAAATTAAAGATAAAGGTAAATTTTTGTAACTTAAATTTCTTTTTAAAAATATTAATATTAATATTTTATGCAATAAGCAATAAGATATAGACAAAAAAAAATTAAGCAAAACCTATCTATACTTACTATATAATAAAAGAAACCATTTAAAGGACACTTATCATCACATAAGGCCATGTCTTATTGATAATTATTATTTTAGTTTAATTGTTTCTAATTAATTATAGATAATCATCCTACTAAATATTTTTTAGTTTAATATCTTATGGATAATTATTTAGTTTAATCTCTTCTAATTAATTATAGATAACTCTCCTACTAAATATAGTTTTGTTTAATCTCTTCTACTTAACTATAGATAATTATTATTTAGTTTAAATTTAATGTAACTTTTTATTTGTAATATACAAATTTACTTTTATTCTTTTCGATGATGTAATTATCTCTAATAAACGTTAAATTTTTACCATAGTATATATAATGCTAGACATAAAATCGAAAAACATTTTGGATCGCATCAATAAATTAAGACATAATATAATTATATTGTAACACCCCAAAAACGGGTTTGGTAATCAAACCCCGTTAATACTAATGAACGGGTAAAATACCGTTGGTGGTAAAAATTAACCCAGTAAATGTTTGGATTAAAATAAATAATCCTAATATTAAATAAAAGGTGAATAAATGCTTTTGAGAAAATAAAGTTTATAAGAGGCCGGAGTTAACGAGACTTAAAATAAAATGGGTTATAACCTCCCCGAACCCACTAAGTTAACTAGGAATGTTTTAACTTAGTTAATAAGAGAAAATATTGTTGGAAATAAGTAAGTTGAAGCCTACTTAATAACTAACAAAAAATGAGGGACCAAAGTGAGATAACTTGGAAGTTTAATATTTAAAAGAAAATCAAAACAAAACACACACAAAAAGTGTGTGTTCTGGGATCGACCAGGAAGAGCGCCAAGGATAACTCAACCAAATTCATCAAATTGAAGGGCTTATTGGAGCTCAAATTCATGAATGAATCGTAGAGGCTATGGCCGAATTAGTGATGTATACTTGCTTAAGAACAAAACCCTAAGTGAAAATTCTGCATAGGTTGCTATGATTTGGATGTTTAGATGATTTATCACACTTAGACAAGTGGGTTTTAATATTATGATGAAATTGATGATATAAACATGATTAGAATCCTCATGCATGATGGTAATAAGAAAGTACTTGAATAATCTATGAATTCGGGTATATGTTCATACTTGCCATTGAATGGGTTTTTGTATGATGTAAAGGAATTGATGTTAAAAAAAATCATGTTATTGGTGCTTGAAATCATATTATCTACTAGTTAGTATGTAAAATTTGATTTCATTAAGTATTCAAATGAAATCCCTAAGTGAGTTCGATGAACCAATTTGTGCATTCGTGTATGTTAATAAGTCAATTGACTTTTTAAAAGTCAAACTGACAAATGATAAGATCGAATAATAAATTCGACATAAAACCCGTAAGGTGAAATAGTCGTGATTGATAATGACTAATCTAACCATCTTACGAATTATGATGATAGTTTGACGCTTGACAAGCCAGGTGGAGGCTTGGGAAGGAAACTAGTCAAATGAATCAAGCATGAAGGAAAGCGTAATTTGGATGCAAGGTAAGTAAAGATTACACTTTTCTATTAAATCACCTACTTGTTATAGTTGTTATTATTATGCTAAAACGCTAAATTAATTAAGGAGATCCGACGCGATACAATACGATCGGAATAAGTAAAAGAGGTAAAATGGCAATTCGGTCTTGTATAGACCGAATAAACTATGAGCTTTGAGAAAAGACATATTATAAGGTAAACCATAATGAGGAAAAAGGTAATAAAGAAATTGGCTACGAGCTAATCGACAAACAATTATTCTTGAAAAGACGCTCTACGGCGTAAAACATAATGAGTCAAAGAATTAAGAAATGATTTTAAGTAGTATGATAATACGATGTAAACCGGAATGGGTACACGGATGGGATGGTAAATAATTACCATCTCACGATGAATAAATGGTCAAATGGACTAAACAGGTCAAAAGGTGATGATATCACCATTCGACATTAGTAATTAATGTTGTTTTCAAGTTTTTATACTCACATGAACTAATAGCACATGAGACAGTTGTTATTGATTAGCAATTGTTATGATGAGGTATTAAAACGGGTCAATACTTTGACCCGATCCAGGTATGTGTAAATAAGATTTTAGCTAAAATGTGCGATTTTGGTCAAATAGGTTATTGAAAGTCCTTCGTCGAAAAAGGAGGGACTAAAGTTGACCAAGACGCCCTTGACCGATAAACCGGGCAAACGACCCTTAAGGATTGTTTATAAATAAGAATTATGATCAAGTAAATCTTTGATAAGTGTAAAAAAGAGTAATAGGTATAAGCCCTTTTGGATCAAACGCCTCAAATTGGGTCTTTTCCGTAAAAAGACTAACCGAAGAGTAGAATTCGGACTAAATGTTTCATTGTATTAAATCCACCACAAATATAGTCGTGGTGGAAGATAAATAAATGTCTTAATGTGGAAATATGATGCGTGAAAGGAAAGAGCGAGATTTAAACTTAAATGTTTAAATCCTCTAAACGGGTTAAAACAAATTATACGCATAGCTTGGTAATTCATAAAAGCTACGAAGCTAAAGATTTTGAGTTAAATAAGTTGGTGTATGCTTTATAATTATTTAGAAACAAGTTTGTGGTTTCAAACATGAACGACTCAACTATGTTGAAATTGAATATAAAGCCGAGTACTAAAAAATTTAAAAATTTTCAGTTCGGATGTTGAATTTTAATTCCATACGATGGAGAATCGAATTACGATCACGTAGGAAGAAACGAGGGGTCAAACGGATAAGCGGATCGAAAGTTATGGAGAAATCCATTTTAAAAACGGCAAACTCTAAATATCCTGTAGCTAGCCATCGTAAGCTACGGTCGGCAGACCGTAGCTTACTGTTGACATTTTCTCCTGAAGCAGAACCCGCAGACCGTAAGCTACGGTAGTTAGCCATAGCTTACGGTATGGGCTGAAATAAAATTTTATCTTTTTGTTGTTTAGTCATGAATTTGTGATGGTTATGTTTTATATGTTACCTACATTACATAACTAAAGTGTTTAATATTTTTGGTAATACAAGTGATAAACGTAAAGTATCGGAGATCAATCAAGTTCAACGAAAAACCGAACACGATCAAGATTTAAGCTTTTGCACTACGTTTCGCCGTCACGTTTTAAACGATGAATAAATATATCTTTTATGTTGAAAAGTTCTAAATCTTAAATTGTTTTAAGAAACCCACATTTCCAAATGTATGAGTAATTGTATAAACGCATTTATACGCAAAACTTATATAGATGTTGTTAGATAAAGTAAGGGTATTACATGTATGTATAATATGCACCTTTTAATAAAATAATACCTAACAAAATTACAAATATAAAATCATTGATTTTACTAATAATAACAAAGTCTTAATTTTTCTTTAAAATAATCAAAAAATATATAACTAAAAACATATGACATGTTAATATAGTTAACCCATTTAACATCATACAGCCTCCCAATTATCCAATTATACTTTTTTTTCTATCTTATATTACTAAATAAAAAATAATAATATTAAATCTTATCATACTTTAAATGTCGAGTAGAATACTTCTAGTTTTCTAATAAAATGTTATCCTTAAATTTAAATTGTAATTTAAGATGTTTTTAAATACCCAAATTATTTATCACAAAAACCAAACTTTGTATTAATATATTATTTATTTTTATTTTCATTTTCATTGTTAAAAAAAATTATTATATCGATTTTATTACATAATTTTTAAACAAACTGTTTATAACTTTCAATATTACTTTATATATAAAATTAGATTTATTACGTGTTTTTTAAAGATAATTATATTTTATCACTCAAATGGTTGTTTTTTTTTTTGCTTTTCGAATAACATGTTTGACCATTGTATCTTATTTTCAATAATCATCTACGCAATCACCATATCTATAGCTTACCGAGTATATCCATTAGTTTTTTAAATATAATTTTTATATTTATTCAAGTCGTGTAATACACAACGGTTTTTAAAGATATAACATTTTTTTTATTGGTAAACAATATTACATTCATTCAACTTCAACCTGTGTAATACACGTGGTTTTAAAGATATAATTTTTTTATTATTTGGTATATAAAATTACATTTATTCAACCCGTACAATATGGTTCTTATAGATATAACTTTTTATTATTGAGTATATAAAATTACATTCATTCAACCCGTGCAATTAGGAGGTTTTTAAAGATATTTTTTATTATTATTTAGTATATAAAATTAATTTATTCAACCCGTGTAATACATGAGGTTATAACCTAGTTAAAGATAAAAGTAAATTTTTGTAACTTAAATTTCTTTTCAAAAATATTAATGTTAATATTTTATTGAATAAGCAATAAGATATAAAAAAAAAAGGGAAAATTACGAAATTTGCCAAGAAAAAAGTCAAATTACAAATCTAGCCACCTCATGCGTCCTTGGAAGGTCACTCACATATCCCAAGTCTTCTGATGCGTCTACATGGCCAAGTATTGTGTCCGCCAATCCCCAACTGACACGTGGAAAGACTCATCCCATCCCACACATGAAAGACTCATCCCATGCGTCCGCGGACTCAACCCATGCGTCTGCGGACTCAGCCCATGCGTCCGCGGACTCATCCCATGCTTGAAAGACTCATCCCATGCGTCTGCGGACGCATTCATGTTTGAAAAACTCATCCCATGCGTCTGTGGCCACATGTCTATTTTTTATTGGGTTTCGTCCCAAGGACTCATCCCATGCTTGAAAGATTCATCTCATACATGTGAGTGGCATTCCTAGAACGCATAAGATGGCTAGACTGGTAATTTGATTAACGTCTTGACTAGATTGGTAATTTTCCATATATATCTTATAATATACTTTTGACAAACATAAATTGCCGTTTTGGAATTACTCCTGTGATAAACAAATTTGACTTTGGGTTTAGCAAATACGACGCTGCCTTTGAAATTAAAGATTAAATTCGACTACTCTCCCACACAATTTTTCTACGACTTTTTAAGTTTAATATATAGACGACTTATTTATTTATTAAAAACAAAGACATAGATTACGAAGGGGCTTCAAAAGTGTTTATTTTATAACGGCACAGATAATATATATATTCAAAGAAAAGATACAAATAAAGATCAATAGAAGCTAGATCTAAAAAACAAAGAAATAGATTACACGAACACATCTCGTAGCTCAAAACAACGCCATCTATTTCAATCAACACTATGAAATTTAGACCGATTCGTCACCAACAGAAACAACAACTCCTTTATGTTCTTGACCATCTCTGTAATAGAAACCTGTTTATTGTTGAACAATTTATTAATCCTTTCCATATGCAGTAGCAAGTCAACAAAACAATCGAATGAACCAACTTCTTTTTATGTAAAGCCTTGACCTCTATCGCCAAAAAAAGTGTTGTCACGTGGTGTCACATAGACGCATTTTTCACACTTCACACCACTGAAGGGTGTTGTGGAGAGCCTCCAAATGGGCTTTATCAATCACTGTTTAATTTTTTTAAAATACTAAAAAAATAAAAATAAATAAACATAACTAATCTAAATCAAAGTCACGGGATGACAATAAAAAAAACTTAAATTTAGTTAATATCTTTTAGAGATGTGTTGATTTTTTAGATGGAAAGGACGTGTCTAGTGGTGGGGGGGGGGGGGGGGGGATGGTTTCCATATTCCCTTGCCCCACACCCTTGACTGTGCTCCGTCTTTGCGGTGTTCCCAGCTCGCGTCACCAATGGTGCCCCTTTGGAGCCCTTAACAAATAGTCTATATGTAAAAGAAACGCTAGCTAGAAACTAAATACAACAAACACACCTCCAACACTAAAAACAAACAATACAAACCTACGAAGGATAAAAATTAAAGATACACTAGTAATTCCAACTCATTGATGTTTCGCCCTAATTTCACCCAAAGAAATACAATAGAATTAATGCCCATGGTCAGTACTAGAATATCAACTTGCCTCCCGAAAAAACTACCTCGTTATGGGTGTTCCATGTCACCAAAGAGGGCACAGCTATTATTTGAGTTAAAGCTTTTTTAGTTGTTTTATACTTCGTGAGTTTTTTTATCGTTTCGACTTAAGTTGTTCTTTTTTATGATAGTGTTTTATATCTCGGCAAAAATTATGCGAGTTACATGTTGCAATACGTGTGTGTGAATTAACATTTTTACTTCTATGTTTTATATCTCACCAAAAAACCCCCTAAAAACCTAAAAGAACTAACCCTCCCCTCAACTCAAGCTAAATGTTAAAAACTAAAAACTAAACCCCCCAAAAACCTAACCCACCCCCAACCCAAGCTAAATGCTAAAAACTAAAAATTAAACCCCCGAAACCTAAAAAAATCTAAAAAACACAATTTTTTAGTGACGATAAAGTAGCGATTATTTTAATAGAATATTGAAAAAAAATACTTGTGTGTTTGTTTTTTTTAAGTATTTTTGGTTATGTTCACATTAAAGAATATTATTTCTTGTCCTTCTTACAATAAGAGTCCTTTGTATTTGATTCTTTATCACTAGTTTAAATCATTGTTGTAAAAATCACGACTAGGCGGCGACTAGTCAGCGATTAATCGCTAGTCGTCCACTTACTGAGTAATTTTTCTTAAATCGGTCCATTAATCGACTAGGTCCGCCTAGGTCCGACTAGGCCAGCAAAAAATCGACGATTCCAGCCAAATTCCATCAAAAAATATGTATATTTCGGCCAAAACCTCTAAATTCCAGTCAGTTTTCAACAAAATCATATGAATTCCAACAATTAATCATGTATACTTAAATAAATGAGTTGAGTAAGATTAAAAACCTAGCTACTTAAAATATTTACCTATAAAAATGTATATATGTATACACAAAAATGAAAATTACATATTAAAAACCCGATCCGATTAATCCTAATTAATCTCGAGTAACCCCGAGTAGTCGCTTGTCCCCACTTCACCGGCCGACTAGCGACTAGCGAGTTCTCCAACCTTGGTTTAAATCATTAATTTTACTCCGTTCAATTTGTATGTTTTTATGTTATCATAATTGTTTTATTGATTTTATTCATAATGAATCCTCCACATAATACTCACGCTCCTTCACCTCGTGATCTGTGTAATTGTATGTCCCCACCAGTATTACCCAAGTTGCAAGTTTTGTTGTCACTTCCGGTCATTATGTTATTTTAAACCAGTTATTTAAATTTATATTTATATTTATATACACTACAAATCATATGAAGGGGAATTTTGCCACGTTTATATACACTACAAATTATATAAAGGGGATTAGTATCAGACAACTGTCTGGCACTTCCCTATTAATCCAGCTAAATTACGAACTTGTCCTGTTTAAAATTACAGTTTTGTCATTAGTTTGGTTTTTCTTTTCTCTCAGCCAAATTACGATTTTGCCGTCGGTTCAAATTTACAGTTTTGTCATTGTTTTTTATTTTTTTCTGTCAAATTACGATTTTGCCCCCAGTTTAAAACTACAGTAATGCGATCGTTTTTTTTTTTTTTGACAAAATTATGGTAATTTTTGTTTTAATTTGTTGCTCGATGTAATTTTTATTCGTGTCAGGCGGCTGCCTGGCACAAGCTCATTTGTCCTTAAAAATTAAAATTTTGCCCCCAGTTTAAAATTATAGTTTTTCCATCGTTTTAATACCTTTTTAGCAAAAGTATGAAAGTGTTTTGTTTTAATTAGTTGGATTGATGTAATATTTTGAGATTGTGTTATAAGTAGTATGTACAAGTAACCGAAACACAGACGTACATGTTATAATATGAGAGAGAAATATTCGACTTAGCGCCCCGTAGTGGCGGCTTTGATGGTGTGCGGGGAGGACCTCCACACAAGGCCCGTGATCTTGAGGGGCACACGATTAAAAAAAATCAGATATGTATATTTTATTTTTTTAGAATAGTAAACACATACCAATTCCAATATATGCCTATTAACACATTATTTTTTATGGTTTAGAATTTAGCCCACTTAGCATTAGGTTTATTGAGCCCAATACTAATTTGATTTTTTTTAAATAATAATACAACATTACGAAAAGTCACATTTTTTGAACTCGAACAGGGTACGTGAATTTTTAGATACGTCTCTGATATCTGCAACAAATTATCTATAAGTTCTGAGTATTAGGGCTGCAAACGAACCAAACGTTAGGCGAACAGTTCGTGAACCGTTCATCTGGAAGTTCGTTCGTGTTCGTTCGTTTATTTAACAAACGAACACGAACAATTAATTCCATTCGTTTAGTTAATTGAACAAACATGAACAGAGATCGTGTTTGTTCGTTTATGTTCGTAAACATTCGATAACGTGTTTGTTTGTGTTCGATAGTTCATTAGTGTTTTAGTTTTTATATTTGTTTAAGTACTTGAAAATTCCGACAAATTAAATATCTAATAAGTGTCGGTATATTATATATTCTGTTCATGAACGATTGTTTGTGTTCGTTTTTTCCATTTATGTTCATGAACATTAGTTTGTGCTCATTTGTGTTAGTCAATGTTCGGTTTTGTTCGTTATCTAAAATTAACAAACAAAACGAACAAGTTCATTTCCTTAACAAACAAACACAAACATAAAATCTCGTTCGTGAACGGTTCGTGAACACAAATATTTCTTAACAAACGAACACGAACAACGTCTTGTTTGTGTTCGTTCGATTCGTTTGCAGCCCTACTGAGTATCCATAAATTTATATATTATATACTTTTATTTTATTTCGAATGGATCCTTTTTATTTCTAATGGATCCTTTATATAATACACACACGCTCCTTCAGACCTTCACCTCGTGTAATAATGTGTGTTCCACTATTACCCAAGTTGCTCGGTTTCGATGTCATTTTCTATCTTCCATTAAAATAATTAAGATATCTTATTGATAATCTCAATACAACATCATGAATTTTTATATTATTAACTTTGTCTTCGGACCTTATTTCACTTATTAATTATCACTAATATAGACATAAGTCCGTGACCCCACACGCTTTCATTATTCATATATCTTCATTTTAAAATACTAATCATAATAATTGTTATTAACATTTAGATAACTTAAGATTTTTAAAATATAATGTCAATGTCATTTTTGTCATCCAAGACCATTTCTTCAATCCAACCACTTCAAAATATTAATTCAAAAGTGGCTTATACTTCCATAATCAATCTGTACAAGCTTTATTTAAAATATTTTATAAGTTTGAGCTAAAGAGACAACCTATTTAGAACCTAAAACTCGGAGTTAAAATACAGTGTATTTAGAAACTAAGGTGTTGTTTATTTTTTAAAAGATAAATGTCTGTAGTTTGTGGATTACATCTGCAGATATCTGTAGAAGAAAAGGTGGACTAAACATTTGCAGTCTGTAAAATAAAGATTGTTTGTTTTTTAACGTATATAGACTTCTAAAATAAAAAGGTGGTGGTGTATGGACGGTAGTGGTGCGTGGTGGTGGTGGTGCTGCTGGATGTTGTGGTAGACGGTGGTGGTGGGTGGTGGTGCTGGAAGATGGTGGGTGGTGGACAGTGGTGGTGGTGATGGACGGTAGTGGTGGTGGTGGATGGTGGTGTTTAACTCTCTGCAGACCGTAGAAGATCTTAGAAGTGGTTGCGCTAAGTCTGCACCAAGAAGAGCTAGCGCAGACGTTTTTTAATGAAACGTCTTCGAAAAAACAAACAGTCTGCAAATGACAATGTTTGTGCGGCACAGACAAAAAAGGCTGCACATGTTTTTTTTAGAAAACAAACACCACCTAAGTCTTAAAAGTGTAACAAGTCACTAAACAACCTTTCACTCGGTTTGTAATCGGTTTTTAAGTCAATTAAATTGTTAGTTGCATTTCAAGCTCGACAATCAGTTTCAGCACTACATATTGCTTTTGTCGTTGTATGCTTGAAGACAAACGTGTTCTTAGAGGAGAAGCGGATTTTCTAAGGACATGTCTAACATGAGCCTCAACGATTCTATATTTATTAATCACTCACATTTTCTATACATACGTTGTAATCATATTGTAAGTTTCTTCAATTTCGTTTCTCTTTTCATTGTAATTGTTATTAAAATTGTGAATTATATTATTTTAGTTCATTCCACTACTTGTTGATGAGTAAGTACTTCCATACAACCATGCTAAATGTATGGGAAAATTATGAACATGGATATTGACCAAAATCGTTCACGAATGCAACTGAACGAATAAGACATATATTCATGTTTGTTCATTTAACTAACTGAACGGAATTTTTTGTTCATATTTGTTCATTAATTGAACGAACGAACATAAACGAACTTTCTATCGAACAGTTTACAAAGTGTTTGCTGAATGTTCAGTTTGTTTACAACCTTACTCCCCATCACATGACTTCCTAAATCTGTCAGGATTCTTCGATTCTTCTGATGGAAAATAGATGATGTCCTAATTGGATTCTCCTTCTAGAAACAGTTTTCTATTTTACCACATAAAATGATAAATTCATATTGAAATGGTTTTTGAATAATCTTAGGAGTATTCATCTATTTGTTTTTAGGTTATTTTAAATTTGATTTTTGGAAAGTAAATTCATATCTAAATCAAGTTTGAAAATCACATATTTGAATTCGATTTGGGAATAGGGTTCGAATCTTGTTCATATGAACCCGATTCAAAACCTAAAAAACGATCTAAATGGAATTTAGTTATGTTTAAATTTCGCTTTATTCAAGTTCGATTCAACTAAGTAATACCCTTCTATAATCGATTAATTTCTATTGATGTTTGAAAAACAAACAAATTTTCGGTGAGACAATACAACTCTAAATCTATTTTAGAATAAGAAATTAGCCATGATGACCACATGCAATTATCTATACGTTCCCTTGAACGTGTCTCATATTAAAATTGCTTGAAATCCAGTATATATAACTATACACATATAATATATTATGTTAGACGTAGAAATTATATATGTATGTCAGTGTGTGTGGGCTTGTCAAGATGAATATTTCTAATAATATTATACTGAAATTAAATTCCTACCTTTAACAGTTAAATTATAGTTGATATAAATCTTGATAATTTATTGGTAATGAAAACCTAAAAATGAAACTAAATAAATCCAAAAGAGTTTCACTTAATCAATTAAATAAGTGGCACGATAACATGTTTTTTATTTGTTTATAAAAAATTGTTAAGAATCGAACTATCCATAGTTTACTTGTTAAAAACATGAAAAGTCCTTTTTTATTTATTATCACTCCGCATATTTTTCTATTGAAAAATAAAAGTATAAACTAATACTTGTATGTGGATATAATGTTGGTTATAGTTTAAATGATTGTTGTTGTTATTTTAATATTGAATACTATTTTATAATTTGTTGGTAGATTATTCTTCTTATAAAAGGTACATCGTAGGATGAAACTTTTATATGGTTATCATACGTGCATATTATAAAATTGAAAAATATTATGGTTACTCCCTAACCACAAATTACTAGACATGTATATTACTGTAGTTATTAATTTATTGAATTTATCTATTAATATTAAAGAACAACAGTGTTTAAAAGTCAATTATAGTGCACCATTAATTAAATAGGATTAGACTATAAACACATGCATTTTTATAAGTCCCTATTTTTGTAAGTTCTTGATATTAAGTTAATAACTTTTGTTTTATATCACTATTATTCCCACATGTTCAAATGATTTTAAATTAATTATGTTTCATATGGTAATTAAAAACGAGTTTTTTCCCAAGTAAGTGTAGATAAAAAAACTTATTTACCAAAATGGGTACTTTGAAAAATATTTACTAAAATGGGTATTTTAACCCTCTTAATTCTATAAACTAAAATGCATTTCCTTTTATAAATATATATTATTTAACAAGATTTAAGGAAAATTATCTTTTAAGTGGTTTATTTAATAGTCTTAGGAACATTTTCTTTTAGCTTTCTTCAATAATTTTCTTAAATGAAAAAAACATTAAAAACGTTTTCTTGGTTCACCATTCATATAAAAATATGCAAGTTTAAAATAATTTATAGATATTCTTTTAGATATGATTTACAGATATGTTTTTTTCCTCACATGTAGATATTTATTAGAGTTAATTACTGTTTTCGTCCCTGTTGATTGTCAAAAATCACTATTTCAGTCCATTAGTTTAAAAATTGTGATTTCAGTCCCTGTGGTTTCACTTTCGTAACCATTTCAGTCCTTGTGGTTTCACTTTCGTAACCACTTCAACCCTTTTATTATGTAAGTACAAGGACTGAAATGGTTACGAGGTAGACTGAAATGATTACGAAAGTGAAACCACAGGGACTGAAATCGCAATTTTTAAACTAATGGACTGAAATAGTGATTTTTGACAAACCACAGGGACGAAAACAGTAATTAACTATATTTATTATTTCTGGTATGAAATAATTATTTGCTTTTAAACTAATATACCAAATATTCAAATTTACGCTTCTCATTAATAAATACAATGTAGAATTTTGTAACTGACACTGAATTATGTAATTAAAATGTAACTTTTAATATAAATTTGCATTATGTTCCTTGTAGTAAATTTTTTTTGAGTTTCTATATGCAAAAAAATAAATAAATTCGGGCTAAATTGAGTTATGTTCGTATCACCCGTAAATATCCGTGTTTTGCTCGGGTTCGTATGCATGAAAAGATTTTTGGTTCGGGTTGTGTTTGGGTTTATGTCGGGTTGGATCTGCTAATCCGCACCCTAACGGAAGATACATGTAACTTTAAAAATTAAAAAAAAAACAAAACGTTTATAAAATTAATATAATTATGAAAGTGTATATTTGTGAAAAAACTAAGAACTTTTATAGAATTTTTTCAAAAATAATTAAAGAAAAATGTTTAAAAAAGAATTAAAGAAACATTTATAAAACTTTTTTTAATCTCAAGATTCCATTTTCTAAGTTTACCATGTTTTTTTCCCTTCAATTCTTGTTAATTAATATAATACATTTATAAAAAGAAGCAATTTTTATCTAAAAAAACATGAGTGAGAAAAGGTAACTTCTAAAATACCTATTTTGGTAAATATTTTTCAAAATACCTATTTTGGTAAATAAGTTTTCCATCTACACCTACTTGGGAAAAAACTCAATTAAAAACAATGGTATTTGTTGGAGAACCATGTCTAAAATTGGAAATAACTAAATTACTTGGATAAATATGAGACCGTGTTTAATACATTTTCTGGAAGTAATATTTCGGCTCTGTACTCATCTAGGTTTACACATAATTTATCCGGGGACAAACTACATCATCACTTAAACGAGGTAAACTGATACAATCATCACTTTCATTCACCGCTTGTTAGAACTTTTTTTTAAACGGTTTAAATTTTGTCACCAATTAACAAGATTTGAATCCTTACCAAATGGAAAACCGAAAAACAAAGTCTTATCCAACGCCTTAATATCACTAGACAAAAACCCTTTGATTTGCTAAAACATTAATAATGTAAATAATAAAGTTGAAGTCTTGGATAGTAATACAACAACTGATTAAACTTTAAAGCTTCATAAAAGAACTAAAGTAAGCAAGTTCATAGAATTTGAATATTAAATTGAAGAAAAATAAAAAAAAAACAAAAGTTAAGAATATTGACTATGCTAATGAGCGGTACATGTGCCTTGAATATGACTTCTATTGTCGTATTAATGTATAATGAAATATATCCAATCCACCCACCACCCCACACACAAACTCTCACACAAACTAATTACATTTAAGTTCTTCATCCCTATATCCACATGTTGAGTTAACATGTATATGTTTTTCATATGTTTATCACCTATATTTTTATCAACAAGACTATGACAAATATCGACAAAATTCAAACTTTAACCGACTCTTGAAATAAATAAATAAATAAATATTTTTTATACACGTATCATTACTACCCTCAATTTATATCTAGAGGTTTACATACCGGTTGTTATATGCCAGTTAATATTCGACTTAGTTAAATTCGGTTGGACCAATAACCAGTTCAAGCAAGCCTAAAAACTTGACCTATATAACCGATTAGGCTATGAACCTAATCGGTTAACCAAAATAATTGCTTTTCTTTAAATAAAAGAACAGTTAATTACTAAATATATGAAATAAACTCAATAAAGTTTTTTTATTTATTTTTAAAACTTTAAAATCAACAAAACATGATTTTGTCACAAAATTAACTAAAAAATAAATATATAAAATAAAATCAATAAAGATTTTTTTTAGAGTTGAATGTATTGAGATCAAACCAATATACCTAAAACATACAAGAGCAAAATGGTCCAGAAATGAAAACTAAAAATAAATGCTATAAAGAAACGGCTCGTTTTTTGCCCCAACGATAGTAACCAGTTAGTTATAAGTTAAAAAACCGCTTACTAACTGGTTCTTGTTCTAAAAATCTCCAAACTGGTTTTTAACATATGGTTATTTTAACATAAAACGGTTCCTAATGTACCGATTACAGTTTTGATTAATAACCGATTATGGTAATAACCAGTTTTTTATGCCCTTCTATATCGAAGATAAATAAGGCCCATAAACAAATTGAGCCACTCTACGTCTCGTAATACCCAATGGGCTTGTATGCCCACGTGATGCTAATCTTAATAAACAAAAAAGTTACAAATTGAGCCATTTTGTGTTGAATATACACCCAAAATGAAAGATACGGCCCCGTCTATTAAAGGAACACATAATTCTTTAACTTGTTCATTTTGTATGAATTTTCAATACTTACAAACGTAAGTTGAAAAGTCGGCGGGAATAGTGATGTAAGATTAGTGGTGGCTTTGGGTGGCCATCACTTTTTTTTTTTTTTTTTCTGATTTTAATATTTATATTTGAGTTTAAAACTATGATTTTAGCCTCAGTTCAAAATAAAATTACGTTTTTGTCCCCAACTAAAAATTATAATTTTACCTTTACTCCGAAACTATGATTTTACTCAAGTTTAAAATAAAATTACAGTTTTGCCTCCCAACTTAAATTTACGAATCTGCCATCAGTTTAAAATAATGATTATGCCCTCATTTTTCCCTTTTTCTTATCTCAATATCTATATTTGAGTTTAAAATTACGATTTTAGCCTTAGCTCAAAATAAAATTAAGCTTTTGTCACCAGCCAAATATTACGATTTCACCCATAGTTCTAAACTATGATTTTGCTCCAGTTCAAAATAAAATTACAGTTTTGCTTCCCAGCTTAAAATTACGAATTTGCCATCAGTTTAAAATAATGAGTTTGCTCTCATTTAAAAAATTACAATTTGCCCCGGTTAAAGTTTGTACTCTTATGTCGTTTTAGTTTTTCTCCCTAGCTCAAAATTATGAGTTTGCTCTGAGTTAAAAAATATGATTTTGCTCATTGTTTCTGACAAATTACTATTTTGCCCCATCTAAAAATTACACGCTTGCTATCGTTTTACATTTTTTTAGCAAAACTATGGTACTGTTTTGGTTTAATTAGTTGAGTTGATATATTTTTTAGATCATGTTAGAAATAGTATGTGCAAGTAACTAAAATGCATGTGTATGTTATCAAACTAAGAAATATTCAGTTTAGCGTCCCGCAACCAGGCATCCAACTAGTTAATAATAACAAAGCATAGTTTGTTAAGGTGTTAAACTTCCTCACAAATCAACATGCATCAATGGTAGATTACGATAACACGAACTAGTTTATCACTAAATTAATACCAATTATCACTAGAGGGAACCTGTGTGATGCGGCGGAGTGGTCAATTTCACTACAATAATAAGATGGATGTGTCGGTTATTAGGAGGTTAGACAAACGTCACATTGGACGGAATGAGGTGATCGGTATTTAGGTTAGAATTATAGAGAATTAAATTTCAAACTTTCACTTCATAACTAATATATCGTATCGTCTTATATATCGCATCTTAGTATATCTCGCGTACTAAATTTTAAGCTTTCACTTTATAACCCATTGTATCATACCGTCTTAATACATCACGTCCTAATATCGTCTTCATATCACGTCTTAATATCGCATGGAAATTACATTTTTATCCCAAAGAGTTGTTTAATAATAATAATAATAATAATAGACAATTAATTAATAATCAACTTCATTAAATTTTAATATATTAAATTAATAGTTGAATTAATGTCTTGTGTTAATTTTGTCTTAACATGATTATGAATTTGCAATTTATAAATTTAAAATGCATTATGCAGTAATATAAATATAGGTATAGATAACAAATAAGTGAACCTTACCTCATAACTAAAATAATCATATACATTTGTATATGGTGTAGGACCTCTATTAAAATTTCTCTAAACTCTATATATTGTATCAACAACACATCAGTTTTTTTTCACAAACTCTTCAAATTTCAAGATAGAGTTAAATGCCATTTTAGCCCCTATGGTTTGGGTCATTTTGTCAGTTTAGTCCAAAAAGGTTTTACCGTTGCCATTTTAGTCCACTGGGTTAACTTTATCCATTTTTTCTGTGAACGAGAAGGGCAATTCGGTCATTTTATATGGCTGAATTGCCCTTCTAGTTAACAGAATTACATAGAAGGGCAATTCAGCCATATAAAATGACCGAATTGTCCTTCACGTTAACAGAAAAAATGGATGAAATTAACCCAGTGGACTAAAATGGCAACGGTGAAACCTTTTTGGACCCACATACGAAAAATGAAACCTTTGGACTAAACTGGTAAAATGGCCCAAACCACAGGGACTAAAATGGCATTTAACTCTTCAAGATATAGTTCACAAACTATCTAACTACTACATAATATTTATTGGTTATGAAAACCTAAAAATGAAACTCCTTTTTTCAAGATGTGGAAGGTGCATGGTGATGTATGCACTCAGTATGGGATGCAAGCATGATACTGAGGTCGTGTCGTTTGCCATGATCTTGGGGGATGTTGAAGATTTCATTGTTGGGATCCGGAAACCATGTCAAGTGGTGGTTGACACAAACCCACGTCACCCAGCAGGGCTCGGGGGTGATGTTAACCTACTCGAGCGTGTTTTCTCTCTCCCTATTCAGACTGTTAAAAGCATTCCCCCAGTTGCCGGCTGTTGTTTGCTCAGGTTCTAACAGGTGCTTTGCGCAAAGTGGTAGCGTCGTCAGGATCGGTTGACAACTGGGTCCAATTGTTTTTACTACCGCGTTGCACCTTACGGGTGGTTAGACCATCCTCCAGACAAGAGCGAAGGTCAGGGAACAGGAAATCTCTACAGTGTAGTAACATCTTACACGCGCTTACAATTTGGAAAGATGGGTCTGGGTTTGATGATTTGGTCTCTTCCCTATTGGATAGCGTGGGGGAGACGGGGGCTTTAAGGGGAGAATGCAGGAGAGAGGAAGACAAAGAAAGGAACCCTAATATTAAGCAATGTCTTCGGAAAGTCAGGGATGGACATTTCACATCTGCGGTTAAGGTCCTATGCTCTAGTGGAGTTGCCCCTCTAGGTGATTCGACATTGAAAGCTCTTATTGATAAACACCCAGTGGTGCCGCCCCCGTCCTTGCCTTCCAACCCTTTGGCCCAACCCACTCTTGTTGTTGATGGGGAGTGTGTACTCAAATGTATTCGATCCTTACCTAAAGGGACGTCATGTGGCAGAGACGGGATACGGGCCCAACACCTGCTAGATGCTATTGGTGGCGAGGGCTCGGTGACTTCCTCAGGTTTGCTTACGAGCATTACTGAAGTTGTTAACTTATGGCTTGGGGGATCCTGCCCTAAGGTGCTTGCTGAGTTTGTTGCCTCGGCCCCCCTCACCCCCTTATTGAAGCCCGATAAAGGAATTCGACCTATTGTTGTCGGGGGTATTTGGCGAAGGTTGGTTTCAAAGGTGGCGATGAAGAAGGTCAGGAAAGAAATGACCCAGTACTTGGGTGACTATCAATTTGGGGTGGGGGTGCCAAATGGGGCAGAGGCGGTGCTTCACAGTGCAAACAGGTTTCTCAACTCATTCTATGCAGAGGGTTCCTTAGCCTTGCTTACTGTGGATTTCTCCAATGCTTTCAACACGGTCGACCGCACAGCTTTTCTGCACGAGGTTCATCAGCGTTGCCCGTCAATCTATCGGTGGGTCCAATTTCTTTACGCCCAGCCTGCTAGGTTGTATGTTGGTAACGAGTGTATTGGGGCTACTACCAGAATTCAACAAGGAGATCCCTTGGGGCCCCTTCTCTTTGCCCTTGCCTTACATCCCCTTATTCTCCGGGTTCAGGACCGCTGTAAACTCCCGTTTCATGCTTGGTACTTGGATGATGGGACGATTATCGGCAACGCCTCTGAGATTGCTAAGGCCTTAGACATCATCAACGAGGAGGGGCCATCTCTAGGGCATTATCTTAACATTAAGAAAACAGAGGTTTTTTGGCCGACATGTGACGGGCGGAAAGTTCAAGATGTGCTTTTCCCGAGAGGGATCGGTAGACCAGAGAAGGGGATTAAGCTCCTTGGTGGAGCTATTAGTTGGGATCCTAGCTTTATTGAGGAGTTGACAAGGCGGCGAGCCTCGGGGGCGGTTGACCTCATGAAACTCTTACCCTGCCTGAGAGATCCTCAATGTGAACTCCTTCTGCTAAGGTCGTGCATGGGGGTCGCTAAGTTACTTTTTGGGTTGCGGACTTGTCAACCGCATTTTATGGAGGATGCTGTATCTCGGTTCGATGATGGCCTTAGAGAGGCTATAAAAGACATAGTAGTGGGTGGCGGCCCCTTCTTTGGTGCCCTCTAGTGGCGTCTGGCATCTTTGCCAATGCTTCTAGGTGGTTTGGGCCTCTTCTCAGCTCGAGATGTTGGGGCTTATGCCTTTGTGGCGTCTAGAGCTCAGTCTTGGGAACTACAGGATCATATCCTTCGAAACTGTGAGGTCGTCGGGCTTGACCCAGACTATCAGCAGGCGCTTGAACGCTTAAATGTCTCTCTCCCAGACTTGGATATTGGCGGTTTCTCTAATAAGGACACCGCCCCCTCGAAGCCACAAAAAACTTTGGCGAATGCTCTGTTTAGCAAAATCGCTCAAAGCATGGGAGAAGCTTTTGATTTGTCATCCCGCCAGAAGGCGGTGTTTGAGTGCCTGAAAGGTCCCCATGCTCAGGAATTTTTAACCGTTATACCAATTGAGGGGTTGGGACAATGTATGTCTGCAGTAGAATATAGAGCCATTCTCAAATACCGGTTGATGATCCCTATGTACCCGGAAGATGAAACTTGCCCGATATGTCGTAAAGCTTGTATGGATAAATACGGGGAGCATGCAGTTCACTGTAAAGAGCTCCCTGGGTTCAAATATTGGCACGACTGGGTGCGTGATACTTTGTGGGACATCTTAAGAAGAGCTGAGATTTCAGCTAAGAAAGAGGCCCCTGTGAATTTCCTCACGGACCCTATGGAAGGGAGATCTACTCTGCGACCAGCGGATCTGCTCGTCTTTGGCTGGGCTAGGGGGAAACATGCTTGTGTAGACCTCACGGGGGTTTCCCCTTTGGTTGATTTAAGGGAAAACGGGTTTGTAGCTGGACAAGCGGCAAGAAAGGCAGAATCAAAGAAAGTGGATAAGCACGCTAAAGCTTGCGCAAAGAACCAGCATGTCTTTGTCCCTTTTGCCTTTGATACTTTTGGCTCCCTAGCGCCAGAAGCTATCCACTTCTTGACGAGGGTTCAACGGGTCGTCTACAGCAATTGTTCAACCCCAAGGGGCAAGGGTTTGTATTTGGAAGGTTAGGGTTTGCAATTCAGAAAGGATTCGGGGCGCAGCTTGTTGCCCGGCTACCTTCTGTTTTGATGTAACTTGGCAAGTTTTCTGACTTATATATGAATTATATTTATGTGCAAAAAAAAATAGTGGCACGATAACATGTTTTTTATTTGTTTATAAAGAAAAAAGCAATTAAGAGTCGAACTATCCATAGTTTACTTGTTAAAAATATGATCTATAAATAGTAAAGTCCTTTTTTATTGGGTTATTGGATTTTAATAATCCAAAGTTTCACCTGTTGGCCGATAAGAATCCCAACTTCAAAAAATTTCTATGACAATCCTAATTTGTAAGATTTTGGCCCCCATTGATCATTTTGTAATTGGGTTATAACCCAGTTAGTTATGATGATATGGACGATGACGTGGACGCTGATGTGTTAAAAAAATAAGTTGGTTGAGTATGTGGATGATGACGTGAATATTGATGTGAAAAAAATTAATTATATACATACACACCTTACCATCTTCATCACCACCATTCCTCCACCTCACTACCACCATAAACCACTTCACTGCCACAAGAGAGAGAGAGAGAGAATGAGAATGGAAAGAGGGTTGGTTGGGTGATACGCGAGGGACCATGGAGGGGCCACGACGGAGGACCGTGGAGGAGCCATGGCGGAGGCGGCAGATCAAGGGTTTTTAGGTTCAGATTTACACGGCGACGCAACCACCATGTTGGTGGTAGTCATGGCGCGATGGTGGGTTTTTTTTAGGAATTTCAACTAGATCAAAGGTTTTGGGTTCAGATTCACATGTTCAAACTCTTTTTCCAGTCAGATCTGAAAGTATGGGTTCATCTCCAGCAACAAGGGTGAATGGCAAGGGTTGAATCTAACAACTCTAATGGTGCACTCTGTTTAGCTCTCGTTTTTTTTGACGTGTCTAATGGTTAATCTAATGGGGATGAAATTGAGATTAGTGGGTGAAGGTGGTGGTAATTGGTAGGTGAAGGTGGCGATGCACAGGATGAGGATGGTGGTTAGCAGTTGTGATGGTTGTGGTGGATATGGCGGTAGTGTTGGTGGAGATGGCAGTGGTGGTAGTGGTAGCTAATGATGGTGGTGGTGGAGGTGCCAAGTCATTGTCCACGTTAGCACATAATAAAGTTGTGTGCCACATTAGTGTCCACATAATGAACCAGCTCATTTTTTAACACATCAGCATCCACATCATTATCCACGTTATCAAGAACTAACTGTGTTATAACCCAGTTACAAAAAGATCAATGAGAGCCAAAATCATACAAGTTAAGATTGTCACGGGAAATTTTTAAAGCTGAGATTATTAAAATCCAATAACTTTTTTTATTTTCTCCGCGCATTTTTCTATAAAAATGAAAGTATAAACTAATACTTCTATATGGATATAATGTTGGTTCTAGTTTAAATGATTGTTGTTATTTTATTATTAAATACTATTTTATAATTTGTCGGTAGATTTTTCTTCTTATAAAAAGGTACAACCTAGGATGAAACTTTTATATGGTAATCATACGTGCAGATTATATAATTTAAAATTATTAGGGTTACTCCCTAACCACAAATTACTAAACATGTACATCACTGTAGTTATTGATTTATTGAATTTATTTATTATTTTTATTATTGAGTTAATTTATTATTTTTATTAATATTAATGAACAACAAAGCAATGTTTAAAGTCAATTATAGTGCCCCATTAAATAGGATTAAACTATATAAACATGCTGTTTTATAAATGTTAAGTCCCTATTTTTGTAGGTTCTTGATATTAAGTTAATTAATTTTTTTTGTTTTATATCACTATTCCTTTATTCTCATATGTCCATATGACTTCAAATTAATCATGTTTAATATGGTAGTTAAAAAACAATGGCATTTGTTGGAGAACTATGTCTAAAATTGGTAATAACTAATTTGACTTGGATAAAAATGAGACTGTGTTTAATACATTTTCTTTTTTTTTTTTTTTGAACGGCAAATTATACTTACATTCCACACCAAGTATTACAAAGCAATATATGCTCAAATGGTTAGTAAGGGACTAGCCAAACCACCCGAGACATCCTCACCCAATTACATATTCATGTTTTAAGAACTAAGAGACAAATTATATCTAACCAAAATCAAATTGTTGCCAGTTGTTCCACTCCCAATTAGACTTCTTTGCCCTGCATTTGATCCAAGAGAATGATGTTGATTGCATTTCTCCAAATATTGCATCTATGTTCACCCTTCTTCCGTTGAAAATGTAATACATTTTCTAGAAGTAGTATTTTGGCTCTATATTGTTATGAGATTATGGTCCAGTGGTCAAAATGTATGTTCTTCTTAGTGTAGACACAGGTTCGATTCCCCGTTGAGCCATTTTCGAAGGACATCTGGGTGAAGAGACGAATCAGGGCTTTATTCTCGAATTCACTTTCTTTCGTTAAAACATTAATAAAGTAAAGAATAAAGTTGAAGTCTTGGATAAGTAATACAACAACTGATCAAACTAAGCTTCATAAAAGAACTAAAGTAAGCAAGTCGATTGAATTTTTAAATATTATATTAAAGGGAAAATAAAAAGTAAAAGTTAAGAATATTGACTAAGCTAATTAAAATGAACCGCACATGTCCCTTGATTATGACTTCTATTGTCGTATAATGTATAATGAAATATACCCCACCCCCACTCACACACTGATTACTTTTAAGTTTTCCATCACCATATACATATATCTGCATGTTGAGTTAACATATATTATTTTTTTTTCATATTTTTATCAACTCACATTTTTCTTAACAAGAATATGACAAAATATCGACCAAATATAGTATTGAACTAAATCTTGTAAATAAATAAATATTTTCACCTCGCAAGGTTCTTAACATATATATATATATATATATATATATCCGTTAGGAACCACCCTTTATTGCGCAGAACCACGAGCACCAGTGTGAATACAAACAGTATTACCTAAAAAAATACCAATTTTTTTTTTAGTTTTTTTTTAAAAAGTCGCTATATTTACTCAACAATAAAAAAATTTCAAAAAAAAATTTGAGTACCAACTATCCATGCACATGTGCATTTTCGTCATTTCTTTGACAAATTCCATAATACATTACAAATATTAGACAATTGTACTTTCATTTACACTAACATGTGTAACACACTACTTTTACGTTACCAATATTAGCATTGCATATGTGTATCTATATATATCAACATGAAATAAGGTGTTTTGATACACTAATTTGAATACATTTTCTCTTTCATCTATCATACCATGCATAATACACTACCATGCACATGTGCATTTTCATCATTTCTTTGATAAATTTCGTAATACATTACAAACATTAGATAATTATACTTTCATTTACACTACCATGTTTAATACACTACTTTTTACGTTACCAATATAAGAAATGTACATGTGCATCTATATGTACCAACATGAAATAAGGTGTTTTGGTACACTACTTTGAATACACTTTCTCTTTCATCTATCATACCATTCATAATACACTTCCATTACCTCCTACCATCCATAATACAATACCATTACCTCCTACCATTTATAATACAATACCAATATTTTCACTTTATTACATGTATATCAACACCGTTTATACCATCCAATCAACATATTACATCATAAAGTGACAACTATAATGAACCCATCAACCACTAGATATAACTAACAAAAAAACATATATATGAGCCTACTTCATAATTCAAAATCACAAACTTTTTGTAATAAAACACGGTATATAATTGTTATACATAATGATGCACATGTGCATTTAATGTAAAATTGAGTGTATTATGGATGGTATTGTAAATTAAAGTGCACTTGTCTACTAGTGATAATGTATTACTGAATTTGTCGAAGTTATGATACATATGCACATGTGCGTGGATAACTGTTACTCGAAAAAAAAAAATTTGGTAACGAAATATAACGATTTTTATTAAAAAAATATTTAAAAAAATTTGAGTGCTTTTTTATTTTTTTAGATTTTATTTTGCAATAAAGGTGGTTCTCGCGGTTCTCACAATAAAGGTGGTTCTCGCATGAACCTTACTCTCTCTCTCTCTCTCTCTCTCTCTATATATATATATATATATATATATATATATATGGTGGGGTTCAAGGTGAACAATAGTCTTTGTGTGAACCAAGTGAACAAATCTTGACCATTGATTTAGATGATCTATAGTTTTATATCAATGGCAATATTGTAATTATAATTTTTGTAACTTCCTTTTAAATAAAAACTAGAAGGGTATATTATTCATTTAATTTCTTCTATCTCCTAAAAAGGGGGAATACATCAAACCCTATATACAATCGACGAACAAACAAAGGATGAAGAAATATATATTTGCATTATTAATAGATATATAGACTATTTATAGAACTGAACAAACTCGTGTACAGTTCTTTGTAAACATGTGTACAGTTTCTTGTAAAACAGGTGTTAAGTTCACTGTACACAAGTGCACATACTGTTTATAGAACTGCACATACTGTTTTACACATATGTACAGTTCTTTTTTAAAACAGGTGTAAAGTTCACTGTGCGCAGTTGTACAGTTTCGTGTATATATGAGTACAGTGTACAATTTCAAGTAAAAAAGAAAGAATGCATAAGAAACTATGTTGCGATCAGGGAAAGTGAAAACTTTCAATTAATTTTTGGATGGATTAGGAATGGAATCTTGTTATAATTTAAAAGATATATCAGTTTCGCAAAAAAAAAAAAGAGGAACTATAACCGATTTGGAATAATAAAAATAATGATTTAATACTAATTTAAATGTAAAATTACAATCATATCCTTTTCAACTAAAAAAATAAATGAATGGTTAGGATTAGTTCACTAAGTTCACAAGCAAAAGGGTTGTTCACTCTTGAACCTAATCATATATATATAGGCTGGTTAACGTACAGAATGCCTTAACATACGACACATATGCGAGGCATTATCAACATGCGAAATTTTCTTTGCAACATGCGATTCCCATTTTATTTTCATTATTATAGTTCATGCGATTTCACATTTCTTTGTACATGCGATCTTCCCCTAATTTAATGAACATACTATTTTAGTTTTTTTGTTTACTACATGCGATTTGACAAGATTAGTGCACATGCGATTTTGTTGTTTTAAAAGATAACGTGCAATTTGCCCTCATGTACGCTTTGTATGTTAAGACCTCTTGTACTATATACTTTCTCTCTCTCTGTCTCTCTCCCTCTCTCTCTCTTTCTATATATATATATATATATAGGGGAGGTTTTAAATGAGAACACTAAATATTACGAGAACGGTGAGAACGAATAAAAAAACCACGAGAACTTGGTCAAAACAATTCGAATTCAAAATTTATTTTTACACTTATCATTATTATTCGAATACAATATTAGAATTAAATTTACACGTTTAAATTTACATGTATTCGTAATAAAAAAAATGTACAGACGTTTAAATTTATACATGTGTAAAAAACTTATTAAGAGTTATTTTGGAAGGAGAGATGAATTTTTTAAATAGCAAATTTTTTTTAATGTTGTATTTTAATTATACTGAAGTTTGTATTAAAATAATTTATTTTGATTGGTTTTCTTATTCGTCCGCATTGTCCTCGCAATATTTATGTGTTGTGATCAAATCAATATACCTAATATTAGTTTATATCAACATACAAGAGCAAAATGGTCTAGAAAACTCAAAATATTGCTAGATAGAAACGGCTAGTTTTTTTCTCTAACGAAAATAACCGGTTAACCAATAATTTTACGGTAAAAAAACCGCTTACTAACTACTTGTTCTAAAAGATCTCCAAACTAGTTTTTAACCTACAACGAGTTGACGCAACCCGCGTTGCGGCGGAATGTTATATGTCAAAGTGTTCCCAAAGAAGAAAGAAGAGGGACAATTCATTGTGACCATATTCATTTGCTCAATTGCTCTCTAACAAAACGCTTAAGATGACCTATCGCCTTGAAACTGAACATCCGAGGATCTAAATCCAATGTATAATATTTGTTCACTCTACCTCATAATAGACAAAACTATCTTCAAGATCATTTTCCATTGGCTAACAACACTAAGAGTTATACGATTACGCAGATCATGAAAACTCAAATCTTTCGTGCCATCAGAAATTGGAACAAATATTTCAATATAAGTTACGCAGTCGCACGTACAAAACTCATGTGAAATACAAACCATGTTGTATGCCAAGTATGTGTTAATTAAAGAATATATTCACAATCCAAAACCATATAAAACAACAACGTTGTCAGTGTCAAAAAGTCGGGGCATAATTGGGTTATCACCAAAGCTCATGATGTTTACTACGATGTTTCATATTTATTAAATTCAAATTACAAATTCAAATATCCAATAACAAAATTCATACAAATACAAAACTAAATGTTTATTCCAACGCAATAACTTGTTTGTTCTTCTAGGCCATCCTAAGTGTTTGTTTCCTCAACTGGATCACCTGTATCATGTGTAAAACAGGAGAGATTTGGGTCAACAAAAGTTGGCGAGTGAACCTTGATAAAACATTTTAAATAATTGCTTGTTTTATTTCATAACGAAAATTCGTGCATAAATCACATGTGAGCAAATATATATGTAAACAAACACAAACCACATTGAATGAATATATGACATGAATGATGATGTATTTGAGATCAAGGCTCAATCAAACGGAGCCGATCTAATGAGGCACCTGATGCTCAACCCGTATCCCACGAGGAACTGATAGGCCTAATGAAATGAGTGCACTGAAATGATAAATTTAATCCACACAATAATCACACAACAACCATTACACATTTGGTCACAAGATGATATAAGCACAAATGTTTAAATAAAATAAAGGAATTGTACGACACATGATACACCCCAAAACGTGATTAAAACGGGGAATTTGTAGAGATTCACTCACCTTGGGTGCGTATTCTTGAGTGGAAAAGAGAACGCACGAGTTGGGAATTTATCCGATGAAGGAGTACTAACCTAGAAATAGCAACGTGGTAATTCGGTAAATAAATAAATTATTATTTAGGTTAAAATCCTTTGTTTAGGTTTTTAGGTTATTTTTGTGGCTTGTGTTAATATTCTAGACCCTTGAAAATATATATTCTTAAACCTTTTATTTGATTTTTTCTTTTAATAAAAACCTTAGAATTAAAATACTAATATAAAATAAATAAAAAATAAAATAATATAAAAAAATCTTGTCAGTCTGACAAACCTGTCAGACCGGTCCGATGGGAGCATGTACGCGCGTATGCAGAGTCGAACCCGAGACCTCACGTTCACGTGCACGCAGCTCTTCCAACTGAGCTACGTGTCTAACCCGTCATATTCTGGATTTTAATTATATTTATACACACTTTAGATTATTTATAATTTAATTAAATTTACCAAAAAGGGTTTCAGTAATCCGACCGGTGCGTGCCACAGTGGTCGAACCCGTGACCTTGGCGAAGTGATGCACCCAGCCCAACCAACTGGGCTGGGTGTCTAACCCAATGAAACTTGATTTTATATTAACTTTATATACATACTGCTAAATGTTATAATTCATCAAAAATAAAAACTGTTATATAACAGTTATACGGTCATGAACCAGACTCGAACCGGGGACGTGAGTGTCGTATTCGCACACAGTCCACCACTGGACTGTGTGTCTAACCCGGTTAAAACTTAGGATTTAATTTCATAAAAACACTTAAGCCATTTCGTCTTCTCCATTTTAAATCGATTCCATAATACGTTCTTGGTTTCAAAACTCGATTAACTTGCTTGCTGTACTTTTGAAGTTACCATAATGAAATGAAATAATATACGAACTGAATTCGAAAGTAGGGAACAGTTACCGGTCGGCAGTGAGTTTTCCAGCGAGTTAATTTCCGGCGACAGGCTGCGGTTTCCGGTGAAACAAGTTTGAGCAGAGTAAACTTATGTTTAGAGGGGAAAGAATTGAGCGAGTTGGATAGTGGGATTGGGTCAGTATTTATAGATTGAACAGGGGGGGGGGGGGGCTCGATTTCAGTTTTAGAAACCGAATTGGGTGATTGCAATTTAGAATGGATTGAATCAAATTCGGAAATGATTAACACGGATTGACAGCTGGTGCTTACCAGATTTCAGAAACAGGGACGAAATCGGCGGTTTATTTTTGCTGATTTGAATTTGCAGGAAACCTTCGTTTTCGTATATTTTTATAAGATGATTTCAAAATCTTACCAAATGGTGCGTGTGTCCCGGTGGTGTTTGTGTTGTGCGGTTACTCGGGTGACCCGGGTTCGATTCCCGGTTTACCCCTTTTTTTGGTGTTTTTAATTTATTTATTTAATTTGCTAAATCTACATTTAATCATATCATATTATTAATTATAAATTGATTAATTTTTTTATTATATCATTAGATTAATTATGTATGTATAAATTTACCATTTTAAACAAAATAAAATTTGTTTGAAATAATACACTTGATTAATGGAGACGGTGCGGGTTTTTGAGACCCGTTTTGCACAGATGTTACATTATCCCCTACTTTTAGGAATTTCATCCCGAAATTTAAGTAGCAGTTGTAACTAGAAAAAGATGCGGGTACTTTTCGCTCATTGAGTTTTCACGTTCCCAAGTAAACTCAGGTCCTCGTTTTGACTCCCAACGTACCCTGACGATTGGAATACAACTTCGCCTTAAGCGTTTCTCACCGAAATCCATGATTTCTACTGGTCTTTCGACGAAGTGCATTGATTCATCGATTTGAATGTCTTCTAGGGGAATATGGAGGTTTTCGTCGGCGAGGCACTTTTTCAAGTTTGATACGTGGAACGTGGGATGAATTCTGTTGAGCTCTTCTGGTAGGTCGAGCTTGTATGCTACAGGACCTACTCTTTCGAGTATCTTGAAAGGTCCTACATGGCATGGTGTTAGCTTGCCCTTTTGGCCAAAACGAACCACTCCCTTCCATGGTTATACTTTTAAAAGTACTTGATCACCAATGTCAAACTCCAAGGGCTTTCGTCGTTTGTCAGCATAGCTCTTTTGACGACTTTGAGCCACTAGAAGATTGTTTCGAATTTGAAGAATTTTGTCAATTGTTTCTTGAATCAATTCCGGTCCGGTGATTTGTGCTTCACCAATTTCGTGCCAACATACTGGAGATCGGCACTTACGACCATATAAAGCTTCGAAAGGAGCCATGCCGATACTTGAATGATAGCTAGTGTTGTATGAAAACTCGACTAACGGTAGGTGAGCGTCCCAGTTCCCTTTGAAGTCTATGACACATGCTCGAAGCATGTCTTCAAGGGTTTGGATGGTGCGTTCAGATTGACCATCAGTTTGAGGGTGAAAGGCGGTGCTAAGGTCTAAGCGTGTACCCAAAGCAGTTTGTACGGCTCGCCATGTGCGTGAAGTGAAACGACCATCATGGTCTGAAATGATGCTTAATGGTACGCCATGACGGCTTACGATCTCGTTGATGTAGATACGAGCTAACTTCTCGTTCTTGAAGTCCTCGCGAATCGGAATGAAATGAGATGATTTTGTAAGACGATCAATGATTACCCATATGGTGTCATACCCACTGGAGGTGCGAGGTAACCCGGTAATGAAGTCCATGGTTATGTTTTCCCACTTCCATACAAGTATTTCGGGTTGGACTAGGAGTCCTGAAGGTCTTTGGTGTTCAGCTTTCACCTTGGAACAGGTAAGGCACTTGGAAACAAAAACAGCGATGTCCTTTTTCATGCCAGGCCACCAGTAGGTGTATCGTAGGTCTTGATACATCTTATCGGCTCCTGGGTGTACAGAGTATCGTGTTTTGTGTGCCTCATTCATGAGGAAATCACGAAGATTGTCGCGATCAAGAATCCATATGCGGTTTAAATAGTATAGAATACCGTCGGATTTGGTTTCAATTTTGAGTTCAGCTCCACATGACAGCTCATCGCGTACGTCATTTTCTATTACAGAAACATGTTGAGCTGCCCGGATTCGATCTATGATGTCGGTTATGATTTGCGAACATAGAAGACGAATAGAGTTCGCATAACCTTTTCAACTGAGCGCATCGGCCACCACGTTTGCCTTGCCAGGATGATACCGAATTTCACAGTCGTAGTCGTTGAGAAGTTCGACCCATCTTCGTTGCCTCATATTCAACTCTTTCTGGTTGAAGATATGTTGGAGACTCTTGTGGTCAGTGTATATTTCACACTTGGTACCGTAGAGGTAATGTCTCCATATCTTGAGAGCGAACACAACGGCTCCAAGTTCTAGGTCATGGGTGGTGTAATTCTTCTCATGAACTTTGAGTTGCCTAGAGGCATAGGCTATCACTTTTCCTCTTTGCATCAATACACAGCCTAGTCCTTGCCCTGACGCGTCACAATAAACCACGAAGTCATCGCAACCCTCAGGGAGTGTAAGGATAGGTGCATCACAAAGCCTTTGCTTTAAAGTTTGGAAGGCCTCCTCTTGCTTAGGTCCCCAAATGAAGGGTTTTCCTTTGTGAGTCAAGGCCGTGAGCGGTACGGCGATACGGGAAAAATTAGCAATGAAGCGTCGGTAGTAACCATCCAAGCCGCGAAAAGACCTAACTTCGGTAGGGGTACGTGGCGCTTGCCATTCTTGTACTGCCTTGATTTTTGAAGGATCGACATGAATCCCTTGTCATTGACGACATGACCAAGGAATTGTACTTCTCCTAACCAGAATTCGCATTTTGAGAACTTAGCGTAAAGCCTTTCAGTTCTTAAGAGTGTAAGAATGAGCCGTAGGTGTCGCTCGTGATCGGATTTGGACTTGGAGTAGATAAGGATGTCGTCGATGAAGACGAAACGGTCGAGGTAGGGTTTGCATACTCTATTCATTAAATCCATGAAGACGGCGGGGGCGTTGGTTAAACCGAAGGGCATAACCATGAACTCGTAATGACCATAACAAGTTCGGAAGACGGTTTTTGGGATATCTTCCTCGCGCACTCTAAGCTGATGATAACCAGAACGAAGGTCGATTTTGGAAAAACAGGTGGCGCCTTGAAGTTGGTCCAGGAGGTCATCAATGCGAGGCAGTGGATAGCGATTCTTAACCGTCAACTTGTTGAGTTCTCTATAATCAATGCACATGCGAAACGTTCCATCTTTCTTCTTCACAAAAAGAACAGGCGCACCCAAGGCGATGAGCTAGGACGTATTAATCCTTTGTCAGTCAACTCTTGCAGTTGACTGGCCAATTCTTGCATCTCGGATGGGGCTAACCTGTAAGGAGATTTTGCGACCGACGTAGCGCCAGGCACAAGATCGATGCGAAATTCGACTTCTCTCACAGGAGGAAGTCCTGAAACGTCGTCGGGAAAAACTTGTGGGAATTCCTTCACAATTGGAATATCTTCGAGCTTTCTCTCCTTGCCTCCTTTGTTGACGACGTGAGCTAGAAATGCGACGTAGTTCTTGCGGAGATAACTTCGGGCTTGAAGGCAGGACATCAATTTGAGTCCTTTCGAAGGGGTTTCCCCAAAAATACGTAGTGTCTGACCGTCTGCGAGAGGAATACGAATGAATTTTTCGTGGCACACCACTTCAGCGTGATGCTGACTAAGCCAGTCCATACAGATTATAACATCGGAACTTCCCAACTTCATAGGAATGAGGTCAATTGGGAAATCGTGATTGTTTAGGGTGAGAGTACAATCGCGTATAATAGAATTTAATTAAATGGGTTTTCCGTCAGCAACTTCCACCGTTAGAGATCAATGAGATTAACACGAGGTTGGTCGAGGATAGATTCGAATTCTAAGGACACAAAGCTCTTATCCGCACCAGTATCGAATAATATGGATGCATAACTACCATTGATGAGAAACGTACCGTTGACCACATTGTTGTCAGCCCTAGCTTGGTTGGCATTGATATTGAAAGCTCTTCCTCTGGCAGGTGGAGGAGCTTGGTTGGCTTGATTTACCGGGTTCGCTTGAGCTTGCGCATGGATGATGTTCACTAGGCGTGGACAAATGTTCCTGAAGTGGTTTGGGTCCCCACAATTGAAACAGGCTCGCATGGGTTGCATCATGGGGTAGTTGGGTTGGTAGTAAGGTTGGGCTGCATGTTGTGCAGGTGGTAGCAGTAAGGGTTGTTGGGATTGGCCCATCATTTGATTTTGGGTTTGGGTTGGAAGTTGACAGCGGTTTAATCGCTGAAGGGTACGGCAGGTTTGGATGGTGTGACCCGCACGTACACAACTGGTGCAATGTTGGCAGGGGTTTTCAGGAGGGTGATGGTATTGACAACGGTTACACTTTGGGTGTGGGCCAGTGTATGGCCTTTTGAATGGTGCGGCTGGAGGGGCAACTTGGGTGATGGGTGCAGCAGTGATGGGAGGGTTTGTTTGGGTGACAGCAAAATTCTTGCCATTTCGCTTCCTCTTACCAGCAAACTTCGAGGATGAGACTGGGTGGTTTGGAGTTGGGGTCTCAATGGGTGTTTTCTTCTTCTCATCCTTGAATTTGCCGTTTCGAATGCAATTTTCAGTGAGTTCCGTAGCTAACTCCATTGCGGCTTCAAGTGTTGCAGGCGAAGTGCTTAAAACCGAATCTTGGATTTTCGAGGGGAGGCCTCGAATGTAGTGTTTGACTAGGCGGTATAAGGGGGTGAACAAATTGGGGATCATCTGGTTCAATTCGAGAAATCTCTTATTGTATGAAGTGTGGTCTCCTTCCTTTTTGTTTCAATGCGTGAAACTCGTCCTCTAGCTTTTTGATTTCGCTTCTTGGACAGAAACGTCTCGTCATGATTTCCCTTAACTCTTCCCAGGTTAAGGCCATGGCATCTTCAAAGCCTCGCTTACCCTTTTCCGTGTTCCACCAGGTAAGGGCTACCCAAAACAACCTTCCAGTCGCGTAACGTACCTTACGGTCCTCGGGACAGTCGCAATTGAGAAAGGTGTTTTCCATCTCCTCAAACCAGTGAAGGAGGGCGGTGACACCTTCAGTCCCTTCATATTTTGGGGGATCGCAGGACTTGAAGTGTTTGTAGGTGCATTTGGGAGTTTTGGGAGGAGGGTCAGCGATGCTTTGGTCTTCTTGGTTGGGAGGGTTGATGGGATTAGCGGTGAGGGCTTGTTGAACTTGTAGCACGATGTCAGGAAGCACTGCGGCCATTTGTTTAGCAATTTGTGTGGCTAAGCGTTCGTTTGACTTTCCTGACTTTCTACCTCCACGTAATTGCCTAGCCGACATCTACAGGAACATATGTAGGAAGATTGTGAGTTCAAGAATTTCGTAGGTGTCATGTGTCGTAAAAAAAGAATGAAAACAACATAACTGAAAATAATTTAACTACATCCATAGGACGTCTTGGGTTTGCTCATGTTTGGGCCTCCAATGTCCCCCATACCATTGCCTGTGTAGTCATGTGGGCCCCCATGACTATTGGGCTTGGTAGGATTCACATTGGTGTCGGCGGGTTAACACTCGCACCACCCGAATGAAAATAGTAAAACATGATTGCGAGATGTATGGTAGGAGGGTGTCCAGGTGTAGACACAATGACAACTCAAAGTGGGGTTAGCTCACACGACGTTTGGTATAGCATGCTTTGGCCTAATAGGTCTTTCGTACTCTCATCGTTAGTCCCCAGGTAGGCAAACTGGTCCTTTATTTTGGATTTATACGAATGCCAAGCCTAGACAGGACGTTCCAACTACCGGTACTCGTACCCTTCTAGTTACTACATGCCCGTCGTGAAAACTCACTTTGAAGTGATTTGAAAAATACGAAATCATTGCAAAAATCATGGAAATCGTGAGGTGTGTGCTTTCATGGATATGGCATGTTATGAGGATATGAACTATGATGAGCATTGCATATTAACATGTACTTGTGAGTGTGCTTGCATATTATTGGGTGTGAGCATGAAACATATAAACATCATGAATTTTGCATTTAATACATAAACAATTAAAATTTAATCGACTATAGTATAAGCTCTAAGGGTCTAATAACCTATCATATATCCCTATAGCCACAAGCTCTGATACCAATAAAAGTCGGGGCATAATTGAGTTATCACCAAAGCTCATGATGTTTACTACGATGTTTCATATTTATTAAATTCAAATATCCAATAACAAAATTCATACAAATACAAAACTAAATGTTTATTCCAACGCAATAACTTGTTTGTTCTTCTAGGCCATCCTAGGTGTTTGTTTCCTCAACTGGATCACCTGTATCATGTGTAAAACAGGGGAGATTTGGGTCAACAAAAGTTGGCGAGTGAACCTTGATAAAACATTTTAAATAATTGCTTGTTTTATTTCATAACGAAAATTCGTGCATAAATCACATGTGAGCAAATATATATGTAATCAATCACAAATCACATTGAATGAATATATGACATGAATGATGATGTATTTGAGATCAAGGCTCAATCAAACGGAGCCGATCTAATGAGGCACCTGATGCTCAACCCGTATCCCACGAGGAACTGATGGGCCTAATGAAATGAGTGCACTGAAATGATAAATTTAATCCACACAATAATCACACAACAACCATTACACATTTGGTCACAAGATGATATAAGCACAAATGTTTAAATAAAATAAAGGAATTGTACGACACATGATACACCCCAAAACGTGATTAAAACGGGGAATTTGTAGAGATTCACTCACCTTGGGTGCGTATTCTTGAGTGGAAAAGAGAACGCACGAGTTGGGAATTTATCCGATGAAGGAGTACTAACCTAGAAATAGCAACGTGGTAATTCGGTAAATAAATAAATTATTATTTAGGTTAAAATCCTTTGTTTAGGTTTTTAGGTTATTTTTGTGGCTTGTGTTAATATTCTAGACCTTGAAAATATATATTCTTAAACCTTTTATTTGATTTTTTCTTTTAATAAAAACCTTAGAATTAAAATATTAATATAAAATAAATAAAAAATAAAATAATATAAAAAAATCTTGTCAGTCTGACAAGCCTGTCAGACCGGTCCGATGGGAGCATGTACGCGCGTATGCAGAGTCGAACCCGAGACCTCACGTTCACGTGCACGCAGCTCTTCCAACTGAGCTACGTGTCTAACCCGTCATATTCTGGATTTTAATTATATTTATACACACTTTAGATTATTTATAATTTAATTAAATTTACCAAAAAGGGTTTCAGTAATCCGACCGGTGCGTGCCACAGTGCTCGAACCCGTGACCTTGGCGATGTGATGCGCCCAGCCCGACCAACTGGGCTGGGTGTCTAACCCAATGAAAATTGATTTTATATTAACTTTATATACATACTGCTAAATGTTATAATTCATCAAAAATAAAAACTGTTATATAACAGTTATACGGTCATGAACCAGACTCAAACCGGGGACGTGAGTGTCGTATTCGCACACAGTCCATCACTGGACTGTGTGTCTAACCCGGTTAAAACTTAGGATTTAATTTCATAAAAACACTTAAGCCACTTCGTCTTCTCCATTTTAAATCGATTCCATAATACGTTCTTGGTTTCAAAACTCGATTAACTTGCTTGATGTACTTTTGAAGTTACCATAATGAAATGAAATAATATACGAACTGAATTCGAAAGTAGGGAACAGTTACCGGTCGGCAGTGAGTTTTCCGGCGACAGGCTGCGGTTTCCGGTGAAACAGGTTTGAGCAGAGTAAACTTATGATTAGAGGGGAAAGAATTGAGCGAGTTGGATAGTGGGATTGGGTCAGTATTTATAGATTGAACAGGTGGGGGGGGGGCTCGATTTCATTTTTAGAAACCGAATTGGGTGATTGCAATTTAGAATGGATTGAATCAAATTCGGAAATGATTAACGCGGATTGACAGCTGGTGCTTACCAGATTTCAGAAACAGGGACGAAATCGGCGGTTTATTTTTGCTGATTTGAATTTGCAGGAAACCTTCGTTTTCGTATATTTTTATAAGATGATTTCAAAATCTTACCAAATGGTGCGTGTGTCCCGGTGGTGTTTGTGTTGTGCGGTTACTCGGGTGACCGGGTTCGATTCCCGGTTTACCCCTTTTTTTGGTGTTTTTAATTTATTTATTTAATTTGCTAAATCTACATTTAATCATATGATATTATTAATTATAAATTGATTAATTTTTTTATTATATCATTAGATTAATTATGTATGTATAAATTTACCATTTTAAACAAAATACAAATTTTTTGAAATAATACACTTGATTAATGGAGATGGTGCGGGTTTTTGAGACCCGTTTTGCACAGATGTTACAGTCAGATGCATAATCCACACGAAAAAAGAATAAAAAAACACATGTGTTTCTTCAAAAGCCACATCTCTTTTTCATAACAGGAGGAATAATCTATTACACGCATTCAAAACGGATCCAAATAGTAATTAACAAATAGTTAATATTCAACATGCATTCAAACCTTCTATTGAAAAAGGGTGATGATAGGATGAAAAACGGATGAAAAAGATTGATAGTACGAACACCTAAAATGGATTAGAATGGATTAAAAGCAGTAAAACAAATGTCAAGAAAACATGTTACGAATGCGCAAACGAAGGATAATATAACCAATAAAAATTGATGAAATAACGATTTATTTAAATTTCGAAGTAATATTCTGGATCGAATCAGAAAGAGTAATATGGAAGTGATCGATGAAACTATGAACAAATAATTTCTGGGTTTTTCTGTATTAAAATATTTTGTTTTCCATCAAAGATTTTGTCGATATATTCAAGAATCATATGGTTGAAGCAACTGATAAGAATTTGAAAGTTACATGTGACGGCTATGGGCATTGGTGGGTTGTTTTGGATTAATAAAGGAAATTGAGAGGGGGTTAAACAGGAGAAAGGTTTATCGTTTCTGGTTAGAAATTAGGGTTATGATAAAGTGGCGACGGAACTGATGCTCTTAGGAATGGAAAAAGGGTTATGATAAAAAAGAAGGAATGGAAATGACTTTTAATAGTGTGGTTTTTAAACGTTGCCTCTTTTCATTAAATGGTGTAGTTTTTTAAATGTTGCCTCTTTTCATTTTTGAGAGAACTTATTTTGGCGATTATCTTTCCCATCAATAACCTATATCAAATGGACATGACTTTTAAATAAAAATGGTGTAACCCTCCATCAATAACCGTTTTTTAATGGACATGACTTTTAAACAAAGGAGACGTAACCTTTCCATCAATAACCTTTTTTAACGAACGCGACTTTTAAACAAAAGAGGTGTAACCATTCCATCAATAACCTTTTTCTAATGGACGCGACTTTTAAACAAAAGAGACGTTACCCAAATTGCATTTTTTTAGTTGTATATATATTTATTATATATAATATATAATGAAAAAGTGTGAGTAAAATAAACTAAAGGGTGTGACTTTTGACTTTTAAACAAATGAGATATAACCCCAGTTGTTAATTGTATAAGGGTGTATAATATATAATGAAAAGGTGTGAGTAAAATGAACTAAATGGTGTGACTTTTAAACAAATGAGACATAACCCAAGTTGCTAATTGTATAAGGGTATAATTATTTTAACATAAAATGGTTCCTAATGTATCAATTAAAGTTTCAGTTAATAACCGTGACTGATTATAATACCAAGGGTGTTTTGTTTTTGTTTCTCACCTCTATATCAAAGATAAATAAGGCCCATGAACAAATTGAGCCACTTTGCGTCTCCAAATACCTACCAATGGGCTCGTATTCGTGATTAAAAATTATTCTTGATAAAAATGTATCAACTTGGTTAGGCTCATAACAAATTGGGCCATTCTGTGTAAAATATACCCAAAATGGAAGATACGGTCCCGTCTTTATAAACTTGTTTATTTTGTATGAATTAATAATAACTAGTATTAAGCACTTCGTGTTGCGGTAGGGGTGTAAAACTGTGACAAATAGCATCAATGTCACACTACAGCTAACGAACACCAACATTGAAGTTGCGGCGTCTTAATGCGGAGATTAGGCCGACACATAAAACATAGAAAATAATAACTAACTCGATTTAGGGCTTGCGCGTTGCGACGAACTTGTTAAACGGGAAATAAAGACGACCTAAAAACAGTGAACCACGCACGTACGTTGCGCCATGTTAGCTCGCAAAATTTAGAATGAAGCGTATAACAAAACGTAAAAATGTTAAACCACACACATGCACGCTGTTGTGGTAACTCACAAAATTTAGAACGAAACGTGAAACGTAAATTTTTTAAAATACGAAAAACATAGGGAATCAAAGTGGAAAGGAAAAAAATTGAGGTTAAATCAGAAAAAATGAAAACTTTTGGTTTAAAAGTACAAAATCAAGTAGTTTGGGGTTAAAAAGTGTAACACTACGTGTTTTTACGTCCAATATTTTTCCGACATGTGTCCCGGTAATCCATGTGTGCCATGTGCCAAAATGGGAGGGACCAAGGTTTGTCGAATCGCTTATCCTATCCTCGTTATGTTTTAGAATGAAATAGAGGGGCCAAAAGTGCAAGAAATAAGAGTTCTATGAGCTAAATAAGTACGGGGACTGAAACTGCCAAGCTTTAAACTTGGATGGCTGACCCAAGACACGGTCGCGGGCCGTGACCGGCTAGGCCTAAAACCCTTACGCCCCGCGAGGGGGTGCCAGCGACAGAAAAATGATTTTGGTTGCCAGCAATGCACTTGGACATCTACATCTCGGTTTTTTGCCACCTTAAGCTCACTGTTTGACACCACTAGGACACTTGTGAGCACCTAGAGACCCTCCTCAACACTTGGCTTCCCTCTATCATTCCCAACATGCATTTAAGGAGCCTTCTCCATGTGTTGCAACAAGATCATCATCTTGGAAGCTTGTCAACACACCTTGGAGGAGTCCTAGACGAATTTGGAGCATTCCATTTTGTTCTTAGCAACTCTTGGACCTTATGTAAGTGTTCAATCTCGTGCTAAGTCGATTCTTTATAGTTCTTAGCCTAGAACAAAGTCTCGTCGTAATTACGCCTTGACTTTGCTATAAATCCGTGTATACTCCACCATTGTGCGTAACGAAAAGTCCTACGTGCTCATAATGATGGAGGTAATAAACCCTCAAGAGGGCATTTTCAGATTTTCATGGATTCATGGCCAATTGACGAGTCAACCGAAAAGTCAATAAAAGTCAAACTGAGCAGTTTTTGTAAAACTCATAACTAAAGATCTGGATGTTATAATTTATGTTTTAAAGCATTAATAACCTTAAAATAAGTATTTGAACATATGTCAACAGGTTCGGTTCGTCAATTTTTGGTCTAGGCTCGATTTGTAACCGAAAGTCTCAAATAGTTGACTTTCTGTTGACTTTGAGTTCTGACCCGTTTTGAGCCATTCTTGATACTAAGTTTTGGTCATTTTATGACCATGATTATGTCTGTAATATTGTACTAAAGTTTTGTGACTCGATTCCTAAGAAATCCGAGTTATTACATAAGTTCCGTAAAAATCCTTAAAACTTTGCAAATAAGTCATTTTTGCATAAAATGAGATTTTTAGCGCATATGAGCATATGGATGGTATACTTACTGATATGTTATGATAAGTAGGACCATTTGGGATGTTTGTTCAATTTATGACTTAAATGTATGATTAAGAATCGCTACTCGCCGCTAAACGACTAAACTACCTTTTTTTACAGAAAAATATCAAGAATCAAACTTTTTATAATCAAAACCTTAAATTACTGATGTTATAAGTTAAATGACATATTTTGGCCATTTAAAACAGGTCCTAACTTCAGTTTATATTAAATATCGATTTAACGGCAATTTAGCGACTTTTACGCCTTTTCGGCTCATAAGTATGGTTTAAAAACCATAACCATGAGCCGAGACTTGTTCCTTACTGATTTATAAACTTATTTTTATATAACAATAGTAAGTACAAGTCCCGAACTCAGAATCCCAAATTCGGCCTCAAAGCTATGTGTCAAATTACTAAAATGCCCCTGCGGACATAGTGTGTTTCAAAATCATCAAACACATATATTTGATATCCTACTGTTATAACATGATAAAATACATATTTTTACAGGATGTCTAAGGTCATAACATCAGATTCTTAACTTACATCTTTTATAAACACAAGAATGACCAAATGCCCTTAAAAGGTATAAAACGGATTTAAACACACTTCGGGCCTATCTTTTGCAAAGTTACTGACTTTATAACATATTTTAAACATATCCCATTATGAAACTTATATACGACTCTTACGGTTACACGGTTTCGCTTATACGCGTTCGGTTAAACATACGTAGCTAGTTTACGTATTTTAACCAAGACGGGTTTAACTTTATCCATTCCTTATCAAAATCCAGAATGTTATTGGTCTTCCCATATTATACAAGTCTATGTACTTGTCGGGTCCAACTAACGTTCTATTCCGGTCACCGCTTAATCTAGCGTATCGTACCTTATCACAATTTAGCGTAAGACTAACAGGTCCAAGTCTAGGACTTAACTAAGGACCCGTTAGCATTCTAATATTGGTTATTAATTACCATCACTCCAGACTGAACGCCTCCCGGTAAATTGCCTTGTACTTGCTTTGGAACTACAGCTGAGTTTGGAGCTTCTACACATAAACAACTCAGGTATATACTCTTAACTTATTTTCCCTATACGGGCTTGGGATACGGTAGACTACTACCGCTTGGTCGGGTATGGGATAATGTTTTTATCCAGTTGTGATAATTAACTGAAATCTTACATAACCCGGTTTTGATCTGTTTTGACTGAAATAAAACATTGAGGGTGGGCTTGACCGTGTCTGAGATATCCTTGGCTCACTAAATTGATAGCGGCCACGATAATATAGCATGGCGTGTAGGCATACACTGGGAAATTGCTATCCTGCTTTCTTTTTGAAAGTTCAGAGTGGTGTGTCAGTCGATCATGTCTCGGTTTTTGTACCGGGCCTCATATGTAAAAGCCAGCATGTAAATCTGTATACAAGGTCTTTTGTACTGTCCCAAGTTATTTATAAAAACGTGCCTAGCGCACCTAAAACCGTTTTTGAAAATATTTTCAAAATAAGTCGGTTGAGTGTATTTACCAGTGAAAACTCACGTATTTTCAAAGTTTAAGTTACAGGTGCAAGTACGGAATAGGCTGGGAGCTGCGGGGCAAATATATAAGGAGTTGCGACCTTAGAATTGCCTGTTAATAGTTTGTTATCATTTTTGTACGTTTTTGCGATCCGCTTGTGGATCTTATTACAACCTTGTCTGTATATTATTTAAACATTAGACTTACGGGTTGTAATAGTTTATTTACTCCAGACTTCCGCTGTGTTTAACTTATTTGGTAATGATGATATCAACTTTACGTCACGATACTCCCCACTGGGCCCACCGGTAGACACGTGGATGTCGGTGTGACAAAAAGGTAGTATTATTTTTTTTTTAAAAACCCCCCAAAGCATGGGATACAACACATCTATGCATCATCTTGTTGCAAATTTTACTATGTAAATAAATCATGTGCAAGTTTTGTCGTTCAAGAAAAATATATAAAAACAAAGCATAGTTGGTTAAACTTCCTCACAAATTAATGGATGATTACCAGGAGTAGGATCAAATATAAATCATATTTCGTATACAAACTGCAAAAAACCATTTAAAAAGCGTCATGTGGCATCCAACCAATTATAGATAAATGGTAAAATAATAACCTAAATAATATAAATTATATTGAATTCCTTATAATTATGATAACAAGCAATTAATTCTTTATTTGGATCTTCCTTTTGTTTTCAATGTGTTGATATAATTCTTAATAAAAAAAGTGCTGATACTATTCACATATGTGCTAAAATCAATTATTTTGATTAATTTTAATGTGCTAATATAATTCAAAAGTGCTACTTTTATATATGTAATGTTTTAGTATGTACTAATTAACTTTTTTAAGTGCTAGGATATGTTCTTATGGTTTGTAGAATAAATTAGTTTTGTAAAAATCGCGACTAGGCGGCGATTAATCGGCAATTAATCACTAGTCGTCCAGTTACTTAGTAATTTTTCTTAGATCGGTCCATTAATCGACTAGGTCCGACTAGGCCAACCAAAAATCGAAGATTCTAGCCAGATTCCAGTAAAAAAACCTGTATATTCCGGCCGAAACCTCTAAATTCCGGTCAGTTTCCAACCAAATCAGAGGAATTCTAACAATTAATCATGTATACTTAAATAAATGAGTTAAGTAAGATTTAAAACCTAGCTACTTAAAATATTTTCCTGTAAAATGTATATATGTATCCATAAAATTGAAAATTACATATAAAAAACCCGATCCGATTACTTCTAATTAATCCCGAGTAATCTCGAGTAGTCGCTAGTCCCCACTTCACCGGCCGACTAGCGACTAACGAGTTCTTCAACCTTGGAATAAATATGGTTTGTACCGTAACCAACTATACAATTACCAATAACACCACCTAGTTTATCTCTAAATTAATACCAATAATTATACCCATGAACCTAGCCAAAGTGACCAAATTATATCGACACTACATCAGTTTATTGTGTAGGTTATGTATCAAAAATTTATCTTACATGTTATATCAATACACATCAGTTTTTTCCCATGCCTTCAAATTTAAAGAGATTATTCTCAAACTATCTAAGTTCCACATATTACTAATTTAAAAAGTAGACTACATAATAAACTTTTTATTTTAAATATATTAACTTAAATTAAAAGAATCCTCTAAATTCTAATAAAGGATTCAATTAATATCAGATGACATTTTTTTCTTTAGGATAAAAAAATTATTTATATTTTTATTAACTTTTTAAACAATTAACTAATACATGTAAAGGGGTATGGTCCAAAAACCTTACGCCAATCAAGAAAACCATACCCATTAATAACTACTAAGGAGACTTCACGCAGACTTCTTTGCCAAAATGAGATTTATTAGAACTCTGCGCCAAATATCTAAGAGAGAAAAGGATCATATAACTACCTTGCGCGGGCTTGCGCAAGTTTCATAGTTAAAAGCCTGAACATTCTCTTTGGACAACTGCTTCATTTAACTACATTGCGCGGGCTCGTACAAGGTTCAAAGTTAACCTTGAACAATCTTGTTTGATAATGCTTATGCACAAACCTTGCGCGGATATTTGTATCAAAGCAAGTATCCACCAAACGTTGCGCTAAGCAGCAAGGAGAAGAAAGAAGATCAGTTAACTAACTTGCGCTTCTCGCGCAAGGAAACAGTTAATCCTGGGAAACTTTCCCTTAGCAAAATCCTTGACTTGGTGCACAAGCAAAGGGAATCTTTTCTGTTGTAACAGAATGTACACGTGGCGAACAACAGATGGGTAACAGCTGTGAAATCTTCTAGAAGCTATTAACACCCAATCGTGCAAGCATCTTTTCAGTTATAACCAATTGCCACATGGCAGCATCTGGACGACTGAGGAGGATCACAGTTATGGCATGCTCACATTTATAAAATGTAGTGATCTCATGTTGACGCGTGGCACCTCCCTAACCGCTGATGAGCTCACGATCCGTGTGCTCTAACGGATTGCCACAAACATTAACGGAATAGCAGAAGATTTCGTTAAAGTTAACAATCTCTCCTTTTGGCGCCAAACACCAGCTATAAATAAGTGACCGGAGTTCAAGGAAAGGTATTTACTCTCAACTACTCTTTCTTTTACAATGCTTTACTTCCGACTACCTGTACTTATTCTCACGCCGGAGGGTGGTCACAGAGAGAACCCCCATTCTCCCCGTGGCGAGCTAACGGTGTTATGTTTTGCAAGATCAGCCGGAGTATTGTTTCATTCTTCTTCATCGTGAAACCAAACGAAGGGTTAACCCTTTTATGCAGAGCCCATTCCATAGATCTACTTAGATTCCAGTCTAGTTGATATAGGGTTTCTTCATTGGCGCCCACCTATTTCAATCCTTTTTCTCATCTTTCGTTTCGTTTCACCTAGATCTGCAGCATCATGGCTGATGGATCATCTTTTCAAGGTCCTCGATCAGAGATCCGCCGCGTTGTTGTCGGACCTCAGATCTACGGACAAATAGTTGAGGATTCCTCCGGTGAAGCTAATGCTCAGTATGATCCCGATCATGCGAGTATTCCAGTAACGCCGGCGGCTCCTTAGGTTGATGTTACATCGATTTTACCACCTGGAGAGACTCCATTATCGTGGTTAATAAAATCTCAAGCAGCTATAAACGCTATGTATACTCAGCTATGTGCCCAAACCGGAACTCCAGCTTTTCAAGCTCCGGTTAACGCTCCGCAGGTCCATGCTTCGCCGGCACCTCGAGTTTTGAGTTATAATACTCAAAATCATGCTCGTTCCCCTTCACACATGTCTGAAGATGGAACAGAAATGTATTCTAAAACCAGGAATGATCCTGTTCATTCTGGTAATAGAAGGCAAGAAGAAAACGTTCAGCGTCGTGCATCTGTCCATTGTCGTTTGGGCCCGCGGTCTTCACAGAAGCGGGACACCCAACACGATGAGCTCGATAAAACCTATGAGGAAGGGGATAGTGCAAGTATTTTCAATCGAATATCTGCAGATCATGCTAGTTACAAGCCAAAAGTACGTGCAGTATACAATCCAGAAGCTGAGCATGATTACAATTTGGTGTATCGCCCAACCGAAGCAGCTGAACAATCAAAGTTTACCAGAGAGATAGCACTAGCTCTGTTGGAGCGAGCAAAATTACCATCCAACGTTGCAAAGTTTATCGGTTTAACCGATCCTGATGATCACATGCGCCTCTTTACCGGTGAAGGGTTACTTGGGTGCTGGACATTGCCAATGTGGTGTCACCTATTTGTACAGACCCTTACCGGCGCTGCGCGCCTTTGGTTTGATAATTTGCTGACATGTCAACTTTCCTCTTGGAATGACTTAAAAGAAAAATTTCTTACACACTTCAGTCATCAATGGCGATACGTGCGTGACTCCTCAGATGTAATGAGCATCTGGCGGAGGGACGATGAGAACCTCGAAGATTTTATTAAGCGTTACAATAAAGAGGTGTTGGAGATTGGAGATGTTCACGAAGACCTTATACACGCGGAGTTCAAATACGCGGTAAGGTGTGACGAAATGATTGAAGTTATGTCCAGTACAACTGGCCTTCTAAAAAGCTGGGATAAACTCATGGCGGCAGCCAAGGTCGATGCCCAGACTGAGTGCAACTTAAATTCTAACAGGCCACCTCTACCTCATAATCGTCCGCAAGACCTGAGTAGAGGTAGTCGCAAGTATAAGAGATATTGGAAAGATTCAAGTCAGAATTCGTATTCTCCTTATTCACCAATTGATGCGCGTGCAACAATCAACAAGATAACAACTCAAAAAGCGATTAAACAAGAGAATAGGGAACGCCAATGGACTCCCTTGACGAAATCTCCGGCTGAAGTTCTCAGCACTGAGAATTATCAGTTCAAGCAGCCACAACCAATGAAAAACAAAAAAGGGCAAGACCAAATTTGTTCTGTGACTATCATAGAGACACAGGTCACACAACAGATAACTGCATCAGTCTGCGCATGGAGATTGAAAAAGCATTAAAGAGTGGGAAGCTTACACATCTACTCCAGAATGTGCGCAAAGAGATTAACAGATTACGCGCGGGGACGAAGGGCCTAGCAACAAGAAAATGAAACATCACGTTTCCATGATTCAAGGCGGCTCGTCGCGCAAGCGTAGCCTTCAACATTTTCAAAACAACACATGGCGCGAACAGCAAGTCATTTTTCCTGTCATTCCAGGAGGTCCTCAAGAAGACCGGCCAGTGATTATCACAGGTATCTTCGGACACTACCAAACAGATTATATGTTTATAGATCCTGGTAGTTCCATGGATATTATGTATGAGCAGTGCTTCAAGCAGCTAGATCCTGAGGATAAGGCACGCTTGGAACCAGTTGATTTTCCATTAATTGGATTCTGCAATGAGGCTGTCTTTCCTCTAGGGCAAATCCTTTTTCCTGTTACTTTATTTGATGGGAGGTGTTCTCGAACGAGTAACGTCAACTTCATGGTGATGCCGGCAAATTCCCGTCACGATGTACTATTGGGACGCCGCGCGCAGCGTGATTTTAGTATGATTACCTCCGCTCCACATGCCGCCTGTGGTTTTCCAACACCAAATGGTATAGCTATACTTTACGCGCGGAAAGAAATCATGTCAATTGAAGAACCAGTTAGTAAGGCTGTCAAGACATTGCCAAGTAACGAACCAGAAAAATGGGTACTCAACAATAAGTATCCCGAGCAAACAATCCTGTTAGGACCTGAAGTCAGTATTGAAATTCGCGCAAAACTTAAACTACTGTTGTTTTGCAACAATGACATTTTCTCCTGGACACCTGCCGACATGGTCGGTGTCCCACGCAACGTTGCGGAACATTGTCTGAATGTATTTCCATCAGCAGAACCAGTGGTACAAAAAAAGCGCAGCCTCGGGTCAGAAAAGACAGAGGCGATGCACGAACAAGTCACCGAGTTATTAAATGCTGGTATTCTGCGCGAAGTAAAATGCCAGACCTGGGTGGCAAACCCAGTCATGGTAAAGAAACATAATGGCGGATGGCGGATGTGCGTAGATTTTAAAGATTTAAATAAGGCGTGTCCGAAAGATTGTTATTCTCTTCCCGAGATTGACAAAAAGGTTGACTCATTAGCTTCCTTTCGCTTGAAACGTTTTCTAGATTGTTAAAAAGGTTATCATCAAGTCTTGATGAAAAAAGAGGACTAAGATAAAACAGCTTTTCGCACGGAGAAGGGCATTTTTTGTTATACCAAGTTGCCTTTTGGTCTCTGCAATGCGGGAGCTACTTATCAAAGATTGATGGATGCAGTTTTTGGAGATGATATCGGGAAAACTGTGGAAGTCTACATTGATGATTTGGTCATTATGAAACATCCAACGAACTTTTGATTCTCTGCGAAAGGTACATTTAAAGTTAAATCCAAGCAAATGCTCCTTCGGCATGGAGGAGGGCAAATTTTTGGGTTTCATCGTCACCAAGGACGGTTTCAAAGTTAATCCTGAGAAGGTCGAAGCAATACAAAAAATGTCTTCTCCAAATACCATCAAAGAGATGCAACGTTTGGCTGGAAGGTTAGCTGCGCTAAACCGCTTCCTCGCCAATCATGCTGCAAAGTCTTATCCATTTATTCGAACCTTACGCAATTATACGAAGAGCGAAGAGTTCGCATGGACTCTTGAAACTGATCAAGCTTTCCAGCAAATGAAAGATTGTTTAGTTCAACTTCCCACACTTACTGCTCCTCGAGTAAAAGAACCCATGGTCTTGTATGTTGCTGCATCTGAGGTAGTAGTAGGTGCTCTCTTGTTGGTAGAACGCGAAGGGGTCCAGTCTCCAATTTATTATATCAGCAAGATGTTGAATGACCCAGAGACAAGGTATTCAATTATGGAGAAATTAGTTTTAGCATTGGTCCACGCCTCGCGCAGGTTGCGAAGATACTTTTCAGGACATGTTATTACAGTTTTAACAAATTTTCACATTGGCCAAGTCTTGGCAAAGCCAGATGTTTCTGGACGACTTGCGAAGTGGACAATAGAATTGGGAGGTTATAACATCTGTTATAAACCTAGACCAGCTACCAAAGGCCAAGTTCCTGCTGATAAAATTGAAGAATGTCAAGCAATTCAAAATCCAGTCCTAGTCATAGACAATAGAGCCTGGACACTGTTTACAGATGGCGCATCAAACAGTGATGGGGTTGGAGCATGTCTTCGATTAATGAGTCCAGAGGGAGCAGAATTCACATATGCAATTCGGTTGGATTTTAAAAGCACCAACAACGAGGCCGAATATGAAGCTTTCTTAGCAGGCTTACGCCTCGCTATTAAAATGGGTGCAACAAACTTAGAAGCCCATGTTGATTCATTATTAGTTGCTGAGCAAGTAATTGGAACGTACGATGCAAAGGGAGATATCATGGCTTTGTACTTGGCGGAAGCTAAAGCTCTTATAGCACAGTTCCAACAATTTAAAGTCACACACATCAAGCGAAGCAAAAACAAACATGCTGACGCTCTATGTAAACTAGCAGCAACTAGTTTTAAACATTTGGCAAAGGAAGTTCGCATCGAAGTTTTAAGTAATCCATCAGTCCCTCTCAGACAAGTAACAATGGTCGAAGTAGGAGATCCATCATGGATGTCTCCAATAATGATGTATTTGTTACATGGTTCTTTACCAGACGACAAAGCACAAGCACGTAAGTTACGATGCAAAGCCCTTAATTACGAGATGGTTGACGGTATTCTGTACCGACGCTCTTACATGGGTCCTTCGCTCGATGTGTTAACAAACATGACGCATAATACCTGATCAGGGAGGTTCATGAGGGGCTATGTGGTATACATTCTGGGCCACGCATGGTAGTAGCCAAAGTGAAAAGCGCAGGGTATTATTGGCCCGGAATGTACGTTGACGCTGTAGAGATCTTGCGCAAATGCATGTCCTGCCAAAGGCATGCCCCTAAAACGTTGCGCCCAAAGAATTCTTTGGTACCCGTCACAACAGGTTGGCCTTTTCAACAATGGGCCATTGATTTAGTTGGACCATTTCCAGATGCGCCCGACGCAGTCAAGTTCATCATTGTTGCGGTCGATTACTTAACCAGATGGGTTGATGCTAAACCCTTAGCTTCTACTACAGCGATGGTAATTCGCAAATTCATCTGGGAATACATTATTTGCCGTTTTGGTCTGCCCATGCGCATTATTACAGACAACGGTCCAAATTTAACGGCCGAAGAGTTGCAAACGTGGATGACCAAAATGGGAATCCAGCATGTCTTTGCTTCTGTTGCGCATCCACAAGCAAATGGTCAAGTTGAAAGCATAAACAAACAGTTGGTCGACGGTATCAAGGCCCGCCTCGGCACGGCACGGCGGGGGTGGGTTGATGAATTGCCTAGTATCTTGTGGGCACACCGAACTATGCCCAAGACTAGCACTGGATAAACTCCTTTTAGACTTGTGTACGGCACGGAGGCTGTGATTCCTGCCAAAATTGGGTTACCATCTCCAAGGATGCTAGCCTTGGAAAAACAAGATAACGAAGAACAAAGACGCATCGATCTAGACTTATTAGAAGAACGACGAGAAAATGCCGCGATTCGCGAAGCTAAATACAAGTCTCGGCTTGAAAAGTATTAAAACAAAAGGGTACGCATCTGCTCCTTTTTGCCTGGTGACTTTGTCTTTGCGATAATGAAGCGTCGAATGCCAAAAAACAGGGAAGTTAGCCCCGCGATGGGAAGGTCCGTATGTGATAAATGAAGTATTGGGAAAAGGCGCGTACACTCTGAAGCCTATGGACGTATCCAGTGTTCCTCGAACCTGGAACGCCCAACAACTACGTAGATGTTATATGTAATCTCAGTCTTCTAAGCAACTTCTGGGCGTTGCGTAACGAGACTGCTTGCTTTATTTCTTATGTAATCTTAGTGGCAGCCATAGCTTTATGCTTTATCAGTATGAATAAAATACTCTGTCACTACTTACGGTCTTGTATATGCTTATTTACAAATGCATGCAATTCCTTTGGATAAACAAAAACACAAACTCATGAGCCACAAGTTAACTTAATACTTAGCTCACACATGAGGAAAGAAATTGTTCATTTGCCTATCCTAAACAAGTATTTGGCCACATGCAAAAATTGTAAACTAAATATACTATATTCACATCAAAAGTACTTGCGCATCAGATGCAATGATACATCAAAAAGAAATCTACAGACAGCTACAGGAATAAACACAATCTAACTCTATTTCCATGCATCCTTCACATCTTTTTGTTCCTCTGCCTTAGAGAAGATTTCCTTTAATCTATCCACAAAATCATCATGCTGCAGCGCAGCATCGACAAGATCCATGACAGGAATATGTAATTGATCATAACTCTCCTTGGCAGCAGTATAGATGGCAACAGTATCGGTTCCATGCGTAGCAGCGCGGCTTGTATCCCATTGGGTCTTCAGCGCATAGACCACATGAAGGGTGCACTCCCTATAACCCTCCGCATGACCATCGTTCCGCGCTGCCACCATTAGTTCCGCCACTCTCTCATCTAATTCTGTCGAGTTCAAGATGGAGTTCGCGATCTGCAAAATAAACATGTCAATATAAGATATAATAATTCAACAAAGATGAATATATCGAAAGAAAGGGATAATACCTCCACAATCTTGTACTCCCGCAACCAGGTAAGCTGGTTCATGAAAGATTCAGTCAGGCTTTCTGCTGTAGCACGAGCGACCTCCGTGTTGTTAAGTTTTTGTTCACCTTCAGTTAAACGGCGGGTCAACTCGGCTTTCTCTGTTCGGTGTCACTACTTACAATCTTGTATATGCTTATTTACAAATGCATGCAATTCCTTTGGATAAACAAAAACACAAACTCATGAGCCACAAGTTAACTTAATACTTAGCTCACACATGAGGAAAGAAATTGTTCATTTGTCTATCCTAAACAAGTATTTGGCCACATGCAAAAATTGTAAACTAAATATACTATATTCACATCAAAAGTACTTGCGCATCAGACGCAATGATACATCAAAAAGAAATCTACAGACAGCTACAGGAATAAACACAATCTAACTCTATTTCCATGCATCCTTCACATCTTTTTGTTCCTCTGCCTTAGAGAAGATTTCCTTTAATCTATCCACAAAATCATCATGCTGCAGCGCAGCATCGACAAGATCCATGACAGGAATATGTAATTGATCATAACTCTCCTTGGCAGCAGTATAGATGGCAACAGTATCGGTTCCATGCGTAGCAGCGCGGCTTGTATCCCATTGGGTCTTCAGCGCATAGGCCACATGAAGGGTGCACTCCCTATAACCCTCCGCATGACCATCGTTCCGCGCTGCCACCATTAGTTCCGCCACTCTCTCATCTAATTCTGTCGAGTTCAAGATGGAGTTCGCGATCTACAAAATAAACATGTCAATATAAGATATAATAATTCAACAAAGATGAATATATCGAAAGAAAGGGATAATACCTCCACAATCTCGTACTCCCGCAACCAGGTAAGCTGGTTCATGAGGGATTCAGTCAGGCTTTCTGCTGTAGCGCGAGCGACCACCGTGTCGTTAAGTTTTTGTTCACCTTCAGTTAAACGGCGGGTCAACTCGGCTTTCTCTGTTCGGTGAAGGTTGATATCTTTTTTCAAAACGTCAACCTCATCTTACAGTCGCGCCTGGTCAAAAAGCATAGACGTTAGATCATCAAGCTCTTTATTCTTAAGAAGGAGAGTCATTTTGGTTGATACCTCATTCTGCTCACTCCTTTCATGGTGAGAACGCGCCTCTTCTGCTGCCGCAATTGCATCAGCCTTCTCTTTCTTGAGTTTCTAAATTTCATTGCGCAAAGAGATCTTTTCTTTGTTATCTTGATCGCAAAACTCCACAAAGCGCTTGCGCTCGTCAGCATATTGCGCAGCAGCGGCCTCACATTTGCGTTTCCAATACAGCGCAGACCACTCCTCAGTCTTCTTTTCCTCCTCAAACTTGGCTTTCTCAGCCTCAAAATCCATGATCATCTTTAACGTCTTCTCTTTTTCAAGTTTGGCTTTCGCCTTGTCAACCTCAACCTCATCCCATTTCTTGTTCATACTGCGCCATTCGCGCACAATCCTGTTTATTGTGGAAGAGGCAAGGGCAGACTCTTGCAAATATCACTCGTATGTAGCCTCGTGGTCTTTCTCTTCTTGGCGCTTTACCTCCGCCGGAGGGAAGATGCCCTTATACCACTCCCTGCAGGAATGCCATTATATAAAAACATCACCCTGTTTAACCTTCCACACAGGCTGATGGATCGCAGAGGCCCGCTTCTCAGAATAAGAACGGTAATAATAATCCCCAGGCGTCTCCTCTGGGCGAATGGGCGACTCCTCATCAGAATCATCAAAAGACATAAAGCCTTCGCTTTGTGTCGAAGGGCCAGCTCCCTTAGATATCAACTTTGAAGGCTCCGGCACAGGGGTAGATATCTTCTCTTGCTCCGCAGTTGCGGTATCTTTCACCCAAGATCTGAGACAGTATCTTTAACCTGCTCTTCAGCAGGATCCCTTGTAGTATCTGTAGCAGTATCTTTAACCTGCTCGCCAGCAGGATTCTCAGCGTCAGATTTTTTAGACTCTTCTTCTGGAGTCACCTTCTAAATATTTTCTGGGACGATAGGGTCGGAGTCAAAAACGGGTGCCTCTCGCCCCGCATCTCCCTCCCCAACATTTTCCGGCCTGCGCGGCGATGGTATAGCAGTCGAGGTGGCCGGCGCAGCCTTCACCATTTTCTCTGCAAGCACATTAACAAACACCAAGTATAAGATTCTGTACAAAATTTTCTGACAGAAATGCGCAACAAACTGAACATACCAGGTGAGAACTTCTTTGAAAAGGCATCTAGATTGCCCTTCTTGCCAATGCGCGGGCGCGCAACTTTTGTTGGAACAGGAGGTTTAATTTTAGTCTCCTTCCTCTTCTTGGAAGTGCGCTTCAACGCCTCTTCCGGGCTTGAGGGTATTTCCAAGGGATCGTCTGGGTTCGAGACAGGAAGAGAGGAGGTGTCAATGGGTTCTGGCTTTGGTTTCCTCAGACCTACAGGCGCAAGACCCTCCAGTAAGTCCGACACCACCACATAATCACACCAAGAGTCAGATACGAGACGCGTACCTTTCTTACTCTCAGCATTCGCAGCAGTTGATGGCTTAGTTTTTTTATCTGGTTTGGAAAGGGGAGGTGCAGCAGCTGCAGCAGCAATTGGCTTCTTTTTCTTCTTCGAGTCAGGGCCTACACCCAAGTTTAGAAAATCACCTACATAGTCAATCATATTGAACAAGGGTTGCGCCATTAGTTATATTGCAATATTACTTAGAAAATATGTTCAAGAGTAATATTGCAATATCAACTTAGGCCTTGTAAAAATTTAATTACCAGTCGCAGAAGACGGTTGCGCCTCCAGATCCTCCTTCTTGGGCAGCTCAAAGTTCCCCAAGATTTGTGAGAACTAGGTATCCTCACCCTCAGCAATGGGCACGACGGCCATTTTCCCTTTTTCTCTCATGAAGGATACCAAGTAGAGCGGCGCAACTATATAACACATATTTTTGCATCAGTACATATCTATTAAAAGATATTGCTAGGAAGTTAAACGGTTACGTACCAGTTCCATCTTCAGTATACACCGGTTTTTCCCGGCGTTCTTTTTCCAGAAAATACTCATCCCAGCAGCGATGAGGGCCCTATCCGGCAAAACAACGTTGGGCACATCTTTAATGTCCTTGTACCACACCTCGTCGGCAGGTATGGAGAGGGTCTCCAGCTCGATATCATCGCCAACTCGGAAAGTCATCTTCATCGGGATTGCTGTCGCCTTTATGAAGAAAAACTTCTGTTTCCAGTCGTGGTAAGATTTGGGTGGCACTAACAACAACCGTTTTGCTTGCACACGTTGTTAGAACGAGTAGAAACCCAAAGAGCAATGCAACTGATAGAAGACTCGAACTTCTCGACCGTCGGTTTGATCTGCATCGACCGGCAAACAAACTCAAAATGTCGGATCCTAACCATCCCCATCGGGCTCAATTTAGAAATATGGAATTTGTAAAAATCAAGGATTTCCAACATAAAATGGGTCACCGGAAGCCTGAAGTTTCCTTCGGCAAAATAGTCATAATACAACGTGATATAGCCGGCCGGAGCATCAGCTGCCGTGGCATTCGCTACCGGAAAAAACGCCTTCCAAGACGGAGCGAACAGGAAGTTGGTAGCAAGATTATCAAAATCATTCTTCGACCACTTCAATGGTGGCAAACTTGACGTCGATGGCATATCAGCAGAGCTTGCACCGGTGGCCATAACTCAAACTTCGAAGAATAATCAGAAAACTTTGAAGGTCGCCGGAATATATGAACACAAGATTTTCTCTCAAGATTTAATCTGGTGAGGAAGCAAATGGATCGTTGATCCCTTTATATACTAATCGCAACTAATGCAAGATTTGACTGCAGTGACTTTTGCGACAGTCACGTATTCCCAGGTAACTGCAGGGGCGAGTGGGGAACAGTAACCGCCCCACGCGCGCGAGTGTCGCCGAAATGACATTAAATGCTGTAAGGCATGTACTGTTGACAGCCAGTCAACAGTACCACCACGTCTCAAGAACGTGCATCTTCACCAACTACATCATCCGGATAAGTGACACGTGTCCAAGTATATTTGAAATTCAAATACATTTTCAAAATTCACTTACGACACGTCACCAAGATGCAGAAAACAACAAAAGGCTAATACTTACCTAGCTCAGCACATTTATCTCAAGTCCAGTGCTCCACCTACTTTTTATTCTTACATAGGAGCACCACTGTACTCAGGGGACTTGAAGGGTATGGTCCCAAAAACCTTGCGCCAATCAAGGAAACCATACCCATTAGTAACTACTAAGGAGACTTCGCGCAGACTTCTTTGCCAAAATGAGATTTATTAGAACTCTGCGCTAAATATCTAAGAGAGGAAAGGATCATATAACTACCTTGCGCGGGCCGCGTAAGGTTCAAAGTTAAAAGCCTGAACATTCTATTTGGATAACTGCTTCATTTAACTACCTTGCGCGGGCTCGCGCAAGGTTCAAAGTTAACCTTGAACAATCTCGTTTGATAATGCTTCACGCACAATCTAGTTTGATAATGTCACGTGGTGAACAACAGATGGGTAACAGCTGTGAAATCTTCTAAAAGCTATTAACACCCAATCGTGCAAGCATCTTTTCGGTTATAACCAATTGCCACATGGCAGCATCTGGACGGCTGAGGAGGATCACGGTGATGGCATGCTCACATTTATAAAATGTAGTGATCTCATGTTGACACGTGGCACCTCCCTAACCGCTGATGAGCTCACGATCCGTGTGCTCTAACGGATTGCCACAAACATTAACGGAATAGCAGAAGATTCTGTTAAAGTTAACAATCTCTCCTTTTGGCGCCAAACACCGGCTATAAATAAGTGACTTGGAGTTCAAGGAAATGTATCACTCTCAACTACTCTCTCTCTTACAATACTTTACTTTCGACTACCTGTACTTATTCTCATGCCGGAGGGTGGTCACGGAGAGAACCCCCTTTCTCCCCGTGGCGAACTAACGGTGTTCTGTTTTGCAGGATCAGCCGGAGTATTGTTTCATTCTTCTTCATCGTGAAACCAAACGAAGGGTTAACCCTTTTATGCAGAGCCCATTCCATAGATCTACTTAGATTCTGGTCTACTTGATCTAGGGTTTCTTCCACATGAATATTTATCAATAATAATAAATTAATTAATAAATGATTTCAAGTAATTAATTAATTAAAAAGATTGAAAAAAGTTTAATTAGTTACAAATCATTCCACGGGTTTGTGTATCAATATATCACAATAAACAATGGATATATTTAATTGAAATATGTTATTAATTGTAATACAGTGCAATGGGTTCGTCGTATATTGCAACTATAAAATTTTAACTTTTTTAATAATTAATTAAAGAAATTTATCTTTTTTAAATAATTAACAATTCCAAATAATGTCAACCTGTGTCGTAATAAACGGGTTTTTAATACACGTGTAATAATTAATTAAAAGAAGTTTATAATTTATATTTTTCTCTTTTTGACATTCAACCTTTGCCATAAACGGGTTTTCAAAGAATGTTACGTGTCATTCACTTATATATTAGTAACAAAATACTAATCTACTTTCTTTATCAATCTAATTGTAATTATAAGCAACAAATTAACGATATTGTATTTCTTAAAACTATTTGTTTACGATAATATGTATTTATTTAACCCGTGTAATACATGGGGTTCTAACCCAGGACAAAATAAATAAAACCTAACATGTCTTTAATACAATACTAAAATTTCATTAAATAAAAAAAAACAAGAAATCGCCAATCATCTCATTTGCAACGTTTTGCTATTTCATGTTTCCGTCATAGCACCATGTTCAACATTGCCCGTTATATGGATTGTGCCGTTCTATTCAAATTTTTCTTCTTTTATTCATTTTCTGTAATACTTAATTTTAATAATAAATGGTATGAATTTGAAGTGTGATCATGGTTTTAAAAGCCTAAAAAGGGAAATGAAATGGACAAGGACCATATGGGCACAATGGTAAACTGAACATGGGAAACCCATAATATGGGATGGAATCTTTAATCAACCCCTTATTTTCAACTTCATCACCAAGTTTAAAGTGCAAAAGCTAGCGAGATATTACATGAGAATCAGTTTTGTATAACATCGTTTTCTCACATGGGGTTGAAGGGACAAGCACGAAATTGTTCCCGCATTGTCTCTAAGTGTTCACGGTGAATGTGGAAGCTATGTCAATCGGGTTTCAAATTCTTCGAGCTAGATTCATGGGTTTTGGCAAAAAGAAAAGGTCTGAAATCACGTAAATGTGTTTATGTTATTGATGTTTGAAGCATAAAACAATGTCATGGATTGATCCTTATGCATTTCTTATCAAAAGGTTAGGAACTTGACGTTTAATGAACCTAGATTAGAACACAACCGCCATTGAAGCGCTTTTAGAGTTTCACAGGTACGTTTCGCGTCACTTTTCGTGTATAACTGATGACATGAAAAAGTAGATTTCGTTTAAATAGATCTCGCGTGATAGACTAGCATGAAAAAAACTGCTTTTTATGGGATAAGTCACGTGAAATGTATGATGGGCGAAATGTGTTAAGTAGCTAGCGTAATGTTGAGGTGGGGCGAATATTATGTCTATGTGTAATGTAGCTTTTCACGTGGGGATACTTAGAGCGAAAAACCCACATTTCACTAGGCTATACTAGTGCAAAAAGAATTATATGGTTTTATATGAATGTTTGACTAGTTGACTAAGTGTTCAAGGGTTAGATCGTACGTTATAAGTAGTAAAGAAGCTAACTAGCGCATGAGTTTTAAATGCCCATTTTTACTATTTTGGGTTGATGTGCATGTTACCTAGAATGTTCATGATTAGAACCATCTCTTGCAACTATTAGCCATTACGTACTTTTGTTTGACGATACAATTTATGATTGATGTTATCTGTTGTGATGAAGTCTTATGCCGGTACAAGTCTTTTTGAATTTGTGACAAGTAGTTGATGGTGAAATTTGTTTCACAATTTTGATGTTTATATTATCAATGAAGTTGATGTCATAATTGTTGATGTTAAAATGTGAATTGATGACGACTATTAAACGCTTTTATTTTCTAAAAATGAGAACTATAAACACCCCGCCAAGGCAGAAACATAGGGATGGGATGATCATATATCACCACACAATATGTTTTAAGAGAAATACTAAAATGCATTTGTAACATCCCACCCATAACTCTGGTGATTATGTACTATTGATACACTTACAACGGAAGGAAACTCAACTTTCATTAAGATTTATAATAATTTGAGTACAAAACAACATTATTTACAATATTCAACATATAAAAACTTCTAGGTCTCCAGGTCTCACTTGTCTCCCCTTTATACCATTGCATAGATTTGGTAGTGTTGTTATGCACACGAGGAACCTTATCTTCTTTTCAGCCAATGAAGAAACCCTAGATCAACTAGACCAGAGTCAAAGTAGATATATGGAATGGGCTCTGCATAAAAGGGTTAACCCTCCGTTTGGTTTCACGATGGATGATGAATAGAACAATATTCCGGCTGATCCTGCAAAACAGAACACCGTTAGCTCGCCACGGGGAGAAGGAGGTTCTCTCCGTGACCACCCTCCGGCGTGAGAATAAGTACAGGTAGTCGGAAGTAAGTATTGTAAGTGAGAGAGTAGTTGAGAGTGAATACCTTTCCTTGAACTCCAAGTTACTTATTTATAGCCAGTGTTTGGCGCCAAAAAGAGAGATTGTTAACGTTAACGGAATCTTTTGTTATTCCGTTAACGTTTGTTGGCAATCTGTTAGTGCACACGGATCGTGAGCTCATCAGCGGTTAGGGAGGCGCCACGTGTCAACATGAGATCACTACATCTTATAAATGTGAGCATGCCATCACCGTGATCTTCCTCAGTAGTCCAGATGCTGCCAGGTGACAATTGGTTATAACCGAAAAGATGTTTGCACGATTGGGTGTTAATGGCTTCTAGAAGGTTTCACAGCTGTTATCCATTTATTATTCGCCACGTGGAAATTCTGTTACAACAGAAAAGATTCTCCTTGCTTCTGCACCAAGTTAAGGATTTTGCTACGGGAAAGTTTCAGGATTTACTGTTTCCTTGCGCAAGAAGCGCAAGTTAGTTAACTGATCTTCCTTCTTTTCCTTGCTGCTTGTCGCAACGTTTGGTGGATGCTTGCTTTGATATAAATATCTGCGCAAGGTTTGTGCATGGAGCATTATCAAACAAGAATGTTCAAGGTTAACTTTGAACCTTGCGCGAGCCCGCGCAAGGTAGTTAAATGAAGCATTATCAGACAAGAATGTTCAAGGTTAACTTTAAACCTTGCGCGAGCCCGCGCAAGGTAGATAAATGAAGCATTATCAGACAAGAATGTTCAAGGTTAACTTTGAACCTTGCGCAAGCCTGCGCAAGATAGTTAAATGAAGCATTATCAGACAAGAATGTTCAAGATTAACATTTAACCTTGCGCGAGCCCGCGTAAGGTAGTTAAATGAAGCATTATCAGACAAGAATGTTCAAGGTTAACTTTGAACCTTGCGAGAGCCCGCGCAAGGTAGTTAAATGAAACATTTATCCAAAGAGAGTGTTCAAGGTTAACTTTGAACCTTGCGCGAGCCCGCGCAAGGTAGTTAAATGACGCTTTACTCTCTTGGATACTTTGCGTAAAGTTCTAATAAATCTTATTTTGGCAAAGAAGTCTGCGCGCAGTTTCCTTAGAAGTTATTAATGGGTATGGTTTCCTTGATTGGCGCAAAGTTTTTGGGACCATACCCCTTCAACATCCCATTAAGCATATAAGGATCCACATACACCCCTACTAATAATTGCACATTAAAAACATTCATATAATTTACCAGTTCAACAAGACGAGTATACAATCACAGTTTTATAAATAAACATGATAACTCAAATGTTTAACAGTTACTTAACAACCGCTAGTAGATTGAGTAATATTTTAGGGTCCTAACACAATTACATAATCCTAGGTCAGGTTATGATACACTTAACTAGTTATTATCACGGTTAATTATTGGTTGTGTGCCTTGTTTAAGCATGATTTATGAGTCCATGCCTAACTAAGGTCAAGCTACCTAATACCCATCACTGACAATAACCCTAATACCTAAACATAATACTACTATTAATAATACTAATACTACCATTAATAATAACAATAATAATATTACTACTAATAATAAACAATAAATAACTAGATATATATTTAAACGGAAACATACCTTAAATCTATCATGACAAGTTGATGTAGAGATTCCCTGCTCGTGCTCTAAAAACGACTACTAGTAACACCCAAAATAGATACTGCATAAACGTTCCCATATAATTTTGTATACATAAGTGAGGCAGTGAAGGTTCTATTTATAAGATGGAGGAGCTGCTTAGCTTCCTTTAGTATGTCGATGTGGATCACATGTCTCAAATCGTAAGTTTGATTTATTATATTATATATTATAATTATAGTTATAATTAATTTAGTTGCTTACTCGTTTTTCTTTTATAACATTTAGTATATGTTAAGACGAGCATATTATTCTCTACGTTTTGACCAAAAGTGTCTAGACATACGACAATTCACAACAAATAACCCATATATGTCAAACATGTATTAAACCATCAAACGATGCAAAAGTAAATGTCTAAAATAGTAAATGTAATGTCTTGAAAGATAACGCGGTCTTGACTAAGGTAAAAGTCCAACTAAGCTCAGTTGTGTTCGCCACCTGAAAAACATGCTAAAAGGTCAACTAGAAATTTGGCGAGACACAAGTTTATAGCTTCTTACGCTAAAACTGTTAAAAAGTTGTAAAGATAATGCTATGCTTGTGCTTGCATGCTACATATATAAAAGATAAAGTTCACAACATTTATACCCATGCCTACAGACGTTATATTATACCTCGTTTAATAATTTACACATAAATCAATAGCATTCATAGTTAAGCTATGTTCACAACAACATTCAATCAACGGGTGATGGTCCATTGGTAAAGACAGAGCATTTAACACCTTGGGAGGGGGGGTCTTGGGTTCAAGTTCCACATGCGACATGAATAAAAGAAATTTGCCGTTAAAAAAAGTATCTATAATAATGTTGTCGTTGTTAGAATTGTGGAAAGCATGGCTGTTGTTGGAACTGTAGAAAATATGGTTGTTCTTAGAATTGTGGAAAGTATGGATGTTGTACGAGTTATTTTTGGAATTGATCTTTACGACTCTTTTGGCCCTAGCGGGTTTTCTTCACATTGCTCGAGGTAAACATATTGAATGTTCTGTATTAAAAAGTTGGGTTTGAGAGAAGTTAAATGCCAAAATGGTCCCTGAGGTTTGCTCATTTTTGCCAATTTAGTCTAAAATCCAAAATTTTTAAATCTGTCGTGGTTTGCATTTTGTTGCCATTTTAGTCCAAATTTCAAAAAAGTCAAATTTTGTCAGGATTTCTTACAGAATTTTGTCTTTTTCCTCATTTCTCCCAAGGGCAAAATTGTCATTATATATTTTTAGTCCAAATTTCTTACCCTACCCTATATAACACACACACGCCGCACACACACACACTCACTGTTATCTCTCTCTCTCACATCTCCGGTCACCGGAGTAATTCCGGCCAATCTCCGGCCACGCACAACCACAGCACCAGGACCACTCTCCTCCCCCCTCTTTCACGCACTCCCACACGACCTCTCTCTCCCCCTCGGTTCTTCTCCGACCAGGACACCGACAGAACTAGCGTGACCGGTGAACTACCGGCCGCTTTCTTCTTCCCTGGTCACACCCGACAACCCCTCTCCACTCTCGCTCATCCCTCTCTCTCCTCGACGCAGTCACCGGAAGACCTTCGGTCAACTTCTCAGTCGCCAGCGTCGTTTCAGTTCTGGGTTTCGGTTCGGGTCTGATTCAGTTTGGCTTGGGTCTTGGTTCAAGACACGGGTTCACATCTGGTCAGCTTGGATTCTCACCGGAGACATCGAGTTCAGTCAACACGGCTAGATTGAGATGTGGCACAGGTGGCTCGGGTCTTGGGTTCGACTCAACAAGCTCGGGTTCAGTCAACACGGCTAAATTTCGGCTAGATTGAGATGTGAATTTAGGGAATACACATGTTGCGTGAAAGAGCGGGGAGAAGAGTGGTCCTGGTGTTGTGGTTGTGCGTGGCCAGAGATTGGCCGGAATTACTCGGATGACCGGAGACGTGAGAGAGAGATAACAGTGAGTGTGTGTGTGTGCGGCGTGTGTGCGTTGAGTGTGTGTGTGTGTGTGTGTGTGTTATATAGGGTAGGGTAAGAAATTTGGACTAAAATTAAATAATGACAGTTTTGCCCTTGGGAGAAATGAGGAAAAAGAAAAAATTCTGTAAGAAATCCTGACAAAATTTGATTTTTTTGAAATTTGGACTAAAATGGCAACAAAATGCAAACCACAGGGACCCAGATTTAAAAATTTTGGATTTTGGACTAAATTGGCAAAAATGAGCAAATCTCAGAGACCATTTTGACATTTAAGTCGTTTGAGAGAGTTACAAATCTTAGGTGTTGTGTATTAAAAAAAGTTGGTTTGAATTGGTTTAAATAACGTGTTAAAATAAAGTCTTAGGTGATGGTCAATACATCATGGGAGCCACATCATTAACCGCCAAAAGACAAATTAACTATACCAAATAATCACATGGTCTTAACGGACTCGACAAATACTACCAACAATCAACTATCGGTTTTCAGTTTACCATTGTGATAAACTTCTATATAAAGGTATCTTTGTTTACAATGATTAAATGTCAAAATCTTTACAAAACATTAGACTTAAATAATTAAATACTTTTGAAATTTTCATTTAACATTGCTTCTTGTTTAAAGATACTTAAAATTAAATATTAAATTATAATATAAGGAATATTGGATTTTAATAATCTCAACTATTCGGCGTTAGCCGCTAACAGTCCCAACTTCAAAAATAATCACCGGAAGTCCCAACTATTGACATATTGGCCACCAATGGACCCTGACTAACAGAACGCTAACTTCGTTAGTATCCGGTCGCCGAAAAAAACGTTTTTGGTCATAAATCCTGATTGTTTAATTTTCATTGGACATCACACTAGGTCATAGATCCTGATTGTTTAATGCATAACAATGTAACTTATACTAGAGTTAATCACACTACGTCATTACTAGAGTTAATTTTGTTTAATGCCTTAAACAAAATAGGTGTTTTCTTTTGTTTCTTTAATTTTTAATAACTTATTGCCCTAACCAAACACCGAGCTATGCAATTTCATCTGCTATTAGTTAAATTAATTTGTGTAACTGCTCACTGGTTCGATCCCTACATCAATGGAGAACTTGCAAAAATTGACGCTTCATGATTTGCTTGTGAAATCGGTAACAGTATAGTTTTGGAGCTTTTAGAATAATAATGGTAACAGTATAATTTATTGGTTTGATCCTCTTACCCTTGTGCAGAACATGAAATTGACACTTCCTGGTCTGAGTTCATCCACTCTTTCAGGTTAAATCACGCCTGAAATTGATTCATCACAAGCCTAACAATTAGTCTTTGACTTAGGTTCAAATCAAATGTTGAGAACCCGGATTCAATCAATGGGTTGACTCAGTTACACTCGATGGATCGATCTCTTAAATAAACCTTCTCATGGCAAAGTTTGAAGATTGTGAAGAATAGAGATTGGAGCCTTGGAGAAGATACAGAAGACATTACAAATTAATGGTTGCTACCAAGGGATGATTTCAAAATAAAAAGAAAAGAACTACAATAATTTAAAAAAAAAACAAATGATTTGATCGAAGATAAATACAAAATAAAAAATTAAAAAATTGATAATAGCTTGACTGAATAAAAATTGAACGAAAAGAATTACACTAGAAGAATACTGAAAAACAATGAAATCAAGAAAAACACCTATTTTGGTAATTGTTTTTCAAAATACTTATTTTGGTAAATATTTTCTCCACCAACACTCTTTTGGGAAAAAACTCTTCTTTTATTATTATAGTGTGTTTACGTATAATTTGTTTTTTTAGAAAATAAACCAAAGTTATATTTTTTAAATTGGATTTTTCTTTTTTTTACTACAACAAGCCCACTGAAACCGACTGAGTTGTCACCCGTCGCAACATGTGAGATTGATCCACTAGTTGTTTACTAAAAAGCCTGATTATATTGAATTTAAAGAAAAAATTAACAAAAGTCTATCACAGAATGTAATACTTTAATCTATTACATTTCAAAAATATTTACTTAACATATTATAATTTAGGTGTTTATAGTAAAACATTCATCCTACTAATTTTTTTAAATACTTGTTCTATTACATTTATTTTTTCTTTTTAGGGAAATGTTTAAATATATAGTCTTCTAAAAATAAGAAGTCGTAGGAAGGGTATCACACGTCCTCTGATTGAACTTATCATTCTAGCGGCATTGGAACGTCTCGTCGAACTCTACGTTCTTAGATTTTAGATTTTTGGATTATTAGATTGTAGATTTTACAAAATTTGTTTAGATCATTATGTCATTTTATTTGGCATTGTGTCTTTTTTTTTTATTTTCTTCATTGTGTCTTTTTTACTCGGTGTTGTGTTATATCTTGTGATCCATTGTGTTATGTTTTGCGATACATTGTGTCTTTATGTCCTTTCTAGATTTACGAAACTATGTAGAATACCTTTACCCTTTAAATATAAAAGAGTCTTATTGACTAATAAAAAAAACCCAGCATTTTAGCTTCAAAAGATTATTGGGATTATTGTTGTCAATAACCCAACGCTCAGGAAATCACAACGTTGTACTTTTTAGTTGTGCAAGCAAGGAATGTCATTGACAATCAAGAAACTTGTTGATTTTACGATTGACTGGTTATCTGTACATATTTCTGGTCTTGTGTAACATATCTAACAAGATTGAATCTTGCCTTTTACATGTTCGTGTAGAACATCTAAAATGCTATAACACCTCCTTGAAGACGTGATGTTAAACAAACTAGTAATCCAAATTATGCTATGAACATAGGAAGCCCAAGATGACGCTTAAGCCACGAGATCTAAGTTGAGAGATGAGCTTGACTCCAAGGAATCCCGTCATATAACTCTTCACACAAGCAAAAGCCAAATATGAGTAACTTGTATACGTTATGTGAATGTGGAGTATATAGTTGTGCTTGAGAAGCATAATTCTTATGGAAGTGGCCATTCATGTAATTATTATATTGAGCATATTAAGATGTTTAACCTTTGTGATTAAGGCTGGTAATTAAGACGAATTAAGAGTAAGTTATCAAATGTTTCCCCTTACTCATATGCTACACACTTAAGAGATCTTAGTAGTTAAAATGCATGTCTTAGTGCTTGACGGGGAACTCTTTCAACTTACCTACTTTAGTGTCGTCAAGGTGGCTCAGTTAGGGTTAACTCAAGGATCCTCATCTTCAATCCTGTAAAATTTCTACCTCAGTAGGTGTGCCGCACTCAGTTTGGGTTAAAATAAAAACTACTTTTATGATTTGGTATTTAAGCTGTGTTTGTGTAAATAAGAGGTTAAGGAAATATGCCCTTAAAATGAACGATATGTCCTCACGTACAAAGCATGTTGAGCCATTCAAAGAGATTATCTTAGATCTTAAAGTTGTTATATAGAGGTACCAAAGGTATTATTAAACGAGTAAGCATCAAATGCATAGTCTCCAAAAAACAGGTAGTCGTACGGAGGGTATCAAACGGACTCCAATTGACATTATTCAAACAGCATTGGAACCATCTTATCGAACTCTACGATATGAGATTTTAGGTTTTCGCTTTTGGATTTTAGTTTGTAGGTTTTAGAATTTTTATTTAGATTGTTGTAGTCTTTTTATTTAGCACCGTGTCTTTTCTATGTTGGCGTCATTGTTTCCTTTTCCTCAACATTGAGTTATATTTTGCGATCCTTTGTGTCTTTGTAAAGTTCTCATTCTATATTGGCGTCATTGTTTCCTTTTCCTCAACTTTACCCTTATTAAACGAGATAATTCATTTGATTATATGTAATTAAGTTTTCCTAGAAAAAGAAGAAAGCTAAAGTCTAAAGATGAATAAGAGAATGTATAAATATGATATTGTTTCGTTTAAACGTTTTACTAATTTAATGAGTAAATTTCATTTTACATCCTTTAAGTTTTAGTTAATTGCATGCGATATTCTCTAACTAATGAAATTACGTTGGTTGTCCTTTATGTTATAGGTTCAATAGAGGCGGTATCCATTTGCCCTAATCCAATTAGTTTTTAACGTTAAATCTACCTATTTACCACTCACATGAAGGTATAATAGTCTTTATATTTGTAATTTTTGGATATTTTATATTTTAATTTATAGAGGTGGAAAATGTAGAACCACCACAAGTTTCCGTCAAAAATCCAGTATTCTAGTGCATTCATTGTTGGAATTGGATGTCCAATTATTGATTATTTAACGTTACTATAAAAGTACGATCTAAACAGTTACACTTTGGATGACAAAGAAAGAATGATGTTTAATTGTTAAATATCATGAATCACATAAGCATATTAATTATGGAGAATGAGTATTTTGCAAAATACTAGGAGATGTTAATTGTTTACAAAAAAAAATTGAATTTGCGAAAATAATGGGTGTCGTTGAAAGAGTTAAATGACTAATGATTTCTTATTTAGATAACAAATTAAATATGTTATTTTATTAGGAATAATATAAAGTCAAAACGTTTGACTAGTTTTTTTATTTAATGGTCAATAATGGTTATTTGACCCGAACGAGGATTAATTATTATTGGATAATTATTATAGAGAAAACTAGTCTTATTATATGATAATAATACAAAGTCAAGGGTTTAGCTTAATAGTATATAATTAGTCAAGGATTAATTACTTGGAGGGAAAGTTACTTGTGTATGGGCCAATGTGTTATCAAGGGTGCTTTAAATAGGAGGTTAGGCCAAAACCCTAATTACAGTTTTGACAGAAACATGAACGCACAAGAAACTTGAAATCCTTTCTCTACTCTCTCCTTGCGTCTTGATATGCCTCAAATGCAACATATAAATTGTATCAAATACGGTATAAAATCAACACTTTTTAGTACTAATGTTGGAAATAAAATGTGTTTCTTTGTATACTTTTGATTTTCAGGATTAAAAGAGCTTAATTGTATAAAAGGAACAAATTAACTGCAAAATCCAGCATAAGTATAGAAGACGGGAAAACAACACACTATACCAACCCTCCGAGCTTCACCCCAAGACTAAAAACAACGAATCAGAAGTCAAGCACGGGGCCGTGCCTCGTCGGCATGGGGTCATGCCCCTTCAAGATTCCAGATCAGAAGAAGACAAACAAATACAGACAAGAGACACGGGACCGTGTCCCTTGGACTCGTGCCATGGTCAACTTCTAGATTCACATATCTGGGATAGTACATCAAGTACAATGGCCACGGGGTCGTGCCGTTGACACAGGAGGTCGTGTAGCAAACGAGTCTGACATGCTCATTAAATGAAGACAGAGAAGAAAGAAGACACGGGGTCGTGCCAGCATGCAAAGGGTCTGTTTCCAGCTATAAATGTAACATTTGTGTAAATCGGGTTTCGAAAACCCGCCCCAAGTTCTCAATCGAAATGTATTTATTTATGCCGGGTGATTTTTTTAGCATTTTGTTTACTGTTTGATATATTAGAATTCTTTTGTTCATAATAACTTGAATAAATAAAATAAATAATCCAATCAAATATTAAATATTTATAATTAATAAATGGTTTAACTTATAATAGAGAAAATAAAAAAATAACAACTCAAAAATGGGCGAGCCGGGGATCGAACCCGGGTTCCCCGGGTTAACATACACCGCAAACACCACTGAGCCACACACACGTTTTGGTTAGAATCTGGAAACAACTTATACTTATGCACGAACCGCCTGTGCCTGCAAATTCAAATCAGCGAACAGCTGATCTCGCCCTGTCTGGCAATCCAAAAATTTCACAGCTGTAACCGCGTCAAATCCTTCCAAATTCGAACCAAATTTACCTTAATCTCAAGGATCAATCATGCGAGCTGGTTTCCAAACAAATTGAAATCACACCCCTGTTCCTCCTATAATACTGACCCTTGAACCTTTAGAAACCCGCTCACACTCATCAAAACACTCTGCAACACTCTGTTCTTTTCGAAGTTATACTTCGCCGGAGTTATTCGTCGGAAAGTCCCTGTTGCCGGAAGTTCATCGGTGAAATCAAAATCACCCCTTTGTTCGGTATATCCTCCTGAATCCTTGATTATCTTTCCATTATGTAATCGTTCTAATATATATATAATAAGTGCGCTGGAAAATTTGCAAAAACAGTAAGAGTCATGCGAAGAAGATGAAGTTGTTGTTAATATATAAGTATAATTTAAATCGGATTCTTAAACGGGTTAGACACACAGTCCAGTGGTGGACTGTGTGCAATTATACAACACATGCCCTGGGTTCGACTCGTATACGTTACCGATTCTCTGTAAATAAAACCAAATTTTTTACTCACTCAGATCGCTCTGGAACAAGTGTTTAAAGTTAATACAAATAGGGATTTATACGGGTCAGACACACAGCCCAACTGGTCGGGCTATGTGCACGAGAACTAAAGGTCTCGGGTTCGAATCGTGTAATCTCAACCGGCTTTGAAGATTTACAAATCTTTTTAAAATAAATAAATTCTGTATTAACGTAACTAGTATATATATATAATTAAAATTGATAATATTTCGGGTTAGACACGTAGCTCAGTTGGTAGAGCTGCGTGCACACATACGGAAGGTCACGGGTTCGAACCTCACACGCTGCCAAATTCTCATTAAATCCGACCGGTTGACCCGGTCAGACCTGTCAAGGTCAACCTTTCTTTTTTTATTATTATTACTGTTTTATTTTATTTCTTTATTATTATATTTAAAAAGAAAAGCATTTAAAAATGCTTAAAAAAATTAAAAAAATTATATTAATTACTATAAAAATAAACCTTAAAAAAACTAATAAAAATGTATTAATTAGAAATATTAATTTCAAATAGAATTTATGTATTTATCGAATTATTACGTGATTATTCAGGATAGTTTTCTCTTGTCGGTTGAATCATAAATTCGTGCGCATTCATCATTATCAAGGAACGCACCCACTGTGAGTGAATCTCTACGAATTTCCCGTTTTAATCACGTTTTGGGGTGTATCATGTGTCGTACTATTCCTTTATTTTATTTAAACACATGTGCATATATCATTCCGTGATCAAATGTGGATTGAATGTTGTGTGAATTATATGTAGATTAAATTTATCATTCAATGCACGCATTTCATTAGGCCCATCAGTTCCCCGTAGGATACGGGTTGAGCATCAGGTGCCTCATTAGATCGGCTCCGTTTGATTGAGCCTTGATCTCAAATACATCATCATTCATGTCATATATTCATCCAAAGTGGTTTGTGATTGTTTACATATATATGTTTGCTCACATGTGATTAATGCACGAATTTTCTTTAATAAATAAAACAAGCAATTATTTAAAATGTTTTATCAAGGTTCACTCGCCAACTTTTGTTGACCCAAAATCTCCCCTGTTTTACACATGATACAGGTGATCCAGTTGAGGAAAGAAACACTTAGGATGGCCTAGAAGAATAAACAAGTTAATGCTTTGGAATGAACATTTAGTTTTGTTTTCCTTTGTAATTGTATGAATTTTGTTTATTGGATATTTAAGTTGTAATTTCAATTTAATAAATATGAAACTTCTTAGTAAATATCATGAGTTTTGGTGATAACCCAATTATGCCCCGACTTTTATTCCGCTGCGGGTCGGGGTGTGACAGATTGGTATCAGAGCTTGTGACTATAGGGATATAGGATAGGTTATTAGACCCTTAGAGCCTATACTATAGTCGATTAAATTTTAATTGTTTAGGTGTTACATGCAAAATTCATGATGTTTATATGTTTCATGTTCACACCCAATATTATGCAAGCACACTCACAAGTACATGTTAATATGCAATGCTCATCATAGTTCATATCCTCATAACATGCCATATTTATGAAAGCACACACCTCACGATTTCCATGATTTTTGCAATGATTTCGTATTTTTCAAATCACATCAAAGTGAGTTTACACGACGGGCATGTAGTAACTGGAAGGGTACGAGTACCGGTAGTCGGAACGTCCTGTCTAGGCTTGGCATTCGTATAAATCCAAAATAAAGGACCAGTTTGCCTACCTGGGGACTAACGATGAGAGTACGAAGGACCTATTAGGCCAAAGCATGCTATACCAAACGTCGTGTAAGCTAACCCCACTTTGAGTTGTCAATGTGTCTACACCTGGACACCCTCCGACCATACTGCTCGCAATCATGTTTTACCATTTTCATTCGGGTGGTGCAAGTGTTAACCCGCCGACATCAATGTGAATCCTGCCAAGCCCAATAGTCGTGTGGGCCCACATGACTACACAGGCAATGGTATGGGGGACATTTGGAGGCCCAAACATGAGCAAACCCAAGACATCCTATGGATGTAGTTAAATTATTTTCAGTTATGTTGCTTTCATTCTTTTACGACACATGACACCTAGGAAATTCTTAAACTCACAATCTTCCTACATATGTTCCTGTAGATGTCGGCTAGGCAATTACGTGGAGGTAGAAGGTCAGGAAAGTCAAACGAACGCTTGGCCACACAAATTGCTAAGCAAATAGCCGCAGTGCTTCCTGACATCGTGCTACAAGTTCAACAAGCTCTCACCGCTAATCCCATCAACCCTCCCAACCAAGAAGACCAGAGCGTCGCCAACCATCCTTCCGAAACCCCCAAGTGCATATACAAACACTTCAAATCCTGCGATCCCCCAAAATATGAAGGGACTGAAGGTGTCACCGCTCTCCTTCACTGGTTTGAAGAGATGGAAAACACTTTCCTCAATTGCGACTGTCCCAAGGACCGTAAGGTACATTACGTGACTGGAAGACTGTTTGGGGTAGCCCTTACCTGGTGGAACACGGAAAAGGGTAAGCGAGGAGTTGAAGATGCCATGGCCTTAACATGGGAAAAGTTAAGGGAAATCATGACAAGACGTTTCTGTCCAAGAAGCGAAATCAAAAGCTGGAAGACGAGTTCCACGCATTGAAACAAAAGGAAGGAGACCACACTTCATACAATAAAAGATTTCTCGAGTTGAACCAGATGATCCCCAATTTGTTCACCCCCTTGTACCGCTTAGTCGAACACTAAATTCGAGGCCTCCCCTCGAAAATCCAAGATTCGGTTTTAAGCACTTCGCATGCAACACTTGAAGCCGCAATGGAGTTAGCTACAGAACTCACTGAAAATCGCATTCGAAACGGCAAGTTCAAAGATAAGAGGAAGAAAACACCCATTGAGACCCCAACTCCAAACCACCCCGTCTCATCCTCCAAGTTTGCTGGTAAGAGGAAGCGAAATAGCAAGAATTTTGCTGTCACTCAAACCAACCCTCCTATCACTGCTGCACCAATCACCCAAATTGCTCCTCCAGCTGCACCATTCAAAAGGCCATACACTGGCCCACACCCAAAGTGCAACCGTTGTCAATACCATCACCCTCCCGAAAACCCCTGCCAACATTGCACAAGTTGTGGCCGTGCGGGTCACACCATCCAAACCTGCCGTACCCTTCAGCGAATGAACCGCAGTCAACCTCCAACCCAAACCCAAAATCAAATGGTGGGCCAAACCCAACAACCCTTACTTCTACCACCTGCACAACACGCAGCCCAACCTTACTACCAACCCAACTACCCCATGATGCAACCCATACGAGCCTGTTACAATTGTGGAGACCCAAATCATTTCAGGAACACCTGCCCACACCTAGTGAACATCATCCATGCCCAAGCTCAAGCGAACCCGGTAAACCAAGCCAACCAAGCTCCTCCACCTGCCAGAGGAAGAGCTTTCAATATCAATGCCAACCAAGCCAGGGCTGACAACAATGTGGTCAACAGTACGTTTCTCATCAATGGTAGTTATGCATCCATATTATTCGATACTGGTGCAGATAAGAGCTTTGTGTCCTTAGAATTCGAATCTATCCTCGACCAACCTCGTGTTAATCTCATTGAATCTCTAACGGTGGAAGTTGCTGACGGAAAACCCACTTCATTAAATTCTATTATACGCGATTGTACTCTCACCCTAAACAATCACGATTTCCCAATTGACCTCATTCCTATGAAGTTGGGAAGTTTCGATGTTATAATCGGTATGGACTGGCTCAGCCAGCATCACGCTGAAGTGGTGTGCCACGAAAAATTCATTCGTATTCCTCTCGCAGACGGTCAGACACTACGTATTATTGGGGAAACCCCTTCGAAAGGACTCAAATTGATGTCCTGCCTTCAAGCCCGAAGTTATCTCCGCAAGAACTACATCGCATTTCTAGCTCACGTCGTCAACAAGGGAGGCAAGGAGAGAAAGCTCGAAGATATTCCAATTGTGAAGGAATTCCCACAAGTTTCCCGACGACGTTTCAGGACTTCCTCCTGTGAGAGAAGTCGAATTCGCATCGATCTTGTGCCTGGCGCTACACCGGTCGCAAAATCTCCTTATAGGTTAGCCCCATCCAAGATGCAAGAATTGGCCAGTCAACTACAAGAGTTGACTGACAAAGGATTCATACGTCCTAGCTCATCGCCTTGGGGTGCGCCTGTTCTTTTTGTGAAGAAGAAAGATGGAACGTTTCGCATGTGCATTGATTATAGAGAACTCAACAAGTTGACGATTAAAAATCGCTATCCACTACCTCGCATTGATGACCTCCTGGACCAACTTCAAGACGCCACCTGTTTTTCCAAAATCGACCTTCGTTCTGGTTATCATCAGCTTAGAGTGCGCGAGGAAGATATCCCAAAAACCGCCTTCCGAACTCGTTATGGTCATTACGAGTTCATGGTTATGCCTTTCGGTTTAACCAACGCCCCTGCCGTCTTCATGGATTTAATGAATAGAGTATGCAAACCCTACCTCGACCGTTTCGTCATAGTCTTCATCGACGACATCCTTATCTACTCCAAGTCCAAATCCGATCACGAGCGACACCTTCGGCTCATTCTTACACTCTTAAGAACTGAAAGGCTTTACGCTAAGTTCTCAAAATGCGAATTCTGGTTAGGAGAAGTACAATTCCTTGGTCATGTCGTCAATGACAAGGGGACTCATGTCGATCCTTCAAAAATCAAGGCAGTACAAGAATGGCAGGCGCTACGTACCCCTACCGAAGTTAGGTCTTTTCTCGGCTTGGCAGGTTACTACCGACGCTTCATTGCCAACTTTTCCCGTATCGCCGTACCGCTCACGGCCTTGACTCACAAAGGAAAACCCTTCACTTGGGGACCTAAGCAAGAGGAGGCCTTCCAAACTTTAAAGCAAAGGCTTTGTGACGCACCTATCCTTACACTCCCTGAGGGTTGCGATGACTTCGTGGTTTATTGCGACGCGTCAGGGCAGGGACTAGGCTGTGTATTGATGCAAAGAGGAAAAGTGATAGCCTATGACTCTAGGCAACTCAAAGTTCATGAGAAGAATTACACCACCCACGACCTAGAACCTGGAGCCGTTGTGTTCGCTCTTAAGATATGGAGACATTACCTCTACGGTACCAAGTGTGAAATATACACTGACCACAGGAGTCTCCAACATATCTTCAACCAGAAAGAGTTGAATATGAGGCAACGAAGATGGGTTGAACTTCTCAACGACTACGACTGTGAAATTCGGTACCATCCTGGCAAGGCAAACGTGGTGGCCGATGCACTCAGTCGAAAAGGATATGCGAACTCTATTCGTCTTCTATCTTCGCAAATCATAACCGACATCAAAGATCGAATCCGGGCAGCTCAACATGTTTCTGTAACAGAAAATGACGTACGCGATGAGCTGTCATGTGGAGCTGAACTCAAAATTGAAACCAAATCCGACGGTATTCTATACTATTTGAACCGCATATGGATTCCTGATCGCGATAACCTTCGCGGTTTCCTCATGAATGAGGCACACAAAACACGATACTCTGTACACCCAGGAGCCGATAAGATGTATCAAGACCTACGATACACCTACTGGTGGCCTGGCAAAATAGGATATCACTGTTTTTGTCTCCAAGTGCCTTACATGTTCCAAAGTGAAAGCTGAACATCAAAGGCCTTCAGGACTTCTAGTCCAACCCGAAATACCTGTATGGAAGTGGGAAAACATAACCATGGACTTCATTACTAGGTTACCTCGCACCTCTAGTGGGTATGACACCATATGGGCAATAATCGATCGTCTTACAAAATCATCTCATTTCATTCCGATTCGCGAGGACTTCAAGAACGAGAAGTTAGCACGTATCTACATCAGCGAGATCGTAAGCCGTCATGGTGTACCATTAAGCATCATTTCAGACCGTGATGGTCGTTTCACTTCACGAACATGGCGAGCCGTACAAACCGCTTTGGGTACACGGTTAGACCTCAATACTGCCTTTCACCCTCAAACCGATGGTCAATCTGAACGCACCATCCAAACCCTTGAAGACATGCTACGAGCATGTGTCATAGACTTCAAAGGGAACTGGGACGCTCACCTACCGTTAGTTGAGTTTTCGTACAACAATAGCTATTATTCAAGTATCGGCATGGCCCCTTTCGAAGCTTTGTATGGCCGTAAGTGCCGATCTCCAGTATGTTGGCACGAAATCGGTGAAGCGCAAATCACCGGACCTGAATTGATTCAAGAGACAACCGACAAAATCCTTCAAATCCGAAACAATCTTCTAGCGGCTCAAAGTCGTCAAAAGAGTTATGTTGACAAACGACGAAAGCCCTTGGAGTTTGACATTGGTGATCGAAGTCTTTTAAAAGTATCACCGTGGAAGGGAGTGGTTCGTTTTGGCCAGAAGGGCAAGCTAGCACCACGCTACGTAGGACCCTTCAAGATACTCGAAAGAGTAGGTCCCGTAGCATACAAGCTTGACCTACCAGAAGAGCTCAACAGAATTCATCCCACGTTCCACGTATCAAACTTGAAAAAGTGCCTCGCCGACGAAAACCTACATATTCCCCTAGAAGACATTCAAGTCGATGAATCGATGCACTTTGTCGAAAGACTAGTAGAAATCATGGATTTCGGTGAGAAGCGCTTAAGGCGAAGTCGTATTCCAATCGTCAGGGTATATTGGGAGTCAAAACGAGGGCCTGAGTTTACTTGGGAATGTGAAGACTCAATGCGCGAGAAATACCCGCATCTTTTTCCGGTTACCACTACTACTTAAATTTCGGGACGAAATTTCTAAAAGTAGGGATATTGTAACATTTGTGTAAATCGGGTTTCGAAAACCCGCCCCAAGTTCTCAATCGAAATGTATTTGTTTATGCCGGGTGATTTTTTTAGCATTTTGTTTGATATATTAGAATTTTTTTGTTCAAAATAACTTGAATAAATAAAATAAATAATCCAATCAAATATTAAATATTTATAATTAATAAATGGTTTAACTTATAATAGAGAAAATAAAAAAAAACAACTCAAAAATGGGCGAGCCGGGGATCGAACCCGGGTTCCCCGGGTTAACATACACCGCAAACACCACTGAGCCACACACACCTTTTGGTTAGAATCTGGAAACAACTTATACTTATGCACGAACCGCCTGTGCCTGCAAAGTCAAATCAGCGAACCGCTGATCTCGCCCTCTCTGGCAATCCAAAAATTTCACAGCTGTAACCGCGTCGAATCCTTCCAAATTCTAACCAATTTCCCTAAATCTCAAGGATCAATCATGCGAGCTGGTTTCCAAACAAATCGAAATCAACACCCCTGTTCCTCCTATAAATACTGACCCTTGAACCTTTAGAAACCCGTTCACACTCATCAAAACACTCTGCAACACTCTGTTTTTTTCGAAGTTATACTTCGCCGGAGTTATTCGTCGGAAAGTCCCTGTTGCCGGAAGTTCATCGGTGAAATCAAAATCACCCCTTTGTTCGGTATATCCTCCTGAATCCTTGATTATCTTTCCATTATGTAATCGTTCTAATACATATATAATAAGTGCGCTGGAAAATTTGCAAAAACAGTAAGAGTCATGCGAAGAAGATGAAGTTGTTGTTAATATATAAGTATAATTTAAATCGGATTCTTAAACGGGTTAGACACACAGTCCAGTGGTGGACTGTGTGCAATTATACAACACATGCCCTGGGTTCGACTCGTATACGTTACCGATTCTCTGTAAATAAAACCAAGTTTTTTTTACTCACTCAGATCGCTCTGGAACAGGTGTTTAAAGTTAATACAAATAGGGATTTATACGGGTCAGACACACAGCCCAACTGGTCGGGCTGTGTGCACGAGAACTAAAGGTCTCGGGTTCGAATCGTGTAATCTCAACCGGCTTTGAAGATTTACAAATCTTTTTAAAATAAATAAATTCTGTATTAACCTAACTAGTATATATATATAATTAAAATTGATAGAATTTCGGGTTAGACACGTAGCTCAGTTGGTAGAACTGCGTGCACACATACGGGAGGTCACGGGTTCGAACCTCACACGCTGCCAAATTCTCATTAAATCCGACCAGTTGACCCGGTCAGACCTGTCAAGGTCAACCTTTCTTTTTTTATTATTATTACTGTTTTATTTTATTTCTTTATTATTATATTTAAAAAGAAAAGCATTTAAAAATGCTTAAAAAATTAAAAAAATTATATTAATTACTATAAAAATAAACCTTAAAAAAACTAATAAAAAGGCATTAATTAGTAATATTAATTTCAAATAGAATTTATGTATTTATCGAATTATTACGTGATTATTCAGGATAGTTTTCTCTTGACGGCCTATGATGAATGTCTGTGCGATCAAGGCTCAATCAAACGGAGCCGATCGTATGTTGGCAACGCCCGGTTCACGCTCATAATGTAATGGGGAACTGTTCAACGCTCATAATGTAATGGGGAGCGGCGGCCTATGATATTGCATGTACTGAAAATAATAAATTAAATCTAAACAATAACCACACAAACAGTTTATACAAGCTGAATACACATTTGTTCATGGATATGATGTATGCACAATGATTTAAATATAATAATTGGTAAGACACATGATACACCCCAAAACATGATTAAAACGGGGAATTTGTAGAGATTCACTCACATTGGGTGCGTTCGGTTGGAGATGATGAGATGCGCACGAGTTTGAGGGATTGATCAACGAGGGTTAACTAACCTAAATAATAACGGAAAGTATAGTAAATGAGTGGATTTTATTAATAATTTTAATAGGCTTTTTAGATATATTTTTGTGAGTTTAAGTCTATTTCCTATCTTTAAAAACATTATTTTTAAGTATTTTTAATTGATTTTTTAATTATAAAAAAAATGTTGACTTTTGCGTTGACCATTGACCGTTGACTGTTTGACTGTGACTGTTGACTGTTTGACCGGTTCTATTGTGTGCATGTATGCGCTGGGCAGGACTCGAACCCGAGACCTCCCGTACGCGTGCACGCAGCTCTACCAACTGAGCTACGTGTCTAACCCGAAATAATTATGTTTTTAATTATATTTATATACTATTTTAGTTTATTCAAAATTCTTTTATTTTCAAAAAGGGTTTTAATTATCGAACCGGAGTGTGCAACAGGTCTCGAACTCGGGACCTGTGGGTTAGTGTTGCACACAGTCCACCGCTGGACTGTGTGTCTAACCTGGTTAATATACCGATTTTTATTATACTTAACAACTACCGTGAGTTAATCCGGTTCAGTTAGAAAAATAAAACATCTTTATTACAGAGCATACGTGTGTGTCAAGGATCGAACTCGCGGCGTGTGATATATGTGTGCACACAGTCCACCGCTGGACTGTGTGTCTAACCCGAGATAATATCCAAATTATATTAAACTTATAAACAACCTACTTCGTCTTCTTCGTTACCAAATCTCAGACTACGATTACTCTATTGTTTTTTGTTTAATTCAATTGATAAACATTCAAATGACTAAAATGAAATGGCAGAGAAGATTTCGGAAGTAAAGATACCGGAGAAACGATTTATCTCAGAATTCCAGCAAAGTCGTCGGCTCTGTTTTCACGAATTTCGTCTGAGCGGACAGATTATCAATTTTGATTAGCTAAAAGCGGAATTGAAGCACTGAACAAGATTACCAGAAGGTTTAAAAGACTATACCGTTTCACAGCGAGAATTGGGAACTTTCAGAAGTTTTCCGGCGAGAGTGAATTATCCGATAACGTCGCCTGGGATTGATTCTGGGTGATGGATTGATGTTAGTAATGTTCTAACAATTGATTGAAACAGCAAGGTCGAGGTATTTTACCGTTTTGAGGTGAGTCTCGGTTTTCGGCGACTTGCAGAGAATTCCGGCGATGATCAGAAGGTAATTCCGACGACCAGAAAATAGAGTAAACGTGAAATTAGAAGCTCTCGGAATGTAATTGAATCGCGAGATGAGTGTTTTGTTGAAGTAATTCCAGAATGAATATTTTCGGTTATAAAAACCAAACATCACCTGAATTCAAGTTCATTAACGACTGAATTGATTTAAGATGTCGGTTTATCGGTTATGACCAAGATTCCGCGAGCACTCAAACGTCTTGGACGGTTTGAAAGCCGATATCGGTTTCAGTTGGCGCAACAGGTTGATTCTCAGTTGAACATATGATTTAATTGCTTTCTAGAACTCACAAAAAGATCAAGTGGCGGAGTGGTTATAAGTGTGTGAGTTAAGTCTTGGAAGATTTTACCCGGCTGACCCGGGTTCGAAACCCGGCAGCCGGTTTCTTTTTTTATTTATTTTATTTTCACTTTTTATCAAATATAGTTTATAAATTCTAAATTGTTTATTAATTATGTATCATTTAAAATTAAAATAAGCCATAAATACGCAACGAAATTTTTATATCTTGATATTCGATTACAAACGAAGCGGGTTTGGAAAACCCGTTTTTGACAAATGTTACATGCTTGGTTTCATTTCAACTCATCTCTTGGCAAAGCATTTCTATCACACCTGCCACCACTCCACCATCATCTTCCCCCACAATCATTAGAGTTTAGAGTGTGTAGTAGTATCAGGATCCAAGATTGATTGTAAGAGTCTTTGTCAAACTATGGCCATGCTTGGCTAATCTCTTACATCACTTGGTGAAGACGAAATTTTTTATGTCTTACTTTTGATTTCTAATATTTAGTTAACTTTTTAATTGAGTTTGTATTAATGACTTTAAGAACTAGCTTTTTATATTGAAAGTGAGTTTTATCCTATCATTCCTTCATGTTTTGTTGACTTGCTCATTCATGTCTCTACGGTCTATATAAAGCACGTTAACTGTCTAGAAGGGGTTAGAAGGGTAAAACTCTTGCCTCGTTCAGTGTATAGATCCTGCGAGGACTTGGTTCAAGCTTACTAGGACTTCCTTTGAGACAGATAACATCAAATCAGGGGAAGTAAGAACGGTTTGAACCCATTAGAAATAAACTACTATTAAAACTTTAAACCGGTCTTGCGGGACTGTATCCTTGCTGACTCAGACCAATATGGCCGAGGGTAGCGTTGCCTCCAAAAGAGGGACATGACACATTTTGCATTAATAACTCACTTAATTATCTTTCAATATTCCAGCCTTGCGGGACTGTATCCCTGCTAACTCAGACCAATATAGCTGAGGGTATTGTTGCCTCCAAAGAGAGACATGCCACTTTAAGCAAGATAATCTCTTAAAAAACCCAAAGTGCCGAAATCATCAAAGGATACGTAAAAGATGAGTCAGAATTAAGTGATTCTATCTTGTTTATTTGCTTCTTTTAATTTTAATTTGCTTATTTTAAGTTACTTGTCAAAACCTTTTCTAAAAATTTGATTAGATTAGAAGTCGACGATATTCCGGTATTAAAAGCTCTTGTGTCCTTGGACGATCTCGGTATCTTACCATCACTATACTACGTCAACAATGGGTGCAGTTGCCCTAGCGTGTTGTAGAGAGTGATAGTTACATATCGTGTTTTTATAAATTTAAAGCTTGAATAAACGAGTGAAAAGTACTTAAAATATATAAAAAATTATACTCATGCTTAAACACGTCAGTCTGCTGGCCACCATTCACCGCTGACTATGCCGCCCCGCCACCGCCATCGTCTCGCGTTTCATTTAAAAGGATTTGATTTATTTTTCGCATGTAGATATTGTGGTGTTTTGAAACTTGTGATCAGGCTTACTAGCAGAGCCGTTTGGCGCATCCACCGTGTGAGTTCCTGGTATTCGTCAAGGTTTAAATCTAAACCCACTATGGATGTGTTTTATATAATTAACTCGTAATTGGATAACTGGTGGTAATAGTTTTATCTGTGTATTGTGTTTATTCACGCTTCCGCATCTGATTAATAATAAACTATTATTATTATCTCTAAATATAAGACTGAATTTTATATTAAATTAAAACGAATACCTAGGATCCCCTTTTGTTTGGCAAAAGGTCAAGCCTGTATCGTTTGGATATGAATGTGATTGTCTTGAATCGAACCCTGGAGACTTGCGGTTGTTTGTCCCTTTTAGTTTGGTTTAGTTTATCGTTCCATAGCTCGAATGAAACTAAACAAATAACCACTAGTGGTTTGATTCTATATTTATTGTTTTGTGTGGTTATGATTGTTTAGTGTAGATAATCATTACCAACAAAACTATTTTTGCAATTAGAAAATGACCAAGTAAATAAAAAAGAGTTTTAATTTAACTTAGAATGGTCAATAATAAAAAGGGATAAAAGGGGATTTTATTATGAAATAAAACTTTTGGTTTAAAATTAAAGTTGTTAATTTGGGAAAACCGTAAATTAATAAATGTTTATTGATTTAAAATCAAGTTTGCGGTTAACGAGCAATATAGTTTTAAATAGGGTATAACAATTGTTGATCGTGTCTAGAGTTGAAAGGAGTTTCAATTTTACACGAACATAAAGTAAAACTGGAACTTTACTAGAGTTGCACAACTTGCCTCGTGCTACAAGTTTTCAAATATATTTTGACCTTTCTTGGTAATTAAATTATAAATGTTTAATTCTAAACTAAATCGATACTGTTGTGCCATCCTAAAGTGGAGATACTTGATCCAATTTATTTGAATCCCTTTGTTAGTGATTACCCTGCAATGGGCCTATGGTTTGGTGAGAGGTTGAATCACGATTCCTATGTCACATGGGCTGATTCCACACATTTCCATCAAAGGACCAATATCACTTAAACTATTTCAAGTGGAAATAGTTGGGGTTAAATGTACCATGTCTTGACATGTCGTGTCATGCGACCTCAAGCCTGAGAGTTGTGTGTAACACAGTTGGTAATCGTTAATTACCTACCCACTTAGTTGATATCGGGTGGACAATGCTTAGCCATTCACTTGGTGTTTATGAAATGGGATCTCGCATCCTAATAACAATTTTGCAATTGGGTCATAAAATTAATTAGGATATCAAGCATGAAAATACCAAATATATTGTCTTAATTTTGTAGATGTTTCACAACTAGTTACCCTCTAATTACCATCGTACCGTCATGTATCAAAACCAACTCAATGGCAATAATTTCCCTGATTGGTTCAGGAACTTGAGAATGGTTCTCGAGACTAAAAAGAGGTTGTATGTCTTGGATCGTCCACTTCCTATAGTTCAACCAGTGATGACTAAAAGGATGAATGGATGCACTATGTCAGGGAATCTCAAAAGATCCAATACTTGATTCTATCAAGTCTATCTAATGAGTTTCCTAGAAATTTACAAGTGGAAATTGAGTATAGCATGCTTATGATATGAACATAACACTGTAAGAGAAGTATCAAGCAAAAAGAAACTGGTGCTTCGCTATACTCGAGGAAATGAAGCATCCAATAAAATTTAAGCATAATGTTAAGGATCATGTTGACCTGATGGAAAGGTACATCGACAAGCTTTGGAAGCTTGCGTACTCGATGCACATATACATGGATATAAATATGATCTTGTTGTATGTGTCGCTGGGTACAAATAGTTCGTCAAATGCTACAACAAGAATGTCTATAGAAGGACAATAGATACGCTGTGGGATATGTTGATATCTTTGAGCGGAAGCTAATGCCCAAGGATACATCAATGATGATCTTAAAATACAATGCTGACATTTGTTACTATCGTGGCAAGGACGGGCACTGGAATTGTATGTAGAAGATTTCCAAGCTAGTTAGAGCTGATTCTTCTGGGCTGATATTTGAGGTGTATATACGTGATTGTGGTTATTTCCTTTTCACAAAATCTTTAGTGCAGTGACGCTAAGATGTGTTTTTTTTTCACATTTATGATTTGTAAAAAGAGTAATACAATGAGGAGGTAGAGTGATGCAGTTTGGGAGATTGCAGCGGAAGTAAATTAAGAGTTTATTATGCTTTCATTTATGAACAATATTTTGCTTTCGTCTTGAATAGTGTTTCATTTTTTGAACAATATTTATGGTTTCTTGCATATGATAAAATGTCCATTGTGGTATTAAAGCAATCTATTTATATCTATGAGATAGATATCCTAGAATTTAACGTATTATGCATTGTCTCTAAGATAATAGAAATTAGATTTCTAGAATTACATTATTGATTTGCATACATAACATAATCACATATGTGGGATTCCAATTTTTTTCTAAAATAAATTCTAAAATTATGGAATTTCTAAGGATACATGGATTGGGTTTAAGTAATAAATCAAATAAGGAATGATTATGAATCAACTTGTAAAAAAAGAGTGAGTGCATAGCGATGCATCAAGTCTTTCAAGACAAGTGAGATAAAGCAAACAAATTAATCGCGTTTTGCTTGTGAGGTTAAAACATAGAAGTTAGATTATTCTAAGATTAATCAAAACGGCTCAATAAATTGATTAAGGTATTTTGATTGGATCAAAGGGTAAAAGCCTTAATCAAAATTCTAAACAACATCATTAATGGTTGAAGTGCATTAGACAAGACTTCAATTAATGATGAAACTGCAATCTAGTACAAGAAAGGTTCTTTCCTAAATATTAAAGGAAATTATTACCAAGCTCCAAACTAGGTAGACATAAATCTTAAACATCATTGTGTAAAGGCTATATAGTGATTGTCTTACCTTAAGGAGTAAAGATTCTAAAACATAACTGAATCTCTTTGAAGATAAGATCTTCAAGAGGACAAAGTGTTTTGTCTGTAATTCTCAAAGATCGAGTCAATCTAATAGAAAATGAGATTCTGAGTGATGATTATATATGATTCAAGGGTCTAATAGAATCTTGAATTTCCTGAACTTGTATCACAAATTGATTGACAAGGAGTTGTCATATGAAACATTTGTGATGCAAACTATCTAATAACAACGTCGTCAAGTAAATACCTTGATGAACTTGATTGGAGATTGAGAATCTGTGATAGGATTACATATATGGATATAGAAATGTAGACCGCTACGGATAACCAAGTCCAGACTTGGATAATATCATTTCCAAGAATTAATTGGATATGAATCTATAAGATAGATTCATATGTGGTTTTCAAACAAACATTCAAGACAAGATGCCTATAATGGATTGAAAGCAAGTAGGTTTGTTTTCAAGACAAGACTATTATAGATAATGTGAAGGCAAGTGAGAGTTGTAAGATATTTCTGGATATTAAGTCAATCATTAAGGAAGATGTTTTCATAATGAGGCAACTGGTTGTGGATGACAAGTGACAAGTGTTGTACAGTCATTGAAAAAGTACGTATATAGTAAGAAGGTTGTTTAATGGCTTCAAAGAATGATACCTGGAGAGGATCATGATCTGATCGTGTGAAACAAGTCTGATTTCAGAAATCATAATACTCGGTTAAAAAAGAAAAGAATAGAATGGCTTCTATTTTATGCCTCATTCCAGCACATAAGATACGAAGTATATACACTAAACTATTGTCGAATCTACATATTGAGAACCGTAGTGAGTGAGTTGAACCTAAGAACGTGTGTTTTAGGATGAACAAAATTGTTGATATGATTTCTAAAATACATGAAATCATTAATAAATGATTAATTTTGAGAAGTCAAAAAAAGCTCCTAAGCTTGGAAATCATCCAAAGTTTTGTTGTAAAACTGATTCCTCAAACAAGTCAAAATAGAAGAAATCTATATGGGAGATATAGATTACTGAAATTATTGTTCAATGAATGAAATGTACATAATGATAATGAAAGATTAATCTAAGACATAATAGTGAAATGAAAGTTTCATGGTGAATATGAAGGGTTCATATGTGACATCAATAGAGGCACCAAGTATGTGGTGGCCAATCAAGACATTATGTGATAATATGCCTTGTGTCACGAAAGGCTTGGAGCCGATACTTCCAAATATAGAAATATTTTAGATAACATCTTGGTCAGAAAAAGTAACATAGATTAGTTTAGGAAAGCCATTGATTGTATCCTTGTAGAGATACAATATGCATGTGGAAAATTTATGGCTAATATTGCTAAAAGAGTTTTAAATCTATTCTTTGGCATTTGATATTTTTCGAAGACTAAGGCTATATTGCGAATTTATTTGGATTGAACGATTAAATACCATATAAACAATGTTCATATCTTTGAATATGTATACGTTTAAGTATCCATGAGTATGGTACTCCAAATGTCCGTAGTCGATCAGATTCATGGGAATCAATTTCAATAAAGAGTATTGTGAATATTTGATTGTTTATGGGATGAAGACTCAAGGTGTTGAGGATCAGGATTCATACATATGCATCGGAGAATGATATGGGACATAACTCGCTTCAATCTACCTTCATGGATCAATGTTATAAGAAGTTTTGATATGGTATGATCTTTGTATCCTTAGAGCTAAGAATCATACTATAACTGAAACTGGTGTGTAAGTTTATTTTTTGATCTTATCTAACGCTACATCGTGAAAGGTACTAATAAGGATATTTGCTGGGAATGAACTAAAGCTAAGTGGGAGTTGTATGATGTCAAAGGGATTCTATGCTTCTTAATGCTTTGAGAAGTTGAACATTCTAGCGCCCTCGTAGAATCAAATTTGTATGAATGTATGGCCATATTCAAACTAAAGGTAGTTTGTCAACGATTTTGAATCAGAGACGAGTACACAAATAATTGAACAAAATATGAGATTGCAAATAGATCTGTGTATCATGTTCAATTAATGTTTGATACAGAAGGGATAGAATGATAAGGTTACCACGACTATATACTTGATTAAGTAAAGAGTTACTTGATCGCAAAGGAATAGTTGGCAAATATAATACGCCATACCTTGCTAGGGGCAGTGCGATGCAGCTAGGCCACCAACTCTATCTACATTAAGATATATAATCAAAAATTGTCCATGTGGGAGACTATTGGAATTTGATGTCCAATTATCGATTATTTAACGTTACTATTAAAATATGATACAAAGAGTTACACTTTGAAGGATGAACAAAGAATAATGTTTAAATGTAAAATATCATGTATCACAAAAGCAGGTCAATTATGAAAAACAAGTAAAATACTAGGAGATGTTAATTGTTTACAAAAGAATTGAATTTGCGGAAATAATTGTGTCGTTTAAAGAGTTAAACGAATAATATTTTATAATTTAGATAATAAATTAAAGAGGTTATTTATTAGTAATAAAATAAAGTCAAAGTGTTTGACTAGTGATTTTACTTTAATGGTTAATAACGGTTATTTGATACGAACGAGGAATAATTATTATTAGATAATAATTAGAGAGAGAACTAGTTTTGTTATATGATAATAAAACAACGTTAAAGGGTTGACTTAATAATAAGTAATTAACCAACGGCTAATTAGTTGAAGGGAAAGTTACTTGTGCATGGCCAATATGCAATAAGAGGTTCTTTTAATAGAAGGTTAGACCAAAACTCTAATTACAGTTTTGAAAGAAACTCGAAGACACATAAGAAACCTAAAACCCTCTCTCCTTACTCTTTCTCTCCTCGTGAGCGCCAGCCACCACCTGCCGTCGACCGCCATCAGCCACCACTCCGTCGCCGGCACACACCATCGCCACCGTTTCGCGTTTCATTTAAACCGATTTGATTCATTTTTCCCGTGTGAATATCGTGGTGTTTTGGAACTTGTGATCAAGCTTACTCGCGGAGTCGTTTGCCGCATCTATCGTGTGAGTTCTTGGTATTTGTAAAGGTATAACTCTAAAATCACTATGGTTGTATTTTATATAATTGTGTTTATTCATGCTTTCGCGTCTAATTAATAATAAGTTGTCCTTATTTTTATCTCTAAATATCATATTGGATTTTATATTAAATTAAAATGGATACCTAGGATTCCCTACACATTTCATCATCAACCGCTAGATTCTCATTCATCCCCGTCAGGCAACGACCACTTGTGATTTGGTGGTGATTTTGAATTCTGAGGTTAGATCAGCTACAGTGACTGGAGTTTTGCAAGAATAATCAAGATGAAAAAAGAGGCAGTAGTTGGAATTCATTAGATCTGAACTCTTATTTTGTTCCTTGAGTAATGGTTCATAATTATACTCCTGAATCGCTAATAGAGGTCATAAACTGAATCTTGACCGGTACAAAAAGGTGTCTTTTTCCCACACAAGGTGTCACATTAACTTTTTTGATGGTTGGTATCATGTATCATGATTTGGAAAATGTGCATTCAATTTGAGGCTTTTCTGATATAGGTTTAGCTGGAATGTGAAAAAAGCAGTTATATTGTTCTAAATTTCGTTGATGGAATTAGATTTGATTTAACACGGAGGAAAAATCTATTCTAACTAAATTGAAGCTCGAGAAGATGAAGATGAGTCCAGGAACTCAATGTAGGGGATGAGGAAGATGAGGGTGGGGCTCACTAAAATTGTTCATAGCTCCAATCTAATCTATGAAAATGGAGAGTAAAAAGACCATATTGCCCTCATGTGAGAGGCAAATGTTTACATTTAATGTTAAAAACTATCTGAGTTAGAGAAATAGGACACCATGCGTGTAGAACTTAAAACATAAAGGATATCCGATGTGATTTCTTTAGTTAAAAGACACCGCATGCAATTTAGCTAAAACTTATAGGACGTAAAATACAATTTTGTAGAATTTAATAGGTTAAAGTTTAGTTTGATTTTAGTTTTAGATAAGTTGAATTTGAATAACCAAGCTATAATCCATTGGTCGATGACAATTCATACTAACATATGACTAATCGCACTCCTAACTTTCACTTTCATTGACAAAGGCATCTCGCCCTAACATAGAAGTAACTTCGTCTTCTCCTAAACAACCTTCATCTATGTCATATTAAAGCAACTTATAACATTTAATTTAATAAAAATAGTCGATTGTCTATTAGGGGCACACAGGATTACTTTTCTGTTAGGTCATGAGATTTCCCTTTTTTAAGTTGGTTAAATTGTCAATATAAATTATAGCTCATAGATTATTAAAATTAACTTATTTATAGACGTGTATACGAAGACCTAAAAATGAAAAATGCTATATATAAAGAATTAGATTAACTACTTTTAACGCATAGTAATATAGGAAATGAGTCATTAGAGAGTTTAAAAATACTAAAAAATATAAAGAAATCACTTTTAAATAAGAATTTTTTTTCTCTCGTCATTTTTATATGCTACTATATTTTTGTTTTTTCATCATTTTTATATGCTACTATTATTGATTAAAACTAAAAAAAAAGATAAAAATATATATGTAGTTCGAGGAGCTACATATATTAGCTTATGAACTACAAATATATATATATACACCTTATGTGTGGACTTTCGTACATATATGTAGCTTCTCAATTTACATATATTTAATACTATTATTTTTATTTCTGTAATACTAACCTTATAATTATAAGGAAATAAAAAGTAAAAAAAACTGATTGGTTAATAGTATTTTTGTCGGTTTCAAGTTTTTAATTGTTTTTCTGATGAAAATAACCCTAATAATATATTCATTATAAAACAATTATATATTAATTGATAAACGTAGTCTCCAAGTAGCTTTTATATATAGAATATACGTGTAACTCTCTAGTAAGCTTATAAACTCTTTGTTACAACATGTTTATTTAATTTATATTTTATTAATTATATTTTATTATATATTGATATTATAATAATACCACTAACTAATAACCAAACCTTGTACATAAACTATAATAAATATTTGTTAACAGGGTCCAGAAAGTATTTATCAACTGGGCCATAATGATAATTGCAAAGATAGGTTTCTGATGATCAAAATGCAAGCAAGAGGGGTTGGATTCAATGCTAGAAAGATACCATTTTGTGGACCAACTATCAACATTTGTAACTACACGAACCCCACGGTGGTGAAAGCAAGACAATTGTCTATTTGTGACTGATTTTGCTTCCAAATTCTGATGTAATCATTTGTTTTTGGGGTCATTCAGGTTAAATCTTGTATAATGAAAATATTTAGGTATATTATAGGATGACTTAACAAGGGGTCGAAAATAAACATGGATTTATAGATTCCTGGATATATTTGAAGCCCCAAATCCCGATAGTAGAAATACCAATGCAGTGACGGCTCTGAGGATTCATATACCATGTTCGAGCTCGAGAAAAGTTGTCCTTCCGTAATATTTTATTATTATTATTGTTTTTTAAATCAAATGGCTATTGTGCTCACTAAACCTAATGCCAATGAGCTAACTTCTAAACCATTAAAATTGTTTTATAAATGGGTCTATCTTGGAGTTAGTATAAGTATACTATTTATATATAAAAAAATAACATATATATATATATATATATATATATATATATATATATATATCGGGTTTTTAACTAAAAACATGTGCTCCTCGAAATCACAGGCCTGTGCGGTGGTCATCCCCGCACACCCTCATCACCGCCTCTGCACCAATGCAATAACCGAAAATAAACTCTTAATTTAAGTGAAAAACTGTATACACTAATTTGATTTACAAAATCCCTTTATGTTAAACCAAATCCTAAACCTATTAACTTCAAACTCACGATAATTATATTTCTCATGTTTCATCCTAATCTCGTTCCTTCTCCTGTGAACTGACATATCCAAATTATGCCAACAAGATTCAGTGTGCTTAGTAACAACTTTTGAGACTATATAACAATAATATGAGAAACAACCGGACATTATTTTTGTGTTCGACTTTTATCAATCAATGTCAACGTTCTTAATTTTTTTGTAAACTTTTCCGCTTCATCGTTTCCATAATCGTCGTCGCCATTGTCATCTTAATCACCACTATATTACTTTTGGGAATTTCTCTGAGTCTCTCAAAACTTTTCGTAATTTGTTGTACACTGAATACAGAAAAGTTTTACAAAAGAATTATATACAAAAAAATAAAATAAATAATTAGGCAACAAAACATACGGTTAAGGACTATATAAATATTGGGCCTGAAATCGAAAATCACGGATTCCAAAAAAAAAACATTTGCAGGTATAGAGATTAGAGATACAGCTAAGAAACGTAGATAGGACCTGCAGGTTTTTAAGTTTTATGGTAAGATGATATTGGTCCCCTCCTCTCTTTATGTAGTCATCCCAATATGCATCATTCTTCTTCACTACCATATCTAACACCTCTGAACAGCTTTATCCGATTAGATTCATTTTTACTATAGTTTTGGTAATTTATAACATTGACTAACTAAATACACATATGTTCTATAGTATACATATATAGTTAGATTATTTTTTTGTAATGTAAATATGTAAATTTGACTATATATTTGAGTAATAGAGTTTAGTTTTTGGATCTTTGATGTGGTTATTTTTGTATCTTAACTTACCGTTTCTTTCTTTTAATGCTTGTTGAGATAACAAAATGGTATAAAAAACAATTAAAAAAATGGCATAGTGTTTTTAAAAATATATATATATAAATTCTTATCTAACCATTCTTGGTATTTTGGTATCCAAACATTCTCCACCATTAATGTTCTTTCGTTCACTACAAGGTGGTTGTTGTTCTTAACAACCACCAATTAGCCCTAGCAAGCTAGATCCACCTCTACCTCCATCTGCATAGTCAGCATAATATTCTTGTGGATGTGGAACCCTAATTCGATGACGGTAGACGAAGACGAGTCATGGGAAGTGAAAGCTTTCGCCGAAGACACTGGAAATGCAATGGGAACGACATGGCCACCGCGCTCCTACGCTTGCACATTTTGCCGAAGAGAGTTCCGGTCAGCTCAGGCTCTTGGTGGTCACATGAATGTGCACCGCCGTGATAGGGCTAGGCTCCACCAAACACAGCTCAACTTGAAAAACCCTAATCTATCTTCTTCAACTCTCTTGGTTCCAACTGATCAAGAACTTGTTTCAGATGGTGGTCTTTGCCTTTTCTTTTCTTTACCTAACCCTAATGCTATTTTCAAGCCTTCATCTTTTAATAATTTCTCCATTACACCTCATCCAAGTACTACTGGTAATGTTGTGGCTCCTCATAGCTTCAATTATTCTCTCTCAAATTCTAGCAACAATGGAGCATCAACATCTATAGATCATGTTAGTCTTGATAACAAGAACAAGAAGACCGATTTGGCGGTTGAAGGTGTTGATCTAGAGCTTCGTCTAGGATGCAGCTCATCAGGTTCTTGAATCACATACTTGGTGTGTTTTTATTGTGCTTAAATGTGTGATTGTTCATGTGTTTGTTTAGAAGGTTCATTCTTTTTTTTTCTTCACTTTTTGTTTTGAAAAAAGGTTTCCTTTATATATTGTTGCTTGTGATTATCCTAGGATGTTGTATATTAAAGGAAATAGAGATTAATTCTGAGTTAAATAAGCAATCATAAAAAAAATTATAGTAATGTAGTGTCATTATCTAGTGTACAATCATTTCATGGAGACATATCACATTAATAATTTGTTTTTTATCAATTCTAAGTACAGGAATATATTCATGGATGAATAGTTTTTGAGCTCTCAAATTCTCCTTCCTTTTTCACCTGAAATAGGTTAAGATTGAACTCCATGCTTGCAAGTGATTTGTGGCCACATGAAGTAGGTTATTAGGGATACCAATGTTTCTGCATATCTTCATATTAATTCTGCCTGTTCCACCACACACACCAAAAATACCCTTTTATATAGCCATATCCAGGCACTGTTTTTGGATCGTTTCAGCAACTAGTTATCTAGTAACTTCAATAGATCATACTAGATTCTTGTCATTTGAGATGGCTGAAAGATCACCACCAACAACAAAGGGTCAGCAAAAAAGAACACATTTGACCAGAAGAAAATATGGAGTTTCATGATCATATCATCACTTCAAATAGAGCATAGCTAGAGTTGAATCCAAATCCACTCGTATGGCGAAATTTATCCCAAAGAACCCATCATGACCAGCTGTCTAGGCCATTGTTAAGTCAAGTGGACACTTTCCAATTTAATGACAAGCTTCTGATCAGCTTATGATTCTCTAGCAACCTATTCTTCTCATAACCCACCATTTTGCTTTATCCTTAAAAAATGGGAAGAGTTATAGTCTCAATCCATCTAGAGTGATACACTGAATATGATTTGTCTTGCATATGTCAAATAAATCGTACTTTCTTGACTTTCCATAGAACCAGGGTCATATAATGATGATGAGTTGAGGTCAAGTGTCAAAGTGTATATTTACAACATTTCAGGTTAAAACACAAAACCAATCCAGAAGTCGGTTAGAAACGATCTAATCCACCAATTTGAAATTGATTTGAGAAATATATATGTTGAAACCGCTTAAACCGGACCAGACGAACGTGTTTGGGACGGTCTGGTCTTGACTCCCTTCGACTAAATCCGAAAAGGTTTTTAAACGATCATGTTTGGCCCAATATCCGGTTTTGTGCAAATTTGCCTTCAAGTAGACAATTGGTTGAAAATAAGCTTCTGCCGATGATTATTCTTCATCTATGATAGCAAACCACTGAAAAAATAAAATGAAAAACAAGTAATTCTAAACTTAAATAGATGAAATAACCAAGGAAAATTATGAGACTACAAGAAGCTACCAATGAACAAGTACAATGGCTTTCCAATGAGATTTTCTTTACCTTTAGCTAGGTGGACTAGATATAAACCCATGGCTTTTAGGTAGTTTTTGAAACGTGTTTTTAAGTTAGGTGATCCGCTTGTCAGACTAGCGGATGTGAGGATGATTTGGCATAGTTCCATGTAGCGTTGGTGAGGTCTCAAAAATTGTAGGGATCCGCTACTCTTACTAGCGGATGCGGTGATGTGGTAGGGTTTAGTGAGATCCAGTAGCCAGTGAGACGTATATGTGGGGAGTGTATATCTTTCATCTCTTGGAACATATAAACATATATGTCTAAACTCTTAAGTAGTGGAAGCCTACTCTCATTTTTAGCATATGTTAAGATCAAGGGTAAGGCCCCATTAATGGTATATTACTACTGTAAAATAACTAAATAAACAAACGCTTTGTACACATGCAAATTAACCTGATTTGGTAGATGGTCAGCATGTTGTTCTCCAACAAGCGTACGTGTACTCAGAAGACCTTCCAAGAACTGGCCTTGCATCATCTAGGTCGTTATCTAGATCTCCCAAATCATTGTAAATTGCGTAACCATAAACCCTTACCATTCATGAAGCTCCCCGGATCCATTACCTCTCATAAAGATTAGTTATTCGATCTTCTCTATACGAGAATAGCAATTCGGGTACTATTCACATCCGCTTGTCTCACTAGCAGATCTCATCAGATCCTACCACATTACCGCATTCGCTAGAAGGAGTAACGGGTCCTTACAATTCTTGACACTACACCAAATCCGCCAGGAACTTTGCCTAATCATCCTCGCATCCGCTAGCTAGTTTGACAGTGGATCACCTAATTTCAGCACAAGTTTAAATACTACTTAAGATCCAATGGCGAAGCTTGAGGTTTCTGACCAGAGGGGGGGTCGAAAACGTATATAACCAAAAATTTCTATAGATCCCGGGGGGTCGAAAACGTATAAACCCAAAAATTTCTATACAAAAACTACATATATAACACTACCGAGCGAAAAGTTTGGGGTTCATACTTCGCCCCTGCTAAGATCCACGTGTTTACATCCAGAAAACCTAAAAGTAAAAAAATAAAATAAAAATACTTCTTTCCAATGATGGTGAGCATCATTGAGTCAACCAAAAATAAGGGAAAATCACCAAAATGGCCATGTTGACTTTAAAAATTTTCAAAATAGCCATGAAAATTGTTAAATTACCACTTAACCATAGACAGACACGTGTCATTTTGTCGCAGGTAGACAAAAAATGGGGCAGGAAAAATGGTGGCACTCGAGAGAATGGCGCAGGAGAGTAATGTGCTGCGCCATAAGGCGCAAGAGATGGAAAGTCAAAGCTATATTGATAATTTAAAAAAGTCAAGGCTGTTTTCATAATTATATTGGTCAAAATGACTATTATGGTGATTTTCTCCAAAAATAAACCCAACTTGCCTTCACCAGATCTATATTTGATCTATTATACGTGGGCACGATTTATGTGGTTGTATCAAAACCACAGACATAGTTAGCTTATGATTCAATGTGGTTGTATACCTAGCCAATGCTTGAGTTGACCTGATTAGTTAAATTACTAATAAATCCCTCTCATAACCATACCAATCAAACAATTAATACACAAGAGAGTGAAGCCAGCAAATATTTATGAAAACTCAAAAGTAATATCCCTGGTTAAGGAATATAAAGTAGTCAATAATAAAATAATAAGTTAAGGAATATAAATATTGACTCTTGTTGAATCAAACACAAACACATATCATACTAAACACAAACGACTTAGAACTAGCTAGTTCAACTCTATTCTATTAACTAAAGGAGAATTGCAATGAATGAAAAACAAATAACTCTGGCACCTTTTTTTTTGTAGGTAAACTACTTTGATAACAAAAAGCATTTTAACTACTAAACACAATCCTACGTATATGTTAAATCTTTATATAATCTCAATATGTATCTATATCTCTATCTATTCTTTATATGTATCTTTAAAGTCATGCGCAATGAGAGGTTATAAAGGCGCTATATTGGGCTATAATGCTCCATAACGGCCGGAACACCCCCCTCTGGGCGTTATGGTTGGGGGGATTATGGAACATCCGTGATATGTATAGCGGCACCACCTTGGTTTCTCTCACACACACATATGTATATGTATAACTGAAGGGTAATAACCCGCCACTACACACTCAAGTTATATAACCCTCCTTTCTTACACATTTGTCACGTGTCGCATAACGCTATATCTATGGGGTTTGAGGCTTGGGCACTACAGATGGTTTAATAAATAAAAATATTAGGAGACACATAGCACAATTCTAGGCAATCTTATTTCAGACTAAACCGTATACCGATTTAACTTACACGCACGCGGATCCTTGCTAATTTCAAATTTACCCGATTTCCTTTTTTATATTACGTTTTATAAATCTTTATTTCGTTTTCATCAACCTCTCACATTTTTGATTATTTAAATTTTATCATTTTTGTAATAAAATTTAATAGACCGTTATTTTGTTTCTGTTTTTTAAATTTAATATTTGTGATTCTCATTTTTCTCTTTTGCCTTCTATGATCACGCATATTTTTTTTTATTAATTTAAGTTGTATAATACACGAGATTCTAACCCGATTTATAATATAGAAGGGAAAACATATTAAGATCATAAACAACAAAACCCTTAAAGCTAGACTAATTAGAACATGCATAGAGCTGAAAATTCACTTCAATAACTGTATCACTTTCTTTATTTGTTCTCTCATGGTTAATACAAAACGACCAAGATCGATATGGATAGTGAGAAGTTGTTTTGCAGAGAGATTAGAAAGTAGGGTCATGAATGAAGCACAAGTCGTAGTCCATTGCATGGGCCCTAAAGTCATAAATGATGATTACTTCTCTCTCTTGCAGCAACTAAAACGACCCTTAGGTATACGGCCAAAACAACAACTGCGCATATATGTGTAGGTGTACATGGGGACTTTACAATAATATCGCTGTGGTGAATTAAACCTTGAGAGAGTATTTGGTCAGTGTAAAAAGTGGCTCTTATTTGGTATATTTGTTCAGTACCTGCAATCCTGAATGATTCCGTATCATATGTTTTTTTTTCTTTGTATTATTTTAACTTGTTATGTTTTTTTTTATCGGCGTACGGTTAGGGTGTCGCTAACCGGGTTAGTAAGCAAAGGTTCTCACCTCCCCTTGACCACTAGGCCAAGAGATCATTGGTTTTAATTTGTTATGCTACATGTTACATTGATATTTTATAACTAGGTTCATTATTTTGATAAACTATTATTAGTTTATAATTTATTGTAAATAAATGATGGATTAGATTTGATTACTGCATAATTTTAATTTGTTATGCTACATGTTACACAGTTAATAAGTTTCACATAGCTTATATATTATTTTTATGTTTTACAAACATTCAATAAAACTGATCATAAATAGTTTTAGTATAGATGAAATAAATTTCGTCAGTAGACCATTTGGAGGATTCGTTAGCCATTAAAAAAACAAGAAGTTGACAATAACTATATACAAATGAATAAAGTATACTTATATAAATCTCAACTCATGATTCATAAATTTATTACTTTGTATTTCAATCTAATATTATATTTTGACTTATCTTTAATTTTCTTTTTTTGGCAATGAATTTCTCTCCATCCTAGTTTAGGAATTGTTTCGAACTTAATCGTGCAAGATGTTTTTTAAAGCCGAACAACGATGCGATTAATAAAAGCAACAGCAAGAGAAAAACAATAAAAAAAACAAATCAAGTTAAAACGCCAACCCCCGAAGCTACAAACCTTCCATAAAACAAATACCAAAACAATGATTTAAAAACTAGACGATGGCGAGCCGCACTTCTCCTAGCTAATGGCCTGAAAGTTACATCTATGGGAGACAACTTAGGTATATAGATGTGATTTTACTACGACAGCTAGCATTAAAGAAGAGAGCTTCATCTTTCTGAATACCAAATCATTTCGAGCTTTCATACAACCACAAGATCGAATAATAAAGCGCATTGAGAAGTCTTAAAACCTCTTTGCTAGCTGCAAAACATTGTAAAGTGGAGACATTGAGAAAAAAAAGTTGTACCACAAAATCCTACAATATGTATCACTAAGAGGACCTTAACAAAACTAAGAATTTATTTATTTTGGAAATTAATAACACGTACCAATTTATGAGGGTTTTCTATTTCCATTGTTTGATGATCATGACAGTCGATATCTGATTGTGAAACTACGGTTGTTGTCACACCCCGACCCGCAGCGGAATAAGAGTCGGGGCATAATTGGGTTATCACCAAAGCTCATGATATTTACTAATATGTTTCATATTTATTTAAATCAAAATTACATCCTCAATATTCCAAACATGTTCATACAAATACAAAGAAAATAATCAACTAAACAATCCAAGCTCTAAACCAGTTTATTCTTCTAAGCCAATCCTATGTGTTTCTTGCTGTAGCTGGATCACCTGTATCATTGGTAAAAATGGGGGTTTTTGGGTCAACATAAGTTGGCGAGTGAACCTTATTAGTTAAACATTTATTATTGATTTCTTGTTATCATTATTAAGGAAAAATTGTGCAATAGTCATATGTGAGCAAATGTAAATAATCATACAATAACAATAACAACCACAAACAATAACATACAATAACATATCAACTTGCATAAATATATATTGTCACACCCCGACCCGCAGCGGAATAAGAGTCGGGGCATAATTGGGTTATCACCAAAGCTCATGATATTTACTAATATGTTTCATATTTATTAAAGTCAAAATTACATTCTCAATAATCCAAACATGTCCATACAAATACGAAGAAAAATAACCAACTAAACAATCCAAGCTCTAAACCAGTTTATTCTTCTAAGCCAATCCTATGTGTTTCTTGCTGCAGCTGGTTCACCTGTATCATGTGTAAAAATTGGGGGGTTTTGGGTCAACATAAGTTGGCGAGTGAACCTTGTTAGTTAAAACATTTATTATTGATTTCTTGTTATTTTTATCAAGGAAAAATTGTGCAATAGTCATATGTGAGCAAATGTAAATAATCAAACAATAGCAATAACAATCCACAAACAATAACATACAATAACACATGAACTTGCATGAATATATAACATGAATGAAACTGTATATGTTGGCAACGTCACTTTCACGCTCATAATGTAATGGGGAACGGACGGCCTATGATAAATGTATGTACTGAAAATGATAAATGTCTGTGCGATCAAGGCTCAATCAAACGGAGCCGATCGTATGTTGGCAACGCCAGGTTCACGCTCATAATGTAATGGGGAACTGCTCAACGCTCATAATGTAATGGGGAGCGGCGGCCTATGAAATTGCATGTACTGAAAATAATAAATTAAATCTAAACAATAACCACACAACAGTTGATACAAGCTGAATACACATTTGTTCATGACATGATGTATGCACAATGATTTAAATATAATAAATGGTAAGACACATGATACACCCCAAAAACGTGATTCAAACGGGGAATTTATAGAGATTCACTCACATTGGGTGCGTTTGGTTGGAGATGATAATATGCGCACGAGTTTGAAGGATTGAACAATGAGGATTAACTAACCTAAATAATAACGGAAAGTATAGTTAATGAGTGGATTTTATTAATAATTTTATTAGGATTTTTAGATATATTTTTGTGAGTTTAAGGCTATTTCCTATCTTTAAAAACATTATTTTTTAAGTATTTTTAATTGATTTTTGAATTAAATTAAATAAATAAAAATATATAAAAAAATGTTGACTTTTGCGTTGACCATTGACTGTTTGACTGTTTGACCGGTTTTATTGTGTAAATGTATGCGTCGGGCAGGACTCGAACCCGAGACCTCCCGTACGCGTGCACGCAGCTCAACCAACTGAGCTACGTGTCTAACCCGAAATAATCCTGTTTTTAATTATATTTGTGATATCCCGGGTTTTTCAGATAACTTAAACGTAATACGTGTCAATCTAATTACGTGCTATGTGTACGAACGTGTACGAATTAAATGAATACGTGTTGTGTGTTGTGTGATTGTTTTAGTGATTGAATATTTAGGTTTGATATGTGCACGAACTTAACCGAACCGCGACACGTTCCAAACCTTGGTTCATTGCGACTCTAGGAGTAACAAGTTTTTGAAACTCTAGATAAAGTCAAGTTCTCGGCCATAAGATCAAAACCGAACCACTCAAGCTCCCTTGCGGCTGCATTCAAATCCAAACCAAACTACTTTAGTCTTTGGCCGCGAGATCACATCTAAACCAAACAAACTCACCCTATACCTCGGCCGAAAGATAAAACCCAAACAAACCCAACCCAAGTTCCTTGCGGCCGAGTGCTAAACCAAACCGTGACTCTCATCCTTCTTGCGCCTATATATACTAGCACTCATCCATGTTCTATACACAACACAAAACCCTAGTTTCATTGCCGTCGGCTGCCTTACTTTCTTCATCTTCTCGGTCGCAACAAGCAGCAAGCAACAGCTTTCTGCATCACCTCGGTCGCGAAACAGCCGCTCCCCATTCTTCTTCACGGTCGCAAACCAGCCTCCTTCTCGGTCACGGATCTTCTCGGCTGCAAGCAGTTTTTGATCACCGGATTTCTCTAGCTTAATCACGGTTCGTTTACCTTATCATATGATACAAGACCATAATCGGATACGTGTGTGTGACTTTGTTGTGTTCAGATCGTGTGATTGTATTGTCTCGGATAAATATGCATGCTTGAATGATTCATTGTCTCGGATTACATATATGCTTGAATGATTCATTGTCTCGGATTACATATATGCTTGAATGATTCATTGTCTTGGATTATATGTATGCTTGGATGCTTAGTTGTTGCGGATATATGTGTTTGATTGTATTGTTTTCAGAATATGTGAGTGTTAAGTAATCGGCTAAATTGATCATTGTTCATACGCAGAATTGTACTCGGAAATCATAAGTTAGCAAGTGTGTTTTGGTTGTAATAACTAGAAATAAGAACTAGGGTTTGCATGGATAGGTTATTAGTCTCAATCTATGAGTAGAAATCGGATTATAATCACCTAGGTTAACCGTATGAACGAATTGTGCGAATAAATTGTAACAATAATGCTGAAACAGTTTGCTGAGTGAAAGTTTCAGCCGACTTCATCAGGCTGTAACTTGGTCGTTAGTTGTCGAAAAACGGATTTTCTGATATCTAGAACGTAGAGATTTGAATAAGGAATCTAATGGCGCTGGATTCATAATTTTCTGAAATCGTTTGATATTCTTAAAGGGCTAAACAAGTTCAGTAGGTAAAGCTGTTAAAATTCTGGAATTTTGTTGGTTGTTTATCAGACTAGATTTTAAAATCAGTAGGGAGTTGAGTCATGATTTTTGTACAGCAACTAGGTATAGAAATTTCCGGGCAACTCCAACTGAAATTTTGTTAATCGGACGATCAGTGATTTTTAAATAAATTCTTCCGTGGACTGCAGTCAGAAAGCAGTAAATCTGACTGCAGCTTAGTGGATTAATAATTATGGTTAATTGGTAAAGATTTAGGACTTGGAAAAATTATATAAATTTCTATGGTATAAATGTCACCTACTGTAAAAATATGGGAATTTTTAGAATGCTGGAACTATTTTATAAAAATCCTAGAAAACAGCTGAATAACTGAGTGTCGAGCAGAAAGTTGTTAACTTGTGATTTTATGCATTAAAGTGTTGCATGGATTTGGAATGTGTTCATGATAAGTTGTGTGATCACTATGATTATATGAGAATACTTGCATGCATGTTTGAGTGTTAGATATGTTTTTTGTGTGTATCACTTTGTGAGTAAATTGCGTGTGGAATTTGTATTGGTGTGATTACACACTGACGTGGAATTAATTGGTTTGTTAGGACGCAACTAGCGGTCCCATTCCTTATAACATCTTTGCCACACTAACCGAGCAAATAAAGGTGAGTTCACGGCCCCTAACTTTATCCGGTTTTTAAACAACAGGGGGAGAAACATGTATACACTCTCAAACTCAAACTCTTTACGTTATACGAATTTAACGTCACACAACTATACGGTAACTAAGTTAATGTTAATGTAATGTTATGGTCAGTATGCAGCTTTATCACTTAAGTCCTCGACAATCTCCTCGGATCGTTAGTATTTGGGTTAAATAGCGGGGGAATTATAAGTAGTACTACTGGGTCTGACGAGCCCCATCCGAGCTAGTCGCGCTAGCCGACCGGGTATGGTCAACGGGTGTATGATTGGCCTAACATCGCCATGGTCATGTGATAGGCCTGGCAAAACGGAGGCACAACTGTCAGCTTCGATCGCGAACACTTAGTGACATGACTTTAGGCTAGCTACCTATATACATTAATATTGAACTTAATTACGGAACTACTTAATATTCCGGGTTTGGAATATTGGAACATCAACTTATTATCCCGGGTTGGGGATAATGGAAACAACAACTTAATATTCCGGTTTGGGAATATTGGAAACAACAACTTATTATTCCGGGTTTGGAATAATGGAACTGATATGTTATCCCGGGTTGGGGATAACGGAGTAACAAACTAAAACCGAACAACAAATTTATGAAAACCTGTGAACTCACTCATCTTTAATGTTGACACTTGTTTCTTTACATGTTTCTCAGGACGCTAGGAGCTCTAGGTGCACGCACATGCATTGAACAAGACATCAATATAGAGTCTTATTTATTTATATTGTTTTGGGATTTTTCATTTGTTTTGGCGTTTGTGTTGGCGCCCGCATCATTACTTATTTATGCTTCCGCTCAAACTTTAAAAACTGATACTCATGCTAAATATTGGTAATATAAAATCGACAACAAATGATTTTGGAAAACGTATAATCAAATCATGTAGAGTCGTTCAACGTACTAGTGTTTCAGATTCTGGTTTGTTCACACGCCTCGCGGTAAAACTCCGCAAGTGGAAATTGAGGGTGTGACAGATTGGTATCAGAGCCACTAGCTATAGAGAACCAGGTTTGCATTAGAAGTAGACCTAAACTATAGCTGATATCACGACACTAGACTTAGTTTGGCACCGAATTATTATATCTTGTTATGCAATATGCTACAAACGTGTTTGGTAGGTTATACCTTCATAATAAGAAATGAAAACAACTCGTAACTAACTACACGACCTAACAGGCAATGTCATCATCCTCATCGTCATCATCGTCCGACAGACTTATGCTAGCAAGAGCACCAGGAAAGGCACCAATGGTGGAACCCATACCACTTTATGGCGTGGAGACACGCTCAGCGGCGAGGAAAAGGCCCGCTCTGGGGGAGGAGTCATCGTTACGCCCAACTATTGCTGTACCGGTTGAACCGGTTAATCCTGTAGAAATAGGACTTGACATGCTTAGAATCCTGGTACATACACAACAAAAACAGTTAGAAAGAATGCAGGAAACCATCTTAGCACAAGGATGGATGATCCGACACCTTATGGGAAAGACCGACTCGCTCGAGGAAGAGCATCGTACGAGTAAGATAGCTCGTAATACCATAGCCAGAGATCTGCGTGCTGAGCAGATAAGAGCTGACTGGCTTGAGGACAGAGTCCTGGAAAATAGTTGGAACATTCAAGAACTGCAAAATCAAGCACTTGCACCAGCACCGGCCCCTCCAGTGCCGGTAGAGGAGGATCCAGAAGAGGATCCAGAGGAGGATCCTGAAGAGGATCCAGAGGAGGACCCAGCTGAGGAAGCTGGAAATGCCGCACAGGATGACGGCAACGACAGTGACTTGGGGGATGGAGATGTAGACGACTGACTCGTCTCGTTTATATTATTTGTTTTCCTTCAGTTTATTATTTTCCACTTGTGTTTAAACTTGAGACTTTATAGTAGATTCGTATGTTTGATTTGCACTTTTGTAAGACGTTGAGATTTCAGTTAATCAAGTATTTCTTTTGACTATTTAACATACTGAGTTGACATAACTTAATAATTACTAAAGTACGAAGTAGGATAACTATATTGGATATATAGACTTATCGGGGTGTGTTTGTGTTGTGTTTCGAAGATCTAAATGGCGACTGGAAGACGTGGAAACCTTAACTTGACGCCCGAAGAGCTAGCTGCCATGATCCAGGAGCATGTGAACGCAGCATTAGCGGGTGTGCAGAACCAGCCGGCAGGTAACCATTACTAAGTTTTCGCGTGAAAATCTAATAGTGAGGTTAGTACAATTCCTTGCTGACTTCCTGTTCTCTGTCAGCAGGAGGGGGCTTTAACCCCTATAAGATGTTCCTTGACGCAAAGCCTAGCAAGTTCTCGGGGGCGGAAGGACCCATTGGACTGGTCCGCTGGATCGAAAAGTCGGAATCTGTTTTTGAAATGTGCAACTGCTTAGAGGCCAACAAGGTCAAATACGCCGCCTCAACGCTGGAAGATGGGGCACTGACATGGTGGAATGCCCAAGTCCAAACACGTGGACTGTTAGCTGCAAATGCTATGGCATGGACTGAGTTCAAGGCCCTGATTAAAGAGGAGTACTGTCCACGAGACAGAGTGCAACAGTTAGAGCAAGCTCTATGGAACCACAAGATGGCGGTATCGGAAATTGAGGCTTACACTGCAAAACACCATGACTTGGTATTTCTGTGTCCTGATTTGGCAAACACGGTGGAGAAAAGACTCGAGTTCTATCTCGGGGGTCTGGTTCCGGAAATTCAGGGTATGGTGATGTCTAGTAACCCTGTAACAGAACATCAAGCTATCCGATTGGCTCACAAACTCACCGATAAAGCGGTGGAACAGAAGAAACTGCCAGCACGGGGTACCACTGAAGTTGCCTCAGATAACAAAAGAAAGTTTGAAGACTCCACCATTCGACAGTCTTCGTCATCACATCCACAGCAAGGGAACCAGAAACGGTTCAATCACTACCACAACCACCGGGGTCATCAAAATCGTTCCAACAACAACAACAGCAACTACAACAACAACTACAACAACAACAACAACAACCAGAATGCAGGCGGTTATGTAGGTCGAAAGCCGCAGTGCAACCGCTGTAATCTCCATCATAACGGCCCTTGTGCCGGAAATCGCTGCCAAAGATGTGGCAAGATGGGACATGCGGCAAGGGATTGTCGTGGGGAAATTATGTCCCGACAAAATCAGAATCAGCCCCAAGGTCAGCAGCAGGGTATAAACCGGGGATGCTATCAGTGTGGTAGCACCGCTCATTTCAGAAAAGACTGCCCACAGTTGCGCAATAACAACAATAATGGTGGAAACAACCACAACAACCACAACAATAATGGGAACGGTGGCATAGGAGGTGCCAAGGGTCGCGCATTTACATTGGGCCGCGGGGAGGCCAGAAACGACGCGAACGTGGTCACCGGTAAGTTTCCCCTTAATGAACATTTTGCTTCTGTGCTTTTTGATACGGGTGCGGATAGGAGCTTTATATCTGAGTCTTTTAGGAAGAACCTAAATCTCACGCTTAAACCATTAGAGACCCCTTATGTGATAGAATTAGCCGATGGTAAATCTGTAAATGTGACCCAAATCGTGTCCGGCTGTCAACTCAAACTCGCGGGCCACACTTTTACCATTGATCTGATGACAACTACCCTGGGTAGTTTTGACGTGGTAGTCGGAATGGACTGGCTATCCGACGTTCGGGCTGAAGTTCTCTGCTTCGAAAAGTTTATCCGTATTCCACTCACGAACGACGAAATCCTGACGGTACAAGGCGACAAGGCAAGCGCCGTCACCAACATTATCTCCTTTATGCAAGCTCAGAAGTATCTTCGGAGAAAGAATTCCTTCGCTTTACTCGCACTAATTACCGAACAGCCTAAGGACGAGAAACGTATAGAAGACATCCCTGTCGTCCGTGATTTTTCCGATGTATTCCCAGAAGAACTACCTGGTCTTCCACCACATCGACAATTGGAGTTCGAAATCGAACTGGCAAGCAATGCAACTCCCATAGCCAAGGCTCCATACCGCCTAGCTCCAGCCGAGCTGCAGGAGCTGTCTACCCAACTTCAAGAGCTGCTAAAAAAAGGATTTATCCGACTAAGCGTTTCGCCATGGGGAGCTCCAGTCCTGTTTGTCAAGAAGAAGGACGGGACTTTCCGCATGTGCATCGACTATAGGGAACTCAACAAGGTTACAGTCAAGAACCGATACCCGTTACCTCGCATTGACGATCTATTCGACCAACTTCAAGGGTCAAGTTACTACTCTAAGATTGATTTACGGTCTGGTTACCATCAGCTACGCGTCAGGGAGGAGGATATCGCCAAGACGGCATTTCGCACTCGGTATGGCCATTACGAGTTCTTGGTCATGCCATTCGGTCTCACCAACGCACCTGCGGTGTTCATGGACCTCATGAACCGCGTGTGTAAACCATACCTCGACAAATTTGTCATTGTGTTCATCGATGACATACTCATCTACTCCAAAAGTAAAGAAGAGCATGCTGAGCATCTACGATTACTGCTAGGATTACTTCAACAGGAAAAGCCATATGCCAAGCTCTCGAAGTGTGATTTCTGGATCCGGGAAGTTCAGTTTCTCGGGCACGTCGTGAATGAAAAGGGTATCCACGTAGACCCTGCCAAGATTGAAGCCATCAAAAACTGGGAAGCACCTAAGACACCGACGGAAATCCGCCAATTCTTAGGATTGGCTGGTTACTACAGACGCTTCATCGAGGGGTTTTCAAAGATTGCACAACCGCTCACTACCCTCACCCAGAAAGGCATCAAGTATGCTTGGGGAGAAAAACAAGAAGCAGCATTTCAATTGCTGAAGCAGAAACTTTGTAGCGCACCCATTCTGTCCTTGCCAGAAGGGACGGATGACTTCGTAGTGTATTGTGATGCTTCCATTCAGGGATTGGGATGCGTACTCATGCAACGCGATAAGGTCATCGCGTATGCGTCGCGACAGCTGAAAGTTCACGAGAAGAACTACACGACGCATGACCTAGAATTGGGAGCAGTAGTGTTTGCACTTAAGATTTGGAGACACTACCTTTATGGAACGAAGTGCACAATCTTCACTGACCACAAAAGCCTCCAGCACATCTTTGATCAGAAGGAGTTGAACATGCGACAGCGTCGCTGGGTCGAACTCTTGAACGATTATGAGTGTGCCATTCGGTATCACCCGGGTAAAGCTAACGTGGTAGCTGATGCCCTCAGCAGGAAGGAACACTTGAAACCTCGTCGCGTACGAGCACTACAACTCACTATTCATTCGGGGCTACCCGATCAAATACGCGACGCCCAGTTAGAAGCAGTTAAGGAGGAAAACATCAAAGCCGAATCAGTGGGAAAAATGGAACGCGATTGGGAGGTAAAGACCAATGGAGCCCGGTATTTCATGAATCGCATATGGGTACCTCTCTACGGAAACCTCAGAGAGCTAGTCATGGATGAAGCTCACAAATCTCGATACTCTATCCATCCGGGTTCGGATAAGATGTATCAGGACCTTAAAGTTGCGTATTGGTGGCCTAACATGAAAGCCGATATAGCCACCTACGTGAGTAAATGTTTGACTTGTGCAAAAGTCAAGGTGGAGTATCAAAAGCCATCGGGGCTACTCCAACAACCTGAGATCCCAGTGTGGAAATGGGATCAGATCTCAATGGATTTCATCACTAAACTCCCGCGAACCTTGGGTGGTTGCGATACCATCTGGGTGATTGTGGATCGTTTAACTAAGTCCGCACACTTCCTAGCTATTAAAGAAACAGATAAGATGGAGAAGTTGACTCGCATTTACATCAAGGAAGTAGTTTCTCGGCACGGAGTGCCAACGTCCATCATCTCAGATAGAGATGCTCGCTTCACGTCAAACTTCTGGCAGTCACTCCAGAAAACGTTGGGAACACGCCTGGATATGAGCACAGCTTATCACCCTCAGACTGATGGTCAAAGCGAAAGGACCATACAAACCTTGGAAAACATGCTTAGGGCATGCGTAGTGGACTTCGGAAATAATTGGGAAATTCACCTGCCTCTAGTGGAATTCTCATATAACAACAGCTATCACACGAGTATTTCGGCAGCACCGTTTGAAGCATTATACGGTCGTAAATGTAGATCACCGGTCTGCTGGGCAGAAGTCGGTGACAGTCAACTCAAAGGCCCTGAGTTAATACTTGAGGCCACTGAAAAGATTGTACAAATCAGAAACCGCATGGCGGCGGCACGAGATCGACAGAAAAGCTACGCTGATCAACGACGCAAACCGCTCGAATTCCAAGTAGGCGATCGCGTTCTACTAAAGGTGTCACCCTGGAAGGGTGTAATCCGCTTCGGAAAACGGGGCAAACTTAACCCACGGTACGTAGGCCCGTTTGAAATCTTGAAACGAATTGGACCCGTAGCATACCAATTAGACCTCCCTGCCGAACTCAGTGGAGTTCACAATGTATTTCACGTGTCAAATCTGAAGAAGTGTCTATCAGATGAAACTTTAGTTATTCCATTGGATGAGATCCAAGTGGATGAACAACTACACTTCGTGGAAAAGTATTGAGATCATGGATCGTGAGATCAAGACTCGAAGGCACAGCAAGATTCCAATCGTTAAAGTTCGTTGGGACTCTAAGCGTGGACCGGAGTTCACGTGGGAAAGGGAGGACCAAATGAAAAGCAAATACCCACACCTCTTTGCAACTGAGCAGCAAACTAACGATACCAGTAACTAAATTTTCGAGACGAAAATTCTTTCAACAAGGGGATGATGTGACAACCTGGAAATTTCTCATACTTTCGTGTGCTATTGTTGACTAAATTCTTGTGCATGACACTTGGAAATCTTTGTGTATGACACTTGGAAATTTCTTGTAACGTTGCGTACCATTATAAACGAACTAACTCTTTGTGCGTGGCACTCTAAACATGTACGTTACATGCTAAACCACGTTTACTCAATTTTCGGGACGAAAATTCTTTCAACATGGGGATAATGTGATATCCCGGGTTTTTCAGATAACTTAAACGTAATACGTGTCAATCTAATTACGTGCTATGTGTACGAACGTGTACGAATTAAATGAATACGTGTTATGTGTTGTGTGATTGTTTTAGTGATTGAATATTTAGGTTTGATATGTGCACGAACTTAACCGAACCGCGACACGTTCCAAACCTTGGTTCATTGCGACTCTAGGAGTAACAAGTTTTTGAAACTCTAGCTAAAGTCAAGTTCTCGGCCATAAGATCAAAACCGAACCACTCAAGCTCCCTTGCGGCTGCATTCAAATCCAAACCAAACTACTTTAGTCTTTGGCCGCGAGATCACATCTAAACCAAACAAACTCACCCTATACCTCGGCCGAAAGATAAAACCCAAACAAACCCAACCCAAGTTCCTTGCGGCCGAGTGCTAAACCAAACCGTGACTCTCATCCTTCTTGCGCCTATATATACTAGCACTCATGCATGTTCTATACACAACACAAAACCCTAGTTTCATTGCCGTCGGCTGCCTTACTTTCTTCATCTTCTCGGTCGCAACAAGCAGCAAGCAACAGCTTTCTGCATCACCTCGGTCGCGAAACAGCCGCTCCCCATTCTTCTTCACGGTCGCAAACCAGCCTCCTTCTCGGTCACGGATCTTCTCGGCTGCAAGCAGTTTTTGATCACCGGATTTCTCTAGCTTAATCACGGTTCGTTTACCTTATCATATGATACAAGACCATAATCGGATACGTGTGTGTGACTTTGTTGTGTTCAGATCGTGTGATTGTATTGTCTCGGATAAATATGCATGCTTGAATGATTCATTGTCTCGGATTACATATATGCTTGAATGATTCATTGTCTCGGATTACATATATGCTTGAATGATTCATTGTCTTGGATTATATGTATGCTTGGATGCTTAGTTGTTGCGGATATATGTGTTTGATTGTATTGTTTTCAGAATATGTGAGTGTTAAGTAATCGGCTAAATTGATCATTGTTCATACGCAGAATTGTACTCGGAAATCATAAGTTAGCAAGTGTGTTTTGGTTGTAATAACTAGAAATAAGAACTAGGGTTTGCATGGATAGGTTATTAGTCTCAATCTATGAGTAGAAATCGGATTATAATCACCTAGGTTAACCGTATGAACGAATTGTGCGAATAAATTGTAACAATAATGCTGAAACAGTTTGCTGAGTGAAAGTTTCAGCCGACTTCATCAGGCTGTAACTTGGTCGTTAGTTGTCGAAAAACGGATTTTCTGATGTCTAGAACGTAGAGATTTGAATAAGGAATCTAATGGCGCTGGATTCATAATTTTCTGAAATCGTTTGATATTCTTAAAGGGCTAAACAAGTTCAGTAGGTAAAGCTGTTAAAATTCTGGAATTTTGTTGGTTGTTTATCAGACTAGATTTTAAAATCAGTAGGGAGTTGAGTCATGATTTTTGTACAGCAACTAGGTATAGAAATTTCCGGGCAACTCCAACTGAAATTTTGTTAATCGGACGATCAGTGATTTTTAAATAAATTCTTCCGTGGACTGCAGTCAGAAAGCAGTAAATCTGACTGCAGCTTAGTGGATTAATAATTATGGTTAATTGGTAAAGATTTAGGACTTGGAAAAATTATATAAATTTCTATGGTATAAATGTCACCTACTGTAAAAATATGGTAATTTTTAGAATGCTGGAACTATTTTATAAAAATCCTAGAAAACAGCTGAATAACTGAGTGTCGAGCAGAAAGTTGTTAACTTGTGATTTTATGCATTAAAGTGTTGCATGGATTTGGAATGTGTTCATGATAAGTTGTGTGATCACTATGATTATATGAGAATACTTGCATGCATGTTTGAGTGTTAGATATGTTTTTTGTGTGTATCACTTTGTGAGTAAATTGCGTGTGGAATTTGTATTGGTGTGATTACACACTGACGTGGAATTAATTGGTTTGTTAGGACGCAACTAGCGGTCCCATTCCTTATAACATCTTTGCCACACTAACCGAGCAAATAAAGGTGAGTTCACGGCCCCTAACTTTATCCGGTTTTTAAACAACAGGGGGAGAAACATGTATACACTCTCAAACTCAAACTCTTTACGTTATACGAATTTAACGTCACACAACTATACGGTAACTAAGTTAATGTTAATGTAATGTTATGGTCAGTATGCAGCTTTATCACTTAAGTCCTCGACAATCTCCTCGGATCGTTAGTATTTGGGTTAAATAGCGGGGGAATTATAAGTAGTACTACTGGGTCTGACGAGCCCCATCCGAGCTAGTCGCGCTAGCCGACCGGGTATGGTCAACGGGTGTATGATTGGCCTAACATCGCCATGGTCATGTGATAGGCCTGGCAAAACGGAGGCACAACTGTCAGCTTCGATCGCGAACACTTAGTGACATGACTTTAGGCTAGCTACCTATATACATTAATATTGAACTTAATTACGGAACTACTTAATATTCCGGGTTTGGAATATTGGAACATCAACTTATTATCCCGGGTTGGGGATAATGGAAACAACAACTTAATATTCCGGTTTGGGAATATTGGAAACAACAACTTATTATTCCGGGTTTGGAATAATGGAACTGATATGTTATCCCGGGTTGGGGATAACGGAGTAACAAACTAAAACCGAACAACAAATTTATGAAAACCTGTGAACTCACTCATCTTTAATGTTGACACTTGTTTCTTTACATGTTTCTCAGGACGCTAGGAGCTCTAGGTGCACGCACATGCATTGAACAAGACATCAATATAGAGTCTTATTTATTTATATTGTTTTGGGATTTTTCATTTGTTTTGGCGTTTGTGTTGGCGCCCGCATCATTACTTATTTATGCTTCCGCTCAAACTTTAAAAACTGATACTCATGCTAAATATTGGTAATATAAAATCGACAACAAATGATTTTGGAAAACGTATAATCAAATCATGTAGAGTCGTTCAACGTACTAGTGTTTCAGATTCTGGTTTGTTCACACGCCTCGCGGTAAAACTCCGCAAGTGGAAATTGAGGGTGTGACAATATTTATATACTAATTCAGTTTATTCAAAATTCATTTATTTTTAAAAAGTATTTTAATTATCAAACCGGTGCCGTCAACAGGTCTCGAACCCGGGACCTGTGATTTATCGTTACACACAGTCCACCGCTGGACTGTGTGTCTAACTTGGTTAATATACATATTTTTATTATACTTAACATCTAATTGCGAAAAGGATCCGGTTCGGTTAGAAAAAGAACATTTTAATTACAGAGAGTGTGTGTGTATCAAGGATCGAACTCGCGGCGTGTGATATGTAAGTGCACACAGTCCACCGCTGGACTGTGTGTCTAACCCGAGATAATATCCAAATTATAATAAACTTATAATCAACCTAACTTCGTCTTCTTCGTTACCGAATTACAGCCTACGTTTACTCTATTGTTTCTTGTTTAATTTGATTGACAAACATTCAAAAGATTAAAATGAAATGGCAGAGACGATTTTTAGAAGTAAACATACCGGAGAACGATTTATCTCAGAATTCCGGCAAGTCGTCTGTAACATCCGTCAAAAACGGATTTACCAAACCCGCTCCGTTTATCAACCGAACAGTCAGTTAAAATTTTCGTTGCGAATTAAATGCCCAAAATAATTTTAAACGATACATAATCAATTATTATACAGGGTTATATAATTAGTTTTTGAAAAACTATTAAAAATCGCAAAATAAAAATGTTTTGTTTCTACCGGGTTTCGAACCCGGGTCTGTACCGGTTCAACAAACAACTTATCACCCAGCCGATCAACCGCTCCGCCACTTTGATTTTCTGATAATAAAAGGAATCAATTAATTCAAATAATAAAGTGCGGAAGTCAAATTCAGTCAATTAGCGCCCAAATAGCAGTCGTCGGAAATCCCGACGACTTCGCCGATAATTTACGTTTCCGCTCAAGTTAACCGAAGAATTAACTCCCACGACGGTTATAACCGACGTCTGAACCCGCGACATCAGTCGTAACCGCCGGAGAACGGCTGACTTCGAATTGAGACCGAATTCAGACCCCATACATCTCGATACTACCCTATAAATTCACCCACAACTCACCAGAAACCTTTCACTCTCAAATCGCACCCTTTCTCGGCGAAAACTCACTCGCCGGAAATATTTTGTACGTCGCCGGAAAACCGAGTCCTTAATCTCTGAGCTTTACTGAACCCCCTAAACTTATACCGAAGTCACCCACACCCTTTGTAAGCTTTCTGAAGATTCTCTGCTGCAAGACACTCGTCGCCGGAAGAGATTGCTGTCGCCGGAGTTCTGCCGGAAAACAGAGGAAAGCCAGTCGGTACTTTTCACGCCTAATTTCCTTTCTTTTTACTTTTATCTCATCTGTAATTAATCATAAAACGCTAAAGAAACCTTAATCAACACTTCGAACCAGTCAGTCGTCACTTCTGGGTATAACACAACGAAGAAGATGAAGTTTGGTAAACACATAAGTATAATTAAAATCAAGTTATTTATCGGGTTAGACACACAGTCCAGCGGTGGACTGTGTGCACATTTAACGCAAAGGTCTCGAGTTCGAATATTGTTTCCACACACACTGCCTTAATAAAAATTCCTTTTTTGTAAACTGAACCGGATTGATTTATGTATATGTTAAGTATATTAATAACCGGAATAATAACCAAGTTAGACCCACAGTCCAGCGGTGGACTGTGTGTATGTTTAATCAAAGCACACGAGTTCGAGTCCGGTCTTCTGCATCGACCCGGACAATTATCTTACCTTTTTAAATAAGTCAGAAATGAAAACAAATAGTTTGTATTTAAGTATAATAAAAATTGGATTATATAACATGTTAAACACACAGTCCAGCGGTGGACTGTGTGTTACACAACCCACAGGCCCCGGGTTCGAGACCTGTGGAGCGCACCGGTTCTCTGGATTAAAAATCGTTTTTAAAGTAAAGGATTTCTGTTTAAATCTAATTAATATATATATATATAATTAAAATCAGATATATAACGGGTTAGACACGTAGCTCAGTTGGTAGAGCTGCGTGCACGCGTACGGGAGGTCTCGGGTTCGAGCCTCACTCAGCGCACAACAATACGCACTCGAAACGGTCAACGGTCAAGTCAACGGTCAGAAAAAGTCAAAAATTTTTTATTTTTATTTAATTATTTTAATTAAAAATCAATTAAAAATACTTAAAAATAACATTTTTAAGGTTAGAAAATAGCCTCGAACTCACAAAAATACACCCAACAATCCTACTAAAATAGATTAATAAAATCCGTTTACTTACCAAACCATAATGCGATTTATCTAGGTTGATCTCACTCGTGGTTAAAACCACTTCGCGTGCACTCAACATCATCAACCGAACGCACCCACTGTGAGTGAATTCTTACAAATTCCCCTTTTTATTCATGTTTTGGGGTGTATCATGTGTCGCTTAAACTAATTCTCTTATGCAAACTCGTGCTATACCATTATATGATCTAAACTAGAATGTAACTATTGTTGGTTGTGATGTATTACATATTGTCAAAGTTGTATGCAAATTATTTAGGCCCATCAGTTCCTCGTGGGAGACGAGTTGAACAACGCGTGCCTTTAAACTCATTCATTAGGCCCATCAGTTCGTAGAACAACGCGTGCCTCAAAACTTTCATTAGGCCCATCAGTTCGTAGAACAACACGTGCCTCAAAACTCATTCATTAGGCCCATCAGTTCCTCGTGGGAGACGAGTCGAACAACGCGTGCCTCAAAACAATCATTTGATGTGTGTGTGTGCAATATTCAATATTATGTGTTGTGTGAATAAATTTACATCTACATTTACTCATATGTGGTTATGCACATTATTCATAATCAATTTAATAAACTCGTTCAAATGATTTTCCATAGGATTCACTCGCCAACTTTATGTTGATCCAAAACCTTTTTACACATGATACAGGTGAACAGGTTGAAGCAAGGAAAACATAGGAAATGCCTTAGAAGAGAACAAAAAAGCTTAGATTGATAGTTAGAACATGTTGTATCATTTATTGTAAATTTCCATTAAATTGTATTAATGAATATGAAACGTATAATAAATGTCATGAGCTTTGATGATAACCCAGTTATGCCCCGATCACCTTTTCCGCTGCGGGTCGGGGTGTGACAGATTGGTATCAGAGCCATGACTATAGGGATATAGGATAGGTTATTAGACCCTTAGAGCCTATACTATAGTCTGCCTAAATTTTAATTGATTAGGTGGTTACATACAAACTTGTGATATTTATTTGTTTCATATTTGTTTATATTTACAGTCAAACATACATGCTTATATACATATTCATTATACATATATCAATGTTCATACATTCAATTCATTTTCATACTCTCATTATTCAAGGATTTTGTTGCAATTTTCAAATCTCATCAAAGTAAGTTCTGCGACGGGCATGTAGTAACCGGAAGGGTACAAGTACCGGTAGTCGGAACGTCCTGTCTAGGTTGGCATTCGTATAAATCCAAAATAACGGACCAGTTTGCCTACCTGGGGACTAACGATGAGAGTACGACGGACCTATTAGGCCAAAGCATGCCACACCAAACGTCGTTCGAACTAACCCCACTTTGAGATGTCACCGTGTCCATGCCTGGGCACATTCCGAATATCATACGTTACATATTTCTCGATTTTCTCCGGGTTTTAGTGTACGTAACCAGGCTAACACATGCGAACCATATGAAAAACCCGGTAATCATGGGGGCCCACGTGATTACGAAGGTGAAGTATGGCGGCTTCTCGAATTTGATCTTTGATGTCGGTTATGATTTGCGAACATAGAAGACGAATGGAGTTCGCATAACCCTTTCGACTGAGTGCATCGGCCACCACATTTGCCTTGCCAGGGTGGTATCGAATTTCACATCGTAGTCATTTAGAAGTTCGACCCATCTTCGTTGCCTCATGTTTAACTCCTTTTGGTTGAAGATATGTTGAAGACTCTTGTGGTCAGTGTATATTTCACACTTACTACCATAGAGATAATGTCTCCATATCTTAAGAGCAAACACAACGGCTCCAAGTTCTAGGTCGTGGGTGGTGTAGTTCTTCTCATGAGTTTTGAGTTGTCTAGAAGCATAAGCTATCACCTTTCCTCTTTGCATTAGAACACAGCCTAGTCCTTGCCCTGACGCGTCGCAATAAACCACGAAGTCATCACAACCTTCAGGAAGAGTGAGAATTGGTGCATCACAGAGTTTTTGTTTAAGGGTTTGGAAGGCTTCTTCTTGTTTGGGTCCCCATATGAAGGGTTTTCCTTTATGAGTTAAAGCCGTGAGTGGTACAACAATGCGGGAGAAATTTGAAATGAAACGGCGATAATAACCAGCCAAACCAAGGAATGATCTTACTTCGGTTGGTGTACGTGGCGCTTGCCATTCTTGTACTGCTTTGATCTTTGAGGGGTCGACATGTCATTAACAACATGTCCAAGGAATTGTACCTCTTTTAACCAGAATTCGCATTTGGAGAATTTGGCGTAAAGCTTTTCATTCTCTAAGAGTGTAAGGATGAGTCGAAGGTGCCGTTCATGATCATACTTAGACTTTGAATAAATGAGGATGTCGTCGATGAAGACTATAACAAAACGATCGAGATAGGGTTTGCAGACTCTGTTCATTAGATCCATGAAGACAGCTGGAGCGTTGGTTAAACCAAATGGCATGACCATGAATTCATAATGACCATAACGAGTTCGGAAGGCGGTCTTTGGGACGTCTTCTTCATGCACTCTGAGTTGATGATAACCAGAACGAAGGTCGATTTTTGAAAAACAGCTAGCGCCATGAAGTTAGTCAAGAAGATCATCAATGCGAGGTAATGGATAGCGATTTTTTATCGTTAACTTGTTGAGTTCTCTGTAGTCGATGCACATGCGAAACGTTCTATCTTTCTTCTTCACAAAAAGGACAGGTGCACCCCAAGGCGAGGAGCTAGGACGTATGAATCCTTTGTCAGTCAACTCTTGCAATTGACTGGCTAGCTCTTGCATTTCAGAGGGGGCTAACCTATAAGGAGACTTTGCAACTGGTGTAGCACCAGGTATAAGATCGATACGAAATTCGACTTCTCTCACGGGAGGAAGTCCTGAAATGTCGTCAGGAAAAACTTGCGGAAAATCATTTACTACTGGGATGTCTTCAAGTTTCTTCTCCATAGTTCCCTTTTTGATGACATGGGTTAAAAATGCGACATAATTCTTGCGAAGATATTTTCGAGCTTGAAGACAGGACATTAATCTGAGCCCTTTCGATGAGGTTTCTCCAAAGATTCGTAGAGTCTAACCGTTTGTAAGAGGAATGCGTATAAACTTTTCGCGACATACAACCTCAGCCTGATGTTGGCTGAACCAGTCCATACCAATTATAATGTCAAAGCTTCCCAACTTCATAGGAATGAGGTCAACTGGAAAGTCGTGATCGTTTAAGGTGAGAGTACAATTTCGTATAATAGAGTTTAATGAGATCGGTTTCCCGTCAGCAACTTCTACTGTTATGGATTCCATGAGCTTATCACGAATTTGGTTTAGGATGGGTTCAAACTCTAAGGACACAAAACTTTTATTTGCGCCAGTATCAAAGAACATGGATGCATAACTACCATTGATAAGGGACGTACCGTTAACCACATTGCTGTCAGCTCTAGCCTGATTAGCGTTGATGTTGAAAGCTCTTCCTCTTGCAGGTGGAGGAGCTTGGTTAGCTTGATTCACCAGATTTGCTTGGGCTTGAGCATGTATAATGTTCACCAAACGTGGACAAGTGTTTCTAAAGTGGCTTGGGTCTCCACAATTGTAGCAAGCCCGCATAGGTTGCACCATGGGATAGTTGGGTTGGTAGTATGATTGGGCTAAATGTTGGGTAGGTGGTAGTAGTAGGGGTTGTTGGGCTTGACCCATTATTTGATGATGGGTTTGAGTTGAGGGCTGGTGGCGGTTCGTTCGCTGAGGTATGCGACAGGTTTGAACAGTGTGACCTGCGCGACCACAGCCTGTGCAATGTTGACAGGGATGATCAGGAAAGTGATGGTATTGGCAACGGTTGCATTTTGGTAATGGGCCAGAGTATGGCCTTTTATATGGTGCAGGTGAGGGGGCAACTGGGGTAATAGGTGCAGCAGGGATAGGGTAATTGGTTTGTGTGACAGCGAAGTTTCTGGTGTTACGTTTCCTCTTGTTAGCAAACTTAGAGGAGGAGGTGGAATGGTTTGAAGTTTGGCCCTCAACGGGGGCTTTCTTTTTCTCTTCTTTAAATTTACCGTTAAGAATTCGATTCTCGGTTAGTTCAGTAGCTAGTTCCATAGCAGCTTCAAGTGTTACTGGCGAAGTGCTGAGAACTGAATCTTGAATTTTCGAGGGAAGACCTCGAATATAATGCTCGACTAAGCGGTAAACTGGGGTGAACAAGTTAGGGACCATCTGGTTCAACTCTAAAAACCTCTTGTTGTAGGAAGTATGATCTCCCTCCTTTTGCTTCAATGAATGAAATTCGTCCTCTAACTTTTTAATCTCACTTCTAGGACAGAAACGTCTCGTCATGATTTCCCTTAACTCCTCCCACGTTAAGGCCATTGCATCTTCGATTCCCCTCTTACCCTTTTCAGTATTCCGCCAAGTAAGAGCTACCCCAAATAGTCTCCCGGTTGCGTATCGTACCTTGCGATCCTCGGGACAATCGCAGTTGAGGAAGGTATTTTCCATTTCCTCAAACCAGTGGAGGAGAGCAGTGACACCTTCGGTCCCTTCAAATTTCGGAGGATCGCAAGACTTGAAATGTTTATATGAGCACTTGTTGGTAGGAGGGTTTCCGATGTTCTGGTCTTCTTGCTGGGGAGGATTGGTGGGATTTGTGGCGAGAGCTTGTTGTACTTGAACCACAATGTCAGGAAGTACCGCAGCCATTTGTTTTGCGATTTGAGTGGCCAAGCGTTCGTGTGACCTTCCTGATCTTCTACCCCCTCGTTGTTGTCTAGCCGACATCTACAGGAACATACATAAGAAGATTGTGAGTTTATGGAGTCTTTTTAGGTGTCATGTGTCTTAAAGAAAATGAAAATAACATAAATATCAATAATGCAACTACATCCATATGATGTCTTGGGTTTGCTCATGTTGGGCCTCAAATGTCCCCCATACCTTCACCTGTATAGTCATGTGGGCCCCCATGACTATTGGCTTGGTAGGGTCCACGTTAGTATTGGCGGTTTAACACTCGCATCACCCGAATGAAAACCATGAAATATGTTTACGAGATGTATGATCGGAATGTGTCCAGGTGTAGACACAATGACAACTCAAAGTGGAGTTAGCTCACACGACGTTTGGTATAGAATGCTTTGGCCTAATAGGTACTTCGTACTCTTATCGATAGTCCCCAGGTAGGCAAACTGGTCCTTTATTTTAGATTTATACGAATGCCAGCCTAGACAGGACGTTCCGACTACCGGTATTTGTACCCCTCCAGTTACTACATGCCCGTCATGAGAACTCACTTTGATGGAATTTGAAAATACAAAAATCATTGTAAAACAATCGTGAAAATGATGTGGTGTGTGCTTGCATGGATATGATATGTTATGAGAATATGATTCATGATATGCATTATATAATAATATGTACTTATGAACATGCTTGCATAACATTGAATGTAACATTATACATAAAACATATAAACATCATGAAATTTGGCATGTAACACACAAAAATTTTAAAAATTCTAATCAACTATAGTATAGGCTCTAAGGGTCTAATAACCTATCCTATATCCCTATAGTCATGGCTCTGATACCAATCTGCCACACCCCGACACGCAGCGGAATAAGAGTCGGGGCATAATTGGGTTATCACCAAAGCTCATGATATTTACTAATATGTTTCATATTTATTTAAATCAAAATTAAATCCTCAATATTCCAAACATGTTCATACAAATACAAAGAAAATAATCAACTAAACAATCCAAGCTCTAAACCAGTTTATTCTTCTAAGTCAATCCTATGTGTTTCTTGCTGTAGCTGGATCACCTGTATCATGTGTAAAAATGGGGGTTTTTTGGGTCAACATAAGTTGGCGAGTGAACCTTGTTAGTTAAACATTTATTATTGATTTCTTGTTATCATTATTAAGGAAAAATTGTGCAATAGTCATATGTGAGCAAATGTAAATAATCATACAATAACAATAACAACCACAAACAATAACATACAATAACATATCAACTTGCATAAATATATAATGTCACACCCCGACCCGCAGCGGAATAAGAGTCGGGGCATAATTGGGTTATCACCAAAGCTCATGATATTTACTAATATGTTTCATATTTATTAAAGTCAAAATTACATTCTCAATAATCCAAACATGTCCATACAAATACAAAGAAAAATAACCAACTAAACAATCCAAGCTCTAAACCAGTTTATTCTTCTAAGCCAATCCTATGTGTTTCTTGCTGCAGCTGGTTCACCTGTATCATGTGTAAAAATTGGGGGGTTTTGGGTCAACATAAGTTGGTGAGTGAACCTTGTTAGTTAAAACATTTATTATTGATTTCTTGTTATTTTTATCAAGGAAAAATTGTGCAATAGTCATATGTGAGCAAATGTAAATAATCAAACAATAGCAATAACAATCCACAAACAATAACATACAATAACACATGAACTTGCATGAATATATAACATGAATGAAACTGTATATGTTGGCAACGTCACTTTCACGCTCATAATGTAATGGGGAACGGACGGCCTATGATAAATGTATGTACTGAAAATGATAAATGTCTGTGCGATCAAGGCTCAATCAAACGGAGCCGATCGTATGTTGGCAACGCCAGGTTCACGCTCATAATGTAATGGGGAACTGCTCAACGCTCATAATGTAATGGGGAGCGGCGGCCTATGAAATTGCATGTACTGAAAATAATAAATTAAATCTAAACAATAACCACACAACGGTTGATACAAGCTGAATACACATTTGTTCATGACATGATGTATGCACAATGATTTAAATATAATAAATGGTAAGACACATGATACACTCCAAAAACGTGATTAAAACGGGGAATTTGTAGAGATTCACTCACATTGGGTGCGTTTGGTTGGAGACGATGAGATGCGCACGAGTTTGAAGGATTGAACAATGAGGATTAACTAACCTAAATAATAACGGAAAGTATAGTTAATGAGTGGATTTTATTAATAATTTTATTAGGATTTTTAGATATATTTTTGTGAGTTTAAGGCTATTTCCTATCTTTAAAAACATTATTTTTAAGTATTTTTAATTGATTTTTGAATTAAATTAAATAAAAAAATATATATAAAAAAATGTTGACTTTTGCGTTGACCATTGACTGTTTGACTGCTTGACCGGTTTTATTGTGTAAATGTATGCGCCGGGCAGGACTCGAACCCGAGACCTCCCGTACGCGTGCACGCAGCTCTACCAACTGAGCTACGTGTCTAACCCGAAATAATCCTGTTTTTAATTATATTTATATACTAATTCAGTTTATTCAAAATTCATTTATTTTTAAAAAGGATTTTAATTATCAAACCGGTGCCGTCAACAGGTCTCGAACCCGGGACCTGTGATTTATCGTTACACACAGTCCACCGCTGGACTGTATGTCTAACTTGGTTAATATACATATTTTTATTATACTTAACATCTAATTGCGAAAAGGATCTGGTTAGGTTAGAAAAAGAACATTTTAATTATAGAGAGTGTGTGTGTATCAAGGATCGAACTCGCGGCGTGTGATATGTAAGTGCACACAGTCTACCGCTGGACTGTGTGTCTAACCCGAGATAATATCCAAATTATAATAAACTTATAATCAACCTAACTTCGTCTTCTTCGTTACCGAATTACAGCCTACGTTTACTCTATTGTTTCTTGTTTAATTTGATTGACAAACATTCAAAAGATTAAAATGAAATGGCAGAGACGATTTTTAGAAGTAAACATACCGGAGAACGATTTATCTCAGAATTCCGGCAAGTCGTCGGCTCTGTTTTTACGGATTTCGACTGAGCGAATAAATTAACAGTTTTGATTAGCTAATTGTGGAATTGAAGTACTAAACAAGAGTTATCAGAAGGTTTGAATGTCTATACCGTTTTACAGTGGAAGATAAGAATTTTCAGAAGTTTTCCGGCGAGAGGGAATTATCCGATATCGACGTCTGAAATTGATTCCGATTGAAGGGTTTGAGTTAGCAATAGCTTAACAACTGATAGATAATGAAAGAATTGAGAGACTTACTGATTTGATGCAAAACACGGTTTTCCGGCGAAAGTCCGGCGAGTTCAAATAGCTTCTCCGGCGAACTGAAAGTTGTGCGAAAATGCAATTGAAGGTTTGCAGAATGTGTTTGAGTCGCGAGAGGGGACAATGATTGAAGTAATTCAGGAATTGCAGACTTTTCAGTTATTAAAACCTATCCCACATGAATTCAAGTCCATTCAAAGCTAAATTGATTGGAGGTGTCGGTGTATCGGTTATAATCGGTAAACCGCGAATAATCAAACGTTTTTGGACGTTTGGTGACCGATTTCGGTTACAGTTAGCGTAACCAGGTTGATTTATGATTGACCATAAAATTTAATTGTTTCCTAGAATTTACAGAAAACATCAAGTGGCGGAGTGGTTGTATGTGTGTGTGATAAGTCTTTGAGCCTAAACCCAGCTGACCCGGGTTCGAGTCCCGGCAGCCTATTTTTCTTTTTATTTATTTTATTTTTACTTTTTATCAATTATAACTTTTATATTCTAGTTTGTTTATTAATTATGCATCATTAAAAATTAAAATTGACATAAATACGCAACGAAACATTTATAACTTGATATTAGATTACAAACGGAGCGGGTTTGGAAAACCCGTTTTTGACAAATGTTACATATAACATGAATGAAACTGTATATGTTGGCAACGTCACGTTCACGCTCATAATATAATGGGGAACGGACGGCCTATGATGAATGTCTGTGCGATCAACGGTCAATCAAACGGAGCCGATCGTATGTTGGCAACGCCCGGTTCACGCTCATAATGTAATGGGGAACAGCTCAACGCTCATAATGTAATGGGGAGCGGCGGCCTATGATATTGCATGTACTGAAAATGATAAATTAAATCTAAACAATAACCACACAAACAGTTGATACAAGCTGAATACACATTTGTTCATGAATATGATGTATGCACAATGATTTAAATATAATAAATGGTAAGACACATGATACACCCCAAAAACTTGATTAAAACGGGGAATTTGTAGAGATTCACTCACATTGGGTGCGTTCGGTTGAAGATGATGAAATGCGCACAAGTTTGGAGGATTGATCAACGAGGATTAACTAACCTAAATAACAACGGAAGGTATAGTAAATGAGTGGATTTTATTAATAATTTTAATAGGAGTTTTAGATATATTTTTGTGAGTTTAAGGCTATTTTCTATCATTAAAAACATTATTTTTAAGTATTTTTAATTGATTTTTAAATTAAATAAATAAATAAAAATATATAAAAAATGTTGACTTTTGCGTTGACCATTGACCGTTGACCGGGACTGTTGACTGTTTGACCGGTTCATGTGTGCGCCGGGTAAGGCTCGAACCCGAGACCTCCCGTACACGTGCACGCAGCTCTACCAACTAAGCTACGTGTCTAACCCGAAATATTTCTGTTTTTAATTGTATTTATATACTGTTTTAATTTATTCAAAATTCATTTATTTTTAAAAAGAATTTTAATTATCGAACCGGTGCCGTCAACAGGTCTCGAACCCGGGACCTGTGATTTAATGTTGCACACAGTCCACCGCTGGACTGTGTGTCTAACTTGGTTAATATACTGATTTTTATTATACTTAACATCTAATTGCGAATGGATCCGGTTCAGTTTAAAAAGGAACATTTTAATTACAGAGAATGTGTGTGTGTCAAGGATCGAACTCGGGACGTAAGCGTATTGTTTGCACACAGTCCACCGCTGGACTGTGTGTCTAACCCATTTATAATACCGATTTTAATTAATCTTATAATCATAATAGACTTCATCTTCTTCGTTCAGTTCACAGACAATGATTAATCAACTCTTTCTTGCTTAATTCGATTAATAGACGTACTAATGATTTATATGTAACGGATAGGAAAAGTTTTGGGAATGAACATACCGGAATGATGATCTTTCTCAGAACTCCGGCGAAGTCGTCGGCTCTGTTTTTATGAACTTCGACTGAGTGAACAAATTAACAGTTTTGATTAGCTAATTGTGGAATTGAAGTACTAAACAAGAGTTATCAGAAGGTTTGAATGACTATACCGTTTCACAGCGGAAAATAGGATTTTCAGAAGTTTTCCGGCGAGAGTTGATTATCCGATAACGTCGCCTGGGATTGATTCTGGGTGATGGATTGATGTTAGTAATGGTCTATCAATGGAATGGAACAGAAAGAGTCGAGTCATTTACCGTTTTGAGGTGAGTCTCGGTTTTCCGGCGACTTGCAGAGAATTCCGGCGATGATCAGAAAGTAATTCCGACGACCAGAAAAATAGAGTAAACGCGAGAATAGAAGTTCTGAGAATGTAATTGAGTCGCGAAATGAAGCTTTTGTTGAAGTAATTCCAGAAGTGAAAGTTTTCGGTAATAAAAACCAAACATCACCTGAATTCAAGTTCATTAACGACTGAATTGATTTAAGATGTCGGTTTATCGGTTATGATCAAGATTCCGCGAGCACTCAACCGTCTTGGACGGTTTGAAAGCCGATATCGGTTTCAGTTGGCGCAACAGGTTGATTTTCGGTTATAGATATGATTTAATTGTTTCCTAGAATTCACAGAAAACATCAAGTGGCGGAGTGGTTATATGTGTGCGTGTTAAGTCTTTAGACTCACCCGGCTGCCCCGGGGTTCGAATCCCGGCAGCCGGTTTTCTTTTTTTATTTATTTTTTTTTCACTTTTTATTAATTATAGTTTTTAAATTCTAATTTGTTAATTAATTATGCATCGTTCAAAATTAAAATAAGCATAAATACGCAACGAAAAATTTATACTTTACATTCGATTACAAACGAAGCGGGTTTGAAAAACCCGTTTTTGACAAATGTTACAGTTGTAATACGCAAAGTTCAAAGAAAATCTCTTGGAAGGATTGGTTTGGCATGCAAAATCATTCTACCAGTTCCTAGCTAGTAGCTGCTTATATGAATACATAGATAGCACAATCATATATGCAAGTACATGAAAATGATAGCTCAAGTGGCATCTTATTTTTTTGTTATTTTTTATATATATTAAATCACATTCAGGGGTAATATATGTACTTTAACATTCATTGTTTGTCAGAATTGATATGTTCCACAATAATGTAAGGTCTTTTATAGTGCCTAACAAAATAAAACTCTGTCAGGGATTGTAAATATGAAATAGTTATATGGTGTGAATTTAAAGATCAATAAAACAAAGAAATGTATCACAAGCTCAAACAAAGGTTCAAGTGAAGATCAACACAAACAAATTAAGAAATTCTACCACAACATGCTCAATATTGAATAAACCGGAGGTTTATTGCTTTCCTTTGGGATGGAACTAATTCGAGTCATGCAAGATTACTAATGATGTTTGTATTTCTCGTTCGGCTTATCAACTTAGTTTTTCCACTTAGTTGTGGCCAGAGACGGACCCACATATACGAGGTCGAGGTCATTTGAGTCCAACGAGTTTAAAATTTTAAGTAGAGTGTATATAGACTGATTTCTGAGTAACCCCATGTACACAATTCAAAGTTTAACCTAGTGGTAAACCCTTTGCTATTTAACTATAGGGTCACAAGTTTGAGTCTAGGTAGCGCCAGTTTTTTCAAAAAATAATAATAATAATAATAATAATAATAATAATAATAATAATAATAATAAATGCATCCTAGGTAAATTTAAGGTTTACTTGTTCACAATCCATCCAAACGCACGCATCCATGTAGATGCTAAGACACGGACTGTGACCAAACGAGACTAAATCGATTACTTACCGTCCTTTATCTCCGTCTCAACCTTTGTCTCGATCGCATGCCTCCATATCAATTTCACATAGGTGCCTTCATGAGTCACGTCGTCATTATGATTTATGATTTTGTGAATATGTCAAATTTGAAGTTTAGGTCTATAGTATTCCTAAAAAAGAAAGTTTGAGTATCTCAATTTGTTAAAACTTGAATTTTAGTGAGCTAATATTCCCATACCTTTCTTCTCTATCTCTCTCTATATATACATAGATATATAGAGAGAGACAGAGTGAAAAAGTGTAGGAATAAGATCTAAGGGGTGTGGGAATGGTGAGAGCCGAATTTTAAGGCTATTGAAATGATTTGTGTAAAGAATGTTTGAAATGATTAATTTGTGAAAAGAATGTTTGAATTCTCATCTTCAAATAGTACTCCTTAAAAAATTGAATCGGAAGATCTTCATATAGTATTCAAAAAAAATTGAATTGAATTTTAGGAATAACGATTATGTATATTTATTACGATATCGTATTTAATTATGTTCCTGCTTGACTCGAAAATTTTAACATATGAGAAATCTGACCACCAAAAAAAAAAAGATGACCCCATGGGAAAAAAATCATGGGTCCATCGCTAGTTGTGGCACATTCACTTTAACTACTTGCTTTCTTGTACGTCAAAGGTGTTGGGTTTTATATATGTCCATCGTTGTTGAGATCAGATGAAGGGTGCATAGTATTATCGAACTCGAAAACACAAAATTTGATTTGGATTGAATTGAATACAAATATGTGATTTTCCATTTGATTCAATTTGAAGTTTGAATTCAAATTACGCACATTATTTTTATTTATATATACACACACGTATAGAAACACACAGACAACTACAAAGGGGCTTTCAAGACTTTAAATTCCAATATTTAATGTTGGATAAATTACATCTTTCATCCTTTATGTTTATACCAAATTTCAATCGATTCCTTTACCTTTAAAATTGTCAAGGATCATCTTGTATGTTTTAGAAACCTTGCACCATATTTCCTTTGGCCTGCTTTTTGTTGAACGGCTAATAGTACACAACGTCTAATTACTACTAAATTACACCAAATTATCACCTTGCTTGTGATCGAACCCATAACCTCCCACTAAGAGTCAAGATTCTTTACCAATTGAGCTAACCCCACATTGGCATGTCCTTAGCCCTAACCTGATTAATTTTCATGGTTAAATCTAGTCATGTGGACCCAACATGAGTTTTAAAAGTTTTAAAAATATATATTAAAAACCAAATGTCTTCTTTCACCTACACACACACAAAACTCAAGCCCCCCTCCCCTCTAAAATCAAGTGCGCCGTTATCACCTGTGTGCAGACCACCACCTACTGTCAACCACCACCACAACGGGCCTGAGCAAGTTTACCCCCCCCCCCCCCACACACACACAGATCGCTGTTGATGGTGATGATGCCTTAGGCAGGAAGGTTGGTGATGTAAAACGGTTGTTTAATTCATGTCTTGGTGGATGGATTTGTGATCTGATTTGGTGTGATGGGTTCTAGGGTTCATGCCTATTAGATTTGTAGCTAGAGTTGGTGGTGTGGATTTTTGGTAGCCGGATTGGTGGTCGGATTGTTGGTAAAAGGTGGTTTCAAGATATTGTGGTGATGGTTGTTGGTGGGAGGTTTTCAAAGATGGTGGCGATGGTTGGTTGTGGGTGGGATGGTGGAGATACGGGTGGTAGGTGAAGGTGGCGGGTACTGGGTGGCCAGTGTGAGAGGGGGGGGGGGGGGTTAGAAAGAGAGTGTGTTAGTACCTCACGTGGAGTCCACATGGGACCATTTAACGTTAAAAATTAATCATATTTTGGCCAAAGGACATAGGGTGCAAGATTTTAAAAACATAAAGCATGATCCTTGAGAATTTGAAAGGTAAAGGAAGTCCACTGATTTATGATATAAACATAAATGATAAGAAGTGTAATTAACCATTAAATGTTTAATATAATGATCAACAAGATAAGAAAATTCCCTAAAATCACTAAATATCTATAAATATAAATCCATAAATAGTAGTCGGATTTAAGTTTTTTGTATTTAATTTCTAAGTCGTTTAGTTTGTTATTAGTTTGATGGCATGTTAATTGATTTTGACTTCTATAGCACTTTGTCAATTAAGTGTGTTTGGTGTTTGAAATTCGAATACAACTTTAAATTTTGAATTGATTTCAAATTCAATTCAAACTCAGTAAGTGGATTTGAATTCAGCTTCAAGTTTTCAACCTTCGAATACTTTAATTCAACTATTCGAAATTCGATACGTTAAACACAATTACAATAATGGGTTGGTGGAAGACCGTGTCTCCATTATCATAGTTTTGATTACTTACTTTATTTGTAGTTTAAAGTTTTAGATTTCATATATATATATATATATATATATATATATATATATATATATATATATATATATATATATATATATATATATATATATATATATGCCACAAACCCAAGGATATCATCGGTTGGATTTACTCATTTGCATTTAATTCTTAAACCGTAAATTTCAACCATAAGCAACAAAAGATTGCATTTACACAACTAATACTAGCATTACAAAATTCCATGCCCAAAAATCTAAAATGTAAATTGTCTGAACAAAATAAATCATAAGTAGGATGCCAGTTCAGGATGAGGGAATAAGCGTTCAACCGATGCCCAGACATCCACAAGCTTTCAACCGGGCCTATACTTCAACATGATGTGCATACTAAAAGTTAGCTACATTGAGTGAGTTCTAGTTTAATTGGGCAAATATAAACTTTAACAAAACATAATCATAATATACACATAGGGCACATCATTACATTACATAACTTTGGATAACATAATGTAACACTTTACTATGAACTTCAACATGCATAACTATAGAATGCGTAGTTGTACAACGAATGGTAAGCCACAATAGCATAGCCCATTTATCCTAGGTCATGGTGTTAACTTTAGACGCTTTTATTACCACAACGTTAATTTTAGACGTTTTTTCTTCGATATTAACTTTAGACATTGGCGCTAACTTTAGACATGATAAGTCTCCTTTAGACTTTAACAATATAACACATACTTTAGATACCTTACACGTTATCACTTTATCGTTTAGTTTAAGTTTAGAAAACTATGTGTGTGTTAGGATTAAAATTTAGAGAATATTAACTTTAAACATGTTTCTTCATTACATTCACTACACTATGAGGCTAGAAGCCATTTTATTGCTTTCTTTTCAAAATAATACTTAAAAATACTTTATCAATGATGCACATTGCCCCCAAAACATTATGTAAAAAGGGTTTTAAAAACTCATCTATGGCTATAGCTATGAACTTACTATATTGACCTTCTCCGAATACCTGTACAATTAATTCAAATCTGAGCAAAGGTTTACATGTTAATTTGTTAAACTTTTCGCATTAACCATACAAAACTTGCAAATATTTCCTGGCCTTGTGAATACTATATTATAGCAAACTATTATTCGCAATCTACTACTCGCGAATACTATAACTATTAGCAAATCTACCACGTGCAAATACTATATATATGTTAATACCAAACTTGTGAAAACTATAACTATTACGAATACTACATTTCTGATTACTACAGCTATTCGCTAAACAAATGATATGAACACTTTACCTTATTCTTCGCAGAAATCCTAGTTTGATCTGCAATGGCGGTTGTTACAATGAAATCCTAAAAATGCATCAAAATACTAACTTTATGAACCCATATATGTTGAAATGGGGGTGTACTATATTTCCATGCATTAAAGTAAACAACATCTCAACCTTTTAGCGAGAGCTAACCTTAATTTCAAGGATAGCCCAAGCCGAGTACAGAAGCTTCAAAAAACGGTTGTAACATACTTGAACTACCTTCGGTCCCTTTGAAATTGAAACGTGAATGAACCACCAAGGTTCCTTTTCAATCCACCCTCGAATTCGACTCAAAATGGTGCAAAAACAAGTTTTCTCTCTCTAAGACTCCTTCTCTCTCTAACTTGCACATAAAAGTGGAAAGGTGAAGAACGTGGGCTGCAACATTCCTTTGCTACCTTAGGTTTTTGTGCACGTTACAAAAATAGCCCCTCATGGGCCTTTGGAAACTCTTCCCATAATAGGTTTTTATCCCTACTTTATATCCGAAAGTATATATTACATTTCAGGGGTGTTACATCGATATCTAATAAATGAAAAGAGTCAACTTGAATATTTTATAAAAGTTCCTCCAGCATGGAGAGGAATACATCACTAGCTCCTTGGCTACCTTATATCCGACACACATCTATGGTTTGAATATCTTATATATACATCAAACGCTACGGAACCTTTATCATCTTCTTCTTCATCATCTTAGTCCTCCTTGAACCAAGTTTTTTATTGTTGCCATAAAGTGCTACTTGTAGCAAGGCTATATGGTAACTAAGTGTTTCAATGGTTATTAAAAAATATGCACTTGTTTCTTGCTTAAAAGATATGGATGTTGTAAAGGGTTTTAATTATATAATCAACGTGCGCAAAATCTAGATTATGACAGCACCTTCGTCTACTTGTTAAGAGCACCATAGTCCAGACTAAGGATCCTCTCTAAGGACAACTTGCTATCAAGAATTTGATTTACATATCATGTCCATTCTAACCACATGGCTTTATTTATCCATCATGTTCTCTTCATCTCCTTAATTCATCGCTCACTTTATAGCATAACAACTAAAATAGACTTCCTTTGGGGTGAGTATAGGGTTTAGTGAGATTGATAGTTTCTCATGCGAAGTTTTTTTTTTTAATGGTATATTTGGATTATTGGAGTATCATCGTACCACCAATGGAACCACCGATCATTTCCATCTTCGCTATGCTATAATGTCTATACACCAATTCAGGAAAAACCCAATAAATCTAGGAAACCCCCACTTGTGAGAATCAAAACCAGGACCTAATAGTCCATAAGCCTTGTCTCACCCTTAAGATGTCACTAGATTATAATGTCATGGGCCGATAAGAAGATGATATCAACAATTTTAGCAAAGTTATTATTGAAATGCATATATGCGTAATTTTAAAATATTTAACCCCCATTGATAACTAGCTAGTCCTGGAATTACAAGGGAAAATCATGAAAAATCCAAGTTAACCAACAAAAGTGCAAATGGATCCACCGAATTAAAGCATGCCACTTTCTGTCGAGTGACACACAACTTTCATACTTGTATGCCAAGAGGTCTATGACCCTCATACTTTTGGGCCAACATGTATGTGTGCCTGATAAAGACATCAAGTCAACCAACTACAACGGGTCTTGTTTACCATCCAATCTTATGCCAAACCAATTAGTATATTTTGTACTTTATAATATCATCAAATAATAATAATAGTAATGATAATAGAATTTTATAATATTGATATATAAACAACTTAATTTGCCTTTTGAAATTGTGAGGGTTCAAGTTCTGTGATTGTCAAGAAAATGTGTAATTTAAGGGTTGAGTTAGAAAGTATGTGAATTGGCATTTAAAAAAAATAGAGTTTTATAAGTTAATATAATACATCAAATATACCATTAAATTTTTATCCTTTTACAAACAGAACACTTTAATTATTATTTTATCTTTCAGTATTTATTTATATAATCTTAGAAACGAAATGGTTGGATCAACTGGTTGAGGCACATAGTCTATACAATTGCAACCTAGGTTCGAATACCCTATATGCTATTACTTTTTCATACCCTTCCACTGCATTTATACCTCCTTTATGCAATTCTTTTCCTGTAACATATTCGCACCTTTTCATACCCTCCACTGCATTTCTTTTGTTTTCTTTATTATTATTTTTATTATTACATATTATTATATAACTACTATTGATTAGTAATATATCACTTTATGGTACAGTAACACGTGCTTAAGAGGTTTTTTTTGCTTAAGGATTTTGTACATGAGGCTTTGGTTGATGTACATGGTTTATTTAACTTTAATTCGTATCAACTAAACATTTTGTAATAAATTTTTAAAACGGTTATCGTTTTTAGTTTTCTATTTCTTATACTATATGCGTACACTGAAAACGATCGAGTTCACATCCGTAACAACGTGCGAGTCACACCCTCAAACTTTTGAGATGAAAACTATTAACCCTCATTTTTAAGTAAGTTACACATTCACCTTTAACTTTTTATAATCAACAAACTGACCCGCCAATCTTTTCTACTTAATAACTTGACACATTTTATCTAAATTACTTTTATAACTTTTCACCATACCATGTGACACAATTTAAATAACTTTTACGACTTTACGCCCCCCCTGTCTCAACTATTTTTACAATTTTAAACTACAACTTCCATGACATTATACTCTTTTTATTATCCATGTATAATGACATTAATGTCACAAACGTAACGTGTGTAACAAAGTCAAAAACGTGTAACGTCAGGTAAGTACATCATACGTTAATATCGTCACCGTTACGCGTGTAAAGAAATGACAAACACGATGTTGCCGCCGCAACGCGCGACACGGGCAAAATTCTAGTTTATTTATAATAAAGGAACAAAAGACGTATGATGAATACGAATTTTCTTATCTATTATTACAATGGCTAAATTCTTCTATATTAAAAATACAAGCTTATAAATAGTAATAATAGTATTAGATCCATTAAGAAGTTGTCACGTGACCCATTAAAAAGTTGCCACGTGGCAACATTTTATTATTATTTTCTTTATGTGTGCTACGCCAAAAGTCGGTATGCTACTTAAGATCTTTCGGTTCAGGAAATTCGACACCGATATCTAGTACCATTTGCTCATCTCTGACCAAGGGTTTCAATTGCCACGTGACAACTTTTTTTATTTTTTTCTTTATGTGTGCTACGCCAAAAGTCGGTACCGAATTGGTACATAAGATCTTTCGGTTTGGAAAATTTGGTACCGTTATCCAATACCATTTGCTCATCTCTGATCATGGGTTTCATACGAATAACATCATTACCATACAACTTTTTTTGTTGATTTTTCTTTCGGTTATCTTTTAGTGTTTTTTTCTATATTTTCTTTTTATTCTTGTCAGTGGTTCCGTGTGTAACGTACTCGTAGTGATTTCAAAACACATGTAAACACATACTAATAAACCTAGTTATATCTAAATTTCTGTTTGTGTATAACAATAGACAACTTGGTGCGCAGTTGCGGAGCTTGAATGAAAACTCGGTGGGGTCAGACTCTAAAAAACTCAATTTGGTGGGGGTCGTACTCTTAAAAGTCCAGTATTTTACATTAAAAATATAAAATTTCATAAATTTTTGGTAAAATTAACGCCATGCACGAAAAAACGACGGGGGCCAGGACACCCCTGGACCTCCATTATCCTCCGCCTAGGGCTGTAAACGAGCCGAACCGAACCAGGGTTGGCTCAGGCTTAGCTCGTTTAAAAATCGAATCGAGCTGAGTCGGCTCGTTTAAAATCGAGTTGACTCCGAGCCGAGCTTTTTTCGAGCGAGCCTCGAGCCACGGATTTTTTAAACCGAATAGTAATTTTGGGCGAACTATAAAATGAACGAGAAAAGATTTATAGTTACTTACCTTTTATCTATATCTTTTAAATCAACATTGATAATTAAAACTATAGCTTAAGAATATATTTCTCTTGATAAAAAAACTAACCATATTACGAGTACTCCCATATTACTAATTAAACAATATTGCTTAGATATATTAGAATATATGTATATAAACACACACTCACATACATAATTTGGGGTTTAATTTAAACGTGCCAAACGAGCGAGCCAACGGGCTAACTAATGAGCGAGCTACGAACTGAACCTACCTTGGCTCGGGCTCGGCTCATTTACAAATTGAGCTGAGCCGAGCCAGCTCGTTTAAAACCGAACTGACTTCGAATCGAGCTTTTTTCAAACTTTTTTCAAACGAACTTCGAGCGAGCCTCAAGCCACGGACTTTTTAAACAGCCCTAACTCCTTCTAATTTTGTGTATCGCGGCCCTCATTCATTCATATGTTATCGGTTATCCCCGTCGTTCTTTTTCCCAAACAGGGATTATTGGTTTTATTTGGCCCAACAGCCACAAGCCCAATATTTCCGTTTTGATCCAATACATTTTCTTAGTCTTTTTGTTGCAGTGGCTTATTATTTTTTTTTATTAACCACTCCAACTCTTCTCTACATCAAAAATAAACTTTCTAGATGATAAAATTATAACAGCTAAGTAATATAATTTGGTCTTTCATGTGTTTACCAAACATGTAGAGATTGATCCAAGAAAAAGTAGTGTACAAGGGGTTTCAAGTTAAGTTCATATTAAGGAATCATTGAGTGTATTACCTAGCTTCTTCATCCACATAGATTCATGTCTTTAGGATGACCCTTTTTATGCTTATTGGGTGTGGGGCGTATAATGGTGTATGATGCAAGTGTCCAATGTTTGAATTTAGGTTCTGGTTCAAGGGTTTTGTTAAGGTTAAACTTGGTGGATATAATACCTTGAGCTATTGCTTTACTTTGTTAGTTGGGTTTTCTTTTTATGCATGATAATTATTGTTAGGGCATTGATTTTTAATACTGTGGATCATGTATCCTAAAATTTAGCCTGGATCACTGATCCTTAATGGATGGTGCAGGAAGTCTGAGGATCGAGAATCCTTATTATTACTTATAGTGACTGACAATTGTTTCCTATATTTTAACTTGTATTCGCAGATACTTGACGAGGTGGACTTGATCTATGCTGGAATATCGGTGAATATGCTCCAAGTGGGCACTTGCATATTCGGGTGTAGCCAACATGGGATAGTTGGATAGTTGCATACTTTTTGGATTGTTTGTTATCTAGTTATTCCCAATTTTATAGGGGGATAATGAAGCTTATTTTTTTTGGTTATTGGATTTTATCACCCCCAACTATTGGCTATTGGCCGCTGTCACTCTCAACTATCACTTTGACGCTCGTCACCCCCAACTTAACACTTAGCGTGTTCTGTCACCACGTCGTTAACTATTTACTAACTCTTAATCTGGTTACTATACTTTTAGGATGTCACAGGGATCTTAGGAAGGTTTTAAAGATCTTAGGACACCCCCAAAAGTATAGTAACATGATCAAAAGTTAGTGATCAGCTAATGACGTAGTGACAGAACACACTAAGTGTTAAGTTACGGGGTGGTGGGTGTCAAAGTGATAGTTGAGGGTGGCAGCGGCCAGTAGCCAATGGTTAGGGGTGATAAAATCCAGTAACCTTTTTTTTAAAAAGAGATAATACAAACACACACTCTCTCTCTCACAACACTAAAACTGTTCTCAACACTAACACTAGATTCCATTGTATCGAGCTCATTATCTTCCAAAGTTGTATTGAGTTCTAGCTTGTTTTGTTCAATATAGTCGGTGATTGGTAGTTTCCATCACCCGAGATTTTTTGTACCTGAGATCTCACAAGGATCAAGGGTTTTTTCCTCATACAAATATCGGTGTTCATTGTCATTTCCACTTTTCAATTGATTACATCGTTGTTCATACACATAAACACTCTACCTCACAATCAAAATATTGTTACATTATCCTTAAACTAATTTTTCACCAAAACAATTACGTGTTAAAGGGTTGTGTTCGCAGCTTGACAAGTGGAACCCAAACACAACATGAATTTGAAAATTGTGTAAGACCCTAAACATGGCCCTTTTGAAACAAAAAAAAATATTTTGTTTTCATATTAATACTTTGAAATTACAAATTTACGAAAAAAATATAAATGGTTGTACGGTATTTGTGATAAAAGCATAAAACTTGATGCCTTTTATCTCTTAAATTCACATAAAATACACAAATGCAAACGAACACAAACGAACCTTAAACTTGAAATTTAAAAAAAATAGTATTAACTCTAAACATTCGACACAAGTAGTCAAATACAACCATTAAATTACAAATCTAAAATTCAAAACACAAGAAGTCTACTACAAGCACCATACGATGTATCAAGTTCAACTAACTTAATACATAGTTATCTAAAGTTATCTGGACATGTCCCAAAAAATGTCTTTAATATCGAACTTCTTCATATGTTTAGATAAGTGTTTACATTTAACTATTTTTAATAATATAATTATTGACTAACGTTGGGAAAGTAAAACTTCAGAGGGAAAGTGAAATATTAAAACATTTAAAACTTTTAACAAATTAACATAAACAAACAAACACAAACGAACATAAAAAACATATTACTGAACGCTCACGAACGTTGTCAAACAAATGAGACCTTTGTTCGTGTTCGTTCATTTAGTTAATCGAACAAAATATATTGTACGTAGTCGTTCATTAATTAAACGAACGAACATAAACGAATTTTCCGTCAAACGGTTCACGAACTGTTTGTTGAGCATTCGGTTCGTTTACAACCCTAAATGGGATAATATCAATAAAAAGAGATAATATGGGTTATATAATTTTATTCAGTGGTAGAGCTTAAATGGAAACTCAGTGGGGGGCGGATTCTTAAATTCAAATCGGTGGGAGCCGGACTCTTAAAAATCCAATATAATACACTAAAAAATTATTTATTTGTTCAAACTTTTTTTGTAAAATTAATAATATAAGAGAAAATTTGGTGGGGGGCAGACACCCCGACCCCAATAAAGCTTCGCCCATGATTTAATTAATGAGATAATTTAGAAAGCTGTTGTACTCATGATATAATATCAAGGGTTAGGATACAATTTTCTATCACTAGAAATGATAGGAAGTAATATTGTCCATCCATTTAGTAATCAAGTGTTAAGAATAAATGAATTAAATTGAATCCAAAAGAGGAGGCGCGTGGTTTTTGTAGGGGCATTCTAGTCAATCCAAGGTAATAGTTTCTCTCTCCTCCAATTCCCCCTCAATTTTTAAACGTTAATAACTCTTTCATACGACATTATTTTTTATAAAAATTGCACAAAAAAACGAACGTTTTTATCTTTAAAACGAGTATGCTATTGCTATATTTCGAAAAAAAATTCGAAAACCCAGTTGCGTAAAACGCATTGAAAAAAAGCCCAAAAAGAGATAGTTAAAAAACACAGCAAATTGTAAGACGCAACAGTTAAAAAAGTGAACCAACATCTGTTACTTGTCAGTTAAAACCAGCAACACGAAGACCCGAGTTTTCGGAACTGCATTCATGTCCGCAGGACGTGCGGGTGCACACGAGTTCGACTAAATTCCGGTTCCAATTTGCACCCCCCTGCGCACCCGCGCGTAAGACTTATGGTAAAACATGTCATAAAGTTATCTTCGTTATGCAAAGGTTTCAACTTATAAATAACCTTATACTTTGTTTCCACACCAATGTGGGACAAGTGGTTTACCATTTTGGACATGCATTCAAACAAATTTAATTTCCAACATTATTATCATATAGTTTCATTTCAAGTTCAACAAACCATCATAAAACACAATGTTTTTTATCTAAAAAAGCAATGAATTAAAACACAAAACAAAGTTTATTTTTAAAACGCAATTGACCAAAAATATAAAAGAAAATGTACTTTTTAAAACGCAATGGACTAAAATCAAAAAAGAAAAGTGTTTTTTGTAAAACGCAATGGATAAAGAAACATTTTTTTTCATTATTTTGTAAAACGCAATGGACAAAAAACACCCAAAAAGTGTGTTTTTCATTCTTTTGTAACACACAATGGACCATGAACTCAATAAATTGTGTTTTTTCTTTGTTATGAAACATAATGGATTATAATATAATTTTAGCATGGTGTTTTATAGAACACAATGCATAATAAAATTGTTTTTTTATCATTCTGTTATATAAAATTACCCTGTATAATATGATTCAAGCAGTGAATAAAACCACTTATCAAAGCTTGTACAAACATATACATGAAAAACGTAAAACGCAACTGATATTTTCCATTTAAAAGAATAAAAATCAACCACAAAGATATCAAATTTTCAACTACAAGGTTTCACGGAAATCACAAAAAGAAACAAAAACCCAAAAAAAAGATAACATTTTTTTTGTTCTTATCCACTGCAGAAAGGTAAAACACAATTATTGAAGTGTTTTTTACTTACCACAATCTCAATTCTTGCAGTGTCTAATTTGACTTTAGCATCATTAATAGTGGGAAAAGAGCTTCATTTTTTCACCTTCGCTGTAACTATGTTTTCTTTACAATTGTTTCATCTATGCATAAAACGTAAAACGCAATTCCTCAACTTAGCAGGTAACCTTCATCATTCACCTCGACACACTCAACCACAAGTTCCTCGTTTTTTCAGAGCATGAGCATTCTCTTGATCAAAGTTCACTGGTTTGGTACCTGATTGAACAACTTCAGGAGTAACTTGAATTGGGTCAGACGTAACCGACATAATCAGACATCATTAATTTGTGATAACCTAGAGAGAGAAACGAAATTAAGATAAAGGGAGATGACCGGAGAACAGATGACGACGGCAAGGTCAGGATTCCGGTGAAGTTCCTACAGATCTTAATATCTAAAACTGATTGGCAGAGTGGTGGGGGTGGGCTGACGATGGGGAGGTTATGGGCGGCGATGGAGTGGTGGTGGTGGTGTAGTAGGGTTGATTGAAGAGAAAGGAATGAAATGTTGAAAATGGTGGTTTTGAGGATACAGAGGAGGGAAATAGAAAGTATAGATAAAAGGAGATTGACTAAAATACCCTTCTCACTTGTATTTATACTTTTTCAGATGTACGGCTAAGTTTACTTCCTATACTTCCTATCCAAAACATAGTTCCTATTTTATCATCTCCCTAATATCAATTGTAAAATGGAGATAAGTATAGGAGTTAAATGCTTGGTTGATCCCTGTGGTTTGCAAATCTTGTAGACTTGGTTCCAGTGGTTCACTAATTACACACTTGGTCTCAGTAGTTTCAAATTTTGCACTCGGGTGGTCCTTACCACTAACCTTTGTTAGATTTCTCAGTTAAGTATATGCAAAATTACTATATTACCCTTGAAATAATAAAAATAAAAAAATATAAACTGGCCGGCCACCACCACTTAGGTGGCGGCGCACGGCGGCCGCATCTCGTGGCAGAGGTGCAGGCGGTGGCCCCGTTTAGCGGCGACTCTAGACTCGCCGGTGTCGACCAGCGGCGACCAGGGTGCAGATGACTCAGGTTCAAGCCTCAATCCCATCGGTTGACCTCCTTCAGATTCATCGCCTTTTGAGACGCTGTAAACAAGCAGTTTCCGTCGGCCTCGACATCTCCGCCGTGGCTCAGCCGGAACACCACCGCCTGTTCTTGATTCTTCCAGAGGACTCCTTTGGTGTGGAGGCGTTGTTGATGTCGTTTCTGCTGGTCTTCGAGTCCTGACACGTCATCCCATGTGGTGGTGAGGATCTGGTCGGAGAGATCGACGGCGGTGATAGTGTCGATGGGTGATGGGTGATGAAGGCTGCTGGGGCTTGCTCGCAGGCTTCGCAGACCCAGACACGCTCGTGTTGGGAGGACTGGAGTTTGTTGGCGGCGTGGATGCGGGCGTCCCAGGCGGTGCAGAGGTAGGCGGCGTCAGGGCGGCAATAGATGGTGCAGGGGGCGGCAGTTTGTTGGCGGCGTGGATACTACTATTTCAAGGGTAATAGAGTAATTTTGCATATACTTAACTGAGAAATCTAACAAAGGTTAGTGGTAAGGACCACCCGAGTGCAAAATTTGAAACTACTGGGACCAAGTGTGTAATTAGTGAACCACTGGGACCAAGTCTGCAAGATTTGCAAACCACAGGGACAAACCAAGCATTTAACTCTAAGTATGGGTTAATAATTTTAATTTTTTTTAAATTATTATTTAAATTCTTAGCAGTGCAAGATAAGGCTGAAATTAAGATGTAAAAGAAATTTATAGTTAAAATAAACTTAAAAATCAGATGCAATTTTAAACTAGTTACAAAATAAAAAGTTTGATTATATTTATTTAAAAATATTAAGGAAAAAAATACTCCAAATGAAATTAAGAGAAAAGAATGTACATATAGCAGCATCATTTATCAAAACGATGATAAATTTTATTAATAACTTCTAATAAAAAAAACTTGTCAAGTTACATTAAAACAAAATGTAGACGGGCAACAAGCTGCGCCGTCACCCCTTTTGAATTACATCAAAGACAAACCCCCTGCCCCCCCCCCCCCCTTACGGGATGAACAATTGTTGTGAATGACCCGTTGAACTATAGTCAAGAGGTGGATAGCTTTCGGTGCTAGGGAGCCAAAGGTATCAAAATATTTCGAAATACAAAATCAAATACGTTACAACCCATGGTTGTAAAAATCACGAACAAGCGTCGATTAATCCCCAATTAATTGCAGTTAATCCCAATTAATTTCAATTAATCACAAATTAATCACGAGTTCTCACCTCCGCCTGACTAGCGAGTTGCGATTTTAACCTTTTAATATACAATAATAACAAAAAAACAAATATTTTGGTAAAAAAATAACGATCCCACTATCCAAAGATGCCACATTGTGACGAATCTTAGGTGTTGGTTTGCTTTTCGACAGCTACAAGTGCGCTAAAATACAGTTTTCTGGTGGTGGAGTAGGAGATTCACCAGCCAACCTTTGTCCTCAATCTTCTATGGTATCTTCTCACACTCAAAGGTTCACATCTCATCTCCCTTCATATACAACATATACATGTGGGTCTCAAATCTTCAAGATTTCAATTTTCCACAAACCCTTTTCAACCCATCCCCTTTCTTTCTTTCTTTATCAAAAAAGATTCGATTTTTAAAAGATTCATATATTGGATGATAATGGAAGCTCACATTTAACCTATACCCATTTGGTATTTTTCGTTTTTTTTTATGTTTTTAGTCTTTGTTATGATGCTGCATTTATCTGTATGGTGTTCATTTGTGTCTGTATTCAAGTAACTAATGCTGCTTTCTTTATTGTTAATATTATTTTTTTGTTTTATTTTAGGTTGGATAATTCTAGTTATTGAGCAAGATTTACTCAGGGTGTCATTTGTTTGATCAATCTCTAGCGGCTTTATCAGATTATCTGCAAAGGTATGGTTGTTTTAAAGAAGCTTTTATTTCTGTTTGTTTAGAAAACTGTTTAAATCACTTCATTTGTTCATCATGAATCATAGTTGTGAATAGCTGTCGCTATAGGTCAAAGGTCAGCCATCGCAGGATTGCAGTTTATTTATTTTTTGTTTTATTTTTTAAATATAATAAGCGATTAAATATAGCTATAAAATAGCTGGATTTTAGGCTTTTGTTATATATACATGTAAAATAGCCTACACACCAGGGTATTTTGATATAATATACATATCATTTAAAAAAAAAAATTCTAGTGTATCACTATTTATAAAATAGCGCCCGCTATTTATCGCTATTTGTTATGTAGCATAGCCTATATGCCAAGGTATTTTGATATAACATACACATAATTTTTTTAAAATTTTTTTCTAGTGTATCGCTATTTATAAAATGGCGCCCGCTATTTATCGCGATTTGCTATGTAGCATATAGGAACCTTGTCGCTATTCGCTATTAACAACTATGTGATGAATCAATTTCTTGCTGCGTTACAACTTTAAATTAGTAGTTTGCATTTGTAGTCTTGAGACTAAATATTTTAAAGTAGTTAATGTTTACAAGATAAATATGTTCTTATTTAGTCCCAACATGGGCTTTTTAACCCTTGAAATTTGATAGACAAAGTAACTTCAGATCATTTGGGCCTAGTGATTTAAGTTAGCTATATACATTTGGCTATATATATTTGGCTTTTGAGCATCAAATGGTTTAAAAATCAAAAGTTGTTTTTAGTATGTAACAAAGCTGATAAATACATTGAACTTGGACAAACTCTTGTCACCGAAGTAATTAGTGATGAATACAATGAACCAAACTAAAGCTTATCACTTTAAAAAGATGTATCCGAACAACTACGAGCATCTTCGATTTTAATATTCCTAAAATCAAGATCTGGAAAAGAATTCTTGTCATTTCTGATTTTCAACTAGTTTTACAGATGGGTGATGTAGCGAAGGACTTAGCCGCCGGAACTGTAGGAGGGGTGGCTCAGTTGGTAGTTGGACACCCTTTTGATACCATCAAGGTCAAACTCCAAAGTCAACCACCTCCTTTACCGGGTCAACTCCCTAAATACTCTGGTGCTATAGATGCTGTTAAAAAGACATTAGCAGCCGAAGGTGCAAGCGGGCTATACAAAGGTATGGGGGCCCCACTTGCCACGGTGGCAGCCTTCAACGCTCTTTTGTTCACGGTCAGGGGTCAAATGGAGACCCTTTTGAGGTCTGCACCTGGTGTACCCTTGACCGTGAACCAGCAGTTTGTTGCTGGAGCCGGTGCGGGAGTCGCGGTATCCTTCTTAGCTACCCCAACCGAGTTGATCAAATGCAGGTCAGTGGTTTTTTAACTGCAATATAGTATGCCAGTTTGACTTTTTAGGTCAAATACATGTGAAATATAAACTTGACCATAAATGTCAAAGGATATGAGTAAAAATATAAGGGAAAATCACGAAACTAAACATTGACCAAAGCCATTTGCGAAAATAAACATGCGATGCGTCTACGGTAGACGCATCACTGAAATAAATGCACCTGATGCGTCTAAGGTAGACTCTTCAGGTCAGTCAATCAAAATTCGACACGTGTAAAAGGATGCATCTAAAAATGTAGAGGATGTGTCTAAGATGAACACGTGATCCGTCTAAAAATGTCTGATGCGTCTCCAAATGTACCATGGGTTTTCGCGCCTCTTTTTTTTCTTTTCCACCACAATTTTTAAACAAACATAACTTTTTCATACCATAGTATTTTTAAAAAAAAAAACACCAAATTATAGATAACAAAATTCTCTTTAATTTGGTGTAAACATTTTTTTTAAATATTAACAGATGAAAAATTCATGTCCGTTTAAAAATCGTGGTGGAAAAATAAAAAAATGCCTTGACACGTGTCAACTTCTTATTTGCTTGTACTGATGCGTCTACCGTAGGCGTTTCAATAGCCTCGTTTTCAGTGACGCGCCTATCGTAGACGCATCCAATGTTTATTTTCGCAAATGGCTTTGGTCAACGTTTAGTTTCGTGATTTATGGTTTAATTTATTTCTTGGAAATTAGATTGCAGGCGCAAGGTTCAGGTGCGGCCGTAGTGGCAGAAGCTGGTGCAGCCGCCGCGGTAGCGGTGAAGTATGGTGGTCCAATAGACGTGGCAAAGCAGGTCCTGAGATCTGAAGGCGGCATTAGAGGTCTATACAAAGGATTATTTCCCACATTGGCTCGTGAAGTCCCAGGAAACGCCGCAACGTTTGGTGTCTACGAGGCCCTAAAGCAGTATTTGGCTGGTGGAACCGACACTTCAGGGTTAGGCCGTGGTTCACTTATGTTGGCAGGTGGGTTAGCCGGTGGTGCGTTTTGGGTTTCGGTTTACCCAACCGATGTGGTCAAGAGTGTTATCCAGATTGATGATTATAAGAACCCGAAGTATTCTGGGTCGATTGACGCTTTTAAAAAGATTGTTAAAGCCGAAGGAATTGGTGGGCTGTATAAGGGTTTTGGACCAGCAATGGCTCGAAGTGTCCCCGCTAATGCTGCTTGCTTTCTAGCGTATGAAATCACTAGGTCCAGTTTGGGCTAGTTGTAACGCGGTTGTGATTTATAACATTCTTTGTACCGAATAAATTTACTAATTTTTACGCGTTGAAATTGTTTTATAATTGTTTGATTCATTCTTTTGACTGAGTAAAAACTTTGCACAAAAAACTCCATACCTTTAGTTCAGTCAACAGAGAAAAAAATGCGTGTGCACGCGCGTGTTTGTGTATATACCCACACGCGTATATGTAAAACGAAAAAACAAGACTGTAAAAAAATGGTTAAAATGGGTGATCAATTGCAAAACCAGATCGCTTGCTAGGTCACGTTGAGTCCCTTGAAGTTCGTCTTATTCAGGTATAATTTTTAAAATTTTGAAAAATACTACTCATTGTAAACTATGTTTGGTACAAATTTTGCATGGTTTATGATGGAACTTTTCTTCTAAATTTCAGCTTTGATTAGAGATTGAAACTCGAAGAGCGTCGTAGCACTTCGACCACACCATCGACACTTTCTGGTGCACGAGAATTACCGGTTTCTTCATACCCAGTTTTCAACAATCCTAAGCCAAAATGCAAGCATGCATCTTCGTCATTCTTCCACTCAGTACAGGTGGTGAATCACAGGTAAATTACAAGGGTTTGATCTAGAAGTCAGGGTACTCATTTTGTAATTTTGTAAAGTATAAGGGTATAAATAGCATTTTGTTTAATACAACATGCTTGTTGATTTGTAGGCATGATAAAAATATCAAATTCATATGTTGACTAAAGATAAAATACAAATAAACTTAACGTACAAAACGTATGAACTACAGATTTTGCTGAAAAAACACGGTGACATTTTCGTAAATATTTACTCGTAGGGTAATTATCAAATTACTCTACAATGTTCTTGTAGAGTAATTTTGATCTTGTAGGGTAATTTTGTAAAATGTTCTTGTAGAATAATTTTCTAAAATGTTCTTGTAGAGTGATTTTGATCTTGTAGGGTAATTATCAAAATTACTCTACAAGTGTATTAAAATTACTCTGCAAGTTTATCAAACAATATACAATTTAGAATTACTCTACAAAATCATTTATAGAGTAATTATGACACTCTACAAAATTACATTACAAGATTAAAATTACCATATAAGATCATTTGTAAAGTAATTATGATACTCTACAAGATCAAAATTACTCTACAAGAACATTTTACAAAATTACTCTACAAATGATCTTGTAGAGTAATTTTGACAATTACCCTACGACCAAATTTTTACGAAAATGCCACCACGTTTTTTGGCTTTTTCATGCATTTCATACGTTTAGTACGTTAATTTTATTTGTACGTGAACTTTACTCTTCATATGTTTGTCATACCAATTATTCATATAATTCACTTCGTATTAATTTTATGGGTTAGGATATAATATGAAGTTTGTATGGGTAGGAAGGCTAGGGAGTAATCTTGACCATCTATTTATTAATCAATGGCTAAGATTAAATGGTTGAAATTGAAGAATGAAAAAGAGGCGCGTGAGTTTGTTGAGGGGTATTGTAGTCAATCCAAGGTAATAGTTTTTCTCTCCTCCAATTCCCCCTCATTTTTTAAACGTTAATAACTCTTTCATACGAAATTATTTTCTAAAAAAAATTGCACCAAAAAAACGAGCGTTTTTTATCTTTAAAACGAGTATGTTATTGCTATATTTCGAAAAAATAATTTTGAAAACCCAGTTGCGTAAAACGCAACGAAAAAAAAGCCCAAAAAACGCAATTAACTACAGTCCCGAGCGCAATTAAAAAACGCAGCGAACCAGTCTATCAAAACGCTGCAGAACCAGAACAGCCTATGAAAACATTGCAGAAGCATTTTCCTGTAAAACGCAATATAGGCTGCAGTAAAAAATTACATACAGTCTGCAGTAAAACGCAATACATACAGCCTGCAGCTAAAACGCAATACATACAGCCTGCAGTTAAAACGCATCAGATACAGTCGTGTTTTGAACAAACGCAACACATACAGTACAGTTTTGTAGCAAAACAATAAAAAAAAAACGCAACAGAACAGATACCGCACTTGGGCCTGGGTTTTCGGAACTGCATTCGTGTCCGCAGGACGTGCGGGTGCACACGAGTTCGACTAAATTCTCGTTCCAATTTGCACCCCCCTGCGCACCCGCGAGTAGGACTTATGGTAAAACATGTCATAAAGCTGTAACATCCGTCCAAAAACGGATTTACCAAACCCGCTCCGTTTATCAACCGAACAGTCAGTCAAATTTTTTTCGTTGCGAATTAAATGCCCAAAATAATTTTAAACGATCCGTAATCACTTATTATGCGGGGATATATATTTAGTTTTTGAAAAACTGATAAAAATAACAAAATAAAAATGTTTTAATCATGCCGGGTTTCGAACTCGGGTCTCTACCGGTTCAACCAAACACTTAACTCACACACCGTAAACCACTCCGCCACTTTGATTTTCTGTTAAGTAAATGGATTTATTAAATCAAATAATGATGTGCGGAATTCAAACTCAGTCAACTCGCGCCCCAAACAGCTGTCGTCGGAAATTCCGACGACTTCGCCCATAAATTACGCAATCGCTCAATTTAACCAATTAGTTGACTCCAGCGACAGCTAGCCAACGTCTGGAAACCGCGTCATCATCCAAAATCGCCGGAGAACAGTTGACTTTGAATATAGACCGAATTCAGACCCCATTCATCTCGTTGCTACCTATAAATACACCCACAACTCGCCAGAAGTTTTTCACACTCAAATCGCACCCTTTCTCGGCGAAAAATCACTCGCCGGAGATTCTTGATACTTCGCCGGAAAAACGTATCAGTAATCTCTGAGCTTACTGAACCCCCTAAACCTTCACCGAAGTCACCCACAACCTTTTCAAGCCTTCGGAAGACTCTCTGCTGCAAGATACTTGTCGCCGGAAAAAGACTTCTGTCGCCGGAGTTCTGCCGGAAAACAGAGTAAACTCAGTCGGTACCCTTCACGCCTAATTCCTTTCCTTTTTACTTTTATCTCGTTTGTAAATGATCATTTAACGCTAAAAGAAACATGAATCAACATTCTGAACCAGTCCGTCGTCACTTCCGGTTAAAACCGGTGAAGAAGACGAAGTTCAGTAATGGTTAAGTATAATTAAATTCAAGTTATTAACCGGGTTAGACACACAGTCCAGCGGTGGACTGTGTGCACTTTTAACGCTAAGGTCACGAGTTCGATTCCGGTTTCACACACGCCGCCTCGATAAAAATCCTTTTTTTTTTACAAACTGAACCGGAGTCGCCTGGAGTATATGTTAAGTATATTGATAACCGGGTTACAACCAAGTGTGACACACAGTCCAGCGGTGGAGTGTGTGTCCGCTAACCCACAGGTCCCGGGTTCGAGACCTGTGGAGCGCACCGGTTATTGAGATTAAATTCGTTTTTAATAATAAATGATTTCTGTTAATTCTAATTAATATATATATATAATTAAAATCGGATATATAACGGGTTAGACACGTAGCTCAGTTGGTAGAGCTGCGTGCACGCGTACGGGAGGTCTCGGGTTCGAGCCTCACCCGGCGCACAACAATATGCTATAAACCGGTCAACGATAGTCAAAGTCAACGGTCAACGTGTACTGTAGCAATAAAATAAAATATTTTTTTATTATTTTTATTTAATTATTTTAATTAAAAATCAATTATAAATACTTAAAAATAACATTTTTAAGGTTAGAAAATAGCCTCCAACTCACAAAAATACACCCAACAATCCTACTAAAATAGATTAATAAAACCCGTTTACTTACCGAACCATTATGCGATTTATCTAGGTTTAATCTCACTTGTGGTTAAAACCACTTCGCGTGCAATCAACGTCATCAACCGAACGCACCCAATGTGAGTGAATCTTACAATTCCCCCTTTTAAATTACACGTTTTGGGGTGTGTCATGTGTTATGAATTTATTAATTTATTTATTTAAACTTGTGCCATACCACATCATGACTTAAACTTAGATTGATTTATTGTTGTGATTTATTTATATTTCCGTTAGTCAAATTACATGTAACTCATACATTAAGCCCATCAGTTCCTCGTGGGAAACGAGTAGAACATCGCGTGCTTCAATTCGAATTCATTATTGTTCATGTGTGTTTTCATTGAGTTTTTAATGTTTATAGTTGTGTTATTCATATTATCATGTTTATGCAATTCATTCATCAGGCCCCCCAGTTCCTCGTGAGAGACGAGTTGAGCATCGCGTGCCTTTAATTGTTCCATTATTATTCATGAGTGTTTCATTTAACATCTTATGATTGCCGATTAAGTTACATCTATTTTTACTCATGTTTGGTTGTGCACATATTTCATAATCAATTTAAATAAATTGTTCAAATGTTTTCCATAGGATTCACTCGCCAACATTATGTTGATCCAAAAAACCTTTTTACACATGATACAGGTGAACAGGTTGAAGGAAGGAAAACATAGGATATGCCTTAGAAGAGAACCCAGAAGCTTAGACTGATAGTTAGAACATGTTGTATCATTTATTTCCATTAAATTGTATTAATGAATATGAAACATATAATAAATGTCATGAGCTTTGTTGATAACCCAATTATGCCCCGATCACCTTTTCCGCTGCGGGTCGGGGTGTGACAGATTGGTATCAGAGCCATGACTATAGGGATATAGGATAGGTTATTAGACCCTTGAAACCTATACTATAGTCTGCCTAAATTTTTAATTGATTAGGTGGTTACATACAAACTTGTGATATTTATTTGTTTCATATTTGTTTACATTTCAGTCAAACATACATGCTCATTCATTATACATATATACATATATCGATGTTCATGTATTCAATTTATTTTCATACTCTCAGTATCCAAAGATTTTATGCAATTTTCAAATCTCATCAAAGTAAGTTCTGCGACGGGCATGTAGTAACTGGAAGGGTACAAGTACCGGTAGTCGGAACGTCCTGTCTAGGTTGGCATTCGTATAAATCCAAAATAACGGACCAGTTTGCCTACCTGGGGACTAACGATGAGAGTACGACGGACCTATTAGGCCAAAGCATGCCACACCAAACGTCGTTCGAACTAACCTCACTTTGAGATGTCACCGTGTCTACACCTGGACACATTCCGAACATCACACGTTGTATACATATCTCTCGATTTTCTCCGGGTTTTTGTGAACGCAACCAGGCAGAAACTGTGCGAACCATATGAAAAACCGGTATTCATGGGGGCCCACATGATTACACAGGTAAAGTATGGCGGCATGAAGGGCCTAACAGCAAGCAAAACCCAAGACATCCTATGGATGTAGTAGATTTATTTTTCTATATTTATTTTATGAACGTTCAATCCCAAACTCGACCCACGATCTCAAAGGCATCCAACTCATACTCTTGACATGTATTCCTTGTAGATGTCTTCTAGCCTCGCTCGTAGGAAAATGAGAGCAGGAAAAGCCCGTGAACGCATGGCTACCCAAATCGCTCAACAAATGGCTGCCGTAATACCCAATATTATAATCCAAGTTCAACAAGCACTTACCAATAATCCCATCAATCAAGCAAACCAAAACATTTTCAACTCTTCCCCAAATACCACTAAATGCACCTACAAGCATTTCAAATCATGCGACCCTCCGAAATACAAAGGGACTGAAGGCGTCACCGCTCTCCTCCATTGGGTTGAAGAAATGGAGAACACATTTTTAAATTGCGATTGCCCTGACGATCGCAAAGTGCGATATGCTACCGGTCGATTATATGGGATAGCACTTACTTGGTGGAATACAGAGAAGGCCAAACGAGGTGTTGAAGATGCTATGTCCTTAACTTGGAACGAATTGAAGGAAATCATGACCAGACGATTTTGCCCAAGGAGCGAAATCAAGAAGTTAGAAGATGAATTTTACTCATTGAAGCTAATAGAAGGAGACCACATCACCTACAACAAAAGGTTCCTCGAATTACATCAAATGGTTCCCAACATGTTCACTCCCCTCTACCGTTTGATCGAGCACTACATTCATGGTCTTCCGTCAAAGATTCAAGACCCTGTAATAAGTACCAAGCCTGCAACTTTGGAAGCAGCAATGGAGCTAGCAACAGAGCTCACCGAGAACCGAATCCGAAACAAAGACTTCAAGGAGGAGAAGAAAAAGGATAAAGAATCGACTGAAACCTCCGACTCCACTCAACCCGAATCCCCTTCTCAACCAAATCCTAAGAGAAGAAGAGTCGGGCGACTCTTCGCTGCTACTCAACGAAATCACCCAGCTTTTCACGCCATACCCATCCGAGCTATCCCAATCACCCAAGTGGCACCCAACTCAACTTACCCAAATAAGAAACCATATCTTGGACCTCACCCTCGATGCAACAACTGTTTTTATCACCATCCCCTTACCCTACTTTGTCGTCTATGTGCAACTTGTGGACGCTATGGTCATTTGAGCAATGTTTGTCGCACCTTTCAAGACCAAACCTCTTCTCCTACTCAAAACATGGCCCAAACTTATCATCAACCCCAACACCCCACGTTCCCATATGCTCGAGCTTGCTTCAATTGTGGCGACCCTACCCACCTTAGAAACACATGCCCTGAATTGGTTAACGTTATCAACACTCAAGCCCAGTCAAACCCAGTTAACCAAGTAAACCAAGCAAACCCCGCTCCACCGCCAGCAAGAGGAAGAGTCTTCAATATCAACGCCAATCCTGTCGAAGATAATGACGGCCCAAACAAAGATACTCAGCTAGTCTTCTTCGCCGGAGATCCAGATTCAACTCCTATCGTTTAGTTTTATGTTTTTCCATGTGTAGACTGTTAGAGAAATTATTGGATATTATATATATTGTTTTCAGTACATGCAATTTCATAGGCCGCCGCTCCCCATTACCTATGAGCGTGAGCTGTTCCCCATTACCTATGAGCGTGAACCTGGCGTGCCCACATTTATTTTCATTTTCAGTACATACGATCGGCTCCGTTTGATTGAGCCTTGATCGCACATACATTTTTCATTACCAGTATCTTGTGGTTGTTGTGTTTGATATAAAGTCGCATAGAACTAATCATAACACGCGGATAAAGTCAATGAGAATTTGACAAGAATATGGTGGATACGCCGCTGGTACTTCCTATATATAAGTATTCTTGTCAAAGGATCAGAGGCATTATCTGGCGATTATGAGAGGTTCCATGCATAGGCTGTTGTGTGATTATTGTTTAGATTAAGTTTATCATTTTCAGTATATGCAATTTCATAGGCCGCCGCTCCCCATTACCTATGAGCGTGAGCTGTTCCCCATTACCTATGAGCGTGAGCTGTTCCCCATTACCTATGAGCGTGAACCAGGCGTTGCCAACATAAGATCGGCTCCGTCCGATTGAGCCTTGATCTCACAGACATTTTTCATTTTCAGTACACACAATACGATCGGCTCCGTTTGATTGAGCCTCGATCGCACAGACAATTTCATTATCAGTATGTTGTGGTTGTTGTGTTTGTAGTAGAGTCGCATCGAACTAACCATAACTTACGGATAAAGTCAATGAAAATTTGACAAGGATATGGTGGATACGCCGCTGGTACTTCCTATATATAAGTATTCTTGTCAAATGATCGGAGGCATTATCAGGCGGTTATGAGAGGTTCCATGCATAGGCTGTTTGTGTGGTTAGGTTATCCATTTTCAGTACATGCAATACGCTCGGCTCCGTTTGATTGAGCCTTGAGCACACAATTTCAATTTCAGTACATTCAATACGTTCGGCTCCGTTTGATTGAGCCTTGAGCGCACATCCATTTCATTTTCAGTACATGCAATACGATCGGCTCCGTTCGATTGAGCCTTGATCGCACAGATATATTTCATTTCAGTATTTTATGTTTGTTGTATTGGTTGTAGAGTTGTAGGACTAATCATAATTCACTGATAAAACCAATGAAAATTTGACAAGAATATGGTGGATACGCCGCTGGTACTTCCTATATATAAGTATTCTTGTCAAAGGATCAGAGGCCTTATCGGACGGTTATGGAAAGTTTTATGTAGGATTTATTAGTTCTTGGTAACTAATCATAACTTGTGGATAAAACTAATGAAAATTTGGCAAGAATATGGTGGATACGCCGCTGGTACTTCCTATATATAAGTATTCTTGCCGAAGGATCAGAGGCATTATCAGGCGGTTATGAGAAGTTCCATGTAGGATTTAGTATTGCCTTGGTTGAAATTATGTTGCATTTATATCATCTCACTATTTAAAGAAATTGGATTGTGATCCATTTTTATATAGACTAACCTCTCCATCATAACGAACGAGAGAGGAACTGTCACCATTCAAACATATATGCTATCAGAATGTGGATACAATTGTTAGTTGTTGTGTTTATTTGTGTAGATTGTAGAATTTCTGCCTTAGGATATAACCCTAAGCATATTCAAACTCTTATGCATGATATCATTTTAGCGAATCATTCCTGCTTAACAATACTTATACAGTAGGCAACAAAAAGCGATTCCTGTATTAGGATACTTAACCTTTACAAGGAACGTTACCGCCTCAAACAAAAACCTAAACCCTAATTTTCTTCTAAAAATGTAACCGGCAAACTCAACACTATCATTCTTTTAGTCAATTATATCCCTAATTAAATTTCGGGACGAAATTTCTAAAAAGCAGGGGATACTGTAACATCCGTCCAAAAACGGATTTACCAAACCCGCTCCGTTTATCAACCGAACAGTCAGTCAAATTTTTTTCGTTGCGAATTAAATGCCCAAAATAATTTTAAACGATCCGTAATCACTTATTATGCGGGGATATATATTTAGTTTTTGAAAAACTGATAAAAATAACAAAATAAAAATGTTTTAATCATGCCGGGTTTCGAACTCGGGTCTCTACCGGTTCAACCAAACACTTAACTCACACACCGTAAACCACTCCGCCACTTTGATTTTCTGTTAAGTAAATGGATTTATTAAATCAAATAATGATGTGCGGAATTCAAACTCAGTCAACTCGCGCCCCAAACAGCTGTCGTCGGAAATTCCGACGACTTCGCCCATAAATTACGCAATCGCTCAATTTAACCAATTAGTTGACTCCAGCGACAGCTAGCCAACGTCTGGAAACCGCGTCATCATCCAAAATCGCCGGAGAACAGTTGACTTCGAATATAGACCGAATTCAGACCCCATTCATCTCGTTGCTACCCTATAAATACACCCACAACTCGCCAGAAGTTTTTCACACTCAAATCGCACCCTTTCTCGGCGAAAAATCACTCGCCGGAGATTCTTGATACTTCGCCGGAAAAACGTATCAGTAATCTCTGAGCTTACTGAACCCCCTAAACCTTCACCGAAGTCACCCACAACCTTTTCAAGCCTTCGGAAGACTCTCTGCTGCAAGATACTTGTCGCCGGAAAAAGACTTCTGTCGCCGGAGTTCTGCCGGAAAACAGAGTAAACTCAGTCGGTACCCTTCACGCCTAATTCCTTTCCTTTTTACTTTTATCTCGTTTGTAAATGATCATTTAACGCTAAAAGAAACATGAATCAACATTCTGAACCAGTCCGTCGTCACTTCCGGTTAAAACCGGTGAAGAAGACGAAGTTCAGTAATGGTTAAGTATAATTAAATTCAAGTTATTAACCGGGTTAGACACACAGTCCAGCGGTGGACTGTGTGCACTTTTAACGCTAAGGTCACGAGTTCGATTCCGGTTTCACACACGCCGCCTCGATAAAAATCCTTTTTTTTTTACAAACTGAACCGGAGTCGCCTGGAGTATATGTTAAGTATATTGATAACCGGGTTACAACCAAGTGTGACACACAGTCCAGCGGTGGAGTGTGTGTCCGCTAACCCACAGGTCCCGGGTTCGAGACCTGTGGAGCGCACCGGTTATTGAGATTAAATTCGTTTTTAATAATAAATGATTTCTGTTAATTCTAATTAATATATATATAATTAAAATCGGATATATAACGGGTTAGACACGTAGCTCAGTTGGTAGAGCTGCGTGCACGCGTACGGGAGGTCTCGGGTTCGAGCCTCACCCGGCGCACAACAATATGCTATAAACCGGTCAACGATAGTCAAAGTCAACGGTCAACGTGTACTGTAGCAATAAAATAAAATATTTTTTTATTATTTTATTTAATTATTTTAATTAAAAATCAATTATAAATACTTAAAAATAACATTTTTAAGGTTAGAAAATAGCCTCCAACTCACAAAAATACACCCAACAATCCTACTAAAATAGATTAATAAAACCCGTTTACTTACCGAACCATTATGCGATTTATCTAGGTTTAATCTCACTTGTGGTTAAAACCACTTCGCGTGCAATCAACGTCATCAACCGAACGCACCCAATGTGAGTGAATCTTACAATTCCCCCTTTTAAATTACACGTTTTGGGGTGTGTCATGTGTTATGAATTTATTAATTTATTTATTTAAACTTGTGCCATACCACATCATGACTTAAACTTAGATTGATTTATTGTTGTGATTTATTTATATTTCCGTTAGTCAAATTACATGTAACTCATACATTAAGCCCATCAGTTCCTCGTGGGAAACGAGTAGAACATCGCGTGCTTCAATTCGAATTCATTATTGTTCATGTGTGTTTTCATTGAGTTTTTAATGTTTATAGTTGTGTTATTCATATTATCATGTTTATGCAATTCATTCATCAGGCCCCCCAGTTCCTCGTGAGAGACGAGTTGAGCATCGCGTGCCTTTAATTGTTCCATTATTATTCATGAGTGTTTCATTTAACATCTTATGATTGCCGATTAAGTTACATCTATTTTTACTCATGTTTGGTTGTGCACATATTTCATAATCAATTTAAATAAATTGTTCAAATGTTTTCCATAGGATTCACTCGCCAACATTATGTTGATCCAAAAAACCTTTTTACACATGATACAGGTGAACAGGTTGAAGGAAGGAAAACATAGGATATGCCTTAGAAGAGAACCCAGAAGCTTAGACTGATAGTTAGAACATGTTGTATCATTTATTTCCATTAAATTGTATTAATGAATATGAAACATATAATAAATGTCATGAGCTTTGTTGATAACCCAATTATGCCCCGATCACCTTTTCCGCTGCGGGTCGGGGTGTGACAAAAGCTATGTTGGTTAGGCAAATATTTCACCTTATAAATAACCTTTTACTTTGTCTCCACACCAGTGTCGGACAAGTGGTGTACATTTTGGGACATCACTTCAAACACCACTTAATTTCCAACATTATTATCATATAGTTTCATTTCAAGTTCAACAAACCATTATAAAACACAATGCACTAAAAACATAAAAATAAGTGTTATTTCTAAAACGCAATGGACAAAAATCACAAAAGAAAAGTGTCCTTTGTAAAATGCAATGGACAAAAAACACCCAAAAAGTGTGTTCTTTCATTCTTTTGTAAAACGCAATGGATAAAAAAGTTTTTTTCATTATTTTGTAAAACGCAATGGACCAAAAAACACCAAAAAAGTGTGTTTTTTCATTCTTTTGTAAAACGCAATGCAAAAAAAAACTGTGTTTTTTCATTATTTTGTAAAACGCAATGGAAAAAACACACAAAAAGTGTGTTTTTCATTCTTTTGTAAAACGCAACTGATAAAAAATAGTGTTTTTTCATTATTTGGTAAAACGCAATGGACAAAAAACACCAAAAAATGTGTTTTTTCATTCTTTTGTAAAACACAATTTTAAAAGAAAGTCTAAACTGAAATGTGTTTCGCAATTTTCTTTGAGACATTTTGTCAAACACCTGGCGTGCAACTTTTTATTAATGATTTCTCAATGAAATTGGAACTAATGATGTTGCCCAAACGCATTAATACATCAAGAGAAATAGTAGAATCAGAGATATCTGAGAAGAGGAGTACCTATTTTAATAGAAATCTCATGTTCCGTCGCATCATGTTAAATTGAAAAAAAATTGATAAATTATAGAAACATAAACTGGGATTTCTTCAAAGAAATCGAAGAACGCATTGATTGAGTGTTCGAACCATTAATTGATGAAGAAAAATTGCACCATGATGTAGTAATTCTATAGAGAGAAAAGGAATGAAATGTTGAAGATGGTGGGTTTTGAACATCTGAGTTTTGAAGATACAGAGAAGGGAAATAGAAAGAATAGATAAAAGAAGATTGACTAAAATATCATTCCACTTGTATTTCTACTTTTCCAGATGGACGGCTAAGATTACTTCCTATCCTTCCTACCCAAAACATACTTTCTATTTGATCCACACCCTTAATTTTATAAATATATTAGAAGGCAATTATTTCTCTTATAATTATACTAACCAACCAACTGTTGCCATGTGGCAACCTTGATTTTTTTTTCTTTTTATCACTTACTTTATAATAAGTAAGGTTACTTTTTCCTCTTCTATGACAACTACATCGAGTTTCGGTATTGTACAATACCGTTGCAACGTGTGGAGTAAAATACTAAAGTTATCATATAGTCCATAATCTTCAATAAAGTTACTTTCTTCCTTCTTTTACAACTATATCGGGTGTCGCTACTATGTTGATGTGAACGCAACTCCTTGGTAAAATCATGCAGCTCCCCTAACTTCTATAAACTTATTTTTTTTCTCTTTTTTGACGACTACAATGAGTGCCAGTATTGTACTATACCACGGCAACGCACGGTTTAAAATAAAGTTATATACATTTCCTAAACTTCAATAAAGTTACTTTTTTCCCTTCTTTCATAGCTATAAAGAGTGTCACTACCCTATCGATATCGCCGCAACACACGGGATAAAATACTAGTTTTCCTAAAATTTTAAAGCAAATCAATTTCTTCATGTGAGGGAACTTTACTTATTATAAACTATAAATTAGCAACAAATGTTGCTTTATGTAGTTGTACCCCATGCATGGGGAGTTTAAAAACAATTTGATTTTTCATTTCTAGGCCAATGCTTTTCATCTTTTTCAATTTCACCCTAACACTTTTTAGTTCTCATCGTTGGCCCCTCATAATTTTCATCTTTTACAAGTTATTCATTTTAGGTTTTGTTCTAAATTTTGCAACACACGTCGTGACGTGCGTGTGGGGTTCACCGCTTTTTGGTATATTTTTTTCTCATTTGACAGGCTCGTCGCAACATGTTTATTTTTTCTCGTTCAACTTAGTCATTCTTTTCTACGTTTCAAGTTTCGGTCTAATTCTTCACATTAACGCACAGCAACGGGCATGCGTGGCTCAACGATTTTACGTCTACTTTTTATTCGGTGTTATTTTTTCCTTTTTATTTATTTTATTTTTATGAACTTTTCCAATGTAGGGGTCGCTGGTAGTGGTGTGGCATTGGTGCTACTTGGCACGATTTTACGAACGTTTTTAACCTATTTAGTTTTTTACTAATAATTTGTTTCAAGTTTACCCCTATACTTCCTTTACTTAAAAAAAGGAGGATTGGCCTGTAATAATCTCATTTAGACCTTATTGGTCATTAATAATCCAACCTCATAATATTCCCCCCACTAGTCCCACCTTTCACCTATTTTTCCTACAATTGTCCCCCAATAAAAAACCTTAACGGAGTTAAGCTTTTTTCCAAATTACAAACATATTTTTAGGGGTTTTTTATCAGAACGATGATACGAGTCCATTGATGTAAAACTAACTTCGAAATGGTGCTCCAAGTGACTTGATTTTGGTTAATTGGAAATTTAAACACCCGGACTGAAGCGTCGTTTTCATCGTTTGGAACACCGTTTCAAAGAAAGTTTTACATCAATGGACTCGTATCGTCGTTCTAATCAAAAGCCCTAAAAAATTTGTTTGTAATTTGGAAAAAAAAACTTAACTCCGTTAAGTTTTTTTAACGGGTACCATTTTAGGCCAATTCCCTTAAAAACTATTTTTACGTGCATATTATCAGGCCAATTCCCCTTAAAAAACTATTTTTAAGTGAGATTATTACGGGCCAATTTCCCCTTAAAAAATATTTTTTACATGCATATTTTTATTTACGTGTCGGTATAAATATAATTACACTACGTTTCGACGTAAACTTTTTTCTGGAAAACAAGTCAAGTCAAATATGATACGTTTTCATTAAAAAAACCATTTTTACGTGCATATTTTTATGTACTATAAATTTGAGTTGGTCTACGTTTCGATTTGGGAGATGAATCAGGACAAATTTAATATGTATTTGTGCATATTTTATGTATGTTTCGTAATTTTGTTCCGAACGGTGTGGAGTCAAATTGTAGTTTATTTTCTATGTATGAGTCGGATCACATATGATTTCGATTTACTATACGTTTTGATCAAATCATAATTCTTATATAGGTTATTTCGAGTTCAATCGGATACGTTAAAACACGCATTTTTATACGGTTAACGCATCACACGACGTCTGAACTAATGTATTCGATGTTTTTGATGTTCATGGGGCGTAACGCGCGTTTCTTATTAGTTCACCTGAATTGGATATTTTAATCGGCAAATAACTCTTTAAAGACACATATTTTAATCTAGAAATTACTCTTTAAAGACACACACGTGTATCATGTCAATTTTTATTTTAAAATATAGATAATAATAATAATAATAATAATAATAATAATAATAATATAATAATAATTTACTTAAGAGTAATGTGGATAATAAATAGACGGTGGGCGGCCGCACCCTTTGAAAAAATAATTTTTAGTGTTATTTTTCTCGTAAAATCTCGACCGCACCTCTTGGAAAATTTCAACCGCATTCCTTAGAAAAAAAATCATATTTTTCATTTATAAAAAATTGTAATAAACACTGATTTTTTATAAAAATATAACCTAAACACTGATTTTTATAAAAATATAACATTATTTATAAGTTTGTTACCCACTCATTAACCCAACCCAACCCAACAAAATTTGAACTATATAAAATAACCCAACCCATGACATTATAACCTTGTGGCATCTTGGGGTGGGATAAGGCTTTGGGACCATTAGGTCCTGGATTCAATTTCTACAAGGAGGTTTTCCCCAGATTATTGGGTTTCCCCTGAATTTGTGTATATGCATTATTGCCTAGCGGAGGTAGGTATGATCAGGTGGTTCCGCTGGTGACACGATAATAATCTAATGGTCCGGTCACTGATCCAAATTTACTGTTCAAAAAAATAAAATAAAATAACCTAACCCAAACCGCTCCTTCCTATTCTGTTTCTCTCGCTCTCTCTTGTGACCTCGACTGCCTATGCAATCCTCATCCCCAGCAACGCAATAGCCAACAACAGCCATCCAACTCCAGTTTCCCGCCGGAAATCGCAAATATCCGGCCACCAAACTCACTTGAATCCAAACAATACAAGGTACCTTTATTTTTAATGTTATATTGTTGTTTTTTAGAAGACATAGAGTTATAGAGATGATAAAAAAAGGTTTATAATTTTATGTATTTTGATGTTTTATTGGTTGTTCTAGACTTTAGTATGGTTTGTTGTTTATATAAGTTTTTGGTTGTTACAACTTACAAAATAATCAACAATCAGTAGGGCTTGAGAAGTAAAAATGAAAATTATGGAGCGATAAACTTATGGAGTGATTCATATGTTTAGTACTTTAGTGTTGTTTTATGAACTTATGGATCGATTTTATATGTTTGGATAGATTTATAAATTGAAAAGTAGCACTAATTGATATTTTGGATAAATTTCAAAAAATGAAAACCCGTAGGGCGACATTTTAAGTATGTTTGTAACGACGTTTGACGTGTTTTTTATGGTTATATAAATTTTAGCTTGATGTTCTTTTGTTTACATGACCCGACTCGAACCGAATCGACTGGATCCGACCCAATATGAGCCGATTTTTTTTGCACACCTAGGGATCTAAAATCTTTAAAAATATTTCGCACCCTATGAAAATATTCTTGTGTCCCCACCGGGCAGAACATTTTGGTTTAGTCATACAGTAGAATATGGTATGATCTTGAAGTTGTGGGACTCATTCTGTAATTTTATGATGTATAAGGGTTTAGATAGTAGTTCTCGACTTCTCTCGTTCCTTCAAGAAACTCCTTGAACTCAACCTAAAAGTAATCTACACCGTTTCTCAGTTAAGTTTTACTTATGATATTTTGTTAAACCAATAATAAGCTTCAATATGTTGTCGAATTTCGTAAATAAAATTCACTTAAGACAAAAAATAATAATGATTATATATTAACCTTTTCTTTCTATACTAATAAATGAAAATCTTTTTATACATGTGTTACTCTCTGGTGCCACCTCACTTTAATAATAATATTATATATTAGGTTTTATACACAAAATATTAATATAATATAGTATAAATAATTAATATAGTTAGAGATAAACATATAAATTCAAATTTAATTAATAATTATCTATAACTAATATAAATGTATCAAATAATATAATATAATATATAAATTAATAATATAGTGACTGGCTTAATCGAATTTAAACGAACGTGGAGATATCAAGATAATGTACGTAAGTAAAAGTAGATTATGAAATTTATTTGTGTGATTTATTATTATTATTATTAATTGATATATTTTTTATTTTTTTATATTTAAAATTTTCAAGATCACATTTATTTATTTAGTTTTCCAAAACATAACTTTAGAACGAATTTACAAAATTTGAGTACAATATCGCAACATATATATTTTAATCTATGGTTCATATAAGTTTTATTAAAACATTTATTGTTAATTACACGGGTTATAAACTCGTGAATTACACGGGTTTGAGGACTAAAATTATATAATTCAATAATGTATGCACAAATTTACATAACTAAATGATTTTCAATCATGCAACTTGAGGGACAATAGAGGTAGAAAATCATGGAACTTTATTTATGGCCGTGACTTCATCTAAATCTTAATAAAAGGTCAATACAATTTCATAATTAACCACATTGATGTTATGGTTTTTATATCTGAGAAAAAATAAAATATACGTAGAAAAAAGTTACAATAATATGTAAAAGTTATATATAACGAAAATATAACCATAATCAAATCAAATCATAACAAAGCCGGGCTATGTAAAAAAATAGTAGTAGCATAAAGAAAACGTGTATCATGGACGACTTATTAAAACTGAGAACATAATAGATTGGAGAGTAAGATGAGAACAAAATTGTTTTATCATGGACGACTTATTAAAAATGATTAGATATATTTATAAGAATGTTCCGTGAGCTAAAAAATTAGAAATGTGCAAAATAGTTTAGAAAGACCAATAAAATCACGTAATTAAGAAAATGAAATGGTTACCATAGTAAATACGGTATGGTTACCATATATTTGCGATATTTGATTAAAAAGTAAATATAACACCTGTTTTGGTCGTGTGTATGAGCATATTGCTTATCATTATTAAGTTATATAATTTTTATCTTCAAACCTGTGTAATACACGGGTCTATAATCTAGTACAATATTATGTAAATTTGATTGTTGCTTCTAAGAATATATATATATAACACATATATGGATATTGGGAGATCGATTGAAGAATAAAAAAATAGAAAAAAGTAACAAACCAGAGAATTATTAGCTATGTAAAAAACTTATAAAAAATCATTTTACGTGTTTTTCATAATATATAAACACTTATAGAAGCCGTTTAAGTAAAAAAGTTATAATTTTTACCTTTTTCTTAATCTTTCTATACTAATAAATAAAAATCTTTTTAAATTTTTACCTTTTTTTTAATATTTCTATACTAATAAATGAAAATCTTTTGTGACACGTATCAATCTCTGGTACTTCCTTATCTTATTTTTCACTTTCTTTTTATATTAAACAATAGTTTAACTAAATATAATTTAGATAAGGTTAATAACATTTTTTATCAAACTTTGGATTAATAATTTCCTTATCTTATTTTTAATTTATTTTTCTCATTAAATAAGGATAATACGTTTTTTATCAAACTTTGAATTAATAATAATTATATAATTTGTATTTTCTTCTTTTCCGTAGGAGAGAGAAGAAGTTTTCTTTTTATTTTCTTTGTAGAACTAGGCAAATATATAAATTTTTATTCTCATTTAAACTAGATTTAGTTAAATTATTTTTTAATACTATTATTATTTAATATTTAATAGGAAACATAAATAAGAAAATTTTATTAAATCACAAACTTCATGGATCTCTTTTATTTATTTCTATCTATTTAATTATTTCCACTTATTAATTATAATCTAATATTCCATTGGTTCTATCACATGTAATACGCATGTTTCTAACCTAATAATAATTAAAAAAACAAATTCAAAATTTTAATAAGTAAATAGCACATCGAATTTATCATTTAAATACATATCCTAACAATTGTATGTGTTAATCGATTATATTATATTTATTTAACTCATGCAATGTACGGGTTATGTTAAAGATATAACTATATTGTTTATTATATAAAATTAAATCTATGCAACCCGTGTATAACACGGGGTTCTAAGCTACTTGTTATTAAAACAAAATCATTTTTTATTTTTATTAAAATAGATTTCTATATGTTTTTATGCAAAAGCTCCCAAAAAGATTTTATAATAATGAATTTTTATGACTTTTTTTAAAATGTTTTAGCATGGTTTCTCATTTTTTATGGTTCCCCCAATAAACTCACCCCTATATGGGGTGATATCTATTGACTAAGACAAAACCTTTAAACACATTGGGTTGTGAGGGTGTGGTCTTGGTTGAAGTTCCACGGACGATAAGGATTAAAAAGAATTTGCCGTTAAAAAACGGGTAGGGTAAAGTGCATTTTCTGAAAAAGTGTGAAAAGTTTATATATATTTTGTTTTAATTTTAGGCATGATGTTTTAAGTTTTTCTTGCATGAGATTATATAGAAAAACACTAAACGTAACAATCAAAAACACAACCAAATGTGTTTTAGGCATAAAATTTAAAAGACATTAATTAATTTTCTTCGCATGGTGTTTTAAATTCCATGCCTTGATTATTTTTTATTGTGTTTCAAATTGTTACGTTTGATGTTTTTCTATATAACACTGAACAAGAAAAATCTAAAACATCATGCCTAAATTTTAAAATACAATAACTATCTATATTTCCTATGTTTTTTTAAGAAAAAATGTTGTTCATAAATAAAGCCTTATATATATACCAAAATCGTGAATTAATAAAAGTACACTTACTAATATACCAAAAGTATATAGAAAAGAATCATTTTCATCCTTTAATAGTATTTTCAAAATATCTTTAAAATAACATAATCAAGGTTGAAGAAACCTACAACATATAATTATTTGGAGTGTCATGGCCGACATCATACTACTTTCTCAATGCCCGTAAATATAAAAAATATACATTAAATAAAGGTTAAGTGGATTAGTAAAATATGAAGTAATCCTAATAAAATAACAACTTGCATATTAATGGATGACTAAAAACTCCATTCATGTATTGTTTTTTGTTCTTTCATGTCCACAATCGTGGAGAGTCATTACAACTTTTGACAATTATAGAAAATTAGTATTCACAAATCCCTTTTTTATATATCTCTATATACACACACATATATATATATATATATATATATATATATATATATATATAAAGAGATAGAGTGAAAAGGATTTGAGAATAAGATGTATATATGTGAGGATAGCGAGAGCCTTATTATAACTTACGGTTATCACTTAGGGGCAGGCGTTTAAGTATTTTTAACAAATGTTTTCTCAAACCCTTCAAAGATCACCGGCATACATAGCGTAAGGTGTATTTTACTTGATTATGTTGGTTAACATACTATTGATCGGGTCTTGTAAGTTTTTCAATAAGAGGTGTTTAAAAAAACGCCTATTACTATTTATATCATATCTTTTATAGAAGAATTATGTTATGGCATACATTTTTTAGTATTAAATTATTATTTGTATCTTATACTTTTTCTGTTGTGTTGAAAAGGTGTTTGGCCCTTTCGATATATAATGTAGGTTAATACTCACTCATGGATCTCATGAATTTTGTAGGTTGGAAAGGAAATAAATACAATATTAAAATATGAAATGCAGAGCATAATTTTATGTTAAAATTATATAAAAGCTTTGGCTGGTTGTCTAGCTGGACCAGCAATGGAATGAGGTGGAGTGGTGGACTCACCCAAATTTTTATAGTTACACAACTCACTCCCTGCTATACTGGTTAATTTCCAATACACCCCTGTATTTCTTCAATTGACACTATAAAGAGTAGCAACGCATAGGTCTTAAATCTAATTAGTTATTATTTTTTATGTTATACACACAAGCACGTGGGGCTACACCTGCGGGCAGAATACCAGTTACCAGTAGATCACAATGGACAAGGCGATAAAAATAAAAAATATATACTCCGAAAAAAATAGTGAATCAACTAGCAAGAAACGAGAAATCAACTAGCATAACAATAATTGAATCAAGAGACCGTTAAGGCTATGGGATTTTTCTTTTCATCTCTATGTATGTATATACACGTATTGTTTTTTGCTTGTTCGGTAATCATTAAAGCTAAGAGATCGCTAAGGCTATGATGTGTGCTTAATTTCTAACATTACACACACTCACAATTTTCATCAGGGAGATCGGGAGGATTCCACCGATTGCACCGATTTTGGTTTTTTATTTATTTATTTTTTTTGAAAGTGGGAGGGGATGTGGGGTTCACCGAAGCCACCTCTGCTTCTCTGAGCCCTCCCCTTAGCCTAAAAATGTCAATAAATTCGAGAGAAAACATCACATCTTCAATCCTAGTATGCATCGGAAAGCTGTGTGATAATTTTTTTTATTTTTTATTTTTTTCTTCCTAGGAACAAACAATTGTTTTGTGGTTTCTGAAGAGGACTTCACAGGGTTTCCAAGGTAATTATGCTAGAATCTAGAGGGCCTAAATGCACAAATCTTTATTCACGAGATACGAAATAGGATGCCAGTGATCTTTCTAATTTTATGAATTTGAGCATGTATAAATTCATTGGGCAGCTTGGTAGTTGACTAGTTGGTTACCAAACCGCTGAGGTGTAAAGAGAGGCTTATTTAGCCTCACATTATATTTCATTTTATATAATTTTGCTAACTAAAAGCAAATAATGTTATACACTTATATACAAAAACAAAAAATCTCAAGATTTCTTATATCTTTTTTTAACTCATCAACCCACTATGTTTAATATTTAATTTAACATTTCGGATATAAATTTGTATTGAAACGGATACCGTGCCGCTACTGCAACGAACAAAATATCGTCGGTATCGGTATTCATTTTTTGGTTTACGGGTTTCAATAATATTTCGTTTTTACAACATCATTTGCAACGATAAATGAACATTGATACCAATATTGTGACAAACCGAACTAATACCGTCCAAACTACATTGCTACTGGTACCTGTTCAAGTTTATATGGTTCTCAATCAATGTAAAACATATGTTGATTTTTATGCTAAGCGCATGTACCGTACAAAATTGTAACGAACCAAACCAATATCAACTGAAATCCCGCTGCGTATCACGAGGAATCCCACTAGTAAATATAAAATCCAGAAGTCACTTACCGTGATATCAAGAACTTTCAGGTGCCTGACTACTTATTACCCGTCAGAGTAGGTTCTTGCATATAAACTTATGTGGTTAAAATTATCACGAGTAAAGAGACCCTTTAGAATCATTAGTAGTACGCACGTAAACCAGTCGAACCAAGCATGAGCTCGCCCAGGATTGAACTAGGTTCATTCAATATACGAGAACTCGAGTTTAAACTTGACTCGTTTTGAGTTCAATGTCTAAAGCTCTAGCTTGTCTCGGCTTGGTTACCATCATCAAAATCGAATATATTAATACATCAAAAACTCTTAAAAATATATTAGATAATATGTTTAACTAGCATAAGACCCGCGCATGTTGCGGCGCAGGTACATCGTAAACATTGAATGGATTAGTCCAAATGTTATGTGATGCATGAAAACACGGGTTCGACGTATCCCATTGAACTCGATGTAACTTGTATAAGCATTGCGATTGGATCGAAACGTAAAGTAAAATTTAATCATATCGTACAATCATGATGTATTATATGTGATCCGACTCATAAATAGAAAATGTAACGGGTATGAAGGAAAAATTGACACGTGTAACCGAACGAGATTAATTAGAGCTTTTAAAAAGGAAAAAAACCACAATCTAACTCCACTCGGTTTGAAAAAAAAATTTACGAAACATACATAAGATAAGAATGAAAACATATAGTATTTGACCTGACTCATTTCTCAAAAAAGTTTATATCGAAACATACACAACTCGAATTTATACCAAAACGTACATAAAAATATGCACGTAAAATGGTTTCTTTAAACGAAAATGTATTATATTTAAACGAAAATGTATTATATTTTTTTTAGGTATATACGTTTTCGACCCCCCAGTGTTATAATTTTTTTAGCTATATACGTTTTCGACCCTTCGATCTAAAATCTCAAGCTTCGTCACTGATGGTGTGTTCATGCGAAAGACGGAAATGTAAAATGTAAAAAAGAACAACTAAGTCGATCTAGGACCTGCCCGTTTCGGCGAACTTACCAAAGGGGAAAATAGACATGTTGCGACAGACCTGTCAAATGTGAAAAAATAGACAAAAAACGTTGAACCTCACACGCACGTTGCGACGTGTTAACTTGCAAAATTTAGAACGAACGTAAAACGAAAAACTTGCGAAAGATAAAAAGTGTGAGGGGACCAAATTTATAAATAAAAAAGTATTGGGTTAAATTACAAAAGATGAAAAGTTTTGAGTTAAAAGTAAAAAACTTAAAATTGTTAAAATACAAAAGATAAAAAAAATTAAAAGTTTTTACCAAAGTTGTAAATAAAAATTGTTAGAATTGTAGTTAAGTATTAATATGTATACATTTCTAGTTGTTTTTTTAGTAGTTTAAAGTCAGGTTGTAGATAATACAAATCTTATATTTCTAATTAAATAAGACCATAAATAAAAAGGGACAATTGTCTCCAACGAATATAAGATACAACTTTATAATAAGACATGCGGATAGAATTACCAACCCATGTCACTGCCATCCGCATAAGTACGATAAGTAACTAGGTACGAAATTACCAATATACTTTAAGTTTTAACTCAAGTTGGGAGTCGAGTTTTTGAGTAAATAGAAAGAATCAAATATAAATGATTTTGTTGTAAGAAGGGGAAGAATGAATATTTTTTGTTGTATTCACATTTTAGAAATATTCTTCAATGTGAATACAATCAAAAATACATAAAAAATAAACACAAATTTTTTAGAGGTTTTTTTTGTAAGGTATAGTTTTTTTTTTTTTTTTGGGAGGGGGGGTTAGGTTTTTGGGTGGTGATGGGGATGGGGGTTCAGGTTTTTGGGATTTTACATGTATATGTTCATTTTCTTTTATAGACAAGATTACAAACACTTATTATTCTATGATTCATTCTTACACTTCTTATTTACTCTAACTCTTTTGAATAAATACACATAGTTGTTGTGCTCATATTTAAAGTACTACAAAAATCCTTCAGCTTTATCTCCTCAGCAATATAGCCCTCTAACTTTATCCTTATTTCTTTAATACAAACTTTCGTGTATAAATAAGGGTAACTAGTAGGTTTCCTCTCGCGGGCGAGAACTCATTTGGTATCGGTTCATTCGTTCTGACACTGGCACTCGCTTTAGTAACTGAAAAAGAAACAAAAAAGGGTTAAATGTCATTTTAGTCTATGTGGTTTGAGCCATTTTGCCAGTTTAGTCTAAAAGTTTCATTTTTCTCCTGTAGGTCCAAAAAGGTTTCACCGTTGCCATTTTAGTTCATTGAGTTGACTTCACCATTTTTTCGGTTAACGAGAAGGGCAACTCGGTCATTTTATATGGATGAATTGCCCTTTTAGTTAACAGAATTACATATAAAATGACCGAGTTGCCCTTCTCGTTAACAGAAAAAAATAGATGAAGTTAACCCAATGGACTAAAATGGCAACAGTGAAACCTTTTTGGACCCACAAGAGAAAAATGAAACCTTTGGACTAAACTGGCAAAATTACCCAAACCACAAGAACTAAAATGGTATTTAACTCAACTAAAAAATAAAGTCGTGATATGCACAAAAGGATATCCACACATGTTTACATCAATCAAAAAGCATAAAAACGAACACTGGTTCTGATACTACCGATATCGGTATGATGTTGTTCAATCGGAATCGGTTAGATTTGTCACGTATGGAAACTCATATAGTTTACAATAAAAAATACGTTTTTTTTAGTATTGCTATGGGCACCCGTATAGTTTACAATTCAAAAAAATACGTTGTATAGATTTAATAGCAAAAGTAACATAGGAAAGTTATTAAAAAATCAAACTAAATGATGAATAAAGTATTATTAAAAAGTTTCCAAAAAATACTTAAAAAATTATCATCTATATTAAATTGCATCATAGTGCTACAGTAGCTAGAAGAGTCTTATTTTTGTTTTTATTTACAAAAATACCATTCAAAATAACATAATTAATTTTTCCTTTCAGTGGCATTTAAGTAATTTACTTATATTCGAGTGGCATTTATAAGCCTGATACAAGACAATTTTTTTAGTTTATGTTTTGACCACAAATGTTTTGATATGTACACTTTTGCCCCCCTCCAATTTTGTTAGGTTTTTTAATGCATTTATAAGCATAATACAAGACATTTTTTTTAAATTTATATTTTAACCACAAAGGTTTTGGTTTGTACACTCCCCTCCCCTCAAAATTTGTTAGGTTTTTGAAACTAATTTTAATTCTTACCCCCCCCCCCCCCCCACACACACACAAAATTATAACAAAGTTATCAAGCGTCCCACGAACTCTAATAAGGTTACTTTTATCATTTTTAAACCGATTTACACAATAACCCATAACTGTAACAAAGTTATCAAGCGTCTCATTAACTCCAATAAAATTATTGTTACCATTTCTAAACCGATTTACACTATAGCCCAGAACTTTAATGAAGTTACCACTTTAAGTTTTAAACGAATTTTGCGTTACGACCTCACAATTTTTCTACATGATTTGTTATATATTTCAAATAATATTAGGGGCGCACTTTAATTATTTTTGCTTTGTAAAACAGGTTTGGTTTCTCGCCGCAACGTGCGGATAGGAACAACCTAGTATATATGAATACAAAGTTTGAATGAATAGTGCCATACTAATATAATATTGAGTAATTAATTATTAATTAATGAGAATAAGAAAAATTATAAGGTGCTAAAATTGTAAGGAAGCTCTATGGAAAGCTGATTTCTTTTGTTTTTTTATTTTTATTTATATTTTTAAGGTTAGGTATTCAACCTTCATGTGTGATCAAATTACAAAAAAGAGCAAAACATTTATAAATATAATGAATATCCTAAGAAAACTTATTATTGCATTATACATATTTAAAATAATAACTAATAACTATCCTAAACTTTAAACCCCAAACCAATAAGAGAGATCGTGCCGCTAATATAGTGAATTGAATTGAAACCAACCAAACAACAACGATATCGGTATCAGTATTTAATTTTATAGTTTTTTATTTCGATAAACTGACACTATATTGCTCAACATCGGTTTTTATATATCTATTTTATTTTATGGTTTTTGATTTCGATACATGTTAATATATAGATAAATGAATATCGGTACTAATAACCTGATGTCCTGAACCGATTGGTACCTTTTGAACAACATCGACGATGATACCAGTGTTAGTTTTTATCGTTTTCAGTTGATCTAAAACACTGTTAATTTCTATACCAAGTGCGTGTATCGTAACGATACTGTAACGAACCGAACCGATATCGATCGAATGCTCGCGGTAATAATACCGCCGCAACGCGCGAACATATAACCTAGTTCATCATCAATTCAAATTAATATGTATAATATAATAATAATTCAAATTAATATATATAATAATTAATATGTATAATAATAATAATAATATATCTTGATTTCTATACCGATTGCATGAATCATATCGATACTATAACGAATCAAACTGATACCAATCCAATGCCCGCAGTACCGTACCGTCATAATGCGCGGGCAAATAACTTTGAATATTAAAGAAAAACAAACATAGATGCAAATTTAGAATTTTTTTTTTAAATTTACGAACGTAAGTTATTACTAAAAATCAAACTAACTGCTAAATAAAATACTACTAATAAAAAACAAAAAACAAATACGTATGAATTATTAATTACTATTTATACCAAAAAATCAATTAAATAATAAATAAAATATTACTGAAAAATAACATTTTGTAAAATAGTTTAGTTTAGTTTCGACTAATATTGGTCTCGTATAGGCCTCATATAAGTCTCTAGGTATAATATAGGTTTAGCATAGCTAACTGCTAAATAAAATACTACTAATAAAAAACAAAAAACAAATACGTATGAATTATTAATTACTATTTATACCAAAAAATCAATTAAATAATAAATAAAATATTACTGAAAAATAACATTTTGTAAAATAGTTTAGTTTAGTTTCGACTAATATTGGTCTCGTATAGGCCTCATATAAGTCTCTAGGTATAATATAGGTTTAGCATAGTATAGTATAGGTGTGGTACCTATATGTGTCTTGTAGTATAGTATCATATCATATCGTACCATATTGTATCATATAGTTGTTGTATAGGTCCCGTATAGGCCTAATATATGTCTAAAGGTGTAGTATTTGTATAGTACATGTACCTTATATTGTCACACCCCAACCGATGGCGGAATCATCAGGGCGGACGTAAAGAGATTGCTCGAGACATCATAACACTAATTGTGACAATATTTAATTCAAAACCAATTTCATTGTATAGATAATAATTGTCAAAACATTACAAGGAAACAAAATACAACATGGATAAATTCAAAGTACAACAAGTTTAACATAATGAATTAGCACAATCTAGTCTTTCTAAGTGTGTTTCTAGCGTTGTTCCTACTAGATTTCATCGTTATCAATATCATCAACCTGCAACATGTTCAAAATTATAGTTCAACACAAAAGCATTGGCGAGCACACAGGTTTTGATATAGGATAAGTATGTAAAATGTTTAAACGAATCCACATGGCAAAAACCGTTAACTAGATTAAGTATCAAGGCATGCAATTCTACAAGTCAACCCAAAGATTACCACAGGAATTAAAGACTTAACATGACCTCAAGAATACGGGCGGTGCGTTACTCCTATAGCGTTATACATGTTAAGGTGAGGCTCGTACGAAGTTAATGACATGCTAATCACATAAGAATGTTCCAAGAATATAAATCATGTTTCACATATTTTAGCATGTATATAGGATTGTTTGTGTTTGCATAAAGTATAAGTGTGTTTGCGTGTGATTTTGATAAGTTAAACATATTACACCCAAAAGTGTAAAGCGTAAAAGGGTTTCGAGCGTACTCACGGTTTTACAAAGCTTCCTTTGAAAATTCCGTGAAAGGTTGAGAGTTTAAAGGATGGAACCTCGGGTTATCCTACATGAGGAAACGTAGTGTATGAGTTTTTGGTTGATAACGGAGGATTCAGATACGGAATGTAATGTATAAAAGTATGTATACATAAAAGTAATCATCTAGTTTTAATACACCCGTTTTTGACACTATGACAACCCGTATGGGTGAATGTGGTTTCATGGGTTAGATTACCGATTAGAATCATAACGACGTGCTTAAGGCTTAGATTATATAACATATTGTCTTAACAAGTAATCATAACGATTATTATCAAGGGTTCGGTTATGTATAAGTTTATATATATAATATAGTACATAATAAGTCCAACATGTATATCATAGATGTCATATAAGTCAAGCATGGAGGTAGGATGATAAACATCCATTTAGCCTCTTTGTATGATTCACCAATACACAAATCACCATAAGGATGGTCATGAATAAGAAGGAAATATACATCTTCTTACTATACTAAGTAGCCAGGTAATCATCAACCCGGGTTTCCACTTCCGAAATAGAAAGAGTTAACTAAGTGTCGGCAGTTAAATGGGGTTAAGTTACTTTTAGGTCTAGCAAACCACTTAGGATAGCAAGGTGAAATCATCAAGTGAGGTGGTGGATTGATAGTAGGATAGCCAAGGCTTCCAAGTAATCACACTCTTACCCAAAACACAAGTCTTGTCACAAGAACAAGCGTGGATGGTTTCAACACTTGTGGGTTTAAATACCCTAACAAAACAGAAAGTTTGGAGGTAATTAACACCTCCGAATTTGTATGAAACAACATTGGCTAAGCTCACTAACCATAGGTTTGACTAGTGACATAAGAAGCACAAGTTGGTATGATAAAAACAATAGTTTATGAAAGTTTGTAAAGTTTCTTTCAAAACAGAAAGTTTAGCTCTCAAAATGGTGTTGTTCCACCTTGGTTTTCCATGGAAAACCTGTGGAAACTTCGATAGAGGTAATCCAAACTTTGTAGAAGAAGAAGGGATGAAGAAGATGGAATAAAATTGGTCTTGTTCTTGAATTTCCAAAGAATTTGAGAGTGTTTTGAGAGTGTAGATGAGTTGGGTGTCACACCCCAACCGATGGCGGAAACATCGGGGTAGTGGCACTATGCGACCAGATTGTCTCATGAAAATTCCATAACAATTATCTAACAATATTATTTAGACGTCAACGTCCCATACCATTAACATAACATTTTAAACAATCCTTACAGAATCTATGTTTCCCACAAAAATAACCGGGTTCGATTTCCCCTAGATTTCATTACATATCAGAATTTAACAAAAGCAAACTAAACTAAGCAAAACTACGTCCAAAGCATCCAAGCTAAAATCCTCAACCTGTTACATATGTTAAAATACAAGTCAATACAATTAAGTAAAGGTGAGCATACAGGTTTAAGTAATACTAGCATAACAGAGAAAACGTTCGCGAGATAGTCTAATTACATATCATGATACACCAAAACACATCACACAGATCTAGGCATATTTCTCATGCTAACTTCCGTGAGAAGGCTAGCGTGTCCATCCTAACTAGACCCCGTCGGGTGTTAGCTACACTATAGTACCATACTAGCTAAGGAGGCAAGTTAACGAAAATAAGTCCTAGTCGCATGTTTCTAGTATCACGTATTGAGCATATATAATCAGATTATTCGCATGTGATAAACAGTTTGATTTGTGAGGTGATTTTGATAGAGGAACATATGTAACACCCAAAAGTGTATTAAAGCGAAAACGGTCAAGTATACTCACAGTCGGTGCGTTTAGAATAGAGAAGACGACTGTTGGTAGATGGAGAAGAGCACTGGATCAGCCTGCATATGCGAACGGAAGTGCATCAGTCTCCGAAAAAGCTGAAACGGTGAAGTTTGGTTTGGGCAGTAGGCAAGTTCCGCCGAACTTGTATGTAGACATACAAGTTCGAGCGAACTTGTATTGGTCAACTGGGATTTGAGTCAAGTTCGGGTGAACTTGTAAGTTCCTCAAGGAAACTTGACAAGTTCGGGCGAACTTGTTGGCATTTGATAAATGGAATGACAAGTTCGGCCGAACTTGTGAAGTTTCCTGAGAAACTTTGCAAGTTCGAGCGAACTTGGGGGATTTCTGTTGAAAGTTTGGTCAATTAAACCCAAGTTCGGCCGAACTTGACCCTCAGAGGGCAAGTTCGAGCGAACTTGACTAGTGTGCTGCACAAAATCAGTTAAATCTCGAGCGAACTTGATTTTTTCGGGTCCAAAATCTTGCGTTTTCGCGTCGTTTGCTGAGTAAATCTAGTGTTCATCCCTCCAACCCTGTGCTACTGAGCAAACTTAGGTCGGAGAGGTCTTTTAGAGCGGTTTTAGCCGTTTTACAAAAGCGTGGGCTAATCCGGGTGAACTCGTGGTTCGTTCGGGTTAGTCCGACTTGTGTAAACCAACATAAACGTCCTTGTGCTTCCAGATCTAGGATCTTGAATGATAAATGCTTCATTCCATATAAAAAATGAACAAAACATCACCAAAAGTCCGTATTTTGTGTCAAAATCAAGTCTTTAAAAGGTTTTCCATAGATCTAGCACTTGGTGAGCCGAAATCATTAAGATTCCATGTTCGGGAGGCCAAAGCTAAGTCCAAACGAACTCGTTAAGTGTAGATCTAGGATAAAAACAAAAGTTTTATAGAAAAGATGAAGATTTTCGTAAAAGAATGGATTTTGATGAAATCGAAGGTAAAACCTTGTGTAGAAATCGTTGTAAACGTTGTTGTATGTTAAAAACGAGTTGATTCTTACTTAGGAACGAGGGTATTCGGGTTAGAAGAGCTCTGGTTAAACTTTCAGCAAGCTCAAATGAGAGAATGGAGCTTGGTATTTATATGAAAGTGAGAAATGAGGGAGCTGGGGAGTCAAGTTCGGCCGAACTTGCATGAAATTATGCAAGTTCGCGCGAACTTGTGAGATTTTGAAAGGAATCGAGTCAAGTTCGAGCGAACTTAAGGGAAGGAAGGGGGGATCCGAGTTGGCCAGTCAAGTTCGGCCGAACTTGGCTTCACCCAAGTTCGAGCGAACTTGGCCCAAAACTCAGGTTTTCCTCGTTTTTCGTTCGTTTATCGATTGTTCAGCGATGTAATCGAGTTATAAAGTAATGTTAAGCGTTTTAGCGATGTGTTAAGCGTTGTAATTGTCACACCCCGACCCGCAGCGGAAAAGGTGATCGGGGCATGATTGGGTTATCATCAAGCTCATGACATTTATTATAACGTTTCATATTTATTATTACAATTTTAAGGGAAACCTACACTCATAATTAAACAATTACAACATGTTCTATTCATCCTGCTAAACTTTATTATTTTTCTTCTAAGTCAATTTCCTATGTTTTCCATGCTTCATCCTGTTCACCTGTATCATATGTAAAAATGGTTTTTGGATCAACAAAAAGTTGGCGAGTGAACCTTGTTAGAAAACATTTATTATTTATTTCTGGTTGTATTTAATATGGAAAAATTATACACTATTCATATATGAACAAACGTAAATAAACATACAATAACAACAATTAGCATACAATAACAAACCATTAGCATACGATATCACACAACAACAAACAATAACATACATTAACAAACCAACAGCATACAATAACATATCAACTTGCATAAATATATAACATGAATGAAACTGTGCGATCAAGGCTCAATCAAACGGAGCCGATCGTATTGCATGTACTGAAAATGATAAATGTCTGTGCGATCAAGGCTCAATCAAACGGAGCCGATCGTATGTTGGCACGCCAGGTTCACGCTCATAATGTAATGGGGAACATGCTCAACGCTCATAATGTAATGGGGAGCGGCGGCCTATGAAATTGCATGTACTGAAAATAATAAATTAAATCTAAACAATAACCACACAAACAGTTTATACAAGCTGAATACACATTTATTCATGATATGATGTATGCACAATGATTTAAATATAATAAATAGTAGGACACATGATACACCCCAAAAACGTGATTTAAACGGGGAATTTGTAGAGATTCACTCACAGTGGGTGCGTTCGGTTGATGATGTTGAATGCGCACGAGTTTAGAGGATTGATCGACGAGGAAAAACTAACCTAATTAATAACGAAAAGTAAGGTAAATAAATGGATTTTATTAACAACTTTAATAGGATTTTTGGATATATTTTTGTGAGTTTTAGGCTATTTTCTAACTTTAAAAATGTTATTTTTAAGTATTTTTAATTGATTTTTAAATAAAATAAATAAATAAAAATAATAAAAAAAATGTTGACTTTTTGACCGTTGACTCGTTGACCGGTTTTATTGTGTAAGTGTATGCGCCGGGTGAGGCTCGAACCCGAGACCTCCCGTTCGCGTGCACGCAGCTCTACCAACTGAGCTACGTGTCTAACCCGAAATATTTCTGTTTTTAATTATATTTATATACTAATTAGATTAATCCGAAAATCATTTATTTTAAAAAGATTTTAATGTAACGACTCGGTGCACTCCACAGGAGTCGAACCCAGGACCTGTGGTTTAGTTTGGCACACAGTCCACCGCTGGACTGTGTGTCTAACTTGGTAAATATCCTAGTTTTTATTATACTTATCATATAACGGAGTTAACCCGGTTCAGTTTTAAAAAAAAACAACATTTTATTACTGCGAAGGTGCGTGTGTCAAGAATCGAACTCGGGACGTGTATGTATTTGTTTGCACACAGTCCACCGCTGGACTGTGTGTCTAACACGTTAATAAAACTGATTTAATTAATCTTATAACATAACTGAACTTCGTCTTCTTCGTTTCAAACACAGACATCGGTCAAAGCAACTGTTACTTGATTAATTCGGTTAATGAACAAGATGAACAATTGAAAAGTATTGAACCGAAGAGTTTGGGGAAAGAAAGTACCGAACAGAGCGTCTTCTTCAGAAAATCCGGCGAAGATCGTCGGCTCTGTTTTGGTGACCTTCGGCTGTTAGAATCAATTAACAGTTTGGAGGGATTAGATGTGAAATTGAACTAATGAGTAATGATTATCAGTAGGTTTAAAATGATCATACCGTTTAACAGCAAGTTTTCTGGAATTTCAGAACTTTTCCAGCGAAAACAGGAAATCCGGCAATGTCGTCTGGGGTTGATTCTGAGTGATGGAGTGATGTTAGAATTTGTATAATTATGGAATGAAACAGAAAAGTCGAGGTATTTACCGCGTAGATGAAAGTCCCGGTTTTCCGACGACTTGCAGAGAATTCCGGCGAGTGAAATTTCTTGCGATAGAGATTCTTCAGAGGTTTAAGGTGAGTGGGAGTGATGTCAGTATGAGTTCTATGATCTTATTTTTGGGTAAGAAGAAAAGATGGATTGAACTCGGTTTTCCGGCGAAAGTTTCCGGTTAATTTACAGAGAATTCCGGCGACTGCGGCGAGGCTTTTCTGAGCGAAATGAAGTGTGTAATTTTGATAAAGTCGTGCTCAACTGATGAATGATGTATAATTCAGATTGATTTACCTTTTCGGTTTCAAATTCCATAATCTTTCGGTTATGGTTTAGTGATTTGAATGAGGGACATTAACGTTTTTCAGTTATAACCGGCGATGATGTAAATGCATCCGTTATGACAAAAGAAAACTTCAATGTTTGATGAATTCGTCGGGGTTTCCGGCGAGAATGATTTGGGCGCTGAGTGACCGAATTCGACTTCAGCTTTTATTATATGTATTAATTGAATCAATAAATCAACAAGAAACAAAGGTGGCGGAGTGGTTGGGCGAGTGTGAGTTAAGTCTTTGTGAAACCTTCGGCTGACCCGGGTTCGAAACCCGGCATCAGTATTTTATTTTTATTTCATTATTTTTAACAGATTTTCAATTATAAATTTTATATTCTATTGCACTTATTAATTATGTATCGTTTAAAATTAATTTGAGCATTAAATATGCAACGAAATTTTTAACTGGTTGTTCGGTTAATAAACGAAGCGGGTTTGGTTAATCCGGTTTTTTTGACGGATGTTACAGTAATAGCGAGTCAACATGTGAGAGCGAGTTGCGTGAGTTTGCGAGCGATTAAACCATGATAAGTCCAATCCATATGAACACATAAACACGTACAACACGTAAACTAATATTACCACATAATTCCAATATACCAATTAAGTAATTTGCGTTGCGATTGCGATGAGATAGGATGAGATATGCGATGCGTTGCGTTTAATAAGCGTTTAGTTGTGATATAATAATGCGATGTAATGACAAAACATGTTTAATTTAACATGAACATATCTATTAATCAATCTCGGAGTACAAGACTTGAAATCAAACGTAAATACACGGAAACAGGAACAACAGAAATACGGGTTGTTACATTGGGAAAGTGAAACTGAGTGTTAGGAAGCTTACTTATATAGTGGGTTAGTAGGGTTTAGTGTTAAATGAGGTTTAAAGGTGATTGGGGTGAAAAAGGTGGGAAAAATGGACCAACCCGTAAGCTTTAAACAACTTGCTGCGGATTCAGGTCTCTCGCATCCCGCCAGAGACGGAGCTAAGTCTCTCACCCCGCTAGAGACCAATTTTGGCAGATTTGCAATTTAGTCCCTGAACTTGATTTTTCCGTCATTTTAAGCTAAAACTTGGTATTTTTGCATGTTTTTAAGTGTTTAACATGTATGTAAGTATAATTTAAGTATCAAGAATGTATGTATGAGTATAGACACGTATAATAAGTATCGGTTTGCGTACAAACGATTAAATCATAAATATAACAAGCATGTATAAAATATATAAATTTCATTACGGTACAAGTCGCATATTACAAAGTTGGAATTGAGATACGAATATGATACGATTACATATTTCCATAAATAGAAATATGATTATACTTCCTAAATACGGAAAGTACAAAAATGGGAAACGTTACGTATATGCCTATGGTATGGTATGGTAGAGGTGAGCAAAATAACCGTCGTAACCAATAACCAAACCATAACCGACATAAGCAAACCGCTATTAACCAATAATCGACATAACCAATGGTTATGGTTATGAAACTTTGTATAACCGACTAACCAGTTATGGTTACGATTATGAAGCTTTGGTTAATCGATATAACCGAAAACGAACCGAACGTGTAATTATAAGTCTACATAATGGATTTATGTTTTACATTAACCATGTAAAGATTTTTTACTAAGATAAAAATATGTTAATAACAAAATGATCTTGATGTAGATGCCATTTATTTTAATGAATGAGGTGTTATGATCGTGATTTTTTTTTTGTTGAGAATTTAACTTCTTAAATGGAATCTCACATCGGTAGTTTAACCAAAAAGTATAGTCTTACATATTTTATAGAGAAAAATCAAGCTAAGTCCAAACTGCGCATGCCTCTGATAACACACAAAACTGCTGTTTATTTCAAACCTTTCTTGGTTAAATAACCGAAACCGAACCATAACCGATTAACCATAACCAAAGTTCGGTTATGGTTATGGTTAAGAAAATTTCACAACCGAATTAGTGGTTATGGTTATGGTTAACGGTAAAAACCGAACCAAACCAACCTATGCACACCCCTAAGTATAGTATAGTATAGTATAGTATAGTATAGTATAGTATAGTATAGTATAGTATAGTATAGTATAGTATGGGTAAGGATCCGGTACAAAATGTCCTTAACCTAGGAAAGGTAGGAAACCAAGTCAAATGAACTCCAATTAAGCTCCTTACAACGACGTTGGAACCGACTCGCCGACCCCTAACTAGAAACCCTAACCTCTTAACCCTAAAGTTAAACCATAATACCTAATTCTAAACCCTAAAGCTAAATAATAAGTCTAAACCATATGCTGAGCCCTATAATTTAAACTATAAACCTTAAATGTTAAACCCTAAAGGGTAAAACCTAAGATAAACCATAAAGTTAAACCTAAAACCCTAAACCCTAAATCCTAAAGTTAAATCATAAAGCTAGACCCTAAATACTAATGCTTGACTCTAAAACTAAACCCAAAAGGTAAACCCTGTAACTAAATTTTAAAGTTAAATCTTAAAATTTAATCTCTAAAACGTAAAAGGTCAACCATATATATATGAATATGTTCGACAAGTTGGTTCTAACGCGTTTTGAATGAGGTCAATCAGAGTTCGTTTGACCTGGTTTCCTACACATTCTGGGTTAAGATTGTTTTGTATTTGATCCTTCCCTAGTGTATTATTGTGTAGTGTAGTATAGTATAGCATCATATAGTATCGTATCATATGGTATCGTAGTATTATATAGGTGTGGTATAGTATAAGGTTATACGTATAATTTAATATTGTATAGTATACTATAGTGTGGTGTCGTATAGTATCATATTGTATTTTATCGTCTCGGGATATACTATACTACTCACACATACATACATACATACATACATACATACATACATACATACATACATACAATGAGGCATAGTATTGGGATATACTATACGATATGGCTATACTACACATAGAATGAGTCATGTTGTTTATATTTGTAATATATGCTTACAATGTCTAGTTTGTTTGGTTGGTTATGTATCATACAATAGTTTAGTTTCGATTAAGTAGCAAAGTTATTATTTTTTAAAGTGTTAATTTTACAATGTTTTTTCATTATTTTTTATTTAAACTTTGCTAAAACGATAAATATGTATAAAAATGATTGTAAAAAATAAAATAAAAGAAGATTAACCTTATACGTCACATATAAACCTATACGTGACTATACATGCCTAGCCATCAAAATTGATATGACTATAGCAATATATTTTGGAAAATGAAAAGGCACACGTGTGATATAGAAGGCAAGAGTGTTCAATTAAGAGCATCATCCATTTTACCCGTCCACATTTCAGACCACCAACCTCTAGACCACCCGTGTGGTAACACTTTCACTGTGGTGGTCCGGTTTGTTTCACCAAACCGGTCCGGTTGAAATAGCGGGGACCACACACTCACAAACCTTTTGTTTTTGTTTTTTAATGTAAAACAGAAATGTAATGTGAATGTTTGAAATTGTTAATATTGAAGGAAAAGTTGAGATTTAAAATAGTTAAGGTTTAAAATGATATGATAAATCTGAATTTTGAACTTTAACTAGCGTTCTGAATAGGAGAATGCAATATTCAAATCTAAATATTAATAAAAGACTCCAATTAATGCTACATGACATTTTCTTCTTCAACTTATTAAATATTAAATAATAATATTATTAATATATCTAATATCTAATAAATTATTTTCTTTCACTTCTAACCCAAAACTTCTTATCTCTTATAATTTAACCTCTTTGATTTTTTTACCTTTAACCTGAAGTTTTTCATTTTTTGTTTTTTAACTCAAATACTTTTTTTACTTTCAACGTTGGTCTCCCATACTTTTCATCTTTCACAAGTTTTTTGTTTTACGTTTCCTTCTAAATTTTGTGAGTTAACACGCCGCTACGTGCGAGTGGAGTTCAACGTTTTTTTTCTATTTTTTCTAGTTTGACATGCCCACCGCGAGGCATGTATCTATTGCTGTTTGACATGTTCGTCGCAACATTAGACCGACTTAGTTATTTTTTCTATGTTTTACGTTTCGGACAAATTTCTTAGCATTATCACGCCGCAACGGGTGTGTGTGGTTCAACGATTTTACATTTGCTTTTCGTTCGGTTTTATTTTTCTTTCTTTTTTTTATTTATTGTTTTTTACGATCCCGTTTGACTTGTTCGTCACAACGCTAGATCGACTTAGTTATTTTTTCCTCGTTTTACGTTTTGGACTAATTTTCTTTGCATTAACACGTCGCAACGGGTGTGTGTGGTTCAACGATTTTACGGTTGCTTTTCGTACGGTTTTATGTTTTCCTTTTTTACGGGCTTTTCAGTGTTTGTAGTCGCTAAAAATGGTATGGCATTGATGCTACTTAGTCTGGTTTTACGTCTCCGCTGCAACGCGAAGAGCTTAATACTAGTAAATAATAACCAAAGGCTTAAATAGTCTAACTCATGGTCTAAACCAATACTAGTAAATAATAACCAAAGGCATAAATAGTCTAACTCATGGTCTAAACCACTAAAATAAAAAAAAAAAAAATCCATTTTCCTACTTTACCCTCACGCTACCTCAAAGTCATCTTTTATAAACTAAACAAATCTAGTCCTTATCTATCCCCCACACCCCCCCTTTCTCTCTCCTCCCTCACCGGATCACCCAACGTCAACAAAACATGGATCAAGCCGGCACCTCCACACCCCCACCACCACAAACCACCACAACCACCCACCACCTCTCCGTCCCACTCGGCTTAACCGAACACGAGTTCAACCAACTCAAAACCTTCGTCTCCAACTTCCACACCTACCATCTCTCCCCTCCCAATGCTCCTCCTTACTCGCCCAACACATCCACGCGCCGGTCGACGTCGTCTGGTCCGTCGTCCGCAGGTTCGACAAACCCCAAACCTACAAACACTTCATCAAAAGCTGCACCGTCGCTGAAAACTTCAAAATGGAAGTGGGCTGCACGCGCGATGTCAACGTCATCTCCGGCTTACCGGCGGCTACTAGCACCGAGCGGTTAGACTTGTTGGATGATGACAACCACGTGATGGCCTTCACGATTATTGGCGGTGAACACCGGTTGAGAAACTATCATGCTGTCACGACCGTTCACGAGGTTGTTACGGAGAATGATGATTCGGTTACGGTTGTTTTGGAGTCGTATGTTGTTGATGTGCCGGAGGGGAATACTGAGGAGGATACGAGGTTGTTTGCTGATACTGTTGTGAAGTTGAATCTGCAGAAACTGGCGGCGGTGACGGAAGCGATGGCGGTTGACGGTGGCGCGTCTATTAAGAATCTGAATCTCAGGTGATGCCGGTGGTGTTAATTGGTTATGGTTTTGTTTTTTGGTTTTAATCCCACAGCCCCCAAAAAAATAAATAAATAAAAAAGAAAAAGAAAATCGAAAAAAGTCCAGCCACATTTTATCATTTTTTTTAATTTTCATTGAAATCAAAAAATTGTGAGTGTTTTTTATTTAATGTTTGTATGGAAGTTACAAAAGCAGCCTTTGTCTGTAATGATGGGCTGCAACTTGCCACTGTCAATTGTATATTGGGGGCATTTTCGCCATTCAAGTGTTTTGTGAATGTGTTTTTTTTTATATTTTTTATTTTGGCAAGGAAAAACTGTTATTAATTTGTTAGTTATTAATTAGTTATTTTAACGTCTATGGAATCTTCCAAACGTGTTACTAGCGAAATTCACCGTATCGAGATATGCTCATCTTTGAACCGGGGAAAACCCCTACCTAGGGCCGAAGCTCGTGAACACTCGCCTAAATACACAACAATACGGTGAGGTAAAACTCGCTTAGTTCAAACTTAGGTAGAGCCCTGGGTGGACGGGGACGGGCACAGCCCCTAACAAAAAAACTTTTAGTGTATTTATAAGGCAAAATTCTGATCATACCCCTTGAAAATTTGATTAAACACCTCGTTCGCACCCCTTAAAAATATTTTCTAGGCCCGCTACTGTCTCCAGATGCCGCCAAAACTAAATGATAAGGACAATGAATTGGACATGTATCACCTGAAACATCAGGTCTCTTGGAATTACGAATAAAAATATCGTAATGAAGAAGAATTGAATTTAAGTCATGGTTAGTTATAGTTTAATCAATTATTATGACTTTAAGATAAGATGCCACATCGGAAATTAATGCGTCTCTATCATAAACACAAAAGTTAGATATTGTTATTGTTTGGAGCACTTACTCTTGCATTATATTTTTATACGTAAGCTCTAGATTGTGCAGGTAACATCTAATTAAAATTTAACGTAATAAATGACCTATACAATTAAATAAACTCCTTTATTATTGATCATATTCGTCGCTCAAATGTTTTACGATTGAAAAACGCAATTAAATAATAGTTTAAATTCAGAGCTGTGATGTGGTGATAAGATGTCTCTTTTCCATGCAAAAGGTGGGGGCTTCAATCCTAAAACGCGTGTGTATGAAAATATTTAGGAGTAGTTTAGTTTGTTGTTAAAAAAATGAAGTAATTTTGTTTTACGAGTCAGGTAATCTATGTTAAGTAGTTTGTCAACGTGCACAATTTAGTTAGACGTATTCGTTCATATCCTATGGGCCCGTAACTAAAAAGAAACGTTATATCCCTTTAAGTTAGTGGCTACTATTGTTCCATTATACAAGGGTTTGAAGCTCCATTATGTAACACTTTGTTAGAAATCTTAAAAGTGGGTCGCTACAAGAAAGATGAGGAAAGTGACCCGTTGATGTCGGCTTTATTTTCACTTTGGACCCTTCATCTTCTTTCGAAATGCCTTTTGTTGACTTGTTGCTATATTAAAATGTTTTATGGTTCCAAATACAAGTATATATATTGACATTTGTTGATCTTCTATCACACCTTATGAATTTCTTTGGATCATCTATTGATTGTTTGTGGATTGTTTGTGGTTTAGCGAAAGAGGTGTGGTGGAAGATCGACAAATGATGCAACTAATATAATGAGATACATGGTTATATTTTGGTTTTCGTGGAAGGCAAGAAATGGGAAGTTATTCAAAGGTCGATTTCAAAGCTCGGATGCTATCATGTTGTTCATTAAGGCAAACATGTAAGGCTGCAAATGAACCGAACATAACCTTTTTTGTCTTCGTTAAAAAAATATCTATTCACGCACTATTCATAAACACTTACCAAACGAGATTTTTTGTTCTTGTTTGTTTGTTAATTTTAGGCAACGAAAAAAAGCGAACGTTGATGAACACAAACAAGCACAAACTAATGTTCATGAACACAAACGGAAACAAACAAACATAAACAAGCATTCATGAACATAATATATAACACACCGACACTTATCAAATACTTTATTTGTCCAATTTTGAAGTATTTAAATAAATATAAAAACTAAAAAGACTAATGAAGTATCGAACGTAAACCAACACGTTACCGAACGTTCACTAACATAAATAAACGAACATAGCCGCTGTTCATGTTTGTTCATTTAACTAAACGACCGAAATTTTTTGTTCGTTAACGAACGATCACAAACGAACTACCCTTTGAACAGTTCACGAATTGTTGCCGAACGTTTGATTCGTTTGAAGCCCTACAAACATGTCCATATTGTTGAAATACTTGGGAAACAAGGAGTTGTTTTAGAGTTTGTATAATGATGGAGGACAATAAAGAAATATAGTTGTGTGAGTGGGGAATAATAACTATAAGAGGTGGGGATCGAGTGTGACATGGATTATGAGCATGACCCACATGACAATCATTCATAACCAATCGCAATATTCTTTTGCTCTTCTACTTCAATTTTGAATGGTTAAAACCGGGTTAGTTGTAGTCAAATGATTAATAATTAGTTATACATTATTATTATGGGTTGAGATCCTGTACAAATGATACTAATTATAAGAACCGTAAGAACATATCTAAGTCATTGATAGTTTAAATCAAGGGTTGATTTTGGTTACAAATTAAATCCTTATAATTAAAAATTAGTACTAATAACTGAAGGGTAATTTCCTAAAATTGCTAGTCATTTGACCATTTTCCATTAAATATAAATTCCACCAAGGTTTTTAAAACTAAAATAACTTTTATATGCTTCATTATTTAAAAAAAATATATACCATAAAATCAATTATTTTTTTATCTTTAATATTAGTACTATATTGCTATACTTTTTTTATTTATAAAAGTGACTTTTAAAAAAGTTACCAAAATGTGTTTTATAATTGTGCTGATAATGTGCTGATTATGATAATTGTGCTGCTAATGTGCTGATTATGTGTTAATTACAGTATAATACAAACAGACACCAAAAGTAGATATAATCAGCACATCTGATGTGCTGATAATGGATAAAGATTGAGGATGTTGTGCTAATGTCGTTTATGTTGATAATGGAGAACGATTGAGGACGATGTGCTGATAATGGAGAACGATTAAGGATGTTATGCTAATTATATAGTGTAGTGTTGATTATATATTTTTGGGTGGTGTTTCCTGCATGTTGGTTCGATCATGAAGAGTTACCGGATCATGGATATGTTAAAAAATCAAACTTTGATTTGAATTAAACTTTCATGGATTTAGGGACATTTTAATAATTATTTTTAATTAGTTAATAATAAATATATTCAAAAGGTCTAAATTACCCCTAAACTAATTTTTTTTATTAAGGGACACTTGTCAATAATAAGTTGTTCTTATGGTTCTTACAAACATAAGTGTTTGTATTTGATTCCATTGCTTATTATTATTATTATTATTGTCTTTCTAGTCATTATGTCACCAAAACATAAAATAAGGCATCCATGACCATCCGGCATAATTTCCACTTTTACCCTTTGAGTTTATCTGATATTCAAACATGTACCAAAGTAGCAAATAATATACGTTTATATATAGTATATTAGTCATCTATGAAAAGGAACTACTCACTTATATATTTTGTTGATATATAAATATGAATATCTTAACTTGCCAACATGTTGACAAGGACTAATGAGCCTTTTGTTGAGTTGTTTTATCGAATGTAGGAAGATGTGAAATAGGAAATTACATTTATAGCCCTAATTACTTGGGTATATAACAAAACTAGGGCATTTTGATTTTTGGGTGTTTATGTTGACCAAGTGTAAATGTTGGAGTTTGATATCTTTTAATGTATTCTCATTGGACAAATTGAGCTCTTGTGGGCCCATCTCTTTTTGCAATATTAATATAATAAGTTTATGATTGTTGCTTTCTTTTTTGTTATGGATTGTCCTAGAGATATAATGGTGTTGGAGGTAAAACTTTTGGTGAATTGTTGTTATTGAATCAATTGACTTCTAGTTTGTTTATACATGTAGATACTATGTTGGAATCCAGTGTATTACACTAGTTGAATAATAAAAATAATATAACTCATAGATTTTTTAGTTGAAAGTATGTATTACAGATAAATGATAAGTTATAGTTATATTTCATAAATTAATTAATATGGGAATGAAATGAAACAAATTACTTGAATATTTTCTGACAAAAAAGAACATTATTGAATTTAACAAATCATAACAAATATTAAAATTTTTGAATATATAAATATATGATTAAAGGTTTTCTGACAAAAAAAGAACATTATTGAATTTAACAAATCATAACAAATATTAAATCTTTGAATATATAAATATATGATTAAAGGTTTTTAAAACTTTCAGTTGGATCCTACTTGGCTATAACATTGTTTTCGGTTTGTAAAATTCTAATTAAATATGATTGAACAATTTAGTTGATAATAATTTTTTTAAACTCAAATATATATAAATACATATTAAAAGAATTATTAGTTTAGTTGCCTAATATAATAGGGAGTTGGTTAAAATAGATTCAATAAAATTGAGGAGAGTATTTAGGCGGGAAAAAAGTTAAGAACGGCAAAGAAAAACGACATGTGATAACTCTAGTTTTTCTTTTGTTATAGTATAGATAGATTTAATATTTAATATTTGAACAAAACTAATTAAAAAGTTGTTTCATCTTATTAAGCTAACGAGCAATTAATTAAAAAGTTGTTTCATCTAATTAAGCTAACGAGCATAAACATATTTTCCGTTTCTTCGACTCTTCATTTACATTTAGGCCACTCGTAACGGTTAATACCCATAATGGACATTTTTCGCCACATCATCTTAATGTGCCTTAATGCCCTCATTCCATCATTACTTTCCAATTTTGTTTTTCTTACTGGGCATTATATTAGAAATGTCCTTCCCTCTTCATGCCCCTATAAAACTTACTGGGGTGGTGTTGAGGGTATTATCAAACCATTTCACGCCTCTATAATATCCATTACTCATGTTCTTATGAATACTCGTTTATGTTTGTACATTAAGCTTCATTTATCGTTCGTTGATCATGTCATTCAAGTAAACTTTGTATCAATACTAATAAGTTGAGTTCGACTCATTTTAAGAGCAATCAGTCATCAATCAATCCGTCCATTTCAAATTTTAGAAATATATCCATTTTAGATTTTCAAACCATCAACTCGTATGATTTCTCCTGCATTAGGATGTGGTGAAAGAAATCCACGATTAGAACTTGTCATCGCCACTACCAACCGAAATCAAATCAGTTGTGGTGTGGGCGTGCAGGTTGTGGCGACGACATGTGACGACGGTCATCGTTTTTAATACATTTATGATTTTGTTTTTTCAACCAAATACATAAAAGTTCCATTCATTCGATAGATTTTAGTTCATCCACATCTCAAATCCTTTAATAAATTTTATTCCAAATTCAATTATTTCAAACTCCAATTCATTTAACACGTTTTCTTACAAAAATTTCCCAATCAAACACCCAATATTTATCGCTATCCTCAGTTTTGTAAATTTCACTCCGTTACTAATATTTAACTTGGTTAGGGTAATATTCCAAACAAAAAAAAAACAAATTATTTAATCAAACAATACCGTAGAATCCATGACAAATTGACAGTTAATAAGAAATCTTTGATCACCTCACCATTAGAAATTCTAAATCTACAAAATTAAGAGAAAAAAAAGATATATAATAAAATTTGAATCAAGTCCATCTTAAAGTTACATATAAAACTCAGATATAAGGTGAGTATAAAACCTCACAATTTTCTAAATAAAAAATTCTTCAATAAGATGTAATTGTGCTTTAAACTTTTAAAGTGCTCTAGATTTAAAAAAATAGCATCTACAAATAGTGATGAACAAAACAAACAGGAGCGTAAGGTTGGCAACCACCATATGTATGTAAGAACAATGGCATGATTCATAATTGGCTTCAGCATTAATAATAATATTTAATCATCATAAATATAAGGTAATGCTCACTATTGTTATAAAATAATCATTTTATACCTTTCAGTATATCTCCTCGTTTATGTAATTAAAATAGTATTTATCACTCGTGTTTTGCGACGAATATATCAGGACGTGATTGACCTGTAACACTCTGTAGTAACATAACTTTTACCGAGAAAATCTAAGGTGAGTTCACGACCCATATACTTTTTAATTTATTTAAAAACAGAGAGAGAAAGCATGCACCACAGTATGGTAAGTAATACAACAGTAATTAGATTTTTTCTCATATCGGTTATGGTCATGAAGGTGCACATATCATAAGTTAAGTCCTTGCATTCTCGAACTGTTAATATTGGATAGCGAGAGAATTTTAGTAGTACTACTGAGTTTGACAAGCCCCACCTGGATTAGTCGCGTTAACCCGACCGGTCAAGGTCGAACGGGTGTAAAATTGGCCTAACACTCCACCATCGTCAATGACAGACATGGTAACAAGGCAAACAACGCATGACACAGTCAGCTTCGGTTACGAACACCTAGTGACATAACACGAGGGTTAGCTACCTACAGATATGACAATAACTACTCATTACTACTTATAAATGAAACAATGAATATTTGCAACTATGACAAAACCTATGAACTCACTCACCGTCTTTGTGTTAACACCATTTCTTGCATGTCTTTCTCAGGTCGTTGAGGTATTACTCACTGCTAGGATGCACAATATGGAGTATCAAAGCTATTTCATAGATTGTATGGTTTCATTTGTAGACTTTTGTTAATTTATTTTGGGCGTATGTTTTGCGCACAATTTACTTTACATTTTACTTTACGCTTGGGCATCGTACTTAATGGTTTGAAAATGTATTTTTAATTCATACAGAGGTCAATCTATATGACTGATGACTTAGATCCTGGTTTGTCACGCGCCTCACGGTAAAACTCCGCAAGTGGAAATTGAGGGTGTGACACCCACCCTTCCTCCGACGGCAACTCCACCACCAGCATCGTGCACGGAAGGCTGCCTTACCATCTAATCAATCCCGATCATCAATTAAGAAACCTTTTGCTCCCAATCACTCAAGACAAAATCGTAAGCTATATTCACTGCCTAGTTTTTTCACCATATGGAAATCTTATAATTACAAGTAAGTTAATCCACAAATACTTTCAGATATTCACAAATTCAAATCGAGCTTATGTGATGAAGGCATTTAATCTTCTTGGAATAACCGACTGCTTTGAACAGATCATTTGTTTCGAAACCATGAATCTGAATCTATTCAATTCCAAGTCGTCTTATTTGGAGGTGTTTCCTATGGTTTTGAAACCTTCATTAAAGGTCTTCAATATATTTTATTCAAACCCACCTTCCATCCACCACCTAAAACCAGAAATTCCCGTTTGTGAACAGAATACCAAAACACACCAAAAATTGCGGTAATTAGCTCAATATCTTCGACCTTTATCTCGAGCGTCATGTCGCCATTACCATCGTGCTTCCAGTCTACCACCATTACCTTCGTTTATCACCAGTTCACCACCATCGTCCTCATGTTGTTTCGGATCTACTCGGTTCACCCCTCGTCCCTACTTTGTTTTTTGACAACCCACTACCATTCGATTTAGATATGTTCGGTTAGGGGTTTGGATGAACCATAACTACCGCCCTGTAAGACCCTTACTTAATAAATCAAAATTTTATAAAAAATGCATATAAATGAATTTATATGCGATTACACAACCATACTATATTATGAGTTTCATAAAACTTCTTAGAAATTTAAAACATTTCAAGATATTATAGTTGTTTAGTTTCATAACGACTAAATAAATTGCGGAAGCTTGAACTTTGATCGTGTTCGGTTCTTCGTTGAGCTTGATCATCCTCCGGTGCTTCAAATCATTACTTGTATTCCATAAATTATGAAATACGTTAGTTATAATAAGTTTATAACATAACCAAATAAACCTGAAATGATTTTTTTGTTTCGATCAACAGTTGCCTACCGTAAGCTACGGTAGGTCACCGTATTCTTCCAGTGGCTACATCAACCTTTTTCAAGTTTGTCGACTTGTCGTTAAACCCATTCGAACAACCATTTAAGGAATGTTCACTCATTAGCAAGAATGTTCACCCATCAGTGGGAATGTTCATTCAGTTGTAGGAATGCTTACTAATCAGTTAAACTTTCATTTTAACATAAAATTTCCATAACTTCTTCAATACTTATCTGCTTCTCTCGACACTTGTTTCTAAATGTTCGTAAAACATTTGTCTACATATTTAACTAGAAATCCTTAACCCGGATTCATAAATTTTATGAATTACGCAACCATTACCCTGTTTATTCGCATATTCATTTTAACCCGTTAAGGGATTTAAGCGCTTAAGCTTAAATCTCGCTTTTTCTTTCAGCTGTAGGAATGTTCACTCCTCAGCATGAATGTTCACTCAGCTGCAGGAATGTTCACTCATCATCGGGAACGTTGACTCAGCTGTATGAATGTTCACTTATTAGTTAAACTTCCATTTTAACGTAAAATTTACATAACTTCTTCAATACTTATCCGTTTCTCTCAAAACTTATTCCTAATTGATCATAAAACATTTGTCTACGTAATCAACCTAAACCTCAACCCGGATTCACAAATTTTAAGGATTTCGCAACCATTACCCGGTCTATGCGCATATTTATTTTGACCCGTTATGGGATTAAGCACTTAAGCTTAAATTATCCGCATTTTTTATTCATTCATCCTTAAAGCTTTAATTGTGATGGATTATGATAGGAAAAATCATTATATTCCCATTCTACCATCAAGTTTGACATTTTTACGAAAATGATCCATTATGTAGCATTAAGCCCAAATGGTTTAGTCCTTCAACTTTTTACTACCGGAAGAATTGTCCAAATTATAGAACTCATATTTAAACTATCCTTAAGGGTCGTTTGCCTGATTTATCATTCGAGAGCGTTTTAGTCAACTTTAGTCAATACCATAAAGGACTTTTAAGGGCGTAATTTAACCAAATGAGCATTCTTAACCCATGTTCTATTTAAATCATTATGTTCCTAAGAACATAATATCCCCCAATTATATTATTAGATATACCTCACTTAGGTAATCCAATGTCCACCCATGACTCGTTTAACTCTCGCCGGACCCTAAGTCCTCATTGAGAGTTTGAGGGTCTTCAGGAAGCTTGCGGCAGAGGGTCTTCAGGAAGCTTGAGGTGAGTGTGGGTGGCTTCGGTATGAGCTCTAGATGTTCTGTTTTTAGAATAAGGCACAGTGATGAAATGGGTTCGGTTTTCCGGCGAGTTGCAGAAAGTTTCCGGCGAGTTGTTCTTGCCGATTAAGGACTTGTAGGGAGGTTAGCGAGTGTATTGAGAGCTAATTCGAGTGAATAAACGAATTGGGTTTTTCCTGACTGAAGGTATCTTTACGTGCATATGAATTTAAGTTTTCGGTTATGAACTTTACGACTCATGAATGAAATTGAATCGAGTTTTCAGTTATAACCGACGTTTATCATCCGTTATACTTGCTTGATTCCGGAGTCAAAAGAAAACGGTCGAAAATCGCGTATTTTCCGGCGACTGCGGATTTGGGCGCGTTGAGTGACTGAATTCGACTTCCAGTTTTATTATATGTATTAAATGTTTCAATAAACCAACAAATAACACAAGTGGCGGAGTGGTTTGATGTATGTGAGTTAAGGCTTTGAAACTTTACCCGGCTGAACCGGGTTCGAAACCCGGCTTCAGCATTTCATTTTTAATTCACTATTTTTAATACTTTTTCAAATATAACTTTTATATTCTAATATACTTATTAATTATGTATCGTTTAAAATTAACTTGAGCATTAAATACGCAACGAAATTTTTAACTGGTTGTTCGGTTAATAAACGAAGCGGGTTTGGTAAATCTGGTTTTTGACGGATGTTACACATATCATTTCCGCGTCGGAACATCATATTTCAAATACTAATTTACCTTGTTCATAACCAATACAAATAGTAGGTTTTCTACTAGAAGGGTGTAAGCTTTACTTACCTTGCATTCGATTATGCTTTTTCCCATGTACTTGATACTTTTGACGCGCTTCTTCCCAAGCTTCCACCTAGCTTGTCAAGCGTCAAACTACCATTTTTCATTCGCAAGATGGTTAGATTAGTTATCATTTACTACGACTATTCCACCTTATGGATTTTATATCAAAATTATCATTTGATTTTATTGTATGTCAGTTTGAGTTTTAAAAAGTCAACTGCCTATTAAGATATGCCAATGCATAGTTAAATTCAACAAACTCATTTCATGACAAGTATGAACATGTACTCAAACATATAAATTGTTCAAGTATATTTCGATTACGACCATGTACGATGATTCTAAACACAAGTTTATCATCAACTTCATCATATTATCAAAACCCACTTCATAAACTACTTATTAATCACTTACAAGTAATCTTACCTCAATGATCTCATAATTTCATTATGTCTAACGAAATTAAGCATACATAAACACTCAATTTCTTCTTTGGATCATCATTCAACAATCTAATTGCAAGTAATCTACTTGTCTCAAATTATAACTTTCACCAATCTAGATTTTAAGACATACCTTATGATCCCCTTGACTAGGTGATCGTTAATATGCTTTCATGCATTGATTTGGGTCTCGAATTGATCTTCAATTTGATGGACTAAGCTTGAACAAGAGTTTTGCCCTTGTTCTTTCTCCTGAGAATCGACCAACACACACACACACATACACACTATGTGTTTTGTGTTTTAATTCTTGTGTTTTAAAACACAAGTTTCCTTTTTGGCAGCTTGGTCCCTCAAGTTTAGTTTTGATTAGATGAGGCTACAACTCATTGTTTTATTACTTATTTACATGTTACTAACTAGGTTAATTAATTCCTAGTTATTTTGTTTTACGGATTCACTTTTACCACCAACTGTATTTTACCCGCTCTTTAATACTAACGTGGTTTGATTACCAAACCTGTTTTTTGGGTGTTATGTAACGCCTCGCGTTTTCCATACTTTCTATTTATAGCAAGCTCATGTTGTAATTCTATTTTTGGAAATCTTTGTAATCGTTGTAATCGAGACTTGAATCATAATGGAAAATACATATTTATCTTTATACTTGTTATACACAATCATACTTGTTCATACATACTCATACATAATACATATACTTGAAAATGTGACATACTTGTTAATACGCGACGTTGATACATTATACATGCATTATACGTGACATTTATACTCGATCACGACCATTTGGTACATACACATATGTTATGATATGCTTCATATACTTAAAACGCACTTTTTTATGATTAAAACACCCTCAAACCATCAAATATAAACTTCAGGGACCTAAAATGACAAAAATTAAACTTCTCAAGGCACTCGCGGGCCGCGAGCGTGTAGGCCTTTTCTTCTCGCTCCCCGCCAGTCCCCCTTATTCGCAGAAAGTTTATTCAGCTCATGGGTTGGTCAATTTTAAGACACAAGGATTGTGCTTCTTGCACTAAATGCACACAAACTTAACCCTAATCACCTCCTATATAAACCAACTCATTCCCACACTTCTCCCACTTTACAAACTCACTAATCCTCACTCTAAACACTCTAAAATCAGTTGTTAAACTCAGAATCTAAGAAGAAAGTTCAAGGTTTTTAAAGTGAGTTCTAGCTCACTTCTACCTCTCTTTTCTCATTATTTCTTCCTTCTTAGCACTTGGGACACCTCTAGGCTTGTTGCCTTAGGTTTTTCCATGGAAAACAATATGGAACTCCTTCATATTTGAGTTTGAAGTGCAAGAAACTTTCTGTTTTAAACAAAACTCTTTCAAAACTTGTTTAATCTATTTGAAACTTGAGTCTAACTCATCTCAAACCTATGTCTGAATGCTTATAACACTATTTGTGGTTGGTTAGGCTTAAAAACAAGGTTGAGACATTCAAATAAGATGATTTATCCTCATAATAATTCTATTTTCATAGAGCTTCAAGCTCACAAGTGGTGCAAGTTCATAACTTGTTCATGTGTGTCCACCTTGGTTAGCTTTGGCTATCCTAAACTTTGAGACCACACATCACTTGATGATTTTCATAATTATCCCAAGTAGTTTGCTAGTTCTAAAGTGTCACAACCCCGCCTAGCCGTTGACGTGTGTCAATGTGTGTTCCCCGGGTTGTATTTCACTTGGCTACTTGATATCATGGTGACACACATTATATTCTTGTCATTTACATTCTTGTTTATGTTCTTGTTCTAGTACCCTCCTTGTTACCTTGGTGACTTGTGAAGTGGTGAACATCATAAGAGGTTCCAAAGTGGATGGTTAAACCTCCCACCTCATACTTGACTTACATGATACTTAGAGGTACAAAGTGGATGGTTCATCTTCCCACCTCCTACATGATTATATAACTATGTATATATTATGGACTATAATATAATCCTAAAAACCGAACCCTTGATAATGACTAAGTAACCATCTATCGAGTTATTAAGTTTTATCACTAAAGTATATAGTTTCTTATCACGATTCTAACAGGTCTCGAACCTATGAAAACATATCAAACCTATTCGGGTTATCATAGTGTCAAGAACAAGTACTATATCTTAGTGATTATTTTCATACTATAATACTTTATTCTCATTCCCTTTTTAATCTTGCTCGAATAATCCGAATCTTCCGTTACACTCATAACTAATACCTATGTTCTTCTTGTAGAAGGACAAGGTGCCAAACCCTAATCACAACAAGCTCACGGAATTCTTTAAGTGGAACACCTTAGCAAAACCGTGAGTACACTCGACCCATTTACCGCTTTCTCACTTTTGGGTTGTAACATGTTTACTTATCAAAATACATTTATCACAAATCCATGCTTTTACATACTCGATCCTTAATACATGATGCTTGTTATGCTTAGATACATGCTAGAATTATACATGCTCGATCATTAACTTAGCTAGCCCAACTTATCATGTATAGCGTTATAGGAGTAGCACACCAACCATCGGGGTTATGTTAAGATTATCATACTCATATTAGTCTTGTCGCTTTTGCGACGAGGGAAGCTCGATCTCGTAAAACTTTTGTGAAAACTGGGGGTTTGATTTAGTAATGCATGATTAGTATAGTCTTTGCTTACAATTACCATGTGGATTCGAGTTAAACCTTTATTCTTATGCTATGTATCACCAAACTTGTGTACTCGCCTTTGCTTTTGCATTGAACTCTATTTTAAAAACATATTACATGTTGATGAAGATGATGCCCTGAAATCGGGATAGTGATGATGACTAGATACACACATAGACGTTAGGTTTATAATTGTTGCATCAAATTTTAGCTTGATTATTGTTGTATTTGAATTTCCATGTATTGTACTCGAATATTTGACTTATGAAACGAAATCCGGTTTAATTAAATATTGTCGCAATTAGTATTATGATCAATGAGCAATCTCTTTCGTCCCGCCTCGATGTTTCCGCCATCGGTTGGGGTGTGACAGGTTACACGCCTCCACTTTCAAACCCTATTAATACGGAAAGGGCTTGAGATGGTTCAGATTTGTAAGAGATGAGGTGAGGTGACCAAGATACGAAGGACGTGTGTTTTGGTGTGATTTTTGCAATTTTATGTGATAATGCATGGTGGAATACTGGAATGTGAATACAAAGGTTTTTTTGATTATGGATTTTGTGTAGAGATTGAAATGGATTATAAAAGGGTGATTGGAAAAGATTTTGTTTTTTCTAATCAACTTATATTTTTTATTGAGAGGGGCATTATGGCCATTTGATTCGAAACTAACTGAATAAATAGATGAAGTTATTGGAAGTGGACTGTAATTGTTACAAAAGTGAGAGTACTGATATTGTTTTGATAATATTTAAACTAATGAATTGTAATGGTTATTTTTAAAAAACCATATGGTCAAAGAACGTAATTAACTCTATATATTAATAGAGGGTAAGGTTACTAATAATGGTTGTAAATGTTGCTAGACGCTCCCTGGTCGGTCGACCGGAGAGTTGAGAGTACTCGAACAGGTTAAATTATAAAGAAATTAGTTTTTGGAAATTAAATAAGTGTCAAATAACATAAATTTACTAATATATATAGCACAATACGTGAATATGATATTCATTCTTAATATGATAGGCGTAGAATTATATTTATTTTTCTTTAAGTCAAACTCGGCCTGACTTGACCTACTTGATCCGATTTGACTGAAGTTGACCGCGCTTTATCAATTCCGAGTAATTAGGCGAAGTCGAAGAAAATCGTCTCGGCAACCTACTTTGTACGACTACTCGGGGAGTACTCAGCCTTGGAGACTTTATTTTACATCAATGGTTATTATACAAATTGTCTTAACATACTAAATGTGAGAAGTGAAGAAAGAATTTTTTTTTTGAATATTTTCTTCATCTAGTCAAGCACGTGTTTTACTACTGGTAGAGTAATTGCACATGATTACTCTACTAGAAAAAATACACAACTTTTTTTGTTTTTTTATAGTCTTCAACTAAACATTATAAATAAATAGATGTAAAAGAATCATCATTCATTTATTGTGTTATATATGTTAAAACACATTTATATCTAATCTTTATTCTGTATATATATAATATAGAATAATATAAATATATAATAACTAACAAAATCAGTGTAATACTCTAAAATTTTGTGGCTCGTAGAGGGCTTGAGTCACTAACCCATAACTTTGTCGTCTGTATGCACCCTATGTAAAGACGGATCCAGAAATTATTTGTTGGGAGTGCGGATGAGGTGTTCAACCATATTTGTAAGGATGCGGTCGGATTTTTTGCTTAAAATATACACTATTTTTTAAGGGGTGTGGCCGCCTACCTTGACCGATGGGTGGGTCCGCCTCTATTTATGTTCAAAGAAACTTCATTGTTGGTATAAATCTGAGATAAATTTTTGTTTACTTATTTTTTTTTGGACGGCAAACAGCTCACCTGGCTAGGACCGCGGCCAGCGACCTAGCCCCTTCGAGTTCGAATCCACACGCATGCGGGCTGTTTCGACCCTTCGCCTGGAGACTTTGCATTGCATACCCCGTGATTCGAAACGGCGTCTCCTAGACAGAAACCCTGAAGGGAAAACCTTCCCACCTCTCCACAAACCAATTGATCTGTGGGTCATCGGCAAATTAAGTTCAAATTATTTTCAAAATCCGCATTCTTGAAAACATGTATTTAAGTTCAAATTAATCTTAACTAATTCAACTCATGACATGATATTGATTTGTTTCGCTTTCTAGAAAGTAGATTAAAGTTTGGTTCACGTACTGCTTACTTTGTCTCCAACCATCATTAGTAGATATTTATGAAATTGAATTTAAACCACATATTCCTTTTTATTTTTTCATTTATTAAATATTAAATTTTAAATATTTAATTAATAAAGAAAGTACTCTCACTTCATTTTTTATTTAATAATTTGCATCCTGAAAATAATAATTGGTCTGATTTTTAAATGTGATTATTTTTATTATTATTATTATTATTGAAAGTAATTTAAAATTTTTAAGTTTTATTTAACAATAACTAAAAGATCTATATATAAATACAATATTAGTTTTAACGAATTTCGGACTTGGATGAATGGAGTCATGATTTAAACATTACTTTAAAAGATTAGATTTTATACACATTGTTGTTTATTATTTTAGTCTTTAGATAGCATAAGTTTATGCCTTCATCACTATCTTTTGACTTTTATTATGAAATTGTATTTATAAATTAAAAGAAAGAACACATAGTCAAGGATCTCAACTCATTTTATATCTTTTATATTTGATTCTGACGTGGCCCTATATCCTTTACAAGAAAGTTATGACTTTAAGTAGCTCAGACGACTAATTGGAGTCCTTTCAGCATTTTTTTGTTTATTGTTTATATTGAACCATTGGCCCACAACATGCTTAGTGCCCCTAGGAAATAGGATGGCAAAAGGAACCCGAGTCCAACTGGTATCTTTAAAACTTGAATCGTTTGGGATGGGTATACATTATACTTACGGTATCAGATCGCGTATGAGATTGGAGAAAACTATTTTGCCGGGTATAAGATTAGACGATACTTGTTCAAAATAATAAATAATATTGTGATGCTTTCAGTTTTATATTTTTTTATAGATGTTTCTAATGTTTCCCTTGTGTTTTAATATGAGGTGTGTGGACTTGTATAACTGGGCCAAGGACTGGATAGAGAGTACACATGTTGGGCTGTTGCGTATAATGGGCTGCTGATATACTGAAGTCTCATAATGGGCTTAAGACTTAAAGGTTGGAGTTGCTGAGATCGGGTCGGGTCAAGTACAGCCGGTTAAATCTTGGATGGCTATTTAAATGATCTCATCTCACATATGAGATTGATTCACTGTTACATATATTATTGAGGTCTCTATGTTTCTCTCTCTTAGGGTATCTAGCAGATTCTTGTACGATCTTGTGTCAAGATCTTGCTCATGTCAGATCTATTGACTAGAGAGTTGCTACACGATGATCTGCGTGTGAGTAGAGTTTGAGAGATTTGATTTGTTCAGTTGTTTCATTGTTTTTTTTGAGTTCTTTTGGATTAATAAAGTGTTGAGTTCAGATCCATGTATTTTGACAATACCCGCCCCGATTACCCAAAACATATACCCGAAAACTTTAAGTTTTATATCTATTTTCCCTCAACTATTGTTTAATAATATGTGCTTCATTCTCGTAGCTTTATTATTTGAAAATAAACTTTTCTTTTGAAATATATATTTTGATAACATTGTTTATATTTATCGTTACCAAACAGAAATTTATTTTTTTAAGATTGATATTATAATATATTCACATTTCTAAATAATTCAAATATATTATAATATGTATGTTATTTACTATAGTTTAATATATTGTGTAGATTTCTAAAACATAAAATAATAAAGGAAACTAAAAGAAATATATATACATAAAATTCTCAACGAGTATACCAATAAAAACGGATATGCCCGATGTATACCAGACAGGTGATGGACAGGTAATTTACAACCAAGTATGGGTATGGGATTAGTCGTACCCGGTCCATTGACATTTAACTATGAATAAAATAAACTTCCATAAACTGAAGCCCCATAAAACCACTAGTTCACCATAAATTTTAACAACCCTATACTTTAGTGTAGGGGTGTGCAAAAAACTGAATTTCCTGACTTATAACTGAACTAACCAAAAAAACCAAACCAAGAAAACTGAACCGAAGAGAAAACCGATTGGTCGGTTATGGTTTTCCATTGTTCCATAACCACCATAACCAAACCGACCCGCATGTTAGTATAGTCACGGTTAACCAAACCGTATAACAACATAATTGATCTGCATTTATGGTTGAATGCTTGTTTATATTTATAGATTTTATCATACCGTTTTGGTTGAATTTTTTTTTGAATTTATGTACTATGTTACATCGTTTTGTTTGAATATGTATTAATATTATAGCTTCTATGTATTTTTTAATGCCATGTTTAAAAATATCAAGCCCAAACTTTTAGCCCCAAATAGTACCCAATTATATTTTTGAGCTACTTTTTAGCTAGGCTCAAATTCATGGTTAACCGACCATAACCGACCACTATAACCATCAAAATCGATTAACCATAACCACCATAACCGATTGGTTATGGTTTTCCATTAACCAACATCTCCTTTATCGTTATGGTTGGTTTTAGGCCAAAACTGACCCAAACCAACTCATACACACCGCTACTTCAGTGCACAACAACTCAATAACCCAATATAACAAGAAAATTATATTACATAAGCAAAATAACCCAATATATTAATGCAATTGCTTCAAGTCATCATTTTTTTATTGTCATGAATCTCTATAAATGAACAAGCAGGCTAAAAATATGGACATTATTATCAACTATATTATAGAAATTCTAGTTTATAAACAAAGTAGTGAGAATTAAGGTTTGCACATTAACGACAACTACAATTTTCTCTAAAACTGAACAATGACAACTAAGATTTGTGCATTAGAAAATGTTCCATTTTGAAGCAAACTGGTCACTTTAGTTAGATGTCACATAAGGAAAGAATATGATAAACTTTATGAGCTTTTTGAACAGGCCAAACAAAAATTGGGCTTATAAATATTAAGATTGGGCTGGTATCATTGCTATCCGGATTGTAACTTATAAAATTTAAAACCTGGGCTTAACTTAAACAAGCCTAACTATAAAGACCAAATCCAACGTAATTTAAATATGAACAACAGAAACAATTATATAATCATTATACCCATTTATCTACTGTGATCCAAGCTTGGTTTTCTAACAGGTGATAGATGCTAAACTTTAACCTTTTTTTCAGGCAAATTAATCTACTCCTAAATACTCTATTTTGTTCGCAACTAGTATTCATCAATCCCACATTGCGGCGGGGGCGTAAAACCATGACAAATAGCACCAAGGCCACAACACCGCCAACGGCCATCAACACTGAAGTTGCGACATGTTAATGCGGATAATTAGACCGAAACATAAAACATAGAAAATAATAACTAAGTCGAATTAGGACCCGTGCGTCACAATGAACCTATCAAACGGGAAAAAATAGATGAGCATAAATACGTTGAACCACACGCGCACGTTGCGTAATGTTAACTCGCAAAATTTAGAACGAAGCGTAAAACAAAACGTAAAAACGTAGAACCACACATGAACGTTGCGTTGTGTTAATTCGCAAAATTTAGAACAAAACGTAAAACAAATTTTTTTTCGAAATATGAAGAGTATAGGATATCAAAGTTGAAAGTAAAAAAGTTATGAGGTTAAATTGACTAAGATAGAAAGCTTTGGGTTTAAAAGTAAAAAACCAAAATAGTTGTAGGTAAAAAGTGTAATTATATCATTTTTTTTAAATCTCCCTAAGCAAAGAGTGCAACTACTCTGTGAATCACAATATTGTTAATTTAGAATGGGTAAATGGAACTTGAGTTCCCTTGAGAGGGACTATGTCTTAACAAACACCCTGGTACCATTGAACTACAAGCCGTTATGGTAGAAAATATTAATATCTTACTAGTGAAAATTTCAGCTAGTATCACTTCGGTTCCATACGGTACTCACAGTCGGTGTAGCAACCAAAAGAGATATGCCTAAGGATATTGAGACGTGTTTGTTTTATCCTATTTAAACGCTGTATGGATTGTGGCTATATAATTTGCATTGTGTTGTTATGCACCAAGGTCTGAAATGGTATTTTTATTACAAAAAGCACATGCATTATCATCTTTTACATGGCGGTGATATGGGAGTCGAGAACCTACATTTTGTAAATAGACGCAAAAACCCTTAAAACCCACGATTGTACATGTGTCGACTTCGTATTGCTTTATGCACTTCTCATGTCAGAACTTTATTGTATAATAGCTTGTCTCTAGTTCTATATGCGGCAAGGTGTTTGATTTAACCATGAAAAAGGAAAAACACATGCTAAAATTTATGAGGAGTAGCAAAATTAAGTATATTAAAGCAATATGGAATGGACAAAATTGAGACCCAAGTTAGAAAATATAAATGTTGGTATGGATTCATTGAGTTGGGAACTCACCTCTCTCTTTAGATTCCTTTCACATTATTTTTTTATTTCCATCAACAATAGTATTGTTTTGGTCAAAAATCACAACAAGGATAATGTAACTAAACTTTGAATGTGAGGTTTGGTGCTTGGTTAAACGAACAAATGTATAAACAAATATCAAAAGTAAATGACGATTAACACAATGATTTGTACGAGGAAAAAGCCCATGATCAAGAGTTGATCTCCGACATAAAAACCTCGGGTGATGGAAACTACCGATCACCAACTATATTGAATAAGAAAGATTACAACTTTGGAAATATTGAGCTTGTTATAAGAATTCTATCAAGTGTTCGAGAGAGTAGCAACAGTATGTATGCGAGTGTGTGTTCGGTCAGATTGTGTGTCTACCAACTCAATATCCCACTAAATATCTAGCTAATCTCATTAACTAACTCTCCGAAACCCATGCAAGCTCCCCACGTTCACATATAACGGTCATGGCTTTACTTGCACGTGCTAGAAATGACATATTCCTCCGACATTCCCTCGATGACTTAGTCCACGATTACCTACATACGTAAACTAACACAAAGGAACAATTATCAGCTAACATAGATATAGGTAAGGGTCCTTGATCCTTAGACTCCCTGCGATTTCCGTTAAGGATCCGTGATCCAGGTTCAGTCTCAGGATGGATGATCCTTGGCATAAAATCCATGCCATAACAATTGCCCCCAAAATATGAGGAATTAATTGTAACTAAGTGAGTCATATTTTCTCGTTTATTCTCGACGACTCGTTACCAACAAACTAGCCGTTACCCTAGGACTAGCCGTTACAAAGATGACATCATCGATAAGACTCCCCCTGCAACAAACATGATTATAAATAGGGTAGGGATATAGATGATATCTCCTATTTAATATCGATATCCTTTGCTTAAATCCTCACATCGAAGATCAAACAGGTATTCACTCTCTCTCCCATCTTTTATTCTCTGCAATTCTTTCTTTCTCCTTTCTTCCTCGAGCATCATGACCAAAACCATGATCTGTTCCTCACCAAACAAGGATCAATGGAAGAAACAGTCCTCCAAAGCCAAGACCTTTTTGAAAGAACCTTCGCAAGAACTTTTCGGTTCACTGTCCTGATTAGCAAGAGTGCACCTGCCTGTATTTCCGGAGGTACTTTTTAACCCTTCGATTTTATGCAAGAGGACTGATATCTTCCGCTTTTCAAATAGGTTTTACTTACCCTTTTCCAGCTTTCACACCAGAGCTTTTTCACCTTTACCAGCCTATGCTACATCCAGGGCATGCCTATGCTCTGGAGGGTTCTTTATACCTTGAGCAGATCATTGCTAGAGAGGGTATAGGCTTCGTCTTGCTGAACTCAACCACCTGTACAATCTAGTTAGCCACGGTCTCACCGATTCCTCTTCAAAACCAAGCCACAACAACCCCACCCTATACTCAAAATTACCAAAAATGATTCCCTCTGGAGAAGTCAATTCTTCTTCGTCAGGAGGGATTCTATTCCCAACGGGGATCATCTTCCCAAGAAGTGGAACGTAGAGGGTAGGATGTAGGATTTATAAAGTTGCTTCATAGAAAATTTGATATTTAATCTAAGGATATATGATCCTTCATTTTTTTGTGCAGTGACCAATATCAACACTTCGAAAGACTTTGCTACCACCGCTGAGAGAGTTGCTGCTTTTTGGGCTCTAGATTCAACTGTCAGAACATTCCATCCCAAGATCAAGGATTTAGAAGAAACAACATCAGCCTCCTACACAATTTCAAGTAAGTGTGCATGTATATATGTATTTGGTTATTTGGTATGAAATAAAAAATGAATACTTATCTGAGTTTTGTGTCTGTAGGTGCTGCTAAATCCTCATCAAATTCAGCCACCAGGTTTGGTATGGGAGATGTCGAAGGTATCATGTCCCCCCGATCCATCAAGAAGGAGCTGGCCACAGGCCCAAGCCAAGTCGGGACCAGGAGCACCACCAGCAAAGCTAAGTTTGGAGCCAAGAGGAAGAAGCCAGATGCGCCATCCAGTGACGTCCCCGGGATTGAACAGCAGATCCATGACTTCATCTCTGAGGTGAGGATCATGGATCCTTCTTTTAAAGATACTTGATCGTCATAAATTCTAACAATTTGCTCTCAACAGAAACTTGTTGAGATCCAGACCATCCAGAGCAAGCGTCTCGCCGAGGCTGAGGAAACGGTGGCCAATCTACGGGCCATAGGTGCTGCCATGGAGAAGAAAGTCGCCCAGCTGGAGAAGGAGAATGGTCGCTTGGAGAAGCAGATCCTGGTGGATGAAATCCAGGCCAACAAGGATCGGTTGGAGGTCACAGAAGAGGCCAAACTATCTGCTACCATCGTGATTCTAAAGGCCAAATTCAAGATGGCAAAGGAGGCTACGGATCCTTCCTTCGATATGGCTGAATGGGACACTGCTAGCTGGAGGCAAACGCTGAAGGAGCTTGGGGATGAGGATGAGCTGGAGGAGGCAGTCACGCTGGAGGCGATCCCAAGTGGCACTAAGGATCCTGAGGAGGCAGCGGCTGGTGGTAGCGGTGTAGGTGATGAAGCAGTGAAGGAGTAGGCTGCATCGATGGGCAATGATGGAAATTTCTAGACGTTGCCGGATCCCATTTTTTATGTTTTTTGGTTGTTGGTGTTTTTATGGTGAACAATTCTGGTGTGTATTTGAACAATAGTTTTTACGGTTAAGGATCACTGATCCTTTTTGAACAATAGGGGGTAGCAAAGGTGGATGGATCCTTTTGTTTGTGGAGGATGAAGCCCTTGATGCCCCCCGCCTTTACTTTCCTGCACTTATTGACTCGTTAGTATGGACATCCTTTTCCAACCCAAGTGGACGGGCCACGCTTTGCTGGTAGAAGCTTGGGTTAGCAATTTTGACAACCTTTAAAAAAGGGTTTTTATAAATAAATAAAACTTTAAGCTTTTGACTATCTTTGTTGTTACTTTTCTTCAGTTTGAATATATTTATAATTGTATACGTTAATAATTCCATAATATTTTAGCTAAGAAATCTATAGGAGTTTGTCAAAATATATTCTTTAAAGATAGACATCATATGATCAAGGATCACATATCCTGTTGTCAAAGGATTTGGGTAACATAAATAAGCCAGAAATATAGCAAATGCAAAGAAAGATCATACCAGTGAATACAAGTTAGGATTCTTTATCCTTAAAGCTTACAATAGAAACAATACGGAGTAGAAATCAGTAGAACTGCAGGATCCAGGATCCTTATTTATTAAGCTTTAGGGACCTGTTATAACATACAACTTGGGACTAAGCCAAACATCAATTGAATGACTCATCTGTAACTGGGGACAAGCCCAAATAGCTAGGGACAAGCCCAAATAACTGGGGACAAGCCCAAATAGCGGGGGCAAGCCCAAATAACTGGGGACAAGCCCAAATAGATGGCGTAAACTGGAGTATTACCCAAACTGGCATCTATTCAATCGTGAGCGACATGAAAATGTCAAAACCTTAGCTAACGTGAAAACGTTAGAAACTTTAGGAACGAATGTATGGTACGTCTACCATTATACTTAGGATCCTACATATAGCCAACAACAATGAAATTGTCAGCCCCTAAAGCGGGTACTGGTCCCATTGCCTCGAACTATACTTGGATAACGTGCGCTGCTGGCGGGGTGTTGAAACCCAATTCGTGTGAAAGGTGAAAACCTTTAAACCTTATAAGGTATTGGATACCTTAAACTGGGGACATGCCCAAAGTCTTGGAGAGGTGGCCAACCTCTTGATCCTTTGTCGTAACTTCTGCAAAATGTAAAACTTGATAAGGTTGAATGTTGAAAATTCAACATCCTTACTTTAGAATAAATAATAAGAAGTACAATAAGAATGAAAGCATTAGTAAAACTTTACCGAATCAAGAATCTCATATCCTTTGAGGATCCTTCAATCTGAATTTATCATTAGGATACTTAAGGATCCCTGATCCTTTACATGAAATACTTTTTTAGGTGGATAGCATTCCAAGCTCTTGGAAGAAGGTCACCATCCATAGTCAGTAATCGATATGCCCCCTTTCCTGCCTCGGCTTCAATTAGATAGGGGCCTTCCTATTTTGGTGCCAATTTGCCGTCAGAAGGATTCGTAGTATTCTGAAATGCTTTCCTCAGCACCATGTCACCAACTTGAAATATTCTTATTCTAATATTCTTATTATAAGCACCAGCCATCCTTTGTTGATAACTAGCCAGCCTTATCCTTGTCAAGTTTCTTAATTCTTCCACGGTATCTAGGTCTTGAGCCAGAGTCTCAGCATTTGCTTCAGGATCACGGATGCTTGTTCTGGCTGTAGGGACTACCATTTCTGTAGGGATAACTGCCTCAGATCCAAAGACTAAGGAAAAAGGAGTTTGACCCGTAGCATTCTTGGGAGTTGTTCTATCTGCCCATAAGACATATGGTAGTTCTTCAGCCCACTTTCCTTTCTTTGATCCAAGCTTTTTCTTCAAATTGTTGATGATGATCTTATTGGATGATTTCGCCTGGCCATTAGCTTGTGGGTGGACCGGTGTTGATGCAATCATCCTAATCCCCCAGCTGTCACAAAAGTTAGTAGTTCGATTCCCAATAAACTGGGATCCATTGTCATAAACTATCTCTGAAGGAATATCAAATCTAGTAATAATATTTCTTTTGATAAAGGATATAACTTCCTTTTCTCTAACTTGAGCAAAGGCTTCAGCTTCTATCCATTTGGAGAAATAGTCAGTCATAGCCAACATGAATAATTTCCCCCTGGTGCCTTAGGAAGCTTGCCAACTATATCCATTCCCCATCTCATAAATGGCCAAGAAGAGGATATAGGATGCAGAGGTTCTGCTGGTTGATGAAGAATGTTGTTGTGTCTTTGGCAGGCATCACATTTCCTTGCATACTCCACAACATCCTTCTTCATTGTAGGCCAATAATATCTTGTCCTGAGGTTCCTGGAGAATAGCGCTCTGCCCCCAGTGTGATTTCCACAATCTCCCTCATGAAAATCTTTTAAAACTTCTTGGATTTCAGGATCTTCAATGCATCGTAGATAGGGTCCTGCAAGAGATCTTTTATACAGCATGTCATTAATTATAGTAAATTGTGCTACCTTAATCCTAAAGGTTCTAGGATTCTCTCCAATAGGAATTTATCCATTCTAAATGTATTTCAAGATTGGAAGGATCCAGGATCCTCAATTCGACTCTGGATTATCATTGGGTAGAATCGATGTACCACCCATTATCTCCATTGTTTCATTTTCCTCAACTGCAGGAGTTAGAACATGGATAATAGGTATCTTTACATCTTCGGGCATCTTCAGTGAGGATCCTAGATTGGCCAAGGCATCTGCTTCTGCATTTTCTTCTCTAGGTACCTGTGTAAGGCTAAAAGAAGCAAAAGAATCTGCCAATTTCTTGACTATCTCCAAATATTTGATTAATTTCTCACCTTTAACAGCATAAGAACCATTATAGTGACTAGTAATTAATAGAGAATCCACAAACATTTGAAGATACCTGATCCTCATCTGCTTAGCTAATTGCAAACCTGCTATCAAGGCTTCATATTCAGCCTCATTATTAGTTGTCTGAAACTCACACGCTATAGACTGGGGTATAATGTCCCCCTATGGCGATTTTAGTAGTAGACCGAGTCTGGTTCCTTTGACATTAGAAGCTCCTTCTGTGAAGAGTGTCCAAGGATCCTTGGTCTCTTCAAGTTGTTTCACTTCTAATTCAGCTTCTCTTTGTAGATCACTACTGAAATCAGCCACAAAGTCAGCCAAAGGTTGGGATTTAATAGCAGTTCTGGGCTTATACTTAATGTCATATGCACTAAGTTTAACAGCCTATTTTGCCATTCTTCCCGACATCTCTGGTTTCCTGAGAACATTCTTAATAGGAAAGTTAGTTTTAACAACAATAGTATGAGTTTCAAAATAATGTCTTAATTTAGTAGAAGCCATTATTAGCGCAAGAATTAGCCTCATTAATGTCTTAGTTTGAAAACCTACTATCAAGGCTTCATATTCAGCCTCATTACATAGTATACCGGATGTTGTTGGCCTTCTTGATACTTAACCAGGACCGCACTTACCGTTTACCTGAAATAAAGACAAAGGTTCTCCATTTTCTGGTTTCATCAAAGCCGGTGCTGAGCTGTAGAGCAGCTTCATGCGTTTCAGTCCACTCAAATTTCTTATTCTTCCTCAAAATGTCACAGAAATCCTTGCATCTTTCTGAGGATTTTGAGATGAATCTTTTTAAGGCGGCAATCCATCCTGTTAATCTTTGCACATCCTTAGCATTGGCAGGAGACTTGATATTCACCAAAACCTTGATTTGTTCTAGACTTGCTTCAATTCCTCTTTTGGTCACCATATATCCTAAAAACTTTCCAGCTTTGACCCCGAAATGGCATTTAGAGGGGTTTAACTTCATGTTGTATTGGTCAAGGATATTGAATGCTACTTCAAGATCCTTCAGATGATCCTCGGCTCTTTTAGATTTGACCACCATATCATCTATGTATACTTCCATTGTATGTCCAAGTTGCTCCTTGAACATCATATTCACCAGCCTTTGGTATGTAGCACCTGCATTTCTTAAACCAAAGGGCATAGCAATATAACAATATATGCCGGTGGGTGTCGTGAATGCAGTATCCTCTTGATCAGATGGTTCCATCTAAATTTGCTGAAATCCAGATGAAGCATCCATAAAGGTTAACAATTCATGACCCGCTGTAGCATCCACCATGGAGTCAATGCGGGGTAAAGGGAAAGGATCCTTGGGGCATGCCTTGTTCAAATCAGTAAAATCGACACATACCCTCCACTTTCCATTTTTCTTTTGAACCACAACCACATTGGCTAACCATCTTGGATACTTGACTTCTCTTATCATACATGTCTCTAGTAATTTGTCTACCTCTTCTTGGATAATTGCATTTCTTTCAGGTGCAAACTTCCTCCTTTTTTGGTGAATTGGCCTGAAAGACCTGTCAATACCAAACTTATGAGTAATGATATCCTTCGAAATACATGTCATATCTTCGTGCTTCCAGGCGAAGGTAGATTTTCTTCGTTTAAGTAAGGATACTAGATCCTGCTCTATGCTCTCCTGGATCCCGGATCCTATATACACGTTGGATTCAGGATCCTCAAGCTCTAAGAGTATTTCCTTGACGTCCTGTTCTCTTGCCTCCATGACGTCTTTTGAAGGATGCTTTAATTGCTATGCTTCCCTAGACTTGGAAGCAGGTTTCATCGAGGAAGTGTAGCAATTCTTTGCCTCCTGCTGATCACTCTCTATCTTGACTATTCCCCATGGACTTGGAAGCTTGACACATTGGTGGTATGTTGATGGGACCACCTTCATGTCATGTATCCATGGCCTGCCAAGGATAACATTACAGCAAGATAAGCTATCTATTACACAAAATTTTTTGATAGAATTCACCCCCTCTATGTAAATTGGAAGTTTGATGTCCCCCAATGTGTTCTTGGTTTCCCCACTGAATCCCACGAGCACCGATGATCTTGGTATGATTTCAGATTCAGGAATGTTCATATTTTTGAGGACATCCAACTGGATTATGTTCACTGAACTCCCTCCATCAATAAGAATCCTGCGAACAAAATGGTTAGAAATAAATAAAGTAATGACAAGACCATCATGATGAGGATCCTGAATGTCTACGCGATCCTCCTCATCAAAGGATATCACTTTTTGCTGTGTGAGGGTAGATGTTCGAACTGGTCTCTCCCCATTCTTCATCTTGGTCTCCTTAGCATGCCTTTTAGCCGCTGAAAACGAAGTTCCACAGATATCAGAACCACCGGAAATAAAGTTAATGATCTGAGCATCTGCTGGCGGTGGAGGAGCTCTCTCAGGAACTTTCTCAGTATCCTGAGTCCTTGATCATTTCCTTCCTAGCAGCTCCTTCAAATACCCTTTGCTAAGAAGATAGCCAATTTCCTTCCTCAGCGCTATACACTCGTCAGTAAGGTGGCCAAAATCCTCATGATAAGCACACCATTTGGATTTATCCTCAGTGGCTCCAGGTTTATCAGTTTTCCTTGGCCATCTAGCCTTGTCACCTAAATTCTGCATATCAGCAGAAAAACAATATTCAGAAATCGGAGGATGATCCTCATCATCTTCCTCCTCTTCGACCGCATGCACATGGTGATTGTCATTCTTAGAGTATGACTTGGATCGATTATTCTTAAAGGATGATCCTTGTTTTTCCAGTCTTGAGGATCCTGACAGTCTCTCTTGGGTCCTCTTATCATCCTCTAACCGAATGAACCTCAATGCCCTGTTCTTATTTCATCTAAATTCCTGCAAGGTGTCATAACAAGATCATCATAGAATTTTGAATCTCTAAGTAATCCTATTTTAAATGCTTCCACAGCAGTGGCAATATCCGGATTGGGGATATCTAAGGATTCTTTACTAAACCTAGTGATATAATCCCTTAAGGATTCATCATGACCCTGTGTTACCCTATATAAATCACTAGTTAATCGTTCAAAGGTTCTACTACATGAAAACTGATTATTGAACAAATTAACTAAATGAGAAAATGAAGTAATTGAGTAAGGAGGAAGACTTAGCAGCCATTTCAGTATCGATCCAGTGAGTGTGGATCCGAAGCCCTTACAAAGACAGGCTTCTTTTAACCTTTCTGGAATGGCGTTGATCTCCATTCTTTCCCGGTACTGTGCCACATGCTCCTCTGGATCAGTCGTACCATCGTACAGCTTCATGTTGGGGGTTTGAAAGCGTTTTGGTATCTCAGCATTGCATATAGGAGGTGCAAAACGAGACACCCTATGACTTACATCTGGGATCTCAGGAATGGGCTTAACCACTCCTGGGACGCTGGATATCATATCCTTAAGCTTCTAAAGTTCCCGTGCCATAGCCTGATTGATACCTGTATCCTACATGGAACCGTAATTAGTACCAAAAGATGTATTGACATGGTTACCTCCAGATTGGTTTGGAACCGGTATCGCAGAAGTGTATCCAAAAGTAGACACTTCAGGTGCAACAGTTGGACCAGATGAAGCAATAGTCTGCATAGGCATGAAGTCCCATTTGTGAACTTCAGAATCCTTGAATATCTGACTTCCTGAGGATCCTTGATCCTGAAAGACATTGGGTCCAGGATTCACGGGTGCTGAGGACCTTGAAGGATACTAGATGGATCCTTGAACCTGAGAGGAGGATCCTTGAACCTTATCCCAAGCGCAGGATCCTTGATCCTTAGAAAAGGATCCTTGATGCTGGAAATAGGATTCTTTGGTGCAACCGACTCCAAATATCCTCCTGAGCTGATATAGCCTCCTTGATGTTGATGTGAGGATCCATAAGGTTGGTAATGAGATGCTTGTGCCTACGTCATTGCTAATGATCCATGCTGTAATCCTGAGGATTCTTGAGCCTGTGTCATCGCCATTGATCCCTGCTGGTAATTGGAGGATCCTTGGATTTGAACACCAGATCCCCTTGAATGCTGGATTGTTGACGCCGGAGAAGTGAAATCCAATGATCTGGGCATCAGCGGAGAGTGATCCTCCACTGATCTCTTCTGCTTCTTGATTTCATCAATCTCCCTGAGGATCCTCTGGTTAGTTTTGTCTTGTTGTTCCATGTATCCTTTCATCTGCAAAATCAAAGTAGACAAATCATTGTTAGTAGGTGTAGAGGATGAAACAGTAGAAGCCTTCGAGAAAACTGGTGTTGGCTTCTTCGAGCATTATCAGCACTCCTCGCCGGTGCAGTGGGAATGGGAGGTAATAATGCACAAGTCTGAGATGAGGTGACCCCAGCATGGCACTTGAATCAGATTTTCCATCAGAAGCCATGTAATTAATGGAGACGAACAGAAATGAATGAAACGAACGGAATTTTAGAATTGAAGCACCGATTGCCCCATGGTGGGCGCCAAATTGTTTTGGTCAAAAATCACAACAAGGATAATGTAATCAAACTTTGAATGTGAGGTTTAGTGCTTGGTTAAATGAACAAATGTATGAACAAATATCAAAAGTAAATGACGATGAACACAATGATTTGTACGAGGAAAAGCCCTTGATCAAGAGTTGATCTCCGGCATAAAAAACCTCGGGTGATGGAAACTACCGATCACCAACTATATTGAATAAGAAAGATTACAACTTTGGAAATATTGAGCTTGTTACAATAAGAATTCTATCAAGTGTTCGAGAGAGTAGCAACAGTATGTATGCGAGTGTGTGTTCGGTCAGATTATGTGTCTATCAAGCTCAATATCCCACTAAATATCTAGCTAATCTCATTAACTAACTCTCCGAAATCCACGCAAGCTCCCCACGTTCACATATAACGGTCATGGCTTCACTTGCACGTGCTAGAAATGGCATATTCCTCCGACATTCCCTCGATGACTTAGTCCACGATTACCTGCATACGTAAACTAACACAAAGGAACAATTATCAGCTAACATAGATATAGGTAAGGATCTTTGATCCTTAGACTCCCTGCGATTTCCGTTAAGGATCCGTGATCCAGGTTCAGTCTCAGGATGGATGATCCTTGGCATAAAATCCAGGCCCTAACAATTATCATCATCATTCAAGTAATACAACCAATCTTTAATCAACATATGAATACAAGGCTATATTTTTTTGTCATCTCATATACCTTAGAAACATCCAACAAGATCTTTTATTTGTGATTCATGACACCAACATTGTAACCATGAATCTAAGTTGTCTAGGTTGCCATAGCATTCCAAGAACGATTTCAAGTGACGACTTTACACAAGGATGTGGTGCAGTTGAACAAGGGTCTCGTCCAAGGCCAATCATGGGTGAGGAGGTTAAACGTCTTAAATTGCTTCATGAACCATCAAAAACGTTGAAACGTACCAAAAGCGGGGTGATTTTGGCGCCTTCAAATAGAATATCGAACAAAGACAACAATTTTAAACGAAACTATATTATTAAAGATCCTTGTAACCCGAGGTTAATGAGAAGATGTGGTGTGAGAAGAGAATGGAGTTTGAAAGATCTAAAACAAATAAATAATACGACGTGTAAACGAAGATATAAATGTATTTGAGTAAATGATATGAAATCTATGTGCATAATTTATTTTAAGATTAAGATATTATGGCGTATTAGTTTATCTTTACATTATATTCACTTCTAATCGTTTTGATCATATGTTGGCTTTCTATAATAACTTTTGAGTTTTATTGACTTCTAGTCCAACAATATGTAATACTTTAGGGTAAACTACACGGATGTGTCCAGTGGTTTTCACAATTTTCATGTTTAGTCATCATCTTACTAAAATTACATATGTGTTCCCAATAGTTTGATCACCTATTACTCGGGTACTCCTCTTAGTGAATATTTGTTAGTTTACCCAGTTAAGTACCTTTTAAAATAACAAAACAACCCCTTAATATTAAAAATAAAAACATACAATACAAACTATATTAACTAATGGACCCTGCAATTAAATTAAATATTTAAAATAAGAGAAATAAACTCTCCCTTTTTTTTCTCTCTCATTTTCATCCGTAAAATGTAAACCACCGTCTACTCCGACAAGACTCAAATTGTCGATCATTACCAGCACCTCCTATGAACGGCGATGACCGAAGGTGACTAGAAAGCAGGGCGCATCACACTCGAAAACCATTTCTTCTTCACAAGGGTGACACTAGCGACGCATTCCCGATGACAGTATCCGAATGCGAAAATTACTTGTTGAAAATACTTCCAGCTAATTGATTTCGATAACCGACCCTTCCCGATTTTCTCGAACAACTTGTCGCCTTCGACAAACTCCATTACAAAGTAGATCTTTGTTTTCTCCAATTATTGACGACCTTAATGGCAATTGATACAATACAATCCAAAATCAAATTCAACAACGCAAAATAAGTTTTAAATATCTACGAAATACAATATTAGTTCATTAGTATGGTAATTATCTTTCAAATATGTCATAAATATCAAATTACAAGCCTAAATACATATAAATGATAATCATTTTCGTAATATATTATAATGTATATAAAAATAAAATATATGATAAGTAAAATAATCCGAGCTACCAAACGAGTCGATCCGGTTCGTTACAAGTCGAGTCGAGCTAGGCTCACTTTTTAACTGAGCTGAGCCGGCTCGGCTAATTTTCAAACTGAGCCATATCAAGCGAGATTTTTTCGAGCTAAATCCGAGCGAGCTTTTAGCGAACTCCGAGCCACGAGTTTTTTGAACAACTATACATACAATGCAAGGTCTTTAAAACGTAAAGGACGATTCTAGTAATTTTAAAAGGTAAAGACTTTATTATAATTTGATGTAAGTATAAAAGACAAAAAGTGTAATTTACTTAAGTGTGAGCAAATGTTTTATATTAATTTTTAACATGAGATAGTTCTTTTAGTTAAGTATTAATTTCCATAATATAAATTATCAACACATTACTGCATTATGTTGTTCTACCCTAAACATGAGTAGTTTTTCAAAAAAGTTTTGTGATTTTTCACTTTAACCCCCAAATATTTTCAACTTTTGTATTTCAACACTTTTAATTTGTTTACTTTTAACCTAAAACTTAGCATCTTTTGTAATTTAACCCAAAACTTTGGTCTCCCGTATTTTTTATCTTCGCAAGTTTTTTCGTTTTACGTTTCGTTCTAAATTTTGCGAGTTAATACGTCGCAACGTGCGTGTGTGGTTCAACGTTTTCGGTCGATTTTTCACGTTTAACAGGTTTGTCACAACGTGTCTATTCCCCCCCCCCCCTGGCAAGTTCAGCGCAACGGGTGGATCCTACATCGACTTAGTTATTCTTTTCTACGTTATTTTGCGAGTTAACACGGCGCAATATGCGTGTGTGCTTAAACGTTTTTACGTCTATTTTTTCCATTTAACAAGTTCGTCGCAACGCGTGGGTCCTAAATCGACATAGTTATTTTTTATATGTTATATATTTCAGTTTTATTTCTTCGCATTAACATGCCGCAATTTCAGTGTTGGTGTCCGCTACCAGCGGTGTGACACTAATGTTATTGGCATAGTTTTAGGCCCTCGCCGTAACGCGGGGATGCTTGATTATATTTAAATTAAATAATAACTATATGAAAAAATATCTAATAATTCAATTCCAGATATTTCTTTATATTGAACGACAGAATAAACTTAACTACCCATGTGACAACTATTTCAGTGGATCAAAAAAAGATGAAACCAAATTTTGTTCAAAAAAAGATGAAACCAAATTTTTTGGTCGATAATGTTTGATGAAACAAATTTTGTATAAACTATTTATGGTCGACAATGTTTGCTACAAATTGGAAAGTAGTTATTATACCAGACTAATTTCAATGATTTAGTTGAGCATTATAAAAAGAAAACTAGAAAATAGTTTTGCTCATAATATAAAATCCTATACTGATTTTTTTATTATCGAAAACTTTTAGTTGTCTAAAGGCATGTTCGGTTCGTATAATTTTGAAGACGTTACAATTTAAAGTGCATATCGTAAGGTAATACGATTGTTAAAACGTATATTCAAATCATTCATTTAGTTTTTAAATATATTTTTTTTCATTTCCAAGCATTAATCTTTTATTTTTATTATAGCATCCGGATTCTCGTTCCACCTATCTTTTTACTATTTTGTCTACGACTTTGTGGATTATTTTTATTTGTTATAGCGGGCCTTTCCCATTCCCAGAAAGTCACTCAAATCCCATCTTGTCACTACTATCTCAAAGGCCGTCTTCGAAAAGCACAAAAAAAGCCCTATGAAAGATAAAAAAAATTGTCCCTATTCGCAAATCTCCAAAAATTCCAATAATCAAAGTCTAAACATTAATTTCTAAACATTGGCAAATTGGGTCACAAAATCACAAATCCAAACTTCCGAAATGATCCAAAAACTTTTTTTGTTCATAAATCTAGGCTCTTTATGTTTTTTATTTAACATACAAAATTTTTTTAGATTTATATATACAAAAAAAATAATTAAAAAAAATCGGCCTCTATTTCGATTTGGGCCCAGAGCACCACCTAAGGCCATCTGTAGTCATAAAGCCTATTTGTGGGCGTTATGCGACACGTGTCGTGTCACGTCACACGGGGCGTTATATCAATAGAGCCCGTAGTCATAATGCCTCTACCTTATCATTACTCAAATAATTAATAATCCCTTAAATTATACATACATATGTATGTATATATGTGTGTGTGAGTGGAGGGAAATTAGTAACGCCGCGAAGGATACGGCCCTGCCATCTTTTTTTTTATCGATAAAGCCCCACGTCTTGGTGTGGTGGGCGCCATATCACCCCATATACCACTCCACTACAGAGCCGCGAGTTTTTTCTCATCGTATTCACTATGTTGAAAGCGTGTTGTTGATATTTGACGTTCGGTATGCTTTATCAGCCTAAATTCTCTTATTTTCATAACCATTTATACATAAGAATAATGAAACAGAAAAGCATTAACAATAGTGTACGATTTTTATTAATTAGTGGAGGCTAGTGGTTGACTCCGCTTTCAAGTGACATGACGTAAAATGATATTTATAACTACTTTTTATTTAAATAGTGGTTGTTAAAAATCAAACGTGCTTCATTATTTTAGTAGCGACACTTTTATTTTATATTGTTCGGGGTCTTTTCTTCCTCGCACCATTATTTATCTCTATTTTCTGCACGTTTATTCAATGCATGTTGCATTTATTTATTTATTTTAATTATATTAATAGGTATCTAGATTTGTTTAATTTTCAATATGAAGTATTGAAGATATTTCTTGATTAATCCTACAGTAACTTAAACCAAAACATTAAATAAAGAGAAAATTACAAAATTGTCCTTTGACCAACAAACATTATCAAATTGTCACCCTCTTACGTCTTTGGATGGACTCCTGCATCATGGGAGACGTCTGCTAGCCGTTTATTTTGTCTGTTTAATTATGTGCTTATACATGTCCGACAAAACTTGGCAGACTCCTCTCATTTATGTTGTAACGTTTTATGTTATATTTCTAAATTTTAAGTTATGTTTTAATGTTTTATGTTATATTTAAATGTTATATTAAATAGAAATATGTAACATTTTTAGATTGTAATTTTTAAGTTATGTTGTAACGTTTTTAGGTTGTAATGTTTAAGTTATGTTGTAATGTTTAATGTTATATTTAAATGTTATATTAAATAGAAATGTGGGAAAAAGATAAGATATATGAGGAATCAACCAAAACAGCAGGAGTCAGCCGAGCAATAGGAAGAGTCAGCCAAGTAAATGGGAGGAGTCTGCCAAGACAATGGGAGGAGTCTGCCAAGCTCGGACATGGGTAAACATATAATTAAACGAACGCAATAAACGGCTAACAAACGCCTCCCATGGTTCAGGAGTCCGTCCAAGAACGCAGGAGGGTGACAATTTGGTAATATAGGTTGGTCAAACGACAATTTTGTAATTTTCCCTTAAATAAAACATCAGATTAATTAATCAAAACATTACTTATTAACATAAAATGTTAACAACGACCATATGCTAGAAAAGTTTCAAAATTACCTCAACATACTCGAACCAATATATTTCAAAGCTAATAAGTAATAACACGAAGCGAAATTTGCACGATATGGATTATAAAGAATTGAAGTAGCCCCTTAATTACTAAACACCACGAAATTGGTTAAAACCATAAATATTAGATTTCTTATCCTTATTTCTATAGTTTAGCTAAAATTTATTTTTTATCTCTAGATATAAATCATGTTAAAAAAATTATATACGCCATATTCCTTATTTCTATCTCTAACCAATTAAATAAAAGAAATATATCTTTAGTCTTTCCTGTACTAATAAAACTATATGAAAAAAAATCAGAGAATTAAATAGTGAATTTGTCAAAGATCTCTAGATTAAGTGATGGAAGGCTTGCTACTTGGTGTAAAATGAGACATTGGTGGACAATGACAGAAGACTCAGGGAAACTTGGGTTCGGTCCTTGAGTCAAACGAGTTTTACATGTAATTTCACTGTCGTGCTACAAGTGGGTGTGTTGTCGGGTTTTTCCCATAATTGATGGTGAATTCGAGTTACTCTCAGATTACTCCGTTTGGTCTAGTGGGTGCCCAAATAATGCTCGGTATTGATTCTACTGGCCATTAAAAAAATAGTGAATCTATATATATATAAGTAATGAGAGGTGAGTCTCTAGCTATTATCTTATCTTAGGAAATTAGATAAAGTGTCAACTTACTTAATGAAAATCTTAGGAGATTAGATAGAGTGTAAAAATCTTAGGAAATTAGATAAAGTGTCAATTGGCTTTATAGCTTAGTAGCATCTTGTGGGTGGGATAACACTTTGGGACCAATAGGTCCTGAGTTTGATTTCCATAACGAGATTTTTTCTCATATTTATTGGGTTTCCTCCTGAATGATGTGCAGACATTATGCCTAGTGGAGATGGACATAATAGGGTGATTCCGCTGGTGACACGATAATACTCTAGTGATCTGTCAATGATTCAAATTTACCGTTAATAAAAAAAGATAAAGTGTCAACATGATAAAGTGTGAAAATCTTAGGAAATTAGATAAAGTGTCAACGTAATGAAAATCTTCGATTTTTCCTAAAATTAGATTTTTCGATATCAACCATAGTTGAGAAAAGGAGATAATACATAAGTATTCTTATTTTCAAATAAATGAATGATTAACACGAGTTCCTTGTACAGAAGTTATCAACATGCTATTAAATATTAAAATAATACTCAATAAATAAACAAAAGAAAGTTATAACATGCTATTAAATATTAAAATAATACTCAATAAATAAACAAAAGAAAGTTATAACATGCTATTAAATATTAAAATAATACTCAATAAATAAACAAACATGTAGTGGTTGACATAGTACAACAGGTAGCAAACCATAATGTTTGATTTGATACATATAAACATGAACACAAGGTCTCCGACCACAAAAATAACAAGATTTAATACATATAAACAAAGAAATTTTACACATGAATTCACTCTAAAAATATAAGAGGAATTAACTTAATCTAACTATATTACTACTATATTATACTAGATCATACTATACTACATTAAGAACCTTCACGGCTTTACCGATTGCGAAATTCATATCAGATCTTAAAACCTACTTATTAAGGCTAACCGAAGCTGGTCTTCAGTGTACAACCGGCCGCTCATCTTCACGGTGGCTTGTTGCATCATCAACTCATTAACAACCGACACACTCGCATGGTGCACTTCTAAATCAAGCTCCATCATCGCGGTCATTAGACGCACGGCAGGGTGGCTCTTTTTGTTACATTGGACTCTGATCATTGCATCCCACCCAATGACTTTCACATCTACATCCAAATCCGCGGGTGGACCGCGGGTAGTGATGGAGGACATTTTACTGTTTTCTTGGGAGACTTTGTTTGACAATTGTTTCTTCAACGCGTCGATTTGGTTTCTTAATTCTTCTTTGTTGCCCTCGTTGTTTTCGAGCTTAGCTTTCAGCTCGTTAATGTACAAAATGGTGTCGCCTAACAGCGACGCCTTGTCCATTTTCGAGACGTTTGGGACGACGGCGCGTAGCGCATAGAACCGCTGGTTTAGATTCTCTCTTCTTTGTCTCTCCGTTTCCACATGATTCAACGGCTCTTCTCTCCCGTTCGCCGGTTTTCGTCCTCTTTTTCGTGGTTTTTTCTCCGGTTCCGCCACTTTACTACTTTCAACTTCTCGAATCACCGACGCGTCAAAAGACCCCTGATTAGGGTTACTATACCCATAATCAGAGTGTTTTGAAACGTGAGAAACGTTTGTGGCCTCACAAATTACCTCAACGGAATTCTTAGCAGCCGTAACAACAGAATTCAAAGTGGACGAAGCCACCGGATCTGCAACCCAGATCGACAATAGATCCGGGCCCAAACCCGGGCCCGGATCCATAGCCATATTACCCTGCATCATATCGCCACTGATATTGAAACTAACATTAAACGAAACCTTAACCTTTTTCATCACATCGAAACCGTTAGAAATCAACTCAGTTGATCCCAGCTCAATAACACCATCAACACAAGGGATGCAAACAATTGTTTGCAACCCGAACCCGAGCCCCTGACGAGCACGCTCGCAGGAAGACTCCATCAACCGGTCCGGGCCAGCCAGCCAGACCGGTTTGTTAGTAAACGCGGCCTGGCCTGGAAGCCCGTCACCGATAGCAAACGACTGAGTCATTGAAATAAGATAAAACCACTCGGTATCACTAACTTCTTCATCCACGTCGTTTTCGGGCGCCTGAGCGCCCGAAATTAAGGAATTAAGTTCTTGTAGCACTTTTTTCCTGTACTGCTGTTCAGCAGAAGAAGTGGTTGACGTCGTCGTTTTGGTTTTGTTAACTTCGCCTTTGTAGTACCCGTCACCCCACCCTAGCACGGGTGGGGTTTGGTACTCGTTGTTGTTAAAGGATGATTGCCAGAAGATAGCGTACCTCCACGACTCCCGGGCTGTATCGATCAGCCTTTGGAGTCGTGGCTGTAAGCTATCGGGGCTAAATTCATGGATGATTGAAGTGGAAGCGGACGATGACGTCGGTGGTCCAGTGGTGGTGGTTAGGCGATAATCGGTCATTCCATAAACAGGTGTTGGGTGTGTGATGGTCGGCGGCGGCGAGAGGATTGCTTAAAGTGTGTGAAACGTGGGGAAAAAGAGTGTGTGTGAATGTGTGTGTTAGGGTGAGGAGGTTGTGGTGTATATTAGCGGGGCTGAAGCATGTGATGTCTTATCATGTGGTTTCAAAGAATCAGCCAAAGACGAGTGTGATTTATCATGATTTTTTTATTTTTTTTATCATGTTTTTTATTTTTATTTTTCCTACACTAAATTATACTCCACTAGTAATATTGTACATGTGACAGTTTTAAAGTTTATAGTTGTATATTCTATGGTAACTTTTTTTTTTCAGTAACTTCCATCTTACTTTGTTTCACTACACGCTCACTTGTGACTTTCGTTTCATGTGTTGTTAACAAAATGTGCGAATACATACATGTATCAGACTTGTACAATGAGCGTTTTATATACGTATCTAGATATTGTTTATGTTTAACGAATGAAGTTAATGTACATCAATAAGAGTGGGAGGGACGCCCATCACTCATCACCCACCTATCACTCACAACTTCCAATCAAGTTCCGCCACGTCATCGAGCTTTATTCCATCACTGGTGATTGATTTTAGTGGAAATGTCCATCACTCACCACATTCAACATCATCAACGGTGTATATAAAAAAACCCATCATCATCGACGGTCAAGAAGCAAGCAACCTTCAAAATTTTGAATTGAAAACGCGTTGTGTGGACAACGAGTTATATCCACCACGCGTGATGGATGTAAGTGGCGGTGGTGTATCACATTGTTTGACGAGTGATGGTGGTGGTATAACGGGGCGCCCCGCCTGGCCTGATACGTATCAAACTCATCTAAAGTTGTAGACGTATATATTAATATATGGATATAACTCGTCTGAGATTACTTGGAGCAAGTGGAATATCAACCACCTCCTTGTTATGTGATTTTTTCCTTTTTTTTTCTTTAACTATTTGCTAGGACTTTATTTTAATAAACTTCGTTGTAAAAAAAACAGATGTAGGTCGATATAAACCGGTGGTATTTTATGGATAATGGTGATCAATACATATACGAACCTTAATGGCTTTACCATTGCATTAAACGACGATAGCAAAGAAGTTGGTGAAAGATGGTTAGACGTTACTTTAAATAGCCTAACAACACATTATAGTCAAAATCACCAGGATCTCTGTATTTTCAACATTCTATGTTGTTGTTATTAGTGTTTATACCTTCTTGTCTTTTACTATGTTAAGAGCATTTATATATTGGGGGAGAAAACCGAAATAATCATTTTAATATATGTTTATAGTTATATGTTGTCAAATAAGAGGTAATATGAACACTAATTAAAATTTATACTCATTCTTCTGCTTAGGGGTATTTATCGCGTCAGTTTTAGAGTTATTCATAGTATTTGAATTTAAAAAAAATCTGAATTTATTCGAATTCCGGTATACTCGAATAAACAAAATTAACAAAGAAATTTACCAAAAGAAGAAGAAGAAGAAATACTCAATAAATCATACGTGTATTACATAATTTGGATTCGGGTTACTTGAACCAGTTTAATTTCGAGATGCCAAAATTCAAATTCATCACTCGAATTCGTTAAAAAAACCCTCTTCTCTGTACAATACCTCTTTATTAAGGTAAAAACAAATACATTTCAATAACTTGCTTCTTCTTTGATATTTTTATTTTTTTCTTAAGTTAGTCTTATCTTCTTCTTTTTTTTAATTTAAGTTTTCAATGACTTTTAGCTCAAGTGGTAAGAGAGCTTGAGTTCTTCAAGTTCAATTCTCACTTGGTGCAAAAAGGAGTGAGGCACTGGTGGGCGATGATAGGAGACTCAGGGAAACCTGGGTTCGATCCTTGAGCCAAACGGGTTTTACCGGTAATTTCATCGCCGTGCCTACGGGCGGGTGGCTTACCGGGTTTTCATCGGAAGTGGTGGTGGACGACTCGGGTTACTCTCGAAGTACTCCGTTTGTCCAGTGATACCCCAAGAGTACTCGGGATTAATTTGTTAACCGTTCAAAAAAAAGTTTTCACAAACGATAATTGGTTATCTTTTCTTAACTTCTTAATAAGAGTATTTCTATGACTTAAAAGCACCTTTTCATTATATATATACCATTGACGAAGGACACTGAATAGTAACTTTATTTTTATAATAATATATACTTTTTTATTATTTTTTAATTTAATATATTATAACAGTTTATTATTATGTTTGCTTTTAATAACATACTTTTATTTTTTTTCCTTTTTTTTAAACCATATATTTCCTTTACTATTTTTTAATAATTCTTTTTTAGAATATATATTAATTTATAGATTAATTTGATAATTTTTTAATAATTTATGTTTTATAACTTTTTTCTAAAAACTTAAGTACGTAGTTGTGCTTAATTTTTTCCTAACATTCTGTTATAAGTTTTATTAAAAACGAAGTTGTGCTCAAAATAAAATATTTATTTGGTATCATAAAACGGTAAGATGATAAACTAAAGCGCTCTAATGGTTTGGCTTTCTAAACAACATGCTTTATTATCAAATCATGTTTGTTTTACATTATCATTTGCCCGGTTTCACCGCAACTCGCGACGTCAAGAAAAACTAGTTTTCTATTAGTTTTCCATATCTGAGGGATTTGATATTTACAACAAAAGTTTACACGATAAGTTTTATATTATATTCCGAAAACATCAAATATCCATATTTTGAGAAAAATAAATTTAAATAAAATAATTCACTACATATCACAAAAAGATATTTAGAAAAGAAGACTAATAAATATATAATTTGTTATTTGTTAAAGTAAACAATCTAACATAAACAGTTAACACGTGACATTATAAGTTATAATCGAGTTTACAAATTTCATAAAAATAATTAAACCGTCTAACTGAAAACAAATGGACTACCTAAGCAAGTTTGTCTCCTACTATAATAATACTTTATTTTATTGTATAAAATATAATTGCTTTAAATTTATTAGGCCGCTTTTATTGAAATGACCATCTTTACTCATAACGCTGGTGGGTGTGGCTTAAAGCTTATAAGGGCTTTATTATGCTAAGTTAGTGCCATCTAAGCGTCACTTTCAAATGGGGGAGGGACACGTAATTGAGGGGCGTAATTGTTAACTTATACGGTGTGAAATAAAGCCCTTTAAAGCCTCCATTTACCATATATAAAGAAAAAAAAAATTAAAAAAGAAGAAATATGATTAGTTGGGTGACTCTCTCCTCTTTCACGCCCGCTAACCCATTGGCGAGGTTGTGCCATACGCCCCCTTTGGCTACGGCATGATGAGGGAGAGGCGCCATGGGACGCCAAAACAGCTGAGTTGGCCAGGGACGGTATATCACACCCCTTGTCTAAGGGTGGGCATATACTCTCGGATACCCATGTCCATGTGGTTCCACCATCATCATCATTGCGGGTTCCATCTGTAGACATGAGTCACCCATAAATGATGTTGATTTTTGACCATTTCAACATCTATATGGTTTTACAATATATACATATGGGGTTTTTTTCTACAAATTGTGTTCTATATAAAAAAATATCTGGCCATTTGAATTAGAGTAATTAATGAATAAAATTAAATGAGTGGTAAAATTGTAATATTTGTTTTAATTAAATTGATTGATTTCTTATATTAAGGGTATAAAAGTAAATTTAGCGGACCTTAAATTTATGAACCCACATAAAGTCATATGCAACCCCCCCACCAATAACTTTTTATACGCAATATATTTAAAAAAAAAGTTACACCATAAAAACAAGCAATTTTTTTATTTGTAATATGAGTAACACATTGCTACATATATTAAAAAAAATTACATTTCAACTAGTTAATTTGTTTTACCAGTTTCGTGTGTTTTATACAACTTTGTGGTGTGTTTTTATAGTCTGAATGACCAGTTGTGATGTGTCATTGTTGAATAACCTCAAAAAATTATAAAACACAACGTCGATAAAATATATAGACATCTCATTCGTGAATCATAACAAGTATAATACATCGTTGTGACCAAATACCTGATAAAACACAACATCAATAATTACACAAATACATCTCCTTAAAACATAAATTGTTATACGTTGTGAATGAACATGTAACTGGTAAAACACATTGTTAAGAAATTGTTCATGAAGGATGTAACTGGTAAAACACATCATCAAGAATTATTCATGCGGGATCTTTTTACATGCAAAAACGAAAGCTATAACACATTGTGAATAAACATGTAACTGGCAAAACAAAATGTCAATTATTGAAGAATTAGACATCGATATTTTTTATCCGTATAATTCAATTGAATCAACCAAAATAATTGTGAAGAATAATGATTGAACGATGCATGATTCGAAACTATGTAATCGATACTTTTGAATTTTTAAAAGATAGAGGGTTTTCTTTAAAAATATCTTTTTCTTGTTTTAGAAAAAAATATCTCTAAAAAAATAACTTAATTATTGAATTACCTTTAGGTCCTTTTGGTTAAAGTTGTTCTCGCAAAATTAGTGTTATGTAATGATTCTCGTGTGTGTGTGTGTGTGTGTAAAGGATAAAGATAAAATGAAAACCCTGAATTTTGAGAAAACCCTAAAAAAACTCAACCTCCTGACTTTTTTTTGAAAAAAATAACAAATGTAATATACGTGTTTTTAAGAGTTTTAGGCCAAAAAAACAAAAAAGCGCCGAAGGAATATTTTAAAAAAAAATAAACAAAATTTCAGCAACTAACGTGTGTTAGACAAAGATGCTGAAACTTGTTTATTTTTTAAAAAACATCCCTCCGGCGTTTTTTTGTTTTTTGGCCCAAAACTCTTAAAAACATGTATATTACATGTGTTATTTAAAAAAAAAAGTCGGGAGGTTGGGTTTTCTAGGGTTTTCTCAATTTTTAGGGTTTTCTATCTAACATATATATATATATATATATATATATATATATATATATATTTGTGTGTGCATTCTTTTTAGTTTTATCAATTATATATACCACACTATTTTACTATTTTATACCACTACTACACACACAAACAATATTTTTCTTTGGATAAAAAAAAAGGTTGGTGAAAGCAAGAAAAACTAAAAATCTCGAGGAGTCGGTTCTAGTTCGAAAGGAAATGATTCAAGCTCGAGTCGTCAAGGGTATAAATTGCAACCAACTTCCACGCAACAACTACAAGTGTTTCCATACCAATCATATGCAAGGACCTACTATAGTTGCAATCGATCGATACGATTACCCTTTAGAAGATTAACAATCATTCAACCTATTTGCATTGAGGAACTCAACTTATTGGTCCCACGTGGCAATGAGAAACGACCGCTCCTACTTTATGATTATCATAATGTTGTGCCTGAAACTCATGAGTCATATCAATGTATATATAAAGAAGATGATTTTGATGAAAATATTGAAGAAATGCAAGTTGAAGAAGGCGAAGATTTCCAAAGTGTTGCAAATGAAGGAAGATTCAAAGGACGGGTGAACCGCCAACCATAGATAAACGAGTAAGAAGTAGCTTTGTGCAAAGTATGGGTTCATATTTCCGAAACGAAGAAAATCAGAAATCATAAAAAGGGCTAGTTTTTGGAAAGCGATGCTTAAACATTACAACAAACTCATGGACGAAAGCAATCAGGTAGTTCATAAAGTAAATTCAAAATAGAGGCCTTTGAATCAAAATATCATATTTGTTCAATGGATATTGGTTTTAAGCGGTACATTTTGTTTTTCCTTTTTTAGTTAGTTCCTTGCTTTTTGGTTTATTACAATAATTGTTTTTATTATTAGTTTATTTTAATATTTATATGTATTTTTTAGTTTATAAACGTATTAATTTATATTTTATAACTCCATATGATCGTCTGCGTGTTAGTTGATGCGACGATTTTAATGTGATGAAAAAGGCGTTAACTGATTACCAAAAAACAAAAACAAAAAATCTGGGCGGTTTTAATCATGTTGATTCATGGGAGACCGTAAGAAAGTATGATAAATGGGGAAAGGTGACGTGCTTAGAAAGTAAAAAATGAATTGACACATAAACACAACCGAGTTAAGAATAAAAACACTAGTACTAACTTCTCGGCAAGCGTACATATCGAAATATAGTATGGCATGAAATCTGTTCTTTTGAAAACTCATCCTAGTTGACACTAATTATAAGGGTGTGATGTTAAAAAGTCATTGCCCTCTCAGGTTAACCCCATGTCCCCAGAACAATATATATGTCTTTATGTTTATTGGGACGTAGGCCATAACATTGTACGGGTCAAATGTTTATGTCTACAAGTCCATTAGGTTTGGTTTTAGATACATTACATGGATACAACTGTATGAGCAGTTATACGATTGATGAATTGGTACGTCTCTTCGCTCTCAAGGTATCATCAAGTATATAGGGGTGTCAACAAACGATAATTGTATTCATATTCTCTTTATACATTCACAATCAACTGGTTATATTCTCAAATCTTGTTATTGTTATTTGGTTGTGGTTGTTAATGTGTTTGTGTGTGTATCAGGTACAATGGAGAATATATGTTATCATCACGACTTACATCTCTAGTCTGAATCATTGAGTGGTCTGGGATCAAAACAAGCCTAACAATGTTGATGGCTCGAAAACATACTCGGAAGAAGATCATGATTACGAAGAATACAGAGGTTGTAGTATTGCACTATTCAAGTGGGGGACATCAGGGATGAGGGTGCTGATATGGGTCTCGTGTTTGGAGGAATGAACAACAAGGACAACGACAATGGGAAGAATGTTGCACAGGGTAGTCATCATCCCGTTCAAATAGGACACCGGGTTTTAGGTTGGCAATAAAGACAGTTCCAAAACAATATTGTAGAAAGATAGACACCAAGGGTAATACATAGGTTGGGAGGCCTAGGAAACAAGGAGTTCGGTGTTACACTTATCAAGAATTAGGGAAGGCAAATTGGACAAAAAGAACATGTGTGCTAAAAAGACATGGTCAAAAAGTTGCGGAGCAATGGGAGCAAATGTTGAAGATACAAACCCGTTTCAAGCAACTGAAAGTGAACCAGAGGAAGACTTGGTCTTCATCATTGATGACACGCAGTGCCGACCCTTAAGGTGGGCGGGGAGGACCTCGGCCAGGGTCCGTGATTTTGTAGGGCACGTAATTTTTAAAAAAAATCGGATATTATATATGTAAAAAAATTACTAGGGTACAACTATACAAATATTAACATAGGCCCACTTAGAAATAAAACTCATATGGGTTAGATTAGTTATCCCATTAGGAATAGGTTAGTGAGCCCAATATCCAAATGCTTTTAAAAACTAATAAAAAAACAATAACTGTTGGGCGGCAACGTGGATACTGAAACGTCAATAGCCAAGTGGATCCTGGTTTCACGAAGAAGATGAACTCACAGAAACGAACAATCGGTCAAATTCAAACCCTTCATTTTTTCTGTTCTGTTTTCGCTCAAACGAACATGTTGCACATCACAAACGCTCACGATCAAGAATTCAGCCATTCAGGTAAATATGTTGTTCTGTACTTTAGTTTTTCTGTTATGTTGTTGTCGAATTCAGGCCCTTATTAGTTATTTATTATTGCGATTAGTTATTGTCAAATTCATGCCCTTGTTTAGGCGATTAGTTATTGTCGAATTCGTGCCCATTTTTGTTGTGTTGAAGATTAAAACGATTGTAGAATTCAGGCCCGTATTCTGCTTTTTTTTTTTGCCGAATTCAAGTATGATTTGCGATTATATGATTTGTTGATATATGATTTAGGATCTTTTTTTGTCGATCATTAGGCGTTAACTAAATTTGATACAAACTTTGTCGGTTATTTAGGCGTTAATAGCTCCTAAACCAGCATCCGGATGGCAAAAAACGGTTCACGGTAGTATGAAAACTAGTTTGAATTATATTTTTCGTTAAAGCCTAAGGGCACGTTTCTTTGAGCTCGAATAAGGTACATGAATTCTCAGGGCCGGCACTGATGACACGCAAGACGGAACAAAGGGAAGTTTAAGATTGAAGATCGTTTTATGATTAAGGGGGAGAATAAAACCCGATAATCATCAAAGACGATTTGAATGTTTTTATTTTATATAGTATAATGTTATCGAGTCAAAGCAATATTTATGTCTTTGTTGGGTCATAGGACATAAATTTGTATGGGTCAAAGGTTTATGTCTAGAAGTCCATTAGATTTGGTGTTGTGATACATTGCATGGATATAACTGTATTAGCTGTTATCAAGAAAACCGAATGATGAATTGGGACGTTTCTTCACTCGCGACGTATCAACAAGTATATAGGGGTGTCAAGAAACATAAATGTATACATATACTGTAACACCCCGACCGCGTAATAAAACAACCAGCGGCGGAAACATCAGGGGGTCACATTACAAATTGATTCAAACACATGGTAAATAAAGTTTGGTTTTATTGAACTTGTAAATTACATCGTCTTTGAGAATTCGAAACAAAATACAACAACTATTTTATTTTTTAATCAAGCTAAGGCCAGCGTCCATCATATGTGTAACATACTTGATCATGCATTAGTACCTGAAATATATGTGAAAATAAAGTCAACATTGAATGCTGGCGAGTAACATAAGTTTTGTCACGACTCATGGCTTTTGAATATTGAATGATGTTTAATAAACTTCAACAGTTGTTATTTTAAATAAATCTTTGTAGCCATGAATCTTTGACAAAAATGTTTATTTTGTAAGGTCGTATCAGAAATCATTCAATTTAAGAGAAACATTGTATGGTTTATTTAGAAACCATTGGTGACATTGTATGAACCAACCAAATGTCTTGTATTGTATAAACATATATCTTTGTATAAACCAAATGTCTTGTGTAAACAAAATGTCTTGTTATGTATATAAAACAATTTGCCTTTTTCTATAAAACAAGTATGGTTTGTTGGCGAATACATTCAAGCCTTGTTGACTGTCGGACAAACCTTTATAAATAAAGGTATGTCAAATGTGTTGCACAGTGTCTGTCATTCCCAGAGGAAACTTCCAAACAAACCTAGGAAGCGGGAATGGGGTTGTCAATCCTATGGTACCATAACATACTACCGGTCGGCGTGATCAAAGTTAATGAATGTATCATTGTCATGTTCAACGTACCATCAAGTTTTGTACAATGTAAAGCATGTTGTGTATATAAACCATAGGTAAATAAGTTTTGTTAATGTGGAAACATATAATTCACCTCTAAACATTTTGAAAACGTAAAAGAGGGGAATTTTGTATTCACAAGAACCGTAAGTAGTAAGTATGTTTTAAAAGCTAGTTTAGCATATATGAATTACCCCAAAACATTTAGAAAACGTAAAAGAGGAGTCTATGTACTCGCCTGTAGCTTTTATGATTTTTAACTTAAAGCTTCCTAGTGCAAATTCCGAGTTCCTAATAATAATACAATGCATCACGTGTTAGTAAAATTTACCCAAGTCACTTTAGCCACACAACACGAGACAGAACCCCAACGGACTTAGTCAGGCAGAGCCTCGACATGCGTTGGTGGGTCCTAAATCAATCGGGTATGGTGGCCATACTACCCGAGACAGAACCCCAATGGACTTAGTCAGGCAGAGCCTCGACATGCGTTGGTGGGTCCTAAATCAATCGGGCAGGGTGACGATACTACACGAGAAAGAAACCCAACGGACTTAGTTAGGCAGAGCCTTGACATGCGTTGGTGGGTCCTAAATCAATCGGGTAGGGTGACGAATTAGGGATCAGGGGTTAAATACTTACAACGGAGCAGAGCTTCGCAGGTTTAGGGGGCTCGGTATTTAAACAGAGCTTCGAGAGAGAAAGAGACGTCGATATTCGCTCGAACTGAGCGATTTGAACTCGTCCCACGTCGGCCTTTATATACCCGAAATTTAACTCTCCCGCGCGTCGCATGGGGAGACAGGGAATCTCTCGCGTGGCGCGGGGGAGGTCAGCTAGGCCTAGATTGCCACCGGTCTAAGGTAGGTTGGACACGTGTCGCGAAACGGAGCCACATGTCCTGGCACTCTCCCGCGCGTCGCGGGAGATGACAGGGTTTCTGGCGCATGGCGCTTGAGAGGTCCAGGTTTTTTTTTGTCTCGTCGTGCGTGACCCGGGGTTGCGACTAAGGTCCTTGTAAGATTACATATTTTGTAAACAAATTTTTTAAAAACGTAACCGATCGAAAGGAGAAACGGTTAAAATTTTGCAAATGTTACAGTCTCCTCTACTTCTGGAAATTTCGTCCCGAAATTTAATTGGAGGAGGCTTGGAGAGAAAAGATGTGGGTATTTCGCTTTTATTTTATCCTCTCGTTCACAGGTAAATTCTGGGCCACGTTTGGATTCCCAGCGAACCTTAACAATTGGTATTCGACTACGCTTGAGTTTCTTGACTTCACAGTCCCTAAATTCCATAGGTTTATCGACAAAATGCATAGTGTCGTCAATACAAATTTCATCAAGATGGATGTGGAGGTTTTCATCGGCTAAACACTTTTTCAAGTTGGAGACGTGAAAAGTTGGATGAATATTTCCAAGTTCAGGAGGTAGATCGAGTTTGTAGGCTACCTTTTCGATATTTTCAATGATCTTAAAAGGTCCCACATATCGAGGAGCTAGCTTACCTATCTTTCCAAATCTGACCATACGCTTCCAAGGGGATATCTTGAGAAGAACACAGTCACCAATTTGGAATTCCAAAGGCTTGCGTCGTTTGTCAGCATAACTCTTTTGATGACTTCTTGCGATCAAAAGGTTATTGCGGATTTTCATGATTTTGTCTGTTGTTTCTTGAATGAGTTCAGGTCCGGTGATTTGAGCTTCACCAACTTTTTTCCAACAGACAGGAGAACGACATTTTCGACCATAAAGAGCCTTGAATGGAGCCATGTTGATGCTGGAGTGATAACTGTTGTTGTAGGAGAATTCGATCAAAGGTAGATGCGAATCCCAACTACCACGAAAGTCAATCACACAAGCTCTAAGCATATCCTCAAGTGTTTGGATTGTCCTTTCGCTTTGTCCATCCGTTTGAGGATGATACGCAGTGCGTAGATTTAATTTGGTTCCCATGGCTGATTTCATGGTTTTCCAGAAACGAGATGAGAAACGAGCATCACGATCTGAAATGATATTCAAAGGAACACCATGACGAGATACAATCTCATTGATATAGATCTTAGCAAGTTTTTCAGCAGAGAAATCCTCACGAATTGGCAAAAAGTGTGCTGACTTAGTCAGACGGTCAATGACTACCCAAATGGCGTCATGGCCTCTAGAAGTGCGTGGTAACTTAGTGATGAGATCCATAGCGATGTTCTCCATTTCCATACCGGAACTTCTGGTTGTTCGAGCAAACTGGAGGGACGTTGATGTTCTGCCTTGACTTTAAGACAAGTAAGGCATTTAGACACGTACAAAGCTATATCCTTCTTCATACCCGGCCACCAATACTGGGTACAAAGATCCATGTACATTTTGTTTGTACCCGGATGGATAGAGTAACGTGACTTGTGTGCTTCGTCCATCAATAAGGTACGAAGATTATCTTGATTTGGAATCCATAAACGGTTCACGAAATAGAGTAACCCATCATCTTTTGTTTCAAGCTGAAGCTCAAGATTTATGAGGTAGTTCATTATTCATCAAGCCTTGGGTTACGCAAGTACGTTGGGCTTGGGAAATACGAGAGTGGATATCTGATTGGATACGAACACAATGAAGTTTGACTTGTCCTTTGTGACTAAGTGCATCTGCTACGACATTCGGCTTACCAGGGTGGTAACGAATTATAGTCATTCAGAAGTTCGATCCAACGTCGTTTTCTCATATTTAGTTCCTTTTGATTGAAAATGTGTTGGAGACTTTTGTGGTCAGTGAAAACCACACATTTAGTACCATAGAGGTAATGTCTCCAAATTTTGAGAGCGAAAACAACGACAGCTAACTCAAGATCATGAGTTGTGTAGTTCTTTTCGTGAATTTCAATTGTCTTGATGCATGCATATGCTATGACTTTGTCTCTTTGCATGAGAACACAACCAAGGCCTAGGTTTGAGGCATCACAATATATGACAAAGTCGTTATTACCATCGGGTAAGGATAGAATAGGAGCATCACAAAGCTTTTGTTTCAAGGTTTGAAAAGCTTCTTCTTGTTTGGGTCCCCACTCAAAAGGTTTACTCTTTTGAGTTAAAGAAGTGAGTGGAACCGCAATCTTGGAAAAGTTTGCGATAAAACGATGATAGTAACCGGCTAGACCAAGGAAAGAACAAATTCAGTAGGAGTAGTAGGTGTACTCGAATCCTTGATCGCTGTGATTTTGGCGGGATCCACATGTATGCCTTGTCCATTGACAATGTGACCTAAGAATTGAACTTCATTTAGCCAAAATTCACACTTGGAGAATTTGGCATAAAGTTGTTCCTTCTTTAGAAGTTCCATCGTTAGATGGGGGTGATGTTCGTGGTCAGCTCGAGATTTTGAATATATCAAGTTGTCATCGATAAAAACAATGATGAACTTATCTAAATATGGTTTACAAACACTATTCATTAAGTCCATGAAAACGGCAGGAGCATTTGTTAATCCAAATGGCATGACTGTGAACTCATAATGGCCGTATCGGGTTCGAAAAGCAGTTTTGGGAATATCTTCCTCTTGTACACGAAGTTGATGATACCCTGAACGGGGGTCGATCTTTGAAAAACAGGTAGCACCATGTAGCTGATCAAAAGATCATCAATACGAGGTAGGGGATATTGATTTTTAATGGTGAGTTTGTTGAGCTCACGATAATCGATGCACATGCGAAAGGATCCGTCCTTCTTTTTCACAAGAAGCACAGGAGCGCCCCAAGGTGAAAAACTCGGACGAATGAAACCTTTTTCTGGAAGCTCTTGGAGTTGTTTCGACAATTCTTGCATTTCAGATCGTGCAAGACGGTAAGGTGATTTGGCAATTGGGTTGGCACCAGGTATAAGATCGATGCGAAATTCCACAGGCGTACTGGAGGTAAGCCAGGTAGATCTTCCGGAAACACCTCGGGAAAATCCCGAACAATGGGGATGTCTTGAATACTATTGCTCTTGTCTTTCTTTTCCATGATATGCGCCAAGAAGGCTACATAGTTCTTTGGTAGGTATTTCTGGGATTGGGTACACGTCATGAATTTGAGTTTACCAGAAGGTTCCTCTCCATGAATTCTTAAGATTTCGCCAGATGGAAGAGGCATACGAACAATTTTATCGAAACAGATTACTTCAGCATGGTGTTTTGTTAACCAGTCCATTCCGATTATGACGTCAAAACTCCAAGTTGCATTGGCGTGAGGTCAATGGGAAAAAGATGGTTATTGAGGTTTAGTTGGCAATTAAGAATAATGGAATCAAGTAAAAGGGGTTTGCCATTAGCTATTTCTACCATTAAAGGTTTCCCTAGCTTAGTCCAGGGCATCAAAAGAAAATGTTCAAATGCTATGGATACAAAACTTTAATCGGCACCTGAATAAAAAAGAATAGAAGCATGATGGTTATTAACAAGGAACGTACCGTTAACCACGTTATTGTCAGCACGAGCCTCATTAGCATTCAGGTTAAATGCGCGTCCACGAGCTGGATTAACATTAACAAGCTTCAGGCAATTGTTTCCGTGTGAGTGAGTAAGATCACCACAATTATAGCAGGATCCAGGTGGGAAATGAGGACGGTTAGGTACTGCTTGATTTTGAATAGGATTTGGAACAGTTTGGTTCAGGGTAGGTGCAGAACGACAAACGTTGGCCAAGTGACCAAATCGTCCACAAAGGGTACATTGGCGACATGGTAAATGATGTTGGTGATGACGGTTACATCGGTTGCACAAGGGTGCAGTACCAACATATTGTTTCTTAGCATGAGGTTGAGCTGGTTGGTTGGGGGTAACTTCGTTGGTTGGGGTAACAACAGTAAAATTCTTTGAAGCCTTACGCTTCCTTGAATTTCTAGGAGGTTCGGCTTTGGTTTCTTTTGGTTTCTCTGGGGTATTCTTAGCAGATTGTTTCTTGTCACCTTTGCGGAAAACTTTCCCTTTCTTGACTTGAGAATCGGTTAGAGTTGCAGCTAGTTCAATAGCTTCTCTAACGGTGGTTGGATGGCTACTAGTAACGATGTCTTGAACGGGATCAGGTAAGCCATCAATGTATTTCTCAATGGCCTTATCCACGGGAGTGACCATAGTGGGACATAGTAGGCTCAATTCCTCGTACCGATCGTGTAGGCATGATTCTCGCCACTATCTTGCTTGAGATCGTGGAATTCATTCTCAAGTGCCCTTATCTCATTGCATGGGCAAAATTCTTCATCATGAGAGCTCGAAGTTCTCCCCAAGTTTGTGACATGGCTATATCCGCACCTCGATCTCTCATGATCCCATTCCACCAGGTGAGCGCTCTTTTCTGGAATACGCTTGAAGCAAACTCTACTTTGCGCTCATTGGGACATTGACAATGGCGAAAAGTGTTCTCAATGCTTTCAAACCATTGTAGGAGCCCAGTAGCTCTTTCGGACCCACAAAACTTGGGTGGTTTAGCCGAATTGAACTGTTTGAAATTACATAGTACATTGTTGTTGTTATTGTTATTCTTGAGTTGATTGAGTTGGGTCACAAGGTTTGGAAGTATCGCAGCCATTTGTTGAGCGATCATAGCTGCCATTTCAGCGTTTTGAGTAGTGTAGCGACGAGGAGGCATTCTAGAAGAAAAGGAAATATGAGAGGAAATAAGTGAGATTGATAATGGATGGTTAAAAAGAAAAATTAAGATATCAACGAAGCATAGGGAGTGTATCCATTTATTCGTTACTTAAAACGAATAAATGACACGGTGACTAGTCAAAGTAAATGGGTCTTTATAATGTATAGCGAAGACATGCTTTAGCCTATAAGTGGACACTCACCCCAAGAGTTCCCAGGTAAGAGTGACTGGTCCGATTAAGTGGATTTGTACGAACACTCTAGCCTTAGACAGAAAACCCAAGGTACAGGCATCCACCCTTCCAGATTGCATTTGTTCACATTATTAAAACCCAAATTTTGACGAGATTTTGAAAACATTTTAAGGCTTTAAAAGACTAAAAACAAATCATCTAAGGATAGATGATGATTTCTTGTAAAATTTTGGGAAATCTTGACTTTTAAGAATGAATGTGAGATTTTGTATTGTTTTGTAATCACCTAAGGATAGGTGATGGTATTGTATTTAAAATCTAAATGCAAGATAACTTGCGTTAGTGTCCTAGGAAGGTTATAGTCTAAGCCAAAAGTGTTACTAATAATCTAATTCCCTATAACCATGGCTCTGATACCAACCTGTAACACGCCGACCGCGTAATAAAACAACCCGCGACAGAAATGTCGGGGGGTTACGTTACAAAATGATTCAAACACATGGTAAATAAAGTTTGGCTTTATTGAACTTGTAAATTACATCGTCTTTGAGAATTCGAAACAAAATACAACAACTATTTTATTTTTTAATCAAGCTAAGGCCAGCGTCCATCCTATGTGTAGCATACTTGATCATGCATTAGTACCTGAAACATATGTGAAAATAAAGTCAACATTGAATGCTGGCGAGTAACATAAGTTTTGTCACGACTCATGGCTTTTGAACATTGAATGATGTTTAATAAACTTCAACAGTTGTTATTTTAAATAAATCTTTGTAGCTATGAATCTTTGACAAAAATGTTTCTTTTATAAGGTCGTATGAGAAATCATTCATTTTAAGAGAAACATTGTATGGTTTATTTAGAAAGCATTGGTGACATTGTATGAACCAACCAAATGTCTTGTATTGTATAAACATATAACTTTGTATAAACCAAATGTCTTGTGTAAACAAAATGTCTTGTTATGTATATAAAACAATTTGCCTTTTTGTATAAAACAAGTGTGGTTTGTTGACGAATACATTCAAGCCTTGTTGACTGTCGGACAAACCTTTATAAATAAAGGTCTGTCAAATGTGTTGCACAGTTTCTGTCATTCCCAGAGGAAACTTCCAAACAAACCTAGGAAGCGGGAATGGGGTTTCAATTCTATGGTACCATAACATACTACCAGTCGGCTGATCAAAGTTAATGAATGTATCATTGTCATGTGCAACGTACCATCAAGTTTTGTACAATGTAAAGCATGTTATGTATATAAACCATAGGTAAATAAGTTTTGTTAATGTGGAAATATATAATTCACCTCTAAACATTTTGTAAACGTAAAAGAGGGGAATTTTGTATTCACAATAACCGTAAGTAGTAAGTATGTTTTGAAAGCTAGTTTAGCATATATGAATTACCCCAAAACATTTAGAAAACGTAAAAGAGGAGTCTATGTACTTGCCTGTAGCTTTTAGGATTTTTAACTTAAAGCTTCCTGGTGCAAATTCTGAGTTCCTAATAATAATACAATGCATTACGTGTTAGTAAATTTACCCAAGTCACTTTAGCCACACAACACGAGACAGAACCCTAACGGACTTAGTCAGGCAGAGCCTCGACATGCGTTGGTGGGTCCTAAATCAATCGGGTATGGTGGCCATACTACCCGAGACAGAACCCCAACGGACTTAGTCAGGCAGAGCCTCGACATGCGTTGGTGGGTCCTAAATCAATCGGGTAGGGTGACGAATTAGGGATCAGGAGTTAAAATACTTACAACGGAGCAGAGCTTCGCAGGTTTAGGGGGCTCGGTATTTAAACAAAGCTTCGAGAGAGAAAGAGACGTAGATATTCGATTGAACTGAGCGATTTGAACTCGTCCCAGGACGGCCTTTATATACCCGAAATTTGACTTTCTCGCGTGTCACGTGGGGAGACAGGGAATCTCTCGCGTGGCGCGGGGGAGGTCAGCTAGGCCTAGATTGCCACCGGTCTAAGGTAGGTTGGACACGTGTCGCGAAACGGAGCCACATGTCCTGGCACTCTCCTGCGCGTCGCGGGAGATGACAGGGTTTCTGGCGTATGGTGCCTGAGAGGTCCAAGTTTTTTTTTTGTGTCTGGTTTCGTCGTGCGTGACCGGGGTTGCAACTAAGGTCCTTGTAAGATTACATATTTTGTAAACAATTTTTTTTAAAACGTAACCGATCGAAAGGAACAACGGTTGAAATTTTGCAAATGTTACATATACTCATTCAGATATTCACAATCAAATAAGTTTCGTTCTAAAATCTTGTTCTTGTTATTCGATTGTGGTTCTTATTGTGTTCACGTGTATATTGAGTACAATGACGAAAAGATGTGATCATTGCTACTTATATCCCAAGTCTGATTCATGGAGTGGTTTGGGATCAAACAAGTCACTGAAATTACTCGACTCTTGTTTCTAATACTTTTTTATAACGTGAACTCACATACTTTATAATCTAATACAAAACTACATATATTTGTCCATCAAAGGGAGTGAACCCTCACCGGTCACCACTTGAATAAGAGACAAATCCTTATTCAGCACTTCAATATCTAACCAAATGGGTATAAATAATAATAATTATTATTATTATTATTATTATTCAGTTCAAGCCTAATTAATATATATATTAAATTATAACCTTGTCTCTTGAGACAAGATTACTTTTGTTGATTGTCACAATGACATGTTTCTTAGCATGCCACGTTCTCTTCTCTTTTGTGACACGTTTCTTACCTTGAAGATAAAGTCTCTTTCTTCTCTTTTTAACACTTTCTTTCTTCTCTCTATGATTTTGTATTCACTCTACAACTTTCACTGCTAATGATTAATTAGTGCATGCTTTAAATTTATCTTCAATCATGTTCACCAAAAAGTGATTTTATCTAACGTAAAAGGGGAGAAGATAGACTGTAAAAGAGGGGTTGTAGGCCACTGTTTTCCCGGCAATCACGCGCCGACAGGCCTCGGGCAACGTTGTTATGTGTCATGCAAATAAGAATAGCGTTTCACGGTTTTTCCAGTAGCGGGATGTTGGTGGAGTGTTCTTGAACACAATGATCAATAGAGAAGATAAACAGTATCTTTCAGTGGTGTTGGTTTGGTTTTGGGGTTTTTGAGTAGAGAGAAAGAGAGGGCTAGGATGAAGGAGAGGAGAGGAGAGAGACGGTGGCGTTGTTTGGAGGGGGTGGGAGTGGTGGCAGAGTGACGGTATTTCCGACGGTCAGTGGGCTGAGAGAGAGAGAGAGAGAGACCAGGTGGTGTTGGCGAGGTGGTCGTAGCCGGCGTTAGGTAGTGTTTGTTGCCAGCGGAGATTGTCCGTCACTCGGTCTTCAGCGAAGACGGTTGTGAGATGATGGTAAACGATGGTGTAGAGGAATACAGAGAGAGAGATGTAGTTGGGTCTGGGTTGGTAAGGATGGGGCCTGAAAAAGTTAAATCATAGCTATGAAAAATACATTTACCAGATATTTTTGCAGTGCAATCCGATATTCTTCTGAAGTTGGGGAGTAATATATTTAAATAAATAGTTATTTATTCTTATAATAATGTTTTTAGTCTTTTTTCTAAAATAATTTTTGATTATAACGTGAATGTTTCACTAACTAATAGCAGTTTTTATGATGGTGGATATTTTTTTTTACAAAAAAACACAACTTTTAGGTTATTTAACAAATAATAAATAAATAAATATACTTCTGGATTCATAGATCGTTTCTTTTACCATTTCTCTCACAAGGAAATGGTCATTTAGTGATATGATATAAGTGCTAGAAAAAAAAACGAAGCTGTGTTTCGAGATAAAAAAGTTCGTGTCAATAATAACTTTTTTATTTCGGAAAAAAATTACATTTGACTTTAATCTATAAAAAAAATTGTCCTATTCTATTAGTTTATAGCTGAGGCAAGTGGCTTGGTCATGTAACATGTTAAAATAGAAAAAAATTATAAGGGTATTGATGGTGTTAAAGGTGATCCGTTATCACGTGACATTTAGTGTGTTATATATCATTATATCGTCTTATGTTTTATGTGTAATTAAATTCATGTGAACTGGTTTTTAATATAGATTTTCTTGTCTTAACGAATTATTGAAATGTCAACTAAGTTGCGTTTCCGCCGCACGTTGCCCCAGCCTAAAATTATGATTCTGCCATTAGTTCAATAGTACGAATTTGCCCCCGTTTCAAAAAAATATGATTTGACACTCAGTTCAAAATATTGATTTTGTGCAGTTCAAAATAAAATTATAGTTCTGCCCCAGCTTAAGTTTACGATTTTGACCTTAGTTCAAATTTATATTACGATTTTACTCCAAGTTCAAAATGACGAACTGCCCCTACGCGAATTTACGATTTTTCCCTTTAGCTTTAGCTTTTGGCAAATTACGATTTTACCTCAGTCAAAAAATAAAACTTTGCCATCAGTTCAAAATTACAGTATTGCTATCGTTTTAGTTCTTTTAGCAAAACTATAAAAATAAAAGTTTTTTGTTTTAATTAGGTAACTCGATTTAATTTTTTTTGGTGTCAATGAGCTGCCTAACATTCACTCATTAGTCTTGACAAGTTACAGTTTTGCTCTGAGCTCAAAGTTACGGTCTTGTCATCATTTTAGTTTTTTTCCTAGCAAAATTATAATAGTGTTTCTTTAATTGATTGAGAATTATTCGGCCATCACCCCGTAACACGGGCGGAGGGCATCAACTAGTTCATTACATTTAAGACAAATAAACTCGAATCTTGCGTAATGATTCGGCCCAATGTTATACATATACATGAAAAAAAAAGCTTGGAAAATATAGGCCCAATGGGCCTTTGATTGGATTCAATGGACGCGGTCACTAATGGCACGTATGCACCTTTGGGCTGGTAAGATGAAAGTATGAGTGAGTAAACTAGAGATGGGCATCTCCGGTTCCTTTTATATCTGGAACCGGTTTCTATCCTATCACCATTAATTGTTTTGTACTTCGACACTTTCAAATATGGATTTGATCGAAAATGATGAGGATGAGCAAAAAATTGGTGATTCCGGTGAAAGTATTAGATATTTATGTTGCAGATCCTACAACCTTAAAGGTCGAGAACAAAATTAGGTATGTAAATGAAACGAACTAACATGAACGTGGCCTTGTTATGTTCGTTTGTTTACCTTTAATCGTTCAAGTGAACGAACTAAAGCAGCTAGAAGGACGAATTTCCTTGTTCGTGTTCGTTTGATAAGAAAACAAATGTGTACGCTTATGTTCGTTCGCTAATATCTTAAACGAACATAAACGAATGGGATGAACGTGATTTGTTCATTAGTTAGTCGATAACCAAAGGCTTGGTTCTAAGTCTCGCTTAAGCGGATCGGTGATGGTAGAATTGGTGTGTTCTAGTAACAATTAAATAAATTTAATTGAATATGTATTTTTTTTGGAACAATGACTGTTAACATACCATCCACTGGAACAGTTGAGACTGGGTAGCTGCAAGCACGACTGTGAGGCAGACCCCGGATTTGAATCCACTCGTTTCTCATGGAGGGGTAGAACACCGGCTTACGGGACCTCTCCGTGTCCCCACATGAAACATACCGCCGACCGTCACTAGACAAACGTTGCGCCGCCACAATAGCCGAGACTCTCTAGCACAACGTACGGTGGGACGAAAACCTGTGTTGGCTCGGATTCGAACTTGCAACCTCGTAAAGGAGGTTCAGTATCGAATGCCAAACAAACGTAAATGAACCACTATAAACTAAGGTAGATGAACGAACGAGCATGTGTGAATATTTGTTCGTTTAATTATTAAAGTGAAAAATATATTTTGTTCATTTCCATTTGTTTTTTAAATAAAATAACTTCATGTCGATCGTATCACCAATGCTTCACTACACAGTCCGTTCATTTACAGATGTATCTAGACTAATACATAAAAACTTGTCTTTTTTTTTTTTTTTTTTTTTTTTTTGTAATTTAGCTTGTTTTAAGGTGAAATTAACAAAACCATAAAAATGGCGGCTTATTTTCCCTCCCATTTTAAAATCTCAAAAAACAATCTCCCCAGTTCCACCCACTTTCACCAAAAGTTTCCCTCTTTCTAATCCAACCAAAATTCAAACCCTTAAAACTTAACAATTCCCCCTTTCACCATCAAAAGTTTCAAAACCCCAATCTCAAAATTCAAAATTCTCTTATCCGATGGGTGATTCTGCAGCACCAGTTACTTCACACGCCGATTCAAATGTCTCCATATCTTCCACCAAAACCCTAGATCCAACTGGACAGTTGAAGAAGGAGTTGGATATGGATTCGTTAATGTCCACTGAATTGATTGAAGATTGTGATGAACCTTTGTCGTATCCTGCTGGTGCTGAAGCTAGCACTATAACGGAGCCGTTAAGTTGTATTGGTAATGAGTTTGTTAATGTTGGTGGTGGGATTGATGAGTCGGTTTCGTGTAATCGCAGTGAGTTTGAGGCGCAGAAGCCGGAGCCATCGGTTGTGGTTGCGGTTGCGTCGAGTTCTTCGGGTTGGAATGATGATGGTTACGAGAATCCGTCTATGGTGGTATGTTTTGTTTTATTGTTTTCTTTTTTGGTTTATGATAATTGAATAAATTTGCATTGTCACTATCACATTTATTGCTATTATTATTGTTTTTTCATGCTATTGCAAAAATCGCTAGGTGCTGGTCGGTTGACTGATGAGGTACAAGACTAGCGATTAATTGGGATTAATATAATTGGAACTTTATATGTAATTTTTCAAACCTATATATACACACATAGAGAGATATGAATAGCGATTAATTGGGATTAATATAATTGGAACTTTATATGTAATTTTTCAAACCTATATATACACACATAGAGAGATATGAATGTAATACTTGAAAGTTCACAAAAATATTTCAAGGTTTACATTACATAGTATAGTTCAAACATAAGTAATTAAACTTAAAACATAACAAATAATTAAACTTAAAACATAAGAAATAATTAAACTTAAAACATAACAAATCAAGTACTTTAAAATTCAAACATCAACATATTTAAAAAAAAGAGTTAACTGCCATTTTCGTCCCTTTAGTTTGTTCAATTATGTTAGTTCAGGCCAAAATTCAAATTTGTAACATTTCCGTCCCTGATATTCTTGAAACATGCCAGGTTTATCCAAAAAGCTAAGGTTGAATAGAATAATTGGACAAACCACATGGACGAAAATGTCAGTTTACTCATGTTTTTTGGACGGAACTGACATGTTTCACAAATGTCAAAGATGGAAATGATACAAATTTAAAATTTGGTCTGAAGCTGGACAAACCACAGGGACGAAACAGCAGTTAACTCAAAAAAAAAAAAAACTCATGGACCAATTTGGGTTGATTTTGTCTGACTTTGACCGACTGCTGATTATTTGGTTGGGTCAGCCTAGGTAAATTTTAATCTGTGAACCACAGATTTTCAGTTCATCGGCGATTAATCCCGGTTCTTACAACACTGAGTTTGAGAACCTTTTGGTTTAGTTTTCATGGTCCATTTTCACTATCAGTTGTTTAAGCTTGCTATCTGTTACAGAAGTTATGCTGTATTGCAATTAAGTTTAAAGTTTTAGAAATTGCTCTATTTGATCTATAGCAGACATTACAGACATGCTTATTAAGTTGTTTGAAAAGATTCACTTCAATTTACTTCTAGTAATTTGAGGATTTAGTTAGAAGTTGCAATTCTTGAGATATGGAATTGATCAAAATTGTGACTCCAAGTGAAAATAGGCTAGTTATTTTTAATCTGTTAGAACTTGCCTGTGTGAGCGTGATTCGTGTGAAATTACGTCTTTCAAGTTATTTGCATTCTTTGAAATTCGCTAATTTAAGTTATGAATTTACAGGGTGCAGGACTTGCCAATCTCGGCAACACTTGTTTTTTCAATGCAGTTTTGCAGTGCTTCACCCACTCCGTGCTACTTGTTCAGGGTCTCTATTCACACGCACATCCAACGCCTTGTGACAGTATGTCTCAAACCTTCATTTATATTTAGTCTAGTTTAGTGAATGTTACATTCAGTTAAATATTTTTAATGAAGCATACGATATTAAAGTGTTGGTTTGCAGGTAGCAACGAACGGTTCTGTTTGATCTGTGCTTTGCGGGAACACATCGAACTTTCACTATCATCTTCTCGAAAAGTTGTTTCTCCTTGGAAGTTCGTTGACAATTTGAGATGTACGTCTTGAACCCTGCATTAACTTGTCAATATTCATATGTTACAACTTATTAAATATCTTTATAATTTTCGATAAAATATCCGTCAGATTTTTCATCATCGTTCCAAAGGTATCAACAAGAAGACGCTCATGAATTCTTGCAATGCTTCCTGGATAAACTTGAAAGTTCTTTAAGCAATTCAAAAACGAAGAACGATGGTATCGCCTCACAATCTGACAATTTAGTCACACAAGTCTTCGGCGGTCGGGTTATTAGCAAAGTAAGAATTTGATTCTCATTTTTTTTTGATCTACGGATTTTGTTATACTAATTATCTCTCCTCGCTTATTGTTATATGAATTTTAGTTAAGGTGCTGCAACTGCAATCACATATCAGATACATACGAGCCTTTTGCCGACTTAAGTTTGGAAATCAAAGACGTAAACACTCTTTCAACAGCTCTTGAATCATTTACAAAAGTCGAGCACATTGAAGATGAAGAAATGAAGTTTACATGCGACCAGTGTAAACAAAAAGTCTCCGTTGAGAAACAGCTTTTGCTGGATCAAATTCCTCTTACTTGTGCATTCCATTTAAAAAGATTTGAAAATGACGGATCTCATGTCGAGAAAATCGACAAACACGTAGAGTTTCCTCTAGAGTTGGACCTGCAGCCTTACACAAGTTGCAGCCAGAGTAATAACGTGAGTGCCATTCATGAAATGCGTCTTAAAAGCTTATATACGTTATATACACATATATTCACTTATTGCAATTTTGTTTTGCCAGATGGATTTGAAATACGAACTATACGCAGTTGTTGTACATACAGCCTTTACGTCTAGTTGTGGTCATTATTACTGTTACATTCGTTCTGCACCAAATACATGGTACAAGTTTGATGACTCAAGGGTAATAGTATTATATAACATCACTTTGATAATGTAATTGTTTAATATATAAATTGCATTTTACGTCCTTTAAGTTTGAGTCAAATTGCAGGTGCTATTCTTTAACTAACGAAATTACACTGGAAGTCCTTTATGTCATTGTTTCTCATCGGGCGGTGTCCTTTTGCCCTAACCCAGTTAACTTTTTTCTGTTAACTCTTAACACTTGCCACTCACATGAGGGCATAATGGTCATTTTCACTTATTTTGTTGTTAATATAGATTATTTATATTCAAAACTGTTTTTAGTTATTAAGTGTAAGTGACCATTATGCCCTCACGTGTAGTGGCACGTGTGTTAAGAGTTAACAGAAAAAAATAATCGGGTTAGGGCAAAAGGCCACAGCTTGATGAGAAACGGTTACATAAAGAACATCTAGTGTAATTTCGTTAGTTAAAGGACATCGTCTGCAATTTGGCTTAACTTAAAGAACGTAAAATACAATTTATTTTGTGTAATTTGGAAATTCATTTTGTTAAATGGTTTGATAGGTTACTAGTGTCTCAGAAGAACTTGTGCTATCATCCGAAGCGTACATTCTGTTTTATGCGAAACAAGGCACACCTTGGTTTTCTAATTTTATGGAAACATATAAACCATCATTTCTTTCAAACATACTGACCACTTCACCGAAATCAGTACTGGAGAATGTGGAACCACCAAATGTTCATTCCGATGGCATCAAAGCATCTACGGATCATCATCATCGTCTACCTCAATCTGATGACGTGGCGGTTGCGCCACTCAACACGATCGCTAATGTGATTAAAGTAACTTCTCCATTGATTCTCAAAGAGTATGGCTCTAACCATAGAGTTGAAGCTCAAAAGAATACATGTGTCACTCCTACAAATAGTTTAAAACACAACGTTGATATCGATGGATTATTTCCTCCATTAACACCACCGAGATCTCCTGGACTTGATGCATCTGATGATGAAAATTTAGGTAATTTTGCTTGATCTTTATGTTCTTTACATGTCTATTATCTATCCGCAGTTATGCAAACGAACTGAACGAACACGAACAAGTCCTTTGTTAAGAAATATGTGTTCATGAACACCTACCGAACAAGATTTTATGTTTAGGAAATAAACGTGTTTGTGTTCGTTTGTTAATTTAGGTAACGAACAAAAACTAATGTTCATGGAAACAAACGAACACCAACAAGCGTTTGTGAACAAAATATATAATACACTAATACTTATTAAATATTTTATTTGTTGGAATTTTGATGTATTCCAGTAAAATTTAATATTAAAAACACTAATGAACTAATTAATATTAAATACACTAATGAACCATTGAACACAAGCAAACACAAACGAACACGTTACCGAACGTTCACGAACATAAATGAACGAACACAAATGAACTTCCCGCTGAACAGTTCACGAACTGCTCGCTGAAGGTTTGTTTGCAGCCCTATGACTATTAGCGTAAACTTTATAAAAGTAACAACTAACACGCAAAATGGTGATTGGGTATACAGAAGTGATTTTTGCTGCAAAGACGAAGCAACCGAAACCTGTGGAGAAAGTGACAAGCAAGAGACCACGAAATAATGAAGCTGAAGACTCTGCGAAACGCGAGGCGATGAGAATGTGCAAGAAAATGCCTGGTGCAAGGGGGGAGTTGTTAATGGCTGCACTGTCAGCAAAGAGTGAAAATTCACTGGCAATGAAGAGCAAGAAGATGGTATCGTCTCCACGAAAGAACATCAGCAAATCGCATGAGCGTTTTAATTCGGTTAAACGTAATTTGGGCCGTTTCAGCTTAGCTTGAAGCTTAGTTGTGGATGTTTAACTTAGGGTCATTGGAACCTATTTTTTGTTTTTGAGAAATTAATGTTAGATTATGAGAGATTTGTGTGTATCAACATATAATCTAGATGCTAAATTTTACCATCTGATCACACAGAATAAGTATAGTCAGAATGTTGTGTTTATTCCACCATTATGTTTTCTTTTTCAAACTAAGTTGAAGTTAAATTTTGGTCAACTATGCAAGATCTCTCCTATTTATTATATTTCTGTTTTCTTTAATGTCGATATTTTTTTTAACGGCAAATGTTATTTCCACTAATAATCCTTAAATACTCCCATTAACCTGGGATATCTTCTTGAAAAAGCGAGTGATGGTATAATTTATTTTAGATATATTTTTAATGTCATATTACCGTCTCCTCCCGCCTCTTAACTTCACTTCCCTCACTGTTTACTCTAGAGGTCAATATAAATTACTGATATTCTATCGATCACGCTAATTCAAGCATATCGAATCACTGTGCAAGAACAAGATCAATCACCGTTTCTAGTTAGTTCGTAAGGTCAACTAGGCCGAGTGGTTGTACAACGCTACCAACTTGTTAGAAGGTCAAAGCATAACGCATGACATTTCATAGCTACGTGTTTTCATAAAAACCTAGCGGAAAATGATGGGGAATGCGTCTAAATTTTGTTGCTCATTTAAAATGCTTGTGTTTTCTTGCCATTTTCAAAAAGATGAATTTGAGGTTTACATGCCTTTACCACTATATTGAACATATATTGCAAATTAGTCGGGGAATGGTGGCTAAGACTTAAGAGCATTCACAATCAAATCTTTATATGAGAGAGTTTAGTTATATTATAAGGACCGGTTGTTAGTGTTTTTGAGTGGTTGTGAGTGGAGGAGAGAGAGAATACATAAGAAAATTAGTGTTCATCTATGGGGAAAAAAATATGGAGAGAGAAAACTATATAAAGTTTTTAATATTTTTAGAAATGGTTGTGAGTGAAGGAGAGAGAAAATGTAATGATAAAGATATAAAAATATTATTTAATTGAAAAAGAGAGAAAAAATAGTTGTTTTTAGTGGAAATATATGGATATCGACAAGGAATTCATTATGAATGCTCTAAGAGGCTATTTGTTTCATCTCTTAATAGTTCAGACATTTGCCTCTGAATGGTTAAGCATTATACTGAGTCTGAATGGTTAAGACCCTTTATCTGAGTTGATCAGACATTTGCATTTGAAAGGTTAAGCATTATACTGGCTCTTAATAGTTCAAACATCTTACTGGTTCAACACTTACCTATTTGAAAGTTGTCAAACACCCCTAAATTGGATAACTGGCTCCAGCATGGAAGAGGGAAGATTCAATTCATCCTTGGCCCGCTCTATATCCCCATGGTTTACATATTTTCAATATTTGATGTTGTGAATGGTGTTCATACATTCTCTTTTTTCGCTAGTATGTTTGATCTTTACAACATATCAAATAAAATGTTCATGCTACCCGCCGGAGGTTCTATTATATGACTTAAGATTGAAAGAAGATATATATAGAAGCTCTCGTAATTGAACATCGCATCATGGTTATGTGCAGGCCTCATATTTGAACATTGTACCACAACTGGTTATGCATTGAAGTTCTCATATCTTTCGACATCATGTCGCCGTTTGTTATTTAGAATTTTATTATTATTCGTTTCACTTCACTTGTCTAACCATCATATTGAATAACAAATATATAGCAAGTATAAACATCCAATTATTTCAGTGATCTGTTTTAACCAAAAAAAATGCAACCATAGTATCATTATGGTTTTTCTAAATGTATCACCAAAAGGAAGACTTCTTAGTGCGAAGAAACCTAAAACATGCAGTTAATAAGTCTTACTACCATTATAATTACTAAAAAAAATCGTGAATTTACACTTGAATTACTCTACAAAAATTACATTATTAATCTACTAGTGTAAAATCATGATTTGTTTACACTTTGCAATTAAATATTATACTTTACTAGATGGTAAAAAAAAATCTCAAAAAAAAAAAAAAAGAAAAAAGAAAAACTTCATTCACTTCATATGTTAAGGTTATTTTGTATGTTATAAGGCATTTGTGTTTAATCCTCACACTATATATATGATCAAAATATTATTATTCCTTAGTAAATTAGTTGATAATTATTTGATGGACAGATAATTAGAGAGAATCGGGGTTAGACAAACACAATAACATCATAATTTCATCGCATATATCTCTCTCTAAAACCGTGTTCTCCTAAAACACATAAACCCCATCAGAACTGTACACCTTAAACTGGAACTTGACCAAAATAACAAAAGATGTCGTTTACTTCCCTCTTTGTTGTGGTTACTGGGTTTGCTTATCAGTACACAATCATATTTGTTTTCCATTACATATTTACAAAATTGATGAACATAATTCCCCACCCTTTTCCAATCAGTCACATGAAAATATGAAAAAATCAAGCTAGTGGTGTTAGTCGTGCTCAGGCTTTTTGATAAGTTAATAGTGTTTGACAAAGCCTCTCACATGATTGATCGTGTTATTATACATAGCCCGATATGCTTGGATCACCGTGATCACTAAAAAACCGGTATCATATTGATTTCTTCATGTATTAATTAGTGCCAAAACGCATAAAATTCAATGAATAACCGATGCAAGTTTGAGTGTGCAGTGAATCAATCACCAAAATAGTATGTTACATTAACCAAACGGTGATATATAAGAGTAGTTAAATTTCAGGTACGGTGAGAATTTAGACCTGCATCATGTAACAAACTTGTACGAGTTAAAAGTTGATACACGACCATTGTGTCCGGTATTTCATTCTTACATACAAGGTATATCACAAAAAATATTTGTTTTGTGAATGTTCTTTTAAATTAAAAAATGGGTTGTGGACCAGAACAAATATCTGTAATACATAATAAATTAAATTAATATAAATTATCCTGCCATATGTATGGTGATAGGCCATAGCACTTGAATTTAAACTAATTAATCCCATTGGTTAATTAAATACATCAAACCATTTTGGGTGGATAAAATGGGTTGAGTTGGATATCCATTTATATCTTAAAATAACTAATTATACATAAAGTCTTTGAACTTCAAAATTGAGCATGTATTCTAATTTTACAAAACAATGACTAGGAACATGTTACTAATATATGCCGAGGTGAACGTATATGTGTTAAGGTGATATAGCGCCATTGCACACAAGTGTGCCATCAAAATGTTGAGGGTCCAAAAAATTATTTCGCTATATTTATTTATAAAATATTTACGGTTCTAAAATAAAACATTAATATTTTTTTAGCTCTAATTGTTTATGTGTTTCCTTGTTAATACATGGTTCTTTGGTTTGAGACATGACAATATTTTATTTTCTCCTATTTTTTTGGTTTTCATTTGTTCAAGCTTGGGGCCGAAAGCCCAAACATAAAGAAGAAGAAAAAGGTTTTAAAAATATTGAGTTTTGTTACCCGAACATATGGGTATTCATATTAATTTGTAAATATAGATATTCATATTAATTTTTAAGTTTCTTTTTTATTTGATTTGTTTTTATTACTTTTAATTGTTTTCTTAATATTAAAATTGTTTATTTAAGTTAATATTTTTTGTTTATATTAAATTGTTTAATCATTTCTCTATGTTAATTTTTATTATATGTTGTTGAGTTTAATGCATAATTGCTTGAAAATATAAGGCCTTTTTTTTTATTTGTACAGCGGCCAAGATCAAAAGATCCTCGAGCTCTCGGAGATGCACTCAAATTAAGTAGATCGATTTTGATCTATAATACCCAGTTTATTACTTTATTATGACAATATCACTACTATATTTAAGACTGAAAACTTGTTGAATATTCGTACGATATATGAAATAGAAACGATACATGAAATAGAAAAAAATCACCTTTGGGAAACAGCAAAAGCTCACTACAAAAAAGAAACATTCTTTAGTTGGGTATTTGTGAATTGCACCACTAATTAGTGAGGTAGCTTATCTTTTCTTCAAGTTGTGAGCCCACTTGGAGTAATGTTCCTAGAAACAAATCCTTACCTAATGCCTATATATAGGCAACTAATTTCATGCAGATTACAAACAACTCACACTCGCTTTCATTCATTATGGGTGTTAACAAACTTTCAAGTGTGGTTTACTTGGTGTTATTAGGGTTAGGCATTTGTGTGGCTACTAGAGCTCTATTCACTGTTGAAGAGAGCTACATTCATGGTGGTTTAGCCGGGGGTGGTGGTGGTGGTGGAGGGGGTAGTGGTGGTGGTGGTTATGGGATAGGAGGAGAACATGGAGCTGGATATGGTGGTGGTGCTGGGAAAGGTGGTGGAGCAGGGTATGGTGGTGGAGTAGCGGGAGGTGGAGGAGGAGGTGGTGGAACTGGAGGAGGTGGTGGTGGTGGAGGAGGGGTAGATGGTGCAGGTTATGGTGGAGGTGAAGGAGGTGGGAGCGGTGGTGGACATGGTGGAGCATCTGGTTATGGTGGTGGAGTAGTTGGAGGTGGGGGAGGAGGTGGTGGTAGTGGAGGAGGTGGTGGTGGAGCACACAGTGGGGGTTATGGTGGAGGAGAAGGAGGTGGGAGTGGCGGTGGACATGGTGGAGCAGCTGGTTATGGTGGTGGAGCAGCAAGAGGTGGAGGAGGAGGTGGTGGTGGTGGAGTAGCGGATGGTGCAGGTTATGGTGGAGGTGAAAGAGGTGGGAGTGGCGCTGGACATGGTGGAGCATCTGGTTATGGTGGTGGAGCAGCTGGAGGTGGGGGCGGAGGTGGTGGTAGTGGAGGAGGTGCTGGTGGTGGTGGAGGAGCACACGGTGGGGGTTATGGTGGAGGAGAAGGTGGTGGACATGGTGGTGCTGGAGGAGTTGGTGGAGGAGGTGGTGGAGGTGGACATGGTGGAGGTGGTGGCGGAGGAGCTGGCATAGGAGGAGCTGGAGGAAGCGGATATGGTAGTGGAGGGGGCGCTGGAGCTGGCGAGGGTGCTGGAGGGTCATATGGCGGATACAATGGAGGGGGAGGAGGTGGTGGTTCAGGAGGCGGCGGAGGTGGCGGCGGTGGTTTAGGCGAGCATGGAGGTGGTGGTGGTGGTAGTGGAAGTGGTGGTGGTGAAGGTGGTGGGCATGGTGGCTACATCCCTTGAACAAGAGTATCATATTCATTGTAAAAAATGGACAATGACTTCTTTCTTGTATAGTATGATGGATGCAAGAATGCAAAATGCATGCATGCATGCATCACTTTGCAATGTTGTTATATGTATGTTTATGAATTTACGTGTGGTGTATTAATTGTTATCAATCTAATCTACCATCTTGTTTATCATGTTGTGCTTAAAGTAAAACTAGATTTTCTGAAGTCGCGCGTTGCGGCGAAACAAAGCAAATGATAATGTAAAACAAACGTTATTTGAAAACGAAGAGTGTTGTTTAGAAAGCCAAACCATCAGAACCAGTTAGGTTCAGTTCATCATCATATTGTTTTAAGATACCAAATACATATTCTATTTTGAATTCAACATCGTTTTAATAAAATTTATACCGAAATGTCGAAGAGAAAAAAATTAAACACAACAATGTACTTTGGTTTTTAGAAAAAGTTAACGAACATAAATTATAAAAATATTAACTTAAATGATAAAGAAAACATGATTAAAAAAAAAGAATGGTTGAAATAAAATATTAAATTATAAAGATGATATAGAAAAAAGAAAAAAGGATTTTTTAAAACAAAATCTAATATGTATATAATTCTTTGATCATTAAAAACGACAACGAAGAGGAAAACAAAATAAAAAGAAAAGGTCAAAACACATAAAGAATAACATCAAAACAAAGAAAAAGGAAATAGAATAAGAAGAGAAGATGGGTTAGAAAATGAGAAAAATGTGGTGTAAACCTAAAATTGAACTTGTAACCTTATGTAAGTAACTTCAATAAACTAACCAATAGACCAAACACAAACTTTGTTCTTAGTATATGTATAGAAAGTATATATATATATATATAATTATATTTTAAGATGTAAAAAAATAAAAAAATAGTGGATGCCACATGACATCCACTGATTAGTCTATCATTTACAAATACTATTCATGAAGCCTCACTAATAATATATATACTAATAATATATATATATATATATAATATTATAGGAATTTTATGAGATATTATAAAAAGAATAACAAAATATGCATAATTAAAAACATAAATAACAGTACGTTTGTTGGATTTGGAAAAATCCTATATCGTCAAGCCACTTGAACCACTTATGTTTGAACATTTTAATTATGTTTTTGGCTTCGATCGAGTTATGACCGTTAAGCTTAACTATTGCCGATGAGGTTAGTTTAGTTTAAAGACGGGTTGTTAAGTTGGTTTTTAACTTAGCTCGCGTGATCTCTCCTAGTAGGTTGACACGAAATTTCTTAAGAAAGAACTTTGTTCGATTCAAATTAATTTACGTGGTAAGAGCATCACATTAATAAACTTTCACAAACTTTCACTATCGTATTCCAAACTTCTTTTAAAAACCTCACCTTCTCTGTTCATAAAAATCTTCATCTCACATTTTATATCATTGCCGACTTTTACAATTAATTTAATATAAATAAGATTATGATAATATATTTTTCTTACATTTCATTTATATTAAAATTAAATCAAAAGTAAAATCTAAAATAACACATTAAATATAAATAAAAATAAAAATACTTTAGGAAATAAAACATAATCATAGTTAAAATTAAACGTTATACACAAATAAATAAAAAACACCACACGAATAAAAAAACTACATAAGCTATTTTTTATTCGACCACAAGAGCTCGCCTAAATTGTTTCAAAGTGTATTATGAGCTTCTTTGTTATGTAACCATCAAAATCCTTGAAAGTTCTAAGAAAAAGTTCCCTACTCAAAACAATAATAGCAATGCGGCATAATAAAAAAAGCAGAGGTTAAGAGGGTCGCACGAATACCTTCTAAAAACAATCTTAAACATTTTCCAATTGTTATAGCAACAATTTTATTGTCTTCAACTAAAAATAGCGAACTTGTGTTACGACATTATAAATATTCGGTACACTAGTAATTCTAAATCCTCATATTTAGTTTTACGATAACAAGTGTAACTTAAACTCGACGAAATCCAGACGACCTTTCTTTTTTCCTTATCTTCTTACCGGATTTTGGTTCGTGTTAGAATGTTGCATATGATGGGCACATTGTTGAAGAAAAAAGTAAGAAACAAAAGTTATGAATGAGGCAATGACAAAAAGCATATATGAAAAGAGGGAATTAAAGTGACTACAAAATTGAAAAACATCTCCACTTACAAATCAAGACAGCATGTGCATGCTAAAAGCAATCCTAGTGACCAATTTGGAGCACAAATGTCGGGTTCATTTCGAAATAAATGTGAACACATGAACTAGAAAAGTAGGGGTTTTGTGTGTAGAAAACAGATTTTATTTGATCACGACGGCAGTGCTCCACTAGATAGAATGAGAAATAAAGTGTTAAAGCCCATGTGGGAGATCACATGGTTAACCAAAAACTAATTATACTTGTTTGGTTTCATGGGTAGAACCCACCACTCTTGATTGGACACCCCAATTTGCTTGCCAAAACCTAAGATTTAGCTAGCATTCGTTTCACAAAATGAAATGAAATTTTGATGAAATTGGAATCTTGATTTCACTACTTAATTTGTTGGTTTCAACAAGAACATGAACTAGAATTGAACAACATAAGGAAGAGAATCTATATCCCAATTCCATCCGAATTCCATTCTATTTTACGTAACAAACACACCTAAATTACAAATCAAATTTCAAACTTTGCGCGAATTCTCATTCCAATTCAATTACAATTCATGAAACGAACACTACCTTAAGGTTCTAAAGCTGAAAGGGTTTTTGAATAAATATTGAATTTTCTAAAATTGTTTTTAAGCATATCATCTTTAAATTTATTTATTTTCAGTGTTGTGGTCTACAATTGCGGATCCATTGGGTTCCTGGGTTCTTAGGAACCTTCTCAGTTTGAAAAAAAATTTGAAAAAAATAGTGAAAACCTTGTTTGATTTGAAAAAAAAAAAAACAGAAAGAATCTACCAAAATAAATCCCTAGAAAAAACTTTCAAGATCCGTCACTTGTGGTCTAGTAGTATTGGTCATTACTTTTCCGAAATGCAGGCTGATTGGATGAAATTTAAGATAAAAAATTGATCTCACAAAAGCTTTTTTTGGGTATTTTTGATACAAAAAAAGGTGATGTAATTTTTTTAATAGAACATACATTGAAAGTTGACGGTTTTTTACTTTGGATGGGCCACAATAGACATGGCCTAATAAGAGAGTAGTTTTCTTTATTTTCAGGAATAAACTTAAAACTCATAAATCCTACATCCAGTTGTGTCATATATATTTTTGTGTTGGTTTTATAAAATCTTGAAGTTGCATTTGGCAGTGTCTAAAGTCCTGCATGTGGAGCAATACTTACAAGATCTTAGTTCTTACAACATTCATAATTGATAAGTTTGATAAACTGAACCAAACATATAGATATAAAATGGTACCATATGCATCTCTTGACGTGTCCATCATGTGATCCTTTGGCACCCCTACAAGTACCATCGCCGACACTACCATTATCATATCCATTTCTTCCAGGACCAATACCTCCGTCACCCCTATCATCTTCACCACCTTCTCCGTCACTTGCTCCTCTAGCATATATACGTATACATCAATGCCCACCCACCAACCATAATGACCACATGCATGTGCTCCTTCCCCACCATTCTATACTATTTTAATAATGACACCGTAAAAACAAAGGATATATAAAAAGGGAAATTACAATGAAATAATAACATATATATGAAGATGGGGGTAGCCCTAGTGCCAACCTCCGACCAGGAAAGGACAAAAAGTCCTTCCCTTCATAAGGGACTCGGAGTATAATAGCTCGCATCACAAGCATTGAGAGGATGACACAACCTCTCCACGGAGACTTTGGGATCAAGGGATGATGAGACAATCGAGGTAGTTCAAAGATTATGTTGGGGAATTTGTAATAACCGGACGATCAGAGAGGCGTGTAATTACTCTCAGTCGGTGGTTCACCAGAATAATTCAATCGGATACAACTCTGATTTTCGAGAATTAGAACACCAGTATGATGATTGTGAATCCGTATGAACCAGAGAAAATGACAAAAAAACTGTTTCGAATTTTGAGGATAATCTTGCAGATAACTGCCAAGGCAGCTCGACCCCAGCCAGGGGCTCTGCCCCTTGGACCCCGCCAGGGGCTGCCGCCCCTTGGACCCTGCTCCCAGGGGCGCTGCCCCCGGACCCCGCCCCTTGGACCCTATTCGGGGCTCCGCCCGAATACTTGGAATTATAACAACTCAAACAAGCGTGCACTCCCGCACCTCCTAACTTGTTCTATGTATATTATAATTCCCTTGATCACCAAGTTAATCCTCGATTACACTAAAATATCTAACATTCCTCCCCCATTTTAGTGTAATCCTTGATCAACTTAAACAAAATCACAACAATCAAACCTATGCATAAATGAAATATCGCGACGATTGAATTTCACATTAGTATATTATACATTCAAATATTCGAATATAGGGGTGTCACTAAGGATTGAACCCTTTCTATTCGGTGAATACACGAAGATAATATACACACAAGTTTACATACTCTAATGTTCTTTCTTGACACTATTTTTACTAGCCTGTGTCCCATCCTTCAATGAACATATCAAAGCAAGTCCTAGCTTCTTGAAGCGGCTAAACTTCATGCTCATATAGGTAGCTCTTTATTCTCGCACCTGCATATGCAATTTTTCAAAGAGCTATTAAGAAGAAAACCTTCAACCTCCTTTAACTTGCAGGTCTGAACACATACCTTGGGATGATGCTACTGATGTGTTCCAATTTCTAGATGTTAAGCTTTCCACATTGAATTCAGCACCGAACGTTATATTAGGTGGGAATTGGGTATCTTAACACGAGAAATCTCATGTGGACTTTAATCCCATCCCGACAGCCGCCTTGTGCACAAGATCTCTACATAACTCTTTGGTTAAATGGTCGGCTAAATTATGTTGAGTTCTCACGAACTCCACCGATATCACCCCATGCATGATGAACTCACGAATCATGCTGTGTCTAACACCTAAGTGTCTCGACTTCCCATTATACACTTGGCTGTAGGCCTTAGACAAGGTAGCAACACTACCACATCTAATAGATATTGGTGATATGGGTTTAGGCCACAATGGAATCTCATATATCAAGTTTCTTAGCCACTCAGCTTCTTTGCCAGCTGCGGCTAATGCTACAAACTCAGACTCCATTGTTGAATCAGTTATGCAAGTCTCTTTCTTAGATGCCCAAGATATGGCACCTCCTCCGAGCAGGAAGGTCCATCCAGTCGTGGAAGAATGATCTTCCTTGTTGTTAATCCAGCTTGCATCCGAATAACCTTCTAAAACTAAAGGAAATATAGTGTACATCAAACCATATTTCATGGTTCCTTTCAAGTATCTAAATACTCGATTCATAGTTTGCCAATGACTTGCACCTGGATTGCTAGTAAATCTACTAAGCTTTCCAACAGCAAGCTCTATCCGGTCTAGTGCTAATCATAGCATACATGAGGGATCCAATGGCTCTTGAATATTCAAGTTGGTTTAAAGCTACACCTTCATTAGGGTAGAGCTTAAAAGCAGGGTTCATTGGAGTGCTAACCGGAGAACTATCATGAAAATTGAACTTTTTCAATATCTTCTCAATGTAGTGAGATTGAGAGATTGATATGCCATTGTTCTCCCTTTTGATCCTTATACCAAGGATCACTTCCGCCTCCCCCATGTCTTTCATGTCAAAACAGGATGACAAAAATTTCTTTGTTTTATCAACTTGATCTTGGTCAGTACCGAAGGTCAACATGTCATCTACATATAGACAAATTATGACTCCTTTCCTAGAATCATCAAATTTGCTATACACACACTTGTCCGCCTGGTTTAATACAAAACCATTGGATAAAACCACAGCATCAAACTTTGATGCCACTGTTTGGGTGCTTGCTTTAAGCCATACAATGACTTAACTAGCTTACACACCTTATGCTCATTTCCAGGCATAACAAAACCCTTTGGTTGTTTCATATATATCTCCTCATCCAAATCACCATTCAAGAATGCCGTTTTCACATCCATTTGGTGAATCACAAGATTGTGTATTGCAGCTAAGGCAACCAACAATCTAATAGTATATATTCTTGCGACAGGAGCATATGTATCAAAGTAGTCTATTCCTTCCTTTTGTCTAAAGCCTTGGATAACCAATCGGGCTTTAAACTTATCAATTGAACCATCTACTTTCATCTTCTTTTTGAAGATCCACTTACAACCAAGTGGTTTACACCCAGGGGCAGATCAGACAATTTCCAAGTGTTGTTTTGCATAATAGAGTCCATCTCATCATTTATAGCTTCTTTCCAAAAAGCTACACCCCGAGATGCCACGGCTTCACTATATGTTTTAGGATCTTCCTCAATATTGAAACAATATTGATATTGAATTTTAATTTCATCTCTTGATCCTTCAACCAAATATAGTTGAAAATCATCACCAAATGATTTAGCTTTTCTTGCTCTACCACTCCTCCTGGGTTCCGGAGGACTATCAATCATTTGATCAGCCATGTGAGAGTTACTGGAGCTTGGGACCATGTCCCTAGGCCTAGGTATTGAAGAGAATCTGTTCTCATCATAGTCTGCAATTCTTGCCTCAATTACCGTATGCACAGACACGTAGTCATTTGGTTCTATAACATAGAACCTATGAGCAAATGAATGCTCCGCATACCCGATGAAAATGCAGTCAATACCTCTTTCCCCAATGTTCCTTATCTTAGGATCGGTGAGCCTTACCACGGCTCTACAACCCCAAACTCTCAGTTTATGCAACTCAGGTGGTCTTTTATACCAAAGCTCAAAAGGGGTGGTCTTGTTCCTTTTATTTGGAACCCTATTTAGCAAATAGCAGGCTGTCAACATAGCCTCACCCCAAAAGCCCTCACTAAGGCCCGAATAGGACAACATGGTATTGAGCATTTCTTTTAGAGTCCTATTCTTCCTTCCTGCCATACCATTTTGTTCTGGTGTGTAAGGAGTTGTGGTATGGTGTATTATTCCAGTCGATTGGAAATACACCGGATCAAAGTACTCACCACCTCTGTCCGTATGTAGGGTTTTAATCAACCCACTCCGATGAAGCTCCACTTCTTGTTTATATATCTTAAACTTTTCAAGAGCTTCATCCTTAGCATGCAACAAATAAACATAGCAGAATCTAGTAGCATCATCTATAAACGTTACTACATACTTTTTATTTCCTAAAGATGGTGTAGCATGAAAATCACATAGATCGCTATGTATCAAATTTAACACTTTAATTTCCCTATGAACATGTTGCATGAAAGGCTTTTTGGTTATCTTATTCACCTTGCAAATGTGACATTTTTCATTGTTTATGTTAATAGGCGGAATTAAGCTCATTTTAGACATTTCTTTAACCCTTTTATAATCTACATGTCCTAGTCTAGCATGCCATATTTCCGAATCAGTCAAGTTGTTTCTACTACTAGTTGAAGCTATGCAATTCACATTACTAGTTGAAGGTATGTCATTAACATTACTTGTTGAAACATCACAAACAAATTCATTCATAAGCGAAACATCAACATTCAACATAAACACACCATTACAAAGATAACCAAAACCTACAAAAGTACCATGTCTTGACAATATATACTTGTCACTTTCCAACACTTGTTTGTAACCACAATTATTCAACACAATGCCACTTAACAGATTCTTTCGAATTCCGGGCACATACAAAACATTTTCAAAAGTAAAGATTTTCCAGAAGTAAAAACAAGATGCACGGTTCCTATTCCCTTGATTGGTTCAGTTGCAACATTCCCCATCTTGATGATAGATCCGTCTTCTATTGGTTGAAAGTCTTTAAACCAACGAAGATCCTTGCACACATGGCTTGTTGCACCCGAATCAACCCACCAAGCAATATCATCATCCTGCACATAAAATGCTTCAGAAATTAGTGATACATAATTCTGAACCAAATTACTAAATTGTACTAAATTCTGACCTTGCTTGCCCGGGTCCTTAGACCCGCTAGAACCAGCCTCATTCTTGTTCTTTGACCCAAACTTGTTGTTCTTCATCATCTTACAGTCCCTCTTAAAGTGACCAACCTTACCACATTACCAGCAAGGATAATTCGGCTTTTTGTTTGGACCCGAATTGTTGTTTCCTTGAAACTTCCGTTTCCCTTTGAACTTACCGTTTCCCTTGGATGATTCACACGTCTCAACCATATTCCCAGAAGATGTCCCAGCCCGTTTCTTTTCATCATTGGCCAACATTTTTTCTTGTGCTCTCAAGCGTTCTTCAATTCTGAAGTGGCTTCCAAGTTCAACCAAAGTTAACTCTCCTTTCTGATGTTTCAGATTATGTTTAAAATCTTTCCAGGAATGACGTAACTTGTCAATGATACTTGAAACAGAAATGGATTCATCCATCTTCATGTCATGTTGGGCATACTGCCCCAAAATTCGTAACAATTCATTGTATTGTTCCATGATAGGCCTTTCATCAACCATTTTGTAATTGTTAAAATTACTCACAAGAAACTTCTTACTAGAAGAATCTTCCGCCATGTATTTGGCTTCCAAAGCGTCCCACAATAATTTTGCAGTTTCAACATTTTGATAAACATCGAATAGGGGATCAGACATACCATTCAGGATGTGGCCAAGACAGATATAGTTGTCGTTTTCCCACTTTGACCGCTTCCTGACCTGTTCTAGATTGCCTTCCTCCAATACAGTACCTCTGGGATTGGAGTTGTCAACACGTACACCACTTTCAGGGATGTGAGAAGAAAGTGCATCTTCTTCTGGCCTTCGAACTTCTCTAGTTTATCAATCTTGCTCGTCATATCCTTGATCGATCCGCTTGCCATCTTCACAGAAATTAATTTGATCTTTGTTGGGGAATTTGTAATAACCGGACAATCAGAGAGGCGTGTAATCACTCTCAGATCAAATTATTTCGGTGGTGGACCCGAATAATTCAATCGGATACAACTCTGATTTTCGAGAATTAGAACACCAGTATGATAATTGTGAATCCGTATGAACCAGAGAAAGTGACCAAAAAAATCTGTTTCGAATTTTGGAGATAATCTTGCAGATAACTACCTCTGGCAGTTTTGTTTCAAATTTTTAATAAAAACTGCCTTCATTTTTGTCTAAAAATTATGACGAAAATTTTAATAAAAATTTTCTCCAAGGCATTTTTTCATGAAGCAATTTCATTTTTGTCTAAGCTCGACCCCAGACAGGGGCTGCCGCCCCTTGGACCCTGCTCCCAGGGGCGCTGCCCCCGGATCCCCGCCAAGGGGGCGTTGCCCCCTTGGAATCCCCTATTCAGGGCTCCGCCCGAATACTTGGAATTATAACAACTCGAACAAGCGTGCACTCCTGCACCTCCTAATTTGTTCGATGTATATTATAATTCCATTGATCACCAAGTTAATCCCCGATTACACTAAAATATCTAATAGATTGCATCCTAAAAGGTGTCATATATACGTGGACCAAAGGTGTTACTCTGCGGTAATAAAAGTAAAGTCAAATGTCAAACCTTACCCGATTAGGAAATGATGAAGGTTCCTAGGCCTGATACAATGGAAAGGAGGAAACAACATATCGAATATAGACATATCGTTTAAGCCCACCACATGAAGGAAGAGCAGGAACTTACTATAAAAAGGGATTGATGGCTCGTTGTTAGACACACCGGATCAAACAGATCTTCACATTTCTCACTCCACTGAAAAGTGTTTTATACATCTCCCTGTTCTTGGGCAACCAAGAACAAACCTTTAATCAGTTAATAAGAAATTCAGAACTATATTCTTTCTCATTATTTTTTGAGCAACAATATTCTTGGTTCCAATAACCAACTATCTTTGTAGATACATATTTTATTTGTTTATGTTATTTTTTTTACAAAAAAGCAATGTCATTTAAGGTATTTTAAATCTCTGATAGGCATTGTTTTAAAACGGATCCGGTGAGGCTGGTGGGTGTGGAGGTGGTCCATCAATTGGTGATGGACAGTCACGTAAGTGGCCACGTCATCGGAGGCCCCTCACCTCACCCAAATAATGGGTCTAGGGTGGGTGATGAGTCTCCCTCCTTTTTTTGTTAAGTTAACTACTAAAATTAATAATATAGCTTACATTATATTAAAAAAAAATAAACCTAAACTAAAAAAAGACCTAACTTAATAATAAAATACAAGATTGCTTAAACAAAAAAAAATAGTAAAAAAATTACTAAATTTTCTCAAAACATCCCACGCCCGGACATGTGGGACAGGATGCCTAACCTGATTTTCGTATTTACACATCGCCTCTTTGAAACGTCATCGTCGTTCCACCCACTTGGATGATGTACATACAAATTGTTATAAAACCCACAAAAGTTTTGGACCATAGTATTCATCTTCCGAAACTTGGAAGAGATAGAATCTAGCTCTCGATACTAACCTTGCTCCATAATCAAATGGAAATTTTGCAACTACTTCTTTCGGAAAACTTTCTCAGTTTAGGTAATTACCTACATTTTATAAATGTAATAAATATTAGTAGCAATAATATATTTTTTTTACATCTAATATATATATATACTAACGATTGGGCATTTTGACGCAGCAACCTACGCCTTAGCCAATGCCTCCTCCTCAGTTTTTAACCAACTAATTTGCTTTGGTTTGTCGCCTTGGTCAACACGTTCACGTACCCGTTGCTTATCTTTAACCGTTTGGAAGTTTGGGATTACATTTCGGGCATGAATTCTTCAACCTTATGTTTTACCGGTGGTGGTAGTGATTGTAGTTGTGGTTGAAATGACATGTTAAATGGGTTTCGTATTAGTATTTGCATTTTTTGCATCTGGTTCAATTGAGTGAAAGCATTGGGGATTATTGGAAACCCGAAAAAGAAAATTGAGATAAAGACTAATTCGGATCGAGTGGTGGACTGTAGTCGGGGGCCGAGAACGGGTTTGGATTCGGGTTGTTTGGGTTATATGGATCCTTGGTTTTTAAAATGTTGGAGAGTATTTTTATAAGAAATTGAGAGAGTTTAGATGAATTGGTGTAAAAAAATGGGTATGAAAAAATGAGTATGAAATATTACTTTATTTTTTAAATCGGCGCGTTTGGTGAGGCGATGAAAGAGGCGCGACAGGCCCGGATGGGGGTGGGAGGGGGGTTGCCGGTCTGCGAATGGGACAAGCAGACCCGGAGACGTACCTCCTCGCCCACCACCCTAATCGAACCAGCCACTTTTGTAATGGGATTGACGTAATAAAACTTAATAAAGCTATAATTAAATCAGTGGATCGAAAAAAGAAAGTTTAAAAGTATAAAAATGTAAATATGATCATGTTAATGTTATAACTTATAGGTAAGGGGTCATGTACAAGAGAAGAATTTTGTACGAAGTGTAGAAGACAATCATGACCACATATTTGTTTTTCTCAATTTATAAAAAAGAAGGGTATGATGGTCTTTTCTCCCTTTAACTAATTTCTACCTTGATTTTCAAACGGCTATAACTTTTTCATACGTTAATATTTTTTAAAAAAAATTACATCGTATTAACGAGCATTTCATTCTCTTTAATTCGAGCAGCCTATTGCTATAGTATTTTTAAAAATAATTTATAGGACTTTAAATACTTATTACATGATTTTAAATACCCAGTACCCATTACGTGATTTTTGAATACCCATTACGTGATTAGACATTCAACAAAAATCATTACACATTCATTGTGAAACGCCCAGAGTTTTATACGGTCAAAACAACATATAAAAACGTCAAGATTTAAAACTTTCTTTTTCATCATTCGTATTTTTACCAAAATGCCCATGTATAGTTCAAGTAAACACAACCACCAAAAGTTCATCACGAGTGTTGACCCGAACTATCTTAGCAAAATACAAGTCCCTAAACTTACTTACGAAAATCCTAAATATTTAGTTAACATTTACGATTTCTATTTTGATATCGAAAAAAGAATCTATTTCATTCAACGTTTGATTCAAAGAACTGTGCAAACCAAAAGATTTTTGACTCGTTCGTAAATAAACATAAACCGGAAGCGTAAAGGGCGGTGAAGTGTGTTCGATCCAAGCTCGTCATCTTCAAAGATGAGATTTTTCTATCATCCAATACACAAATATTCATTAGTACTATTCCTTAAATTTTATCATTTACATTTACTATCACACTACAATTTTGACCCGTTATCAAGGTCAAAAATAGTAAATCCATACACTAACCATCCATTCCTTTCATACTAGCAATTTCCATATAAAACGGATATTGCACTTATCATTCCTTCATAATCATCAACTTACATCCTTCCGACCCGTTCGCAACAGATAAATTCATAACTGTTTCGTCACTCCGAAACTTCATCCGTTTTGACCCGTTTACAACGAGTCGTTACATACCCATTTCTAGTTCTTATTATTCATCCATTTTGACCCATTCATGACGGGTCATCATACATACCTCATAAATACTTCCACGTTTTAATGCATCACATATACCATACTTTGAAACTAAACTTTATTAACTAGTAACAATAGCATAACGCTAATGTCGTAAACTACATTAACATAAAGCGAAGTTCATATGAACTTACCGGAGTCGTGCGCTCCTATTGCCCTTGTTTGGCTTGATTCCCATCCTTTCTTCGACCCTATAAGGTGCATCACATACGCGTTTAGCCTCGCGTTATACATCACTTACGCACATTTACATCATTCACCATAACGTTCATTACTCACATTTAAATTTCATGCCATCATTAGATCATCGCTACTACAATTCTTCATGTTCATACATAACCAATTCAATTCAAGCATTTCATCGAACACCTTATGTGTGTACTACTTAACTAGCACAATGTACAAGCATATTAAGCACATTCCTACCAAGTCTTTCTAAAATCATGGCAATACATCATAAACACATAAAATCTTCAAATATTCAGATTTATTTAACATCAATAAGCATAATTTAAGTTCTTATATCATACTACATCTATCATTACTTCAAGATAATCATAAATTTCATGTGGGTTTCATACATAAATGGATTTACATGAAAACCCATCAATATAATCCGAAATTCATACTCATTCAAGTCTTATGGACTAATTGTAACCTCCTACCATCAATATTTTTACATCCATTCAAGGATTATCAAAAGACCCATTTCATCATACATCAAATTTCTCAAAATTTTAACATACCTTTGATCAAGAACACTAAATTAAGCTTAGATAAAGCTTCTTGCACAAAAATCACAGCTTAATGCATTATAATTTGGGGCAGATTGTGTTGGATTGAAACTTTAGGGAAGAACCCTTCCCCTCTATCAAACTCACGACCAAACACCCTCTAACCTAATCCCCAAATCTGCATTTTGTTCTTTTTGTTAAATTTCTTTCCTTTTTGACAAGATTACCCCCTTATCTTTCATAAACATTTCATTTAGTGACCACACACTAACTTGGTTAAATTATTTTCACTTATTACTTACACATTACTTTACTTTCACTTATCATGATTTATACTTTATCATTTTCTTTTTAAATGCATCACCTTAAAATATATCATAATATAACATTTAAAATTTTGGGGTGTTACAAGTCTACCCCCTTAAAGAAGGTTTCGTCCCCGAAACCTGAATACGTACATTCTGACGAGTTTATCTGTATCCCTTCGTAATTACGTACCTCGAACTACGACAACAAGTTTTCATCCGATCATCCATCATGATGAATTAGTCACTACCACTTTACAACTTGTCCAATATACTTGGTAATTCAATCTTGTATGATTCAATACGATCCTATTACATGATCAACGTTCATTCGTTCGAGCTGATTTTCTTAAAACTTGTGTGTAAAACTATGCATACCCACATACCTCTAACATCCACTTAGGGAAACAATTAACATAATATCCATGCTTGTTCATTCCTATTCATTCATATAAAATCATAAGTCAAACACCATTCAATAGTTGCTAACTATTTAGCTTCTACATATACCCCACCCTTTTCTGGGCCAATATCAAGCAAAATTTCTTTCATGTCACCAGCTTGGTAATTCTTTTCACACTTTTCTTGCAATACATACGTATGATCTCTACCCGAGACCAGGATTTCTTTCATTGATAGTTTATCATCTGCATGGTTAACCGAATTTCCATGCATACATTTATATTATTTGTGTATATACTATCTTGTTCCAACCCCTCTTACCATCTATCCCCTGGTTATTAGGGCCTACATAAGGCTTTTATCACACAACCAATATAAGTGTGTATCAATACTCATATTTCCATAGCTATCACACATACATCAGCCCTTCTAGCATGCAGTACAAAGGCAAACATCTAGCATCGTACCCCAATGGATAACTCTACATATATCCTACTAAAGTTCCGTTACATACGAGGTTATAAGCTTATTACACATGCCATTCCGTTCGACGTATGAGTTACATTAAACTACGTACAACCATTCATTTAATAATTTGTTTACACTTTACCTCATATAGTTGTCCTATAAAACGAACCAAGAAACCTTACGTATACCAACTCTAACTCGTGACATTTTCGAGAGATTTACCTTCTAAGAAATCCTCACATGTGTTAGGAAAACCATCTAAGGGTAGGATTCATTCAAATATCCATTTATTTACTCACTTAGCCCAAAATTTCTTGCTATAGCGTAATCCTGTCTTACATTCTTTGCGAGGCTTACTTCTTTTATGCCACATTCCACTCAGTTATTCTTTATTTAACATTCCACTTAATCATTCTTTATGTAACATTTCACCTTTCCAATAGTTATGCATTTTAATGTTTTCATTCTAACTTCCTTCAACGTTAATCTTTCAAATCTTCCATACAATTCTTTCTAACTATTTTAAATTTGGCATACTAAGCATTTACCCTGCTTTGTTACTAGTTCCTTACTTTCCTTTCTACTACCCATTTTTTCTCGATATGCGGTTCAACTCTTACAATCTTTCCACAACGACACTTTAAGATATCTAATAACTATCGTTTGCAATAAAAAAGAATTTAGAGCCGCTCTAAATTCCTGTATTGATATTAAGTTTACAATTCAATTGCCAGCATAATAAGTCATTTACTTCTGCTTTCTAAGTTACTAACCATACTTGTTCCTTCACTATACCATTAGTAACGATAACACTCATCATGAGCCTACTACTCAATCCTTCCATTATTATTATCATCATTCTCTCTAATCGCCTCCTTTTGTGACGTAAAATTCTAACTACCAATATATGTGTATATATATATATACACGCCACACACATTTAGTAACTCCATTCCTATTATTGCTTGTGTTTTCAAACATTCACAAATTTCTTTCGTATGCAATATCTATTTATCTACCTTACTTTGACAAATTTAATATTTTACTTCCAAACCATAGTACATGTTAAACTTCATTAATTAAAACTCATGGCTTTTGGTCATTGCCTTTTCCATCCCCACAATATGGACTAATTCGCACATTTGTACTTCCTTGTTAACTTTTAGACATATACTTATGTAAATATTGTTCTTGCCATGCCTTGCAATTTTTTAATTAATTATATATATGTATATATATACATATATTATTTTTACCTTTCAGAAAGCCAAACTGTAATTACATTCCCTTTTAAATATCAATATTATATATGGCCTATATTCTCATAGGTTCCCAATTGCGTTACACACACATACATACATACATATATATAATATATATATATATATATATTCTTTTAATGAAGCAACATACCTAACCCGGTAATGCTACCTGCACTACCCACTTACAAGGTTCTACATACCTTAGTTGGGGAGAGGAACACATCTTATTCTTCGCTCTTTTTTTTGTCCATACTTACACACTTAAGAACCATTTCTATCATTTATTTATAACTTGTTCTTAAGGTTTTATCATAGCTTATATACGGATCCAAACTTTTCATTTCCCATCTTTCATTTTTTTTACTTGGTGAATCCGTACTCACCTACGGATTCAAACTTTTCATTTCCCACCTTTCATTTTTTTACTTGGTGAATCCGTACTCACATACGGATTAAAACTTTTCATTCTTACCATTTGATTCTTACTTGTTTGATCAGTACTTACTTACGTATTCAAACATTTTCATTCTTATCATTCATTCTTACTGGTTTGATCCGTACTTACTTACGGATTCAGACATTTTCATTAGTACCATTCATTCTTACCGGTTTGATCTGTACTTAGTTACGTATTCAAACACTTTCATTCTTACCATTCATTCTTACTGGTTTGATCCGTGCTTACTTACGATTCAAACACTTTCATTCTTACCATTCATTCTTACCGGTTTGATCCGTACTTACTTGCGGATTTAAATACTTTCATTCTTACCATTCATTCTTACCGCTTTGATGAGTACTTACTTACGGATTCAAACACTTTCATTCTTATCATTCATTCTTACCGGTTTGATCCGTACTTACTTACGTATTCAAACACTTTCATTCTTAACATTATATATTTTTCATACTCATGATGAAATACACATTCAATCACATGTTCGTCTAGTTGCATAAGACTCGCATTAACAATCAACTTATTCTAAATCCATGCCAATTTCATTCACCATCATGTATAGCACATAAATAATCTAACTTGTATTACGTGATCTCTCCACTCTTACAAATGCATCCAAAAGCCTAGTCGTGTTATTCACACATTGTTGACTTTTGTCATACCCCAACCGATGGCGGAAACATCAGGGTTAGTGGCACTAGGCGACTAGATTGTCTCACGAGAAATTCCGTAACAATTATCCAACAACATTACTTAACGTTTAACATCCCATACTATTAAACACAATATTTCAAACAACCATTACAGAAATTCTGATTTTATCATAAAAACAACATGGTTCGATTTCCCCTAGATTTTTATACAACCGTTCTAAACAAGATAAGCAAAATACTAAATAAAACTACTCCAAAGCAATCCAAGCTAAATCCTCAACCTGTTACATACGTTAAAATACAAGTCAATACAATTAAGTAAATGTGATCATACGAGTTTGAATAATACTAGCATTGTCAAGAAAGCGTTTGCAAAACAATCTAATTACATATCATGATACACCAAAACACTTCACATAACATAGGCTCATTTCTCATGCTAACCACCGTGAAAAGGCTTGCGCGACCATCCTAACTAGACCCCGTCGGGTGTTAGCCAAACTATAGTACCATACTAGCTAAGGAGGCAAGTTAACGAAAATAAGTCCTAGTCACATGTTTCTAGTATCACGTATCGAGCATATACAATCAAATTATTCGCGTGTGATAAACAGTTTTGATTTGTGAAGTGATTTTGATATAGGAACGTATGCAACACTCAAAAAGTGCGTTAAAGCGAAAATGGGTCAAGTATACTCACTGTGGGTGCGTTTAGGAGAGAGTAGACGACTGCCGAGAGGTGAAGAGGAGCGCCGGATCAGCCTGCATACGCGAACGGAAGTGCATCAGTCTCCGAAAAGCTGAAATGGTGAAGTTTTGGTTGGGGAGTAGACAAGTTCGGCCGAACTTGTATGTAAACATACAAGTTCGTGCGAACTTGCATGGTTTTGGTGAGTTGAGAGTCAAGTTCGGGCGAACTTGCAAGTTTCTCAAGGAAACTTGACAAGTTCGAGCGAACTTGCAGTTAACCATGATAGGTGAGACAAGTTCGACCGAACTTGTGAAGTTTCCTGAGAAACTTGACAAGTTCGAGCGAACTTGGGGGTTCCTGAAGAGAATTTTGTGCATTTCTACTCAAGTTCGGCCGAACTTGACCCCTAGAGGGCAAGTTCGAGCGAACTTGACTGCTGTATTGTCAAAAATCAGTGAAATCTCGAACGAACTTGATGTTGTCGGGTCCAAAATCTTGCGTTTTCGCATCGTTTGCTTAGGAAATCGAGTGTTCATCCCTCCAACCCTGTGCTACTGAGCAAACTTAGGTCCGAGAGGTCTTTTAGAGCGGTTTTAGCCGTTTTACAAAAGCGTGGGCTAATACGGGCGAACTCGGGGTTCGTTCGGGTTAGTCCGGCTTGTGTAAACCAACATAAACGTCCTTGTGCTTCCAGATCTAGGATCTTGAATGATAAATGCTTCATTTCATATCAGAAAATGAACAAAACATCATCAAAAGTTCGTATTTTGTGTCAAAATCAAAGTTTAAAAGGTTTTACTCAGATCTAAACATAAATCTGAGTGAAAAACAGAAGTTTTATGTAAAAAGATATAGATTTTCGTAAATAGAAGAGTTTTGATGAAAACGAAGGCTATGCCTTGTGCCAAAATCGTTGTAAACCTTTGTAAATCGTTGATAAACGTTGTTGTAGCTGAAATCGGGTTGATTCTTACTTAGAGCACAAAGGTTTCAGGTTTGAGAGCTCTGAGCGAAGTTGTAGCAAGTTCAAATGAGAGAATGGAGCTGAGTATTTATAGGTGAAGGCAAGTTGAGGGCTGATGGGAGTCAAGTTCGGCCGAACTTGCATGTATTCATGCAAGTTCGCGCGAACTTGTGAGATTCTGAGAGAAAGAGAGCCAAGTTCGGCAGAACTTGAGGTTTGGGAGAGAGTTAGCTGGCCAGTCAAGTTCGGCTGAACTTGGTATCACCAAGTTTGAGCGAACTTGACCCAATTATTGGGTTTTCTTCGTTTATTTCGCGTTAAAAGTTCAGTTGGCGATTCGGTTCGTATTAGTTAGTTATATTAAACGTTATACTTGATGTAATAGTGCGATTAAGCGATTCGAGTGTGCGAGAGCGATGCGATAGCGAGCGTAATCATAACCACAAACATACATAACACATAAATAACATAAAACCACATAAACAGCTGCGATTTGCGATGCGATGAGGTTAGCGATGCGATTTAATAAGCGATTAGATGCGATAACAAACAAACTCATAGTTAGTTAACATAAACTTTTCATATAACGAATGTCGGAGTACAAAGGATAAATCTAATCGAACAAGATAACAACGAAATTTTAGAGTTGTTACAGTCTCCCCTACTTTAGGAAAATTCGTCCCAAAATTTAAGTAGTAGCTGTAACAAAGAGGTGCGGGTACTTGGCCTTCATGTCACTTTCCAATTCCCAAGTGAACTCTGCGCCGCGTTTGCCCTCCCATCGGACCTTCACGATATGGATGCGAGAGCGCCATAGTTTCTTAGTTTCTCGGTCCATGATCTCGACAGGCTTTTCCACGAAATGGAGAGTCTCGTTGATTTGCAGATCTTCGAGAGGTACATGGAGATTTTTTTCGGCGAGGCATTTCTTGAGGTTAGACATGTGGAAAGTCGGATGTACGTTGTTAAGTTCCTCTGGTAATTCGAGACGATGGGCTACTTTACCGATTCTTTCCAGACTCTTAAAGGTACCAACGTATCGAGGCGCTAGCTTTCCTTTCTTGCCGAAGCGGACCACTCCCTTATAATGTGCAACCTTTAGGAGAACGTGATCTCCCACTTCGAACTGCAGGGCTTGCGGCGTTTATCGGCATAACTCTTTTGATGACTCCGAGCTTTCAGGAGATTGTCTCTGATCTGAAGGATTTTGTCTGTCGTTTCTTGAATTAACTCGGGACCGTGATTTGCGCTTCTCCGATCTCGTGCCATACAATAGGCGATCGACATTTTCTTAAATACAGTGCCTCAAAAGGAGCCATTTGAATGTTGGCATGATAACTATTATTGTACGAGAATTCAATTAAAGGTAAATGCGTATCCCAGTTACCACCGAAATCTATGATGAACGCACGAAGCATGTCTTCGAGGGTGCGGATCGTTCGTTCAGTCTGACCGTCGGTTTGAGGGTGAAAAGCGGTACTGAGATTGAGAGTAGTACCGAGATCGGATTGAAAAGTCTCTCAGAGACGTGAAGTAAAGTGACCGTCGCGGTCAGAGATATCAAAAGGCGTCCCGTGTCGACATATAACTTCGTCGGTATAGATTCGGGCTAACCGTTGGACCTTAAAGTCTTCTCGTATAGCAATGAAGTGCGCAGATTTGGTAAGACGATCAACGATAACCCAAATGCTATCGTGACCGGATGAGGTACGCGGGAGTTTGGTAATAAAGTCCATAGCTATACTCTCCCACTTCCACATCGGGATTTCGGGTTGTTCGAGCAAGCCAGAGAGCCTTTGATGTTCGGCTTTAACCTTTGAACAAGTTAAGCACTTTGAGATGTAAACGGCGATATCCTTTTTCATGCCCGGCCACCAATACTTAGGACGAAGGTCTTGGTACATTTTATCGGCACCGGGATGAATGGAATATCGAGATTTATGAGCTTCGGTCATTAGCAACTTTCGAATATTATCACGCCTGGGAATCCAAATACGATTGAGATAGTAATAAATACCATTAGGTTTAGCTACGAGCTGGGTTTCGGCACCACATTTCATTTCATCTTGAAGGGTATCTCGTTAAATCAAGCAAATTGAGCAGAGCGAATCATGATTTCAAGATCAGTCAAAGCTTGAGAGTCACGAACACTATACACATAGCTTCGTCGACTTAGAGCATCGGCGACGACGTTTGCTTTGCCGGGATGGTAGCGTATCTCACAAATGTAATCATTGAGAAGTTCAACCCATCGGCGTTGGCGCATATTTAGTTCCTTTTGTTGTAAGCTCTTATGGTCGGTGAAGACCGTACACTTTGTACCGTAAAGGTAGTGTCGCCATATCTTCAATGCAAAAACAACTGCACCGAGTTCTAGATCGTGGGTAGTGTAGTTCTTCTCGTGGATCTTGAGTTGTCGAGACACGTACGCGATAACCTTGTCTCGTTGCATGAGAACACAACCAAGACCAAGGTTTGAGAATCTGAGTAAACAATGAAATCGTCGTTTCCGTTAGGGGTGTTCATGAGCCGGTCCGATCCGAGCGAGGGTTTGCTCGTTCTCGGATTGAATTACAACCAATCTGATCCGATCGGATCGAATTTGCAAAACCGAGCACAAAAGTGATGCTCGTGCTCGGATTGAATTTGAATCGAGCGGATCGTTTTCTCTCGGTTTCGCTCGGTTTTTCTTAATACCGAAATTAAAAATGTGTAGCAACACAAAAAAACTGAAATCAAGACTATTACAAGGCTTCGTTCAACAAAAACAAATCCTAACTTAATTAACATGTCCAACACCTAACTAACAAAAGCAATACATAACTAAAAGTCTAAAATCATGATTCTTAAAATGTTCTTAGCAATACATACTCATTAAGTTCAGTTTTCTTTCAATCGAAACGGTTCTTGAATTAAGGCAAGCAAAAAAAATCATTCGTGTGTACTTGATTCATTAAAAATATTTTTGACTTACAGAGCGTAAATGTGTCTGTGGCTGTTGTGTGCGGCTGCAGCTTGGATTGGAATGGGGAAGGGTTATTAGGAATTAGGGTAAGGACTAAAGAACTATGGAATGGGCTAAGTATGAATGGGTTATGTATTTAATGGCCTAAGTATGATTGGGCTTTGTATTTTTATTGGATACTTATACTTATATTAATTATATATATATATTAATTATTTAGTAATAATAATTCAAGCGAAACCGAGCGATCGACGAGCGAGCGGACCTTTGCTCATGCTTGGCTCGTTTTCAAATCGAACCGAGCCGAGCGGCTCATTTACAAACTGAGCGAGAATCGAACGAGCATTTTTCGAGCGATCGTCGAGCAGTTTGGACAGCCCTAGTTTCCGTCGGGTAGAGTGAGTACGGGAGCGTTGCATAGCATACGCTTGAGCGTTTGAAAAGTTTCCTCTTGTTTAGAATCCCAAACAAAAGGTTTATCTTTATGAGTTAAAGCGGTAAGCGGAACAGCGATTTTTGAAAAGTCGGCGATGAATCGACGGTAGTAACCCGCCAATCCAAGAAATGAACGGATTTCGGATGCATTCTTCGGCGTAATCCAACTCTTGACGGCTTCGATCTTTGCAGGGTCGACGTGAATTCCTTGACTATTAACGATGTGGCCGAGAAATTGGACTTCTTCGAGCCAGAATTCACATTTAGAGAACTTAGCATAAAGGCGATTACCTTGAAGAAGTTCGAGGACTAAACAGAGATGGCGCGCGTGTTCTTCTCTCGACTTCGAATAGATAAGGATATCATCGATGAAAACAATGACGAAACGATCTAAGAAAGCTTTACACACATGGTTCATCAAATCCATGAAAACCACGGGTGCATTGGTAAGGCCAAAAGGCATGACCACGAATTCGAAATGGCCATAGCGAGTACGAAAGGCGGTTTTCGGAATGTCTTCTTCCAACACACGTAATTGATGATAGCCGGAACGTAAATCGATCTTAGAAAAATAAGTAGCACCTTGAAGCTGATCAAATAAGTCGTCGATACGAGAAAGAGGACAGCGGTTCTTTATCGTGAGTTTGTTAAGTTCACGATAATCGATGCACATTCGGAATGATCCATCCTTCTTTTTCACAAAAAAGGACAGGTGCGCCCCACGGCGAAGTGCTCGGGCGTATAAAACCTTTATCAAGAAGTTCTTGAAGTTGGCTTGATAGCTCGCGCATTTCGGATGGTGCGAGACGATAAGGAGCTTTAGCAACGGGAGTAGCTTCTGGAATCAAATCGATACGGAATTCAACATCTCGAGTAGGGGGTAAACCGGGTAAATCGTCGGGAAAGACTTTAGGAAATTCACAAACAATGGGCACATCTTTATAAGTCTTTTTTTCTTTCTCCGGGTTCACGATATGAGCGAGGAAGGCAACACATCGCTTTTGCAAGCATTTGTGTGCTCGAGTACATGACAAAAGCACCAACTTCTTTGAGGGAGTTTCACCATAGACATGAAGTTGATCACCATTTGAGAGGGGGAAGCGAATCATTTTATCGAAGCATACAACTTCAGCATGGTTTTCACGAAGAAAATCCATACCTATTATGATGTCGAAACTACCCAACTGCATAGGTATGAGATTGATCGAGAAGATGTGGCTGTTGAGATCGAGGGAACAACCACGTAAGACGGAATTGACGGTAACGGATTTTCCGGTGGCGACTTCCACATCGAAAGTCTTTGGGAGTTTAGCACGCTTACAATTTAAAACCTTTTCAAATTCTAGCGATACAAAACAGTTATCAGCACCAGTATCAAATAAATATGAAGCATATACCATTAATGGGAAACGTACCATTGACAACACTGTTGTCATTCTGAGCCTGACGGTGGTTGAGATTGAAGGCTCTGCCACACGCAGCTTCTGGTTGCTGCTGCTGCGGCTGAGGCTGCGGTGCTGGCTGCTCTTGCTTGACAGGACGATTCGGACAGACATTGGTGAAATGATTCGGATCACCACACACATAGCACACACGTGCTTTTAGAGCTTGCTGCTGATTGGCATGAGAAGGCGCGGGTAAAGCTGGAGCTGCTGGAGCCTGAGGAGCTGGCTGACGAGGACCTGATCGGCAACTCACAGTAAAATGGTCGTAGATATTGCAGTTTGTGCAAAAACGGCAGTTTCCACCAACGGCATGATGATAAGTGCACTTAGGGCACATAGGGTGAGGTCCGGTATACGCACGCTTAGCTGGAGGTGCGTTTGGAGCGGCTGAGGGTTTGCTGGAGCGGCGAGAGCATAGTTCTTACTCGGGTTTCCTCTCTTGCGTCCCTGAAACTTTCCCTTCGGTTCACTTGATGATTTGGTAGCAGTGATTGGTTTGACGGCAGCTTGATTGGCGACTTTAGCAGAGTTCTTGAAATAACCATCCTGAACTCGCTGATCATTGATCTCAGCGGCGAGCATGTAGGTTTCCTCGATGGTTGTAGTACGAGCAACTTTCATGAAACTTGCAACACACTCGGGTAAACCACGGATGTACTTGTTGATAGCTTTCTCCGTCGTATCAACCTGGCTGGGACAGATGATGCTCAAAATCTTAAACCGAGCAGTAAAATCAGCATTGTCGGGACCATCTTGTTTGATACCCCAAAACTCATTCTCGAGCTTTTGCATTTCATGAGGAGGACAGAACTCCTTCATCATTAGTTCCTTGAGTTCCTCTCAAGATAGATTGTAGGCTTCATCATTTCCACGCTTGTTTCTTTCAGCCGCCCACCAGTCGAGAGCACGGGACTGGAAGTCTCCGGTAGCGTTCACGGTGCGGAGGTCATCGGGGCATCCACTTTGCCTAAAAGTGACCTCAATAGCATCGAACCAGTGAAACATAGAAGTCGGTCCGTCATTGCCCGTGAAGGCGAGAGGTGCACAAGCCTTGAAGTTCTTGAAGCTAAATCGCGGCTTGGGATTCTCAGTTTTCGAGTCGACCGAGGAGTTGCTGCTCACAGCATGAATTGACGATTGCGGAATGACATTAGCTATCTCCTTGGATACCATTGTAGCGATCGCTTGTCGGCTTTGCTGCGCTGGAGATTCCTTCGGGTGTGCGATCCCATTGAAGACATCTACACGAAGGATTTAGATTAGATGAGATTCGATTATCATAGAGTTATGTTTAAATATTTATTATTATTATTATCATTCATACAAAGCACAAAATCACATAAACACGTAGGCACGTAAACACGTAAGCACGTAAGCACATAAGCATACACTTTGCACATATTCACCTTCTTATAAGTAAAGCGTAGCGCGTCCGAGATGCGATATAATAGCGAGATATAAGCGATATATATAAGCGAGTAATACCGCTCATGAGGCTTACATGTCCTCATAGGCGTAAGCGAGTTAAGCGATTAGTTTGGTTGGTGTATTAATTAGCGTTTTAGGTTATGAGAGTTGAGCGGGTTGTGCATACATTTGATGGAGCGTAAATGCGATAAATCGAGAAATAGAATAAGCGAGAAGTCAAAAAAGCGAAAATTCTCAATATTTTAAAGACATAAATAATAATAAACTCGATGATGCGTAAATCGACGATATAGGCTTAAATCAATTGGGAGTGTCTGGGGTTTTGAGACGTTGACTATCCAAAGTGATTCGACTACCCTTTTCATTTGGAGCCACGCTTTGGCCTAATAGATAAACGTTCTCACTGCAAGCGGCTAACGACGTTTACCCTTCCAGTTAATACGTGTTCCAAACCATCGGCATAACCAAGACTTTGGTGAGATTGAAAATCGAATAGCACGGAATTAGTTATTAAGATGCGGGTTTCACCCCTAACTTAACAACATCATTCCTAGTTGTGGCCACGCTCACCGATCACATCGGGTGTTCCACTAGATAGAAAGGGAGAAGTTCGTCGAGGTTTGGATGTCACTCCTAATCTCAACGAAGATTCCTCGTGATGAGTAATACGCGGAATGAGCGATCTTATTGAGAGTTCTTGGTTATCACACCTAATCTCAACTTGATCCTCGTTTGTGGGATATGAGCGTTTCATAATCGTGTATATTGTATTAACCTTAGGAAAGACATATTTAAGCATTTATGGCAAGTAGATTAGCATTAATTTCAAAGATTGGTCAATCGGGTACTTAAACATGCTACTAGGTCAAACATGGTATTTCTACCTATTATCCTAAGGAATTAGCTCTGATACCAATCTGTCACACCCCAACCGATGGCGGAAACATCAGGGTTAGTGGCACTAGGCGACCAGATTGTCTCATGAGAAATTCCGTAACAATTATCCAACAACATTACTTAACGTTTAACATCCCATACTATTAAACATAATATTTCAAACAACCATTATAGAAATTCTGATTTTCTCATAAAAACAACATGGTTCGATTTCCCCTAGATTTTTATTACAATCGTTCTAAACAAGATAAGCAAAATACTAAATAAAACTACTCCAAAGCAATCCAAGCTAAATCCTCAACCTTTTACATACGTTAAAATACACGTCAATACAATTAAGTAAAGGTGAGCATACGAGTTTGAATAATACTAGCATAGTCAAGAAAGCGTTTGAGAAACAATCTAATTACATATCATGATACACCAAACATTTAACATAACATAGGCTCATTTCTCATGCTAACCACCGTGAAAAGGCTTGCGTGACCATCCTAACTAGACCCCGCCGGGTGTTAGCCAAACTATAGTACCATACTAGCTAAGGAGGCAAGTTAACGAAAATAATTCCTAGTCACATGTTTCTAGTATCACGTATCGATCATATACAATCAGATTATTCGCGTGTGATAAACAGTTTTGATTTATGAAGTGATTTTGATATAGGAACTAGGTAACATCCAAAAAGTGCGTTAAAGCGAAAATGGGTCAAGTATACTCACTGTGGGTGCGTTTAGGAGAGAGTAGACGACTGCCGAGAGGTGAAGAGGAGCACCGGATCAGCCTGCATACGCGAACGGAAGTGCATCAGTCTCCGAAAAACTGAAATGGTGAAGTTTTGGTTGGGGAGTAGACAAGTTCGGCGGAACTTGTATGTAAACATACAAGTTCGTGCGAACTTGCATGGTTTTGGTGAGTTGAGAATCAAGTTCGGGCGAACTTGCAAGTTTCTCAAGGAAACTTGACAAGTTCGAGCGAACTTGCAGTTAACCTTGATAGGTGAGACAAGTTCGGCCGAACTTGTGAAGTTTCCTGAGAAACTTGACAAGTTCGAGCGAACTTGGGGGTTCCTGAAGAGAATTTTGTGCATTTCTACTCAAGTTCGGCCGAACTTGACCCCTAGAGGGCAAGTTCGAGCGAACTTGACTGCTGTGTTGTCAAAAATCAGTGAATCTCGAGCGAACTTGATGTTGTCGGGTCCAAAATCTTGCGTTTTCGCGTCGTTTGCTTAGGAAATCGAGTGTTCATCCCTCCAACCCTGTGCTACTGAGCAAACTTAGGTCGGAGAGGTCTTTTAGAGCGGTTTTAGCCGTTTTACAAAAGCGTGGGCTAATACGGGCGAACTCGGGGTTCGTTCAGGTTAGTCCGGCTTGTGTAAACCAACATAAACGTCCTTGTGCTTCCAGATCTGGGATCTTGAATGATAAATGCTTCATTTCATATCAGAAAATGAACAAAACATCATCAAAAGTCCGTATATTGTGTCAAAATCAAAGTTTAAAAGGTTTTACTCAGATCTAAACATAGATCTGAGTGAAAAACAGAAGTTTTATGTAAAAAAGATGAAGATTTTCGTAAACAGAAGAGTTTTTATGAAAAGGAAGGCTATGCCTTGTGCCAAAATCGTTGTAAACCTTTGTAAATCGTTGATAAACGTTGTTGTAACTGAAACCGGGTTGATTCTTACTTAGAACACAAAAGTTTCGGGTTTGAGAGCTCTGAGCGAAGTTGCAGCAAGTTCAAATGAGAGAATGGAGCTGAGTATTTATAGGTGAAGGCAAGTTGAGGGCTGATGTGAGTCAAGTTCGGCCGAACTTGCATGTATTCATGCAAGTTCGCGCGAACTTGTGAGATTCTGAGAGAAAGAGAGCCAAGTTCGACCGGACTTGACCTCCCTGAGGTTAAGTTCGAGCGAACTTGAGGTTTGGGAGAAAGTTAGCTGGCCAGTCAAGTTCGGCCGAACTTGGTATCACCAAGTTCGAGCGAACTGGACCCAATTATTGGGTTTTCTTAGTTTATTTTGCGTTAAAAGTTCGTTTGGCAATTCGGTTCGTATTAGTTAGTTATATTAAACGTTATACTTGATGTAATAGTGCGATTAAGCGATTCGAGTGTGCGAGAGCGATGCGATAGCGAGCGTAATCATAACCACAAACACACATAACACATAAATAACATAAAACCACATAAACAACTGCGATTTGCGATGCGATGAGATTAGCGATGCGATTTAATAAGCGATTAGATGCGATACCAAACATACTCATAATTAGTTAACATAAACTTTTTTATAACGAATCTCGGAGTACAAAGGATAAATCTAATCGAAAAAGATAACAACGAAATTTTAGAGTTGTTACAACTTTCAGAAAGTCAACTGTCCTACTTACATACTTTCAACATATAAACATGTACTCATCTAGACATAGCCGGCTATACTAATGATACCATTTACATTTCATATCATGGTGTAGGACACATATAAGCACATGATCAACTAATTACATACATACACATGTATCATCAATTCAACACATACTAACATTCTCATGATCCTACAATTGACAACATTCAAGGTTGGTAATTTACATAATCTCAACATCATCATTCACATTTATTTCGTCCGCCATCTACATAAACATTCATTACATTCGTTAATTTACATACTCTATTTTATCACATGTTAACTCATGTCAGTGTTATTATATTATTATTGACTTTCGTTTCTTATTCATTATTATAATGATATACATCATTTCTATACATCTCGTTTTATTCTACATTTCATTCTTCCTACTTTATTTCATTACAACATTCTATATTTCGTAATCTTCATTCTTTGCATTCCCAATAGACATGATCCCCCTTCAGGATCATATTACGCATACTTTACATCGTAGGGTTGAAACCCGTAGCTTTTCACGTTACAAACTATTAAATTTCAAGACACCATTCTATGATGCGAATTAGAATTATAGATTTTGTTAGCTTTACATCATGTTTCGGAAGTTTAAATGGGCCTTGGAACGAGTCTAAGGGGATCCGGGACATCGGGAATGCGAAAAACCAAAACTGGGGACAAAACGGACGAAACAAAGGCTCAGGTGCCGTAAATTACGGCCCAGGCCGTAATTTCCGGCCTTTCCCTGCATCAGCATCATGTTTGAGGCCCGTAAAAAGTACGCATGTCGTATTTTGGGGCGTATTTTAGGCCGTATTTTACTGGGTAGGCCGTAATTTCCGGCCCCTGGGGATTTGGACAAAAAAAATTTCTTTTATTATTTTTTTGGATTTTCGACTAAAAGATAACCCGCATCTCCCGAAAATGTTACCCGTCAAATTGAAATACCGAAAACATAAGATTTTACCTCTATGAAGTCTTGGAGCGAACACACCCTTCGTACGAGCTTTCAGTTTGAGTTCAAACATTCCCATTCATGCTTGAATCCCTGAAACCTAGGCTCTGATACCAACTTGAAACGCCCAGAGTTTTATACGGTCAAAACAACATATAAAAACGTCAAGATTTAAAACTTTCTTTTTCATCATTCGTATTTTTACCAAAATGCCCATGTATAGTTCGAGTAAACACAACCACCAAAAGTTCATCACGAGTGTTGACCCGAACTATCTTAGCAAAATACAAGTCCCTAAACTGACTTACGAAAATCCTAAATATTTAGTTAACGTTTACAACCAAAAGATTTTTGACCCGTTCGTAATAAACATAAACCGGAAGTGTAAAGGGCGGTGAAGTGTGTTCGATTCAAGCTCGCCATCTTCAAATATGAGATTTTTCTATCATCCAATACACAAATATACATTAGTACTATTCCTTAAATTTTATCATTTACATTTACTATCACATTACAATTTTGACCCGGTATCCAGGTCAAAAATGGTAAATCCATACACTAACCATCCATTCCTTTCATACTAGCTATTTCCATCAATTCTTCATAATCATCAACTTACATCCTTCCGACCCGTTCGCAACGGATAAATTCATAACTGTTTCGTCACTCCGAAACTTCATCCGTTTTGACCCGTTTACAACGAGTCGTTATATACCCATTTCTAGTTCTTATTATTCATCCATTTTGACCCTTTCATGACGGGTCATAATACATACCTCATAAATACTTCCACGTTTTGATGCATCACATATACCATACTTTGAAACTAAACTTTATAAACTAGTAACAATAGCATAACGCCAATGTCGTAAACTACATTAACATAAAGCGAAGTTCATATGAACTTACCGGAGTCGTGCGCTCCTATTGCCCTTGTTTGGCTTGATTCCCATCCTTTCTTCGACCCTATAAGGTGCATCACATACGCATTTAGCTTTCGCGTTATACATCACTTATGCACATTTACATAATTCACCATAACGTTCATTACTCACATTTAAATTTCATGCCATTATTAGATCATGATACTACAATTCTTCATGTTCATACATAACCAATTCAACTCAAGCATTTCATGGAACACCTTATGTGCGTACTACTTAACTAGCCCAATGTACAAGCATATTAAGCACATTTCTACCAAGTCTTTCTAAAATCATGGCAATACATCATAAACACATAAAATCTTCAAATATTCAGATTTATTTAACATCAATAAGCATAATTCAAGTTCTTATATCATATTACATCTATCATTACTTCAAGATAATCATAAATTTCACGTGGGTTTCATACATAAATGGATTTACATGAAAACCCATCAATATAATCAGAAATTCATACTCATTCAAGTCTTATGGACTAATTGTAACCTCCTACCATCAATATTTTTACATGCATTCACGGATTATCAAAAGACCCATTTCATCATACATCAAATTTCTGAAAATTTCAACATACCTTTGATCAAGAACACTAAATTAAGCTTAGATAAAGCTTCTTGCACAAAAATCACAGCTTAATGCATTATACTTTGGGGCAGATTGTGTTGGATTGAAACTTTAGGGAAGAACCCTTTCCCTCTATCAAACTCACGACCAAACACCCTCTAACCTAATCCCCAAATCTGCATTTTATTCTTTTTGTTAAATTTCTTTCGTTTTTGACAAGATTACCCCTTTATCTTTCATAAACATTTCATTTAGTGACCACACACTAACTTGGTTAAATTATTTCCACTTATTACTTACACATTACTTTACTTTCACTTATCATGATTTATATTTTATCATTTTCTTTTTAAATGCATCATCCTTAAAATATATCATAGTGTAAACTGCTATTTTGATCCGTGAGGTTTAGACAGTTTCGTCACTTTAGTCCAAATCTCAAACTTTTTGTATCTGGGTCCCTGTGGTTTCAGTTTTATTGCCATTTTGGTCCAAAAGTGATATTTGTCTTCTAAAATCCTACTATTTTGTCCTTTTTCTCAGGGGCAAAATGGTCATTTTAAGCAGAGTTTGAGGTTTATTTATATATATAATATATATTAATGCTTAAAATGACCATTTTGCCCCTGAGAAAAAGGACAAAATAGTAGGATTTTAGAAGACAAATATCACTTTTGGACCAAAATGGCAATAAAACTGAAACCACAGGGACCCAGGTGCAAAAAGTTTGAGATTTGGACTAAAGTGGCAAAACTGTCTAAACCTCAGGGATCAAAATAGCAGTTTACTCTATACCATATTATAACATTTAAAATTTTGGGGTGTTACACATTGTAAATTCATTACGTGATTACACATTTAATATGATTTATTATAACTAATGTTAATACAAGTATGCTTATTACGTGATTACACATTCAATAATAAGAACTTAATTGTTTACGCTTTATTACGTGGTTAAATCTCTAAGATATGACATTATGTTGCTATTATAGGTTGGTTTGGCTAATGTTTTGTATATAATTTATCCTTAATACGTGATTATACCTTAAATATTAGGTATTTCATATGAAATATTATGTGTTACGTTACGTAATCAATTAGTATAGTTTCACATAAATACTATAATGAATCATGTAATCACGAAATGCGTATTTAAAATCACGTAGTCATGTAATTTACATAGTCAACTATTGTTACGTAATTACGTAATCACTTAGCGTGGTTTCACATAAAATACTACAATGAAATCAAGTAATCACATAATGCGTATTCAAAATCACGTAGTCACTTACTGGGTATTCAAAATCACGTAATCACGTAATATGATTTCAAAATCCTTCAAAAAAAATTAATGTTAAAATATAGCAATAGGCTGCTCGAATTAAAGAGAATGAAATGCTCGTTAATACGGTGAAATTTTTATAAAAAATATTAACGTATGAAAAAGTTATAGTCATTTGAAAATCAAGGGGGAAAGTGGGTTTATGAGTTAACAATATTGGATTTTCCTATTTTACTCTTTTCCCCACTTGTTTCTTTGTTTTTTATTTTGTGAATTCTATATTTGAGGACCACTTAATCTCAACCAAACTTGTCTCCTACACTTCATAATAAAATTCTTTCCTCTTTTAGAATAACCTCTCTCATAACTTATAAACCAATTAAATTATAGAAGTTCTCTAGAATATAAGCCAATTAAATTATAGAAGTTATCTAGAATATAAATTTTTACACATGTATATCATATCATTTTAATTTGTATAACCCGGGACTGAGATTTATAGTTTTTTAAACTTACTTTTAACAACAACATATATCTTGTGTCACGTTACATGATAAAATGTTTCATTTCATTTTCTGTTTACATAATGTTTTCTTACTTGATAAAAAGTCATCGAACCAAGTTTCGTTCGGCCTGACTCAATCCATAAGATCCATTTAAACTGGGTCTACAATTTGCCGGTTCAATCACAAAGTAAAAAAAGAAAAGACCAGGGCAGTCCAATCCACTCGATACGACCTATGGAAGGCCCGATTCTTGACCCTACCGGGCTTATCAACATTACAAGTCATGTGAGGTACTTCTTCCTATTTTTTTCACCTTTCATATTTTTTTCACCTTTCAACACGTATATTTGGTAGTTTTCAAAACATATTTTCTCAGGATATTAATTTTTTTATTGACAATGCTTGCTCAACTCAATTACACCCAAATAATCCTAAATCCTAATTAATTTTCTATGCCCAGGTTTGAACCTGTGACCTCACCTTGGATTTGTGGCGTGGACGCCTCTCCACGACGGGCACACCGGCCCGCGTGTGGCGTGTAGGGCGAGGAAATCTTGAGGGGGGGGGGGTATGGGTGGTGGGGTGGCGGCATTTAATTGGTTGGTGGATTTTGGGTTGGTTTTGACTGGTTCTTGTTTTTTTATATAAAAACGTCACTTTCACGCCCCCCACTCCGTTCTTTTATCACGCCTCCTTACTGACATGACTGCCATAAAGCGCTTCACGCGCTCTTTTCATGCCGTCCCACTCCGTATAGTCTAAGAGGCATAAGCCTCTACCAAATGAGCTAGCCCATATTGACCAATAAAATAAGTAATATAACTAATAGAACAATCAGATATAATTTGAGTTGGTGTTGAAGAGTAGTGAATACATTTATGATTGATTCAGTGAATACTTAATTTTGTACATTATGAATAATCATGAATACATTATTTCACTTTTTTCTTAGACTAACACTAGTGATAAAATTTACGGTCCTAATTCTTTAGAACCATGTATGTACACGCGGTTGTTATTCTCGTATAGTCTCAAAGAACACCTTAACTATACCATCGCTCAGTGGTCAGTGGTGGATCTAGAAAATATTCGTAGCGGTAACGTTTTATAAAAAACGGTAACGAAATCGAAAAAAAGTCAAATTTTTCCAAAATTTACACTACCGCCGTAGCGCCAAGCAGTAGCGAAGGCTACACCTTCCTCTAAGGTAGGTCCGCCCCTGACTCAGTGGCGAAGCCACGTATAAGGGTGGGGTGTAGGTGCCCCTCTTACTAAATTTAGTATAGCGCATGCAAAAATCTCGATGGCCACCTTGTTAATCCTTCCGGGCTATTTTGCCTTTGATATAATTAATTCATAAGAAAATTCAAGTTTTTCCTGGCATATAGAATATACATGTATCAGTATATCATGATAGTTGATTAAATACATCAAACCTATTTGGGTGGATAATATATTAATATGGGTTGAGTTGGATATTCAATATTTATATCTTTAAAAATTTTTACAGATAAATTAAGTCTTTAATTATATATATGAAACAGTGACTTGGAACTGGTTACTAATATAAACCGTTCATGCATATTGAGATGACAAAAGTTTGCATATAGATGGTAACTTTTCTTGTCTCAAAGAAGACCGATTATGATGTATAATACCCAGTTTATTTTGTAACAACATTGCTATAATTGAAATGGAAAACTTGTTAAATACTCGAATAATATATAAAATAATAAAATACACATTTGGGAAACAGCAAAAGCACACTCAAAAAACATTCTTTAGTTGAAATTTGTGAACTGGACCAATAAAGCTTATCTCATTTCCATGTGGTGATCCCACTTGGTGTACTGCTCCTAGAAACCAATCTCTACCCATTGCCTATATATATGCAACTAGTTTCATGCAGGTTACAAACAACTCACACTTAGTTTCATTTAACATGGGTGTTCACAAACTATCAAGTGTGGTTTTGTTAGTGTTATTAGGTTTAGGCATTTGTGTTGCTAGTAGAGGTCTCTTCACTATTGAAGAGGGCATTCCTTACATTCATGGTGGTTTAACTGGAGGTGGTGGTGGAGGAGGGGGTAGTGGCAGTGGTGGTGGTTATGGGGTTGGAGGAGAACATGGAGCCGGATATGGAGGTGGTGCTGGTAAAGGTGGTGGAGCAGGGTATGGTGGTGGAGTGGCAGGAGGTGGAGGGGGAGGTGGTGGTACTGGAGGAGGAGGTGGAGGAGGAGGAGGAGCAGAGGGTGCAGGCTATGGTGCAGGTGAAGGAGGTGGGAGTGGTGGTGGGCATGGCGGTGCAAGTGGTTATGGTGGTGGAGCAGCAGGAGGTGGAGGGGGTGGTGGTGGTACAGGAGGAGGTGGTGGAGGAGGAGGAGCCGAGGGTGGAGGTTATGGTGGAGGTGAAGGAGGTGGGAGTGGTGCTGGACATGGTGGAGCATCTGGTTATGGTGGTGGAGCAGCTGGAGGTGGGGGCAGGGGTGGTGGAAGCGGAGGAGGTGGTGGTATTGGAGGAGGTGGTGGAGGAGCATATGGTGGGGGTTATGGTGGAGGAGAAGGAGGTGGGATTGGTGGTGGATATGGTGGTGCTGGAGGAATTGGTGGAGGAGGTGGAGGTGGACATGGTGGTGGTGGCGGAGGAGGAGCCGAGGGAACTGGCGGGGGTGCAGGATATGGGGCAGGTGAAGGAGGTGGGAGTGGTGGTGGACATGGCGGTGCAGCAGGTTATGGTGGTGGAGCCGCTGGAGGTGGAGGGGGAGGTGGTGGTACTGGAGGAGGTGGTGGAGGAGGAGGAGGATCGGAGGGTGCAGGTTATGGTGGAGGTGAAGGAGGTGGGAGTGGTGCTGGACATGGTGGAGCGTCTGGGTATGGTGGTGGGGCAACTGGAGGTGGGGGCGGAGGTGGTGGAAGCGGAGGAGGTGGTGGTATTGGAGGAGGTAATGGAGGAGCACATGGTGGGGGTTATGGTGGAGGAGAAGGAGGTGGGATTGGTGGTGGATATGGTGGTGCTGGAGGAGTCGGTGGAGGAGGCGGAGGTGGACATGGTGGTGGTGGCGGAGGAGGAACTGGCATAGGAGGAGCAGGGGGAAGCGGATATGGTAGTGGAGGGGGTGCTGGTGGGGGTGCAGGAGGGTCATATGGTGGATACACTGGTGGAGGTGGTGGTTCAGGAGGCGGTGGTGGTGGCGGTGGCGGTGTTGGTTTAGGTGAGCATGGAGGTGGAAGTGGGAGTGGGAGTGGTGAAGGTGGTGGACATGGTGGCTATATCCCTTGAACATGAATATGGTATTCATCGTAAAAGAAATACAATGACTCATTTCTAAAATAATATGATGGATGCATGCAAAGTTTGTAATCATGTTGTACGTGTTTTAATGGATTACGTGTTGATGTATTAATACCAGTAATCTCATCTATCAATTTGTTTATCATGTTGTAGGTGTAATTACATATTATTGGGTTATACAAGAAGATTAGGGTAAAATGAAAAGTCATATTTACTAGCGCAATGATTGCAAGGATTACAACTTACAAGGGAGCAACACCATATACACACACACACACACACATATATATATATATATATATATATATATATATATATATATATATATAAAAGACTAACAAACTATAAAAAAGCTATAATACCTCTAAACAATTTTTCCTAGAATTGATGTTCTAACATGCCCTCTTAGGCTAAAGGAAGGTATGGATTTATGGGTAGTAGTAGCTACTTGGGATGACACCATAGTTCATGGTTGGTCACTCCAACTAGACTTTAGTTCATGGTTGGTCGCTCCAACTAGACTTGTAGGGTTAATTGAACTCATGGTTATTCATTGTTTGATGTTTTGTGCTTTGATATGGTTTTGCGTGTTCTATCTCGTCAAGGTTTGATTGTGGCCATTTTTTTTCATGTTTAGTCCCTACCGTTTCAAAATAGTATGTTTGTTCTCGGTGGATTACACGGTTGTTACTCGGATAGTCCCCCATCTAGATGGACGTTAGTTTTTCAGTTAAATCTACATGTAATGACAAAAATGTCCTTTATTTTGTGAAAAACTAAAATTTAATAATTTATAACAGATGGGACCCAGCCTACAATAAAAAAAAATAATTACCATATGAATAATAAAACAAATTAAATCAAAAAGAAGTCTTGTATACCACATCCCACCCTCCTCCTTCAATCCTAAAAACCCATATCCCCTGTAACCATATATCCATCATAACCACCAATTGGAAGTCTGCAACCATACCTCCACCATAACCACCCCCTGAAAATCATACTGCCACCCTCCACCATAACCACCACAAGCATCGTCCCCTCCACCATAACCTCACTAGCCGGTTACTTGTCCACCTTCTTGGAGAAGCAAACGCCGACAAAATAGAGGTCTGCAATCTCTGCCTCTCTCTCACAATTACTGCAGAAACCAACAAGGAACAAATAAATTCCCATTCACCCCACAAACCCTAGGCAATTCACATAAGCAATCCACCACTGTAGGCCTCCTCGGCGGCATCTTTTCCAGCGCGACGACCACCTACCAACATAAAACCCCTCAGCCACCTTGCTGTATGAATCCTCTCTACTTCTCAACCTCCTAACAACTGAAAAAAAAACACACAAAATATAAATACAAGCTAAACATTATTAGGTACCAAATTGGGAATGATCCGTCGGTGTTTTTCTCAACAGCATGGGGAGATTGATTGATGGGTGTTTTGATGTGAGATTTAGATGAATTGATTGGGGTTTTGATGAGAGATTTGGATGAATTTGATTTGGGTGATAAAGAACATGTAGTGGATCTGAGATTGGGTGATGAAGAACATATAGTGGTATTGAGATTGGGTGATGAAGAAGAGATGGTTCACATGTTTGAGCTACATAGTGTGCAGAGTTGGTTGTGTTTCGAGTTGTTAATCTGTAGGTGGGGTTGGGGGATGCCAATCGCCGGAGTTGTTACCGCCGGTCATTCATCGGTGAAGAAGGGGGAAGACGGGAAGGGGAGAGGGTTGAGTTTATAAGATATTTAAATAAATTGTTTTTATAGTATTGGTGGGGCCCACAACTTAGTTAAATATCCTCCCTATTGTTTTTTAACATTAAGGGTACTTTTGTCATTTTACACATAGTTAACTGAAAAACTTAATAGCCATTCACTGTAGGGACCATCCGAGTAACAATTTGTTAAACCATCAAGAACAAACATGCTATTTTAAAAATGTAGGGACTAAATATGAAAAAAAATGGCAAACCACAAGGACTATCCGGGCAATTAACTCAAGAAATTACTATGTCCTCTGCATTTTGTTTTCTGCTCTATTGTTTGTTTTGTTAAGACATTCTGTATTAAGTACTTGCAAGAGACTTGAAGAATGTACTTTACCGTTCAAAGCTCTGTACCAATGTAATCTATAGCTTCTCTTGTTAACTACATGTTCAATGCGCCACACTTGTTACATCCCGTATGTCCGTCTAGGCGGGGTGACAGTTTGACACAACATAACGCGACACAAATACATATATAGATTGGGTTAGGGTTGATAATGTCAACCCACCAACCCGAAAAACATTAACCCGTCAACCCAACACAACTAATATCCCTGAACAGAATTTTGGGGAATGATTATTCGCTCAATTACTATATAGTTGTAAACTATTATTTTAGAGTAAAATGCACGGATAGTCCCTGTGGTTCGTCAAAATTTCACCTTTAGTCCCTAACTTTTTAAAATTACATATATGCTCCTTGTGGTTTGACAAGTTGTTACTCGGATAGTCCCTACACTGGATGGTCGTTAACTTTTTTAGTTAAGTCTATATGAAATTACTAAATCACCCTTATTAATAAAATAATAAAAAATATTAAAAGGATTAACTAACTGTTTGCAATTTTAAGTGGGCCCCACAAGAACTAAATACAAAAACCAAACCCCTCTCCATTTATGTCATCATCTTTAGCATATCACCCACCCTCCACCGTCATCTTCTAGTGCCTCCACCCTCCACTGTCACCCTCTACCACCGCCTCTACTCTACCTTCCACTGTCACCCTCTACCACCGCCTCTACTCTACCCTCCACTCATAGGAAAAAAATCCCCAGACATGTTCTTAGCCACCCCTAGTCTACCGATAGCCACCTGCAGCCTCCTCGTCGTCGGTAACTACTAATCATCGGTTTCTTCTCTAGAAAATCGATCACCAGCAACCTTCAGCCTCCTCGATGTCTGTAACTAATAATCTTTGATTTTTGCACATGGTTTTGTTCAATTTTGAGTAATATGTGAACAAATTGAAAAGGTGTTGTTAACGGCGTCGACTACTGTGTGTAGCCTATGAAGTTAATTGGTCGAAAGAGTCACATGGACCAAGCATCAACAATAAACTTCACATATATTTACAGAGAGAGGGACGAGACATGGGTGGGATTTGTATCTATTGATTGTGAGGGTGAGGTTGGGGTTTTTTTCTGTATTTCTTGTGACCGGATTCCTGCCGGAATTACGCCGGAGTTATGGTGAGGGTTAAATTGGGGATGAGTTAGGCTGATGAAGATAAGGATGGTGCGCCACACTTGATTAATATAGATTTTTAATGTTTTAAGTTTTTATATTTAATAGTAAGGGTAGTTTTGTCATTTCACGTCTACTTAATTGAGAAAACTAACCTCCATTCACTCTAGAGACTATTCGAGTAACAACTGAGCAAACCACAGGGTAACATACTTGCAATTTTGAAAAGGTGGGAACTAAAGATTAAAACTTTACCAAACCACAGGGACTATCCGTGCATCTTACTCATTATCTTATTATATAGTAAGGTTACAAACATTTTTCTTAGTTTATTTATAAGAGTTTTTAGACCTATTTTCCAGTTACATAAAGAACTGTGTTAAATTAATATAAGTCACCCTTTATGAAACTGGATTGTGAAATTCAAAGGATGGCTTCTAAGGTTCTAGACTCGGATCCTCTTCCAATAGTTTCAGATATGATTGCATCACGGTCTAAGAGCATTCATAATCAATTTTTCACCTCCTCCTCTATAATTACACTAAAAATCATTAATTTTTCTCTCTTATTTTCAATTAAATAATATTTTTTTATACTTTTACCATTAAATTTTCATTCTTCACCACTTACAACCATTTTAAAAACATACTAAAAAAATTATAGACGGTGAATGGTGTCTTACCAAATTTATTGATGAACAGTAACATTTAATGTATTCTCCACTTACAGCCACTCTATATAATATAAAGAACTCAGTTACATAAATACGTAGAAGCAAATGTGAACTCTCTAACAACACAAACAAAGGATCTACACAACTTATCATCAATACATAAGACATACTACCACCAATAACTATTTTTAAAGCTAAATTAAACTTGTAATCTTGTTGCTTCATAGAGTTATACACATACTTGATTTTCATTAAATGTTAGGTCGAAGGTGGAGGCTATTGAAGAAGGTGGGTCGAAATCCAACTAAATCTAATTGCATTTTGGATCACAAGTCAAACAAACACGAGGTGGTTTATACACTAGCCACCACCTCTAGGCTCTAGCTCTACTACTTCTACATCATTGTTGATCCTGTCATAAATTTTGACCTTTAATACTACATCCCTACCAATAAACCCTTTGTTTTTGTTAACCATTTATTACGAAATAATCACATATAGTCATATATATACTTCTGTTATATTATTATTATTATTATATCTTCACATTCCACAATTTTTATGTATTCATAGATCGGACTACAAAATAAAACTGCATTTAACTAGGTAGTAATCGAATTCGGCCAATCTCATAGTTTTTAACGGCAAATTTGAATCCCTGACGAACTACTGAAGTGCCATCGTGTCAACAGCAGAACCAGTCAATCATATCCATCTTTAGCTGGTCAATCTCATACTCACCTCAATAAAGTGATTAGCATTTAGAGCTCAATATTATACCGTTTAATTACAATTTACAAGAGCTCGAACTCTTCTCGTTTTAAACTCTATGTTTAAGCTCTGACTTCATAATAAATTTTAAAAATTGAGCTCAACTTATAGTATGTGTCTAATTACTTTTATATACAAATATAATTATTTTATATATATTTAGTTTATTTTGAATAGAAAAAAATATATTATTTTGTCATTTGTAATATAATTTTTATAAATCCAATTTAAGCTCGAGTATATATCTAATTAACTTATATACAAATATAATTATTTTATATATCTTGAGTTATTATTAAATATAAAAAAATGTATTATTTAATTATTTCATAATATTATAAATCCAATTTAAGCTCGAGTTGTTTAACGTCGACTTATTTTGAGATTTTAACAAGCCAGTCTCGAATAGCATGAAAAATAGTTAACATTAACTAATTTTCACATAACATCCTAAACAATTGTTAAACGAAAACATTTTGCTTGGCCATAAAACAACATACTTATACAATAAACAAACAAAAACTAATATTTGTTTGTATTGTGTTTGAAGATGATGTTTGGCAACACAAGTGTGGCTGTGTGCTACATCAAATAACTTTTTCGATAAATAATTCATAATCAAAGATGCGCAAAGATTCGATCCAAGAAACCCACGTTACACAATCTACCTTTTAGCTGCCGTTCCCAATTTATTTATCAAATTTCTGATCAATAAAAAATCTAAAACATATACAATCACAGAAAATATAAAATAATAAAACTCTTGTGAATTTACTATTCAAAAACCACAATTAAATGCTAAAATAACGTAACATAATATCAAATTCTTGAAAATTTACTATTCATCATATAACACAACTAAAAAAATAAACGTAGCAAAATATCAAATTCTTATAAATTTACTATTCATCATATACCACAATTAAACGCTAAAAAAACGTTCACATAATATCAAATTCTTGAAAATTTACTATTCATTATATACCACAATTAAACGCTAAAAAACGTTCACATAATATCAAATTCTTGTAAATTTACTATTCATCATTATATACCAAAACTAAAAAAAATAAACGTCAGTTAAATGCTAAAAAAACGTAACCTAATATCAAATTCTTGTAAATAAACATAACATAATATCAAATTCTTGTAAATTTACTATTCATCATATACCACAACTAAAAAAATAAACATCATTTAAATGCTAAAACGTAACATAATATAAAATTCTTGTAAATTTACTATTCATCATACCACAACCAAAAAAATAAACCTAGCAAAATATCAAATGCTTATAAATTTACTATTCATATAACCTTAAATGTCAAAATAAAAGTAAACTTTAAGTGATTGCATTGACGGAAGAGGTATGACCCGGATTAAATCCATATACCGTAAGGTTTACGGTCACCCTCTATGCACCGGTGACCGTTCATGTACCTGATTTTTCAACGTCTTCGATTGGCGGAACGCCTTTATGGGGCCCGGGAGATACCATCCCCGACGCTTCGTGGTGGTCGTGTCGAAACTGTCACTAGCACCAACAGCTACCGATCTGGACCTCATCATCCTCGAATAATCTTCCATTCCTCCCAAACCACTACCCTTATTCGATTCATCATCATCATCATGCAAATCATAGTTTCTAGTTTTACTCGTCTTGAAAACCGACCAGAAGTTAATTTTACTCCAGCTTACACTTGGTGTGTTCTTCTTATCTACCTCAACCAACTTAGTCTTCAATTTTGATTTTATGGGGACCGTGAGAGACCTCGATCTCCGAAACGGAGGCTCGTGTTCGATGAGAGTTGACACGCGTGTGGCGTGTTCTGTAGCGATAGAAGACGAGGTGGAAATGGAATGTTGTGGATAGCAGGAACATGGGCGAGTGTTGGAACATTCTGGACAGAGTTTAAGGAGGCGTTCACGGAGACATGTGGCGCAGATTCCGGTGGTTGTTCGACGCTTTGAAGGATGTTTTTGACATTCCCATATTTGTTGTTCGTCTGTGTAAAACGCCATGAGCGTGTGTTGTTAGGCAGTTAGGGCGAGTGTGAATGTAAAGATTCTATTTGTAACGGTTTTTTATTGTGTTTGTGAATGAGGAGTATACTTGTGGATGGGGATGGTTTGGTTTTGTTTAGTGGTTATAAGGAAGATGAAAGGGGACAAACCATGGTTAGGTTAAATAAAGGTATGGCTAGAAGATTAGGGTTTTAGTGAGAGACAAAAATGGTCCCTTGGGTTATAAGTTTTTTCATTGTTTGGTTCTTCACACATCCCATTTAATTCCTAAATACTAAAAAAAGAGAAGCTATTTATACCCTTTGGTTGTGATGATGTATGCTTGTGGTCGCGGTCGGACTAGTCGCTATCAAGGTGGTTACGGAGTGGGCCCTAAGTTAGTTAGGAATGATCGGGATGCCTTATGATTCAGAGTTCTTGGTGGTTGTTGGATCATCATGGTTGGACATATTTGGTCCGACTTAAGGGCACTCGAAGCATTCTCGGATAGTGATGTCGGGTACCCACTACCAGATCAGAAACACCGTTGCCGGTGTTCCGGGTAGTGGGTACCCGTCGGTAGAGAATTTTCGGGTAGGTGAAAGGGTGTAATAGGTGAGCACCTCTCCCACCCAGGGTTGTTACCTCTTCAATTTCCATCACATGTGCTATAGAAGTCTTAATTTCAATGGTTCATTTAAATTGAAAAGTTGTTATTAATCCTTTTTTGATAAGTGGATATAGATGGTAAAGCTAGGTTGAATGAAGGAAATGCAGAGGACTGTTTTGTAAATCACTAATTCTTGTTACAAGTCAATTATGGAGTGAATGGTGATGTACATGGCGGACGTTGGGCGTTACACAAAGTCAATTAAATGCAAAAGTTTTTTTGCTTCCAACCTTATACAATTATAATTACAAAATTACCCATAAGTCATATAAGTCTTAAGATGATTGTATTGAAATGAACTCACCGGTCCAATAATACTATAATAGCATCGGTCTTTTTATATGTTTAATATTTTATTGAACATAACGAGATATTGTACGTGTTTGCTAGCAAAACAAGAGACATCCGTATTTTGTTTTGTGAGGAGAATAAAGTATTTTATTATGTATAGCTCAAATGAAAACCGTTAGATAATGATTTTTAATTGTAGTTAAATGATTCATAATACACAATCAAGTTGCTTGATGACGGTTGAAAAATTAAAAAATTCCTTTAATGACAATTATTACCATCGTACATGGTCACCTAACATGCGTAATGAGTATTATAGGGGCATGAAGGGGCTTAATAACGCTTACAACATCGCCCTCTGAGCATTATAGGGGCATGAAGGGTGGGGGGTCTAGTATAACGCCAAATAAGGAGAAAAAAATGAAAAATACTGATTGAAAAAACACTATGAAGAGTTAACCATTACACATTTTTAAGAAGCTTTATGATGTTGATTTGGCGGAAAATACTCTTTAAAGGACATTAACCATCACAGATGGTCTAAAAAAATCAACCATGACACATGGGTCTTATTTTCTAAGACATTCGAAAGAAAATTTGTACCAAAATACACACAAGTAGTAGTGAGAGTATAACAGTTTTTAACACTTTATTAAATGTTTTAATATAAGCAATTAAGTTGCATAAAATGTTTTAATATAAGCAATTAAATTGCATAACGATGAGTATTAAGACGATATGATATAGGGGGTTATAAAGTGAAACTATAAAATTTAATATGCGAGATATTCAGATACGAGATATTAAGACGATACAATATATTGGGTTGTAAAGTGAAAGCTTGAAATTTAATCCATCATTTCTAACCTAAAGACCATCACCTCATTCCCTTCAATGTAGCGGGAATTTAATCTCCTAATAACCAACAGTTTCATCTTTTTTTTTTCATTTTTAACTTTATTACAATTTTATTATTATTATTATTGTGAAATTGACCACTTTGCCGTATCGCGCGGGTTCCCTCTGGTCGATATTACTTTGTGTTCTCTTCGATAAGAGTCCATAGCATCCCATTAGCAAAAGAAAATTCACCAACTTTCCGGCACCTTTCTTTCCCATAACCCATACTAACATAAGATCTGAGAACCCATTGACACAGTTTCGAGCAAGGTTTTAAGCCTCAAGTCAATTCCTGTATATCCTCGACATAAAATCATCGTCCAATTAAGACCACTCCTTTCTAGAGGTGCACAAAAGCTGGGGTTTTTAAAGCTCTTGTTCGGGTATATACCCGGGTACGGGTATGACCCGGTTTCCAATTTTCGGGTATTGCCAATACCCGGATCAGGTTCGGGTACGAATATTGGCCAGGAAATCCATACCATGTGTACCCGGGTTCGGGTTTTCTATACCTGGGCATTAAAATACCCTATTTTCGGGTTTGGGTATGAAAAAAAAACCCAGGCAGGTATAAAAAAAACGGATGGGTATAAACATGAACTTTGTAGTTTTTTGTTTCCAACTTCATATTTGGGTTTAAAAACATGAACTTTTATAACATGGAACTTTAATTTAACAAGATTACATGTTACTAAGAACTCGAATAATCAAAGTGCATACATTTCTAAAACCCAGTATCGCCCGGTGCAGGTATTCCTAAACCCGGGTACGGGTATTATTAAACCCGGATATAAATCAGGTACAAAAAACCTAGGTTCGGGTTGGGGTACTTTGCTGAAATACCATACCAGGACCCTACCGTCAGGTTTGGGTTCAGGTTTAAATTACCCTGTTATTAGATACCCAGGTCTGCGTTTTTTTCGGGTTCGGGTCCGGGTCTGGATTCGGGGATTTTTGTGCACCTCAACTCCTTTCGATTGAACTTAAACATGACCCGGAACTTCTGTCTTATTAGGAAATTGAAGCCCAGCTTTATAGTCCGTAATATTATTCAGAGAAATCATAAAGGAAGCAGCAATATGAGGCCCATCTACCCGCTTAAACTGGACCCAGTTTTTGTATAATAGCCCACTAATAATATGCTTAATCCTCGCTTAATTTTTCTTGACCTAACTCAATGAGCCCAAATTGGAAACGGCAGATCCACATATGCGATATGTGCTGTACTTAACTTTTTGTATGGCCATCTACATAACTTTTAGGATGAATTTTTTTTTGAACGGCCAACTTTTAGTATGATTAGTGTACGGGGTACATCTCACCAATACTAAGTTGATACTCGCGGATAAATGTCTGTTATACCTAAAGGATTGTATAGATAGTAATGATGCGAATAGCATGAAACACTAGTTCAATGTGGTAGCGGATCTAGCTAAAAATTCAGGAGTATGCAAAAAAATAGGGATCAGGGTATCCTTTATATAACGGAGACGGAGTTAAGTGATAATTTTTACACTACGGAGACGGGGTTGAGGGGTATTTTCACTAACGAAACGGGGTTGACGGGTTGCCCATGCTACCCCTGCTAACACACAAGATCCGCCCCTGGTTAGGATGCCACTTAGAATAACAATTATACTCATGACATTGAAATGGCACACGTCATGCGTATACAAAGTCACAAAACCAATTAAGTTACACTTTTATAATCGGCATCAAGAGAGACACTAACATTGGTAGTTTATGCAAACAAATGACACCTATCCTGATTCTAGTTATGATTAAACTTTAAAATGTTGATATCGGGATCACAATTCGTTTAATTTTCAATTAATTTAATGATTTTTTTTTGTTCATTCATAAATGAGAAACGATCAGTACTGTTTTTATATAAATCATAAATGCTTCTCAAATTTGGTTCATTGGTTGTTTAATTGATTAATTTGGTTCATTCATTGCTTAAATTGTTAATTGTAGATTCCTATTATTCTTTTAAGCAATCATCTTGTTTGTGTTATAGAAATGGAATCTCTTGTAGAATTAACTAATGAAGCTATAGCTAATCATTACAAATAATGTAAAACTTATGAATAAGTTAACGATCTTTTCTAATTATTCTCAGTGAGATTAAACTTTTTTAGTTATCTCCGTCTTACTTTAGATATTTACGTGGATGGGTGTGAAGTGGCACCCCTAGTCACATCATCACAATAGCGCCCCAACACAATTGCATCAGCGTCAAGGAGGGGCGACATCGACCCTTTCGCCACTACACTAACGAGCGCAACAACTTGATTTGGGGGCCAACTTCGTTCATTGCCTATGTGACAATGACGCGACACATACATTACCCTTAAAGATTTTATTTCAAAACACCTCGTCTTATATTTTTTTTATAGGTAAGCTGGTCCGAGTTGGGAAAAGACACCCAATAACATTTTTATGAAAATATTTCCAAGACATGAATTGGCCGGTTTGATGTCCCCTTGTTACCGGATCTCGATAAATGATTTTTGCATTAACCTATTAGTTGACCAAGCTTGCCTAGTGGATATTTTTCTAAAGGACATAATGGTAATTTATGCCATGGGAACCATAGTTTTTGCAATTAAGACTTAACATGGCATTATGTTTCATATTTAAACCAAAACATTTAGCTGCCCCTATTTTTCTTTAATATGAAGTCTAGAACTCCCTAACTTTAGGCATGTTTCAACAAATAAAGTGTGCTACCTAAACAACTCTCCCTAATTTGGAGAGACTTTAAACAATAAAACCATTTTTAGATGTTACTTTTATATTATAAAACTAAAATGTTAACAAACTTACATACACAGGCAAAAATCCACTAAAAAGTGGTTTTTGCCTAAATAGCCTAAAAATGATTGTACTAATAACATATGACACTTCTTATAAAAGGAACTCAAGGGCATTTTGATACTAAAATATTATGGTCCTTATAAGTAGATATGTGAAAATGACATGTGTCACCCTTTTTATTTTCACATAAATACAACAAAAAAAAATCTAACACAAAAAATCAAATACAAAAAATATAGCACAAAAAATCCAGTACAAAAAAAATAAAGCACAAAAAAATTTAGTACAAAAAATATAGCACTAAAAAATCTAGTAAAAGAAATATATCACAAAAAAATCAACACAAAAAATTAAGTAAAAAAATAAGACAAAAATTTAGCCCAAAAAATCTAGCACAAAAATGTAGTCCAAAAATCTAGCACAAAAATGTTATACAACATAGAAATACAACACATTTTTGTGAGTTTTTTTAGTTGTCATATTTTATATAGCAATATGGTACTTAAATTAAAGATAAAAAGACGCTCGATTTTATGGTGAAATTTTTATGAAAAAGTATTTTCATATAAAAGAGTTATAAACGTTCAAAAAACAGGGGTGAAATATACATGTGCCTTGCATGTGGAGAAAGAATATGATTTTCCTAAGATGCCATTACCCTCCTCTTTTTACTACATTTTCTTCATAAACATTGATTTGAAAAATAAAAGTTTGAGATTCATTCTCATCCTACTTAGGCAAAATAAACTATCTATTTGATCTTACCGCTACATACATATTGGGTTGCGTGGTTTGGCGAAATATATTTTCCGTTAGATTATTCTGGTTAGCTGTTGGAGTATCTGGCGCGCCAGAAATAGAGTTAAATTTTCTAATAGTCAAATTCGATTGGAAAACATAGATAGTAAATTAAATCGGTTGGGTTTTTGTGGATTAGTAGTAGATTAAAATCTAGGATAATTTCTTGGATTGAGTGGTGTAGTTTTTTAATTATGTAGGTTGTTCGTTTGTCTACCCTATGGGTGGTGTTTTTTATGAAGTCTACTATTCAAAAAAAAAAAAAAAACCTACATGCATATGTGTTGGTTCAGTTAGTAAAAAACATGTCGTATTTGATTTATTTATCTTATATAATAAACAATTCATTTGAGTTGTACTAAAGTCAAAATGGTTAGAAACGTCAATCCCTTTATAAATAACAATGACCCTTTAAATATATATTAGTAAGTTTAACTCGTCAAATTGGTTTCGACCACTTTATGGCTTTACTACAAACAATTTTTAACCCGTCAAACCTTTTATGGCTGATGACGGGGTAGGTCAAGTCTCAATAAAATAGTTTAAGCACATTAACATTAAGAAGGTCAAAAGGTTAAAGGGTTCGAAACCCGCGAACTCAGGTAAACAGCAAAAAGCATGTGAACAGTAAACCATCACCTCACTGATTGCTTGTCAAACTCTCTCACAGCCATAAAAGATAACATGTGCACAGAGAACACCCTTTTATGCGCAGGTCTAAAGCCTTCAACCCTTAAACGGGTAATTCATCCACTGTAGCCTTGGATCCTTGGTCACGAGCTTCCTCTTATAGTGTGTCTTGTCTATAAGAACTAGCTCCAACAGCCATATCATACACACCAGATCTGTTGAGTTTACACATACTCACTGATCTTCTCTCCTTTCTTGAGAACAAGCTCCTTGCTTGCTTCTCTTCTTCACTTCAAACAACATTGCTTCGCTAACAACTTCATTCTGGCTTGAATTCCCTTCAGGATGGAATCAAAAGCGATCAGTAAACAAGTGATCCAACCCCACATGCTACAAACGTGGGAGGACCCCACAAACTGCGTTAGGCTAATCGAAACCCTTGAAGCCTTTTAGCCTAACCAGCTTGTCCATTATCCTTGGTCTTGTATTTGTTGTAACAACAAGTTGGCGCCTACCGTGGGGCTACACCGTTTACTTTATCTCAAAGACCAGTAGTGTAGCTCCATTTTCTTCAGAATCATCATGTCGGAAAGTGATTCTCCCGGTGGAGTAAATCAAGTGTCAAGAACTCCGACACCAAATGCTAGCCAAATGTCTCCGGTTACATACACACTCTTTTCCACCCCGGGAGGTACTCCGACGGGACCTTTGTTCCCGGAGTTTACCTCTTTGCAAACCCCAACTCCTTCACGATCTGGAGTTCCTTCTCTTCAAGTTGGAGTCACGAGGACCCCAGAGTGTGTCGACTTGACACCGGATGGGGTAGCAAGACACTTCTTGCAACTGAGATCTCTTCTCAACCAACACATGAGCCAAGAAAGAGAAAAGGGGGTAAGAATAAGGCTGGATTATGATGATCCCGAGCCCTCGCTATCACCCGGTCCTCCACCTTTTCCTTTCACCAGCTCACGACCGATTACTTCTCACTTTGAAGCTTGAAGAAGCGTGACATGCCAACCCTTCAACCCAACTCCTAATGCCTACGGGAGACCAAGTCCAACCGTTTTTCCCTTATTTACCTCACAACCCATTGTAACTAGTGCACCCCTTGGGCATGAAACCACCCTTAAACAACTATGGCAGTCACCAGCTTTAAACGTTCCCCCTCCTGTTGCCACCACGTGGGAACAAGCCTTAACGGTCCCACCTTTGGCTCGGAGTGCAGCTATGAGCACTCCCATGGGAACAAACCAAGTAGCAGCAACTGAAAGCCTTTAAGGCTTTAACCTGATGCCCTAAATGATGGCTCAAATTATGGCACATTTCCCTTGGTCCCAGCTCATTAATCAAGTGTTCAGTACTCACCAAGGAACAACAAGTCATAATCTTGCTACAAGGGTAGAGGAAGACCTTGCAAAACCTTACAAGCCCATCAACCTATCGTGCTTTTCCCAACAAATCGCCGACTATGACTTTCAAACAAAAATCAAGATGCCATCTTACATGAAAACATACGATGGAACCGAGGATCCAGAATATCACCTCTAGATCTTTGCCGGTGCTGCTAGAATCGAAAAATGGTCCAACGCTGAGTGCTGCCTCATGTTCATGCAAACTCTCGTTGGATCAGCCAGAATATGGTTCAATGACCTACCCGCCAAAAGCGTTCGAGGCTTCGATGACCTTAGCAAAGAGTTTCTGGCCAATTTTTCATAGCAAATGAGTTAAGTCAAGGATGCCACGGTGATTTTCCAAATCAAGCAAAGAGACGATGAAAGCCTTCGAGAATTCATCGAAAGGTACAAGAAAGAAGGGTTAACATATGTGGGTGCTGATGAAAAAATGAGGGTGGCAGGCTTCATGAACGCCATCACCTCTAAGTACCTCACAAGGGACTTTAACAAGTGCCTACCCAAAACCCTCGAAGAAGCTCTTGAACGAGCCGAAGCTCACATTCGAGGAGAAGAGGCCGTTGATATCAAAGAGTAAAGGAAAGAACACCTAGCTGGCGAAGCAACAGCCCCAGCCGGAAGAAAGGGAACTTTAATTCCTATGATAGGCGACCAAGAAGCTCGGATCAACGAAGGCCTGAAGGTCGGAACCATCCAAGCAGGGAAAAGACTGTGAATTTCACAGCTCTAACTAAAACCCCTCAGGAGATCCTTGCCACTGAAGAAGTGAAACAAAGCTTTTGACCTCCTCGACCCTTACCCAAAAGCAAGAGAAACGGGAACTCCACTCAGTTTTGTGAGTTCCACGAAGAAAAAGGCCACCATACCAACAATTGCTTTCAACTCAAGAAGAGAATTGAGGAGGCTGTTAAGTCCGGAGAATTGGCCCATTTAGTAAAATTGGCCAGGGACAAAATGGCTGAAAGAAAAAAGCAAAAAAGTGAACATGGTGAACATTGACCAAGAGATTCCCCACAAACGACAACGCTTTGAGGCTTGGGAGCTTCAATGTGTCTGCTTCCCACCACCTCATGGGGATCTACTCTCGAACCCTTTGGTGGTCGAAGCAATTGTGGGAACAAGTAGAACAAGCAAAGCCTACATTGACACAGGGGCGGCCACCGAGATCATGTTTGAAAAATTCTTCAACCGTCTCAACGATGAGGAAGTTTTAAAGCTTCAACCCTCCAGGTCCTCTATCAAAGGTATCGCTGATATACCCCTCAAGCCTTTGGGCCAACTAACCCTTGATGTCCGTTTTAGTGAAGGCAAGATGGAAAGAACCAAACCACTCACCTTTGTGGTTATCAACATTCCCTCCAACTATGATGTTATCATAGGAAGACCAGGACAATGTGCATTCGACATGGCTGGCTCGGTTGGTCAAGGAACCGTGAAGTTTCCCACCGAGAGAGGAACTGCAACCCTTCAACCTACCCAGGAAGCCCAAATGGTTGAAGGGGAAAGTTCAAAAAATGAAGACAATGAAGGGCTGATCATAAACCACAAATATCCTGAACAAAGGATAAGGGTTAACACAAGCCTATACAAAGAAACACTTTCATACCTTGAGAAGCTGCTCATACACTATAGTGATGTCTTTGCTTGGTGCCCGGAAGACATGACGGGTATCTCTCGAAGCATTGCTGAACATGAGCTAAAAATACCACCTGATGTCAAGCCTGTTGTCCAAAAGAAACGGAGCTTGTCTCCTAAACGAAGCTTGGCAGCATGTCAAGAGGTTGAAAAGCTTGTCATAGCTGGAATTCTTCGGGAAGTTAAATATCAATCCTGGGTTGCTAACCTGGTTATGGTTCGAAAACCCGACAAGTCTTGGAGGATGTGCATCGACTTCAAAGACTTAAACAAAGCATGCCCAAAAGATTGCTATCCCTTGCCCAAAATAGATCTCAAAGTCGACTCTCTTACCAGCTATCCTTTCAAGTGTTTCCTTGATTCTTACAAAGGATATCACCAAATCCTCATGAAAGAAGAAGATGAAGAAAAAACCGCATTTCACATGGACAAAGGTATCTTTTGCTATCAAAAGATGCCTTTTGGCCTAAGGAATGCAGGTGCAACCTATCAACGTCTAATCGATAAAGCATTTGCTAGTCAACTTGGCAAAAACATGGAAGCTTATGTCGACGACCTAGTCATCAAAAGCAAAACTGAATATCAAATGCTTGACGGCATACAAGAAACCTTCCAAAACCTAAGAAAGATCAACATGAAACTCAACCCTGTAAAGTGTTCGTTCGGATTTGAAGAAGGCAAGTTCCTGGGACATATTGTGGGAAAACAAAGTATAAAAGCCAATCCAAACAAGGTCAAAGCTGTTCTTGAAACCAAATCTCCACAAAGCAAAAAAGAAATGGAGAGCCTGAACGGAAGACTTGCAGCCTTGAAGCGGTTTACCTCCAAACTGGTATAAAAGCCCTTGCTTTTCCTCAAAACACTCAAAGGGTGCACCAACAAGAAAAATTTTAGGTGAACGGAAGAAGCGGAAGAAGCCTTCAAGCAAATGAAGCAACACTTAGCTTCACTTCCAGCTATTGGAGCCCCTGAAACGGGAGAAATGATCCCTGTCTACCTCTCGGTTGCTGAAGAAGCACTAAGCGCGGTCTTAACTATCGAACGAAACAAAGTTCAGGTACTCGTTTACTTCTTCAGTAAAACTTTAAAACTAGCAGAGATCAAATATATCCTCCTTTGGAAAAACTTGCTCTGGCCTTAGTTCAAACGGCCAGAAGGCTTCGAAGATATTTTCAAACACACCCGATATAAGTGGTCACCGACCAACCAATCAAGAGTGTGCTTAAAAACCAGAGAACTCAGGGCGACTGGCCAAATGGGCTGTGGAACTAGGTGAACACAACATCACCTACGTACCAAGGAAAGCTATCAAAGCCCAAGTCTTGGTCGACTTTATTGTAGAAGTCCCAAAGCAAGTTACCACTAAAGTCAATACAGCCATCACTGAACCTTCTGACCCTGAATCCTGGAAGCTTTTTACCGATTAAGCTTCCAGCATAGAAGGGTCAGGAGTTGGGCTCATTTTAAACAACCCTGAAGGGTTATAATTTACATACGCTCTTCGACTTGAATTTCAGACCACCAACAACGAAGCTGAATATGAGGCACTAATAGCTGTTTTGAAAATAGCACAAGAGATGAAGGTTCAAAAGCTTCAAGTCTTCACAGACTCGCTCCTCGTTTCAAGTCAAGTCAATGATAGCTATGCAGCAAAAGAGCCCAACATGAAAAAGTACCGGGAAAAATCAAAAGAGTTGATGAACACATTTCAAGAATGTACCATCAAACAAGTCCCAAGATCTCAAAACAAAAGAGCCAATGCCTTGAGCAAACTTGCATCCCTCACGTTTGCTCATCTTATCAAGAAGGTATTGGTAGAAGTGTTGAAAACTCTCTCAATTCAAGAATTAGAGGTTCAAGACGTGATCACTGAAGTAGGTCTCAGTTGGATGACTCCACTCAAAAATGGTGAGTTACCATTGACCAGAGAAAGGCTGAAAGGGTTTGAATCAAATCTAGGCAGTATGTGTTGCAAGGAGAAACCCTTTACAAGAAAGATTACCTTGCACCATTACTCAGATGTGTTGGCCCGGAACAAAGTCAGTACCTGATCAAAGAGGTTCACGAGGTGATATGTGGAGCTCATTTCGGACCAAGATCGGTGGTTACAAAACTGATGAACCTCGGATACTTCTGGCCCACTATGCATCGAGATGCCACCGAGCAGCTAAAAAAGTGTGAAGCTTGTCAAGTACATGCACCCGTTCCCAAAAGCCCTAAGCATGATCTTGTCCCTATCTCCTCGGCTTGGCCATTTCACAAATGGGGGATGGACATTGTTGGTCCTTTCCCACCGGCCAAGGGAGGGGTAAAAATCTTATTGGTAGCCATGGACTACTTCACCAAGTGGCCCGAAGTCAAGTCACTTTCAAAGATAACGGGCAAACAAGTCAACGACTTTGTATGGGAAAACATAATTTGTCGCTTTGGGCCGGCAGGAGTATTGGTCATGGATAATAGGAAGCAATTTGCTGAGAAGCCTTTTAGCACATGGTGCAAGGAATTCAGGATAACCCAAGTATTCAGCTCAGTTGCATACCCACAATCCAACGACCAAGTTGTAAGAACAAACAGAAATATCGTAGAAGGAATCAAGACTCGATTGGGGAGGCATGAAAATAATTGGCTTGAAGAGCTTCCAAACGTTATATCGGCAATACGAACAACGGAAAAAATAAACCACAAAAGAACACCTTACAGTTTGGTGTTCGGATCAGAAGCTGTAATTCCAGCAGAAATAGGAGTTGTAACTCAAAGAGCACTCCACACGGACCTCGAATCAAACAACAAAGAGACCATGTTGAACTTGCAACTCCTCGAAGAAGCTCGCGATCAAGCCGCCATACAAGAAGCCAAGTACAAGCAAAAAATGGAAGCCTATTACAATGCAAGGGTGAAAGATGAACGTTTCAAGCCAGGAGATCTCGTACTTCGAAACAACAAGGCACGCAAAAAAGAAAACCAAGGAAAGCTTGGCCCAAAATGGGAAGGGCCATACAGAATCCTTGAAGCTCACAAAGGCGGAGCATACAAACTGGCCGATGCGGATGGCAAAAAGCTTCCCAGACACTGGAACGACAAAACCCTTAAAAGGTTCCATATCTAGTCAAAAAATATAGACTACATTTCAAGAGTTGTTAAATTTCCCCTTTTGTAAACAAAAACCTCTTGAATGAATGATGAAGTTTTTATCATAACTTGTCTTTACTATCCTATAATCAGGTTGAGAACCTAGCAAAAAACTCCATGGCAATGGCCATGTAAGGGGATGAGCTCCCAGACCACACCGCTCAATAGGTTCAAGGGTTGAATGAACCTATATAAGGGGTGAGTTCCTATATCAATATAACTCCATGAGACTTAGAAATTTTTTTCACCAAACTAGTCTCATAGACGGGCCTGGACAGCCTACATCAACTGTCCCTTAAACTTTAGAAAAAAGTTTACGAAATACACATACACTAAGTAGTGATATAAAGGATAGACAACATGTACTCTTTACCTAATGAAGCCTTGAAGCTAAAGGGACTGCATCACTAAAACTTCTTAAGGAAAATTAGATAAATAGACACATCAAACAAACAAGACAAGCATCATCAACACACGAACAACAAAGATACAAAACATCAAAGCATAAACGATGCATAGTCATAAAAGGCCTTAGGGGCCATAATACCTAATCATTGTTCCAATAGCCACCAAGGCTAACCAACATAAGAAACCTTAAGGGTCTGTTTGGTATGAGGTAATGGAATGCGCGGGGGAATGGGAAGGACGAGGTAATGGAATTGATCATTACCATTCCATGTCTTGTTTGGTTACCATGTGAGAATGAAATGGACCATTGCTTTTTGTTGTTTGGTATACGTGAAAAGACGAATGAATAAAATCGGATGGAGGTGGTCAATGATAGGCGGTGATGGTGGGTGGTGATAGATGGCAGTTTGTAGCGGCATCGGTGGTGATGGGCGGAGACAGCGGTGAGTTGTGACAGCGGTGGTGGTGGTGGTGGTGGGTGACGACGAAGGTGGGTGGCGGCGGTGGTGGATGGCAGGCGGCAGCGGGTGGTGGCGGTGGCGGGTGGTGGCGGCGGGCGGGGCGGGTGGTGGTGGGTGACGATGGCGATCGCGGGTGGCGGTGGGTGGAGTGGCGGCGGCAAAGGGTGGCGGCGGCGGCGGGAGGCGGCGGCGGCAGATGACGGTGGTGGCAACGGTAGTAGGTTGTTGTGTTGTTAGTGAAGGGTGGAGAGGGAATGGAATGGAAAAAAATAGGGGGAGGGATGAAATGCTTTTGAGGGAATGGAATGCATTTTGGAATGAGTGATTCCATTCCATTGACCAACCAAACACTCCTTTCTTCATTCCCTCACAATGATCCATTCCATTCCCCCTCCCATTCATGCATACCAAACGCTACCTAAGGGTTTCAAAACCGAGAAATTGTTCAAATAAGCCATAAGGCTAACAACAACCACCAACAGAAACCTTAAGGGTTTCTACAAAACCTAAGATGTTCAAAGACATTACATAACATTGTTCAACAGGGTGCTAAGAAAGCTACGAATAAAAGTTTTCATTTTGCATCATCAACCACGGACTTTGATGCACCAGCTTCACCACTTTTAGCTTTCTTCGCCTTCTTCTTCTTCTTCTTCTTGCCCTCAACAGCTGCCTCAGAGGCTTCAAGGCTTAGATCCTTCGAGCCTTCACCATCACCTGAAAGAGTCTCCTCACTATGACCGGAACAAGAGCGTTTCTTGGACAAAGATTTCAGTACTTTTCCACAAGTAACCTCGTCAAGACCACGGGGTTTTAAACCCAGCAACACATATAGGGGTTTGCCAAAATACTCCGAAACCTGACCCACATAGGGATAGGTCAAAAGCTCCATTTACTGGACTGAGTTTTGAAAAACTTGAAAAGCCTCAGGGTGATAAAGGGAGGACTTTTCTTGAGGATCACCAGCCTCACAGGCTTTATAACCAACAATATAGCCTTGATGCCTCCCGTGCACTAAGAGCTTACCGTACACACCACCCAAAACACTATTAAATTCAGCCGAATGAAGGAGGTAAATATCAACCTGTTGAAAGCCGTGTTCAATCAACCATTTGTTGTCATCAGTAAGTTTAACCTTCGAAGCTTCCAAGGCTTCCACCTGCTTTTTCAGCTCACTAACCTCCATCTCATGTTTTTGGATAAACTCCTCAACCAGTTTAACCAAAGCTTTCTCCTTTTTCACCAAACCCTCATTCTCATTCTTCAAGATATCCATAGCATCCCTCATCTTGTCTCTTTTGTTGTAAAACTCTTCATACTCATGCATCCTCTTACGAAAACGAGCAACTCCTTGAGGAAGCATAGCAGCAAGGTTACAAGTACTCAAGATCAAACGAGACAACATCATATCATCGTCCATCTCGGCAATGGTACCATGAACCAAAGGAGGAGCAATATGGCTCAACACATCCTCACGAACAGCAGCATCCTTAAAGCTATCACCTACCTTCACACCCCCAATCAGGCACATAAACTTGATGAACATTAAGGCCTTCGGAACTACTAACACTTTACCAGATGAACCTGCTACAACAACACCTTTTCCAACCAACTTCTTCCCAGCAACAATCAACTCCTTATCAACATCACTTGGACCTTAATCTACACCAACATCATCACCCAAGTCAATATTCTCAGGGGTAGATGATGGACCGGAAGCCTTCGACAAACGTCGATTAGAACGACGAGTTGAGACTTTCGGAACAATAGCCTTCTTAAAACCCTTCACATCGGCACACTGACATAACTTGAACCTTCGAACCTCTGCTCAGAACCTTTTGCCACAGCATCCTCACCGGGTGTAGCTTCGGCATCCCCAAACACAACATCTGACGTATCGTCACTCTTTATAAACTCCAAAGCAAACATGACTGCAAAAAATTAACAAACGTACATAAGAGTCATAAAATACAAGCACAAGGAAAAAACAAGTGTACAAAAACATACAAGAAAAAAAAACGTACATAAGAGTCATAAGAACCGGGTCTTGATTAGGTTTTTCCCATAATTTACTAATACCCAGTAACACTAACAATTGCTCGAGAAAAGGACGAACCCTTGAGGGACATTCTCGGATAATCTCAAGAAAACGAGTATTTATCTCTGAAGCAGAGGGTTCAGGATCGTTGAGAATGGCATCAGGTTGCCTCCAAACCATTTTGAACGGAATAATCTCATCCGAAACCCAGCAAAAACTGATCTTTCCAGGCACCAATAGTGGTGACCATAGACGAAACAAGACAAGTTTCGGCTTTAGACGTCTCAAACATAAACCAATCACCGTTCTTCGCCAACCAAAAGAAACGACAGAGCGACAACAATGTTGGATCATAACCACACGCTCGACACAAAACCTCGAAATGTAAAACCCTAACCAAACGATGCGGATGTATTTGACCGAAAGACACACGATAATACTCCAACACATTCAAAACAAAGAGTGAAACGGATGACGAAGATTAGAGAACTCAAAGTGTCGACAATAAAGAGCAATTGAACCGGCTGGACACCGATCGATCGAAACATCCATCGCAGGAGCAACCGGTTTAAACTTTAACCCAATACCCCATTCAATACAAAACGATTCAACCTCCTCTTGGGTTAAACGAGAATAACTTACGGTTAGATCCTTACGAGCACCCATATGATATGATTGAAAGAAAGAAAAAACAAAAATAAGAACTAACCTGGAGAAAGGGAAGGAAGATATGGAAGGAAACTTGAGAGAAAATGTTGGAAGTTCGTGTTTATCTTGATAAAAAATGAAAAATAAAAGAGTAGGGGGCGATATGATTACACATCAGTTAATTAAAAAACAGCTCTCTGCAAAAACTGCCTACTAGTCACATCAACCATCCTGTCAAAATTCAAATTTCAAAATCTCAACCGTAATAAACCCTTCAAGCCTTGAAGCCTTTAAGCAATAAAAATAATGTGTGAAAGTCAGAAGTATTTGAGCTTACTTCCCAAAAACCTCTGACTTGGGGGCGATGACGGGGGTAGCTCAAGCCTCAATAAAATGGTTTAAGCACATTAACGCTTAAAAGGTCAAAAGGTTAAAGGGTTCAAAACCCGTGAACTCAGGTGAACAGCAAAAAGCATGTGAACAGTAAACCATCACCTCACTGATTGCTTGTCAAACTCTCTCACAGTCGTAAAAGAGAACATTTGCACAGAGAACACCCTTTAATCCGCAGGTCCAAAGCCTTCAACCCTTAGACGGGTAATTCCTCCATTGTAGCCTTGGATCCTTGGTCACGAGCTTCCTCTTATAGAATGTGTCTTGTCTATAAGAACCAGCTCCAACAGCCATATCATACACACCAGATCTGCTGAGTTTACACATACTCACTGATATTCTCTCCTTTCTTGATAACAAGCTCCTTGCTTGCTTCTCTTCTTCACTTCAAACAACATTGCTTCGCTAACTACTTCATTCTGGCTTGAATTCCCTTCAAGCTGAAATCAAAAGCGATCAATAAACAAGTAATCCAACCCCACGTGCTACAAACGTGGGAGGATCCCACGACCTGCGTTAGGCTAATGGAAACCCTTGAAGCCTTTTAGCCTAACCAGCCTATCCACTATCCTTGGTCTTGTATTTGTTGTAGCAACAATGACCTAATTACAATATGATTACAACTCACTTACAATGTCTATCTAATTTGTTTTTTTTTGTTTTTTTTTATATATATGTTAGTAGTGATGTCTTTCAGATAAATATATATACATGAAGTTCGTCTATTTTAACACCAACATGCAATAAAATAAAGGTATCATTAGAGTTATAAAACCCTAGAAATGCTTGATTATTTTATAGAGTTTATAGAAATGTAATACCAACATGCAATAAAATAAAGGTATCATTAGAGTTATAAAACCCTAGAAATACTTAAATTATTTTGTAGAGTTTATAGAAATGTAATAAATAAATATTTTAAAGTTAATTCACAATGATTAAGAGTATACAATAATATTTTCAAGTACGAAAATTATTTAATTTTCTTAGGTTGCAATGAAATACCTTCGACAACAATCTGGCAACAAGGCTTTTTGAAGGGGAATCTTAAAAACACCTCACCCTTTGTAATTAACAAGTTGTTCTAAGAATGATCCAACTCACCATACCGTGTTATTGTTTGATAAACTCTATAACACATTCCTTTGTTTAAAAAAATAATAATTCATAAAGTTGATAAACTCTATAACACATTCCTTTGTTTAAAAAAATAATAATTCATAAAGTATGTATAATTATTAGACCATTTTAATATTTGTCACAAGTTATTTCTTCATAAAAAAAATAATTCATAAAATAAGTATAATTATTAGACCATTTTAATATTTGTCACAAGTTATTTCAACTCATTATCGAAATTCAAATACAATGATGCTATCTAACTAATATTCTATGCCATGATTAAAGTATTATACAGTTTAATAATTTGATGGATACTCTTTAACATATGCAAGTTAAAACTTGAAAGAGTGATACATATTGCGTACTTTACTGGAAAACCAATAACTGCAAAACCAAAGCAACATTACATTTTATTGTGAAACTAATGAGAATGTATCTAACTATATGCTATATGGAGGGGCGGACCTACACCTATGTTTGGATGGGCGGCCACCCCTTTTGAAGAAAATAAGCTTTAGTGTTATATAGGCGATAAAATTTCAGGCGCACCCCATAAAATTTTGCAATCACACCTCTTGAACTTTTAGCTCCATGATGAAGAAGATGTGAAAAAAAATTACAGTTGCCGGAAAACTTGTTTTTGCAGAGGGCAGTGAGCATATGTTACGGAGAAGATGATGATTTTAAATTAATTCTTTAATTTATTTGTAAGGTAAAGAGTTTTTCTGCAATGTGTTAGTAATAGTACTACAATTTTGTTTATTGTGTTTTATATTAACCATCAATTTTTTATTATTTTTTTATATTAACCACTTGACTGATATATTAGGTAATGATTTTGATGCATGCTCAATGCATCATGCTTCAAAGCAAAAATGTTTCACACGCAAATTTTAAGTTAATACATTCGGATGTAACTAATTAAGTTTAAAATGTAAAAAAAAACGTCATAAAATTAATTTGTTATTGTCTTAAGAGAGTTTTTTTCCTTTTTGAATCACATCTACTTTGTAAGTTCAACAATTTAGTCTACGTTATATTTTAAATTTAAATTAGTGAAGAAATTATCATATTTATTTAGGGCTGTTCATGAGCTGGCTCGGCTCGGTTCGATTATAAACCGCGCTGGCTCGGCTTGGATTCGAAACCGAGCTGAAAGTCAAAGCTCGGGCTCGGCTTTGTTTTAAACCGAGCTAGCTCGGTTCGGCTTGGTTTGGCTCGATTTTAAAAATAAAACATAATATATAGCTCTAAAAATTAATTACTCTAAAATATTATTCAATACTTTAAAATAACATATCCAAAATAATTTTACTTAATTCGTCACAAGCCAAAATCAAGTTAAACAACACAAAATAAGTTTTAAACTTCGACGAAATACATTATTAGTTCATTAGCATGTAATAAACATTCCAATAAGTCATAGATATAAAATTACAAACCTAAATACATGTAAATAATAATTAGTTTTTTTGTAACATATTATAATGTATAGAAAAATAAAATATATTATAAGTAAAATAATCCGAGCTAACAAACGAGCCAAACCGAGCTAATCCGGCTCGTTCGAGCCGAAGCTCACTTTCAAACCGAGCTATATCGAGCGAGCTTTTCCCGAGCTAAATCCGAGCGAGCTTCGAGCGAGCTCCGAGCTTCGAACGAGCTCCGAGCTCCGAGCTTTTTGAACAACCATAATATTCAATAGCATAATACATAGAAAATTTAAATAAGTGAAGGAATTATCATTCATGTATATTTTTTTTAGCAAAGAAACTCATATTAATATAAGGGTCTGCTAAGAAACTAGACTGAACAAGTCACAATTATAAACTGATTCAAGAAAACAACCCTCAAACAAACCAAAATTTTACTGACAATATTTTTCTTCTGTTATTGTTTGGTATAATTTTTTTTAACATATCATAATGATAGTGTTTTTTATTATTGTGTGGTATAGTTTTTTTATTATTGTGGATTAAAAGTTAGAACATTGAATATTTAATACATACGAGTTTTTAGTTATGATTGACTTTAATTACCAATATGATTATGTGAAATCTATGTTAATAACAATCATGGTAAAAAATTTTGCTTTTGACCCGAACCGACCCAAATTGAACTAGAAAAAAGAAAATACTATATAGTAACAGACAAATGACTAAAGAAAATTTCTGCCCCTCACGAAAAAAATTATTGAGTCCATCATTGACTATATTTCTATCTCCAAATGTTAAGAGAAAATACAAAAACCGATAAAAAGTGTATTAGAAAAACTTCCCAACCTAAATTCTTTTTAACTTTCTAAATTCAAAAGGTTTAAAGAAGTTATATTTTTATCAAGCATTAAATTTCTATTATGTTGAAATCATTTTGTGGGTGGCCTGGCGTAATGAGGTGTATTTGAGTCAATACTACATCACTAATAAACATAGTTACATTATGGTTTATTACACAAATTAATAATATCCTTAATTCTTTATCTTCTTTAGTAAAAAGAGAGTTTATTTTAAGAAAAATATCATAAAAAATAACATACTATCTATTTTTTCTCGTAAAAGTTATTTTAAAAAGTTTTACACATAAAAATTCAGCATACTTTATTTTTACTCTCATAAAAAATCTTATTACACATAAAGTTCCTCCACATGTTAGACTTTGAACAACAACAATACGACCTTTTTTACATATTAAGACTATGTAAGGAAAGGACCAAGATATTAATGTTTTAAACTGGACACGTGGCAAAGCAAAGTCCATTTAATGTTCGTTGGTTTTTTTTCTTTCCTTTTTAGTTTAATAACTTGATACAAATAGATAATCTTTCAAAACAATATAATAAAAGTACATAAGCTTAAATGACATAACTCAAAATAAAATAAAGAGTTAAATGTCATTTTAGTCTCTGTGGTTTGGGCAATTTTGCAAGTTTAGTTCAAAGGTTTCATTGTTCGCCTGTGGGTTCAAAAAGGTTTCATCGTTACCATTTTAGTCCACCGGTTAACTTTATCCATTTTTTTGTTAACGAGAAGGGCAATTCGGTCATTTTAAATGTAATTTTGTTAACTAGAAGTGCAATTTGGTCATAACAATGACCGAATTACCCTTATCGTTAACAGAAAAATAGATGAAGTTATCCGGTGGACTAAAATGGCAACGATGAAACCTTTTTGGACTCACATGCGAAAAATGAAACCCTTTGAACTAAACTGGCAAAATGACCCAAACAACATGGACTAAGATGACATTTAACTCTAAAATAAAAGGCTAAAACATATAAAATGGTCTAAATAAATAAAAAAATGTTAAAGGTTATAAACAAATGATTTTTGTCACTATTATAATGCAATTTCTTCAAATAATGTTTTCATGATTTCATCCTAGTAGAAAGTATCCTAGTAGAAAGTGTGTTAGTTTTAGGTGTGGTGGTAATATATAAAAAAATTTAAGGAACTTTTACGGAGAAAAAACAAAAGGTGTGCTGATTTTTATAAAAAAAAACATAGTTGTTGGAAGAATTTTAGGAGAAGAAACAAAAATAAATGTTGATTAGTTATAATATTTGTACTTTATTTGTTGGAAGAATTTTAGGAGAAGAAACAAAAGTAAATGTTGATTAGTTATAATATTTGTACTTTATTTCATTAAAGTTTCAACAAGGAGCTACGAACAAATAAAGTTACACACCATCATGATCAAGTACCTTTAGCAAAATTTTAATTGCACGAGTTAGATTAATAATAATTATTCTAAGAAATAAAGTTACATACCATCCTAATTACCTTAATTCTCTATTAGTTCGGTTTTGTCTTTTTTTTTTCCCTTCAAATTATGCATCAGGAAAATGTGTCAACATTTTAATATTCCACATTTCCTTGTGATTAAATTCTCTCCTTATCTTTTTTTTTTAAAGAAGACAATTATTCATTAAGCTTTTACTGAGTTAACTGATTTAAATCATAAAAGCTAAAGTATTTTAAAAAGAGTTCTTGTTAGGATGTGGAGTACGATAAAATACCAAACCAAAGTTTTCGAATTAAACCAAACTGATTCGTTTGGTATTCAAGCAATCTAGTCTGAGCCCGAGTTGGAGCCAACTCTGTTCGGTTTCTCTCGTTAAACAATCCTAATCTCTTCACTCTAGTGTCTCACACATAGAAGTTAAATATATCTTAATATTATATTATTGTTAAAAACATTATGACAAGTAGAGGTGTTTTTCGGGTTTATTTATTGAGTTTCGGGTTTTTCGAGTCGGGTTGTTAGGGTTTTTTGTTAAGAAAAAGTGACTTGGTAACCGGCTCATTTAAAATTTGGGTTGTACGGGTTTGGGTTATTTGGGTTAGTTCAGGCCGGATTATTCGATTTTCGGATTTGGATGTCGAACCGAAAACAATGTATTCTTTTCACAAATATCATCAAAATTCATAAAGCTATTAAAAATATCATCAAAATTCAAACATCATTTAACGATATGGTATGATAATGTTTAAGTCCCAAAACTTAATATTTCCAAATACCAAACACTCCAAACCAAAATGCATCTATAAAGAAAAAGACAATGAATGTTTGGGTTATTTAGGTTTTTGGTTGGGAAAAAATGACCCGACAACTGGCATATTTAATGTTCAAGTTAATCGGTTTTGAGTTACTCGGGTTTGGGTTTTCAGGTATTCTCTAATTCGGGTTCTGATGACTTTAAATTCATGTCAGTTTTTAAGTTTCGGGTAAAAAGAACAGCACTAATGCCAAGTATTCAAGTTCATACATTTCTAGACAATCTCAATAACAACCAATTGAAAACACACACAAAATTAATCCATATCCATACATTTCATTAAACTAAAGTCTGATTTCACATCAAAATAAAACACACTAAGGGCATGTTTGGCTTAGCTTATAAAAGTGACTTATGACTTTTTGAAACTTTTCCCCTCACGTACATCCTTATTGCCAAACACATTTTGAAGTTTATGACTTTTAAAAAAACCAATAAATTAATAAGTTGTTTTAAAAAGCTTAGCCAAAGATGCGCTAAAAACATTTGTTAATGTCATTAACCTATTCCTGATATTTCTTAAAAAGCAAGAGCCCCGGTTCGCACCCGGTTTCCAATGAGGTTCGGGTTTGGAGTTAGCCTCGTAATTCGTTCAATTACATTAATTGTATGAGCAGATAAGAACGACCACCCACTTTCACAACATTTTCCTCTACAAGTACCTCTCTTTTCTTCGCCGCCTCCACACTCACCACCACCACCCGATCTTCAATACACTTTTGAATCTTATTTCAATCCATCAAACTGGCGATCGATCACCCAGAAAACGCCAGTGTCCTCGAAACCAAACCCAAAAACCGCCGTATTATGGTAAATATCATACAAACTAATATTATTTCATATCTTTTTTGAGGTTATTGTGTGATTAATAATAATAATAATAATAATGATAATGTAGGGTGCCGGAGGACCTGATGAAGAAGAACAAAAGTGGCCGCTATGGTTGAAGCCTATGCTTAGAGAAAAGTTCTTTATTCAATGTAAAGTACACGCCGATTCGCACAAGTCGGAATGCAATATGTACTGCTTGGATTGTACAAATGGTGCTCTTTGTTCACTATGTCTCAATCAACATAAGGATCATCGTGCCATTCAGGTCCGTTGATTCTTGTTTTCTAGTTGGTCATGTGGTTTTGATCGTTTTTTTCGGTTTTGGTAGACGCACACAATTTGGGTTTATTCAGTTTTTGAATTAGTTTAACTTTAACTATGGTTCTAAAACAAGGTCCCGAAAGCATTGACAAAGCTTGAGATATTTACACGGGGTCGAAAATGTATGTATCCAAAAGTTTTTATAGAACCGGGGTCGGAAACGTATATATCCAAAAATTTCTATACGAAAGCTACATATAAAGTTCTGGGGTGGGGTCGGGCTTCGTCCCTGTCTGTACTATCAATTATCAATTAGTACGATTCTGACCAAGGACCTCCTAGCGACTTTTGCGACGATCTTTTATCCATTGAATGTTCACCATTTTCATATTTATTTTGTTTTTTTTAGAAACTTAAAATGAATGAATTTGCAGATACGGAGGTCATCATATCACGATGTGATTAGAGTATCCGAGATTCAGAAATACTTAGATATCGGTTCGGTTCAGACTTACGTTATCAACAGCGCAAAGGTTGTGTTCTTGAACGAACGGCCGCAACCCAGGCCTGGCAAAGGGGTTACGAAAACCTGCGAAGTTTGCGACCGAAGCCTCCTTGATTCTTTCCGATTCTGCTCACTTGGTTGCCAGGTAGTTTCAATAATTCATAATGACCACATAATTTAAATAAAAATATATTCAATACTCAATCGTTTGCTTAGTTGACTTTAGTTGATGCGTGTAGTTTTACACTTTCACAAATCGTAGTCACTTGCCATATTTTTCGGCTATTGTAATCACTTCTCTATTTTTTACTATTTTCCTTCGGGCATTGTTAGTCTCATGATCTTTCATAGATTTGAGTCTAGTTTTGAGCAAGGTTTTAAAACCGGTTTAAACCAGCCGGTTGAACCAGTTAAACCGGATGCCAGAAGCTTACCCGACATGAATTATACCAGTAAACTAAGGGAATGGTATAAAAGTTGTACCGTCAGTAAATTGGGTTATACCGGTATAACTGTATCAAGACAAGGTTTAATTTTGGATTTTTAATCTTTTATGGGCTAAAAAGGTGACGATTTACTTTTTTCGTAAAAACCAAAAACCTAGCGCCCACAATCCACATCGATCATTGGGTATTTTTTTTATGTATTAACTTTTTGAATATTTTATATTATGGAATCATAGTGGTTTTGAATTACCTTTTTAGTTGAAATATTAACTTTTTATGTATTAACTTTTTGAATATTTTATATTATGGAATCTTAGTGTATTTGACGAATTTATAAGGTTAATTAGTCAACCAAGCTGAACCGCCTGGTACAACTCGGACCGGTTGAATCGTTTCTAAGCCTAACCCGGTACGATTTAAAAACCGCTTTTTAAAACATTGATTTCGAGCAAAAATGCTATGGGTTGAGCAGGGTTTTATGACACTAGACCTAGCATTAATTTTTTATATATATTGGTGCAGATAGTTGGGACGTCAAAGAATTTCGAGAAGAAAAAACATTTAACGACGTTGGCTATCTCCGATTCCGAGGATTCTTACAGCAGCAACAGCCGCCACGGTCGGAAAAAACAACATTCGGGTCAACAGCTTCACTCCGTCAACGCCACCACCAACCGCCGGAAGCTTCCGGACGGCGAAGAGGAGAAAGGGGATACCTCATAGAGCCCCAATGGGTGAACTTCTTATAGAATACTAAATCAGTCAGTCAACCCCCTCTTCTTTTACTTAATTATACAAAAGGTCCCTCATTATACAACACCGGTGCTTTTTACAAAGGCCTGTGTTTGTATAAAGAAGTTAATACTTTGATAGTAAATTAGTTATAGTGTTGAAAATTTGAAATAGAAGGGCCACAAAATGTAAAAAAAAAAATAAGACAATGTGGCGAATGTGTATAAGTTTATATAGTTTTGCTTGTAGGAAAGTATAGAAATAAATGGGTTATATATGTCAAGAATGTAATTATGTTTTTGTTTGACAATACAAACAATTATGGTTGTGTTTAAATGTTTATAACATTATTGTATGATTTACATTGTGAATCAGTGTTTTAAAAATTGGTTCAAACTGGCCTGTTATACTGGTTAAACCATCTGGTCGAATTGGGTAAACCGCTTGATACGACTGGTTGAACTGTCTGATACACCTGATTAAACCGTTTTTAAGCCAGATCTGATACGGTATAAAAACCAGATTTTAAAACATGTTTGTAAAGTGTACAACTTTTATTGTGATCTTTATGTGTTGATAAAAGTTATAGGGGCTAAAAAGGAAAGAAAGAGTGAATGTACTGATGGTGATGCATGAAGTACAAGTGTGCTAAAAGGGGGTGGGGTCATGTGGTGGGATGAAAAAAAAGGCTGAGTGGTGGAGGGATCAAGTGGGGAAGGGGGTGTCGGGTTGTGATTGGTTGAGAGAAAGTGACTTGTCTTTGTTTGATTGATTTAGTTTGAGTGAATTGGCCAAAGTGGTGATTTATGGACTTCTCGTGTCTTAGTCTCTGTCATCTTCATTCTCCGCCGTCTGATCTGATCTAATGATTCTAATCCATGTGTTTTTCTTGGTTTCAAATGTTATTAGGTTGGGTGGTGTGGAATAGCGTTCCACATCCACATCAGCTATAACGCCTTGATGGCGCCCCTCTTTCATCATGCGGGTGTCAAAGAGGGGTACCAAAGGGGCTCTTGTGAGTGTAATGGCGAGCGTTAATGGGAGAGGCTTTTGTGTGAGGACATCTCTAGTGGTTTCATCCGGTGATATCAATGACCAATGTGGCGGATCTAGAAGAAAAGGTCAGGGTTATCCTAAATTTTTTTTGGACCAGGTGTACTCTAATATTTGCTTAGGCCGGTACCCGATGTATAAAATGGAGAAGATCTTTTTTTTCTTTTTTGCACTAATATTACACTTTGCCGACAAAGTTTAGGGGTTGCACGAGCTATCCCTAATCCTATACTAGATCCGCCTATGATTATGTGGCCATCAAGAGGAAGAAATCTGTAGGACGAACGCTCATGAATGATGAGTGAGAGGGAGGAAGTGTATTCGTATGAGTTCATAGGACGAACCCGAGACTCGGCTTCCTTCGTGGGCCATCTCATTCATGATGCTTTGAATTTTAAAGATAAACTATCAACCCTAATAGTCGAACACCTATCTTTGATTTGTTTTCTAAACAAAAATAATAATTCAAAGATGAGGGGTTGTGGGGTCTGACTTGAAGGATTGTTCTCATCGTTGGTTGATTATCAGAAGGTACTATCAAAGGCGTAAAACGTTCTTGTATTTTTTTTTCTAATAATCACAAAATACTCATTTGTAGCATGGTATATCCGCATGAATAAATGACTTATGAATAAATAAGTCGTGTGTCTACTTTTACTCGCTAATAGCACTCTTTTCTAACAATAATGTGTTACGCTAACGTGACGCCACACTATATTGCATATATACTCACTTATAGATTATTATCTACGTATTATTACTCGTATATAGATTAGCGATTTAATTGTTACTGCGTATAAAATGAAACTTTGTAGGTTTAAACTGGCAAGCAACCATAAATTCACGTATTTTATGACTATATGCGTGAAAATTTTTTCAAAATACTTTCGTGATTTTATTTTTTCCTTATTCATAAGACACATAATGAAATATTTTGAACATGTATATATAACTTTACTATACAAAAGATGACATGCATATTTACATGTTTACTGATTGTGCATATATACTGAACAGACTTGTACCAAAACAGAAACAAAAAATGAATACTGATAACGGCATCGATTTGGTTTAATTTGATTTGGTCGGTATCAGTTCGGTATAATATTGATACTTGGTAAAAAAAATGTTTATCCCTAGTTCATGAATAAAGAAGTAGTTTATTTGTATAGAACTTTGTTTTCATGAACAAATACAAATAATATTAACAATTTTAAATAAATTACGTAGCAAAAAATATTTAATTAACATAAACGTAAAATACCAAAAAATTGAAATAAATATCTAGTCTATATTGTCGCTACATAACTATATTTCGTTGATTAAAAAACTTACTTGATTTGAATACATAACCATTTTTTATTACTTTTTAAATTAACAATAATATTAACAGTTTTAAAACAATTATCTAACAAAAAAATATTTAGTAAATATAAATGTAAAATACAATGTGTGTGTATATACACACATAGTTTTTATCCTCAAAATCACAAAATTACTAAAGATAAACTTGATTAGGTGTAAATTAGACTAATTTTAATAAATGTCATTTTCAAGCAACAAAACGTGATTCTCTTTATTCATGTTCAAAAACAAAATGTTTTCTTTGATCTTATTAATTGAATGATGATCATTTGAATTCTCAATTATATTGTAAGTAGCGGATCTAGAAAATTCTTATAAGGGCAACATTTCAAAAAAAATGGGTAACAGAATCGAAAAAAATGCCGAAAACGTCAAATTTTTCTAAAATTTACTTAACCATTGAAACATCAAGTGGTACCGGGGGCTACCTCTATTTATTAGTTATATCTGCCGCTGTATATTGTAACATACCATTTTACGTACCAACTGGTTTGGTACATTTGTTCAACCAGTTTCACTATTAACTGATCAGTTTAAGTGAAGGTGGGTTAAAATAGACATAACCGACAGCAACTTTTTGATCCGAACGAATTGACCAATTAGGTCATGAAAACGGTTCTTTTTAAAAATTGTTTATAATTTTTAAAAATCTTTTTTTTTTCATTAGATCAACATCAAAACCTAACATGATAGTAATGACAAGGCATGGTACTCTTAGCATTTCATTTTTTTTTATTTTATTATGCTAAAGAAATATCCTAACTAATGACCCCAGGAAAAAAAATGACAACTAATTCTATGCAACATATCATTAAATTGATAGTTTTTCACTATTAAAGATAAAAGGCAGAAAAAAAGATATCCATCAATGGAATATATAAATGTGAGTGATTAAAGTTATATATATATATATATATATATATAAAATCACTCTTATTAATTGCGAGCTAAGGATACGACACTGACGTTACATAAAATTAAGAAAAAAAGTCTACATCAATCCAACTCATCTACTATTCTATTATTATTTTTTAGTGTTTAATTAAGTTCACCAATGCTCGATGATTATACACTTACTAAAATTAATATGTGGATTAGTGTTTAATTAAGGGTCATTTTATTTACACCCCCTTTTAATAATAATAATAATAATAATAGGATTATAGTAATAATACATACCTTGATGATGGATTAACATTGACTGAAGTTGCTTGTAATTTTAGAGGAATGATGTCCAGGTTTGAGATTCAACGAGTGCATTCCACATTATATTGAAGATATCTCAATTTTTGGTTCATAAAACATAGAAAAATAAACTAAGTCCACATACGACCCCCCCTTATGACGGAATCGTTAAACCGTAAAAAGAAAATAAACGTAAAAACATTGAACCACGCACACATGTGCATAACATTTAACTCACAGCATTTAGACCGAAACGTACAATATTTTCGTAAAAAATAATAACTAAGTTGAAACGATCAAAAAACTAATATAAAAAAAACTAAAAAGGTAAAAAAAAATAAAAAGATGCCTAACATAAAAAACTAAAAAGGTAAAAAAAAAATAAAAAGTTTAAGGCTTAAGTAATAAGCTTAATAATAATAATAATAATAATAATAATAATAATTCATTACTAATAGTAAATAATAATAATAACAAAAAGACAATAAAATATAATAACAAAAAGACAAAAAAGACTAAAAACAAAATGCTAGTGATTGATGAATGTGATATTTTATAAGGGGGGGGGGGGGGGGGGGGAGTAATTAGTAGAAGAGGGGGTGTAAATAGTATCACCCTTAATTAAGTTCACCAATGCTCAATGATTATACACTTACTAAAATTAATATGTGGATTAGGATTTTAACAACTTTATAACTTTCTGTTTTATTTAATAACCGGATCATAGATGTTTAACCAATGGTTGTATTATTTATTTTTTTATATTCTATTCGGTTATCTTAAAAAGAAAACTTAAAAAATAAAGTTAAAATATAAGAAAATCATGTTGTTTAACAACCTTGCTTACATGAAGTTTATCATTGGATGCTTGAATGGTTTAGTTGAAACCAAGGATCTTTTTAGCGGTAAATTTATATCACTATCAGAACACTGGAGTATCATCGTGTCACTAGCAGAATCACCCGATCATATTCATCTTCACTAGGCTATAATGTCTATACACCAATTCAGAAGGAACCTAATAATTCTGGGAAAAACCTCTCTTGTAAGAATCGAACTCAGAACCTAATAGTCTCAGAATCTTATCACACCCCGAAGATGACACTAGGCTATAATGTCATAAGCTTTAATTGAAATAGAGTGATTACAGTGGTCAATGACCCTCTCTGTATCCGTTCATGGTTTACCAAATTTACGGTGCACAATTCAAGGCCCGTCAATCTTGACGCAAATTATGTACTTCGTCATTGGATGAACAACATTGCGATTAACCTACATCTTATACATGACGAAATTCTACCTCATTGTTTAAAAAAAATCCATTCCGAGCTCCGATTCACATTGTCGTTCAGCTTGAGAATGAGGATAGTTCATATTTCTCATGTCTTGGGTCAATTCTATGTACCTATTAGTCGATATGATATCGAGTGGACTAGTCTCTTAATTACGAGTTATATTATAGATTACTAAGATATTTAGACTTTTACGCATAATGATCTCACTTATACCTAATGTCATTTCTAGTTATAAACTTACAATTTATAGGTCTAAAAAACATGAATGGTATTTTATACTCTAAAAATATTGAACCAATAAATCAATTCAGTTTTTGGTATATATTAAAAACTTTATAATATCATATATTATACTTTTAGTTTTAGCACGGTTGGGGACCCAACTTGCCAAAGAGATGATGTCAATAGATTCAACTCTATTTAATATATTAATTACTTTTTATAATGGATTAAGTTACCTCAAATTCATTTTCATTGGGCTCGAACCCTTTACCCAAAGACAAGCAACACCACACTAATATGTAACTCTAATAATTTTGCCATGCAAATTGAACCCAACCCCCAACCTCTAACATTTTAATTACTTAGTTTAACAATTTAGAAACTTTAATGTACACATATACTAAAAGGGTGTTTGTATGACGTGTCAGACACTGATAATAACGTAATATGTTAGTTTGTTTAAATTAAAAAAACTATATAAATATTATACTCAAACTAAAAAAAAACCGTTGTTTTTTATAGCGTAACCTTTTTTTTTCTAAAAAGTTGTTAACGTATGAAAAAGTTATAGTCATTTAAAAATCGTAAAGGGAAGTTTGTTTAAACTTTATCAATCTATTATAAAAAAATTATGATATATATTTTAAAAGTTGTTAGTACAAAATGTCACATATTTATTACTTTTCTTTTTGATGTAAAGGGGTTAAATCAACCTCCTTTTTAAATAATATCTTTAAGCGACTTCGCTTCTTTAATGTATCAAGTATTAACTTTTATAATCTCCCTTCTACCATGTATATATACAACTCAACTATATGAACATAAAATATATGGGATGTGCTCACTTAAATCATATTATAATAGCCATTAAACATCATCATACACGTCTTATTCATTCAAGTAACAAACAATATCATAAATATATGTTCAACTAATGCTAAAAAGAAACCACATGTCAGTTTCTTATTGGTGTAGCTAATTGGACTTTAACATTAACTAGTAGATTGGTCTAAACCGTACATATCACTTCAAAGGAGATGCATATCCCTATCCCATGTGATAAGAACCAAAACGATAAACGCAAAACACAACCCCTTGAGAATGCAAGTAATTACATGATTTATGCATTATTAATAGGGCCGTAAATAAACCATATATTTGGCGAACAGTTCGTGAATCGTTTAGCGGGAAATTCGTTTGTGTTTGTTTATTTATTAAACAATGAACACGAACAAGAAATTTCGTTGGTATAGTTAAATGTACGAACATGAACAGAGACCATGTTCGTTCGTTTATGTTTGTGAACGTTCGGTAACGTGTTCGTTTGTCTTCGATTGATCATTAGTGTTTTTAGTTTTTATATATTTTATTTAAATACTTCAAAATTCCGACAAGTAAAATAATTGATAAGTGTTGGTGTATAAGAAAATACTTGTTTGTGCTAATTTGTGCTCATCAACGTTTGTTTTCGTTCGTTACCTAAAATTAACAAACAAACACAAACGAACACGAACAAGTTCATTTCCTTAACAAACTGACACGAACTTAAAATCTCGTTCGATAAGTGTTCATAAATTGTTCGTGAACACATATATTTCTTAACACACGAACAGAAACACAAAAGAGGTTTTGTTCGTGTTCGTTCGGTTCGTTTTCAGCCCTAATTATTATTGTTTTTTATGTCAAGGAAAAAAAGCAACGCTACTTATAACATAATATTTCTGAAAAAATAAACAAAGAATACAGACTTAATGTATTGATTATATTGTAAGAAATAATAGAGAGAATAAAAACAAAAATAACATTTGAGTTGGCACAAAACATTTAATGGACAAACGTGTGCATTGAGAAAACTTGAGCCATGTGACAAGTTTGGTTTAATTAAGCACATACACAAGTTCGAATCCAATCGCTTTTAACCATTCGTTTTTGGTATCATGAATAACTGTAAAGTTTTTTTTTTAAATAATACGTACTGGCTTGGATGAGAATGGCTTGAACCAAACACGCAAAGCAAGATGGCGAGTATAAGCATGACAATGCGATGAGTACATGCATGACAATGCTAAAGAAGTATAGAACACGAGAAATCACGTGACTCGTCAAACCCCGCAATGAAACCCTTTTGTGGCTATGTCCAATGATGTTCTTATAACTGGATGGGTTATCAAACTGGTCGCCATATTGATCTATTGGCCACACTAGTCTTATGAATCAGTTAATTTCATGCATTAGTTAAAAATTAAAACAAGATATAAAACTTTAAAAAAACTACTTTTAGTTTTTCTGTGGATTTGAAATTTTAGTAACATTTGAAGATTTAGATAAGAGTTAATTATTGTTTTCGTCCCTGTGGTTTGTCAAAAATCACTATTTCAGTCCATTAGTTTAAAAATTGCGATTTCAGTCCCTGTGGTTTCACTTTCGTAACCATTTCAGTCCACCTCGCAACCATATCAGTACCTGTACTTTCAGAATAAATGGATTGAAGTGGTTACGAAAGTGAAACCACAGAGACGAAAATAGTAATTAATTCCTTAGATAAATAAAACAAAAAGTCTAAGCTAGTCAATGAATCTTGAGATTTATTTGAATAACAGAAAATAAAAAAATTTGAAATGTTGTCTGATCACTTGGTCTAGTTCAACCGGTCTCCCGGCAATGGACTATTCACATGTTGACTTTTCACATAGGCGTAACCTAGTCAGTAGTATACTTGGTTTCCTTCTTGATTGGTCTGGTTTAAATCACGAAATAGAATATTGGTGTCCTCTCACATAATTACTGTTTATAAAGTCACATCAAAGGTTACAAATGCTTGAAGCACTCAGCGCAAGTGATTTCAACCTGAATTTTGACTACAAAATTAAATATAGAATTCATATTACACTATGGCCCCTTAATTTTAATTAAACTTATGATTTACACCCTATACTATTCCTTTGTTTTGTTTTCTTTTTGCCTAGCAAGGTTATGACATGTGGCACACTCGCATTCTTATTTATTTTGTTTTTCCTTTATAACTTTTTAAATATGTTGTTTATTAAATTTTGAACATAACGTTTCGGCATGCTTATATTTATCTACATTTCAATGTAAATTTCATTCAAAACCAAGCTTCTGTGATAATATACAAGTAACCAAAGGTCAACTTATTTTTATTATTTTCTTCTTAAATACTTTAGAATATAACATTTTACAAATTTCATGATTTGCCGTTTCTACATACTTACTTTATCAACATTCCGGCGTGAATTTTTCTTCACGAGGTAAATCCTTTTGTAAAACCCGTCAACAGTAGTTCAGCACTTAATGGTTCAGACCTCTTACTGGTTCAACACTTAATGGTTCAGACCTCTTAATGATTCAGTACTTAACCATTCAGAAGTTGCCAAACAGCCCCTAAGTATGTAGAAACGGCAAATCATGAAATTTGTAAAATGTTATATTCTAAAGTATTTAAGAAGAAAATAATAAAATAAGTTGACCTTCTCAACGGCCCATTGTTAGAAGCCCATTCTAGATTATTGGGCCACATCCCACCCAATATATCACAAATCCAACACAACACAAAATGCTTGACAATTTTGTTTATTATCCTGACTGACTCCTGAGCTTGAAAAGGGATAAACAAACATGGCGGCACTTGAATCACTAAACCTCTCATACTTCCACATCTCATCTTCTCCAAACCCACAATTACAATTCCCCACAAAATCAACAAATCTTGCAATTCGAGTTCCCATTTCTACCCCCAAAATCATCCTCAAACACCCTCTTCCAATATCAGCAATCCAACAAGAACTTTCAGTAGTAACAGAAGAAGATGATGAAGAAGAAAAGGGAGAAGGAGAAGAAGAGAAATTGGAGCAACCCCAGAAAGAAGATAACAAAAGGAAGCTTTTTGTTCTTAATCTTCCTTGGTCTTTTACTGTTGTTGATGTCAAGAATTTCTTTGACGAATGTGGAACTGTTGCAGATGTTGAGGTATAATCTTTATATTATGATTTTGGTTGAAATTATTATTATTTATTTTGTAATTTTTTGGTGATAGATAATAAAAAGGGAGGATGGGAAGAGAGGGTTTGCGTTTGTTACAATGTCGTCTGGAGATGAGGCTATGGCAGCAATCAAGAAATTTGATTCACATGTAAGTTGAATGCAGAATTTTGGTGCTAGAGCTTAAAATATTTGATGATATCCTTCATTTGGCCTAAATGAAGTAGTGTTTGTGTTCGTCGTTTTAATTTTAACCAAACAAATGAAATGAACGAACGGACAAGAACATATTTTCTTGTTCATGTTCGTTCGTTAAGAAAAGGAACATGTTCGTGTTCCTTTCGAAATTTTCTAAATGAACAAACATCAACGAAGGAAATGATAGTGTTCTTGTTTGCTTTTTAGTCAAATACCCGAGGCTTGGTTGAATAGTTGTTAATGGCAAATAGTGATAAGCTACCTATATGCTAAATAGCGAATAGCTGTAAATAGCGGGCGACTATTTTATACACCAGAAAAAAATATTAAAATTTTTTATACGAATATTATATCAAAATATCCTGGTATATATATATATATATGCTATTTTACATGTATATTTAACAAAAAACTATAATCCAGCTATTTTATAGCTATATTTAAGAGTTAAATGCCATTTTAGTCCCTGTGGTTTGGGTCATTTTGCGAGTTGAGTCCAAAGGTTTCATTTTTCCCCTGTGGGTCCAAAAAGGTTTCATCGTCATCATTTTAGTCCACTGCGTTAACTTCATCCATTTTTTCTGTTAACGAGAAGGGCAATCCGGTCATTTTATATGGCCGAATTGCCCTTCTAGATAACAGAATTACATATAAAATGACCGAATTGCCCTTCTCGTTAACAGAAAAAATGGATGAGTTAACCCAGTGGACTAAAATGGCAACGATGAAACATTTTTGGACCCACAGGGAAAAAATGAAACCTTTGGACTAAACTGGCAAAATGGCCCAATCCACAGGGACTAAAATGACATTTAACTCTATATTTAATTGCTATTTATATTAAAAAAATAAAAAAAAAGTTTCGCTATCCATCGCTACAACCCTAATAGCGACACGAGACCTATACGCTATGTAGCGCGGTATAGCGATCGCTATTGACAATTATGCTTGGTTCTAAACTTTGATTGGGCTGATGGGCCAATTAGTATTACTAACAAAATAAATTTAAATGAATATGTAAGCGAACATAATCAAACATAAATGAACACGCATAAGCGAATGTATAAAAAGGAACTTAAACGAACGTAAACGAAAGAATGGGACATGAGTTAATGTTTGTTCGTTTATTAAATAAACGCAGATAAACAAACTTCCCATCGAAACGTTCGCATAGGTTCATTGAAAGTTTGGTTCGTTTACAAGCATGCCTTTATCTGGTTACTCGATTCTCATTTGGCCAAATTTTAGTTTTTACTAAATCATATGAAACATAATTTTAAAAGGGTTTACATATGAATTATGTTCTGTGGAATTCTTGATTTGACTTCCAAAGTCAAACTACATCGGTTTCAGTAGCAAAACCTGTTCTGTATGATTATTATTATTATCATATATAAAAAGTAAAGAATGTCAATAAATTTCATTAACTTTGGGTCACTTGTCTTTCAGGAACTTTTGGGTAGGATTATCAAGATTGAATATGCAAAGCAGTTCAAGAAACCTACGCCTCGATCTCCCGGTTCGCTACACTTGAATGAAACATGCCATAAGTTGTTTGTGTCAAATCTTGCATGGAAAGTTAGGGCTTCAAATCTTAAACAATTCTTTGTCGACTTCAACCCTGTTTCCACCAGGGTTGTTTTCGGCCCATCAGGAAGCTCTGCTGGATATGGGTTTGTCTCATTTGCGTCAAAAGAAACAGCCGAATCTGCAGTATCAACCTTGAACGGGAAGGTAGTTAACCGTTCGGTTTCAAAAGAATCTTGTTGATTACAAACGAGTTCTTGTTCATGGATTGTTACTTTGTGCAGGAATTGCTTGGGAGGCCTATTATTTTAAAATTTAGTGAAAAGTCTAGTGATAATTCTGGAACTAATGCGGATATCAAAACCCCTTTTGACGAACAACCTGGCGAATTGTAGATTATCCGGTTGAGTGTAACTAGTATAAGAAGCAGTGAAGGTTTTGTATTCTATTAGTGATGTCATTTCAAGATTTTTGGTTTGGATATCGATATATCATGCGTAAGTGAGATTAATCATAGGAATTAAGTGTCTAGAATGAATTAGTTATGATTTTTGGTTGTTGTCAGATGTACTTTGCGGTTTGTTAGTTAATCTTTATATATATAGGGCTAGAAATCGAAGGCTAAGAGGCGACTCCAATAACCACGAATCCATCCAGAACTGTAGCCCCCCCCCCACCCACCAAACAAACCCTTTCACCAACATATTTGGAATGGTACCGTTTTCAGCCAACTCCGCCTCGGTTTTCAGAATTTTACTCCAGGCACCCGAAAGACCGCTTTTAGAAGGAAGAAATTTCCCTAGCCTAGTGGTGAAATGTATAGCCTACACAACTTTTCTCCGAAGGCGATTAGGTTCCACCTTGAATCTCCGAACCCATTTTGTTAAAAGACTTTGATTGACGTATTTTCGTCTTTTAACGCCCTTAGACCCAACCTGCCTTTTTCTAAAGGCGCCACGACTTTCTCTCAATGCACCCCACTCATCTTTGCCTTGTTTATATTAGCTCCAACTTTGATAGCAAGGTATATGAAGGGAAGTGTCCCAGCATTGCACTTAATACCATTTGCCACCTCTTTAACCTATTTATGGAATCCCAATCCCATCTTATTGGGTTAACTAGACTTCAAATTTAGTCAACTTTTTTTTCTTGAACGGTGACTTTCTTTTTGAGTGATCTAATGTCACATTGCCTAAACGACGGCCCTTGTCAAGATCTGTCCAGACTACGTTGTCTTAACTGGGCCCGTGCTGGGTTGGTCAGACTTGGTTACGGCATTTCCACGGAAACCGTACTGCCGCCACACGAGTTGCCTCGCTGAAGTAACAACTGGATGAAAACCGAGGTGCGGCTCAGGATCGAACCCCCCTCGGTGGATTTGTCACCATCATTGCCCAATATCCATCCCAATATGACACATGTGGGAATTGAACTTGAGTCTCCATTAGAAAACCCAAGTCTCCTACCACTAGGCTACAAGTGAAGGGATAAATTTATTTAATATAGCAAAGTTTAATCTCTACATTTAATAAGCACAGTTTAATCTCATATTTTTAGCACAATACTCCTAAACGTGTGTGTGTGTATATAATATATATATATATAACTTTGTAGAATAGTAACCAAATTTTAAAAGTGTTCTAATTAGGTCACTCAAGTTTCAAAAGTGTTCTGATCAGGTCACTCAACATTCATTTTTTTATTAAAATTAAGTGTTTTTTCCTCAATTTCATAGGTAAGTGTGGTGATGTGATTTTTTGTTTCTTTTTTCCCTTTCATTTGATGCTAACGTCCAGTGATTACGTGGATTTTAACTTGTTTTTTTAATTTTAATGTAAATGAAGTGTTTTTATTTTTAATAAATAAAATTTCATATATTAATATAATCCGACCCTAGGATCTAATGCTCTATTTTTCTCTTGAGACATGGAAAAAATGACATGACTCGATTTGAATGTTAAGTTATCTAATTGGGATAAAAACGATACGAGTGACCTAATTAGAACACTTTTGAAACTTGGTTACTATTCTATGACATTTTCCCTATATATATATATATATAATATATATATATATATATATATATATATATATATATATATATATATATATATATATATATATATTTGTCTATTATGGGACTAGAAGCCTCAAGAGAAACACATTTCTAACACATATAATTTATACAATTACTTTGTAGTTTATACACATTTTCAACACCGTGATACCATTCGACTACGAGTTCTTTGATATTTAATCTATTGGCATTCTTTTACGTATGCTTGGATAAAAATGCAAAACCTAATGCAAATTATAAAAAGATTCTCTTTATGTATGCTTGGATTAAAAACAAAACCTGATGTAAAGTATAAAAAATAAACGATTTACATAATGTATCTGAAGTAAATCTAAAATTGAAATATTTTGTCTTATGTCTAGTATTTTTGTTTTTTTAGTGCATAGTTTCGTTTATACCCCTGGTTTTTAATAAGTTTAACAGTTAGTCACTCAACTGTAATAAAGTTACTTTTTAACCGATTTACACTAAAACCCATAAACTTTAATAAAATTATCATAATAAGTTTTTAATGAAATTTTTATTATGTGATTTTTTATGGGTTTTGCTTTACTTATTAACGCTTCATGCGAGTTATTATTATCTATGTTTCGACCTGGATTATTGTAATGTTGTTTCTAAACTGAATGGTTGCTTTAAATTGTTTGGTTTTTAAAATCGTCCGACGCTCATCTCTAAATACACCATTGCGACATGTTAATTTAGAATTTCTTTAACTTTGCATTTAAACTGACCGGAGGTTATAAAGGTTTCTTTTAAACCGTTCGGTTTTTTAAACCATTCAACGCTCATCTATAAACACACTATTGCGACATGTTTTATATATATGTTTTGATGTAAATAGTGTATGGTGTAGAAGGCCTGGGTGGGGTTTCCATTCCCAAACCCAAGCCCCACTTCTCATAGTTTCAGAGGAAGATCATAGGATCAAACTTAAAAAATAATTTAATATTACTGATATAATAAAGTATAAACAAACATTCATGTTTAAAATATTCACATATAGAATAATTTAACATTATAAATATAATCTGAGTACGTGGAAGTTTACTACTAAAAAAAGTTGATAAGCTATAGGTAATCCACTCATTTTATGGACCCAAAATATCGACTTTCTCAACCAAGTCAACTTCCACCTAACATTCTCTTTAGCTTTAACCTTTTGACTCCGTGTTCCCTTCGACATTATACCACATCACATATATTTTATATTTTTTTTAACGATTTATACACGCAAAATTACTTCTATATACATAAAATACATCAATCTATATACATAAAATACATCATATAGATGTGAAACAATTTACCTACATGCACTTTATACGTATGTGATAATTTCTTATGTATTCAAATCAACTCCCTTTCTATGGATTAACACATATTGTATGCGTAGTGTTTTTTCTCCATTTTCAATAAGACATATACCATAATTATGAAACATGTGTTCCATAATTACTTTTATATACATGAAATACATCATATAACTATGACATAATTTACCTAACATGCACATGTGTTCCATAATTACTTCTAATACTTTTACATACATAAAATACAACATCATATAACTATGACACAATTTACCTAACATGCACTTTATATGTATGAGATCTTTTTCTTATGTATTCAAATCAGCCCCCTTTCTATGATTAATACATATGTATCAAAACTATATTATATGCATCGTTCTTACTTCATTTTCAGTAAGACAATATATAATAATTATGAAACATGTGTTCCATGTATTTAGTCTTTGAATATGTATTGTGATGGCCAATGAGTTGGTAGTGGAGTGGTAAGGGGGAGACCTGGTGTTCTAAATGATGTAGGTTCGATTTTTGTCATCTCCATTAGTTTTTGCGGCACCTGGTGATGATGGGAGACTAGGCGGAGATCGCTAGTTCGATCCTTAACTGAACGGGTTTTACCTCACCGCACCTAGGCGAGGGTTTTCCCCGGTTCGGAGGCGAGCGTATCCCTATGTGGTAAATTTCGCCAATAGCCATTTTAGAGGATTGTTGGCCGTTTAAAAAAAATATGTGCTATGTTAAAATCCGATGTTCGAATGACTCAAGTAACATTTTATAATACGAGTCAAAATAAGAAAACTCGTGTTTGGGTCGAATTGGGTTGGGTCAGTTTTACCATTATCTATTTAAAGGTTTTAAAACTATTCAATTGATAAGAATGACTTTTAGCTTAGTGGTATTAATGTATTGAATACGTATTTGTGTTTTCAAATGGTAAGAGTTCAATCTCTGAGGTGAACAAAATGGCCTAGTTTTTTTTAATTTTTTTGAACGGCTAATTTCTTTAATCGCCTGTCGTCTGCGGTACTTGAACCTAGGTGTTTTAAAGGTTTTGCATTTGCCAATAAATCACCACCCTATTGGTACTCAAAATGGCCTAGTTTCGTAGTATAATCATAAAGTAGTTGGCATTCTAAAAAATGATTAATCTATTAATTATGATTATATTAGAATATTGTTAAAGTAATTAGTATTTCAAAAGTAAACTAACGTGAAAGGGTGTAATTATTTGAAACGTTGACTTATTTTCACTTAACCTACTATATATTCACTCTTTTCATTAAAACCTTTTTATATTAACTAGTTTAATCACATCTTGAGGTATATACATGGAGCGTTATAGGTTACATGAAATGTTGACAAAGGTTAGTAAAATTGCAAAAAATAGATAAAGATAATCATGCCTGTGAGATGCACCCATGCGTATGGAGTCTTGCCATGGAGAGGCGGCCATGCAAGCCAAAGGAGGTTAGCCTCAAGGACACATAAAGAAGATAAATGGTAGAAGATGGTCTGACAGGTGATGGGAAATGGTTTGCTAAGGGAACACGCCTAAGGGTAAGAGAGGCGCTATGCTAAGGGACTAAGGGTGTGCGCCCAAGAGAAGGGATGCACCCAAGCAGGGCCGGCCCTAAGAATTCGTGTACCCTGTTCGAGCTCGAAAAAACGTACCCTTAGTCCTTAAGGAAATTCGGTATCGGGCTCACTAAAGGTCTAAACCTAATATCGATGGACTAATAACTAATACAAACCATAAGAATAGTTTTGTAAGTGGGCCTATGCTGGTGTTTGTATGAGTATACTCTATTAAAAGAAAATTACATATACATATCGGTTTTTCTTTTTAAACTTACCTTCGAAATATCAGGCTCTTGCCAGTGGTCCTCCCCGCCCAATCGCCCACCCCCAAGGCCGCACCTCCACCCAAGGTAAGGAGCGCACCTAAGGGATCCCTTACTGGTGAAGAAAGATCCCCTTGCGATGATGTAGGATCAAATGCATTTTTATGTTACACCCTACAAGTCCTAGAAGGAAGGACTTGGGAGATGGTTTGTATAATCTGGACGAGTGGACAGTGGTCTGCATGTCCTAGAACACTTAACCTTATGAATCCATCATGTGAAAATTAATAACATGTTTTTGTTAGACCATACGGAGTGGGCGTGAAAATACGACGTTGCGGTCTCTCCACGCTGGCCACACCGGCCTGCGAACGGCATGAGGGCGGCGTTGTGTGTGGGACGGCAACATCTCCACCGGCGTGGAAGGATTTGGGTTGGCGACGTGGCATGTCATGGTTGGGTGTGCATTATAGCCGTTGCCCCCAACGGCTATAAAAAGTACTTTTCAAAAAGAATTTAATTATATCTAACATCACTTCTTTCATTTTTTTATCTTCAAAATCTCTCAACTTTCAGCTCATTTCTCACAAAACTCTCTCAACTTTCATCTCATTTCTCTCTTCAAATGGCGGTGAATCCATGGACCGAGAAAGATGACATTGCGTTGTGTGAGTCTTGGAGCGCAGTACATAGTGACAACACGGTGAATACATACATTGGTCTGTTTTGGGAATGGGTTTTCGAACAGTTTTGTATGCGTAGGGGTTAGGTCTTCGGAACCATAGAAGCTCTTTGTGGACGATTCAAGTTTATTCGTACGAGTAGTTTAAGATTTGAGAGGCTTGTCAACGCTATAGGAAACGAAGATGTTGAGCTCACCGAAGATGACGTCATCCAAGTCGCCCTCGTCAACTATAGGTACACGTACGTCTGTGACTTCAAACACGTCGCGGCGTGACAAATAATAAGATTTTTGGGTTAATTATGTTTAGGTTAACGTTAAATTTTAATTTTATAATGTTTTTATTTTTTTAAATTTATGTAATGTTTTTATTTTTCTAATTATTTAATGTTGCTTTTATTAATATTATTTGTTTAATTAGTATTAATGTTTTTTTAGTTTAATACATTTTATGTAATTTTTAAATAAAGTAATAATAAAAAAGTGCGTGTCACGTGTCAAATACTCTTTCACACTCTTTCATGCCTCATCACACTCCTCCTTTTTTTGCACCACACCACTTTTTAGACTCGTTCTGACGTGGCATCCATATGTCGCACAACACCCTTTCTACAACAACCCCCTCCCACACACACACTATACTCTTAATAAAAATAAGATGTAAAGTTTGTATAAATTTAATTAAGGTGTCTTAAAGGATGTATTTTGAAACAATCATTAATGATGTGTAAAATCTAATTATAACATGAACATTTCTAAGAAAAATCTAATTATAACATGAACATTTCTAGAGTATTTAGTATTGTAGGAGAACATGTTGAGTAAAAATTGGACTTTGGGGGTCTACAAGAAAGATCAAGTGACCTTTCATGAGATATCCTAAACCAGAAAACATACACACATTTTAGTAAGTATGTTTTACTATACCATTGTCATGTCTTACATTCTTTGTTGACTCTAATAGATTACTTGTATTAAACATTGTTCATTTTGACTTGTTAGAGAGTAGTGTCATCTCATACGACACCAAAGTAAGACATAAACCAAAAATGTAATTCATTGATTCACAAAGTCCACGTATAATATATCAATAGAAGCTAGATACGAATGTAATTAAATCCATGAGAATTTAAGTGCATATGATTACGTTGCTTTTGTTTATAGATGTGTTCAATTTTTAGCTTACTGATATATGTTCATATATATAGCTTTCGTAGGAACTTTGTAGGAAAAACAAGTACATTCCGTTGTAATTGTGTAGGAAGAAAAAATAGATTTGTAGAAATTGTGTAAGAAAATTAAAATATATAAAAATTATATAATAAAAATAAATGTAATTGATTTAAACACAAAATTTTAAAACAAAAAAATTCCGTAGGAAATTCGTTGGAAAGTTAAGAAAATTAATTCCATGAGAAATGAGTAGGAGAATTTCAACGAAACATTTGTGCGAGAAATGAGTAGGAAAATATGTAGGAAATGCGTGAGAAAAAGATTACCCACGAGTATAATTCCTACAACCCGTTTTCATGGGCAATCCGTGGTACGGAAATTAACGTGAGAATATTAGCAGTTTTCTAGTAATGATTTTTGGAGAGAAAAGCGCCTCAAGCTTCAAGAGCAAAGAGAATATTTAAATGGTGATGATCATTGAGAAAAATTATTGCTTATATTTAGATTTAAACTTAAAGTAACACACATGTTTATTTTAATTTAAGTAAGACCTATGTTGTTTTAAAAGTTTTTTCATATTTATACATTTTACATGAATCCCATAACCAAATCCTTTTATGAATTATGTTATGTTCTAGATATTTGAGATGATATATGAATGATGGTTAATAGATATAGTTACACTATACAAGATAATTAAATGCATGTTTTTTTATGTAAATATATATCAAAATTATAGTAACATTCGCTTTTTTATATATAAATACACATCATAATTTTGAATTGAGAATATATGCTTGTGAGCACATGATATGTTGGAGTCACACAATAGCATCATTACGTAGATCTACTTGCTTAAATTATTTAATCTTCTCTCATGTAAAATATTAGCCTTTCATAATTATGCACACTTATATTCTCATCCTCCATTATGCTCTTTCCCTTTTCAAATTATCCCCATCAATATCAATATGATAATTAGTTTATGATTCACTTTGAAAATAAACTACACTCCCAAACAAATTAACAAAAGTCAAACATTTAACTTATTCCATTTTAATTTATAAGATGCAAAATTATTATGACAAGTCAACTTAGTGTTTGCTGACCAGTTACGTTTCTACTCTCACTTGCAATTCTATTTTATAAAGCCAAGAAAATCTTATTTTTCCCGGAATGAAAAATTTGTTCTTTATAATGTTGAAATTGTGTTTTTTAACGGCAAATTTAGATCACTAGAATATCGTGCTGCCACCAGCGGAACCATTCGGTCATATCCATCTTCACTAGGCAAGATCTTTGGTCCAAAGCCTTATCCCACCGAAAAATGCCACTAGGCTATAAAGCCATGAACAATTGTGTTTTTTTTCTTATAGATTTGTCAACCGGTATCGGATTCAATAAAATAATTCCAAATCCCCAAAGGAGATTCCTAGCTAGAATAGATATCAAAGAGTATGAAAAAGACGTGAACATAAAGACAGAGGTTACCGTAAAGCTCGTGGAAGTCATTTTAGACTTTAAAATGCCAATGAATATAGGTTCTTGTATTATTGGTTTGATGTAAATAGGTATCCTATGTAGTTAAAAGCGTTATATCTTTGACGCAAACAGTTGTAATATGTGGTGAATTGAACATTAAACCGGTCAAAAATTTTCTCTTTGACTAAATTACACGGTTTGTCCGTTAACTTTACAACAATTTGCACCAAATATACTTTATCTTTAAAACTGCATCAAGTGTCCTTTATTTAAACTTTTGCACACCACATGTTCTTTACACTAACTTTCATCCATTTTCTTAGTAAAGACCAATCATGTACCCCTCATGTAGGGGCAAAACAATCATTTTATCATTTTTGTGTAAAATACATATATTGAGCCTTAAAAATTAATACATGGGAAACGGGGAACAATGTATTTAAAATGTTAAATATATCTTAAAATTTCAATTTAAAATGCTAAAAATTATTTTTTTCGAGATGTTTTTCAAAGCTATTGCATATAAGGATGTGTATAACCTATTCCAATAAAAAATCATTTTTGTAAAACCTTGTTTTTAACCTTTTTATCTGTTTTTTAAGAACTTTTTAATTTTTTTTAGTTCTTGATTTTTTTTTATTAAAAAAGGTTTTTTACATGTATTTGTATGCAAAAGTTCGAAATTTTTTTTAACATGTTAAATGAATTGTTCCTCACTTTTTAGTGTTCCACATTGAACCCTTTATATAGTGGAGGGTTTAAATGCGAAGAAATTCTTTGTGATAAGAAAAAAAAATCAACCAATAAGAGTGTTTCATTTTGATTCATTTAATGTTTGTATTCAATGTTATTGTAATGGTATATTGATAAACTTATTTAGTTCATTAATTCGTAGTATTTCTTCTTAATAGCTATTACATTAAATTTGTAATTTATTTTGAAAAAATATATTTTTTCAAAAAAAAAAGTTAGAGTGTAGGATAAACTACAAGGTGTGTATGATAAATTACGAGATGTGTAAGATACATTACGAGGTGTGTAGGATAAATTTCGACATCTATAGTATAAAATTCGATAATGTGTAGAATATACGTAGGATAAAATTTTATGTGTGTGAGATAAAATATAACTAATTAATTAATTAGAGAAAAATAATTAATGTAAAAAGTTGTAAACTATTTGATATTTTATCGTTATATTGTTTTCTTCTTAAATTGATTTTTTTTCTTATTTGATCCCCTTCGTAAATTGATTTTTTTCTTCTTAAACCTGAGATGTTTTTTTTGCCCTCATGTGAGGGGCACATAACTGGTCTTAATCAAGAAAATAAATGGAGGTTAGTGTAAAGGACTTGTGGTGAGTAAAGAGTTATCATATATATATATATATATTACTAGGTATGTTAGAATCTCATGTATTACATCGGCTGAATAAATATAAGGTTATATAATTAATAGTAAAAAAACTTATGCTTTAAAAACCTCGTGTTGCAGCTTAAATAAACTCCTATATTACACCGATTAAATAAAATATTATGTAATTTGTTAACATATATAATTATCAAGATAAGCCTTTAAAAATGAACTTTGACGTGACAGTATACATTTTGTTAAATCAATTTTTAAAACTTTTTTTTACAACTAGGTAATAATTTTTATATATGATTGATTAATATTATTTCAATGAAAGTGTACTTGGTCTTTTAAATATGTATTAGCATAACTAAATTAACTAAAACTGCAACTATATATATATATATATAAATCAAGAACTAATTCTTGGGTTTTTTTAACACCACCTATTTTTTATTATTATTTTCATATTGGATTTTTACCATTCAAACCTGTGAACCGTATTAAATATTTAATTTTGTTTTTAGAATTCACTCATAAAAAAAATCATTATCATTGTTTTTTTATAAATATTTTAACAAACATAGTTTTAAACTTTATGATATTTAAAGACTTCAATATAAGCTTTTAACTACAAAAATAAAATTATTTAGATAATTTTATTTAAATACGTAAATTTTTATTGATTATGTCAGAGTCCACTTGATAATAAGATAGCATAATATAAACAAGATATATAATAAATATTCATCATACTAAATTATTTTCAAAATTGACAAGTAAAGCCATAAATTAAAATTAAAACTAAACTACCATAAATTAGCAACTCATATATGCATCTAGGTGTTGTAACTAATGCTTGGGAAGTTTTTCAAAAAAAGTTGGATTTTTTGTTTTACTCCAAAAGTATTTGAAAAGTTACTTATAATCCAAAACTATTTGAATTTTTACTTTTAACTCAAAACTTTTCATTTTTTCAAATTTAACCTCACAATATTTTACTTTCAACTTTGGTCCCATATACATTTCATGTTTCGCTAATTTTTCGTTTTACGCGCCATTCTAAATTTTGCAAGTTAGCACGGCACAACGTGTGTGTAGTTCAACGTTTTTACGTTTCGTTTTACGCTTCATTCTAAGTTTTGTGAGTTAACAAGACGCAACGTGCGTGTGTTGTTCAGCATTTTTTACGTTGTCTATTTTTCCCGTTTGACGGATTCGTGAAAATATGCAGGTCCTAGATCGACTTAATTATTATCTTTTGTGTTTTACATTAACGATCTAATTTCTTAGTATTAACATGTCGCAAATTCAGTGTTAATGGTCGATCGTGGGGGTGTGACATTGATACTATTTAGCACAGTTATAGACCCCCGCCGTGACGCGGGGATGCTTAATACTCGTTATAATTATTTATAATTAATTTCATAGTAAATTAATTTAGTTAATAATATAGTAATTCTTTATAATTAAATAATAAGTATCTTATTTCTACTTTATATGAAACGAGTTTTTAGGACCCGTGCGTTGTGACGGAACCCTCAAACCGAACAAAAAATACATGTAAATAACCACGCACGCGCGCTGAGGGGTGTTTACTCACCAAATTAAGAGCAACTAAAAATAAGTAAGTCGAAACTATAACAAAACCCATGTAAAAAATTGACGTCGAAGGGACGATAAAAAGAAACAATTGTTAATACGTCCAAATAAGCAAGCCACAATGTAAAGTAAACACGTGCAAGCAGATACCAAATATTAAGACGAAGAGAAACAATAGAAAATGAAACCTAAACTAAAATTTTGCCATAAGTTATATTGGGGCATTGTTGATGACTTGAGAGTAAAGTACGTGTTATTAATAAAAGTGATCATTTGTCGAAAATGAAAACGGTAAATAAACAGGCCTGTCAATACGACCCACTCATATGAGGTAGTTATTGTTAAATGAAAAAAAGTGTAAAGATTAAAAAATAAATAGTTTTTTAAAACAATAATTATTAACCAAACATGTCTCATATCAGGTTAAAGGGCACACACCACTACACTAATCTACACTTTACTTCACACACCCACAAATAAAACAAAATTAACCATGCAATAAGTGTAAGTATATAGAGCATTAAGAGTGGTAAAAAATAATAGTAAACTTAACACACAAACAAAAGTTACTAAATTATGTAGGGGAAATATCTATATAGGGGAAATTATATAGGGGAAATATCTAAAAATATACTTTTTTAATCTTAATAATGTTTAATATCTCGTAAACAAAATGCAAGTTGATGAGACTTAGAATAAGAACACGTGTCCTTTATTTTATGATTTAGTTGGCCGTTCAAAAAAAATATAGACTATTATATTAGTGACTTGACGATTCTCTTTTATCGCATTAGACTTGGCAAAGCCTATCATACCTATAATAGTTTTTGTCAAACTTAATACATTTTGTTGTAGTTGATATATCATAAATAAATATATAATTATGAAATTAATAACCGGTTACCTATTATAATAGTAATCGGATACACTATATATCTATTGAAAACACAACGTTTTGAGTGGTGGGTTCTCGTCTGTGCACAAGGGTGGTAGTGGGCTCGAGAAAACCGAGTTATGCTGATAAGCATAGGTCGGTGGGTGGAGAGAGAGAAAGAGAGAGATTTTCAACAAAATCACAATTGATAGGCATAGATCGGTCAAGAAGAGTTGAGTTTCGCGAAGAACAACCCAGAGTTCTGGTGGTGTCGGAATTCAAATTTAAACTTGTGAAAGCCTACCATATGTATAATAGTTCATGTCAAATTTAATACATTTTGTTGTAGTTGATATATCAAATAAATATATACTTATGAAGTTAATAACCGCTTACCTATTATAATAATAATAATCAGATATAATATATAAGTTTTGAAAGTTAAATACGTAGTGAAAGAGAATTAAATTTCACAATATATGATAACATTTTATGCCATATTTGATAAACTTTTTTTTTCAATTAATAGCTCCTTGGATACATAATATATATATATATATATATATATATATATATATATATATAAAGTTTGAAAGTTAAATACGTACTGAAAGAGAATCAAATTTAACAATATATGATAACAGTTTATGTAAATTCGATATATTATATATATATATTTAGGGTAGGATCCAAAGATAAGTCCACCCTATTTGAGAAACTTGAGAAGTATTCTGAACCACACGTTTCTCTAAACTTTACGTAATATACAAATATGTAGAGTTTATAATTGACTATATACATATATGTATATTGAATTATACACATATGTATAGTCAATTTTACACTATACATATGCGTATATTACGAAAAGCTTTAGATAAATGTGTGGTCCAGAATGCTTTTCAAGTTTCTCAACTAGCATAGTGCTTCTCACATGATCCTAACCCTATATATATGTGTGTGTGTGAGAGAGAGATAACAACTCATGAAATTTCTAAAAGTTTTTGACTATCCGTATTTGAGAACCAAAACTTCTGGAATTTGAATTTTTTTGCATAAATAGGGGGTTTGAACAAGGAAAAAGTGCCTTTAGGTGGGTTTGGAAAACCTTTTGAACTCTAGGTAGTTCGCTGTTTGAAACCGCAAATTTCTACCAATATTCTGAAAAAGTTTTGTGAAAATCTGAAAAAGTTCTGCCAACTTCAAGTTCGCTGTTTGAAAGTAAATAAGTTGAACAAGTTCGCTGTTTAATTTAGCAAACTTAAACAAGTTTGTTGTTTGATTTAAAGAACTTAAATAAGTTCTTCAATTAGATAACTATAGAAGTTTGATGTTTGAATTATATAACTTATGGAAGAAGGTCGCTATTTGATTTAGCAAACTTAACATATCACTATTTTAAAAAGCATGCACGCATTCATACGCGCAAAAGCATTTATATAACACAAAGATACATATATATATGGCTTGGATCTTGACGAGTATGATCGTATACAAATGAGCCGATCTCTACCGCATTTATACGCCGATGAGAATGAATTACTTGAACAAAAACATGAATGTTAAGAACAGTGATGAAGCTTGAGATTTCCGACCGGGAGGTCGAAAATGTATATACCAAAAATTTCTATAAAACCGGAGGGTCAAAAACGTATACACCCCAAAATTTCTATACGAAAACTACATATTCTCTACTATTGAGAGAAAAGTTCGGGGGGTAGGCTACCCCTTCCGCCCCAACAAAGCTACGCCATTGCTAGGAAAAATAAAAATGGTGATGATGATTTGCTGATTAGATTTCTTAAGCAATGTTATTAAATCGTTATTAGTTTTGAGTTTAGGATGTTCATCAAACGATTAGGCTTTAATTTCATTCTTTTATTTAGTTGTACGTATATCATCGTTAATTTCTGTAAAGAGTATTTTAATTATTTGATCAAATTATTTATGGTTGTAAAAAGTATTTTTAATATATGATCAAATTATTTATGGTTTGTAAATTGTAAATTTGTAATATATTATATCGATTATCACACCCCAACCGATGGCGGAAACATCGGGGTAGTGGCAATAGGAGAATCAGATTGATCAAGAGATTTCATAACAATCATTTCAAAGATAATAATCAACATTTAATATCACATACTATCAAACTCATACAATCCTAAAAACAACCACTACAATTCAACAAAATCTCTTAAACATAAATCCAATTCGATCTCCCCTAGATTTTTATTACAAGAGTTCCAAACATAAACAACTAAACGACTAAACTACGCATAATCCAATGCATCCAAGCTAAAATCCTCAACCTGTTACATATGTTAAAATACAAGTCAATACAATTAAGTAAAGGTGAACATACATGTTTAAGTTCTACTAGCATAATAGAGATAGCATTCGCGAAATAATCTAACTACATATCATGATACACCAAAACACATTACACAACATAGGCTCATTTCTCATGCTAACTACCGTGAGAAGTCTTGCGCGTCCATCCTAACTAGACCCCGTCGAGTGTAAGCCACACTATAGTACCATACTAGCTAAGGAGGTAAGTTAACGAAAACAAGTCCTAGTCACATGTTTCTAGTATCACGTGTTGAGCACATATAATCAGATTATTCGCGTGTGATAAACAATTTGATTTGTGAAGTGATTTTGATAGAAGAACGTGTGTAACACCCAAAAAGTGCATTAAAGCGAAAATGAGCCAAGTATACTCACTGTGGGTGCGTTTAGGTAAGATTAAGGGATCTGAGAGGAGTTGCGGAGAGCGCCAGATCAGCCTGTAAACGAACAGAAGTGCATCAGTCTTCCGAATTGCTAAAACGGTTAAGTCTAGGTTGAGCAGTAGCTAAGTTCGGCCGAACTTGTATGTAAACATACAAGTTCGAGTGAACTTATATGTAAACATACAAGTTCGAGTAAACTTGTTAAGTCTTGGAGAGATTTGAGTCAAGTTCGGTCGAACTTTGTAAGTTTCTTAGTAAACTTGTCAAGTTTGGGCGAACTTGTGGAAAAGTCTTACTGAAAAGACAAGTTCGGGCGAACTTGTATAGTTTCCTAAGAAACTAGACAAGTTCGGTCGAACTTGTGAGGGATTTGGTGAACAGAACCCAAGTCGGTCGAACTTGACCCATATGGGTGCAAGTTCGGTCGAACTTGACCTGGTGTGCTGGTGATTCTTGAGCGAACTTGATGTTTTCGGGTCCAAAATCTTGCGTTTTCACGTCGTTTGCTGAGGAAATCGAGTGCCCATCCCTCCAACCTTAAGCCACTGAGTAAAGCTTAGGCCGGAGAGGTCTTTTGGAGCGAACTTAGCCATTTTACAGAAACTCGGGCTAATCTGGGCGAACTTGAAGGTTCGTACGGGTTAGTCCAGCTTGTGTAAAGTGACGATTTCGTCCTTGTGCTTCCTGATCTGAGATCTAGCTTCGACAACGCCTCGTTCCACTCAAAAGTGATCGAAACATACGTCATTAGTCCGAAAATGGTGTAAAAATCAATACTTTAAAAGGTTTTGCTCAGATCTAGTATAGATCTGAGTGAAAACAGAAGTTTTGATGGAAAAAGATGAAGATTTTCGTAAACAGAAGAGATTTGATGAAAACGAAGGCAATGCCTTGTACAAAATCGTTGTAAACCTTTGTAAATCGTTGATAAACGTTGTTGTAGTTGAAATCGGGTTGATTCTTACTTAGAAAACAGAGGGTTTCGGGTTTCAGAGCTCCGGGCGAACTTACAGCAAGTTCAAATGAGAGAATGGAGCTGAGTATATATAGGAGAAGGCAAAAAGTGGGGCTGGTGGGGTCATGTTCGGCCGAACTTATGAGGTTTTCAAGAGGGATTAGTCAAGTTCGGCCGAACTTGTACAAAATTGTACAAGTTCGAGCGAACTTGAGGTTAAAATGGAAACTCTGCTTTGGCCAGTCAAGTTCGGCCGAACTTGGGGTTACTAAGTTCGAGCGAACTTGACCCAAAAGCTGGGGTTTTCTTCGTTTGTTTCGCGTTATGAGTTCGTTTGGCGATTCGATTCGCATTAGTTAGTTATATTAAGCGTTATAATTGATGTAATAGTGCGATTTAGCGATTCGAGAGTGTGAGAGCGATGCGATAGCGATTGTAACCATACCACAAACACACATAACACATAAATAACATAAATCACATAATTAACTGCGTTTTGCGATGCGATGAGATAAGCGATGCGATTTAATAAGCGACTAGATGCGATAGTAACGTACAATACCATAATTAATTAACATAAATTTTATTATAATTCGAATCTCGGAATACAAAAGAAATACAACGACCATGAACTGAAAATGAAGTAACGACGAAATTTTGGAGTTGTTACATCGATCGTCCTTTTCACATATCTTTTGAAATCAACATCTGATGTAAATTTCTAATACATATACATGCTCTTTTTGTTTAACGAGTTGACGTCAACTTGCACGTTGTGATATCATGTTGATGATGAATGACTTTTGTATCACTATATGAGATGCAAAAATTCTTAAATTTGATTTTGTACGTCCGATAATTCTATGACACAATCAACGACTTCTTTAGATGTGTTGCAAATCTAATCATATGACATGTCATTATGTGACCCTTTTAGTTTCTGTCACCAAATGTTGGATGATGTACTTAACGACGAAACAGGAACCTTATAATTGGGACGCCCGAATATAATTTTAATTTTGGATTCAGTGTTTGTTACTTTCTTTTAACAATGAATGTATTACACATGAAGAACCATTATCATTTTTTAGTTGGTATTTAAGTTGTTTAAATCAAATAGCAAACTTGTTTAAGTTTGCTAAATCAAACAGCGACCTTCCATAAGTTATATAATTCAAACAACAAATTTCATGGTTGTCTAATTGAAACAATGAACTTATTTAAGTTATCAAACAACAAACTTGTTTAAGTTTGCTAAATCAAACAGCAAACTTATTCAACTTACTTACTTTCAAACAGCGAACTTGAAGTTGGTAAAACTTTTTCAGAATGTTGGCTGAAGTTTGTTGTTTCAAACAGCGAACTACCTAGAGTTGAAAAGATTTTCCAAACCCACCTAAAGGCACTCTTTCCTTGTTCAAACCCCCTATTTATGCAAAACATTCCTGGAATTTCTCGTCTGATGTGACGGGAGTTCCGTTTGATTCATTACGACACTCGTTATTCACATCGTGTTTCATGTCCATTGATAGAGTTAAATGCATATAATAAGTCATTATTCAATAAGTAAATAAACTATTGATCATATATATCGCCTTATCACAATTTCTTTAACAAAGAACCATTTAACAAATGAAAGTAACAAATTGCTTTCTATTGCTTTGAATAATACCCCACCAAGGCACCAACAACATCACTCACAAAAACACCAACTTTAATCAACATTTCAACATTTTTTGGTGTGAAGCTGATAATATAAATTTAGACAAAAAGAAGAGAAACAAAAAATTTAAAGGAAAAGGGAATTAACTTGAAGGGAAAAGGTCACCTCCATATATCGCCACATCAAAAGCACATCTTTACTTTAACCCACTTTCCAACTAAGAATGTCTTCTTCATGGATATTTCAATACTTTTATTCTCTTTTTTATATGCTTGATGTGTGACTCCATTCTAACATTTGATCAAGATTTCAATCACTTCTATTGTGTTTTTTTTTTTCAAAAGTTTTTTCTGCTTTGTGTCACTATAGTTGCATAACTTAGAAGTTTCTTGAAGTTAAAGTTCATATAAATACATCATCCTAAATGTTGTTTTTCTTGGAGTTTTTTGTTTGCATGGTACTCTCTTAGGGCTTACATGTTATACAATTATTTGTAGATTCCAAGTTTGTGAATTATGGGGTCTGTGGATAGTCCAACACCATGGGTGCCTTATATGAACAATCAAGATTGTTCTCAACAAATTTGCAGCATATATTGTCCGCAATGGTGTAACTACGCAGGTCTTCTTTCTCCCCCACCACCTTCTGATGATAATTCAAGTGGTGCAACCGGCCTCTCGCCTCTTGTGATCACAATCATTGGTGTTTTCGGGAGTGTGTGCCTTTTGGTTAGTTACTATGTTATAATCTCTAGATTGTGTAGCGTAAATAATGATTCGTCTGAGTCTGAAAGACGAAGAGGGCTTCAAATTCAAGAAACTCCGGATTTGGAAATGGATGAAGATGATTTTAACATGGATGATGATCCTTTTAATCTTGGGCCTTGGCATGTTCAAGGTAAGGGTTTGGATGAGGTTATGATCAATTCAATTAGGGTTTGCAAGTATCAAAAAGGAAGTGGATTGATTTCGGGGACGGATTGCCCGGTTTGTTTAGGAGAATTTCAAGAAGATGAGAAGCTTAGGCTTTTGCCAAAGTGTAGTCATGCCTTTCATGTTCATTGCATTGATACTTGGCTTTCAAATCACACAAATTGTCCATTGTGTAGAGCTAATGTAAGTTGTGCCAATGCCATGTTAGATATTTTGCCGCCGCCTCCTCCTCATCCTCCTCCTCCACCACCACCGCCACCTCCACCATCACAACCACCTCGACACAACGTGGATCTCTCAAGGAGTGTTCCTAGTGATTTAGGAAGCCGAGGTGAAATAATTGACATTAGAGAAGATGAAGATGAACGAGAGGTCAGAAGATCTATATTTATGGTCAATTTGTGTCAAAACCGCGTATCTATAGCTGATATTTTGTTTGTTAATGAACATGATGATATAGAATTGGAAGAACTAGAAATTGGGGATGATGTTGGATCATCAAAACAAATTTTTAAATCAAAAGAATGTTGGATCTTCCAAAAGAGTTTTCATTGGAGATAACACATATCTAAAATGTGGTGATATTAGCCTTTATAGGTTTAAAATACCATTTTCTAGTGTGAGATGCTTGTCCTTGATTGAATGATTTAAGAACTTGAAGGTTCACTTTTGTATATTTTGTTCTTTGCAATTGCCTTAGGGAAATTACATTTATGCCTAATGTTGGAAACCACATTTCTTGGTTTAATTTTTGAGTTATTATTATTTTTTTAATTTTTAAAAATAGATATTAAATTTTTCGCTTTCTGTTCGAAATACTTCTTGTGACATTCAGCAGAATACACTGGTTATATATAAAACTTGAAAAAGAATGGTGTAGAATGTGCTGATACGGATAGTTGCATATGGTTAGTATGTAGTTCAATAGTTGTAGCCCAAAAGTAAAGAATACTCTCGCCAACTTAATATTTTGTTGGGCTGGGTCTAACTTTTCAGAAGTTACACTTACATTCTTACAACACCTTGACTTGTTATACTTAATATTTTGTTGGGCTGGGTCTAACTTTTCAGAAGTTACACTTACATTCTTACAACACCTTGACTTGTTATACAATGCTACTATTAATTTAGATATGATTGTTGTTTATTTTGTATTTTCAAATATCTCAAGTTTATTTTGTATTTTCAAATATCCTATGTCGACCTATGTTCTAAAAGTATCATTTATACATTTGTTGGATATATTTTATGTTATTAAGAAGCTTGAATATTTATATTAAATAAGGAATATTAGATTTTAATAATTCAAACTATTCGCCGTTCGCCACAAAAGTTTCAACTTAAAAAATAACCACTGGCAGTCATAACTATTAACATATTGGCCCCCGATGGACCTTGACTAACAGAACCCTAACGCCGTAGTGTCCGATCGCCAGAAAACCGTTTTTGGCCAAAAAAGATTTCTAAAGGTCCAATCTAAGGTTACAAAGAGGTTTGGGATGAAGGTGTTAAGTTTTTTGGCCAAAAAGTTGAGTTTTCTGGTCAAAAAGAAGTTTTCCGGCAACTTCAATAATTGGGGCTTTTACTAGAAAAAGATTCCTAAAGGTACGTAATAAGGTTACAAAGAGGTTTGAGACGAAAATGTTGAGTTTTCCGGCCAAAAATGAGTTTTCCGGCCAAAAACGTTTTTCCGGCGACCGGAGACTAACGGCGTTAGGGTTCTGTTAGTCCGGTCCATTGGAGGCCAATATGTTAATAGTTGAGACTGCGAATGCTTTTTTTTAAAATTGGAACCATTGGCGGCCAACGACGCATAGTTGGGATTATTAATATTCCATTAGATAATGATGTTTGGACTAAATATAACTTAAACAAGCATCTATAGCTAAAACGATTAGAAAAAATAGGCCCATATATATGAACTTATATATTGATTTGTTGAGGAAAGTGAGCCTTTTTCATCGTCAAAACTATAAGATCATTGTTAATTGTGAACCGTAGGTTGATTAACTAACTATCAAATTAACCAATTAGCGTTATTTAAACATACAGAAGTTGAATGCAAGGTCCTCTCAGAGAATTCGGTTTCTATGCGAGTAGAAAAATGGGTCCATAATTTTTGTTTTTGCCCCACAAATTTTGGGCTCTGTGCGGTTGAATACCTACTGGGCCGTCGCTAATTGAAGGTTTAGTTTATTGTTCTTAGAAGTTAAAGATTTGCGGGTTATTAGCTAGGTTGTTTTCCATTTAATACGATTATCATGGTTTTGTAAAAATAATCAGTCTAGTAATTTTCATAATATCAAGTAGAGATCGAGTTCATATCTTCAATTTATTGTTAGTAGTATTTTAACATCTATATGGTTATTAAGATCATATTTTACTTTGTGAAAGAATATGGCTTTTCAATATGTTTTTCAGCCCAAAAGGATGAAAATTAGAGCAATTTAGTTTACTGTAATTCTGGATTATCACACCAACTAGTTCAAAAAGTATATTCATGTCGATATTAAGGGTCAAACTTTAGTCAAAGATTCACCTTATCCTTAGGGTTTGGTTGTCAGACTCGGGCCAGGTTTGGGTCGGCTTTTATGGGGCTGACTGTGTGAGCTTATGGTCCATCGTAGCTGGAGCCCAACATTATAGAACTAAGCAATTTAATAATATAAGCTTGCTTTTTTAAATCCAATAAATATTTCCATAATTACAAAATTCTTTTTTTTTTAACACCGAATTTCATTAAAAACAATCTAGCAAGAAGCTAGAAAAACATATCGATAAATTACAACTCAAACGAACATCAATCTTTCCAATAAAGATTTTTATTCGAAGAACGATTATTGAGCCACATATACGCTAAAGACTTGACATCTTCCATAATTTTAGCTATGTTCGTTTTGTTGTTCATGAAGATAGCTTCATTCCGCGCCTTCCAAATACTCCAACATGCGGTACGAATAATCGGCGTTAATCGCCTTGTCCTTGAAGGAACCGCGTTTGAAATTGGTATTGATCGGTACAAGTCTCGAAATTCAAACGCAAAGAAATTACAAAATTCTTTAGTTTGGATGTTTTTGGAGATGTTATTGTTATTGTTATATATAATTTAGCATTTTGGACTTCTAATACTTAATTGGAAAGAGAATTGATACATTTTTATTGAAGACACCCAATAAATTATTAATTGGGTATTTTTCACTTTGAAATTTATAAGAGAGTTAATCTTTGCCGGAACCGGTTTTCCGGCAAATCCGATCCATTACTGGTTTTGTGAACCGGATCAATGGGAGACGTTTATTGGTTCGCGGGCTTCGGGTTTCATGATTTTGTTTTGAAGGTGTTGATTTGGGAACTCTGGGTTGTTCGTGAACATGTCACCTAACGTGACGTTTGTCAGTTCATTGTGTGTATTCTTTGATTTTTCATCAAGAGATACATCAGTTACGGGATATTTTAATCGCATTAAAATTGTGTATATGCTTCCTCCGCCAATTATTATGTGATATTAATTAAATAATAAAATAATTTTATTAAATTTTAAAATTGTACACCATGATTCCAATAGTAACACCGGTTCATTCTCGTTCACATTCCTAGGTATTCAAGTGGGTCAAAAGATGGGAACTATGAAAGTTTGGGAATCAATTTTCCCTAATTATAAGAAAAAACTTTCACGTTGGATAGCAAATATTCTCTTCATTGATGGTCGATCGACACCATTTTGCATTTTGGGATTCAAAAATAGTCTATTTTACATTGGAAAGCCTTAGGGACATTTTTTATTTTATTATTATTATTATTATTTATTATTTTTTTTTGGGGGGGGGGGGGGGGGGGAGGTACTGTGGCAACAAGAAAGATGGATTGGGTTGATTTAGAAGCATAGATATGAAGTCATTTTTACATCTTGGTGGTTGATTTAGAAGCATAGAAATGAAGTCATTTTTACATCTTGGTGGTTGATTTAGAAGCATAGAAATGAAGTCATTTTCAAAGCTAAAGACATAAAGTAAAAACCATTTTTCGATACCATTCTTCATTTTTCTTTTATATGGATCGTCACTAATGATAAAAAAGCACAAGATTTCTTGGAACGAGTGGATTAAAATCCCCTCCTTTTTATGTAATTGTTACCTTTCGGTGTTTAGTTAGGGATTTCTTACTATCATCCTTTTTAATACATTATCTTTGCCGTTCAAAAAAAATAGTTTATAATACAAAAATTTCTTCACGTTTTGCTACATATATGATCAAAAAGTAGATTAATAATTTAATATAGATCTACAAAACTCATACAGAATGAAATAAAAGAAACATGAATGAAATATAAAGTATGTGTTATAGAATGTCGATCAAATGAACATGAGATCTATATTTTATAAAGGTTTGAACTGAATAAACACAAAAATAATTGCTGTAACATAAGACTACAACAACTATTAACCAATGGTTTTATAATCAGGACTGGCCTATTGACTAGTCGAACCAGGACCCGCAATAATAAGCAATTTGGTTCACCACTACCGGGCCATCTGACCAGCCGTTTAAGACAGCTAAGCGATGGACCACCAAGCAAGGTTAAGGTATATATTTTTTGACCGGCTAAGTCACATGTTCTTTAATCCTACTCATAAAACATGATTCCTTAATCTCATGGAAAAAGATCATACGTTTTTATCTCACCTTAATGCCTCTATAGTACAATCCCTACAATGACTAGAGATTGAAGGGTGGGATGGTATTTTATAGATATGGATAGAGGGTTGTGCCTACTAAACAGGGGCGGACCCAAGGCTTGAGGCAAGCTTTGGATGGGTGGATGCCCCCCTAATTTTTTTTGTGTATTTTATAAACAAAAATTCCGATTACACCACTTAAAAGTTTGGTTGAACCCTTCATTCACACCATCAGAGTAAATGTAGGAGATAACCTCTGGGTGACACATGTTTTTTTTTTCTTATTTCTAATTTGGAGGGGAAGGTGGTTATGCTCAATGTGACTCTACATCTATGATCATGTACCGCATGTAACAAATGTAATATCACATGATTATGGATCAGTATGTAATTACATTATTATAATTTTTTATTATATATTGTTTTTTTAACCAAAGTTATGCTTATTACGTGATTATACATTCAATATAAAGAGAACTTAATTGTTTTTATGCTATTACGTAATTAGATCTGTAATATAAGTAGTTACGTGATTATAGATGTAATGTTACATAGAGCATTTGAACAACTTGCACATATGGTACATGATTCTAGATTTAGATATACATTGAATATCTAGTACGGGATTTAGGAATTTACTTTTGGTACGCGATTATAGATGTCGTGTTACATTGAGAATTTGTTATCGCTTGCACATATGATACGTGATTTGGGTATTCTTTAATTATGTTCCAATACGTAATTACATACTGGAACATAGTCATTTAACGTTACAAATTTTTTAGCTTGTAAAATAAAAACTTTTAAATATTAAGAAAACTATAACAATAGATTACTCAAATTAAAGAGCACGAAATGCTCGTTAATATGGTGTAATTTAAAAAAAAAATATTAAGTTATAGCCGTTTGAAAATCATAGGAAAGTGGGTATATGAATCAATAATATTGGATTTTACTATTTTGTCATTTTCCTCACTTGTTTCCTTTGTTTTTAGTTACGTGAATTCTATATTTTGATATCACTTAATCTTAACCATTGATTTTGTAAATCTATGATGCACATTGTCTCCTATGTTTTGTATGTAAAGATCGTCTTGTATAATAACTTTCCCCAGTTTATAAGTATCTCATTATTCTGTGTTCAAAGGATATTGAAGTTCTAGAAAATATATCTTAATTACTTTTAAGTGGTATACCTCATAATAAAAGAATCTTTGAGTTAAAATTCTATAAAGTGCATATATTAATGTTTTATCAGAAAAAATCTAGAGTGTTGTTAAAAAATATATCTTAATTACCTTCTAACTAGGATTGTGGATTTTTTTAGAAGATACACTATCCACATTAATAAAGCCCTTTTCGTTAAACAATTTCTTTTACACGATGTATAATAGTTTGTTTTTTTTCACCGTCACGCTAAAAAGTGACTATTATATAGGGGGTGAGTATGGTGCGGTCCGGTTCAGTCGTTTATTGCCTATAATCGAAACCATAATCACACACTTCGGTTATCAAAAATCATAACCATCCGCTTTTAGTTCGGTTATCGACTATAACTGAAACCATAATTGCACACTTCGGTTATCAAAAATGTTAGTTGTTCGGTTTTGGTTAATGTAGTGGCGGTTAATTTGGTTTCGGTTTGATTGTAGGTCGGTTAATCCTTTTTATCCATATACGGAGTTTCACTATTTGAAGTTTCCATCTACATCTACACATAATCAAACAAGTCAACATACATTAATATTATTATTATTATTATTATTATTATTATTATTATTATTATTATTATTATTATTATTATTATTTAAAAGTCAAATAAGTTTGCTTATACTTATGGTTACCGATAAACACACCTGCTTTTCAGTATGAATTAAATTGTTGATTTCATTATTTGTTTTCTAATTTAGAAATAAACAACCATATAGCCAGCAATTATTTGATGTCAAACATCATAGTAATTAGTAAATCTACAAATAAACAACCATATAGCCAATCGTATTTCATTTGTTTATCATCATAGAATTAGTAAATCTACAAATAAACAACCATATAGCTAATCATATTTAATTTGTTTTATCATCATAGTAATTAGTAAATCTACAAATAAACAACCATATAGCTAATCATATTTAATTTGTTTATCAAGTACTTTAGCATATTGTGTAAAATCGTATTTGACCGTAGTTAAACATTTTAACACTAACTTAAAAACCTATGGATTCGGCCATAAAACATTTGGTTTCGTTATTTGCGGTTATGAAAATAAGAATAATCATAACCGAACCGCAACATTCGATTATCAAAAATATAAAAAACCAACCCGTTGGTTATTTCGGTTCGGTTATTTCAGTTATGATTCGGTTAATACGATTTTATGTTCACCTCTTCTACTACATCACTCCCACGTAAACATGAGATCTCACTCATTTATTTTCCCTTTTTTATGTAATGGTTTCAATATTCACTATTAACTAAAATAACATTTGAATTAAATGAATTTAAAAAAATAAAGTAAAGGGCATGATGAGTTTAAATATCATTGGCTGAAAAAACTAACACCACCCCGTCACGCCGGTTCAAAGCGTGAGCAAAGTCACGCTCAAAGGGTCCAACGCCCAGGCCGGAGCCTTATATCACGCCAGTTGGGCCCGAGAATCTTCTACGTTGGTAGGGGCATTAATGCATTACACTTAGCCTTATGAAAACGAAGATGGTAGACAAACTACTTCTTATATAATTGTTATTTAATTAACTTATATGTTTTTATTAAAAGAAGTTAGTAAATGTTTTTGTAACAACATAGATTTATTAGGAAAAACCAATCATCGAAAAACTAGACGAAGTCAAGAGATATATAAGGAAAAACAGAGAGAACCCATAAGACCATAAAGAGTGGTGGGCGTTGTAGTGACATGGCAAACCTCCACGCCGGGAGCGGCCCCCCGTGGGGTGGCAAGGGCGGGGAGATCTCCATTGGCGTGGGGTGCAATTGTTATGGTGAGGTGGTGGCTTTTAATGGTTGGTGAATTTTAAGTTGGTTTTGAATGGTTCGTATTTTTTTAAAAAAATGTCACTTTCACACCCATTCCACTTCATGCTTTTTTTTACCATGCCGTTGACGTGGCTGCCATACAACGCCTATACCCTTTCACTCCGTATAGTCTAATAGATTACCACATAAACATGCACCAGAGCCGAGAACTTTACTGAACTCAATGATCTTGTCAAAACTTTGGACCATTCCTAACAAGTACACTAAAATATAAAAATATCGCACAAGAGTTTTGCTATATATGTAGGTGAGGCGAAGCTAGTAAGTAGCGATGCAGACATGCAACAGCCGCAACTTCAGGAACGAACATGTTAAAAGTGATTACCATGCCTTAACCCTGCCTTTACAACATAAAGCTTTCTTGCATCTACCTCACTTTACACAAATTTAAGCTTCTTTCTTTTCTTTCTTATTCTTGTTTATTTTTATAAATTTATAACTAATACGAAAACTTTTTCAAAAGAATTTATAACATGTAAGCATCTATAACTTCTCATCCTATTTTAAGAGAAATGTTTTACAAGGAAAACGTGAAATATGCTATATATATTTTAAATAATATACGCCCTTAACTCAGTTTTCATTTAATTTGATTTTTAATAAAAACTTGTGCTCGTTAATTAAAAAAAGATGGAATACGCGCTCTTAATTAAATAAACATTGCAGATATGTTTTTTTGACATTCGATATAAATTACATTGAAACAAAGTTGCATTCAAAATCAAGTGTTTTTTTTAAGTGTGTGCCTATTTGCATACCACATTGCCTATTTGCACACCAAACCCTAACAAACCTTACCTTTACCTACGCTGCGTATAGGTCTATACGCAGCGTATAGGCCTACACCTATACGCTGCGTATAGACCTATACGATGCGTATAGTGTGCATGTGTTTCAGAGCCTAATCACCAATCATTGCACATAAAACAAGGGTTTATATACGTTGCGTATAGGTCTATACGCAGCGTATATAAACCATCAGAGTTTTTGGGGTCATTTAGGTGGGGTTGAAGCATCAGTTTTTCCACCAAGTTTATATACGCTGCGTATAGACCTATACGCAGCGTATATAACCTTCAGACTCTGCGTGGATTCGGGGTTATGTTCCGCGCACTCCGCGTTTAACTCCCACGTGTCATTTGTCACGTCCCGTATAGCAATTAATTCAAATGGGCAACCAATTTTTTGCTACCAGCTTTCCTAACTGTTGCTTTACTATGGTGTTTGTAACGCCCCGCGTTTCTATACTTTTTATATTTGGAAACCTTGTATCGTACTTCTATTTTTAGTAAGCGTTGTATCTTGTATTCATCTTTCGTTGTAAACGTTGTAAACCGAGACTATGTGTTTCCACGCTCCTTTGAGACCCCGAAAAATGGACAAATTCCTTTTCTTAGGAACACATACAGGATTCGTCACTACAAAAAGGATAATGGTAACCCCACCATTAACTCGTATTTTATCCATATTATGTTAATCATAGTCATGTTACAATTTTAGTTGTTCATACTTTAAACATATAAACGTATTCGTGGTACTCTTAATCGTAAACGTGTGATAACTTGCAAACATGGTATGTATGCGTAATCGAGACTTAAACGTGAAACTCGTAATCATTAAACTAAATTCGTTACGAAAATATAATTACCTATTCATTTATTTAGTTAATTAATTTAATTAATTAATTATTAAATTAGTTAATTTCTTTTAAAAAAACTAATTAAAATGCTATTCTTTAAATATATTAACATTTAAGATTAAATGTTAATAAATACACACCTATATTTCTTTAAATAAAGTCTTGGGGCTATTTGAGTAATTTGCTGAATTTTAACTTACAGGGACTATTTGCGCTTATAACTGAAAGTATATTGTGTTTAAAACAAAAAAAATAACAAAACTGATGACCACGGGACTCGAACCCGGGTCACCCGCTTCATCAACACGCGCACAAACCACTCCGCTGTGGCCTCCACATCGAATAAATCCAGCCCCACATTTCACTTATGCACGCGTTAAAACGAAGCCTGATCAGCACGACTTGACCCCCTTTCAGCTCGCGTTTTGGCGGGTTTTTGTGTTTTATTTTAGTTTTAAATCATGTTTTAACATTAACTACTTAACTAAAACCTAACCTAACCCTTCCCTATAAAACCCACACACAATCCAAGCATTTTACACTTTCTAAACTCCATCTAATCCCTCTCAAATCACCTCAAAATCCTTGCAATATCAGATTTTCGAGCAGAATTATACATCTTCACAAAAGTGAGTATAACTCACTCATTTCTTAACAAAATCCTTCCATTCTTTTTCCGACTTGCTTGGATTAACCTAAGGATCATTTCCATTGGTTTTCCATGGAAAACCAAGCTCTGGAATGACTAGAAAAAGGTTCCAAAGTGGACTGTTTTACTTTATGTTCTCATAAACTTGTTTAATCTCTTACTTTTCTCATTCATCCTAGTGTTCTTGAACTCCTAATCACATGTATGATTATGAGGACTAACCTAGGTTGTTAAACTTGTAAATAGGAGTGTTTAATCACTCCAAACTTTCTGTTTTTGAAGAGCATTGAGCTCACAAGTGATGCAAGTTCTTAAACTTGTTCATGTGTGTCCATCAAGGAAGCTTGGGCTATCCTAACTTGAGACCACACATCACTTGATGATTTTCATCAAGATCCCAAGTTAGTTTGCTAGACTTAAAGTATCACAACCCCACAAAGCCGTTGACGATTGTCCTCGTGTGCTCGTCGGGTTGTTGAATACTTGACTACTTGGTATCTAGATGACATCTTATCATTCTTGTATAGTATATAGTTCTTGTACCCTCCTTGTTACCAATGGTAACTTTTGTAGTGGTGAACATATTCCGAGGTTCAAAGTGGATGGTTTAACCTCCCACCTCATACTTGACATACATGACACTAGAGGTTACAAAGTGGATTGTTCATCCTCCCACCTCCTACATGATTATAATGATATATATAAATATATTATAATTCTAAAACCGAAACGTTGATAATGAACTTATAATCACCTATCAAGTTATTAAGTTTAACACTAAAGTATGTAATTCCTTGTCACGATTCTAATAGGTCCCGAACCTATGAAATCACATCCAACTCGTAAGAGTTACTATAGTGTCAAGAACGAGTGTTACATCTTAGTGAATACTTTCGTATCATAATACTTTATCAAACTTATTTTTAATCATGCTCGAATACTCCTCATCTCCCGTTGAAACTCTATACTCATACGCCTTGTTTCCTCTTGTAGGATAATTCGGCGTCATCCTTGAACCAACGTCTTCACGGATTGTCAAGTGTAGAAAAGACTTAGCAAAACCGTGAGTACACTCGACCCACTTTTCTTTATAACACTTTTCGGGTGTAACATGTTTCCATATACAAAATCACGAACACTTAAACTTTATGAAACACACAAACGATCCCATATACATGAAAACTTGAATCTTATACTTGATGCTTGTCTTGGATATTCGTTATGCCATGCTTTAGTCATTAACTATTTTTAGCCTTCGTTTGACATGCTTAGCGCTATCTAAATTCACGCATCCACCTCCATCGTGTTATTCGTGAGGTCATGTTAAAACATCGTGATTGCGTTAAGGGTTTGATTATTAGTATTGCATGCCTTGATATTGCTCTTGTATAGATTTGGTTGCCATAAGGATTGTTTAAACTTATTCGTATACGTATGCTATGCCTAAACTTGTGTACTCGCCTTTGCTTTCGCATTGACATTATTTTAAAACATGTTACAGGTTGAAGGAGATGATGCTATGAAAACAATATAGCAAGGGCTAGATACACACAAATTAGACGTTAGGTTTAATATCGATGTATTAATTTTGTTATGACTTTGCAAATGTTATGTCGTTTCTTTGTTTTGTTACATTAATGTATTTGACAATTCTTATGAAATGAAATATGGTTTAATTAATTATTGTCACTTATTAATGTTGTGAGCGATGAGCAATCTCGTTTTCGTCTGTGACAGATTGGTATCAGAGCCATAACTATAGGGAATTAGGTAGAATTGCCATGTTCGACCTAGTCTATAGTTCTAAGTACCCATTGTGACCATTCTTGATTATGCTTAAAACTTTATGCTTCCTACTTTGCTTCTCTCTTTCCTTTTGGTCTTAATACATATACATGGTGTCTTCCTAAGACACTTTTACGCAATACACGTTTGGACGCTTGAAGACACTCGTAATATAAACGAGACGACTCCACTAACATAGGTGTGAAAACCGCAATTTGGTGAACGACTCTCAATCCGCTATACTTATTCTTTTTGCACGCAATTATGCCATCAAGTTAGGAGTGAAATTCAAACCTTGATGGAAAATTTCCAACTCAAAACTCTAGTGGACCCTTACCAACGAATCGGAATTTGCTCTTCATTTGGTAAGTACCAACCACACTTAGGGTACGAAATCGTCAAGTCAGGGGTGAAACCCGCACCTTGTCGATTAAGTCCCATTCCTTGAGCTCCGCTCTCGCCAAAGTCTCGATTTTCCGATTGGTTAGAGACGTGTAGTAACTGGAAGGGTAAAATGTCGTTAGTTGCTTCTTGATGAGAGCATTTTACCTATAGGCCAAAGCACGTTTCTCTAATTCGAAAAGATATTCGATTCACTTTGGAATTGTCGACGATTCTCTACCCGAATCATTCCCATGTTTTATGAGCCTATTCTTTTTATGTGACTCAAATTTTATGTGTTTTAATACTTGTTACCTCGTTCATTTCAAACCGTTACACACTCGCACGTTTATCGCAATCAAAAACAATACTAATCCTGGTGAACAAACTAAATTTATACTCTTTATTTGTATTCATACGTGAGTATACATGTCATACTTGTTGAACTCATGCAAACTATGTGAACCATACTTGATGAACACATGCTTCTTATGTGAAACTTTTGTGAACTTTATTCATACTCATGCATGCAAAACCTATTTTCTTTATTACAATAAAGTCTCATGCTTTTGTCTTGTTTACAACCTCTAGATGCCTCCTTTCCGTAACTCTTTGAACCGCCTCAAGAAGTCCAAGAAGACGGATTCCCGGAAGGAATCCAACAACGAGGACTCGATATCGAAGCAAGAATTGATTGGGCTCATTTCGGAGCAAATGGTCGGGCAAATAGCTATGATCATACCCGACATTGTTAGCCAAATCCACACCATACACGCCGAAGCCACACCTAAATCATCCGCTGATTCCAAAGCCGATACCCCCAAACCATCTTACCAATTCAAGCATTTCATGGCTTGTAAACCAGTGGAATTCACTGGCATGGACGGTGTTACAGCCATGATCAATTGGTTTGATTCAATGGAGCTTATCTTCCTTCAGGGCGGCTGCCCTGAGGAACTCCGAACCCTTAATGCCACCGGGGTCTTCCGCAAGAGAGCCCTCGAGTGGTGGACCACCGAACGAAACATGCGTGGCAACGAAGCAGCCCATGCGATGACTTGGGAAGAGCTTAAGGAGCTCATGAAGGAGCAATTCTGTCCTCCCCATGAGACCCAGAAACTTGAAAACGAGTTCTGGAATCTCACACAACAGGGGAGCGACGCTGAAGGATTGATTGCGCGCTTCAAACAGTTAAGTATCATTTGCCCTGGGCAAGTCGATACTGTTCCCAGGTCAATCACCAAGCTCATCCGTTGCCTCTCACTGGTGATCATGAACCATGTAGCCGCAGCCAACCCGAAAACCCTCGAGGAAGCCTATGCCATAACCCTCCAACTCAACCATAACTGCATCCTTCAGGGGGCCTACGACAAGGTCCCTACGAAGCATGCGCACCAAGCCATTGCCAACACCACCGAATCACCTACCCCTCCAGCCAAAAAGCCCCACAACAAGAACAAGAACCGGAAGGCTTCTTCTCAAAACAATGTTGTCGTCACTCCGCCTACCCAAAACACCAACCAACCTGGACAAGGTTACATTGGCTCTCACCCCAAGTGTACCACTTGCAACTACCATCACCCTGTTGGCACCTCATGCCGAAAATGTGCCAACTGTAATAGGTTGGGACACCTCTCCAACTACTGTCGCCTACCCCAGAACCAGCAAACCCAAGCCCTTTTACCCAATCCTAACCCAAACCGCCAAACCCAAGCTACACCTGGTCGAACCTGCTACTATTGTGGCGATCCTAACCATTTCGCCAACGCTTGCCCGAAACGCACCAACAACCAGCAGCAACAACAAACCAAACCTGCGAAAGGACGAGCTTTCGTTCTCACCTCAGCTCAAGCCCAAAGTTCGAATGATGTCATCACTGGTACGTTCCTTGTGAACCATATCAATGCTACTTGTCTGTTTGATACTGGCGCGGATAGAAGTTTTGTATCCGTTGAATTTGAACCCTTGTTTAAGTGCGAACGAATAAAATGCCTAATCCTTTTGCCGTCGAAGTCGCTAATGGTAAGACCATCTCCGTTGACTCTGTTCTTTCTGGTTGCTCCCTAATCTTAAACGATCATAAGTTTTCCATCGACCTCATACCTATGCAAATGGGTAGCTTTGATGTTATAGTAGGCATGGACTGGATTAAGCGAGTTCGTGCTGAAGTCGTTTGTTCTGAGAAATTCATTCGCCTTCCCCTACCTCAAGGTGACTCTTTACACGTCTATGGTGAGAAACCTTCTAAGGGTCTCAAGCTTATGTCGTGCATCAAAGCGAACAAGTACTTGCGTAAGGAGTACTTTGCCTTTCTCGCCCACGTTGTGGAAAAGAAAGACAAAGGTCCTAGTATAAGTGATGTTCCTGTCGTTTGTGAGTTCCCTTCTGTTTTTCCCGAGGATCTCCCTGGTCCTCCGCCTCCTCGAGCTGTCGATTTTCGTATTGACCTCATTCCTGGCGCAACTCCTGTCGTGAAGGCTCCCTATCGTTTAGCACCCTCGGAGATGCAAGAGCTATCAAGCGAACTTCAAGAGCTTCTTGATAAAGGCTTTATACGCCCTAGTACTTCCCCTTGGGGCGCTCCCGTGTTGTTCGTCAAGAAGAAAGACGGGTCTTTTCGGATGTGCATTGACTATGGTGAGCTCAATAAACTTACAGTCAAAAACCGATACCCACTTCCTCGTATTGACGATCTCTTCGATCAATTACAAGGCGCGAAGTGCTTTTCAAAGGTTGACCTCCGTTCTGGCTATCATCAACTTCGGGATTCCGAGGAAGATGTACCCAAAACCGCATTTCGCACACGTTACGGACACTACGAGTTCGTGGTCATGCCTTTTGGTTTGACCAACGCTCCTGCAGTGTTTATGGATCTCATGAACCGTGTGTGTAAGCCTTTTCTCGATCATTTCGTCATTGTATTCATCGATGATATTCTAATCTACTCCAAGACGAAAGAAGAACATGGACGACATTTGCGTCTTATTCTTCAGCTTTTGCAAACCGAACGTCTTTATGCCAAATTCTCCAAGTGTGAATTTTGGCTAAAAGAGGTTCAATTCTTGGGTCACACCATCAATGAACTTGGTATTCATGTTGACCCTGCAAAGATAGAAGCTGTGAAGAATTGGATTGCACCTAAGTTGCCCTCTGAAATTCGTTCGTTTCTTGGCCTAGCTGGGTATTATCGCCGTTTCATCTCGAACTTCTCGAAGATTGCGTTCCTTTGACTTTGTTGACACAAAAAGATAAACCTTTTGTTTGGGGTCCCGAACAAGAGGAATCTTTCCAAACGCTCAAGGACATGCTTTGTAATGCTCCTATTCTCACTCTCCCCGATGGGAACGACGATTTCGTCGTGTATTGTGATGCCTCTAACCAGGGTCTTCGTTGCGTTCTCATGCAACGGGACAAAGTAATCGCTTACGCGTCGAGACAACTCAAAATTCATGAGAAAAACTATACTACTCACGACCTTGAACTTGGTGCAGTTGTTTTTGCATTAAAGATTTGGCGACACTACCTTTATGGTACAAAGTGTACGGTCTTTACCGACCATAAGAGCCTCCAACACATCTTTGATCAAAAGGAACTCAACATGCGTCAACGTCGTTGGGTAGAATTGTTAAACGACTACGACTGCAATATCCGCTGCCACCCTGGTAAGGCGAATGTCGTGGCCGATGCACTTAGTCGTAAGACTCATGTCAAGAGTGCTCGTTGCTACCAAATCGTGGGAAAACTCAATGAGTTGATTCGACAAGCACAATTTACCGTTATTAACGAGGGTAACCTCGATAACGAGTTGAATTGTGGAATCGAAAACCCACTCGAAGCTAAGCCTGATGGTATTCTTTACTACCATAGTCGCATTTGGATTCCCGATCGTCTCAATCATCGGACTACTTTGATGGACGAAGCTCACAAATCCCGATACTCCGTACATCCTGGAGCTGATAAGATGTATCATGACTTGCGCGCATCCTATTGGTGGCCTGGAATGAAACGTGATATCGTTCTCTACGTCTCCAAATGCCTTACGTGTTCCAAAGTCAAGGCAGTACATCAACGTCCCTTCGGTTTGCTCGAACAACCAGAAATTCCTGTCTGGAAATGGGAGAGCATAGCCATGGATTTCATCACGAAATTGCCTCGTACCTCGTCTGGTCACGACAGCATTTGGGTTATCATCGATCGTTTGACCAAATCCGCACACTTCCTCGCCATTCGTGAAGATTACAAAGTCGAGAAACTGGCTCGTATCTACACGAGTGAAATCATTAGTCGTCACGGTACTCCTCTTGATATTATTTCTGATCGTGATGCTGGTTTCACTTCTCGCCTTTGGCAAACTTTCCAATCCGCCCTTGGCACTCGTTTGAATCTTAGCACCGCTTTTCATCCTCAATCTGACGGTCAGACCGAGCGTACTATTCAAACTCTAGAGGATATGCTTCGATCATGCGTAATCGATTTTGGCGGCCACTGGGATTTGCACTTACCCTTGGTAGAATTCTCGTACAACAACAGCTATCACGCAAGTATTCAAATGGCTCCATTTGAAGCACTGCATGGTCGCAAGTGCCGTTCGCCTATTTGTTGGCACGAGATCGGAGACGTACAACTCACCGGTCCTGAACTTATACAAGAGACGACGGACAAGATCCTACAGATTCGTGACAACTTGATCAAAGCTCGAAGCCGACAAAAGAGCTATGCTGATAGAAGAGCAAACCTTTGGAATTCGACATAGGTGACCATGTACTTCTCAAGGTTGCACCTTGGAAAGGTGTTGTTCGTTTTGGTAAGAAAGGCAAACTCGCTCCTCGCTATGTGGGTCCTTTCAAGATTCTCGAAAGGATAGGCAAGGTAGCATATCGACTGATCTACCTCAAACGCTCAGCAATGTTCATCCAGTGTTTCTTGTTTCGAATTTGAAGAAGTGTCTAGCCGAAGAAGGACTTCAAGTTCCACTCGAAGATCTTCAGATCAACGATACTTTGCACTTGTGGAGAAACCGGTCGAAATCATGGACCGAGGAACCAAGCAACTGAGGCGCAGTCGTATTCCTATTGTCAAGGTTTGATGGGAAGGTAAACGTGGCGCCGAATTCACTTGGGATCTTGAAAGTTATATGAAGACTAAGTATCCATATCTCTTCGTTACATCTTCCTAAATTTCAGGACGAAATTTCCTAAAGGAGGGGAGACTGTAACGCCCCGCGTTTCTATACTTTCTATATTTGGAAACCTTGTATCGTACTTCTATTTTTAGTAAGCGTTGTATCTTGTATTCGTCTTTCGTTGCAAACGTTGTAAACCGAGACTTGGATCGTAATAAGAAACTCGTATTTTATCCATATTATGTTAATCATAGTCATGTTACAATTTTACTTGTTCATACTTTAAACATATAAACGTATTTGTGGTACTCTTAATCGTAAACGTGTGATAACTTGCAAACATGGTATGTATGCGTAATCGAGACTTAAACGTGAAACTCGTAATCATTAAACTAAATTCGTTACGAAAATATAATTACCTATTCATTTATTTAGTTAATTAATTTAATTAATTAATTATTAAATTAGTTAATTTCTTTTAAAAAACTAATTAAAATGCTATTCTTTAAATATATATAACATTTAAGATTAAATATTAATAAATGCACACCTATATTTCATTAAATAAAGTCTAGGGGCTATTTGAGTAATTTGCTGAATTTTAACTTACAGGGACTATTTGCGCTTATAACTGAAAGTATATTGTGTTTAAAACAAAAAAAAATAACAAAATTGATGACCACGGGACTCGAACCCGGGTCACCCGCTTCATCAACACGCGCACAAACCACTCCGCTGTGGCCTCCACATCGAATAAATCCAGCCCCACATTTCACTTATGCACGCGTTAAAACGAAGCCTGATCAGCGCGACCTGACCCCCTTTCAGCTCGCGTTTTGGCGGGTTTTTGTGTTTTATTTGAGTTTTAAATCATGTTTTAACATTAACTACTTAACTAAAACCTAACCTAACCCTTCCCTATAAAACCCACACACAATCCAAGCATTTTACACTTTCTAAACTCTATCTAATCCCTCTCAAATCACCTCAAAATCCTGGCAACATCAGATTTTCGAGCAGAATTACCCATCTTCACAAAAGTGAGAATAACTCACTCATTTCTTAACAAAATCCTTCCATTCTTTTTCCCACTTGCTTGGATTAACCTAAGGATCATTTCCATTGGTTTTCCATGGAAAACCAAGCTCTGGAATGACTAGAAAAAGGTTCCAAAGTGGACTGTTTTACTTTAAGTTCTCATAAACTTGTTTAATCTCTTACTTTTCTCATTCATCCTAGTGTTCTTGAACTCCTAATCACATGTATGATTATGGGGACTAACCTAGGTTGTTAAACTTGTAAATAGGAGTGTTTAATCACTCCAAACTTTCTGTTTTTGAAGAGCATTGAGCTCACAAGTGATGCAAGTTCTTAAACTTGTTCATGTGTGTCCACCAAGGAAGCTTGGGCTATCCTAACTTGAGACCCTCCTTGTTACCAATGGTAACTTGTGTAGTGGTGAACATAATCCGAGGTTCAAAGTGGATGGTTTAATCTCCCACCTAATACTTGACATACGTGACACTAGAGGTTACAAAGTGGATGGTTCATCCTCCCACCTCCTACATGATTATAATGGTATATATAAATATATTATAATTCTAAAACCGAAACCTTGATAATGAACTTATAATCACCTATCAAGTTATTAAGTTTAACCCTAAAGTATGTAATTCCTTGTCACGATTCTAATAGGTCTCGAACCTATGAAATCACATCCAACTCGTAAGAGTTACTATAGTGTCAAGAACGAGTGTTACATCTTAGTGAATACTTTCGTATCATAATACTTTATCGAACTTATTTTTAATCATGCTCGAATACTCCTAATCTCCCGTTGAAACTCTATACTCATACGCCTTGTTTCCTCTTGTAGGATAATTCGGCGTCATCCTCGAACCAATGTCTTCACGGATTGTCAAGTGTAGAAAAGACTTAGCAAAACCATGAGTACACTCGACCCACTTTTGTTTATAACACTTTTCGGGTGTAACATGTTTCCATATACAAAATCACGAACACGTAAACTTTATGAAACACACAAACGATCCCATATATATGAAAACTTGAATCTTATACTTGATGATTGTCTTGGATATTCGTTATGCCATGCTTTAGTCATTAACTATTTTTAGCCTTCGTTTGACATGCTTAGCGCTATAGGAATTCACGCATCCACCTCCATCGTGTTATTCGTGAGGTCATGTTAAAACATCGTGATTGCGTTAAGGGTTTGATTATTAGTATTGCATGCCTTGATACTGCTCTTGTATAGATTTGGTTGCCATAAGGATTGTTTAAACTTATTCGTATACGTATGCTATGCCTAAACTTGTGTACTCGCCTTTGCTTTCGCATTGACATTATTTTAAAACATGTTACAGGTTGAAGGAGATGATGCTATGAAAACAATATAGCAAGGACTAGATACTCACAAATTAGACTTTAGGTTTAATGTCGATGTATCAATTTCGTTATGACTTTGCAAATGTTATGTCGTTTATTTGTTTTGTTACATTAATGTATTTGACAATTCTTATGAAATGAAATATGGTTTAATTAATTATTGTCACTTATTAATGTTGTGGGCAATGAGCAATCTCATTTTCGTCTCATCCCGATGTTTCCGCCATCGGTTAGGGTGTGACAGTGTTCACCACCACGGTCGCACACAAGCCATACCATCCCCGTGCTACCTCTAATATTTTCGATCGGCGGGTAACAATAACGTAACCATTCTCATTTCCGTTGCTTGTACCCAATTCTTCAGACCAGTCAGAGACATGAAACGCTAAAAAACAGTTACATTATAACAATAATTATAATTTTAACAATAACAAAAATAATTATAATTTTAACAATAACAATAATAGTTATATAATTCTAACAATAGTAATAATAAATATAATAACAACAGTAACAATAATTATAATTTAAACAATAGTAATAATAATTATAATTAATATAATAGTAATAATAATTATAATTTTTATAATAATTACAATAATTATATAATTTTAACAATAATTATATAATTTTAACAATAGTAATAATAATTATAATATTAACAATACTAACAATAATTATAATTTTAACAATAGTAATAATAATTATAATAACTATAATAGTAACAATTATAATAATAATATTATAATTTTAACAATAACAATAACAATTTGAATTTTAACAATAAAAACAATAATTATAATTTTAGCAATAATAAAAAACAATTATAATTATAGTATTAACAATAGTAATAATAATTATAATTTTAACAATAATAACAATAATTATATAATTTTAACAATAATTATATAATTTTAACAATAGTAATAATAGTTATAATATTAACAATAATAATAATTATTATAATTTTAACAATAACAATAATAATTTGAATTTTAACAATAATAACAATAATTATAATATTAATAAATTATAATTTTAACAATAATAACAATTATAATTATAATTTTAACAATAATAGAAATAATTAATGTGTGATGCCTTCTTATGTTGAAACGGATTGTCCGGGGTACAGGGTTGATAATCATCATGAATGGTGTGTTTGAAGTCTCATCACCGTATCCACCGTATTGATCGATATTGTAAGGTCGGTCAAAAAAAAAAGATTAAAAAGTGTCTTGATCACCTTTACTAGTAAAGAGCAAGTAGGGTGTCGAATCCACGGGGAATCAATGGAAAGTATGAAAGCTCGTTGTTTTAATTATCATCTACGTCTAAACTAATTGCCTTTTTGCATTTTTGGGATTGATTGTGAAAACAAATGTAAATTGTGGTTGTAAATAGTTATGAGAGAAAGGACCAATCTCCGGGTTTTCAGGTTATGTAGAAAATCGGTTCACTTAGTTATGACCAATTGGAAATCACATAGGCATGATTTGAAAACTTGTTTTGATAAATAATTAACGAATAATATATTTGATTGCAATGATCCACGATCAAAACCGAAAGATTGATGCAAATGAATCGTAATCCGGTTAATTACCAATCTCAGATTTCATAAACATTAACAGATTCAATGATTAAAGGTTAAATATCAATGACAACTTAGAACTTAATCCCAATTGTTGATGAAATAAACCTAGTAATTGATGAACAAGAATGATTACGATAATCAAATGATGTTTAATCGAAACAAGAAACAATAAGAACGACTAACCGAAAGTTTAATCGAATCCTAATCCAAAAAGATCGTAACAATAGGCAAACCAATGTTTCACACATAAACCCTATTCCTAGAGATGGTCACGGGATGACTAGCCGCTCATGTTCTTGAATTGATCTTCAATCTTGATTAGGAATTGCATGATTGATGATTAGAAGATGATTGGAAGATGTGGAATGGTGAAAGGATGCCCAAAAATCCCCTAATCGTCTCCCAGAATCGTCCCAGGTTGAATAGAATAGAAGATGATTGCAAAACCCTAATTTTCGCAATTTTAACCTAATTTTCGTAATCCCCAAACCGTAAGCCCCATTTCCGAAACTGTAAGCCACATGTCAATGCTGCTGTTAACTTTTATGGACATCTGATGTAAACCGTAAGTCACGTTCTCAGGACCGTAAGCCACAAGTCCAACTTGCTGTTAATACTATAACCATCTGATCAAAACCGTAAGTCTCGTTTGCCAATTCGTAAGCCACGTCACAGCTCAACATTCCTCCACTCTTCACACTCACAACTTTCATTTAATTGCACTTTCACCCCTTCAAGTTCTTTCTTCCACTTTTCTCTTATCTCCTCACTATTTTTAACTTCCAATTAAGTACAATCAAGCCCCTCAACTTTAATATTCTCTATTTCTTCTACATGCTTGCTACACCAATCTTTCAATCAATGACCAAATAGCCCCTTGCTTTTTGATTATGCTTAACACCTGAACTTCAAACTATCTTTTAACTTTCCAATAATGGCCGAAAGGTCCCTTGACTTCATTGATTCATATTTTCTCTCGATTCCAAGTAGTCTTTCAATCCAAAACCTTCCCGAATGCTTCCGTTAGCTACCTTGATCAACATCACACATTCCACTTGATCCTTAAACCATGTAACTTCACCACATTTCACGTTCTTACCTGCAAACATACCAGTACTCGCAATAAACCTATTCACCGCATATAATCATATAAAAACCACAGAAAACACGTAAGATAGGCATTTAAAATTCATATTTCGCACCCTACATCACATCCCCACACTTGCCTTTGATTGTCCTCAAGCAAACCGATACAGAACTAATCACCATAGTAACAACATCTTTAAACCCCTAAACCAATGCAACAGTTTAAGTCCCAAGTCATACCCGTTTCATAGACCGACACAATCAAGATTGACAGTCCGACAAGCAGCAGTTGCACTTTATAAAACTTAAGACTTGTTTATTCAGAACTAACATGCTTAGGAATATAACACATGCTACACGCCCCTCACAATAAACTCTCCTCTCGGTTTAACAACTGAACTAGCGTGTAATGTGCTAGCATTCATATCACTCAAAACTAAACATGAAATTCTGTAATCATAAGCTTGTATAACAATCACACCTCCAATGTATCATATAACACGACACATATCAAAGGGACTTCCGATTTTGGGCTTAGGTTAAGGGTAGGGAATTTTTGGCTTATATTTATATTTTTATTTAGCGAACAAACAAACGACCAAACCGTGACAACTTATTTGCAAACATAACATACTTTTGGGTTGGTTTCTACCCAAGAACACAAACAGTATTCACAAAACTTTCTTTTTGTCTTTTCTCTCTTTTTTTTCTTTTTATATTATCATAATTTATAATTCACGGTCGGTACCAAAACATTTCACATCAGGTGGACAAATGAACGGTAAATAGGCTCAACGGGGCTACTAAGGGTGATGGTTAGGTAAAGACATAACAAACAAACGGGTGTACGGGATATCCTAAGGCCTTTATCATCTATGTGCACGTATCACATCACAGCCTCAGCATGCATCAAATCATACAAGTTCTAACACAGAACAACAAGCGTCCTGCACTCAGCAAATGAAGTCATAATGTAAATCATTCTCTCATTCTACAGGCTCAAAATTCTCACCAAGAAAAAGTAAAAAGGCTGCCGACACGTAGCATATGCATTCTAAAGCATGTTACCCCTAGATAAACATCTCTTTTCAATTCCTTTATCCTAAAAAACACCTGTCGGACCTACTCTCATGAAACTTAAAGGAACGACCATGACAAGGGACTATGTTAGTTTGCTACCAGCAAGGAACTCATCAGTGGTTGAAACATTCGGTTTTCATATCCATTTAGTTCACTTAAGGCGATGAAAATCTTTAAAATTTTCGAAATTTTCAATTTCTTTCGTTTTCCCTCGTTTTCAATCACTTTAAACCTCTTTCAAACTCTTGTCCTAAACCTTCCCGTCCCGGGTTTCCATATCCCCACACTTGGGTGACATTGTCCCCAATGTACTGTGATTTTTATTCAAAACCCAGGAATACCAACCAACAAACCTCATGAGCGACCTTGCCTAACACAAATAACAAAACACATTCCCTAACACATAAAGTTTAACACCACCAAATACGCGAATAAAAATCAAATAATAAAAGTGGAACAGACTCCCCTGGTTTAAATCGTAGAATCCTCATGCGTCAGGTTCCACCACGACTGTATAGCATTTCATTCGCGGCCATGTCCAACAAGTACTCGGATCTATCTCTACATTTAGTGTGCAAATCATCCCCGTCCAAATGGAGATTGAGTATGGACAGTTCTAACTGAACTCTAATCCGTGCATTGTCCGTAATTACAACTAGAACATAATGGGACTTCACCAAACATCCCCACACTTGGACCATTGCATCCATATAGATTATTAACCTAATAACCTGCCACAATCCTCATGCAAAAACAAAACAATATACACTACTCTACATCCTCGGGCTGCCTTCCGAGAGCGCTAAGTTTATAGGTCTTCAGCCAGACCATACCTGATATACCCTCATCGTGGTCGAGTGAGATGTTTGCGTCCCAAGGCCTCTAAGTATGTACTCCGCCACTGTTCTGGTAAGTCATCCACTTTATTCCATCAGGACTTTCTTTAATCGCATCAAGTAAGGGTAAATTAATTTTAGCGTGTTTAAAATTTTCCCACCTCTCATCCATTGGTGGGTCTCGATCATGTTGAGAATCCGATCGAGTACCAACATCCTCCAACACCTCCTCAACTAATTGTGTTGGTAGAGTAATTGTGACACTACCAATTTCAGAAGTTGGAAGAATACTTACCGCATTGATGTGCATATTTCTTACATTTTTCAAGCTAGATGACTGATGTGCAGGGTTAACTGTGGTAGTGCTCGGCAACTTACCTGGATCTCTTCTCAACTGGGCTAGATCCTCTGCTAACTGCCCCAGCTGCTTCTGCATTGCTTCGGAAGTTTTGTCTCGAACTTCATTATCCTTCTGGATGTCCTTCATGAACTTCATAATAGCATCCAATTTTTCGTCACTCGTTCCAACACTACTTGAAGAGTTCCCTTGCTGATTACCTTGCTTATACTGGCCCTAATTTTGGTAATTTCTTTGTGAGTAATTAACTTGACGACTCTGATACTGCTGGCCTCCTTGCATGGGTACCTGAAAATTAGGATTCAACTAATTAGCGGAATTATCGTAACTTAAATTGGGATGGTTTCGCAAACCTGGATGATATGTATTTGATTTCATATCATATTGCCTTCGTTCACCGTATATTTGATTCACTTCATTAGTCTGACCCATCCTTGCGAGACACTCTCCAACCCCGTATCCTAACTCACCACACTCGGTACACACCGAAAACGTACTGGCGGTTTTAACTTCACCTCCCTTTCCGAGATTCATCTGGGCTACCTGACGCTCAAGCAATAAGTTTTGGTGCTTCAACTACCCGCTCTTCAGCTTCATAATCGACTGATTTTGCTGAACTTGACCTTGCTTTCCTGCTTGAATGTGTTGCCTCTTAGAAGTAGCACTCTGTCTCTCCAAATATGCCCAATCAGCAGCTTCTGTATTCGTGAGAAATGTACCGTTACTGATGGCTATGAGATCTCTTACATCATCAGGGAGTAGCCCATCATAAAACGCCTTGATTAGTTCCCATGTCTGAGTGCCGTGATGTGGACATTTTCTTAACAACTCCTTGAACCGCGTGAATGCTTCATGAAATGTCTCCCCTGAATGCTGTTGGAAAGCCCTGATTGCTTCCCGAGCCTCACTGGTTCTGTTCATCGTGTAATAATCCTCCAAAAACACCTGCTGCATCTCTTGCCAAGTGTAGATACTACCTGGAGGTAAACTTGCAAACCACTGTCGTGCCTTGTCTTTCAGGGTAAATTGAAACAACATTAGCTTCACCTCATCCTTTGAAAACCCTGACCCTCCAATCGTCTGGCAAATTGAATCAAAACTTGCAATATGCAAATAAGGTTCTTCGGTTCTTTTTCTATAGAATTCTGGCAAATGCCCTAAGTATTGAGGCCTCACCTCGAAGTGTCTGTTATTGATTCCAACCGGTGTAACTATTGCCGATGAATTGGGTACTACAACGGGTCGACAATGTCCTTCAACACCTTGAACTGGTGCCCCTTGAATGACGTGTGGGACACCGTCCATAAACTGTATCTGCTCGCCCCTGAACCGATTATTAGCTCTTTGATTTCCCCTATTAAACTGCGGGACTCCATTGAAAACTTGATTTTGTGGAATCGGTTGCGGGATGTTATTCCTTTGATTTACCCGTTGTGGTACCGGATTGCATGGATTCACATTGTACCCATCATCATATCTGAAATCAGCATATCTCCTGTCATACTGGTTCTGATAATCATCCTCCTCCCATCCAGATTCCCATGTATGAACACTCCCTTTTCTGTGTCGAAAACCCTCATCATACCCATGTTGATGTTGTGGTTGATTAAGATTGACAATTTCCCCATGTCGGAATTGTTGGTTCACAGGCTGGTTTTGATAAATTGGGGGATCTGGAATGGGTGGGTTTGGTTCGTTTTGTGATGGGTTATCTTGATCAGCCATCTCTTGAGCTGCTTGTTCAAGATCTTGAGCAACAGTTGATGAATGAGCTTTTACTGCTGAACGTAGGAGAACACGATTCTGTCTAGCAGTCTTTTCGATTTCTGGATCAAATAAGAGAGGTTGAAAACCTGGTATGCATGCAACTCGAGAATCACCTCCACACAGACAAACAAGAAACCAAGCGTAATACTGAACGAAATAAATAAACGACAAACAAAAGGAAATATTTTTGGATTTTTTGAGTTTTTCTAATTTTTATGTTTTATGTTTTAACTTTTAAGAAAACAACTAACTAAACTAAATAAGCGCATCGATTCCCAGGCAACGGCGCCATTTTGATCGATATCGTAAGTTCGGTAAAAAATATGATTAAAAAGTGTCCTACTCACCTTTACTAGTAAAGAGCAAGTAGGGTGTTGAATCCACGGGGAATCAGTGGAAAGTATGAAAGCTCGTTGTTTTAATTATCATCTACGTCTAAACTAATTGCCTTTTTGCACTTTTGAGATTGATTGTGAAAACAAATGTAAATTGTGGTTGTAAACAGTTATGAGAAAAAGGACCAATCTCTGGGTTTTCAGGTTATATAGAAAATCGGTTCACTTAGTTATGACCAATTGGAAATCACATAGACATGATTTGAAAACTTGTTTTGATAAATAATAAACGAATAATATATTTGATTGCAATGATCCACGATCGAAACCGAAAGATTGATGCAAATGATTAGTAATCCGGTTAATTACCAATCTTAGATTTCATAATCCTTAACAGATTCAATAATTAAAGGTTAAAAATCAATGACAACTTAGAACTTAATCCCAATTGTTGATGAAATAAACCTAGTAATTGATGAATAAGAATGATTACGATAATCAAATGATGTTTAATCGAACAAGAAACAATAAGAATGACTAACCGAAAGTTTAATCGAATCCTAATCCAAAAGATCGTAACAATAGGCAAACCAATGTTTCACACATAAACCCTATCCCTAGAGATGGTCACGGGATGACTAGCCGCTCATGTTCTTGAATTGATCTTCAATCTTGATTTGGAATTGCATGATTGATGATTAGAAGATGATTGGAAGGTGTAGAATGGTGAAAGGATGCCCAAAAATCCCTTAATCATTTCCCAGAATCGTCCCAAGTTGAATAGAATAGAAGATTGCAAAACCCTAATTTTCGCAATTTTAACCTAATTTTCATACTCCCCAAACCGTAAGCCCCATTTCCGAAACCGTAAGCCACATGTCAATGTTGCTGTTAACTTTTATGGACATCTGATGTAAACCGCAAGTCACGTTCTCAGGACCGTAAGCCACAAGTCCAACTTGCTGTTTATACTATAACCATCTGATCCAAACCGTAAGTCCCGTTTGCCAATTCGTAAGCCACGTCGCAGCTCAACATTCCTCCACTCTTCACACTCACAACTTTCATTTAATTGCACTTTCACCCCCTCAAGTTCTTTCTTCCACTTTTCTCGTATCTCCTCACTATTTTTAACTTCCAATTAAGTACAATCAAGCCCCTTAACTTTAATATTCTCTATTTCTTCTACATGCTTGCTACACCATTCTTTCAATCAATGACCAAATAGCCCCTTGCTTTTTGATTATGCTTAACACCTGAACTTCAAACTATCTTTTAACTTTCCAATAATGGCCGAAAGGTCCCTTGACTTCATTGATTCATATTTTTCTCTCGATTCCAAGTAGTCTTTCAATCCAAAACCTTCCCGAATGCTTCCGTTAGCTACCTTGATCAACATCACACGTTCCACTTGATCCTTAAACCATGTAACTTCACCATATTTCACGTTCTTACCTACAAACATACCAACACTCGCAATAAACCTATTAACCTCATATAATCATATAAAAACCACACAAAACACATAAGATAGGCATTTAAACATTCATATTTCGTACCCTACATCACGTATCCTCCGTATCTATCCAAACTATCTTGTTGCACGTAAGAAACTTCACCCACGTATCTGTAACCGGATACGATTGTTGAGTCGGGTAATATGGATCATAAACAGGGGCATTCTCAGCACCGTATCCTACGTATCCATGCAGATTATCTTGTTGCACGTACGGAGATTCAAACCCGTATCCATAATCCGGATACACTTGATGCGCTGGGTAATATGGTTCATCAACAGGTGGAGTCGGAGCCTCCTTCAAGTCTGGAAGTTGTATTTTTTGATTAACAGGGACGTCAGACACAACCTCCTCCTCCTAATTAGCATCATTTACTTCCCATGCGTCGTTAGAATAGCGATTAAAAAATAATTTCCGTCCCAAAATGACGACGTTTTATCTCCACCGAAGTAAGTATACAAAGAAATTGAAGAAGAATGCGAGTAATTGTGTGAATTTGTAGGCAGAGATGATGTCTAAATACAGTTTGTAATTCATATATATCAGCCTCATATAGCTCTATACTCTGCGTATAGCTTTATTCACGTACCTAGACAACATCGTATCGATGTCAAATATGTCTGACATATTTGACAAGGAACTAGGTTTGACTGTCTGGTTGTGTACTTACCCTTTATCTACGCTGCGTATAGGCCTATACGCAACGTATATTTGAAACCCTATACGCTGCGTATAGACCTATACGCAGCGTATATAAACCCTAAGTGTGCAGATAGTCAAGGCTGGTGTGTAGATAGTTTGGCCCTTTTTTAATCGCAGGTTAGAGTTCCTTAATCCGTGAGATTAAATTCATGAGTTATGAATATATAAAATTATAATATTAATACATATTTAATCGTGTGATAAGGATTATATAGAAGTTTATGATTTACAATTTTTTTTCTAATTAACTAACTTGAGTAATACACGGGTTTGTATGCTAGTAGTAGTAGTAATCATAATAATAATTGTAGATTTCTTTCCATTCCTTGAGAAAATGAAGAAAAAAACCCATTACCAATCAACGAAAATTCTTAAATTAAAAGGAATCACATCTCTCATGAATTAATATATTCTATTACCTTATGATAATCAAACATGTTTTTTTTATTCCATTAAAATGATTCATTCTATTTCATCTTCAATTTCTTTATATCAAATACTTTCTAAATTACTTAACTAGAGATAATAAAGCACATAAGAAAATTAAATCTACTAATGTATAAACAATCGGTTATAAGGTTTATATTTTAATGTTTCAAAATATATGTTATATAATAATACTTAAAAAGGGATAAGTGAGGACACATGACAAAAAAATCATGCATGAATAGGGTCCACCCTTCGGGAGGGACAACGTTGCATGTCAACGAAGGGATATCACAAAATGACGGAAACCCTTCATGAAGAGTGTGACAAATTCTTTCTATATCGGAATCAACGTAAACCACACTCATCCAATCCCCTTCTGCTTGCTCCCAAACCATTTTTCATTTTAATTATTTTTTTCTAACGAATAAAAAAAATAGTAATAACAATAATCACATTTAAGAAATTTTATTTCGATACAGACAAGTGATAGGAATTGAAATCCCAGATTTGAGTTCTCATCACTTTGAAAAGTGACAATTATATACCTGAATTTGTTGATCAGTTTAATATATTTAGTCCCCAGTATTAATATAGTAGTTAAAACTAAAAAAGCGCAGGATGCTTTTCCTAATTAACAGTAACAAATATAATATTTTTATAAATTCATTTTTACATTAGGTTATAGTCCCATTTTATTATACGAAGTAAAAAATAAAAACTGTTTATTTGCAGAGCAAAATAAGACAGGTATCACGCAAACTTACAATCTCTTGTTCATAGAGTCATAGTAATTAATATGCAACCCGCTTCTAAAGTGCTTATTGCTTAATCATCAATCCTTTAAAATGCTTTTTAATTGTTTTTACATCATTGGCCACAAAAGAATTTTACGTTGGTTTGGGCATATACTAAAATATCCACTATCACATGTTTTATATTTTTTTTTTATTTTGGGATGATGGACGTTACTCTAACCCTACTTATTTCTAAATTAAACCAAGTTATTTATAATCTACTCTTTGTATGATATTAAACCTAAAACCTTCTACTTAAGAAATTATATTAACAAAGAAACTGATATAGTACCACACTAATAACAAACCAATCACAATTAAGTAATGTTATAAAGTTTTAATTAGATTAATATGAACATTTAGATCTAATGACATGTTAAATGAAAGAATATTCTACATAAATCTTATGTGTACACACCCATTACAACATATAGTAAGATTAACAAAGAATTAATATTATATCTCAATTTAACAGTATTATTTATATTCCTGTATCATACGAACTAAAAATTAATATTTATATTAAAATAAATGTACGAGATACATTCGGGAGAATAATTATGATAGTAACACGTGACATAATCATTTGTTATAATACGGATTATTATAATTAAGTTAAAGTATGTTTTGTTTTCATTCGGTAACTTTTAAAATACGATATTTTTAAAATTTTTGAGTATAGAGTAGCAATGTTTTTACTTTTATCTATGTCTCGATATAAATTTTACTTGAAACGTAGCTGTGAATAGTAATATATAAGTAAATTGGAGCGTAAACATATTATTTTATTATTACAATAATTGTCAGCGTATTTTATTTTTCTCTTATAACTTTTTAAATACAACGTTTTATAAAATTCGGAGTATATCGTTCCGACATTCATATTATTATCTATGCTTCATTATAAATTTTACTCCATACGATCAATGTAAAACATATGTCAACATCTTTTAAAGCATATCACAATTTTATTTTTTGAGTTTTCTCTTTCGGTTACTGCACCCATTGTAATGCACATAATCTATATCCGTCGAATTCCTGCAGCAATATGCAGAGAAATCCTACTAGTTAATTCTAAAGAAAAACCTCTGTGAAGCAAATTAAATCATTTATGAATTTTAACAAAAAAAAATTATATTTTCGTTTGAATTATTTGTTTTTGAGATAAAATAAATCATTAGTCTTTTAATACTTAAAAATAAAATAAAACTAAAAGCATAATCTTCGATAAAAACCCATTTGTTAAACTTCGTCCCAGTGAGAGCAAATGTAACAACCAATTTGAATCATTTAATTATCAACTCATAATTATATATAATTGGAAGGAAGAGGTCTTGGGTAAGTTGGGTTCAAGTCTCACAAATAACACGAATTAGAAGAAATTAGCCGTACCAAAAAAAAAATTAGAAACCATGATACTAATATGTAAAGGTAAGTGTGTTTACCCACATACGTGAAAGCATATGTTTTCTATATTGAGGCAAAGTCATGTGTATTGTTGCCCTCAGTCACACGGCTCTGTGTAGACGACGAAGCTAGAGACACTTTCATTCATTGGTTTTATCTGTTACCAAGAAGATACCATATATTGAAACTTGTGTGTGTGTGTGTAAATGTGTGGGGTTAATTTGGCTGTGTTAGACGTATTATTGACGAGGGTGGGGCGTAAATAAGCACATGAAGGAGCTGCTGCATGTATACAATTCCTAGCTTCATCTTTATTGCCACAAGAATTTATCGACAGTACGAATGGTTTAAATCCACTTTTTTATCTTATCATCATGCATGGTCGGATAGCTTCAACCCTCACTGCAATTTTCACTCAAAAAATCACTTTCATTATGTCACAGATAAAGAAGTATTTTAATAATAATAATAATAATAATAATAATAATAATAATAATAATAATAATAATAATAATAATAATAATAATAATAATAATAATAATAATAATATTGATAGTGCTAAAATAATTAAACGCAATACAAATAATATGAGAGAATCATTAACATACAAGCATATGAGATTGATAATCTGCAAAGCCAACTTCAAATGTAGAACGTGTACTATATATTCATTGCTTGAATTATATATATGTATGTATATGTACATATACATTAGCTTAGAAATTTGTGTATTATATAGGTGAATGATAAAAATGATGTAATTTATAATTCTTTATATAAATTTATGAATGAAATCTCGTATTACATATAATAATAAAAAAATAAAAAATTACATTTATAATCCATAAATCTTTAAATACTTCTTTGTATACAGCATTTGATGTTATATTGTTGGTGAGTTGACCATCTTTGTATAAGATTAATAGTTTAGTCCGTCTCTACTTTTAACTCTGGATAATACGACATACAACCGACCATGTGTATAAACTGCTTGTCTTAAAAACAAACCAACACTGGATGGACTGTCCTTGATTTTTATTTATTGTCATCGCAAAACAGTAGCAAGTGGAAATTGTCTTCTTTGAAATTCAGAAGGAATCGTTTAGTCTAAATGTGTAAAGCCAACTCTACGGATAAAAATGTGATTCTTGATATTACTTCCAAATATGATATCTGCTTCTATAACACGCCTTACCCAATGATATAACCTATAATCTAGTTCTATTACATAAACCTAGTTCTCATCAATTAGTAGCATCATTGGAACGCCGAGGTTTAATAATAACTTATGGTTTAGCAAACAAGAGAGTTTAAGTCCATTTAGAAAATCAGGTGAGTATAAACTTTCATCAAGCTTATAATGAACATACTTTAACAGACGAATACTATATAAACTTAGGTATTCCTTTTCATCTTCGGAAAACACTGATAGCAAGCAATCATTAATTTCCTGAACGACTTCATTTTTCGGTGTAAGTATATTGCTCTTTCTTGTTTTTTTTTTTGGATTTTTTGAATTTTTCAAGAATACAAGTATAGACAAAGTGGATAATATTGTTATACTTGAATATTTTTAAATAAGTTGTTGTTTAATATAATCCTCATATATGTAATCAGACAAGTATTCACATGTATCTTCCCAAACAAAATATATATGGTCTAGACTAACTATTAGACATTAACATCGTCTCAAATAAACACCATAGATGATAACCAGAACTTGAGTGACTTGCTTTTTCAATGGCTTTGATATATACCATGTCATCATCGAAAAGTCCAAGTGCATAACATGCATCTCTAAACGTAGGATATTTATGTCCGATTACTTTATGGATTTTTTTAAATGATTTTGGATCTTTGAGTTTGTCATAAAGAATTCTTGAAAAATAAGCTACACCAAGATGTAAAATGATTATTAATCCCTTTATTCGAAATTTATTACCCCTGTGATTCATTAACACTTGAACAAGAAGTGGTGTAGGTTATAATCCTTGCAAGTATAAGGTTGATGGTAATTAGGTGTAAAAAAATGTTGTTAAAAAACACTTGACTTAAAACCTCTCATCAAGGTTTAACAACCCTATATTTATTGTAATAAAATATCTAGGAGTGTTAATATTAAATAATTTGAAGGAAAATCTTTCTGTCTTATTGAATGCACAATATACGAAGAAGAAAAATGTCTAATGAAGTCAAACAATTGAGTAACATCCACTATGAATCTAGGTTTTAGGTTAAACGTGTTGAGAAATGAAGTTGATGGACGTTTGTCAAAATCAAACTTACTTGAGAATTAAGTGGTGACTTAGTCAACGATCTTTAATAAAATTGAACAAATGGAGATGATTCTAAAGAGATGGCTTAGTGAGTATTCGAATGTTCTTACCAAAATTGAGGCTAGGCTATCGATTAGGTTATCTTCGAATCATTGGAGATGTTTGTAAAGTTTAAACATCGCATTTTGTAGGTAATTTCTATCATTATGCCCAGTTCTTGAGTTCTAAGTCAATTTTGCAACCCAACTAATATAGACTAATTCTTTCAACTCAGTGTGTCATTTTTTAGAATAATCATATTAAATATTTCTAACATGTCTAAAGAGTTGGATTGTAACATTATATGGTCAAATAGAAGTTGGTTGTCATCACTTTGACCCGAAAATGTTTTTGTTCAAATGGGTTATAGATATAGAATATGACTTGCAGATGGCTAAAATCACGAATGTCGTGTATTGATGAAAACTCTAGTGCCATCATGCTTGTAAGCACTAGATGTGAAAATGGTGATAAGAGCCTAATATGCTTAAAAAGACAAAGTTTGGAATTGTTTAAGAAAGTTTCCAAATAGTTGTTAAAATTAGAGGTTTCTATCGTTTGGGTCAAACCATTTCCAATGATAATTATGGGCTAAGTTGATGACAACGATTCTGGGAGAAATAAACCAAACGGCCCCCCGGTCAATTTCTATTAAAGAATCTAAGATGGTAAGGATTGGTCTACACAATCGGTTCCAAGTTCTAAATCGTCGTATTATTAAACAGTTCAAGCGCCAATATCGAACCATGAATATAAATCCCCAAACCAAAGCATGTCTCAAACCAACCGTACCAATCAACGTGCTTCGGTTCATTCAGTTTTGAGAATTTTAAAACATACCTACTTAAAACGTTTCTCAACTAAAGCAACTTAATTCAGTAAATGAAACATTAAATTGGTGTTAGATGTGTTAACAAATCTAATTGGTTAACATAAATTAAGAAAAATGTGATTTTAAACTTAGAACTCATATGAGGCATAGAGGGCAAATGCTTAAATCCAACATAAATTAAGAAAAATGATGTCACACAATGTGTGGGACTTCGATAATTACCATAGAGGCAAATGCTTAAATCCATATTTTTATGTGGTTTATGATGGGCTTACTTGGATCACAATGTAATATATTATTGTAGCTTAAATTGGGTTCAGCGTAAGCTTACGATGGACCTCAAGTCCGTTTTTCAGAAATGTATTACAAATAATTTTTTGGTTGTTATTGAAAGAAACGAGTTATATGGGTGTGTCATGAAAAGCTAAAATTTTAAAATATAAAAATGAGAAAAAAAAAGAAAGATAAGCGTTTCCGTTTAAATATTAGTGAATTCATCTTTGTCATTGTTTTCGTTAAGCGAATGAGTGAGCTAAAGTCTAACTCATTCAAACTTGTAATTGGAATTGATCATACATATACAAAAGGTTTCTAACAGTAGCAAGTTCAATAATACATACCAAGTTACCACAAATTTGTCCAATATTAGTTTGTATTAAGGACTTCCACTTGTTCATGTGAGCATGTGTAATATATACTTTCATATAGAACTATAGTTTTGGAATTGTTCATATATATACATGATACTACACCATATTCTTTAATTTGATTGAAATTTGAAAGTAGATATAGCATAAATTCTTTAGTTTCAATTTAAACTGGTTCAAATAACCATTTGAACTTATAATCCAAGAATTATAGAGCACCCTTTTACCCTCTGGGTAGATATATTATGTTTTTCTAGTGAGTTGTAAAGAGTCAGCTAGTTAGACGATGGTGATATGGTGTTGATATGTCAAATTAAGAGCACATGCCTTTGCAAGTGAAGTACCATATTTGTACACTTAGATTCTTATATAATGGACAATATAGTCTCTCATTATATATTCCATATGTTAAAAAGTGTTACATTTTGTTTTTTGTAGCATAGTTTTGATTTAGAACTATTTGTTTGTTTCTTTTAAAAAGTTGTAAAGTAGTAACGGCATTAAATTTTGATATAGAGCATTGCAAATTGCACATCACAAAAGGGTTGAGGATGTGTATATGTCATGAGCACATCCCAAAAGGGTTGACGATGTGTATATGTCATGGACCAGGGATAATTAACCACCTTATAGGAAGGGTTCTAGGCGTAAAACAATGTTTATGATAAAGTGAATAATACAATAACTAAATTATATACTTTTTAATTATTAAAATATTAAAAACATGCTTTAAATACAATATTTAATTATCTTTTTCGAAATTGAAAAGAAAAGGAAAAGGTTTCGGATATTTATACAACCTAGACATGTGCAAATCATGTGTAGATTATATTACCTATACATAACCTACATATATGCATATGCAGGTGAAAGTTTAAAAAATATAAGCAAATTAGTTAATGTTTTCTATACATAACCTACATATATGCATATGCAGGTGAAAGTTTAAAAAATATAAGCAAATTAGTTAATGTTTTTTTATTTATATAGCATAGCATTTGTATGGAATTTATATCTTTAAATATGAACTATTAAAAATAAATTTATATCTTTAAATATGAACTATTAAAATAAACTAAACTATTTAGGGTTTTTTTTTGTTTTCAATAACCGCATGTCTATACCTTTTTTTTATGGAAAATATAAAGTGAGCAGATTTAGATTATATACACCACCCTTAATTAAGTAGTGCACCTAATAAGAAACGACACCCATGACACCACTTTAAATAATCAGTTAAAGGTATATATGGTGAAGGTTAACGTACAATAGGCCTTAACGTGCTGCGGTGCATGAGTGAATTATGCATGTTCATTTTAAAATGCGTATGTTATAATACATAATTACGCGCGGATTGAGTTAAACCCTAATTATGCACGTTATTTGCATAATTACACACAGGGTTAGGTAATCCTAATTACGCACGTTATTTACATAATTACAAACGTTATTTTTTAACTTCCGCAGCATCACATATTAAGACTCTTTTGTATTTAAAACTTTCACAGTATATACTCTTTCGTTGAATCTAGTTCAAAGAAAAAAAATACTTATAAGTGTGAAAATCTTTTACCCCATGTATGTTAAAGTCCATCAAGTGCAAATCAAATGGATAAATGATGTGTCATTGGTAATTCTTTACGTGTGTAAAATTCGAATCTGACTTGTCGATTTTTCCTAATCGGTTTAAAGTTACTTAGTCCGGGTGTTATGGTTGAAGGATAGAGCACGGGATGGTGATTAGCATTAGGGCATGAGGGGGAACACCACACCCCTCTCTCACCCCATATGATCTCGTAAAGGGGAGAACCCACACCCCATTCACCATCAATGTAGGTTGAGGGATGAAGGTGGACGATGGAGACGATGGTGATGTGGCAATGAGGCGATGCCAATAAAAATGAAGGGATGGAGGTGGGTATAACACATTTTTACTACAAGCAACTAGCAATTTATACCATTTTTATGGGAAAATTGTTAGAAAGGAAGGTCTAACCTTGGAGGAAGTTGCAGCTAATCAACAACCGGACATCCTGCGGCAGCTAATCAACAGCCACATATCCAGCAGATCTCCAACAGATCAACAGCAATCAATCTCCAGCAGATCAACAGCAATCAACAGCAACGATAAAGACAGCTAGCAATCAGCTGCTGTCTTCTATATTTAGATTACGTTTTTTGTGTATAAATAGAATACCCTTCTTTGTAATGAAACATACGAATACACACATCAATTCAGTGTTTATGAATCAACCTTTTAACATGGTATCAGAGCAGTGTCGTTCTTGACCTGTTCATCATTTACCTTGCTCACCCAAAACCAAATCATCCTCTCAACCAAGCTGCCATGGCCGAAGCCGGTAACTTGGGAGAAGATCTATCAATCCAAATCGCCAACCTGCTCAAGAATGGCCTCAACCCACAAAACAGAAACCCAAAATTATCCGATAACCTTCAAATAAACCTCAAGCTCAACAGCCAGAATTACGCCTTATGGACCCGGATGATGAGGGTTGCCATAGGCGGTAAATCAAAAGCCTTTCTAAACCATTTATCAACCAACCCGCCGAACCAAACCAGCGAGGAATATGAGCAATGGGAACAAGACGACCTAGTCGTCTTCTCATGGCTCATACAGAACATCGAACCAAGCCTTGCCAGCAATCTAACCGAATTCCCAACAGCAAAATCGCTGTGGGATGCCCTAGCTATAACATATAGCAGTGGGCGTGACAAGCTCCAAACCTTCAACCTACATGTCAAGGCAAATGAAATCAAACAGAACAATCTCTCCCTAGAAGAATTGTGGATTATACTCCAAGGAGTATGGGGAGAAATTGATCGGATTGACCCAAACCCTATGACCTGCCCAACCGATATCCAAGCATATCACAAAATCAGGACGGAGCAGAAACTGTTTCAGTTTCTAAACGCCCTCAACCGGAAATATGACCCTATAAAGAGGGAAATACTCCGGTTAGAACCCCTCCCAACCGTAGAAACTGCATACGCCACTATCCGCAAGGAGGCCGCTCACCAGAACATACTGGGAACACCTCTCAGTGACACACAGGGTATCACAGTGGGTCTAATGGCCTCTGAAACTGACGGATTAGGGCTTGCATCAAAGGGATACCGACGGGCCGAGGGAAAAAGGATCGGAACAAGTAACAGAGACGACAAAGCTCACCTCAAGTGTGATCATTGCGGTATGACAAAACATACCCGGGAACAATGTTTCAAACTCGTTGGATATCCCGAATGGTGGTCTGATGGTCAGAAGAGAGGCACAAAGACTGCGGAAAAGGGGAGGTCATCCACCACCAGCAGCCGAGATGTCACCAGAGATGAAAGCCGGAATAGATCAGGGTTCGGCGGAATGGCCGAGGCAACAAGTGAAGGAGATGAATGGCTAGGTAAAGGCGGAGAAGAAGAAAGAAAAGGGAACGGGTTAGGGGCAGATGGGTTTAGGGCGGGTAAACCGAACCCATATAGTCAAAATGTGAATATGTCACATTTGGTCCCTGAAAAAAATGGGAATGCTAATATGGCCCAAAAACATCCTGGTAAACAAAAACGATGGATATTCGATTGCGGCGCAACCGACACAATGACTTATGAGTCATCGGATATTATTTCAACAACTAAACCAGAAAAAAACACATATTCAAACGGCGAATGGCGGGATAATGGATGTAAAATCGGGAGGGACTATTGAGATTTCACCCACAATAAAAATCTCTAATTGTCTTTATGTTCCCTCGTTATCACATAAGCTGCTTTCCATCAGCCATGTCACAAAGGAACTTAACTGTATTGTCCTAATGTACCCTACGTTTTGTATTTTACAGGATATCAGGACGGGAGTGATCATTGGGCGTGGCACTGAAAGTCAAGGGTTGTACTATGTGGATGAGGTGACTCAAAGTGGTGCTGTGATGCTGACTCATGGGACATCAGAACGAGAAGCTTGGCTGTGGCACCGAAGATTAGGTCACCCTTCTACAAGTTATTCGCATATTTTATTTCCAAAACTATTTCCAGTTAATTCTATGTCACATTGTGAAACATGCGTTTTAGCAAAGAGCCATAGGAAAACTTTTAAACCCAATAATACTAAGGCTGCTTTGCCATTTTCATTAATTCATTCTGACGTATGGGGTCCTGCCCCAGTTCTTGGGGGGCAAAACCTTCGGTACTTTGTGATGTTCGTTGATGATTGTACCCGAATGACCTGGGTTTATTTTTTGAAAAACAAATCCGAAGTATTTGAAAAGTTCACTATGTTTTACGCTATGATCCAAACCCAATTTCAAACAAACATCCAAATATTCCGATCTGATAATGGCGGTGAGTTTGTTAATACCTCGTTTAAATCCTATTTCCAAGACAAGGGAATAATCCACCAAACCACATGCCCAAACACCCCAGAACAAAACGGTGTCGCCGAACGGAAAAATCGCATTTTGCTAGAAATGATATGAGCTCTCCTAATTGAATCTCAGGTTCCGAAATATTTTTGGCCAGAAGCCCTTGCTACTGCTACCTATCTTCTCAACCGACTCCCAACAAAAATCCTAAAGCTTAACATTCCGTTACACATCCTTTCAAAATTCTTCAAACTACCCTCAGTTCTTACTCTTCAACCACGAGTCTTTGGATGTACTGCCTTTGTTCACATACCTAAATCAGATCGAACCAAGCTTGACCCTTGTGCTGAAAAATGTGTCTTTGTTGGGTATGGAATGAATCAAAAGGGATATAGATGTTATAATCCAAAAACACGTCATATGTTCACCACGATAAACTGTGACTTTCTTGAAACCGAGTATTACTACAATTCCCAACTCAGTGGTCAGGGGGAGAAGGAATGTTTAGACACACTAAGCTGGTTAAAATATGTTCCCTATGTACCAACTAAAGAGTCACCTACTACAGAGTCACCAGACTTCAATTTCAGTGCCACTGACGATCCTAATGTTCCTCCTAACCTGGTGTCCGAGGTAAGTAATACTCACCCTATTCAGTCTAGTGGTACATTTGAAGTTTCTAATGACTCCGAGGATACCGATACGTCTAACCATGAAACTGCCACAGAACAAACTGAAAATTTGCAGGCAAATGAATCCAGACAAGAAGAACCACCATCAAGATATGTGTTGCCCCCTAGAACAAACAGGGGAGTTCCTCCGAAACGGTATTCTCCTGAAAAAGAACCAAGAAGATCTAGTTATCCTATAGCTAGTGTGGCCGATGGAAATTTCACTAAGGAAGCCAAAGCATTTATCTCATCTGTGTATTCCGAAGAAATTCCTACAAACGTGGATCAAGCCTTAAAATCTAAACATTGGAAGGAAGCAATGAAAACGGAAATGGAAGCCCTAATCAAGAACAATATTGGGAAAAGTGTACTCTCCCATTAGGAAAGAAATCTGTGGGGTGTCGTTGGGTCTATACGGTTAAGTATAAACCAGATGGTACAATTGAAAGATATAAAGCCCGACTGGTAGCAAAAGGGTATACCCAGACACATGGGATTGACTATGCTGAAACATTCTCCCCAGTTGCAAAAATGAACACAATTAGGGTCCTTTTTTCGATAGCTGCAAATGAAGGGTGGCCGCTTCAACAGTTTGATGTAAAAAATGCCTTTTTACACGGAGACCTAGATGAAGAGGTATTTATGGACGCTCCTCCAGGATTCACAGAAGATTTCAAAACTGGAGAAGTTTGCCATCTGAAGAAGTCTCTTTATGGTCTGAAGCAATCTCCACGGGCTTGGTTTGGCAGATTTACGGTAGCTATGAAAAAATTTGGATATAAACAGAGTAATGCCGATCATACTTTGTTTCTCAAAAAAAGAGGAAAATTCGTAACCTGTCTAATTATCTATGTAGATGATATGATCATTACAGGGAACGATAAAGAAGAAATGGTAAAACTCAAAGAAAACTTGTTTGCTGAATTTGAGATGAAAGATTTGGGCAGACTTAAGTATTTCCTCGGAATTGAAGTACTAAGGTCAAAACAAGGAATTTTCATTAGTCAAAAGAAGTATGTCTTAGACCTGTTGGCAGAAATTGGAATGATCGATTGCAAACCAGCAGATACTCCTATGAGTGTAAACCAAAAGCTTTACATGGAAGAAGGAGCAAAATTAGCAATAAAGAAAGATACCAACGGTTGGTGGGAAAACTAATATATCTCTCACATACTCGTCCAGACATCGCCTATGCTGTAGGGGTAGTAAGTCAGTTCATGCACCAACCTCAACAGTCACATATGGAAGCAGTTTGGAGAATTGTTAGATATCTCAAAGGTACAATAGGACACGGAGTCCTGTTTCAATCACATGGACACCTAAATGTTCAAATCTATACCGATGCAGACTGGGCAGGAGATAAAGAAAGTCGGAGATCAACAACAGGCTACTTCACTTTAGTTGGAGGGAACCTTGTTACCTGGAGAAGTAAAAAACAAAAAGTGGTTGCTCTTTCAAGTGCAGAAGCTGAATTTAGAGGTATAGCTCGGGGTTTAACAGAAGCCATGTGGATGCGGAGACTCTTAGCTGAGACTGGTTTTCCGCCAAAAGAAACAAGTAAGATTATGTGTGATAATAAAGCTGCAATTCAGATTTCAGAAAACCCAGTTCAACATGATCGAACAAAACACGTGGAAGTTGATAGGAATTTCATCAAAGAAAAATTGGAAGATGGTACGATTGAACTACCATTCGTTCGATCAAAGGATCAGCTTGCTGACATTCTAACAAAAGCAGTTAACGGGAAAATTCTCAATGATTGTTTGGGCAAGTTGAATTTTGGAAATCCAACTATTCAACTTGAGGGGGAGTGTTAGAAAGGAAGGTCTAACCTTGGAGGAAGTTGCAGCTAATCAACAGCCGGACATCCTGCGGCAGCTAATCAACAGCCACATATCCAGCAGATCTCCAGCAGATCAACAGCAATCAATCTCCAGCAGATCAACAGCAATCAACAGCAACGATAAAGACAGCTAGCAATCAGCTGCTGTCTTCTATATTTAGATTACGTTTTTTGTGTATAAATAGAATACCCTTCTTTGTAATGAAACATACGAATACACACATCAATTCAGTGTTTATGAATCAACCTTTTAACAAAAATCATAAAAATAGATATTCTGATTTCAACTTTTAACAAAATAGATAAGCATGGTTCCAGTAAATTATCTTTAGCCAAATAAGCTTTGCCAGACGCTTAGACATAGCCTCCGCTTTTGGCGTCAGCTAAGACTTGTCCTGCACTCTTGGTTACTTAGCGCACTATTTGACAAAACCGAGGGCTAAGCCACCAAAGGCGTTAGCTAAGCCAACACTTTAGACAAAAGCGGGGTTTAATTAACCTGAACTTTTGGAAGCTTAATTAGTTCTTGCCTTTACAATTTTTTAATCAGCTAAACTTAAATGACTATTTTGATAAGAAAAATTAACGGGGTCTAATTTGACTAGTTTGGAGATTTTACCTGTATTTTTTATGCATTTCTTTTAAGTTTCTCAAGACCAAAGCATGAATATTTGCATGCATGACACTGAAGCAACAACTCCTTTTCAGATTTCTCTTCCCAAAGTTTTGGCATTGCATGAGGAGAGTGCAAATTTGAAGATATCCATACATATAGACCACAAAAATACAAACGTAAAAGGGAATTTATGCTGTACTGTTTGTCTTTCTCGTTGCCTTCTCTTATAGACCTTTAAATTATAAATTTGGGTTTTTGTTTCTAATCAACCATCATTCTTAAAAAGAAACTAAACTTTCCTAAGTACTATGATTGATCAATGAAAATTTCAAATATGTACTGTGATTTTCAATGAAAATTTCTAATATGATGGTTTATTTAAGTTACTTATTCTTGGAAGCCATAGTTTCATCATTATACAATAAATAAATTTATTACCACAGACGAAAGATGAGGGACTACATGCATTAATTAACATTTGTCTTAATTGCTGAGTGTTACGTGCCTTATGTCCACGGCTTGATGCAAAACTACTGTCGAGCCGGGGGTCTCACTGAAAGCAATATCTCTATTCCTACGGGGTAGAGGTAAGACTGTCTATATCTTAGTCTTTTCAGACTCTACCTTAGCTTTGCTATTGGTGGTATTTAGTGAGTATGATGATGATGTTATAGGTAATATATATACAAGTTGAGGTGTGCAAATAACCTATGTCATACTATGGCTCAAAATGCCATTCAATAATAATTTTATACATGTTGATCATAGCATAAATAAGTCACCATTCAACTCACATCACTCAGTTAATCTTTGAAAACATCTAACTCAACTAGATAACTACTGTGAATCTGTGATACATAAGACCAGATTCTACTGTGCACTTAGAGAGAGAAAGAGAGAGAGGCATTATGGTGATTTTACAGAAGCCCAAAGGGGTAAAATGGTAATTAACACACAAGCAGCTATTTCTAGTTTATTGAATCAACACATAGGGTAGCTTCCTCCTCAATTATTCTAAGCATCTGGTGAACTGCACCTGCTATCTCATCTGCTGAGTTGAGTCTGCATCCTTCTTCCACCTGCATATTTTTCCATGAATATATTTCATATTTGTTGATCATATTTCCTTAAATTTAATGACATGACAAACAAAGTAAACTTGGAACAATAACTTTAATGGAAACAAACATCCTTTTCAACTCATCATTTCCATAACATTAACGGAATTTGGTCACACCTGGTGGCATTCCCAAAAACACCCTCCTGGTTGAATAAATGAATCTTTTTTTTTTCTTTTTTTTTCATAAAGAACACCAAAATGATGACTTTTGTTGTATTATTGGTAAATTATTGGAGAATACCACGTCTAAAATTGTAAAAAAAAAGTTATAAATGGATGTATAGAGTTATAGACCACTTTGTTATTTCTTTTTCTTTGACCATGATGAAAGTTTTGATTTTCCACGAAAAAAGAATTTGTGTCTAATGATAAAAAAGGAAGCTACTGGTGGTATCTCAAAAGCTGGTTATTGCATTGTGAAGTCATTCATTGTAAAGTCATTTTCATCTCCACATTTTTGCATGAGCAATGCATATATATATATATATATATATATATATATATATATATATATTTTAAAAGTAAACTTCATTCACAACAAGCCAGCTCAAACCGGGCCGACCCAAAAACAACTACCAGATTACATATTTACAAATCTTCACAGCTAATCCCTATATATATATATATATATATATATATATATATATATATTTTAAAAGTAAACTTCATTCACAACAAGCCAGCCCAAACCGGGCCGACCCAAAAACAACTACCAGATTACATATTTACAAATCTTCACAGCTAATCCCTTTATGTTTAGATCTATTTGAAAACCAAAAGAAACCTAAAGCTTTAACTTCACTTAAAAACCGGTCTGTATATGATATATCATATCCTATTTAATTTAATTTAGTTTAGTTTAATATAATTTAATTTAATATAGTAATTGAATTTAGTTACCTTAACACTGATGGAGTAGAGAACCAAAGGGTCCAAGGTGGTGACATTGAGGTGTAGTACAGACAAATGAAGTGTTTGAAAACAAGCCACCATTTTGGAGAGTTGATTGAGCCATTTTCGCGATAGGATCCGAAGATTAGCGTGCGTTTCGATCAACGTTACCTCGATGTCGGCAACGGCTGCCTTGCTTTTAGAAGTGTACTTGTTGGGAATTTGAGAGCAAGTGTATTGTGGGTAGGAAAAAAATTGTGAAAATGGAGGGGCAGTTGATGATTTTAATTTAGTGAAATTACCATCTTGTCCACCAGCTTCTTCTTGTTGAGTCAAGACAAACTTTTGAGCTTCAAGAGATTGCAAGAGATGTTCAAGCTCCTTCACAAATTCTATAGCACCACCAACTATGGAAGCTTGGTCACCCTAGAAGGGGTATAACCCTCATTAATTAAAAAATAAGGTATATTATAAATAGTAATATATATAACGGTTTTAATTTGTCATTAACATTCATATATGTCATACACATATGAATATTAATGACAAACTAAAGCCGTTACATATATTACTATAGAACGTTAAAAAATCTAGAATATTGATGAATACTAAAGTAAGAGTTATCATTCAAGAAAAAACATTTGTATGCGTCATGATTATCTTAAAATACGGATGTACAACTACTTAATTATTAATATTGCAAGTCTAAACATTGAAGTCAACCATTTAAACCGTAAAACTTTGTCATGTTTATTGTTGTTCATTGCATCCGACAAATTGACAAGAAAAAGGATCTCTAAAAAGAAGAGACTGCTTTTATAGATATCAAGCACTGTTAATTACAGTGTTTTAAGATTTTGTAACAAGAGAAAGAGAGAGAAACAAGTGTTAGAAAGCTATTTAGATTAGAACTAGTGACTTGGTTTAAAATTATTAATAAATATATATATCAACATTATGTTACTAACGTTTTAGCCAAGAAGAATTATAATTATAAAAAGATATTAAAATATGATTCTTAGAAACACTATTTAAAAAGAACATAGATTCATTGCGTCTTCTATCAACCAAAAAACTTACAGTTACAGCCTTTTGCACTTTTTACAACACCATAAAGTGAATTCGAATTCGAAGATTTTCAATGTATTCTTTTAAAGAAAAAAAGAATAAAAATAAAAATAAAAATTAAAAGAAAGAAGAAGTACGTCAATTAATTCAAGCTATAACATTTTTATAGAACATATATATTGTAGAACATAAATAGCTAGATATATTCTAGTTTAATTCCACATATGTGAACGCCTTTTTATAACCTACAAATTTAATTCAGAAACCTTAATTATAATCAATTCTTTTAAATATAAAAAGAATAAAAAAAAATTAAAATTAAAAGAAAGAAGAAGTACGTCAATTAATTCAAGCTATAATATTTTTGTAGAATTTAAATAGTTAGACATATTCTAGTTTAATTTAATTAATTCCACATATGTGAAATGTCTTTTTATAACCTACAAATTTATTTCAGAAACCTTAATTATAATGAATACAAAATTAAACAAGTCAAATTAAATAAAAAGAAGAAACTATACAAACCCTTTGGACGTAAGATTCCGGCATGAGAGACCGCAACACAGCTAGATGTTCATTCATTTGTTTCCGGCGATTTCTCTCAACGACAATGTGCGTCATTCTTTGAGTTTCAGCTTCTTCTTTGTTCTTGCAAACCCTAGACCTTCTTCTCCTTTTCTTCTTTTGCACCCCTAAATTCTGAATATTATTATTACTATTATTATTAGTGTAATTCTTTTCTGCTAGATTGCCAGTGCAGTAAGCTTGCACAGCCATAGACATCTTTGCAGTGGTTGTAGTGAGAGAAGAATTAGAGCTCATAATCTCCATGGCAGTAAGTTCTTGAGATATTCGATTAGGGTTAGGGTTAGAGTTGTGGCTTTGGACATGGAAGAAGAAGCTGCTACAAGGGTTAGTTGTTGTAGTGGTTTCAGATGAGTCATTGCAGGTAAAAGGGGTTGCAGAGATGGTGTCATAGATTATGAAGTTGAGGAGTTCATTGGAAGAAAGTGTTTCTAAAGCCATATTACACTCTCTCTCTCCTCTTTCTATCTATCTTTTTGTTATCTTATGTGTGGCAATTTAGGCTTTTGTGTTTGTTCACATGTATCTATTTATATTATATGAGGGAAGAGTAAGTAGTGTAGTGCAACCCTATGCTATACACTAGCAATCAATTATTTTACCAACATTTGTGTTTGGATGGTTAGAATTTGTTAGCATGCCCTCATGACATAAGGCTCATAAGTAGTATCATTAGTATTATTCATGTATGTTACTAAAGATTTATTAATAATAATAACTATTAAGGGGTAGTTTGGTTTTTAAAGGTCAAATTTATGCTGTTTGCGGACAACATCTATAGAAGAAGAGATGGAACAAACCTATGCAGTTTACAAGAAGAAGACTATTTGTTTTTTAACGTACGTACACTTATAAAATAAATTGATGGTGGTGTACGGACGGTGGTGGGTCGTGGTAGTGGACGGTGATGGTGTTTAACCCTCTGCAGACCTTAAAAGGTCTTCAAAGTGGTTGAGCCAAATCTGCACCAAGAATAGCTCGCGTAGACGTTTTTAATGAAACGTTTTCGAAAAAACAAACAGTCTGCAGATGACAATGTCTGCATGACGCAGACAGTAGAGCTTGCGTAAATGTTTTTTTAGAAAGACAAACATTATCTAACACTTTTATCTCATTGATATGGTTTCGAATCCATTGTAAAAAACATTAGTATAATATATCTATTTCTTCTTCTTTTTTCATAGTAATTTTCAGAGGTACTACTAGATTCTTTGTTTCACTCAAAGAAAGATTGCAATAAAAATATAATGGTGAGCACTTTTGCTTCTGTTTTAACTTAACTTTACAAAATTTTTATCTAACTCTAACCCTTTGTGTAGTGGAGCGTGATAAAGGGGGTTCACTAGTCGATCCGTGTCCCGGGCCCTCAGACCAAACCCCAGTCGTTGATCATTTTCTCGATCTGACGGTTGGGGATTCAACATGCAATAGCGGCGACACCTTTTAGACCATTAGCGGCGATGCCCGTCTCCGCTAAAGGTCCCTAAACCACAATAAACCCTAGCTACACAAATGTTATCCAGGTTAAACCAGTAGCGGTGACGATAGTACCAATAGCGGCGACATGGTGTCGCCGCTAATGGTCTTAACGTAACAGACCCAATATCAGCGCCTTTTCCTCCCTCCTCCTTCGTTTTTCCCTAAAAACTTGCCTGAGCTCCGTCGGAGACACCCATCTTTTGCCCAAATCGGTTAGTTTAACTCTCTTTGTGTTAAATTTCTTCTATACATTTGTTATATACATTTTATAGGCTTTAATTTTTGCTCGTTTTTGTGTATTTTTGTGTTTGTGGAAGAAAACTCGGATCACCACCACTCTTCTCTGGTCACCAGCATCATTTCTCCGGCACCACCTCTTCTCCGCGGTCTTCGTATCCTTAAAACTTTAAAAAAAGGTTAGTTTTATATGTATTTTTTTAAAGTTTAGAAATTGTGTAATTTTTTGTTTAGATACGTAAATGTGTATGTAAGGATGAATGTTTGTATGTAAAATGTATAATGTAGGTGTGTTTGGTAAAAATGTGTATATGGAAATCTATGCATTTGTTGATGTAGGTGTATGTAAGGATGAATGTTTGTATGTAAAATGTATAATGTAGATGTGTTTGGTGAAAATGTGTATATGGAAATCTATATATTTGTTGATGTAGGTGTATGTAAGCATGTATGTGTGTATGTAAGTCTATGAATGAATGTATGAAGTTGTATGTTAGTATGTAGGTGTATTTAAATGATGAACAATTGTGCATCTAAATGTTTGCAATTGGTGAAAAATGTGTATGCTAGTATGTATGTTTATATAAAGTATGCAAATGTGTATGTAAGTATGTATGTTTATATAAAGTATGCAAATGTGTATGTAAGTATGTATAAATTTTATGTTTTTGTTCAAAATGTTTGTTTATAAGTATGTATATGTGTTGGTAGTATAAATTATGTTTAAGTTTCATGATTTCTATGTTTATGGTTATGTTTGAAAAATATGTTTAACCTCATAATTTCTATGTTTATGTTTAGGTTTGAGAAAAAAATATATTTAACTTGATAATTTGAATGTTTATGTGTAGGTTTGAAAAAAAAAAGTTTAACTTTGATAATTTCTATATTTATGTAAGTTAGACAAATATATTAGTTAGGAAATACTCTCCTTAAATTAAAATCATCATTTAAAACATAACGAACGTAGAAAATACCCGGCAAAATTGAAATCATCATTTAAAACAAAAGGAGCTAATAAAATACTCGCCCGAAATTTAAACCATTATGAAGAACATTACAAACTTTAAAAACCATGCCCGATATTGAATTCATCATTTTAGACATAACGAGCTAAGAAAATACCCGAACGAAATTGAAATTATGATTTAAAACATAACGCGCCGCCCAAAATGTTAAACAATCATTAAGAACATAACAAGCTTAAAAAACTGCGCCCGAGTTTGAATTCATCATTTTAAACATAAGAGCTTAGAAATACCCGCCCGAAATTGATTTAGAAATTAATTTCGGGTTGTCCCCGTTTAACTTGGGACTGCTTTTTGAATATTTGATCTCATTTAGGATGTGAATGTGGATTACACGATTGTTTGTTTAAGAAGGATTCGGTTATCATTTTCTCTTTGCTCCTCGGGTATATATATCATTACATATATACTTGGGAGCTAAGAGGAAATGCTGCTGAATTCTTCTTAAATAAACAATCATGTAATACACATTCACATATGAGATAAAGTGTTCAAAAAGTGGGTTTAGCAACCCACCCTTGTCTTGTTAATCTTAAATTAGATTTTCTTTCAGTTGCATAATGCCTATCGATAAAAGCTGGATTGATTCCCCACGTCATTCACCTTACTACAAACAAGGACTCGAGTCTTTCATCGAGATGTGTGAAAGAGTGATAAAAAGCCACGACGAAGTTAGATGTCCGTGTAACGTATGTAAAAATTCCAGCTTAATAAACATGGCACAAATGAAACGCCATTTGCGTATTAGCAGTTTTTGGAAGGACTACACGAAGTGAACCTATCACGGGGAAACGACTCCACTTTCAAAAGTAGATGATGTTGCACCACAAGACGGTATGGGAAACGTTATTGAAGACGTTAGGGGGGAGCGTATGGAAGAAGATACATACCTTAACCAACAGAACCCGAATGGAGATATTCGCGGTGTTGGTGATGATTTTTAAGACCTTTTAAAGGAAGTTGAAACATAATTATATCCTGGTTGTACTAAGTATTCTTCTATTGACTTGTTAGCAAAGCTTATGAATATAAAGGATATGCACCATTTGACTAATGAAGCGTTTGATTGAATCCTCTGGTTGTTACGAGATTCAATGCCAGAAGGCAACAAGATTCCGCTTTCGTATTATGTAGCTAAGAAGACGTTTGGCATATGAGATGATAGATTGTGCTCTCTTTTGGAAAGAAAACGAGTCCTTGCAAAATTGTCCCATTTGTAAAGAGAGTCGATGGGTCGATAAAGACACAAAAGGCACGAAGGTGGCTCGTAAGGTGTTACTTTGACGCCTAGACTACAACGTTTGTATTGTTCAAGGCACACATCAAAAGATATGATATGGAATAGTACCGGACGATCGGAAGATGGGACTATGCGTCATCAAGATGGGACTATTCTTCTATTGAATTTTTAGCAAAGCTTATGAATATAAGCCAAACAAGTGTTCTTCATCCAAGAACCATCTCGAAACCAAAGAAATAAACATAGGTGGGTAGTTGAAAACGTTAATCATCGAAAAATTTGGGATCGGCCATTAATTGATGACCACGCTAAGAAGGTTCAAAATGCTAACAAAGGCTTAGAAGATACTAACGTTGTCGATAACAACTCTTCATCTGACTGTCCACTTGTCATTGACTTGACCCCATACTTTCAAATTGGATCTTCTTCTCATGTTACTCGGGTGAGCCTGCAATTGAAGTTGATCCCCCAACGGCTACCGTCGATGAAGTGTTTGAGGTCGAGACTGATTGTGATGAGGACGATCCCGATTATGTGGAGTCTGATAAAAGAAAACTTATTGTAATTTATATTAATTTGTATTTAATAAACACTTGTTGAAATATTTATCTGAATATGAGTTACACTTTTTGTACTTTTCATTAATTTCTATTAGATACACATGCTGTAACATTTGCAACTTTTAGGAATCATGATTTCGGTACTATTGATATTTGCTTATTTGATGGTCGATCTGGCCCCATAGGGACATGGGGGAGACGGCGCCGGTGATCCACCGCCTCCAAATCATTTTTTTAGAGGTATGCACGAGCTTGATGGTAAGTCTTTTAATAAATTATTTTTTACTTCTTATATTTGATATACTATAAATGTTGTTTTTAATTATTTATGTTTTAATTATTTTTTTAGTTGTTACATTTCATATATTATAAATGTTGTTACTAATTATTTATGTTTTAATTGCAGCTGATCCCCCGAAGAGGGTTAGGGGGAAAGCCAAAAACCAAAAACTCCGTCGTATGGTTAAGGCAGGGGGGTATCCCTAACATTTGAAAGGGATGTCACGTTTACCCCCGTTGGTGAAGGAAGAGATACGTTTTCAAGAGAGGCCGGTTCATTTATGTGGCGGTTCATCCCGTTCGATAAAGTTGGATGGGATAATGTGGCACAACCGTACAAGGAAGAGCTCATGAACCACTTGAGGGTAAATAAATTATATGCATATAAATTGTCGTCGTTTAAAGGCCGTTTGCAGCCGTTTCACGGGTCGTTAGACTTAATTATAATAATATTTTAACTTTTTTATTGAATTTGTAGGAAATGTTTAACTTTGACGAAGTTGAACAGGATCTACAAGCAAATAACTTAAAGGGTGGAATCAAGTGTTTGCTTATGAAGCGGTACTCTGACCGCAAACACGATGCAAAAAAAATATTTATGCAACACGGAGGGTACCAGGATGTTGAACGCGCAAGGGCATACCATCCCGTTGATATGCCCTATGATAACTGGTTGAAAGCCGTCGATGGATTTTTAGACGAAAAATATATCAAACGATGCGAGGCCAACAAGGGTGTCCGCGCGAAACAACAATTCCCATTCCGCGGGGGGAAGACGTCATACGGTAGAACAACCTACAAAAATGTAATGTTTTATATATGTGTTTGTGTAAGCTTTTGTTTATTTAATGTCTAATCTAAGTTTAATGTTCAATAGGATATAGATTGGGTACCTACGTACGCAAAAACCCACCAAGATAAGGAGGGGCATTGGGTTGACCCGATTGCCGAACAGAACTACGTAAGTATTTCTTTTGAGTATAGTTTTCTATAACAAACATACATACATATATATATATATATATATATATATAAAATCATCTTCGTAATATACAGCGGAACTTACAACAGGCCACAAACGAGTGGCACAGTGACGGTCCTCCACTTGCCCTATTCCAGCAAGCCTTGGGAGAGCGGAGAGGATGGTACCAGGGGATGGGGCATAAACCTTTTTCAAATACGCCCCCGAACTTGTCGGCTTCCCAACTTGAGACTCAAGAACCTTTTTTTGAGGTAAACTACACAATTTATAAAATGATAAACGAACGCGTGTTTCCTTGTTAAATATATGTTGGTAGAGTCCGCTAATATGCTAATATACGTTTTTATATTATTATTGTAGGGATTTGTTGACAACTTGTTCCAAAGCCCGGCTTTCCTGAATCGACTTGACACCTACTTAAGTTCAAAAGGAAAAGAACCGGCAAATGACGACGATTGTTATAACCCTTATTTCGATAACGAAGAAGAGGATGATGAAGATTAGGATGATTTCGAAGTATGGGTTGTTATTTTTAACGTTTTTACGCATGTAGGATGATAATGTAGGACTTAACTGTTGTTTGAAACTTTATTACGTTTTGTATATGTTTTTAGTGTTTTGTATATTTGAATGTAGCTGTATTCAGGTTGCATTTTGAAACAGGTTGCGTTGTCCCGAAACAGGTTCGGTAGCTGTATATAGCTTCTGTATTAAAACAAATCGACTTTTAGCGGCTACAGGTGTCGCCGCTATTGATAGTCCGCCATTACCACTAAAGACAAAACAGAGCAATAGCGGCGATAGGCATCAATAGCGACGACAGGTGGACCAATGGCGGCGACTCATTAGCGGCCACCTGTCGCCGCTAAAACCCAATACCGGCGACATATGTGCCCAATACCGGCGACTGACGTCTCCACTAATTATGACCCTTTCTTGTAGTGGTTATGTATCTCGAACATCGCCCCAGGGGCACTATGGAAGGTTATGATTGAATGGGTGATATGTATGGCGGCGTTACGGGGGACTTTCTCTGACACAAACATATATATATATATATATATAAAACCCCGTATCTACATAATCTCCCACTACACACTCAAGTTATATAACCCCTACTATACACATTTATCACATGTCGTATAACCCCCATTTACATAACCATCCACTACACATAGTCTAAGGGCACCACAATATGAAAACTTGTGTTTGGATACATTTGCAAAAAGAGACTCCATCTCACAAGTTTGTATATTGTTGGCATACGTCTACTTCAGAAGTCTACGGACTTCGTCCGAAATTTTGGATTTGATTTCAAACAAGTAGGCGTGGGCCACACTCTCTCTTCTCTCTTTCTATCTATCTTTTTGTTATCTTATGTGTGGCAACTTTAGGCTTTTGTGTTTGTTCACGTGTATGTATTTGTATTATGTGAGGGAAGAGTAGTGTAACCCTAAGCCATACACTAGTAATCAATTATTTTGCCAACATTTGTGTTTAGATGGTTAGAGTTTGTTAGCATGCACTCAAGTCATAAGTATTATTCATGTATGTTACTATAGATTTATTAATATAATAGTTACTAAGACTTTTATCTCATGTATGTTACTATAGATTTATTAATATAATAGTTACTCAGACTTTTATCTCATTGATATGGTTTCGAATCCATTGAACATTAGTAAAATATATCTATTTCTTTTTTATTTTTTCATAGTAATTTTCAGGGGTATTACTAGATTTCTTGTTTCTCTCAAGGAAGATTGCAATAATAAAAAATATAATGGAGAGCACTTTCACTTCCCTTTCAACTTAACTTTACAAATTTTTCTCCAACTTTAAGTGGTTGTGTGGTGGAGCGTAATAAAGGGTTATCTAACCTATAGCGTCTTATAGCGTCTGGAACACCGTCCCCGAGGTGTTATAGGGGGTTATGATTGAAGGGGTGATATATATAGCAGCGTTATGGTGGACTTTCTCTCACACAAACATATATATACACGCACACACAATATATACATACATATATAACCCCATACTACACACTCAAGTTACATAACCCTTCTTTCTTACACATTTACCACGTGTCGTATAACCCTCAATTTACATAACCATATGTGTAGTGGTAACAAGGGGTTATGTGACAAATGACAAAAAAAAATGAGATGTGGAGGTTATATAACATGTGTGTGCAGTGGTGGATTATGTAGATATGGAGTTATATATGTATGTATATATGTGTGTGTGAGAGAGAGCCAGATGTGTTCACCTCGTTATAATTTCCGGCTTGTAGGGCTATAGCTCCCATCGGGGCGGTGTGCAGTGGTGTTATACGGCGCAATGGAGGGTGGTGGCGCTATATCACCTTCCACTACGGAAGGTTTAAGAGCACCAAAATATCAAAAATTTGTGTTTGAATACATTGGCAAAAAGCAGATTCCATCTCAAATGTTTGTATATTGTGGCACACGTCTACTTAAGAAGTCTACGGACTTCATCCGAAATTTTGGATTTGATTTTGTACAAGGTAGGCGGGACCCCCAGTCTCTCGCGTGCACACATATATATATTGGATGTAATTTATGGATGTTTGTACATTGTGTGAAAAGTAAGGTTTTTTGTTAAATTTTGAAAATCTGACTTGACGTTGAGGTGACAATATGTGAAGGTTTATGAAACACCAAGATTGCGGATGCACAATCTAGTTTTCGTAATCTTATTACTACAGAACTAAGTAGTATTTACGTGTGTATTTCAGTCAAATTTTGATCCATTTTTATTGTCGTGCATAATCAATAACGGGCTAGAAAAGTTAACTTCCATGGAAAAATAAAAAAATACTTTTGCCCAATATATAATTTAGAAAGCGATTCGGATGTAGTTTAGATAAAATATGTAATTGTGAGAATGGGTTCTTTTGTACCCAAAACTAGTTTTTGCCCTGTTTGTGTTGTAGGGCAATAAGCCGAATATTTTTCTCTCATAATAGGTATGTCTGTGTTTCGGTTACTTGTACATATTACTCATAACACGATCTCAAAAAAAATTATAACGAGTCAACAAATTAAAACAAAACACTACCATACTTTTTTCTAAAAAAAAAAAACTAAAATGATAGAAAGATTATAATTTTAAACCGGAAAGATTATAATTTGAAACTGGGAACAAAATTGTAATTTTTCAGGACAAATGAGCATGTGTCAGGCATGCCTGGACGTATAAAAATTACACATATGCCCGCCCGCGTTGCGGGGCATTATATCGAATATTTCTTAGTTTCATAACATGTGTGCATGTCTTTAGGTTACTTGTACATACTACTTATAACACGATCTAAAAAAAACATCGAGACAACCAATTAAACCAAAACACTTCCATAGTTATGCTAAAAGACTAAAACGATAACAGGTCTGTAATTTTGAGCCGGGGGTAAAATACTAATTTGTTAGGACTAGTGAGCGAGTGCTATAACAATGCTTGACACAATAAAAGTTACAATGAGTTAACAAAATAAGATAAAACACTACCATAGTTTTGCAAAAAAAATTAAAAAGAAAACTAAAACAATTGCGAGATCACAGTTTTTAACTAGGAGATAAATCGTAATTTTTCAAATGGGGCAAAATCATAATTTTGAACAGAGGGCAAAATCGTAATTTTAAGCTAGGGGCTAATTCATAAATTTATTTTGAACTGGGGGCAAAATCATAATTTGAACTAAGGGCAAAATAGTAATTTTGAACTAGGGGAAAAACATAGTTTTATTTTGAATCGGGGCGAAAACGTAATTTTGAGCTGAGGACAAAATCGTATTTTTGAACAAAGGGTATATTCGTAATTTTGAGGTAGGGGCGTAAACATAATTTTATTTTGAAGTGAGGATAAAATCGAAATTTTAAACTGAGGGCGAAACGTAATTTTAAGTTGATTATAAAATAATAAACCGGTTGGTCCAATAGCACTATTCCCTCAACTTATAATTGTTATAATTGTATATGTAGTAAATATGTTTTAGAGAGAGGATCATGAGAAAACTAAATATAAATGAGAAAACTAGAAAACTAACTAAAAAAAACAAAAATAAAAAAGCATAAAAAATATACAATTTTTTTTACAATATTTTTATAAAAAAATGCTGCTTTTTATGTATAAAAGAACGTTTTTTTCAAAAAAAAAAAAACTTGTACTACACATGTGCACTATATGTGTACTACACATGTGCATTATATGTATATGTTGCACATGTGCATTATATGTTTTTTTTATTTTTATTTTTTAAAAAGTTTTTTATATAATATATATAGCGATTTTTTATAAAAAAATAAAAAAAAATTGATATGTTTTTTTGGTTTTTTTAGTTAGTTTTTTTAGTTAGTTTTTTGATTTTCTCATTTAAACTAGTTTTCTCATGATCTACACCCCATATCTTTTCTTAAGTATATTCTTTTATAAATATGCCTTATATCTTCTTTCTTTTTATTTCAAAAATATCGCTTTCACTATTTTGGTATTTCACTCTGATTTATTAGTTAGGTTCATTGTTGTCTCTTTTCAAATAGAGACAATAAATATAAATTATGTAGAACAAAAAGACTGCATTTCAGTAAAAATATAATGGCGAGCTTAATGATGACTTTCAATTATTTGTTACAAGTTTTTATTTTAAAATTCTCACACCAATTGTATAATGTCGTTTGGGTAATCTTTTAACTGGAGTTAGATATTCAACATTTGGCTTCACAACACAATATAGGAAGAAAAAGAAATTATTATTTGGCCCGGTATATATAAATGAGAAAGCCATATTTGATCAAAAGGCCGGTTTGAAAGAGAAACTTACGTAAAATTACTTGTTCGTTTTAGATAAATTTCTTAATTTTCTTTGTCTAAAAAAATATTTTTTCTATGTCTAACAAAATATTATATTATCTTACTCTTATTTATCATACTTAACTTTTAAGTTAAAATCTCTAAAATTCTAAAGTTTTCTTTTAAATAAATAATATAATTAAAAGTTTCTTTTTTAGTTTAAAAGAGTAGTGTCTGTAGAATTAATTAAACCTCTACAATTCTAGAGTTTTCATTTAAATAAATAATATAAAAAAAGTTTCTTTTTTAGTTTAAAAGACGTAGTTTTTGTAGAATTATTTAAAAAAAATACGCTTTCACTTGTTTAGGTTAGTTTTTCACGATATCTCATTGTAATTTATAATGATTGGTTTTCATACATTTCATTGTCTTGAAAACATTGAATTACTAAGATTCAAGAATGTTGTCCGCGCCACTTTCCCTTAGCAAGAGAAAATAACCGGATCGACAACCGAAATTTCTTAAGATCACAACCGTAACTTCTTAAGATCACAAGTATCGGTTACTAAGATATTATATGAAAAGCATCAAAACTAAGTCATGGTTATGCTTGCGTGAAACTTAATTTGAAATTGTGAGGCAATTATGGGAAGAGAAATGTCTTCAAGAATCTCTAATTAAGTACAAGAAGAATTGTAAATTAAGTACAAGAAGAATTGTGCAATCATTCCAATACTCATTGGACCCACTTTCGATCCGGCTCAATCCGCGGTTAGTTGTTCCTAGCTCACGGGTTGGTCCATTTTCCACCTATTTTCACCCTCAATCACCTCCCAAACCTTTAATAACCCAAACCCTAATGCCATATTATAAAATAAGTGCCTCCCACAATACCTTCAATCTTTTCACACCTCAAAACAACTCTCAAATCCTCTCAACCTTCTTAATATTTCCAAGTTTTGGCAGATTACACTTGTGTTCAAAACAGAGAGTTTGAACACCTTTCTCATACTTTTCTTCTCGTTTTTCTGTATCAAACTACTTGGATAACCTTCAAGGATGTTAACCAAGGTTCACTAAGGAGTAACAAGGTGGTACATCACTTATATGAGGCTACAAAGTCAGTTTTAAATTATGTTTTGTTGAAACTTTCAAATACTTCAACTTTTACTTGTCTTTATTGGGTGAACTTGCAGCAAACTTTATCCCCAACTAATCTACATGTTGCCGGGCTTGAGTTGAGGTATTCGTCCAGAAAGTTTGAGGATCAAACACCTCCTATTCAATTCATCTAAGTCACTAAACAACTTCCAAGAAACAAAGTGAACAAGACTACACCAAGTCTCCAAACACTATCCATGTTTGGAATGCACTCGTCTAGTCAAGTCACTTGGTTGTTTAATTGATTTAGATGATTCAAACAATCTAAGTAGTTTCCATGAACCAAAGCGAGCAAACCCTACCTCGTCTCTAACATTTGCCATGTTGGGTATGCACTCGTCGAGTTGTTCTCATTTAGCTACTTACTAACTTAGTTACATTCCATTTGCATACTTATGTTTCATGACCATCGTAAATAACCTTCATGGTGGTTTTGTGCATTGGTGAACTCTAAGAGGTTTGCGGATTACCCAACCTCCATACATGTGTGTGTGTATGGTTAGGTTCATTTGTGAACAGCCCATTGATTGTGAAAACTAATTAACTAATCCTAGCCCTTGATTATCAATACACAAGTGTAAATCAATGGCCAGGATTTGATAATGAAAATACACTAGTATATTTTATAATTTGATGATATAAATCAATGGACAGGATTTGTTCACTCAGTTCACAATACACTAGTGTTCACTCTAGAACCCACCATACACACACACACATACACACACACATATATATATACATATATATATATATGTATACTTCTCATACAAATAAAACCATGATTGAACATTATGAGTTATGCTTTTACCATCTTAGTTCTCGATTCCTCAAATTTGGATTCTAATGGATGAGTTAGTATTCATGAAAACACACCAATATATAGTGTCCAAACGAGTGTCCAAGACAAGATATATTTCCTCATATATGTATCTTCTATCGTTTTAATACTGAACCCAATCCATCAATCAAAATCAATGAACCCATGCACCTTTGTTTCCCCCATTATAGGGTAACTTCGGTGTTCCCATCTCTAAACTCATCAACTCGCATATGTGGAACTTCTACGCAAACCGCCATCCGTTGAGGTGGACAATTTCTAGGCCTGTGTTTGTCTAGATTTGTACGTGTTGTTAGTAGTCTTTATCTTGGGCAGTGACGAGTCTTAATGTGGGTGATTGTTGCTTTGAGGTGACATGAGCCTAAGCCAATTTAGACATACACACATTGAGGTGACGAAGTGTCTAGTGTAGTGGCTCCCAAACTTATAGATGGTAGCTGCATTGAGGTGGCGAACCATCAAACTATGTAGGCCATCGTTGCGTTGAGGTAACGACGTATCTAAAATGATGTGGATTGTTGCTACATTGAGGTGGCAATATTCAGTTATATGCTAAATTCCTACCACTATGTGACTTATTTGCATTCATATAGACGAATCGGTGGGTTGTTGTGCATTGACTGATGTGGTTTGTTATGAGTCCAACTGTGAGTCGTGTCTATTGTCTGGGAAGTTATATGTCAGTCTTAGTCATCTTATGAGTAACAGTTTAAGGGTTCAAAAAGAGTCTACATGAGTGAGTATTGGGTTAGATATTATGTTTATTGGTAGTGGGTCGATCTGAGTGGATTGTCCTAAGTAGGTGTAGTAACGAAGTCGGGTTGATCTGGGTGATATGAAGTGTTAAACCTAGATGTTGTTCGATTTGGATGATAAGCCTTGTGGAAAGGTATTGGTTGGAGATTAGTGTTTGGAGTATGTGGAGCTCTTTGTACGCATGTGAAACTTCTCATGGTTGTGGCAAGGCATTTGTGTGTTTGTTTATGTTTTCAGATTTAAACTGATTGCTAGCAAATGTATTTAAATCATTTGAGTTAAATGGTGTGATGATGTCTAGCTGTAAAGTGCCTAGTTTGGGGCCTTACATTAAAATCATTAAGGCGTTTATGGTAGCAACCGTTTATGGTGTGGCCCACTTCCGAGGAAGAGTATTGCAGGGGTGTGGAAGAATTTGCCCAATATTAATGAAGATTAATATTTTTATACATTTATGGTATAAGTAGAATTCGTAGCAAAGTCAGTAAGTAAAAGGCCACGCGCTTTTGGTTTGACCATATTGTCACACCCCGATTTCCATGTGTATTCCGGGGGGCCGGTGGGGAGTATCCTGACGTACAGTTGATAACATCATAACCAATTACAACACAGGGCAACACAGCGGAAGGCTTGGAGTAAAATATAAACTATTACAAACCATAAAGTGTCCAGAGTTCGAGACATAAATATATACAGACAAGGTTTGTAATAGTTTATATTTTACTCCAAGCCTTCCGCTGTGTTGCCCTGTCTTGTAATTGGTTATGATGTTATCAACTGTACGTCACGATACTCCCCACCGGGCCCACCGGAATACACGTGGAAATCGGGGTGTGACAGGTTGGTATCAGAGCCAACGTTTGAGGGAATTCAACACTAGTCTTTAGTGTTTGATCTCAAACGATACAGTAACACATTCCTTAGACTCTCGAGGCTAGGCTATGACCTAGGATTATTCATTACCTTATTTTGATATTATTTTGGCTTGTTTTGTGTTTTGACTTATCTTTGAAGCAGGACAATGCTGCCTAAATTTACGAGAGGAGCAAAAGGAAAAGGGTTAATGAGGAGTGGATCCTCGAAGCAAGGGCCTTCTAACGCCCATGTATATAACCCTTACGAAGGATCGGACGATTCCTCGTCACCATGGGAACCATACCCGAACTTACCTCATGAATACTCACCACCGCCAGACTCCCATCATTCTCAACATTCGCACCATACCCAACAACCCCAATGTAACATTTGTATAAATCGGGTTTCCAAAACCCGCTTCGTTTTGTAATCAAATATCAAGTTACAAAATTTCATTAAGTATTTATGAATATTTTGAGTTTAAATGTTTCATAATTAATATATAAACCAAACTATAAAAATTATATTTGATAAAAAGTTAAAGTAAAATAAATAAAAAATGTTTGGAGCTGACCGGACTCGAACCCGGGTCAACTGCCTCTAATGACTTATCCTTCCGTCTCCAAACCACTCCGCCACCAGTTGTTTTCTGTTAATATTATGAAAACAATTGAACTTTATACGCAAACTCGGATGAACGGTTATTGGTATTTGAATAACGGAAATCGGTAAGCCAAATCGCCAAATCAGTTTTTCGTTCGTTTAGTTAACTCATAACCGACGCATATCGGTTTCTAATTAAGGTTAGATTGAATAAACTTCAAGTGTTGAGTTTTGAAACCGAAAGACATTCAAGTCTCAAATAATTCCGTCTCCAATCATTTATACGATTCAGAACTGTCCCAAATACACTCCAAATCCTTTTCGTCGCGTTTTCAAGTCTTTTGAGCTCAAGAAAATTGTCGCCGGAATTCTCTGCAACTCTCGCCGGAAAACCGTGTCCAACTCAAACCAGTAAGATTCTACTCTCTTGCTGTTTCAATCTATTGTAGGGACACTACTAACATTATTCCGTCACTCAAAGTCAGTCACAGAAGACTCTGCTGGATTTCTGGTTTCGCCGGAGAAATTCTGGAAATTGCCGGAACCACGCTAGTCGACGGTAAACACATTCAATCGTGCTAATAACCCATGTACTCTGATTCAATTTCAATTTTAACTCTTAAATTCTGTTGATTAGCTCTCTCAGCCGAAGTTTCAAAAAACAGAGTTTTCTGTTCTAGCCGGACTTCCTGAAGAAGACGACCTGTCTGGTATTCTTTCCCCTCAAATTGTTCGGTTTGTTCATTCAAGCTAGTAATCATGTTATTTAAGAAGTAGAACCCTGAACCAGTGATCTGTGTAAAACCGGTAATATTAGTGAAGAAGACGAGCATAACAACGGGTTAAGAACAAATAAAATTCGGATAGTTAACGGGTTAGACACACAGTCCAGCGGTGGACTGTGTGCAAAGTTTATATACGAGTCCCGAGTTCGATCCTTGCTACACACACACGCTGCGTAATAACATTCCTTTTTATTCATAAAACTAACCGGGTTAGATTGAGTAGTTGTTAAGTATAATATAATTCAAGGATATAACCGGGTTAGACACACAGTCCAGCGGTGGACTGTGTGCAACACAAACTGCACGTCACGCGATCGAGTTCCGTCCCACACGCCGGTTCGATGAGAATAAAACGTTTTGTAAAATAAAGGAATTTTCGGTAAATTCGAATAAGTGTATTAATATAATTAAAACTAGATTTTTATCGGGTTAGTCACGTAGCTCAGTTGGTAGAGCTACGTGCGCGTGAACGGAAGGTCACAGGTTCGAATCCCGCTCGGCGCAAGAATTACCGCTGACCGAACCGGTCAACGGTCAACGGTCAACGGTCAAACAGTAAAAAAATATTATTTTTTTTAAATAATTATTTGTTTTATTTAAATTAAAAATCAATTAAAAATACTTAAAAATAACATTTTTAAGGATAGAAAATAGCCATAAAATCACAAAAATTATATCTAAAAATCCCATTAAAAATCTTTAATAAAATCCATCCATTTAATATATTTTTTTCCTATTATTATCTAGGTCAGTGATTCCTTGTTATCTCGTTTCGTCCAAATCGTGCGCATCTCACCAATTCAAATCCAACGCACCCAATGTGAGTGAACCCTTCAAATTCCCCGTTTTAATCATATTTTTGGGGTGTATCATGTGTCTTATTCATTTACTTATTATAACCAAGTTATTGTGCATATATCATATCATGACATGTGTGTTAGTTGTTGCTGTTCAGTAGTTAGAATTGTTTGCAAGTTATTATTTCAGTACATGCAATTGCTGAGGCCGTAACTCCCCATCCCTCGAGGTTGAGTTTGATCCCCATTTTATTATGTGGTTGGTCAGGGCGTGCCCGCACGATCGGCTCCGTTTGATTGAGCCTTGATCGGTTATTTACATTTCAAGTTCATGCAATACGCTCGGCTCCGTTTGATTGAGCCTTGAGTGCACAGTTCAATTTACATTTCAAGTTCATGCAATACGCTCGGCTCCGTTTGATTGAGCCTTGAGCACACAGTTCAATTTACATTTTCAGTTCATGCAATACGATCGGCTCCGTTTGATTGAGCCTTGATCTCACAGTTCATTTATGTTAATTATCATATGATGTTGGTATGATCATGTATGTTATCAATTATTAATGTATGTTATAATTGTAACCGATGTTGCCATTGCTTGATTTCATACATATGCTCTTTTATGATTATGCACAATATTTTATTGATAAACTAACCAGAAAATCATTATTAAATGTTTATCTATAAGGTTCACTCGCCAACTTATGTTGACCCAAAAACCTCCCATTTTACACATGATACAGGTGAACCAGCAGCAGCTAGGAACACGTAGGACCTGGATTAGAAGAAATAAAATGATTTAGTGTTTGGGATTATTATGTTTGGTTATTTTCCTTTGTAATGAATGAACATGTTTGAAGGTTTGAGAAATGTAACTTTGACTTCATTTAATTATGAAACATAATAGTAAATGTCATGTGCTTTGGTGATAACCCAATTATGCCCCGACTCTTATTTCCGCTGCGGGTCGGGGTGTGACAGATTGGTATCAGAGCCATGACTATAGGGATATAGGATAAGTTATTAGACCCTTAGAGCCTATACTATAGTCGATTAGAAACCTATAAGAATTTTGTGTGTTATATGCCAAATTTCATGATGTTTATATGTTTATGTTAAAATGTTACATTTGATATTGTTCAAGCATGTTCATAAGTATGTATTATCAAATAATGCTTATCATGAAATCGTATGATCATAACATATCACATCCATGCAAGCACACACCACATCATGATTGATTTTACAACGATTTTCGTGTTTTCAAATCTCATCAAAGTGAGTTCTCATGACGGGCATGTAGTAACTGGAAGGGTACTAGTACCGGTAGTCGGAACGTCCTGTCTAGGCTGGCATTCGTATAAATCCAAAATAAAGGACCAGTTTGCCTACCTGGGGACCAACGATGAGAGTACGAAATACCTATTAGGCCAAAGCATGCTATACCAAACGTCGTGAGAGCTAATCCCACTTTGAGTAGTCATTGTGTCTACACCTGGACACGTTCCGACCAAACATCTCATGAAACATATTTTGTGGTTAGCATTCGGGGGATGCGAGTGTTAAATTGCCAATACTAATGTGAATCCTACCAAACCAATAGCCATGGGGGCCCACATGACTATATAGGTGAAGGTATGGGGGACATTTGAGGCCCAACATGAGCGAACCCAAGACATCCTTCGGATGTAGTTGCATTATTGATATTTATGTTATTTTCATTTTTTTTTAAGACACATGACACCTAAAAGATACCATAAACTCACAATCTTCTCATTTTATGATCCTGTAGATGTCGTATAGATCGCATCGAAGGAGTAGGAAATCGGAAAAGTCTCAGGAACGATTGGCCACTCATATCGCCAACCAAATGGCCACGATATTACCTGACATCGTAGTACAAGTACAACAAGCTCTTGCTGCAAATCCTACTAACCCTCCTCAACAACAGGACCAGATCATCAACGACCCTCCTACCGGCAAATGCACCTACAAACATTTTAAGTCTTGCGATCCCCCAAAATTCGAAGGGACTGAGGGAGTCACTGCTCTCCAACGTTGGTTCGAGGAGATGGAAAACGTTTTCTTAAACTGCGATTGTCCTGAGGATCGCAAAGTTCGTTATGCCACCGGGAGACTACTTGGGGTAGCTCTCACTTGGTGGAATACCGAGAAGGGAAAGAGGGGAATGGAAGATGCGATGGCCTTAACTTGGGAGGAGTTAAGGGAGATCATGACTAGGCGATTCTGTCCTAGGAGTGAGATTAAGAAATTGGAAGATGAATTTCATGCCCTGAAACAAAAAGATGGTGATCACTCTACTTACAACAAACGGTTCTTGGAGTTGAACCAGATGGTACCAAACTTATTCACTCCAACCTACCGTCTGATCGAACATTACATTCGAGGACTTCCCTCGAAAATCCAAGATTCGGTCCTCAGTGTTTCACCGGTAACACTCGAAGCTGCCATGGTGTTGGCAACAGAACTAACCGAAAACCGAATTCGTAATGGGAAGTTCAAGGAAGAAAAGAAGAAAGCTCCTGCTGAGGGACAAACCTCAAACCACCACACTCCTTCCTCTAAATTTGGTAACAAGAGGAAGCGTAACAACAGGAACTTTGCAGTTACCCACACCAACACCCCTGTTCCTGCTGCACCCATCACACAAGCCACTCCTCCACCCGCGCCATACAAAAGACCATACACAGGACCACTACCAAAATGTAACCGTTGTCAGTATCACCACTCCCCTGACTATCCTTGCCAGTACTGTACCAGCTGCGGTCGCGCTGGACACCTTGTACAACAATGCCGCGCACCTCAGCGAACAAATCGCCACCCACCTATAACCCAAACCCACCAACAATTTATGGGTCAAGCCCAACAACAACAACCATTTCCACCCACTCAACATTTAGCCCAAACATACTATCAACCCAACTACCCTATGGGTCAACCTATGCGGGCATGTTTCAACTGTGGAGATCCAAGTCATTTCAGGAACACATGTCCAAGATTAGTCAATATTATTCATGCTCAGGCCCAAGCCAACCCAGTGAACCAAGCAAATCAAGCTCCTCCACCTGCTAGAGGAAGGGCTTTCAATATTAACGCAAACCAGGCCAGAGCTGACGGCAATGTGGTCAACGGTACGTTTCTTATAAATGGTAGATATGCCTCTATGTTATTTGATACTGGTGCGGATAGAAGTTTCGTGTCATTAGAGTTTGAACCTATCTTAAGTAAAAATCGAGATAAGCTCGCGGAATCCATAACAGTGGAAGTTGCAGATGGAAAACCAGTTTTGTTAAACTCTATTTTACGCAACTGTACGCTCACCCTAAACAATCACGATTTCTCAGTCGATCTTATTCCTATGAAGCTGGGAAGTTTCGACATCATAGTCGGAATGGATTGGCTTAGTCAGCATAATGCGGAAGTTGTATGTCGTGAGAAATTTATTCGTATTCCTCTTTCAAACGGTCAGACTCTTCGAATTATTGGAGAAACCTCGGCGAAAGGACTCAACTTAATGTCTTGCCTTCAAGCACAGAAATACCTTCGTAAGAATTATGTCGCGTTTTTAGCCCATATCATCAAGAAGGGGACCGCAGAAAAGAAACTTGAAGATATTCCTGTTGTAAAAGATTTTCCACAAGTTTTTCCTGACGACATTTCAGGACTTCCTCCAATCAGAGATGTCGAGTTTCGTATCGATCTTATACCTGGTGCTACACCAGTGGCAAAATCTCCATATAGGTTAGCCCCCTCTGAAATGCAAGAGCTAGCCAGTCAATTGCAAGAGTTGACAGACAAGGGATTTATACGTCCCAGCTCATCGCCTTGGGGTGCACCGGTACTTTTCGTAAAGAAGAAGGATGGATCTTTTCGCATGTGCATCGATTACAGAGAGCTCAACAAGTTAACTATCAAAAATCGATATCCTTTACCTCGTATAGATGATCTTCTTGACCAGCTACAAGGTGCTAGTTGCTTTTCGAAAATCGACCTTCGATCGGGCTATCATCAGCTTAGGGTGCATGAAGAAGACGTCCCAAAAACTGCTTTTCGAACTCGATATGGTCACTATGAATTCATGGTTATGCCGTTTGGATTAACCAACGCACCAGCTGTTTTCATGGACCTAATGAATAGAGTCTGCAAACCTTACCTTGATCGATTTGTTATTGTGTTCATTGACGATATTCTTATCTATTCAAAATCCAAAGCTGATCATGAGCGTCATCTGCGACTTATTCTTGCACTTCTAGAAAAGGAAAAGCTTTATGCCAAGTTCTCTAAATGTGAATTCTGGTTAAAAGAGGTGCAATTTCTTGGGCATGTAGTCAATGACAAAGGAATACACGTGGACCCATCAAAGATTAAAGCAGTTCAAGAATGGCAAGCTCCACGTACGCCAACTGAAGTAAGGTCTTTTCTTGGACTTGCTGGTTACTATCGTCGATTCATTTCAAACTTCTCTCGCATTGCGGTGCCACTCACGGCTTTAACCCATAAAGGGAAACCATTTGTATGGGGGCCCAAGCAAGAAGAAGCTTTTCAAACCCTCAAGCAAAGACTTTGTGATGCACCAATCCTCACTCTTCCTGAAGGTTGTGATGATTTTGTAGTCTATTGCGACGCGTCAGGGCAAGGATTGGGATGCGTTCTCATGCAAAGAGGAAAAGTCATAGCTTATGCCTCAAGGCAACTCAAGACTCACGAAAAGAACTACACCACTCATGACCTTGAACTTGGAGCCGTTGTATTCGCTCTTAAGATATGGAGACATTATCTTTATGGCACGAAGTGTGAAATATACACTGACCATAAGAGTCTTCAACACATCTTCAATCAGAAAGAGTTAAATATGAGGCAACGGAGATGGGTCGAACTTCTAAATGATTACGACTGTGAAATCAAATACCACCCTGGTAAAGCAAATGTGGTGGCTGATGCACTTAGTCGAAAGGGCTATGCGAACTCTATTCATCTTCTATGTTCGCAAATTATAACCAATATTAAGGATCAAATTCGAGAAGCTCAACACGTTTCAATAACAGAGGAAGATGTACAAAAGGAGATGTCCTGTGGAGCCGAGCTAAAGCTGGAAACTAAATCTGATGGCATTTTGTATTACCTAGATCGTATATGGATTCCTAACCATATCAATCTTCGTGAAACACTCATGCATGAAGCCCATAAGTCGCGATATTCTATACACCCAGGAGCCGATAAGATGTATCAAGACCTACGGTACACCTATTGGTGGCCTGGAATGAAGAAAGATATTGCCGTTTTTGTTTCCAAGTGTCTCACTTGTTCTAAAGTAAAGGCTGAACACCAAAGACCCTCAGGACTTCTGGTCCAACCAGAAATACCTGTCTGGAAGTGGGAAAATATAACCATGGATTTCATTACCGGGTTACCTCGCACTTCTAGTGGGTATGACACTATATGGGTGATTATAGACCGACTCACAAAATCAGCTCACTTTATTCCTATTCGAGAAGATTTTAAGAACGAAAAGCTTGCTCGTATTTATATCAGCGAAATCGTCAGCCGTCATGGAGTTCCATTAAGTATTATTTCTGATCGTGATGGTCGTTTCACCTCACGGACGTGGCAGGCAGTACAATCCGCAATGGGCACTCGACTAGATCTCAGTACCGCCTATCATCCCCAAACTGATGGACAGTCTGAGCGCACCATTCAAACCCTTGAGGATATGCTTAGAGCATGTGTCATAGACTTCAAGGGAAATTGGGACGCTCACCTACCGTTAGTCGAATTTTCGTACAACAACAGTTATCATTCTAGTATCGGCATGGCACCTTTTGAAGCTTTATATGGTCGAAAGTGTCGATCTCCTGTTTGTTGGCACGAAATTGGGGAAGCTCAAATTACTGGTCCGGAATTGATCCAAGAAACAACAGATAAGATTCATCAAATCAGAAACAATCTTCTAGCGGCTCAAAGTCGTCAAAAGAGTTACGCAGATAAACGACGGAAGCCCTTGGAGTTTAGCGTTGGTGATCATGTGCTTTTAAAAGTGTCACCGTGGAAGGGAGTAGTTCGTTTTGGGCAAAAGGGAAAGCTAGCACCACGTTACGTAGGACCTTTCAAGATACTCGAAAGAGTAGGTCCTGTAGCTTACAAGCTTGACCTACCGGAAGAACTCGACAGAATTCATCCCACATTCCACGTGTCGAACTTGAAGAAGTGCCTCGCTGATGAGAATCTTCATATTCCACTGGAGGATATTCAGATTGATGAATCCATGCATTTTATCGAACGGCCAGTAGAGATTATGGACTATGGAGAAAAGCGTCTACGTCGAAGTCGCATTCCTATTGTTAGGGTACGCTGGGAGTCGAAACGGGGACCTGAGTTTACTTGGGAACGTGAAGACTCAATGCGTGAAAAATACCCTCATCTTTTCCCTACTACTTCAACTGTTTGAATTTCGGGACGAAATTCCTAAAAGTAGGGGATACTGTAACATTTGTATAAATCGGGTTTCCAAAACCCGCTTCGTTTTGTAATCAAATATCAAGTTACAAAATTTCATTAAGTATTTATGAATATTTTGAGTTTAAATGTTTCATAATTAATATATAAACCAAACTATAAAAATTATATTTGATAAAAAGTTAAAGTAAAATAAATAAAAAATGTTTGGAGCTGACCGGACTCGAACCCGGGTCAACTGCCTCTAATGACTTATCCTTCCGTCTCCAAACCACTCCGCCACCAGTTGTTTTCTGTTAATATTATGAAAACAATTGAACTTTATACGCAAACTCGGATGAACGGTTATTGGTATTTGAATAACGGAAATCGGTAAGCCAAATCGCCAAATCAGTTTTTCGTTCGTTTAGTTAACTCATAACCGACGCATATCGGTTTCTAATTAAGGTTAGATTGAATAAACTTCAAGTGTTGAGTTTTGAAACCGAAAGACATTCAAGTCTCAAATAATTCCGTCTCCAATCATTTATACGATTCAGAACTGTCCCAAATACACTCCAAATCCTTTTCGTCGCGTTTTCAAGTCTTTTGAGCTCAAGAAAATTGTCGCCGGAATTCTCTGCAACTCTCGCCGGAAAACCGTGTCCAACTCAAACCAGTAAGATTCTACTCTCTTGCTGTTTCAATCTATTGTAGGGACACTACTAACATTATTCCGTCACTCAAAGTCAGTCACAGAAGACTCTGCTGGATTTCTGGTTTCGCCGGAGAAATTCTGGAAATTGCCGGAACCACGCTAGTCGACGGTAAACACATTCAATCGTGCTAATAACCCATGTACTCTGATTCAATTTCAATTTTAACTCTTAAATTCTGTTGATTAGCTCTCTCAGCCGAAGTTTCAAAAAACAGAGTTTTCTGTTCTCGCCGGACTTCCTGAAGAAGACGACCTGTCTGGTATTCTTTCCCCTCAAATTGTTCGGTTTGTTCATTCAAGCTAGTAATCATGTTATTTAAGAAGTAGAACCCTGAACCAGTGATCTGTGTAAAACCGGTAATATTAGTGAAGAAGACGAGCATAACAACGGGTTAAGAACAAATAAAATTCGGATAGTTAACGGGTTAGACACACAGTCCAGCGGTGGACTGTGTGCAAAGTTTATATACGAGTCCCGAGTTCGATCCTTGCTACACACACACGCTGCGTAATAACATTCCTTTTTATTCATAAAACTAACCGGGTTAGATTGAGTAGTTGTTAAGTATAATATAATTCAAGGATATAACCGGGTTAGACACACAGTCCAGCGGTGGACTGTGTGCAACACAAACTGCACGTCACGCGATCGAGTTCCGTCCCACACGCCGGTTCGATGAGAATAAAACGTTTTGTAAAATAAAGGAATTTTCGGTAAATTCGAATAAGTGTATTAATATAATTAAAACTAGATTTTTATCGGGTTAGTCACGTAGCTCAGTTGGTAGAGCTACGTGCGCGTGAACGGAAGGTCACAGGTTCGAATCCCGCTCGGCGCAAGAATTACCGCTGACCGAACCGGTCAACGGTCAACGGTCAACGGTCAAACAGTAAAAAAATATTATTTTTTTTAAATAATTATTTGTTTTATTTAAATTAAAAATCAATTAAAAATACTTAAAAATAACATTTTTAAGGATAGAAAATAGCCATAAAATCACAAAAATTATATCTAAAAATCCCATTAAAAATCTTTAATAAAATCCATCCATTTAATATATTTTTTTCCTATTATTATCTAGGTCAGTGATTCCTTGTTATCTCGTTTCGTCCAAATCGTGCGCATCTCACCAATTCAAATCCAACGCACCCAATGTGAGTGAACCCTTCAAATTCCCCGTTTTAATCATATTTTTGGGGTGTATCATGTGTCTTATTCATTTACTTATTATAACCAAGTTATTGTGCATATATCATATCATGACATGTGTGTTAGTTGTTGCTGTTCAGTAGTTAGAATTGTTTGCAAGTTATTATTTCAGTACATGCAATTGCTGAGGCCGTAACTCCCCATCCCTCGAGGTTGAGTTTGATCCCCATTTTATTATGTGGTTGGTCAGGGCGTGCCCGCACGATCGGCTCCGTTTGATTGAGCCTTGATCGGTTATTTACATTTCAAGTTCATGCAATACGCTCGGCTCCGTTTGATTGAGCCTTGAGTGCACAGTTCAATTTACATTTCAAGTTCATGCAATACGCTCGGCTCCGTTTGATTGAGCCTTGAGCACACAGTTCAATTTACATTTTCAGTTCATGCAATACGATCGGCTCCGTTTGATTGAGCCTTGATCTCACAGTTCATTTATGTTAATTATCATATGATGTTGGTATGATCATGTATGTTATCAATTATTAATGTATGTTATAATTGTAACCGATGTTGCCATTGCTTGATTTCATACATATGCTCTTTTATGATTATGCACAATATTTTATTGATAAACTAACCAGAAAATCATTATTAAATGTTTATCTATAAGGTTCACTCGCCAACTTATGTTGACCCAAAAACCTCCCATTTTACACATGATACAGGTGAACCAGCAGCAGCTAGGAACACGTAGGACCTGGATTAGAAGAAATAAAATGATTTAGTGTTTGGGATTATTATGTTTGGTTATTTTCCTTTGTAATGAATGAACATGTTTGAAGGTTTGAGAAATGTAACTTTGACTTCATTTAATTATGAAACATAATAGTAAATGTCATGTGCTTTGGTGATAACCCAATTATGCCCCGACTCTTATTTCCGCTGCGGGTCGGGGTGTGACACCCAACACTCCCATTCCTCTCAAGAATACTATAATACCGACATACGCCTTCGTTCCCTTTCGGTAACTACCCCAGAAGATTCTCCGGAACCAATGGAGGAAGATTCTGACCCCGAAATGCCAGCAACAGGATCAAGGGGTCACCCCATTGACATATCTAGGGGTTCTAACCCGTACGCTGGAACCCCACATCATTACACTGATAGCTACGAGGAAAGGTGGGGACAATACGTTTTATACAATACTCCTTCAGTTCATGATACTCCATCCTACCACAGTCCACCACAAGAACCACCGGTAGAACAGCCACTACCACCTCCACCTCCAAGAAGACGTGGGGCGCGCATGTCAGTGCACCTAGGACCGAGAGTAGGGTCACTCTCACCTAACCCTTACCCTATTATTACCGAGGACCCACATATGGTGGACCCTCACATACTTCACCTTTTATGGAGAACCAACCACAACCAACTGTTGAACCTGAGCCTTAACCACCATTTCCTTTAGGTGAGCCGTCACCACTACCACCATCGGGTTTTGATAACCCTATCCCTTCATATTCAAACCCATCTGGGTACAACATATTTGAGCCTTCTACCTGGCCGGAGCATAGCCACAGTCAAAATGTACCTCTTCATGACCCATATCTAGAAATGGCCATGAATGCTCACTATCCTAACCTCTATCCCTACCAACCAGGTGGATATCCCTATTATGGGTATCAACATCCGATTGCACCATCTCAACCCCAACCTCAAACGCAACCGCAGTACCCACCACCAACAATGGAAGTTCTTACTGAAGCAATAGAAAAGGTCAAGGAACTTCAGGAACAAACAGCCAATGAAAATAAGAAGGACAACAAGCTGTTGAAAAGGCTAGTAAAGAAGCTAAGAGGGAAAAGGATTAGATTCATAACTATCTTTGTATTTGTTATTTTAAATTAAGTCCTTGCGTGGACAAATCTTATTTAGTCCCTGCGTGGACCTTTTAATTATTTCAAGTATAGTCCCTGCAAGGACAATTTTTCCTTTATTGAAGTCCTATTTATGGGCACTATTGTATCGCATTATTATTATTAATGGAATTTTGGAATTTAAATTATGTATTCTTTTCATTAAGTTGTTCAAGCGATCGTCTCGATTTTAATTCAAAATTTATGATCTGCGAAATATTTCCAAAAGATCCTCTTGATGATTTACGCCCGCAAAGTGATTAGGTCACACGAGTTGGCAAAAGGGTAGTTATATGGTTTTCTACCATGATAGTTAAGGTTGAGATTTTCCCTTCTATCCAGAGGTGGTGAACTACGTTCTAAACCTCCCTAGTCTGTCTGATCTGGACTGGTTATTTACATCATTTTAAGAGCTTATTCTAAAAGTTAATATATTCAAGATATTAACCACCTGGTAAGTGTGACTTGAGGAACCACATGAGCCGTCTAGGTAATGGACTACGTCCAAACCTACACGATCTATTTTGATCATGATTCATCATCAGTATGATGATTATATTTAACACCCATTAGTGGTGTAATGCTTTCGAGCTATATTTATGTCCATTAGTGACAAACAACAGTTGTAGTCTACGACTCTCCGTCTCGAGGTAGTAAAACTATATTCGAACCTCGAAACTTCGCGATTCTTTTGTGATTTTGGCATTTTGTAAACCAAGACTTTACGACAAGCCCTTGACGCTATTCTTTTGTCCTTAGTGGCAGGCCTTTGTGCCATACTTAAACACCCTCATAAAAATTGACAAGTTTGTATAGCTTTATTATGCTATACCATACGTTGCTAGTCATCAAGCGTATATGACTAATTTATATATATTTATTATCATAGCTTCATCGGACAAGATGGCAGATTCTAATGAAGTTAATAGTCAGAGAAAGGACGATAGCGTGAATATAGTTATGAATGAAGACGACTTCCAGGCTCGCATAGACACAGCCGTGGGGAAGGCAATGGAGAAAGCAATTGAGAAATTTAAAGTGTCGAGCTATACACACTCTAAAACCATATCGAAGATCATCTCGAAGCCTCCTCCCTCTGATAAGGAGGAAAGTTCTGTGCATTCCTTAAATATGAGGAATGAAGCAAAGAAGCAAGAAATTCGTGACAAAAATAATGCTCCCAAGGATGGTTGCTCATACAAGTATTTCACTTCGTGTAAGCCACGAGACTTTAACGACGAAAAAGGGGCTGTTGAGACCTTTATATGGTTGGATGAGATAGAAACGGTAGTGGACATCAGTGGTTGCGCCGAAAAAGATGTTATTAAATTTGCTTCTCAATCTTTTAAGAGCAGTGCCCTAATCTGGTGGAAAGCTTTAATGCAATCAACTGGAAAAGTGCATCTATATAATTTGGGATGGTCCAAGTTCGTGGACCTGGTTAAGGACACCTACTGCCCACCTCACGAGGTGGAGAAGATAGAGATGGATTTCATAGCTCTCACCATGAAAAATCTCGATTGCCGAAAGTGTGTCACCGATTTTGATTCTTATTCTCGATTGGTGTCGTATCTGTTTACTCCTGAGCCAAAATGCATTGCGCGTTTTATCAATGGACTGGCTCCGGAGATAAGGAGTTTGGTTAAGGCTGTTCAGCCTAACACCTACAAATCAGTGGTTGAGCTATCTCTTTCCCTCACCCAAGACTATGTGAGGCGAATATTAGGAAAATCAGAGAACGATGGGAAGAGGAAGAGAGAGGATGACCGAATTCATCGGTCAAACAAGAATCAAAGGTTTAGATCCAACCAAAATCATCAAAGATCAAATGATAGACCTAAATGTAGGAAATGTAACCGACGACACTTTGGATCATGTCGGGATGACTCTCAGTCCAAACCATGGGGTATCTGTAAGAAGATGGGGCCAAGGCCCTAGATTGCAAAGATTTAAAGGAAGCCACTTGTTACAACTGTGATGAGAAGGGGCACATCAAACCTAACTGCCCTAAGTACAAGAAAGATGATGCAGCCAAGGACGAAGGAACGAAGAAAGGAAAAGCCCGTGCTTTTCAAATGAATATTAGGGAAGCTGTGAAGGACAACAATGTGATAACAGGTATGTTCCTTATAAATGATGTATATGCTAGAGTTCTTTTTGATTCAGGGGCTGATAAATCATTTGTAGATCATAAGTTTAATGCCTTATTAAACATGCCCATAAGAACTCTAGACGTAACATATGATGTAGAACTTGCTGATGGAACAATCGAAACCGCTTCTACAATTCTCGACGGATGCTTCATATCCATTAAGAATCTCTCCATTTCTGTTTCACTCTTGCTAATAAAGTTGGCCGGATTCGATGTAGTTCTTGGTATGGATTGGTTGTCTAGTAACCAAGCCCATATAGCCTGCAACAAGAAACTTATCGAGATCAAAACCTCATCTGGTAATTTGCTTACCATACAAGCAGATATACGTTATGGATTATCGGAAAAGGAATCGTTGCTTAAGACCTCGAAGTGTTTGAAGAAGAGTAGTGTCATTTATATGGGACAAGTGACCACTGATGAGCCAAAGCCGAAGATCGAGGACTTACCCGTTAGTTCTGAGTTTGTTGATGTGTTTCCAGAAGACTTGCCCGGTCTGCCTCCAGACAGGCAAGTGGAGTTCAGAATTGATATTATACCTGGTGCAGCTCCTGTTGCTAGAGCTCCATATCGACTTGCACCCACAGAGATGAAATAATTGAAGACGCAGCTTGAAGAACTTCTAGAAAAAGGTTATATTCAACCTAGTTCCTCACCTTGGGGAGCTCCAGTCTTATTTGTAAAGAAGAAGGATGGATCGATGCGGATGTGCATCGACTACCATGAACTAAACAAGTTAACCATCAAGAATCGCTACCCATTACCCAGGATCGATGATTTATTTGATCAACTACAGGGAGCGAGCTACTTTTCAAAGATTGATTTGAGATCTGGATATCATCAACTCAAGGTTCGTACAGAAGATGTTCCGAAAACGGCATTTAGAACAAGGTATGGACACTACGAGTTTTTAGTAATGCCTTTCGGGCTCACGAATGCACCTGCTGCATTTATGGATTTAATGAATAGGGTTTGTAAACCTTACCTAGATAAGTTTGTTATTGTCTTCATAGACGACATACTTATCTATTCTCGCAGTCAGGCCGACCACGAGAAACATTTGAGGTGTATTCTAGAGTTGTTCAGACAAGAAAAGCTCTACACAAAGTTTTCAAAGTGTGAGTTTTGGTGCGTGAAGTTCAGTTCTTAGGACACGTTCTCAGTGAACATGGAATTCAAGTAGACCCCGCTAAGGTCGAGGCCGTTATGAATTGCCAAGCTCTTAAGACCCCATCAGAGATACCTAGCTTCTTGGGATTGGCTGGTTACTACCGAAGATTTATCGAAAATTTCTCAAGAATTGCTACGCCCGTGACTACTTTGACTCGCAAGGATGTTAAGTTCAATTGAGGTCCAAAACAGCAGGAAGCTTTTGAAGTTTTGAAGCAGAAACTGAGTAATGCGCCTGTATTAACCTTACCTGAAGGAATAGAAGATTTTGCGGTTTATTGTGACGCATCACACACTGGGTTGGGTTGTGTGCTCCAAAAACAAGCCTTGTTAGAGGCAAATCTTCCAAGTGAAGTGTTGGGTAAAGTTGTGGAACAACTCACACCAGGAAACGACAGAGTCCTTAGATTTTGTGGACGAATTTGGATTCCAGTATTTGGAGGACTCATGGATTTAGTTCTCCAAGAAGCTCATAGTTCTAAATACTCTGTTCACCCAGGTAGTGATAAAATGTACAAAGATTTGAGGCCCAACTACTGGTGGACAGGGCTGAAGAAATGTATAGCTATGTATGTAGCTAAATGTTTGACGTGTTCGCAAGTTAAGGCCGAACATCAGAAATCGTCGGGATTATTGCAACCGTTGGAACTTCCCATGTGGAAGTGAGAATGTGTGACCATGGATTTCATCACCAAGTTACCAAAGACGAATCGTGGTAATGACACAATTTGGGTCATCGTGGATAGGTTAACTAAGTCGGCACACTTTTCGCCCATTAAGGAAACTTACAGTTCGGATGAGCTGGCGAAACTGTGTGTGGATGAGATTATATCCTTACATGGCGTGCCGGTATCCATTGTGTCTGATAGAGACACCAGGTATACTTCTCACTTTTGGAAGAGCTTCAGCAAGCCTTGGGCACACGTTTAAACTTTAGTACGGCATACCACCCGCAGACAGATGGACAACGTGAACGTACTAGACAAACGTTGGAAGATATGTTGCGCGCGTGTGTAATAGATCTAGGAGGAAGTTGGGACAAACACTTGCCTCTAGTTGAGTTCTCCTACAATAACAGCTATCATGCAAGTATTCAAGCTGCCCCGTTTGAAGCTCTTTACGGGAGAAAGTGTAGGACGCCCGTTTGCTGGGCAGAAGTTGAAGAAGCTCAACTAATAGGACCGAAGATTGTCCTGGAGACGACGAATAAGATTTTACAAATTCGTGACCGTCTCAAGGCTGCCAGGGATAGGCAGAAAAGTTATGCGGATAAGAGGCGTAAACCTCTTCGGTTCCAGGTAGGGGACAAGGTTTTATTAAAGGTGTCGCCTTGGAAAGGCGTTATGCGCTTTGGAAAGAAGGGCAAGTTAAGCCCAAGATACATCGGACCGTTCGAAATTATCGAACGAATTGGATCGGTGGCGTATAAGTTGAAATTGCCGGAAAAGCTCAGTGGTCCAATTTGAAGAAGTGTATGGCAGATGAATCATTGGCCATGCCACACGAAGACGTGCAAATCGATAAAAACCTGCGTTTCATTGAGAAACCCGTTGCGATTGAAGATCGACAGGTTAAAAAGCTTCGTAGGAAGCACGTGCCAATTGTGAAAGTTAAATGGGACGCTCGTCGAGGTCCTGAATACAGTTGGGAAGTTGTGTCCGTTATGCAGCAAAAGTACCCATACTTGTTTAATTATAATCTCGAGGTCGAGATTTATTTTAAGGGGGTGAGGATGTAACACCTCGTGTTTTTACGGCCAATAAAGTTCCGACACGTGTCCCGGTAATCCTCGTGTACCGTATGGTGAATTTGGAGGGACCGAAGTCGTTGAAACAATAATAATATCCGTACTTTATTATATGAAAATTTGATGGGGGACTTAAATAAAATTTTGAAAATTTTTATGTTCTGAAGACCCCTTACGGATTGCAAGGCTCTAACCATACGGTCCGCAAGGCCATCTAAAACTATGGGCGCCTAAGGTCCTTTCGGACTGTAAGGCTTAACCCATACGGTCCGCAAGGACCTGCCAGCGAGCTGCCACCTCTTGTCGCCTTGCCACCTTTTCTTGCATGCTTAACACGACCAAGGACACTTGTTTACTTCCCCCAACACCTGGAAATCCTCCTGGAATCCTCCATAGCTTTTAAGATGACTCCTTGGTGAGTTGCAACAACCTTCATGCAACTTTAACTCCCCAAAACTCACTTAGAAGAGTTCCAGGCATCTTTCAAGAAATCCTTCTATTCTTAGCAGCCCTTGGACCATATGTAAGTGTTTTATTTCGTGCTAAGTCCATTTATTATGATTCTAAGCTAAGATTAAAGTCTCGACGTAAATACGTCTTGACTTTGATCTAAATCCGTGATTACATAGTCATTGTTCGTAACGAAAGTGGCTACGTGATTGTAATGATGTAGGTGTTAATCCCTTAAAAGGGCACCTCCTGATTACCACGAATTCTTGACCAATTGACGAGTCAAACTAAAAGTCAACAAAAGTCAAACTGTCCAGATTTGTAAAAATTCATAACTAATGATCCAAATGTTATAAAATATGTTTTAATGCACTTATAACCTAAAAATAAGTATTAAAAAATATATCAATTGATTCGACTCGTCATAATCTTGGTCTAGCATCGGTTCGCAACCGAAAGTCGCAATATTTGACTTTTCATTGACTTTCCGTTCTGAACCGGTTTAGCCATTTTAGCTATTGACTTTTGATCACTTTAAGACCATATTTAAGTATAGGATGACCTCCTAAAGTTTCGTTACTTGATTTATTAGAAATCTGAGTTTATATGCAAGTTCCGCTAAAATTACACAAACTTTGCAAAAAAGTCCTTTTTGTGCAAATCATGATTTTAAACACCCATGCATGTAAATATAAAACATAAACTGATTTGTAAAAATAATTTGATTATGTTGATGTCAAGAATCTGATTATAATCTAAGTTTTCGCAAAAGATACGTTTATGGCATTTAAATGACCAAAATGCCCATTTTGGCATATTAGAAAGATTAAATATGGTTTTATCATCAAAATGAAATGTTTACTAATATAATATGACAAGTAGGACATATTGGTTAAATGCCAAGAAATGACCTGAATGAAGGTCTAAGATTCGTTAAATGCCAAGAAATGACCAAATTACCATTTTTACGAAAAATGACTTAAATCAATCTTTTGTAATAAAAACTTAAACCTACTGATATAATAAGTTAAATGACATATTTTTTGGTATATAAAACAGGTCCTAACCTCAGTTTATCTTAAACATCGAATATAATGGCATTTATCGACTTTTACGCCTTTTTAGCGCATAGTATGGTTTAAAACCATAACTATGAGCTAAGACTTGATAACTACTGATTTATAAACTGATTTTCAACATCTTAACAGTAAGTACAAGTCCCGAACTCAGAATCCCAATTTTGGCTTCAAAGCTATGTGTGAATTTACCAAAATGCCCTTACGGGACATAGATTATTTCAAAATCGTCAAACAAACATATATTTGATATCCTACTGTTATAACATCATAAAATAAGTATTTTTACAGAATATTAACGACCTTGACATCAAATTCATTTAAAACATCTTTTATAAACTCTAAAATGACCAAAATGCCATTGTAAGGCATAATTCGGTTTTAAATATACCTCGGGCATGTCTTTTGCAAAGCTACTGATTTATAACATATTTTAAACATATATTTCTATGGAACTTGTATATGACTCTCTCGGTTACTCGGTTTCGCCTATGTGCGTTCGGTTAAGCTTACGTAGCTAATTTACGTACTTAAACCGAAACGGGTTTAACTTTATCATTTCTCTATCAAAATCCAGAATGTTGTTGGTTTACCCATATTAGACAAGTTTATATACTTGTCGGGTCCAACTAACATCCTATTCCGGTCACCGCTTAATCTAGCGTATTGTACCGCATCATTTTAGCGTAAGACTAACCAGTTCAAGTCTAAGACTTAACTAAGGACCCGTTAGCATTCTAATGTTGGTTAATAATTACCATCACTCCAGACTAAACGCCTTCCGGTAAATTGTACCTGTACTTGCTTTAATCTACGGCTGAGTTTTGGACTTCACGAAGACTTAACTTAAGGTAAATACTCTTAACCTATTTTCCCTATACGAGCTTGGGATACGGTAAATTATTACCGCTTGGTCGGGTATGGAAATTATGTTTTATCCAGTTTTGATAATTAACTAAAATTGCATAACCCGGTTTTGATCAGTTTTGTCTGAAACTCAAACATTGGGGGTGGGCTTGACCGTGTTCGGGATATCCTTAGCTCACTAAAGTATTAGTGGCCACGACTAAAGCATAGCGTGTAGGCATACACTGGGTAATTGCTAACTGCTTTCTCTGTAAAAGTTCAGAGTGGTGTGTCAGTCGATCATGTCTCAGTTTCTGTACCGAGCCCCATATGTAAAAACCTGACATGTAAATCTGTATACAAGGTCATTTGTACTGTCCCAAGTTATTTTACAAAATTGCTAATGCACCTAAAATCATTTTTGAAAAGGTTTTCAAAATGAGTCGGTTGACAGTATTTACCAGTGTAACCTGACGTATTTTCAAAGATTAAAATACAGGTACAAGTACGCAATAGGCCGGAAGCTGCGGGGTGTTTACATTAAGGAGTTGCGACTTTAGAGTTGAGCCTATAGAGTCTGTCTTCATTTGTATGTTATCCGATCCGCCTGTGGATCTTATTACAAATCTTGTCTGTATATATTTATGTCTCGAACTCTGGACACTTTATGGTTTGTAATAGTTTATATTTTACTCCAAGCCTTCTGCTGTGTTGCCCTGTGTTGTAATTGGTTATGATGTTATCAACTGTACGTCACGATACTCCCCACCGGGCCCACCGGAATACACGTGGAAATCGGGGTGTGACACATATGGTCTTAGACATCCCTATTTTATATAAGTTCCCTAACCTTTTTTCTCTAATTGACGCCAATAAAAGGTTTTTATAGTGGATCAGCTCAAAATAGACAATGGACAAAGTATGATAAAGTTGGGTGGAAGAAATCCTCAGTTGAAGGATTCCTCATTGTCAAGTTTAAAAGATTCTTGGCCTTGGTTAGGCAATGGATTAAACAGGTTCTTGGTGAGTGAGATTAAGAAGGAGGTTAAAATCAAGATGGTCTCTAAGGATATCTGTAACATGGTTTGGGTAAACTAGGCCCAGAAAGGATATTTTTTTGTTTGACGTGCTCTTCAAAACTATATTCCAATAAAGACGTTAGAGTTTATTAAAAGGGGTGTGCCAGTTTACAAGAGGTGTGTTAGTTGCGTGGAGTCCCTAGAATCATTGGAGCGTATTCTTATCTCTTGTAGGTTGGCGGTGGATGTTGGGGAAAAAGTCTTTGATTTGTGCAACATTTCCATTTCACATCCAGCTTTAGTCAATGACTTAATGAACTCAGGCCCATTCAACTGTTTAAAACATGATAATAACCAAGAAGAAGATACGGATGATATTCTTGGTAGCTTATGGTTCATTTGGAAGGGAAGAAACGGTAAATTTTTCAATGGTAGGACAAGGTTCGGGGAAGATATATGGAGAAGACATAGATTTAAGCACATTCTTATGATTAATACATAGGACGAATATGCCTTTGATGGAATGGAATACTTGGTGTGACTTTATTTTTTAATCTTGCTTGTACTTTATGCTAGCTCCTAGCTATTCATTTTGATATAAATATATTTCCTTCTTGTCGTTCAAAAGAAATATTTTATTTCTTTGTTTGATCAACATTCAATGTTTACCAAATGTTGTACTTGATATGGATTGCAAGACATAATTGCACATTATAAACGAATGGTAAAAACGACACAATTAGGGAACTTATAATGATTCGTGTTATAATTTAATGAATCAAATTAACAAAACAATAATGAAGATTAATATATTCATTACCATTAAATACTCATTCAGATGTTGGAACACGCTTATCATACCTTAATATAGATAATCAAAACATTTAAACCCAAATCTAGACACCTACACTTTCTCCTCTACACTCAGTTGTTCTAAGCAAATCTCCATCAACTTAATATAACATCTCTGCCCCCATAACCGATTTTCAATGAACTTAAAGCCAATAATAAATCAATCATATTACCATTTTTTCCGCTAAATTGACGCCATAAGGTGGATAGTGTTAACTGCATAGGTGAGACAACCTGGCTCTAAACTTTGAGTTACAATACAAAGGTCAATTTCGGGTACCAATGTTCATTGTTGTGGATTTTGTTTTGATACAAGTGGGTTGTGATATTTTTGCACTACCGACACCGAACTGGTACCGTACTGCATCGCAACGTTACTTTGTATTTTAGAACTTTATGTTTTTAACTTTTATGTTGCTAAGTTTGAGAATCCTTTATATTTCATGCATACACTAACTTCTCGTCGCATCGTGCAAACGAATTTTACTTGTTTTTTTAAATATGAAATATAAACATTGATTCTTTGAAAAACAATAATTTACTTTATAGAAATATTAATGTAAAAGTAGATATGAAAGTGCAAATATATATTTCTTTGAACATCAAGATGAATATCATTAAACTCAGAAAGGATTTCGTAGGTGTTGGAGGAGAATTGATGTTTATAGATGCTTGAAGTTAATCTCATGTAACTGAACGTTACTTTCTAAAGTTTCTAGTCTTATAGATACTTTTACATATGGTGAAAATGTTATTTATGAACTTTATATATGGTGAAAAGATAAATATAAAGAAAGTCAACCCTGTGTATCATCATAGAAGGATAGCTTTATATGGGGTGAAAACTTGTTTTTTTTGTTAGTCTTTATGTGATGTAGAAAAGCACAACACCTTTAGCCCCTCTCACGTGCATCACAATATCATATCCCTTGTGTTATCTGATTTCCCGCCATTTTGATATAATATTTAGCATTAAGTATATATTTTAATCAAACATAGCCATACAATAAATACCAGAAGCCATAAATTGAGAGAAAGTGTTGGATGAAGAGGGACATCGATAAAACCCATATTTGCTATAAAACCCAAAAAGAACTCTTGGAACAGGTTTAGTAAAACTGAACCCTCAAGAGAATAAGTGGCACATAGACACAAAGTTTAGTGTCGAAGCCTTCAAAATGAGGTATTAGAAGAGGTCTAGTATGCCACTTGAAGTGTGGCAGAAACGAACTAGGTGTGTAATATCAGGAAGAAATAAGCTTATAAATAAGTGATAATCAATCTTAACGTGTTTAATGTATTTAGTTGTTTTATAAGAAACTACTTTTGGTTTTCTTTTTCAGTTGTTTTTTTTAACATTTAGTTTATATCTTTTTAAATTTATATAATAGTTTACTAGTATTTCTATATTTATTAAACTTATAAATTAAAATACTAAATTTTTATATACCTTTAAACTGTTGTGAAATAAATTTGTTAACAATGCATATACTTTATTATTTTTTATAAAACCAATTTTTTTATTATTATTACAAAACCTACCCAACCCCAAAATCTCTCTCTCTCTCTCTCTCTCTCTATATATATATATATATATATATATATATATATATGAAAAGGTTAAATAACAAACCTATCGTTATTTAGAAAACTTAGAAAACTCTAACCTCTCAACATTTAAAAAAATAAATAAATAAACAAGTTTTTGAGTAACATGTGAAACAACACTCATGTGTAACATATATTACAGTCCCGTTATGCAAAACTTGTTTATTTTTTAAAAAATATCCTCTCGTCGCTTTTTTTTGCTCAAAACTTTTAAAAACTTGTATATTACATGGGCGATTTTTTTCAAAATCAAAAAAATGTTGGTAGGTTAGAGTTTCCTAGGTTTTCTCGATAACAATGGGTTTTCTCCCAATACTTACAATATATATATAGGGGTGGATTAACGTACAATATTCCTTAATGTACAACGCGTACGAGATGAAATTACACAAGTTATAAAACTTAAAACCCTAATCACACATGTAGAAAAATCATACATCACGCATGTTGAAAACCATAATCACGTATCTACAAAATCAAAAATCATGCATGAGGTAAAAACCTAATCACGCATGGGATAAAAACCTAATCACGCATGTTATAATACTAATTACGCATGCTAATTTCATCTCTTACGTATTGTACATTAAGTGATATTTTATTTTACACTTTCACTACATACATACATACATACATACATACATACATACATACATACATGGGAGGGTCCAAGAGAAAAAAACTCCTAAAAAAGCTTAAAAACACACCAATTTTTTTAAATATTTTTTGGCTATAAATCTAGCATTTTTAAGATAAAAAACACTTTTTTTAAAGAAAAAAATTAGTATTATACATGTGTAACACTACGAAAAACCTAAATCTCCCCCCCCCCCCAACCCCAACCTAAAAACTAAACACACCCCCCAACCTAAAAACTAAATCCGAAACCTAAACCGCACTAAAAACCTAACCCTAAAAGCTAAAATAAACCCTAAAGCTAAGTAGTATTGCATATGCGCAATACTTTGATAGTAGTATTGAAAAAAATACGTCACGTTAAATCTTTTTTAGATCGAAAAAATATGCTCGAATATACCCGAACAAAAGATAAAAAAATTTGTGATTTAATGGTGCAATTTTTTTTTTAAAAATAATAACATATGAAGAAGATAGAAATGTTTGAAAATTGATATTTTTTTTCCAATTTTGACTCTCTTTTATTAAAAGTCTCCGTCCCCCAAAAAATAGGGAGTTTTCGAGTTTTCTTGATAACTACGGGTTTTTAATTGAGCACTCCCGTATATACAAACACACAAAACCCACCACCGACCACTACCACCGTCACCCACCTTCACCATGTAACCACCATCAGTCACGTCCGCCACCCACCACCTCCCAGCACCGCCATAAAAAATGTCGGACCACCACCTGCTCAGATCAAAAACCAAAATGAAAATCATAATCCAAGTTTTCGTCATGGGGTTTTAAAGGAGGTCGCCCTCACGAATCTGGACTCAACTAAAAAATGAAAACAAAATTTGAAGACAACTACCACCTGGTCGTCATGGTTTCTAGCTTTGAAGACCACGAAAATCTGAAAAGGGTTAGTGGTTTTGATTTTTTAGAGGGTTTTCAAATTGGGTTTTTGATTTGAAGTCGGCAGTTTTCAATGGTTTTTTTATTAGAGGTTTAGGGCTTTTAAGATTTAGGGCTTTCAGGTTATTTTTAACAAGGTTATTGTTCTCCGCGAGGTAGATAGAACAGTGGTGAGGATTTTAGATTTTCGGTGACGGTTTTAGTTTTACTGCGACAATTATTATTATCACTGACGGAGTTGGAATCGGAAAGTGAATAGTGGTTATTTTTCTGAACAGTGGAAATGCTAGAGTTGGGGGTGGTGGTTGATGGGGAATGCTAGTGGTGATGGTTGACAGAGAGGAACTAGGTAGAGGAGAATGTGCGATGGTGTGTAGCGTGTGTGTGTTATATATATATATATATATATAATATATATATATATATAAGATGTAAACGAATGAAATATGTAAAAGGAGTTTCAGATGAAAATGGTAAAACAAAACATATATCTAATCTGACCAAAATACCCTTGAGTTAATTGTTATTTTTGACGGAGTTCGTTGGATGGATGAAAATGACACAAAAAAATAATAATGCAAAAGTCAGGGATATGGAAGAGAAAAAAAACTATTTGTACTAAAATGGCATTTCTAAACCATAGGAACTCGAAATAGCAAGTTACTTAAAAATAAATGTAGAGAGAAAGTAATTACATGGGAATAGAGTGATCTTTGAGAAAGATTGGTTGGGTTAGGAAAGGGTTCAAATATATAAGAAGTTGTAAAAAAGGTATCAAACGAACTCCGGTTGAACTTATTCAGATGGTATTGGAACCGTCTCGTCGAACTCTACGACCGTAGATTTTAGGTTTTCTCTTTTTCATTTTTAGCTCGTGGATTTTAGAGTTTTTGTTTAGAGTATCATGTCTTTTTATTAGGCATTGTGTCTTTTTTTTCGTCGTTGTGTCGTTTTCGCGATTTATTGTGTCTTTTTCCTCACCGAAACCACTACAGGGAAAATCGGTGGTGGTGTTCTCGACCGGGTAGTGAGTACCCAAATTGATTTCGATGAGTGCTCCGACCCTCCTTATCTTTCTTTCTAAATTTACTACATAAGAATTACAAGTTACATACTTGTTGGTAACAAAGGTCTTGTAACCTAACAGTAACAAGGAGTAATAGAAATGTGTGGAACCCTCTAAGGTTGAGAGTTTTAGTCTCATGGTGGACAAATATAAAGATTTATACTTAGAATTAGTGGGTGTTTGAGTTAGTCGTTTCTAAAAATAAAAAATATATATAAAAAACTAGTATTAAGCCCTCATGCGTTGCAGCGAGGGTCGAAAAACCATGCCAACTAGCACCAATGTTATATCACCGCCAGTGACCACCAACACTGAAAAATCTCATATATAAAAAAATAATAATAATAAAACCAGACGAAAGTAGACATAAAAATGTTGAACTATGCACGCGAATGTAAAATATAGAAAACAATAACTAAGTCGATCTGACCCGCATGTTGCAATAGGGACGTTAAACGAGAAAAAAATAGGCGTAAAACGTTGAACCACACACGCACGTTGCGCCGTGTTAACTCACCAAATTTAAACCGAAACGAAACCATAAAAATTCATAAAAAATGAAAAGTATAGGGCAACAAACTTGAAAATAATAAAGGTGGGTTTAAATTGTAAAAGTATTGAGTAAAAAAACAAGAATAAAAGAAAAAAACTAAAAGTGGGTACAACTCACTAAATACAAACCATAATGTAAAAAGAAGTTGTTAATTAATAATATATATGATAAATAAAAAAAATACTTTATTATTATACTAAACCCTTTGCATAATGCATTTGTCTTTTAGGTGTTACGAATTAGGTTTTATTTATAGACTAAAATAGTATACAAATTTTGTATATGCTAAATTTAAAAAAAAAAATCTAAAAAATATTATGTTAGATGTGATTCTTTTAAGTTTCCTTTAAAACAACTAAAAACACATTTCAAAGATAGTAAGGGTTTGATTCAAGTATAAATAGGGTACTTACTATTTAGGTTTACTTGAATGGCTTATGCTTCTAGAAAAAGTAAAATCATCGACTAGAAAATTACCGACGGGATACTTTTGTTGCTAAATAGTAACAGATCTCTAAAGGAATGTCACACCCCGATTTTTCGGTGGCCCCAGACGTTGAGCATTTGCGTGGCTTATTGTTAACAGACTTACAACGCAACAGAACATGGAAATACGTATATTAACTGAAAATATGTGTTTACCCAAAACCTAGAAATGTATGTATCTCGTATCAAACCCGTAGGTGGATCATAACATTAAAAGGACTTGGAAACATCATTGGGCCATGGTCCTTGGAGTTGCAAGTTCCAAGGCGACAAATAGAACCAACCTAGCCTACCTTGGAGGATCGACGCATGTAAGTCAATCTTGCTAGTAAATATAGTCATCAAACATGTTTATAACATATGGTTAAAAGAGTCATGGGATGAGTATCTTGATTTACGGCTTACAACTTAATAGATTTGAAGCTAGTCTTAATGTCTGATATACGAATCTAACACATGACAGCGACTGTCATGTATATGCGTACACCCCACATCTGTAACTCAATCGATAAATACAATTTTGGTGACCTCGTACTTGAATAAATTAGCTCAAGCGTTATTGTTTGCAAGCATGCAACTGTAAAGCAAACTATCACATGATAACCATGCACCAATAAATGTGATACAATAACCTAGAAGTTTTATACTAACATCTTGGGTTTTTAAAAGAGTTAACGTATTTACCTATTATTGCGTAGACAATAGATGTACAAAAGTTTTATTGGTTCACAATGTGAATATCGAGTTGGTTTATAGTCACAAAACGAATGGAACAATCCTTCATTAAGATAGTTACTTATGGTTAATCATCATTAAGACTGATAACTGGTAAAGGGTTTGAAACACGTTTGTTATATTAAATGGTTGAGTTGGTGGAGCTGGGTTCTTACGAACCATATGGGTAAGATAATGTGTGTCTTACTATCCGTGAACCAATTAATGATTATAGATTGAATATTGACTTCTTACAGATCGTAAAGAAAATCAGGGTTACAGTTACGGCAATTTGGATCAAAATTGGTCAATTAAACCCAACTAGGCATTGTAAGAGACCAAAGGTCTCTGGTTTACAATCCGTATGGGACCAAATGTCTATAAAAATGGATTAAACTCGGCTAATTCGTTTGTTGAAAACAAAGGTTACTAAAGCATACCTTAGGTTGGAATGAGGGTCCAAGTGTAAGGAATTGGAAAAATAAAGGCTCTAACAACTTGAAACAAAAGTGTCAAACTTAACAGTTAAACCCCAGGCTAAATTGGTTGAATTAGAAGAAATTAGAATGAGGCAAAACACTAAACATAGAGGAGTCGTCAAGGAACTTACCAAAGGCTTAGGATCCTCTGTTTGTTATTGAACTCGAACGAAATCACGAAAAGAAAACGACCTAAGGAGACCAAAGAGGAAAAAAGATTGAATGTGGTGCTAGAAAGGTCGAGCATGCATGAACACACGTCTTAGATCAGAAGCAGGTTACAAGATCGTAGGATGAGGTGGCAGCAGGTCGAAACACGTCACAAAGCTACACTAGACCTCTTATGGACCGTATGAGGGAAACTAGCAATAGCTTACGGTCCATGAAAACCGTAATAGTTGTCACCCACTTAATACTCTTTACATGTCGTAAAAGGAAGCCAAGAACAACTTATAGGCCGTAAGGCACAAAGTTTCAGAATGCCAATTTTAGTTTCTGAATTTTTAACTTTGATCCATTGGCAATATAAACCTCTCAACTTCAATCTAGTTATCATGGGGAGAGTATTGGAACATATGTCGTCATCGGGGCCGATCAGGAATTACAGTTGTTAGAAGTAAAAAAGAAAAAGGAAAAAACTAAACTATAAATGTTTGTAGGTAATTCATGGGAAATCGCTGACTGATTACTGAGGAAATCTATGTCGACGGTTTGACCGACGAGTAATTTTGGAACTTGTCGTCATATTTTGGAGGCAAGAATTCACCGACCAGTCTTCCATTAGTGGTCTTTTGTTGTTTGAAGATAATATTGGATTCCCACTCAGACTTTGTCGATGTAGGATCCATTATCGATGGTGTGCATGACGATAAAGCTTCATTGTTTGAAGGACAAGACGGGCAAAAGGTAATTCTTTTTATAACCACCAACAAAATAAATTGTCAGGCTACCCGGGTTAGTCTAATGGCAAAAGGTAATTCTATATGCCTGCGACCACAGAGCGCTAGGTAGTCCAAGCTCACCATCTTCGTTTATGGGAAAACCCGCTGCCCAAAGGCCCAACCTAGTTGAGATCAGATTCGAACTTGAGACTTATGACCTAAAACCTAAATCTTTACTTCCTCTTTAATGCCAAATGAGCTATAGCTCATTAGCTATTTATAAATTTTTTGTAATAAAATGAAGTTCCAAGCATGAAACTAATAAATTTTAGTAATAAAATGAAGTTCCAAGCATGAAACCAGCAAAACGACAGTTATCATCACTTTCATATATTTATATACTTTACTCAAGTTACGAGATTTCACGATTAGATTGTATGAATTTATTATACATGATGAACAAATGCAAATTTTGATAAAAATGTAACAAAAAAATAGAAGCTTAGTACGTAGAGGATGGATATAAAGCATCCAAAAAGTACTTATATTTATTGATCTAGAATGCAACATAAATGGAACTTGATAGACAATAAGAATGAGATGCAATTAAATACGACAATAATGATGAGATATATGATATGTGGGTTTGCCATATATTAATTGCCACCAGTATTTAATAATCTTGATGCACTTGAGATGGAATTTACAGTGGACACCCATAATTGCACTTGAGATTCTTTGTCCCACACCTTTAAAAGCTCTTGTTTTACTCAACTTGCCAACCTTGGTTCATCATCATCTATATATAGACTCCTTTTATAGCTTCTGTTTTCATATATTATAGGGTTACTATGTTGGTGCACAAATAGTTCTCTTTCTATAAAGATTCTCCCGATCATGATTTGTAGTGGACTAACATCATTACTTGATTCTGGTTTTGGAAACAACGTACATAATCAACACTTAAAAGTAGCTTTATATCATGTGTCTTGGGTGATACTGATATGTGTCTTGTTTATTGGAATCAGCCATGTAAGTTTTAAAGAATAAAGAATCAAAATGATGATACACATCTAATAACGTTTATTAAATAACCCTATACAAGTTAACTTAGCAAAGAATGGTGATTAAGTAAGGCCCAGACTATTTGCATACCAACCCTGTCTATTTGCACACTTAGGGTTTACCTACGCTGCGTATAGGTCTATACGCAGCGTATAGCCACCTTTTTCAATTTCCAAGATAATCTCTGATATGATGTGTTTTGTCCCTTTATATATGTTGCGTATAGGACCCATACGCAGCGTATATAAAGGGTTTTTTTTAAGAAACATTGTGATACATTGTTTATCGTTTTAACAAACTTTTATAATAAGTAATTTTTAAAAAATAAATAAATAAAAAACATTGTTATGTATTTTATCGTATAGTACGTAAATAGGTCTCGTATACGCCTATGGATGTAGTATTGATATGTGTGCTAAACAGACTATAAAAATGAACTAACTATGACTCTTTAAGCTAGACACTAAAAAGCTTTAAATTCTAGATTCGACTTAAACCTAAACCACACAATCGGGAAGTGTACCAATCAATGTAGTATAACCTAAGTAAGTCCGGATATCGAACCCACAGGACTCTATGAATTACGCTAATTATACTCTGAAAGACTTGGACAGACACGACTAAAACTGTTTGTATTGTTTTTTTTTTTGGGGGGGGGGGGTTACTGAAAATCTACGGAAATCTATATTAAAACTAATTAAAGACTAAATTAACTAACACTTACGAAGTATGAAAGTTGTTCTCAAGCGGTGATGAAGACTACCTAGACTAGAATCCTGGATTGATTTTAAGTGTTTACCGATTAAGTTACTCGTTTTCTGGAACCGGGATCTTATGATACTAAACCTATTAAACACCAGCTAAGCACCTCAACCCTTCTCGAGGTGAAACTTATGGCGTTACGTAGGCCCTTAATCCTACCGGTTGATTAGACGTCTTTCCAGTTGTCTAATATTGTGTGAGTACCCTAATGATGACCTCCTATTTTCCAATTATAGATCTAGGGTAGTTTGGTTATCTAAACTTGACTTGATAGACTAATAAAACCGACGGGTCAACAAAGGCATGGACTTTTTCCAAAGACCGACAATAGCAATTCGCCGGGTAAGACCTATCAATAGCCCCTCACTTTCTAGGTATTAGGACTAGTAGAACACTAAAATCTAGTAACCTGCTAACAATCACTTCTAAGGTTTACTGGGCCCTTCAACCTCAAATACTATGAACTTATTCTATGATATAGACACTCACCAAAGTTCACAACCTAATACGATTCTATTCTGTGATATAGACAATCACCAAGAATCATATGAAGTAATAGTAAACCGAAAACCAAATCAAAGCATGCACACACACCAAGCCAGATAAACAAACTGCTTACAGAGCACAATTAACCCATAACAAACATGTAATTAACGAAAAAAGGTATAAACTTCATATCAATCCATTCATCAAAGTCTAGGTAGTAAAGATGTTTAGCCTAGCATATTCAGTAACAAAAGCAAAACAAGAAAAGAAAACTGGAATTCATTATTACAAGTTCAAAAAGAGAAAACAAGACAAACAAGGATCGTGTAAACCCGAGAAAGTCTCTAATCTGCAATCTTCACTTGATCCAATGATTCCCCAGCTTTCAAACCTTCAAACTTGGCTTAAACGATTCCAATCCAGCTGCAAAAACTCCTCCAATTCGTAACTCGGGTTTCAGTATGATAAAAATCGCTTAAATACCCCCAAATCTCAGCTCAAAACAAATCCGACTGCAGATAACACCTCGCGGGGCGCGAGAGGGTTTAAGCTTATCGGTTCGCGGCCCGCGACCGTGTTTATGATGTCAGCAAAAATAAGCTTCTAGCCGGGCGCGAGAAGCAATAGTCCTGGCCATTCGCGGGCCGCCAGGAGGCATTTTCCTCATAATTAAACTTATTTCAGCTCCAAAACTCTCCAACTCTTTCCAGGACTTTACCAATTCGTATTTCCACTCAATTATCACGCTTTTCAGCTACTTTAAGCTCATACGACCTGCAAAATGCAATTGGATCAAAAGACTAACTATTCTACGGAAAACAACACTAAAACTAATAAAGATTGTACAAACTGGACACGAATAAAAGATGTATTTTACAATACATCAAATATCCCCACACTTACTCTTTTTTCGTCCTCGAAAAAAAATATATGCAAACGGAATCAGAGACAAGAAACTACTCGAGACAAAAGTTATCCATACTTATTAAAATCAAAACTTGTGTTAGCCGCGATTGCAAATATGTTTGTCCTCTTAAACCCAAAACCCGGTTCCAAGCCCTTATCATACAAATTTAGTTCAAGTGCAACCAGCTTACCTAGGGTCTCACACTAAAAGCCACAGTCCATCTAATCCCGCCTCAAGCTTATAGAAAAAAGGAACGATCACTGGACCGATTCCTAACCGTTTTATATCAACATCAAAAGAATTTAAAACCATTTTTTTTCTTTCATTTTTTATTTTTTTTTTGTCTTTGAGCGTAGACGTTGCTTTACCTAACCCAGAGGCATTCCGGTTGTAGAATCGCTATCCCCAACTCGGATTACAATAGGCTTCGGTAAATTTTTATGCACTTTGATTTCACACATCCCAGGGACAATCTAAGTCAGAGTCACTATCCCCGACGAAGATTACATAGGCATGCGCTACTTCTCTTAGTTTCTAGCTCAATTTATTTTTTTCTTTTCAATTTTCTTTCATGATTAAAAATTCTGACGATTTTAACTTATAACGGCATTCTTTATACTATTTTTGGCTGTTTCAACTTCTCATTTTTCCTAGATGAGCACCCACTAGCAAACCGGCAATTAGGTACATTAAGATCCAAGGAACCTAGAACCAAACCCGGGCCTATTCACATATCCCAAACTAGACACAAGCTTAACTATTTTAAACACATATTATTATTATTTGAACCCGAGTAGAAACCCATTTTTTCTATCATTTTCCGTTATATTTTTGCAAACTTCTTATTTCACAAGACATTTTCTAATTTTTTTCGATTTTTTATTTTTATTTATTTATTATTTTTTTAAAACTCTATGACTACGACTCCTATTTACATCATGCATCCCATCCCCACACTTAAAGATTGCATTGTCCCTAATGCAAAGACGAGACACGACTCAAATTACCTAGAAAAAACTAAAATACTAAATAACGAAATAAATAAATATATACACAATATACAAGTAAAACGACTTAGCTGTAAATATGTGAGACTGTCAATGTGCCAGTCAATTCCACATACGCCCTCCAATCCGAACACGCTCAGCAAACAATTCCTAACTCGGACACGTGAACGGAAGCGGCAAAAATAAACACCATACCTATAATCAAACCAACTACTAACATACCATCATAAAAATAAAAGTGTTCAACACATCCAACAAACATCCAAACACACTACCCCCAAACCAACCCAACCAAATACCAAAGTATTCAAAATTAGGGATTCAGATCGAGTTAGATTAAAAACAGCATAAAAGAAAAATAAAAGATACTAGATAAACCACCACTGCTGCTGCCTAAAATCACTCATCATCATCTGACTCCTCTGATCCCTGCTGGGGAACATGATACCGCTCAACCCCCGCTAAACCACTTGATCCTGCATGTGGCTGCCTGAAGAACGGGGGGAACTGCGAGGTGCATACCCTCCATCATGTACCTCATACTGTAACACCCCAACCGATGGCGGAAACATCGGGATGAGACGAAAACGAGATTGCTCATTGCTCACAACATTATTAAGTGATAATAATTAATTAAACCATATTTCATTTCATAAGAATTGTCAAATACATCAATGTAACAAAACAAAGAATAACATAACATTTGCAAAGTCATAACAAAATTGATACATTGACATTAAACCTAACGTCTAATTTGTGTGTATCTAGTCCTTGCTATATTGTTTTCATAGCATCATCTCCTTCAACCTGTAACATGTTTTAAAATAATGTCAATGCGAAAGCAAAGGCGAGTACACAAGTTTAGGCATAGCATACGTATACGAATAAGCTTAAACAATCCACATGGCAACCAAATTTATCAAGAGCAATATCAAGGCATGCAATACTAATAATCAAACCCTTAACGCAATCACGATGTTTTAACATGACCTCACGAATAACACGATGGAGGTGGATGCGTGAATTCCTATAGCGCTAAGCATGTCAAACGAAGGCTAAAAATAGTTAATGACTAAAGCATAGCAATACGAATATCCAAGACAAGCATCAAGTATAATATTCAAGCTTTCATGTATATGGGATCGTTTGTGTGTTTTATAAAGTTTAAGTGTTCGTGATTTTGTATATGGAAACATGTTACACCCGGAAAGTGTTATAAACAAAGTGGGTCGAGTGTACTCACGGTTTTGCTAAGTCTTTTCTACACTTGACAATCCGTAAAGACGTTGGTTCGAGGATGACGCCGAATTATCCTGTAACATTTGTAAAAATCGGGTCTTCAAAACCCGCTCCGTTTTGTAATCAAGTACCAAGTTATAAAAGTTACATTAAATATTTATGATTATTTTGAGTTAAAACGATACGTAATTAATAAATAAACTAAACTATAAAAATTATATTTGATAAAAAGTTAAAATAAAATAAATAAAAAAAATAATGAAGCTGCCGGGATTCGAACCCGGGTCAGCCAAGACTCTTCAACAACTTAACACTCACTCCCTAAACCACTCCGCCACATTGTGTTTTCTGCTAACTCTAGGAACACAAATGAATTTTATACACAAACTCAGTTAAAACCGATGGCGCCATCTGAGAAACGGTAATCAGCAAACCAAGCGTCAAATCGTTGTTTATCTCACACATTCAGTTTATAACCGATGCACGACGGTTTTTAATCAATCAGAAATTGATTAAACTTCAAGACTCATCATTGTTGGTTTTTAAAACCGAAAAAACCGTCAAGTTCAGAATTACACAAACTCCAGACCACTCTCGCGATTCAGAGAGATCATACCAATACTCCATTTCCTTTTCGTCGCATTTTCAGACCATCAGAGCGCCTAAAACAGCTCGCCGGAATTCTCTGCAAAAGTCGCCGAAAAACCGTATTCAACTCAAACCGGTAAAATACTTCTACTTTACGGTTTCAATCTATTGTTAGAACCTTACTAACATTAACCCATCGCACATAATCAACCACAGACGACATTGCTGGACTTTCTGTGCTCGCCGGAAAACTCCTGGAATTGTCGGAAACTCGTTAATTACCGGTATGCACATTCCAACGTACTGATAATCAATACTCATTAGTTCAATTTCACATCTAATCCCTTAAACCTGTTAATAGATTCTCTCAGCCGAAGGTTTCAAAAACAGAGCCGACAAGTTTCGCCGGACTCTCTGAAGAAGACTATCTGTTCGGTATCTTCTTTCCCCAAACTTTTCGATTCAATGCATTCAAACTGGACATCATGTTTATTAACTAAATTAATCACAAATCGGTTGTTTGATTGATGTCTGCGTTTGTAATGAAGAAGACGAGTTCAATGATGACATAAGATTAATTAAAATCGAAATTATAAACGGGTTAGACACACAGTCCAGCGGTGGACTGTGTGCAAACAAAAACTATACACGTCCCGAGTTCGATCCCTGCTACACGCACACCTTGTGTAATAAAATGCCTTTTTGATCAAGAACTAAACCGGGTTAACTCAGATAGTTGTTAAGTATAATAAAAACCTAGATAATAACCGGGTTAGACACACAGTCCAGCGGTGGACTGTGTGCAACATGAACTACACGTCGCGCGTTCGAAACCCGTCACGAGCACCGGTCCGATTGAATTATAATGTTTTTTCAAATAAAGGAAATTCGGTTAAATCAAATAAGTGTATAAATATAATTAAAAACGAGATTATTTCGGGTTAGACACGTAGCTCAGTTGGTAGAGCTGCGTGCACGCGAACGGGAGGTCGCCGGTTCGAATCTCACCCGGCGCAGATTAATTCGCTGACCGAACCGGTCAACGGTCAACGCTAAAAAAATAATATTTTTTATATTTTTATTTACTTAATTTAATTTAAAAATCAATTAAAAATACTTAAAAATAACATTTTTAAAGATAGAAAATAGCCATAAACTCACAAAAATATATCTAAAAATTTCATTAAAATCCTTAATAAAGTCCATCCATTTAATATATTTTTCCATTATTATTTAGGTTAGTATTCCTCGTTGATCCGCTCATCTAAATCGTGCGCATATCACCATCTCCAATCCAACGCACCCAAGGTGAGTGAATCTTACAAATTCCCCGTTTTAATCACGTTTTGGGGTGTATCATGTGTCTTTGTATATATATACTATATCTAAACCATTGTGCATACATCATATCATGAACTTGTGTATTTAGTTTGATGTTGTTAAGTAGTTATTATTGGATGCAATTTATTATTCAGTACATGCAAATTTCATAGGCCGCCGCTCCCCATTACATTATGAGCGTTGAGCATGTTCCCCATTTTATTATGCGGTTGAACCTGGCGTGCCCACATACGATCGGCTCCGTTTGATTGAGCCTTGATCGCACGGTTTCATTTTCAGTACATGCAATACGATCGGCTCCGTTTGATTGAGCCTTGATCGCACAGTTTCATTTATGTTATTTACAGTATGATGTTGGTATGTTCATGTATGCTGCCATGTGTTATTGTATGTTATAGTTGTGACTGCTATTTGCCATTACTTGATTATTTACATTTGCTCATCTATGATTATGCACAATTTTCATTGATAAACTAACAAATAAATTTATTAATAAATGTTTATCTAATAAGGTTCACTCGCCAACTTATGTTGATCCAAAAACCCCCATTTTACAAATGATACAGGTGAAGCAGCTGCAGCTAGGAACATATAGGACTTGGACTAGAAGAATAAAACTATTTAGTGTTGGGATTGTTATGCTTGGCTTATTTTCCTTGTACTGAATGAACATGTTTAGATTTTTGAAATGTAACTTTGACTTTATTAAATATGAAACGTATTAGTAAATGTCATGAGCTTTGGTGATAAACCCAATTATGCCCCGACTCTTATTCCGCTGCGGGTCGGGGTGTGACATATCCGACAAGAGGAAACGAGGCGTATGAGTATAGAGTTTCAACGGGAGATTAGGAGTATTCGAGCATGATTAAAAATAAGTTTGATAAAGTATTATGATACGAAAGTATTCACTAAGATGTAACACTCGTTCTTGACACTATAGTAACTCTTACGAGTTGGGTGTGATTTCATAGGTTCGGGGCCTATTAGAATCGTGACAATGAATTACATACTTTAGTATTAAACTTAATAACTTGATAGGTGATTATAAGTTCATTATCAAGGTTTCGGTTTTAGAATTATAATATAGTTATATATATATCATTATAATCATGTAGGAGGTGGGAGGATGAACCATCCACTTTGTAACCTCTAGTGTCATGTATGTCAAGTATGAGGTAGGAGGTTAAACCATCCACTTTGAACCTCGGATTATGTTCACCACTACACAAGTTACCATTGGTAACAAGGAGGGTACAAGAACTATATACTATACAAGAATGTAAAGACAAGAATGATAAGGTGTCATCTAGATACCAAGTAGCCAAGTATTCAACAACCCGACGAGCACACGAGGACAATCGTCAACGGCTTTGTGGGGTTGTGACACTTTAAGTCTAGCAAACTATTTTGGGATCTTGAAGAAAATCATCAAGTGATGTGTGGTCTCAAGTTAGGATAGCCCAAGCTTCCTTGGTGGACACACATGAACAAGTTTAAGAACTTGCATCACTTGTGAGCTCAATGCTCTTCAAAAACAGAAAGTTTGGAGTGATTAAATACTCCTATTTACAAGTTTAACAACCTAGGTTAGTCCCCATAATCATACATGTGATTAGGAGTTCAAGAACACTAGGATGAATGAGAAAAGTAAGAGATTAAACAAGTTTATGAGAACATAAAGTAAAACAGTCCACTTTGGAACCTTTTTCTGGTCATTCCAGAGCTTGGTTTTCCATGGAAAACCAATGGAAATGATCCTTAGGTTAATCCAAGCAAGTGGGAAAAAGAATGAAAGGATTTTGTTAAGAAATGAGTGAGTTATACTCACTTTTGTGAAGATGGGTAATTCTGCTCGAAAATCTGATGTTGCAAGGATTTTGAGGTGATTTGAGAGGGATTAGATGGAGTTTAGAAAGTGTAAAATGCTTGGATTGTGTGTGGGTTTTATAGGGAAGGGTTAGGTTAGGTTTTAGTTAAGTAATTAATGTTAAAACATGATTTAAAACTCAAATAAAACACAAAAACCCGCCCAAAAAAGGGCTGTTTGCCCGCTGGTCGCGACCAGTCTTCGACCGGAAACAAAGCATAAGAAGCTTTTGTTTCCGGGTTCACTCAAATGTGAGGCGGCTGGTGGAGTGGTTGAGGCTTTGTTTGGTGAACCGGAGGTCCCGGGTTCGAGTCCCGCGGATCTGGTTTTGGTATATTATTATTATTAATTAAAAACCTTTAAACAATTTACCAAAAATGGCAAGATTAGTCCCTGAAGTTTAGAATTCAAGAATTACAATTTAGACCTTGGACTTTATAAAAAAAATATATATATATATATATGTATTTATTAACCTTTAATCCTAAATGTTGATATATTTATAAAATAGCATTTTTGTAAAAATAAATTAATTAATTTTATTAACTAATTTAATTAATTAATTTAATTAATTAACTTAATTAATTAATTTAATTAATTAACTTAATAAATGAATAGATAATTATATTTTCGTAACGAATTTAGTTTAACGATTAAAAATTTCACGTTTGAGTCTCGTTTACGCAATACAAACCAAGTTTGCGAGTTATCACACGTTTACGATTGAAAGTACCACGAATTCGTTTACACGTTTAAAGTATGAACAAGTATAAGTGTAACAAGATTATGATTAACACAACATGAATAAAATACGAGTTTCTTATTACGATCCAAGTCTCGGTTTACCACGTTTACAACAAAAGATGAATACAAGATACAATGATTACAGAAATAGAAATACGGTACAAGGTTTCCAAATATAGAAAGTATAGAAACGCGGGGCGTTACACATACCATCCTCTAACCTCTGCTGACTCTGCTCGTGCATCCGACAACTCTCCATCATCACCTGCCTAACACCTCCAAACTGAGTATCCACATAACCCCTCAAATCACCAAAACCGGTCTCCATCCGGTCATACAAAAAGTCCAAAGTAAGCGGGTTAGGACGTGGCGGTATAGGCGGGGGCTGAAAAGTAGGTGGATCAATATCTGGCTGCATGGGTGGAGACTGAGGCTGAGGCTAAGGCATCCGCGATCTGGTCCTCTGCTGATAACGTGTAGATGTACCAGTCCCTGAAACCGGTGTACTCTGTGACTGCTGGGTAGAATAATCCCACTCGGGTGGGTCAGAATAAGTCAGAATACCAGCAACCTGAAGATCCTGTAACCTCATAAACCCCGGCGTCGGCCCCTCTCTCATCTTGTCCGCCGGGTACCTGGCAAAAACGCCCAAACTCTCTGCCAACCATGTAATGTACGGGCCCAAATAAATCCTAGCGCCAGAACCACCTCTCCATGTTCGCCTCATCGACCAAGCAAAAATCATCGCGAGATTAGCGGGCCTCCCCTCAACCATGCACATTAAACATAACAAACTCACCTGATTAACCTTGTTATCACCTTGACCCCTTCCTACCAAAGTGGCTGCTAGTATTTTGTGTACAAACCTCAACACTGGGTCGTGATCTCACTAGCTACCATGTTGGTTGAATAGGGCGCCCTCGAAATCGTACCCCAAAACCTCTTCAACTCACTTGTACGAACATTATAGTCATGATCCTTTTTAAAAACCCCCTGAAGGCTTGTGATAAAGTCAACTGTCTGTACTTCCTCTTCAGTGTAAAACTGCAAAGCCACAGCAAACTGAGGAATGGTAATCTTGTAAGATTGGCGATCCAAAGCAAAGAACACCGCATCTTTCTCAAAGAAATTCCCCTGTTTGTAGTCGAATGTCGAATGAAACTCAAGGGTAATCTCCTTGTATTGGCGAGCATCACAATCCAAAACTCTCTGAAATCTCGGTCCCAACAATTGCTCAACCCAGGCCCTTGCCCCTAAACGATCCAACAGGCCCCAATCTATCCTCCTAAATTTCAACAAATCAACTTTAATCAAAGAACCCAATCGATCATACTCCCCGGAATCTAACTCGAATTGCAACAAAGGGCTATCCACTATCCTTATGCTTTGACCATGAGGGACTCCCGGGCCCCTATAATCCACTTCCCTATAGTGGACATACTCGTCTTGCTGAACCGGTGCCTCCGGAACACCTTGAGAACGAGCCGGTGGGCCTCTTTTCCTTCACCTTACATCTGCAAACAATTATATTTGACAAACACAGCAAAGCAGATCATTATAAGTCACAAACTATTTTTGAGATTTTTTTATTTTTTTAATATTATAAATCAACCGTATAGCATTTTTTTCGCGGTTGAAACCGACACTAAACAATGAATAAAAACTGGGTTTACCGTTTACAAAAGCATAAATTATAAACAACCTTGCCCGAATGGAGATTGAGTACGGGCGAGGTGTTTTGTACCTGTACGTGCATATAAGTAAACCCGTGACCGACTATCAGTAAAGCTACTAGACTCACAATACATGACTCAATGTACACTACCCCAACCCGGCACTTTAATTGTCCTCAATTAAAACCCAAGTGCCAAAATAAACTAACATGGAGTGCTAAAGTTGCAAGCTCGAGCGTCATAAACAGCGAAACGGGTCAAAAGTGGGGTTATAAACACAAATTTAACTTAAAGAAATGACCCACCCGAATCCCCACACTCAATGTTACTACACCTCCAACCTATGGCAATCACAAAAAGTGCAATCAACCCAAACCAGTCGTTCCGCAACCTGCATTATGCTTAACTACCCATACCAAACCAGTCGCAATCTCAAACAAGCACTAAGCATACCCAAACACAAGACTAGAACGAGACCCGACAATAAATCGAAACCGAAATGAACTAAAAACTGAAATAATCGACTGATAGTACAAAGATTACAAGAAACATACCATGGAGTTGAGTTAGACAAGAGAAACTAAGAAAAATCCGGTTGTAGCTTGAAAACTTCGTGAAAACCTCGTGTTTGTGGTAAAGGGATGAAGGAGGATGGTTAAAATCTGTGGGATAATGTGTGTAACCGTAGTGGGGTTGCAGATTTGGTGGGTAAAGGGTGAAATTCGGTGGTGGGTGGTTGTTTGTGTGGGTGTCGGCGGTTGTTGTGGAGAAGAAAGATAAGAAAATTTTATGAAAGTTAGGGTTTTCTCGAAGGAGGGTTGCAGATAAAGGGGCTCGCGGGCCACGAGCCCCAATAGACACCCGCTCGCGCCCCGCGACCGTAAAAGTGACGTCAGGATTCACAGGCCGCTCGCGGGCCGCCAGAAGAATAGGGGAACCTGCTCGCGCCCCGCCAGAAGGCGTTTTTGATAGAAAGTTTCGAATTTTTAACAAGTTCATGCCTTAGAAAAATTTTCAGCATTTAACCAAACCCCCAAAATACAACCCAAAATTTTTCTAACTCTGGAACTTACCTGGACTCGTTTTTCTGCGCATTCCCTGCACATCCTTGGTATATAATTCCTGCAAAAATGACTCAAAACACAAACAAAGACCCACAAACTACCCAAGAAAACCGTTAGCTACGAAAAATAAATAATACGACTCGTATACAAACGGTACGAACGGTACACTTGGGTTCTCAACAAAACACTAAGTGGTGGTGTTCGGTGGAATTTCGAGTGGAATGTCCTCCCTCTCATTCCTATCAAGTGGTAGTGCTTCAAACGATGGCCATTCACCTTCCAACTTCTGCCATCGGACTCGTCTACGATCTCAACTGCTCCATACGGAGACACATCATTCACTATGTAAGGACCCGACCACTTTGACTTCAATTTCCCTGCGAACAACTTCATCCGAGAATTGTAAAGTAGCACTATATCACCCTTGTTAAACTCCTTAATCTTCTTCAACTTATGATCGTGTAGGGCTTTGGTTTTCTCCTTAATGCTCCACGATCGAGCATAAGCCGCGTCTCTAAGCTCCTCTAGCTCGTGAATTTGAAAGAAACGTTTCCTAGCGGCCTCGGTCATGTCAAGGTTTACGGTTTTCAACGCCCACGGGCACGATGTTCTAACTCGACAGGGAGATGACACGCTTTTTCGTAAATGATCATAAATGGAGTGGTACCTAAAGGTGTTTTGTAGGGGTTCTAAACGCCCACAATGCATCGTCGAGCTTATCGGACCAATCCTTTCTATTCTTCCCCATGATTTTCTCTAAAATGCGTTTGACACCCCGATTTGCGTTCTCCACTTGTCCGCTTATTTGTGGATGATAAGTGGTGGATAAACGATGAGTGACCCCGTAGCGTGCAAGCAACTTCTCCATCAATGCATTGCAAAAGTGAGTGCCACGGTCACTAATTAGGGCCTTGGGTGTACCAAATCGACAAAAGAGTTTCTTGAGGAAATTCAACACTACTCGGGCTTCATTTGTGGGAAGAGCTTGAGCCTCAACCCACTTTGACACATAGTTAATCGCCACGAGAATATACCGATTCCCTTTCGAGGTAGGGAACGGTCCCATGAAATCTATCCCCAAAACATCAAATACTTCTACCACTTGGATTGGGTTTTGAGGCATCTCATCTTTGGCCGAAATGTTGTCTGTTCGTTGACAAGCATCACATGCTTTCACAAACCTCTCGGCATCACGAAGTACGGTGGGCCAATAAACACCATATACGAACACCTTTTTTGTGGTCGTATGGGCCCCATGGTGGCCTCCCGTTAGACCCTCATGCACATGTTTAAGGATGTTCATACCCTCTTCTCTAGACACACAACGCCTAAGGTTCCTATCTCCTCCTATCCTAAAAGGAAAGGGTCATCCCACAATTACTTCCTAGCCTCACTAAGAAACTTCCTACGTTGTTGCGTATTCATTCCCTTAACAATATTGTCCCTAGATAAATAGTTTGCTAAGTCACAAAACCACGGCAATCCTTCTTCCTCGGCATCAACAAACTCTATCGACTCGTGAGGGAATGTGTCCCCTATCTCCTCCTCACGAATCTCCTCTTTCTTGGGATCCTCAAGACGTGAAAGGTGGTCGGCGGCCACGTTCTCGGCCCCACTCTTATCTCTAATTTCGATATCGAATTCGGAAAGTAAGAGGATCCAACGGATAAGTCTAGTTTTCGCGCCTTTCATTTGGAAGAGAAAACGCAACGCTGAGTGATCGGTGAAAACGATGGTTATAGAGAGAACGAGGTATGAGCGGATTTGTCGAAAGCGAAAACCACGGCTAGGAGCTCCTTTTCCATCGTGGTGTAATTCTCTTGAGCATTATTTAACGTCTTACTCGCGTAGTAGATCGGTGGGAGTGCTTTTCCCTTCTTTGTCCTAAAACCGCTCCAACGGCTTAGTCACTCGCATCGCACATGAGCTCAAACGGCAAGCTCCAGTCGGGCGAGATAAGAATGGGTGCACTAACAAGCGGCTCCTTCAAAAAGTTGAAGGCTTTGAAACACTCTTCGTAAAAAACGAACGGAACATCCTTCTCTTGCAAACGGGTCAGGGGTCGTGTGATCTTAGAGAAATCCCTAATGAAACGTATATAGAACCCCGCATGACTAAGAAACTACGAATCGACTTCACACTCGTGGATGGTGGCAACCTGCTAATAGTATCAATCTTCGCCCTATCTACCTCTATACCATCCCTCGAAATCTTGTGACCTAAAACTATCCCCTCGGTCACCATGAAGTGACACTTTTCCCAATGAAGCATCAACTTCGTTTCAACACACCTCTTCAACATTTTCTCGAGGTTCACTAAACACTGATCAAACGAATCGCGTAGACTGAAAAGTCATCCATGAAAACTTCCATGGAACTCTCTATCATATCCTGAAAAATGGCGACCATGCATCGGTGAAAGGTAGCTGGAGCGTTACACAGCCCAAATGGCATGCGTCGGTACACGAAAGTGACATAGGGGCATGTGAATGTGGTTTTATCCTGATCCTCTGGTGCGATAGGGATCTGGAAATAACCGGAAAAACCGTCGAGAAAACAGTAAAACTGCTGACCCGGTAGACGCTCCAACATCTGATCCATAAAGGGCAATGGGAAGTGGTCTTTTCGGGTGGCATCGTTCAATTTTCGATAATCGATGCATACGCGCCAACCTGTGTCCGTGCGAGAAGGGATAAGCTCATTCTTCGAATTCATGACAACGGTCATCCCTCCCTTCTTAGGAACAACCTGAGTGGGACTCACCCATGGTGAGTCGGAAATGGGATAAATCATCCCGGCATCTAAGAGTTTCATCACCTCCTTCTTCACCACATTTTGCATGTTAGGATTGAGGCGTCGCTGAGGCTGCACCACCGGTTTAAAATTGTCCTCCAAGAGAATCCGGTGGGTGCAATAAGAAGGGCTTATACCCTTAATGTCGGACAACCTCCATGCAATGGCCTCGTTGTTGGCCCTCAACACATCTAACAACTTCGACTTCTCACCATCCCCTAGTTTTGATGATATAACGGGTAGCTCGGATCCCTCTCCTAAATAGGCATACTCTAGGTGAGACGGAAGGACCTTAAGCTCTAAGGGTGGTGGCTGGGTGTTTTCACTAACCTCTAACACTTCGGGAATTATCGAAATCCCCTCGTATCCTATCTCTTCTACCTCTAACACTTTCTCCTTTACTACCTCTCCTCCTACCAAGTCGGCACCACTAATGAACTCTAAACAATGGTCAACACACGAGATGAAAGAATTCAAGAAATATACGGAATGACATGGACCACTATAATCATCAGAACCACTCGGATAGCTCATGGAACGATCAATCTCGAAAGTAACTCTCTCCTCACCAACTCTAAGAGTGATTTGCCCATCATAGACATCTATGAGAGCTTTGGCGGTACGCAAGAAAGGACGACCTAAGATGATAGGAACTCGCTCATCAGCTTCCATATCAAGAATAACGAAATCGGCGGGGAAAACGAATTTGTCGACCTTGACTAGCAGATTCTCTACAACACCTCTAGGGTACTTCACGGACCGATCGGCTAAGGATAATGTCATACGGGTAGGTGAAAGCTCGCCTAAGTCTAGCTTCTCGTAAATAGAAAATGGCATCAAGTTGATCCTAGCACCTAGGTCGGCTAAGGCTCGTGTCTTATTGTCACTACCGAATAGACATGGGATGGTAAAGATACCGGGCGGTGAGCTTCTCGGGAAGCTTGTTCAAAATGACGGCGGAACACCCTCCATTCAACGGAACATTCGACAACTCCCCTAATTTCTCCTTATTTCTAAGAAGGTCCTTTAAGAACTTGGCGTACTTAGGCATGGACTGGAGTGCCTCTATGAAGGGTAGATTGATCTTCAACTGCTTGAAGATGTCTAGGAAGTGCCCGTATTCTTTAGGGTACTTTTAATTCCTAAGACGTGAAGGAAACGGGACACGTGAGTGATCAACGAGCGGAGATGGCCTAACATCAACAGGTGGTTTCTCTACTCTCTTCTCTCCTACAGGCTCACCGGGCGGTGCGATACTTGCTAGGACTAGCCTAGGTTGCACATTGCCCGACGCCTCCATCTCTATCTCCTCATCAACTAACTCTTCATCCTCACTCTCAACTCTCTCCTCTACTCTCGGGTTCTCTATGGTCTTGCCACTACGGGTGGTAATGGCCTTGGCTTGAGCATTAGGGTTCTGTTGGGTTGTACCCGAGAACTGACCGGGTGATCTCTCCTCGAGTTTCCTAGACATATCACCCCTGACCCTCTCAATGTTGTGGAGTGAAGACTGGTGGTTCTTGAGTAAAAGGTCATGTTCGGAGATGACCTTTTGGGTGGCTTGGTCTTTGACGAGTATTTGACTCATCATGGCTTCTAGACGCTGAAGATGACCCCCTACATCACTACTTGACCCCTGATTTGGTTGAACCTGACTATTCGAACCCTCTCCCCCAGTCTGACTGTTGAACCCCTTATTGAACTGCCCATTTAATCCCCCACTAAAGGACGAACTCTGCCCCCTGTTTGGATTTTGAGCTACTTGGAAACCAGGGGGATTACCGGTGGAAGAAAGTTATTATTATTATAGAAGTTATTATTATTATTACGCCACCCCGAGTTAAAATTGCTACCAAACCCGCTACCCTGGACTCTACCTAGACCTCCCCCTACAAAATCGACCTGTTCCTCACCGATCAACAACGGGCACGCACTAGTATCATGACCCCCTCGACAATACCCACACTTATCAACTTTTTGCTTGATCTCTTTAAGCTCACGAGTGAGGTTTTCCAACACGGCGGCTACACTAGGATCCATGTTAACCTGGTTCACCCCTCGAGTGGGTGCACTAGTAGTGGTATTTGAATTACCACTCGAATAGTATCGGTCAGATTGCGAATGAGCTTGAGATTGGGCAAAGCTTTCGAAACACTCGAAACACTCGGCGACAGTAAGTATTCCCATCATGTGACCTCCCGCATTAGTGTCAAAACGATCACGAGTCTCGGGGGTGAGACCGTTGTAGAATTTCTCACAAAGAGCCCAATCAGAGAGACCGTGTTGAGAGCAACAAGCAACTAAGTTTTGAAAATGCTCCCAAGCAAGGTAATACGGTTCGTCAGGCTCCATGCGGAATGAGTGAATTTGATCGCGAAGAGATGAAGCTTTTGAGGGCGGGAAATACTTATTCAGAAAGGCTTGACGAAGGGCGGCCCAAGTAGTGAAGGTACCAGTTGGATGAGAGTCCAACCATGTAGCTGCACGGCCCATGAGTGAAAATGGGAAAAGCTGAAGATAGGTGGCATCTTCGGGCGCTCCATGGAGGCTAAAGGTGGCGAGCATGCGAGAAAACCGATTTATATGAGCGGGTGCATCCTCGTCATCGCGACCATGGAACTGAATGGTGTTGGTGATGGCTGTCATGGCATATGAGGGAATTTGCCATGAGTTTTGGTTCACTGTGGGTGGGACAGTGATGGATGATGCGAGACCAGTGAAATTCTGGGTGGCTTGTTGGTGGACGGTTTGTCTACGTTCGGCCATTTGGACGATGGGTGGGCTTTTGGGACGGAAAGGTGGTGGGGAATTATGGGGTGAAGACTTCGGAGTGAAGTCAAAGTTTGGTGGTTTAGATAGGAGGGTAGAGTCAGAATGGGTGGAAGATGAAGGAAGTGATGTACTTACCTGGGAAGATGAAGAAGATGAGGTTGATTTGTCCGTCGGTGGCTTTGGTGGAGGTCCCTGAGAGCGCAGAGGTGGCATCCACTGCAAGCAAAGAACCTACAAAGGGAAAACAAACAATAGTGTGTATCTAGTCCTTGCTATATTGTTTTCATAGCATCATCTCCTTCAACCTGTAACATGTTTTAAAATAATGTCAATGCGAAAGCAAAGGCGAGTACACAAGTTTAGGCATAGCATACGTATACGAATAAGTTTAAACAATCCTCATGGCAACCAAATCTATACAAGAGCAATATCAAGGCATGCAATACTAATAATCAAACCCTTCACGCAATCACGATGTTTTAACATGACCTCACGAATAACACGATGGAGGTGGATGCGTGAATTCCTATAGCGCTAAGCATGTCAAACGAAGGCTAAAAATAGTTAATGACTAAAGTATGGCATAACGAATATCCAAGACAAGCATCAAGTATAAGATTCAAGTTTTCATGTGTATGGGATCGTTTGTGTGTTTCATAAAGTTTAAGTGTTCATGATTTTGTATATGGAAACATGTTACACCCGAAAAGTGTTATAAACAAAAGTGGGTCGAGTGTACTCACGGTTTTACTAAGTCTTTTCTACACTTGACAATCCGTGAAGACGTTGGTTCGAGGATGACGCCGAATTATCCTACAAGAGGAAACAAGGCGTATGAGTATAGAGTTTCAATGGGAGATTAGGAGTATTCGTGCATGATTAAAAATAAGTTTGATAAAGTATTATGATACGAAAGTATTCACTAAGATGTAACACTCGTTCTTGACACTATAGTAACTCTTACGAGTTGGATGTGATTTCATAGGTTCGGGACCTATTAGAATCGCGACAAGGAATTACATACTTTAGTGTTAAACTTAATAACTTGATAGGTGATTATAAGTTCATTATCAAGGTTTCGGTTTTAGAATTATAATATATTTATATATATCATTATAATCATGTAGGAGGTGGGAGGATGAACCATCCACTTTGTAACCTCTAGTGTCATGTATGTCAACTATGAGGAGGGAGGTTAAACCATCCACTTTGAACCTCGGATTATGTTCACCACTACACAAGTTACCATTGGTAACAAGGAGGGTACAAGAACTATATACTATACAAGAATGATAAGGTGTCATCTAGATACCAAGTAGCCAAGTATTCAACAACCCGACGAGCACACGAGGACAATCGTCAACAGCTTTGTGGGGTTGTAACACTTTAAGTCTAGCAAAATATCTTGGGATCTTGATGAAAATCATCAAGTGATGTGTGGTCTCAAGTTAGGATAGCCCAAGCTTCCTTGGTGGACACACATGAACAAGTTTAAGAACTTGCATCACTTGTGAGCTCAATGCTCTTCAAAAACAGAAAGTTTGGAGTGATTAAACACTCCTGTTTACAAGTTTAACATCCTAGGTTAGTCCCCATACTCATATATGTGATTAGGAGTTCAAGAACACTAGGATGAATGAGAAAAGTATGAGATTTAACAAGTTTTTGAAAAGTTAAATCATAACAGAAAGTTCTCGGACATTTTGGGGCATTTCCAGGCTGGATTCTCCATGGAGAGCCCTAGGAATTCAACCCAAAGTTTATCCAAGCAAGTAGGAAGAAGAATGAGATGATTTGGTTAAGAAATGAGCAAGATATGCTCACTTTTGTAAGAGGTATACAATCTGCCCGAATTCTGAAGTTTCAAGTGTTCTTGAGATGATTTTGGAGAGATTACGGAGTTGTGAAAGTGGAAAAAGGCTTGAAAAACACTTGGGTTTTATAAGGAAAGGATTAGGGTTAGTTAGGTGAAGTTTAGGTGGGTTATTAAGTGTTAAAAATTGAAAAAAAACTCAAAAAACCAACCCAATCCCACCCAAAACCCGCTGCTGCCGCCCTCCTTTGCAATCAGGTCTGACCCGGAAACAAAGCTTATATGCTTTGTGTTTCCGGGTTCTTCAGATGTGTGGCAAGTAGTGGAGTGGTGGAGCGCTTGGCTGTTGAACCGGAGGTCCCGGGTTCGAAACCCGCGGATCCTGGTTTTGGTATATTATTTATATATATTATTTTTTTTAATTAAAAACCTTTAAATAATTTACCAAAAATGGCAAGATTAGTCCCTGAATTTAAGAATTCAAGAATTACAATTTAGACCTTGGACTTTATAAAAAATATATATATCCTAAATGTTGATATATTTATAAAATAGCATTTTTTATTTTTGTAAAAATAAATTAATTAATTTTATTAACTAATTTAATTAATTAATTTAATTAATTAACTTAATAAATGAATAGATAATTATATTTTCGTAACGAATTTAGTTTAATGATTACGAGTTTCACGTTTAAGTCTCGTTTACACATACATACCATGTTTGCAAGTTATCACACGTTTACGATTGAGAGTACCACGAATACGTTTATATGTTTAAAGTATGAACAAATAAAATTGTAACATGACTATGATTAACATAATATGGATAAAATACGAGTTTCTCATTACGATCTAAGTCTCGGTTTACAACGTTTACAATGAAAGACGAATACAAGATACAACGCTTACTAAAAAAAGGACGATACAAGGTTTCCAAATATAGAAAGTATAGAAACGCGGGGTGTTACAGTCTCCCCTCCTTTAGGAAATTTCGTCCCGAAATTTAGGAAGATGTAACGAAGAGATATGGATACTTAGTCTTCATATCACTTTCAAGTTCCCAAGTGAATTCGGCGCCACGTTTACCTTCCCATCAAACCTTGACAATAGGAATACGACTGCGCCTCAGTTGCTTGGTTCCTCGGTCCATGATTTCGACATTTTCTTCATAAAGTGTAAAGTGTCGTTGATCTGAAGATCTTCGAGTGGAACTTGAAGCCCTTCTTCTGCTAGACACTTCTTCAAATTCGAAACATGAAACACAGGATGAACATTGCTGAGCGTTTGAGGTAGATCCAGTCGATACGCTACCGTGCCTATCCTTTCGAGAATCTTGAAAGGACCCACATAGCGAGGAGCGAGTTTGCCTTTCTTACCAAAACGAAAAACACCTTTCCAAGGTGCAACCTTGAGAAGTACGTGGTCACCTATGTCGAATTCCAAAGGTTTGCGTCTTCTATCAGCATAGCTCTTTTGTCGGCTTCGAGCTTTGAGCAAGTTGTCACGAATCTGTAGGATCTTGTCCGTCGTCTCTTGTATAAGTTCGGGACCGGTGAGTTGTACGTCTCCGATATCGTGCCAACAAATAGGCGAACGGCATTTGCGACCATACAGTGCTTCAAATGGAGCCATTTGAATACTTGCGTGATAGCTGTTGTTGTACGAGAATTCTACCAAGGGTAAGTGCAAATCCCAGTTGCCGCCAAAATCGATTACGCATGATCGAAGCATATCCTCTAGAGTTTGAATAGTACGATCGGTCTGACCGTCAGATTGATGATGAAAAGCGGTGCTAAGATTCAAACGAGTGCCAAGGGCGGATTGGAAAGTTTGCCAAAGGCGAGAAGTGAAACGAGCATCACGATCAGAAATAATATCAAGAGGAGTACCGTGACGACTAATGATTTCACTAGTGTAGATACGAGCCAGTTTCTCGACTTTGTAATCTTCACGAATGGCGAGGAAGTGTGCGGATTTGGTCAAACGATCGATGATAACCCAAATGCTGTCGTGACCAGACGAGGTACGAGGCAATTTCGTGATGAAATCCATGGCTATGCTCTCCCATTTCCAGACAGGAATTTCTGGTTGTTCGAGCAAACCGGAGGGACGTTGATGTTCTGCCTTGACTTTGTGTGTATCTAGTCCTTGCTATATTGTTTTCATAGCATCATCTCCTTCAACCTATAACATGTTTTAAAATAATGTCAATGCGAAAGCAAAGGCGAGTACACAAGTTTAGGCATAGCATACGTATACGAATAAGTTTAAACAATCCTCATGGCAACCAAATCTATACAATAGCAATATCAAGGCATGCAATACTAATAATCAAACCCTTAGCGCAATCACGATGTTTTATCATGACCTCACGAATAACATGATGGAGGTGGATGCGTGAATTCCTATAGCGCTAAGCATGTCAAACGAAGGCTAAAAATAGTTAATGACTAAAGTATGGCATAACGAATATCCAAGACAAGCATCAGGTATAAGATTCAAGTTTTCATGTATATGCGATCGTTTGTGTGTTTCATAAAGTTTAAGTGTTCATGATTTTGTATATGGAAACATGTTACACCCGAAAAGTGTTATAAACAAAAGTGGGTCGAGTGTACTCACGGTTTTGCTAAGTCTTTTCTACACTTGACAATCCGTGAAGACGTTGGTTCGAGGATGACGCCGAATTATCCTACAAGAGGAAACAAGGCGTATGAGTATAGAGTTTCAACGGGAGATTAGGAGTATTCGTGCATGATTAAAAATAAGTTTGATAAAGTATTATGATACGAAAGTATTCACTAAGATGTAACACTTGTTCTTGACACTATAGTAACTCTTACGAGTTGGATGTGATTTCATAGGTTCGTGACCTATTAGAATCGTGACAAGGAATTACATACTTTAGTGTTAAACTTAATAACTTGATAGGTGATTATAAGTTCATTATCAAGGTTTCCCGTTTTAGAATTATAATATATTTATATATATCATTATAATCATGTAGGAGGTGGGAGGATGAACCATCCACTTTGTAACCTCTAGTGTTAAACCTCGGATTATGTTCACCACTACACAAGTTACCATTGGTAACAAGGAGGGTACAAGAACTATATACTATACAAGAATGATAAGGTGTCATCTAGATACCAAGTAGCCAAGTATTCAACAACCCGACGAGCACACGAGGACAATCGTCAACGGCTTTGTGGGGTTGTGACACTTTAAGTCTAGCAAACTATTTTGGGATCTTGAAGAAAATCATCAAGTGATGTGTGGTCTCAAGTTAGGATAGCCCAAGCTTCCTTTGTGGACACACATGAACAAGTTTAAGAACTTGCATCACTTGTGAGCTCAATGCTCTTCAAAAACAGAAAGTTTGGAGTGATTAAACACTCCTATTTACAAGTTTAACATCCTAGGTTAGTCCCCATACTCATATATGTGATTAGGAGTTCAAGAACACTAGGATGAATGAGAAAAGTATGAGATTTAACAAGTTTTTGAAAAGTTAAATCATAACAGAAAGTTCTCGGACATTTTGGGGCATTTCCAGGCTGGATTCTCCATGGAGAGCCCTAGGAATTCAACCCAAAGTTTATCCAAGCAAGTAGGAAGAAGAATGAGATGATTTGGTTAAGAAATGAGCAACATATGCTCACTTTTGTAAGAGGTATACAATCTGTCCGAATTCTGAAGTTTCAAGTGTTCTTGAGATGATTTTGGAGAGATTATGGAGTTGTGAAAGTGGAAAAAGGCTTGAAAAACACTTGGGTTTTATAAGGAAAGTATTAGGGTTAGTTAGGTGAAGTTTAGGTGGGTTATTAAGTGTTAAAAATTGATAAAAAAACTCAAAAAACCAACCCAATCCCGGCCAAAACCCGCTGCTGCCGCCCTCCTTTGCGATCATGTCTAACCCGGAAACAAAGCTTATATGCTTTGTGTTTCCGGGTTCTTCAGATGTGTGGCAAGTGGTGGAGTGGTGGAGCGCTTGGCTGTTGAACCGGAGGTCCCGGGTTCGAAACCCGCGGATCCCGGTTTTGGTATATTATTTATATATATTATTTTTTTTAATTAAAAACCTTTAGATAATTTACCAAAAATGGCAAGATTAGTCCCTGAATTTAAGAATTCAAGAATTACAATTTAGACCTTGGACTTTATAAAATATATATATATATATATATATATATGTATTTATTAACCTTTAATCCTAAATGTTGATATATTTATAAAATAGCATTTTTTATTTTTGTAAAATAAATTAATTAATTTTATTAACTAATTTAATTAATTAATTTAATTAATTAACTTAATAAATGAATAGATAATTATATTTTCATAACGAATTTAGTTTAATGATTACGAGTTTCACGTTTAAGTCTCGATTACACATACATACCATGTTTGCAAGTTATCACACGTTTACGATTGAGAGTACCACGAATACGTTTATATGTTTAAAGTATGAACAAGTAAAATTGTAACATGACTATGATTAACATAATATGGATAAAATACGAGTTTCTCATTACGATCCAAGTCTCGGTTTACAACGTTTACAATGAAAGACGAATACAAGATACAACGCTTACTAAAAAAAGGACGATACAAGGTTTCCAATTATAGAAAGTATAGAAACGCGGGGTGTTACAGTCTCCCCTCCTTTAGGAAATTTCGTCCCGAAATTTAGGAAGATGTAACGAAGAGATATGGATACTTAGTCTTCATATCACTTTCAAGTTCCCAAGTGAATTCGGCGCCACGTTTACCTTCCCATCGAACCTTGACAATAGGAATACGACTGCGCCTCAGTTGCTTGGTTCCTCGGTCCATGATTTCGACCGGTTTCTCCATAAAGTGTAAAGTGTCGTTGATCTGAAGATCTTCGAGTGGAACTTGAAGTCCTTCTTCGGCTAGACACTTCTTCAAATTCGAAACATGAAACACAGGATGAACATTGCTGAGCGTTTGAGGTAGATCCAGTCGATACGCTACCGTGCCTATCCTTTCGAGAATCTTGAAAGGACCCACATAGCGAGGAGCGAGTTTGCCTTTCTTACCAAAACGAACAACACCTTTCCAAGGTGCAACCTTGAGAAGTACGTGGTCACCTATGTTGAATTCCAAAGGTTTGCGTATTCTATCAGCATAGCTCTTTTGTCGGCTTCGAGCTTTGAGCAAGTTGTCACGAATCTGTAGGATCTTGTCCGTCGTCTCTTGTATAAGTTCGGGACCGGTGAGTTGTACGTCTCCGATCTCGTGCCAACAAATAGGCGAACGGCATTTGCGACCATACAGTGCTTCAAATGGAGCCATTTGAATACTTGCGTGATAGCTGTTGTTGTACGAGAATTCTACCAAGGGTAAGTGCAAATCCCAGTTGCCGCCAAAATCGATTACGCATGATCGAAGCATATCCTCTAGAGTTTGAATAGTACGATCGGTCTGACCGTCAGATTGATGATGAAAAGCGGTGCTAAGATTCAAACGAGTGCCAAGGGCGGATTGGAAAGTTTGCCAAAGGCGAGAAGTGAAACGAGCATCACGATCAGAAATAATATCAAGAGGAGTACCGTGACGACTAATGATTTCACTAGTGTAGATACGAGCCAGTTTCTCGACTTTGTAATCTTCACGAATGGCGAGGAAGTGTGCGGATTTGGTCAAACGATCGATGATAACCCAAATGCTGTCGTGACCAGACGAGGTACGAGGCAATTTCGTGATGAAATCCATGGCTATGCTCTCCCATTTCCAGACAGGAATTTCTGGTTGTTCGAGCAAACAGGAGGGACGTTGATGTTCTGCCTTGACTTTGTGTGTATCTAGTCCTTGCTATATTGTTTTCATAGCATCATCTCCTTCAACCTATAACATGTTTTAAAATAATGTCAATGCGAAAGCAAAGGCGAGTACACAAGTTTAGGCATAGCATACGTATACGAATAAGTTTAAACAATCCTCATGGCAACCAAATCTATACAATAGCAATATCAAGGCATGCAATACTAATAATCAAACCCTTAGCGCAATCACGATGTTTTATCATGACCTCACGAATAACATGATGGAGGTGGATGCGTGAATTCCTATAGCGCTAAGCATGTCAAACGAAGGCTAAAAATAGTTAATGACTAAAGTATGGCATAACGAATATCCAAGACAAGCATCAGGTATAAGATTCAAGTTTTCATGTATATGCGATCGTTTGTGTGTTTCATAAAGTTTAAGTGTTCATGATTTTGTATATGGAAACATGTTACACCCGAAAAGTGTTATAAACAAAAGTGGGTCGAGTGTACTCACGGTTTTGCTAAGTCTTTTCTACACTTGACAATCCGTGAAGACGTTGGTTCGAGGATGACGCCGAATTATCCTACAAGAGGAAACAAGGCGTATGAGTATAGAGTTTCAACGGGAGATTAGGAGTATTCGTGCATGATTAAAAATAAGTTTGATAAAGTATTATGATACGAAAGTATTCACTAAGATGTAACACTTGTTCTTGACACTATAGTAACTCTTACGAGTTGGATGTGATTTCATAGGTTCGTGACCTATTAGAATCGTGACAAGGAATTACATACTTTAGTGTTAAACTTAATAACTTGATAGGTGATTATAAGTTCATTATCAAGGTTTCCCGTTTTAGAATTATAATATATTTATATATATCATTATAATCATGTAGGAGGTGGGAGGATGAACCATCCACTTTGTAACCTCTAGTGTTAAACCTCGGATTATGTTCACCACTACACAAGTTACCATTGGTAACAAGGAGGGTACAAGAACTATATACTATACAAGAATGATAAGGTGTCATCTAGATACCAAGTAGCCAAGTATTCAACAACCCGACGAGCACACGAGGACAATCGTCAACGGCTTTGTGGGGTTGTGACACTTTAAGTCTAGCAAACTATTTTGGGATCTTGAAGAAAATCATCAAGTGATGTGTGGTCTCAAGTTAGGATAGCCCAAGCTTCCTTTGTGGACACACATGAACAAGTTTAAGAACTTGCATCACTTGTGAGCTCAATGCTCTTCAAAAACAGAAAGTTTGGAGTGATTAAACACTCCTATTTACAAGTTTAACATCCTAGGTTAGTCCCCATACTCATATATGTGATTAGGAGTTCAAGAACACTAGGATGAATGAGAAAAGTATGAGATTTAACAAGTTTTTGAAAAGTTAAATCATAACAGAAAGTTCTCGGACATTTTGGGGCATTTCCAGGCTGGATTCTCCATGGAGAGCCCTAGGAATTCAACCCAAAGTTTATCCAAGCAAGTAGGAAGAAGAATGAGATGATTTGGTTAAGAAATGAGCAACATATGCTCACTTTTGTAAGAGGTATACAATCTGTCCGAATTCTGAAGTTTCAAGTGTTCTTGAGATGATTTTGGAGAGATTATGGAGTTGTGAAAGTGGAAAAAGGCTTGAAAAACACTTGGGTTTTATAAGGAAAGTATTAGGGTTAGTTAGGTGAAGTTTAGGTGGGTTATTAAGTGTTAAAAATTGATAAAAAAACTCAAAAAACCAACCCAATCCCGGCCAAAACCCGCTGCTGCCGCCCTCCTTTGCGATCATGTCTAACCCGGAAACAAAGCTTATATGCTTTGTGTTTCCGGGTTCTTCAGATGTGTGGCAAGTGGTGGAGTGGTGGAGCGCTTGGCTGTTGAACCGGAGGTCCCGGGTTCGAAACCCGCGGATCCCGGTTTTGGTATATTATTTATATATATTATTTTTTTTAATTAAAAACCTTTAGATAATTTACCAAAAATGGCAAGATTAGTCCCTGAATTTAAGAATTCAAGAATTACAATTTAGACCTTGGACTTTATAAAATATATATATATATATATATATATATATATATGTATTTATTAACCTTTAATCCTAAATGTTGATATATTTATAAAATAGCATTTTTTATTTTTGTAAAAATAAATTACTTAATTTTATTAACTAATTTAATTAATTAATTTAATTAATTAACTTAATAAATGAATAGATAATTATATTTTCATAACGAATTTAGTTTAATGATTACGAGTTTCACGTTTAAGTCTCGATTACACATACATACCATGTTTGCAAGTTATCACACGTTTACGATTGAGAGTACCACGAATACGTTTATATGTTTAAAGTATGAACAAGTAAAATTGTAACATGACTATGATTAACATAATATGGATAAAATACGAGTTTCTCATTACGATCCAAGTCTCGGTTTACAACGTTTACAATGAAAGACGAATACAAGATACAACGCTTACTAAAAAAAGGACGATACAAGGTTTCCAATTATAGAAAGTATAGAAACGCGGGGTGTTACAGTCTCCCCTCCTTTAGGAAATTTCGTCCCGAAATTTAGGAAGATGTAACGAAGAGATATGGATACTTAGTCTTCATATCACTTTCAAGTTCCCAAGTGAATTCGGCGCCACGTTTACCTTCCCATCGAACCTTGACAATAGGAATACGACTGCGCCTCAGTTGCTTGGTTCCTCGGTCCATGATTTCGACCGGTTTCTCCATAAAGTGTAAAGTGTCGTTGATCTGAAGATCTTCGAGTGGAACTTGAAGTCCTTCTTCGGCTAGACACTTCTTCAAATTCGAAACATGAAACACAGGATGAACATTGCTGAGCGTTTGAGGTAGATCCAGTCGATACGCTACCGTGCCTATCCTTTCGAGAATCTTGAAAGGACCCACATAGCGAGGAGCGAGTTTGCCTTTCTTACCAAAACGAACAACACCTTTCCAAGGTGCAACCTTGAGAAGTACGTGGTCACCTATGTTGAATTCCAAAGGTTTGCGTATTCTATCAGCATAGCTCTTTTGTCGGCTTCGAGCTTTGAGCAAGTTGTCACGAATCTGTAGGATCTTGTCCGTCGTCTCTTGTATAAGTTCGGGACCGGTGAGTTGTACGTCTCCGATCTCGTGCCAACAAATAGGCGAACGGCATTTGCGACCATACAGTGCTTCAAATGGAGCCATTTGAATACTTGCGTGATAGCTGTTGTTGTACGAGAATTCTACCAAGGGTAAGTGCAAATCCCAGTTGCCGCCAAAATCGATTACGCATGATCGAAGCATATCCTCTAGAGTTTGAATAGTACGATCGGTCTGACCGTCAGATTGATGATGAAAAGCGGTGCTAAGATTCAAACGAGTGCCAAGGGCGGATTGGAAAGTTTGCCAAAGGCGAGAAGTGAAACGAGCATCACGATCAGAAATAATATCAAGAGGAGTACCGTGACGACTAATGATTTCACTAGTGTAGATACGAGCCAGTTTCTCGACTTTGTAATCTTCACGAATGGCGAGGAAGTGTGCGGATTTGGTCAAACGATCGATGATAACCCAAATGCTGTCGTGACCAGACGAGGTACGAGGCAATTTCGTGATGAAATCCATGGCTATGCTCTCCCATTTCCAGACAGGAATTTCTGGTTGTTCGAGCAAACAGGAGGGACGTTGATGTTCTGCCTTGACTTTGTGTGTATCTAGTCCTTGCTATATTGTTTTCATAGCATCATCTCCTTCAACCTATAACATGTTTTAAAATAATGTCAATGCGAAAGCAAAGGCGAGTACACAAGTTTAGGCATAGCATACGTATACGAATAAGTTTAAACAATCCTCATGGCAACCAAATCTATACAATAGCAATATCAAGGCATGCAATACTAATAATCAAACCCTTAGCGCAATCACGATGTTTTATCATGACCTCACGAATAACATGATGGAGGTGGATGCGTGAATTCCTATAGCGCTAAGCATGTCAAACGAAGGCTAAAAATAGTTAATGACTAAAGTATGGCATAACGAATATCCAAGACAAGCATCAGGTATAAGATTCAAGTTTTCATGTATATGCGATCGTTTGTGTGTTTCATAAAGTTTAAGTGTTCATGATTTTGTATATGGAAACATGTTACACCCGAAAAGTGTTATAAACAAAAGTGGGTCGAGTGTACTCACGGTTTTGCTAAGTCTTTTCTACACTTGACAATCCGTGAAGACGTTGGTTCGAGGATGACGCCGAATTATCCTACAAGAGGAAACAAGGCGTATGAGTATAGAGTTTCAACGGGAGATTAGGAGTATTCGTGCATGATTAAAAATAAGTTTGATAAAGTATTATGATACGAAAGTATTCACTAAGATGTAACACTTGTTCTTGACACTATAGTAACTCTTACGAGTTGGATGTGATTTCATAGGTTCGTGACCTATTAGAATCGTGACAAGGAATTACATACTTTAGTGTTAAACTTAATAACTTGATAGGTGATTATAAGTTCATTATCAAGGTTTCCCGTTTTAGAATTATAATATATTTATATATATCATTATAATCATGTAGGAGGTGGGAGGATGAACCATCCACTTTGTAACCTCTAGTGTTAAACCTCGGATTATGTTCACCACTACACAAGTTACCATTGGTAACAAGGAGGGTACAAGAACTATATACTATACAAGAATGATAAGGTGTCATCTAGATACCAAGTAGCCAAGTATTCAACAACCCGACGAGCACACGAGGACAATCGTCAACGGCTTTGTGGGGTTGTGACACTTTAAGTCTAGCAAACTATTTTGGGATCTTGAAGAAAATCATCAAGTGATGTGTGGTCTCAAGTTAGGATAGCCCAAGCTTCCTTTGTGGACACACATGAACAAGTTTAAGAACTTGCATCACTTGTGAGCTCAATGCTCTTCAAAAACAGAAAGTTTGGAGTGATTAAACACTCCTATTTACAAGTTTAACATCCTAGGTTAGTCCCCATACTCATATATGTGATTAGGAGTTCAAGAACACTAGGATGAATGAGAAAAGTATGAGATTTAACAAGTTTTTGAAAAGTTAAATCATAACAGAAAGTTCTCGGACATTTTGGGGCATTTCCAGGCTGGATTCTCCATGGAGAGCCCTAGGAATTCAACCCAAAGTTTATCCAAGCAAGTAGGAAGAAGAATGAGATGATTTGGTTAAGAAATGAGCAACATATGCTCACTTTTGTAAGAGGTATACAATCTGTCCGAATTCTGAAGTTTCAAGTGTTCTTGAGATGATTTTGGAGAGATTATGGAGTTGTGAAAGTGGAAAAAGGCTTGAAAAACACTTGGGTTTTATAAGGAAAGTATTAGGGTTAGTTAGGTGAAGTTTAGGTGGGTTATTAAGTGTTAAAAATTGATAAAAAAACTCAAAAAACCAACCCAATCCCGGCCAAAACCCGCTGCTGCCGCCCTCCTTTGCGATCATGTCTAACCCGGAAACAAAGCTTATATGCTTTGTGTTTCCGGGTTCTTCAGATGTGTGGCAAGTGGTGGAGTGGTGGAGCGCTTGGCTGTTGAACCGGAGGTCCCGGGTTCGAAACCCGCGGATCCCGGTTTTGGTATATTATTTATATATATTATTTTTTTTAATTAAAAACCTTTAGATAATTTACCAAAAATGGCAAGATTAGTCCCTGAATTTAAGAATTCAAGAATTACAATTTAGACCTTGGACTTTATAAAATATATATATATATATATATATATATATATATGTATTTATTAACCTTTAATCCTAAATGTTGATATATTTATAAAATAGCATTTTTTATTTTTGTAAAAATAAATTACTTAATTTTATTAACTAATTTAATTAATTAATTTAATTAATTAACTTAATAAATGAATAGATAATTATATTTTCATAACGAATTTAGTTTAATGATTACGAGTTTCACGTTTAAGTCTCGATTACACATACATACCATGTTTGCAAGTTATCACACGTTTACGATTGAGAGTACCACGAATACGTTTATATGTTTAAAGTATGAACAAGTAAAATTGTAACATGACTATGATTAACATAATATGGATAAAATACGAGTTTCTCATTACGATCCAAGTCTCGGTTTACAACGTTTACAATGAAAGACGAATACAAGATACAACGCTTACTAAAAAAAGGACGATACAAGGTTTCCAATTATAGAAAGTATAGAAACGCGGGGTGTTACAGTCTCCCCTCCTTTAGGAAATTTCGTCCCGAAATTTAGGAAGATGTAACGAAGAGATATGGATACTTAGTCTTCATATCACTTTCAAGTTCCCAAGTGAATTCGGCGCCACGTTTACCTTCCCATCGAACCTTGACAATAGGAATACGACTGCGCCTCAGTTGCTTGGTTCCTCGGTCCATGATTTCGACCGGTTTCTCCATAAAGTGTAAAGTGTCGTTGATCTGAAGATCTTCGAGTGGAACTTGAAGTCCTTCTTCGGCTAGACACTTCTTCAAATTCGAAACATGAAACACAGGATGAACATTGCTGAGCGTTTGAGGTAGATCCAGTCGATACGCTACCGTGCCTATCCTTTCGAGAATCTTGAAAGGACCCACATAGCGAGGAGCGAGTTTGCCTTTCTTACCAAAACGAACAACACCTTTCCAAGGTGCAACCTTGAGAAGTACGTGGTCACCTATGTTGAATTCCAAAGGTTTGCGTATTCTATCAGCATAGCTCTTTTGTCGGCTTCGAGCTTTGAGCAAGTTGTCACGAATCTGTAGGATCTTGTCCGTCGTCTCTTGTATAAGTTCGGGACCGGTGAGTTGTACGTCTCCGATCTCGTGCCAACAAATAGGCGAACGGCATTTGCGACCATACAGTGCTTCAAATGGAGCCATTTGAATACTTGCGTGATAGCTGTTGTTGTACGAGAATTCTACCAAGGGTAAGTGCAAATCCCAGTTGCCGCCAAAATCGATTACGCATGATCGAAGCATATCCTCTAGAGTTTGAATAGTACGATCGGTCTGACCGTCAGATTGATGATGAAAAGCGGTGCTAAGATTCAAACGAGTGCCAAGGGCGGATTGGAAAGTTTGCCAAAGGCGAGAAGTGAAACGAGCATCACGATCAGAAATAATATCAAGAGGAGTACCGTGACGACTAATGATTTCACTAGTGTAGATACGAGCCAGTTTCTCGACTTTGTAATCTTCACGAATGGCGAGGAAGTGTGCGGATTTGGTCAAACGATCGATGATAACCCAAATGCTGTCGTGACCAGACGAGGTACGAGGCAATTTCGTGATGAAATCCATGGCTATGCTCTCCCATTTCCAGACAGGAATTTCTGGTTGTTCGAGCAAACAGGAGGGACGTTGATGTTCTGCCTTGACTTTGTGTGTATCTAGTCCTTGCTATATTGTTTTCATAGCATCATCTCCTTCAACCTATAACATGTTTTAAAATAATGTCAATGCGAAAGCAAAGGCGAGTACACAAGTTTAGGCATAGCATACGTATACGAATAAGTTTAAACAATCCTCATGGCAACCAAATCTATACAATAGCAATATCAAGGCATGCAATACTAATAATCAAACCCTTAGCGCAATCACGATGTTTTATCATGACCTCACGAATAACATGATGGAGGTGGATGCGTGAATTCCTATAGCGCTAAGCATGTCAAACGAAGGCTAAAAATAGTTAATGACTAAAGTATGGCATAACGAATATCCAAGACAAGCATCAGGTATAAGATTCAAGTTTTCATGTATATGCGATCGTTTGTGTGTTTCATAAAGTTTAAGTGTTCATGATTTTGTATATGGAAACATGTTACACCCGAAAAGTGTTATAAACAAAAGTGGGTCGAGTGTACTCACGGTTTTGCTAAGTCTTTTCTACACTTGACAATCCGTGAAGACGTTGGTTCGAGGATGACGCCGAATTATCCTACAAGAGGAAACAAGGCGTATGAGTATAGAGTTTCAACGGGAGATTAGGAGTATTCGTGCATGATTAAAAATAAGTTTGATAAAGTATTATGATACGAAAGTATTCACTAAGATGTAACACTTGTTCTTGACACTATAGTAACTCTTACGAGTTGGATGTGATTTCATAGGTTCGTGACCTATTAGAATCGTGACAAGGAATTACATACTTTAGTGTTAAACTTAATAACTTGATAGGTGATTATAAGTTCATTATCAAGGTTTCCCGTTTTAGAATTATAATATATTTATATATATCATTATAATCATGTAGGAGGTGGGAGGATGAACCATCCACTTTGTAACCTCTAGTGTTAAACCTCGGATTATGTTCACCACTACACAAGTTACCATTGGTAACAAGGAGGGTACAAGAACTATATACTATACAAGAATGATAAGGTGTCATCTAGATACCAAGTAGCCAAGTATTCAACAACCCGACGAGCACACGAGGACAATCGTCAACGGCTTTGTGGGGTTGTGACACTTTAAGTCTAGCAAACTATTTTGGGATCTTGAAGAAAATCATCAAGTGATGTGTGGTCTCAAGTTAGGATAGCCCAAGCTTCCTTTGTGGACACACATGAACAAGTTTAAGAACTTGCATCACTTGTGAGCTCAATGCTCTTCAAAAACAGAAAGTTTGGAGTGATTAAACACTCCTATTTACAAGTTTAACATCCTAGGTTAGTCCCCATACTCATATATGTGATTAGGAGTTCAAGAACACTAGGATGAATGAGAAAAGTATGAGATTTAACAAGTTTTTGAAAAGTTAAATCATAACAGAAAGTTCTCGGACATTTTGGGGCATTTCCAGGCTGGATTCTCCATGGAGAGCCCTAGGAATTCAACCCAAAGTTTATCCAAGCAAGTAGGAAGAAGAATGAGATGATTTGGTTAAGAAATGAGCAACATATGCTCACTTTTGTAAGAGGTATACAATCTGTCCGAATTCTGAAGTTTCAAGTGTTCTTGAGATGATTTTGGAGAGATTATGGAGTTGTGAAAGTGGAAAAAGGCTTGAAAAACACTTGGGTTTTATAAGGAAAGTATTAGGGTTAGTTAGGTGAAGTTTAGGTGGGTTATTAAGTGTTAAAAATTGATAAAAAAAACTCAAAAAACCAACCCAATCCCGGCCAAAACCCGCTGCTGCCCGCCCTCCTTTGCGATCATGTCTAACCCGGAAACAAAGCTTATATGCTTTGTGTTTCCGGGTTCTTCAGATGTGTGGCAAGTGGTGGAGTGGTGGAGCGCTTGGCTGTTGAACCGGAGGTCCCGGGTTCGAAACCCGCGGATCCCGGTTTTGGTATATTATTTATATATATTATTTTTTTTAATTAAAAACCTTTAGATAATTTACCAAAAATGGCAAGATTAGTCCCTGAATTTAAGAATTCAAGAATTACAATTTAGACCTTGGACTTTATAAAATATAAATATATATATATATATATATATATGTATTTATTAACCTTTAATCCTAAATGTTGATATATTTATAAAATAGCATTTTTTATTTTTGTAAAAATAAATTACTTAATTTTATTAACTAATTTAATTAATTAATTTAATTAATTAACTTAATAAATGAATAGATAATTATATTTTCATAACGAATTTAGTTTAATGATTACGAGTTTCACGTTTAAGTCTCGATTACACATACATACCATGTTTGCAAGTTATCACACGTTTACGATTGAGAGTACCACGAATACGTTTATATGTTTAAAGTATGAACAAGTAAAATTGTAACATGACTATGATTAACATAATATGGATAAAATACGAGTTTCTCATTACGATCCAAGTCTCGGTTTACAACGTTTACAATGAAAGACGAATACAAGATACAACGCTTACTAAAAAAAGGACGATACAAGGTTTCCAATTATAGAAAGTATAGAAACGCGGGGTGTTACAGTCTCCCCTCCTTTAGGAAATTTCGTCCCGAAATTTAGGAAGATGTAACGAAGAGATATGGATACTTAGTCTTCATATCACTTTCAAGTTCCCAAGTGAATTCGGCCACGTTTACCTTCCCATCGAACCTTGACAATAGGAATACGACTGCGCCTCAGTTGCTTGGTTCCTCGGTCCATGATTTCGACCGGTTTCTCCATAAAGTGTAAAGTGTCGTTGATCTGAAGATCTTCGAGTGGAACTTGAAGTCCTTCTTCGGCTAGACACTTCTTCAAATTCGAAACATGAAACACAGGATGAACATTGCTGAGCGTTTGAGGTAGATCCAGTCGATACGCTACCGTGCCTATCCTTTCGAGAATCTTGAAAGGACCCACATAGCGAGGAGCGAGTTTGCCTTTCTTACCAAAACGAACAACACCTTTCCAAGGTGCAACCTTGAGAAGTACGTGGTCACCTATGTTGAATTCCAAAGGTTTGCGTATTCTATCAGCATAGCTCTTTTGTCGGCTTCGAGCTTTGAGCAAGTTGTCACGAATCTGTAGGATCTTGTCCGTCGTCTCTTGTATAAGTTCGGGACCGGTGAGTTGTACGTCTCCGATCTCGTGCCAACAAATAGGCGAACGGCATTTGCGACCATACAGTGCTTCAAATGGAGCCATTTGAATACTTGCGTGATAGCTGTTGTTGTACGAGAATTCTACCAAGGGTAAGTGCAAATCCCAGTTGCCGCCAAAATCGATTACGCATGATCGAAGCATATCCTCTAGAGTTTGAATAGTACGATCGGTCTGACCGTCAGATTGATGATGAAAAGCGGTGCTAAGATTCAAACGAGTGCCAAGGGCGGATTGGAAAGTTTGCCAAAGGCGAGAAGTGAAACGAGCATCACGATCAGAAATAATATCAAGAGGAGTACCGTGACGACTAATGATTTCACTAGTGTAGATACGAGCCAGTTTCTCGACTTTGTAATCTTCACGAATGGCGAGGAAGTGTGCGGATTTGGTCAAACGATCGATGATAACCCAAATGCTGTCGTGACCAGACGAGGTACGAGGCAATTTCGTGATGAAATCCATGGCTATGCTCTCCCATTTCCAGACAGGAATTTCTGGTTGTTCGAGCAAACAGGAGGGACGTTGATGTTCTGCCTTGACTTTGTGTGTATCTAGTCCTTGCTATATTGTTTTCATAGCATCATCTCCTTCAACCTATAACATGTTTTAAAATAATGTCAATGCGAAAGCAAAGGCGAGTACACAAGTTTAGGCATAGCATACGTATACGAATAAGTTTAAACAATCCTCATGGCAACCAAATCTATACAATAGCAATATCAAGGCATGCAATACTAATAATCAAACCCTTAGCGCAATCACGATGTTTTATCATGACCTCACGAATAACATGATGGAGGTGGATGCGTGAATTCCTATAGCGCTAAGCATGTCAAACGAAGGCTAAAAATAGTTAATGACTAAAGTATGGCATAACGAATATCCAAGACAAGCATCAGGTATAAGATTCAAGTTTTCATGTATATGCGATCGTTTGTGTGTTTCATAAAGTTTAAGTGTTCATGATTTTGTATATGGAAACATGTTACACCCGAAAAGTGTTATAAACAAAAGTGGGTCGAGTGTACTCACGGTTTTGCTAAGTCTTTTCTACACTTGACAATCCGTGAAGACGTTGGTTCGAGGATGACGCCGAATTATCCTACAAGAGGAAACAAGGCGTATGAGTATAGAGTTTCAACGGGAGATTAGGAGTATTCGTGCATGATTAAAAATAAGTTTGATAAAGTATTATGATACGAAAGTATTCACTAAGATGTAACACTTGTTCTTGACACTATAGTAACTCTTACGAGTTGGATGTGATTTCATAGGTTCGTGACCTATTAGAATCGTGACAAGGAATTACATACTTTAGTGTTAAACTTAATAACTTGATAGGTGATTATAAGTTCATTATCAAGGTTTCCCGTTTTAGAATTATAATATATTTATATATATCATTATAATCATGTAGGAGGTGGGAGGATGAACCATCCACTTTGTAACCTCTAGTGTTAAACCTCGGATTATGTTCACCACTACACAAGTTACCATTGGTAACAAGGAGGGTACAAGAACTATATACTATACAAGAATGATAAGGTGTCATCTAGATACCAAGTAGCCAAGTATTCAACAACCCGACGAGCACACGAGGACAATCGTCAACGGCTTTGTGGGGTTGTGACACTTTAAGTCTAGCAAACTATTTTGGGATCTTGAAGAAAATCATCAAGTGATGTGTGGTCTCAAGTTAGGATAGCCCAAGCTTCCTTTGTGGACACACATGAACAAGTTTAAGAACTTGCATCACTTGTGAGCTCAATGCTCTTCAAAAACAGAAAGTTTGGAGTGATTAAACACTCCTATTTACAAGTTTAACATCCTAGGTTAGTCCCCATACTCATATATGTGATTAGGAGTTCAAGAACACTAGGATGAATGAGAAAAGTATGAGATTTAACAAGTTTTTGAAAAGTTAAATCATAACAGAAAGTTCTCGGACATTTTGGGGCATTTCCAGGCTGGATTCTCCATGGAGAGCCCTAGGAATTCAACCCAAAGTTTATCCAAGCAAGTAGGAAGAAGAATGAGATGATTTGGTTAAGAAATGAGCAACATATGCTCACTTTTGTAAGAGGTATACAATCTGTCCGAATTCTGAAGTTTCAAGTGTTCTTGAGATGATTTTGGAGAGATTATGGAGTTGTGAAAGTGGAAAAAGGCTTGAAAAACACTTGGGTTTTATAAGGAAAGTATTAGGGTTAGTTAGGTGAAGTTTAGGTGGGTTATTAAGTGTTAAAAATTGATAAAAAAACTCAAAAAACCAACCCAATCCCGGCCAAAACCCGCTGCTGCCGCCCTCCTTTGCGATCATGTCTAACCCGGAAACAAAGCTTATATGCTTTGTGTTTCCGGGTTCTTCAGATGTGTGGCAAGTGGTGGAGTGGTGGAGCGCTTGGCTGTTGAACCGGAGGTCCCGGGTTCGAAACCCGCGGATCCCGGTTTTGGTATATTATTTATATATATTATTTTTTTTAATTAAAAACCTTTAGATAATTTACCAAAAATGGCAAGATTAGTCCCTGAATTTAAGAATTCAAGAATTACAATTTAGACCTTGGACTTTATAAAAAATATATATATATATATATATGTATTTATTAACCTTTAATCCTAAATGTTGATATATTTATAAAATAGCATTTTTTATTTTTGTAAAAATAAATTAATTAATTTTATTAACTAATTTAATTAATTAATTTAATTAATTAACTTAATAAATGAATAGATAATTATATTTTCATAACGAATTTAGTTTAATGATTACGAGTTTCACGTTTAAGTCTCGATTACACATACATACCATGTTTGCAAGTTATCACACGTTTACGATTGAGAGTACCACGAATACGTTTATATGTTTAAAGTATGAACAAGTAAAATTGTAACATGACTATGATTAACATAATATGGATAAAATACGAGTTTCTCATTACGATCCAAGTCTCGGTTTACAACGTTTACAATGAAAGACGAATACAAGATACAACGCTTACTAAAAAAAGGACGATACAAGGTTTCCAATTATAGAAAGTATAGAAACGCGGGGTGTTACAGTCTCCCCTCCTTTAGGAAATTTCGTCCCGAAATTTAGGAAGATGTAACGAAGAGATATGGATACTTAGTCTTCATATCACTTTCAAGTTCCCAAGTGAATTCGGCGCCACGTTTACCTTCCCATCGAACTTGACAATAGGAATACGACTGCGCCTCAGTTGCTTGGTTCCTCGGTCCATGATTTCGACCGGTTTCTCCATAAAGTGTAAAGTGTCGTTGATCTGAAGATCTTCGAGTGGAACTTGAAGTCCTTCTTCGGCTAGACACTTCTTCAAATTCGAAACATGAAACACAGGATGAACATTGCTGAGCGTTTGAGGTAGATCCAGTCGATACGCTACCGTGCCTATCCTTTCGAGAATCTTGAAAGGACCCACATAGCGAGGAGCGAGTTTGCCTTTCTTACCAAAACGAACAACACCTTTCCAAGGTGCAACCTTGAGAAGTACGTGGTCACCTATGTTGAATTCCAAAGGTTTGCGTATTCTATCAGCATAGCTCTTTTGTCGGCTTCGAGCTTTGAGCAAGTTGTCACGAATCTGTAGGATCTTGTCCGTCGTCTCTTGTATAAGTTCGGGACCGGTGAGTTGTACGTCTCCGATCTCGTGCCAACAAATAGGCGAACGGCATTTGCGACCATACAGTGCTTCAAATGGAGCCATTTGAATACTTGCGTGATAGCTGTTGTTGTACGAGAATTCTACCAAGGGTAAGTGCAAATCCCAGTTGCCGCCAAAATCGATTACGCATGATCGAAGCATATCCTCTAGAGTTTGAATAGTACGATCGGTCTGACCGTCAGATTGATGATGAAAAGCGGTGCTAAGATTCAAACGAGTGCCAAGGGCGGATTGGAAAGTTTGCCAAAGGCGAGAAGTGAAACGAGCATCACGATCAGAAATAATATCAAGAGGAGTACCGTGACGACTAATGATTTCACTAGTGTAGATACGAGCCAGTTTCTCGACTTTGTAATCTTCACGAATGGCGAGGAAGTGTGCGGATTTGGTCAAACGATCGATGATAACCCAAATGCTGTCGTGACCAGACGAGGTACGAGGCAATTTCGTGATGAAATCCATGGCTATGCTCTCCCATTTCCAGACAGGAATTTCTGGTTGTTCGAGCAAACCGGAGGGACGTTGATGTTCTGCCTTGACTTTGGAACACGTAAGGCATTTGGAGACGTAGAGAGCGATATCACTTTTCATTCCAGGCCACCAATAGGATGCGCGCAAGTCATGGTACATCTTATCAGTTCCAGGGTAAACGGAGTATCGGGATTTGTGAGCTTCGTCCATCAAAGTAGTCCGAAGATTGAGACGATCGGGAATCCAAATGCGACTATGGTAGTAAAGAATACCATCAGGCTTAGCTTTGAGTGGGTTTTCGATTCCACAATTCAACTCGTTATCGAGGTTACCCTCGTTAATGACGGCAAATTGTGCTTGTCGAATCAACTCATTGAGTTTTCCCACGATTTGGTAGCAACGAGCACTCTTGACATGAGTCTTACGACTAAGTGCATTAGCCACGACATTCGCCTTACCAGGGTGGTAGCGGATATCGCAGTCGTAGTCGTTTAACAATTCTACCCAACGACGTTGACGCATGTTGAGTTCCTTTTGATCAAAGATGTGTTGGAGGCTCTTATGGTCGGTAAAGACCGTACACTTTGTACCATAAAGGTAGTGTCGCCAAATCTTTAATGCAAAAACAATTGCACCAAGTTCAAGGTCGTGAGTAGTATAGTTTTTCTCATGAATTTTGAGTGGTCTCGACGCGTAAGCGATTACTTTGTCCCGTTGCATGAGAACGCAACCAAGACCCTGATTAGAGGCATCGCAATACACGACGAAATCGTCGTTCCCATCGGGGAGAGTGAGAATAGGAGCATTACAAAGCATGTCCTTGAGCGTTTGGAAAGATTCTTCTTGTTCGGGACCCCAAACAAAAGGTTTATCTTTTTGAGTCAATGAAGTCAAAGGAACGACAATCTTCGAGAAGTTCGAGATAAAACGGCGATAATACCCAGCTAGGCCAAGAAACGAACGAATTTCATAGGGCGACTTAGGTGCAATCCAATTCTTTACAGCTTCTATCTTTGCAGGGTCAACATGAATACCAAGTTCATTGACGGTGTGACCTAAGAATTGAACCTCTTTTAGCCAAAATTCACACTTGGAGAATTTGGCATAAAGACGTTCAGTTTGCAAAAGCTAAAGAATAAGACTCAAATGTCGTCCATGTTCTTCTTTCGTCTTGGAGTAGATTAGGATATCATCGATGAATACAATGACGAAATGATCGAGAAAAGGCTTACACACACGGTTCATGAGATCCATAAACATTGTAGGAGCGTTGGTCAAACCAAAAGGCATGACCACGAACTCGTAGTGTCCATAACGTGTGCGAAATGTGGTTTTTGGTACATCTTCCTCGGAAACCCGAAGTTGATGATAGCCAGAACGGAGGTCAACCTTTGAAAAGCACTTCGGGCCTTGCAATTGATCGAAGAGATCGTCAATACGAGGAAGTGGGTACCGGTTTTTTACTGTAAGTTTATTGAGCTCACGATAATCAACGCACATCCGAAAAGACCCAACTTTCTTCTTGACGAACAACACGGGAGCGCCCCAAGGGGAAGTACTAGGGCGTATAAAGCCTTTATCAAGAAGCTCTTTAAGTTGGCTTGATAGCTCTTGCATCTCCGAGGGTGCTGAACGATAGGGAGCCTTCGCAACAGGAGTTGCGCCAGGAATGAGGTCAATTACGAAAATCGACAGCTCGAGGAGGCGGAGGACCAGGGGGATCCTCGGGGAAAACAGAAGGGAACTCACAAACGACAGGAACATCATTTATGCTAGGACCTTTGTCTTTCTTTTCCACAAAGTGGGCGAGAAAGGCAAAGTACTCCTTACGCAAGTACTTGTTCGCTTTGATGCACGACATAAGCTTGAGACCCTTAGAAGGTTTCTCACCATAGACGTGTAAAGAGTCACCTTGAGTAGGGGAAGGCGAATGAATTTCTCAGAACAAACGACTTTAGCACGAACTCGCTTAAGCGAGTCCATGCCTACTATGACGTCAAAGCTACCCATTTGCATAGGTATGAGGTCGATGGAAAACTTATGATCGTTTAAGATTAGGGAGCAACCAGAAAGAACAGAGTCAACGGAGATGGTCTTACCATTAGCGACTTCGACAGCAAAGGGATTAGGCATTTTAGTTCGTTCGCACTTAAGCAAGGGTTCAAATTCAACGGATACAAAACTTCTATCCGCGCCAGTATCAAACAGACAAGTAGCATAGATATGGTTCACAAGGAACGTACCAGTGATGACATCGTTCGAACTTTGGGCTTGAGCTGAGGTGAGAACAAAAGCTCGTCCTTTCGCAGGTTTAGTTAGTTGTTGCTGTTGGTTGTTGGTGCGTTTCGGGCAAACGTTGGCGAAATGGTTAGGATCACCACAATTGTAGCAGGTTCGACCAGGTGTAGCTTGGGTTTGGCGGTTTGGGTTAGGATTGGGTAAAAGGGCTTGGGTTTGCTGGTTCTGGGGTAGGCGACAGTAGTTGGAGAGGTGTCCCAACCTATTATAGATGGCACATTTTCGGCATGAGGTGCCAACAGGGTGATGGTAGTTGCAAGTGGTACACTTAGGATGAGAGCCAATGTAATCTTGTCCAGGTTGGTTGGTGTTTTGGGAAGGCGGAGTGACGACAGCATTGTTTTGAGAAGAAGCCTTCCGCTTCTTGTTCTTGTTGTGGGGCTTTTTGGCTGGAGGGGTAGGTGATTCGGTGGTGTTGGCAATGGCTTGGTGCGCACGCCTCGTAGGGACCTTGTCGTAGGCCCCCTGAAGGATGCAGTTATGGTTGAGTTGGAGGGTTATGGCATAGGCTTCCTCGAGGGTTTTCGGGTTGGCTGCGGCTACATGGTTCATGATCACCGGTGAGAGGCAACAGATGAGCTTGGCGATTGACTTGGGAATAGTATCGACTTACCCAGGGCAAATGATACTTAACTGTTTAAACCGCGGAATCAATCCTTCAGCGTCGCTCCCCTGTTGTGTGAGATTCCAGAACTCGTTTTCAAGTTTCTAGGTCTCATGGGGAGGAGAGAATTGCTCCTTCATTAGTTCCTTAAGCTCTTCCCAAGTCATCGCATGGGCTGCTTCGTTTCCACGCGTGTTTCGTTCGGTGGTCCACCACTCGAGGGCTCTCTTGCGGAAGACCCCGGTGGCATTAAGGGTTCGGAGTTCCTCAGGGCAACGGCCCTGAAGGAAGATAAGCTCCATTGAATCAAACCAATTGATCATGGCAGTAACACCGTCCATGCCAGTGAATTCCACTGGTTTACAAGCCATGAAATGCTTGAATTGGTAAGATGGTTTGGGGGTATCGGCTTTGGAATCAGCGGATGATTTAGGTGTGGCTTCGGCGTGTATGGTGTGGATTTGGCTAACAATGTCGGGTATGATCTTAGCCAATTGCCCGGCCATTTGCTCCGAAACGAGCCCAATCAGTTCTTGCTTCGATATCGAGTCCTCGTTGTTGGATTCCTTCTGGGAATCCGTCTTCTTAGACTTCTTGAGGCGGTTCAACGAGTTATGGAAAGGAGGCATCTAGAGGTTGTAAACAAGGCAAAGCATGAGACTTGATTGTAATAAAGAAAATAGGTTTTGCATGCATGAGTATTAATAAAATTCACATAAGTTTCACATAAGAAGCATGTGTTCATCAAGTATGGTTCACATAGTTTGCATGAGTTCAACAAGTATAACATGTATACTCACGTATGAATACAAATAAAGCGTATAAATTTAGTTTGTTCACGATGATTAGTATTGTTTTTTATTGCGATAAACGTGCGAGTGTGTAACGGTTTGAAATGAACGAGGTAACACGTATAAAATCACACAAAATTGAGATAACATAAAAGATAGGCTCATTAAAACATAGGATTGTTTCGGGTAGAGAAACGTCGACTATTCCAAAGTGAATCGAAGATCCTTTCAAATTAGAGAAACGTGCTTTGGCCTATAGGTAAAAACGCTCTCGTCGAGAAGCGATTAACGGCATTTTACCGTTCCAGTTACTACACGTCTCTAACCGATCGAAAAGTCGAGAGTTTGGCGAGATTGAAAGGTGCGGGTTTCACCCCTAACTTGACAACATCGTACCCTAGGTGTGGTTTGTTTCTTACTTAACGAGGAGCAAATTCTGACTTGTTTGTAAGACCACTAGAGTATGAAACGGAAGTTTTCCATCAAGATGTGGATATCACTCCTAGCTTGATGGCGTAACTTCATGAAAAATCGAATACGCGGAATGAGGGATTTCACCAAAAATTGTTGACCATTGGGTCTATCTTGGTGCAAATCGTCTCGTTTGCATTACGAGTGTCTTCAAGTGTATATTGTGTAAAATTCCTTAGGAAAGACATGTTATAAACATTAGGACCAAAAAGATAAGGAAGAAGCAAGTAGGAAGAATAAAATTTTAAGCATAATCAAGAATGGTCACAACGGGTACTTAGAACTATAGACTAGGTCGAACATGGCAATTCTACCTAATTCCCTATAGTTATGGCTCTGATACCAATCTGTCACACCCCAACCGATGACGGAAACATCGGGATGAGACGAAAACGAGATTGCTCATTGCTGACAACATTAATAAGTGACAATAATTAATTAAACCATATTTCATTTCATAAGAATTGTCAAATACATTAATGTAACAAAACAAAGAAACAACATAACATTTGCAAAGTCATAACAAAATTGATACATCGACATTAAACCTAACGTCTAATTTGTGTGTATCTAGTCCTTGCTAGATTGTTTTCATAGCATCATATCCTTCAACCTGTAACATGTTTTAAAATAATGTCAATGCGAAAGCAAAGGCGAGTACACAAGTTTAGGCATAGCATACGTATACGAATAAGTTTAAACAATCCTCATGGAAACCAAATCTATACAAGCGCAATATCAAGGCATGCAATACTAATAATCAAACCCTTAACGCAATCACGATGTTTTAACATGACCTCACGAATAACACGATGGAGGTGGATGCGTGAATTCCTATAGCGCTAAGCATGTCAAACGAAGGCTAAAAATAGTTAATGACTAAAGTATGGCATAACAAATATCTAAGACAAGCATCAAGTATAAGATTCAAGTTTTCATGTATATGCGATCGTTTGTGTGTTTCATAAAGTTTAAGTGTTCGTGATTTTGTATATGGAAACATGTTACACCCGAAAAGTGTTATAAACAAAAGTGGGTCGAGTGTACTCACGGTTTTGCTAAGTCTTTTCTACACTTGACAATCCGTGAAGACGTTGGTTCGAGGATGACGCCGAATTATCCTACAAGAGGAAATAAGGCGTATGAATATAGAGTTTCAACGGGAGATTAGGAGTATTCGTGCATGATTAAAAATAAGTTTGATAAAGTATTATGATACGAAAGTATTCACTAAGATGTAACACTCGTTCTTGACACTATAGTAACTCTTACGAGTTGGATGTGATTTCATAGGTTCGGGACCTATTAGAATCGCGACAAGGAATTACATACTTTAGTGTTAAACTTAATAACTTGATAGGTGATTATAAGTTCATTATCAAGGTTTTGGTTTTAGAATTATAATATATTTATATATATCATTATAATCATGTAGGAGGTGGGAGGATGAACCATCCACTTTGTAACCTCTAGTGTCATGTGTGTCAAGTATGAGGTGGGAAGTTAAACCATCCACTTTGAACCTCGGATTATGTTCACCACTACACAAGTTACCATTGGTAACAAGGAGGGTACAAGAACTATATACTATACAAGAATGTAAAGACAAGAATGATAAGGTGTCATCTAGATACCAAGTAGCCAAGTATTCAACAACCCGACGAGCACACGAGGACAATCGTCAACGGCTTTGTGGGGTTCGGACATTTTGGGGCATTTCCAGGCTGGATTCTCCATGGAGAGCCCTAGGAATTCAACCCAAAGTTTATCCAAGCAAGTAGGAAGAAGAATGAGATGATTTGGTTAAGAAATGAGCAAGAGATGCTCACCTTCATACGAAGTATACAATCTGCCCGAATTCTGAAGTTTCAAGTGTTCTTGAGATGATTTTGGAGAGATTATGGAGTTGTGAAATGGAAAAAGGCTTGAAAACACTTGGGTTTTATAAGGAAAGGATTAGGGTTAGTTAGGTGAAGTTTAGGTGGGTTATTAAGTGTTAAAAATTGATAAAAAAACTCAAAACACCAACCCAATCCCGCCCAAAACACGCTGCTGCCGCCCTCCTTTGCGATCAGGTCTGACCCGGAAACAAAGCTTATATGCTTTGTGTTTCCGGGTTCTTCAGATGTGTGGCAAGTGGTGGAGTGGTGGAGCGCTTGGCTGTTGAACCGGAGGTCCCGGGTTCGAAACCCGCGGATCCCGGTTTTGGTATATTATTTATATATATTATTTTTTTTTAATTAAAAACCTTTAAATTGTAACATCCGTCAAAAACGGATTTTACCAAACCCGCTCCGTTTATTAACCGAACAATCAGTTTAAAATTTCGTGGCGTATTTAATGCCCAAATTAATTTTAAACGATACATAATTAATTAATATATTGGAATATATAATTTGTTTTTGAAAAATTGTTAAAAATAATGAAATAAAAATAAAATGGTTCTGCCGGGTTTCGAACCCGGGTCAGTCAACCGTTTCAGCAAACAACTTAACACACACACACTCAACCACTGCGCCACTTGCTTTTCTTGTGAATTAATGGAGACAAATAATTCATATCATAAATCTCAAATTGAAATAATCGGCGCGCCCAAATGCAGTCGTCGGAAATCCGGCGATCTCGCGAGATTGGACGGTTACTTCAGTTATAACGTAAACATTTAAACCTACATCGGTTATAACCGACGCCTGAACCCGCGACACAAGCTATAACCGCCAGAAAGTTTTTAACCGACGAATCAAGTCGGAAATCGGACCAAATTCATCGATGACCTGCCTTATAAATACCCCCTCAAACCTCTGCAAGCTTTTTCGCTCAAAACCGCACCTTTACCCGACGTAATTTCACTCGCCGGAAAACTTCTGCACATCGCCGGAAAACCGAACCCTTCACTTCTGAGCCTTACTGAACCCCCTGAGCTTATACCGAAGTCACCCACATCCTTTTCAAGCTTGCTGAAGACTCTCTGCTGCAAGACACACGACGCCGGAATCTTTTGCTGTCGCCGGAGTTCTGCCGGAGAAACAGAGGAGTCCAGTCGGTATACCTTACGCTTAAATCTTTCATTCTTTTTACATATCTCATCTGTAATTAACCTCAAAACACTAAAGAACACGATTAAAACATCGAACCAGTCGGACTTCCGATTCTGGTTAAATTCAACGAAGAAGACGAAGTTCCAGTTGTGTTTAAGTATAATTAAAATCAAGTTATAACTCGGGTTAGACACACAGTCCAGCGGTGGACTGTGTGCACATTAAACACGTAAACGTCTCGAGTTCGAATCTTGTCCCACGCATGCTTGCCTTAATAAAAATGTTTTTTTTGTTAACCGAACCGGAGTCACCGCTGTACATGTTAAGTTTAATAATAACCGGAATAATAACCAAGATAGACACACAGTCCAGCGGTGGACTGTGTGAATGTTTAAACACACGTCACGAGTTCGAGTCCGGTCTACTGCACCGATTCGGACAATTATCTAACTTTTTAAAATAAGGCAGAAATGAAATAATGAAGTTTGTTCATAAGTATAATATAAATCGGATTATTTAACAAGTTAGACACACAGTCCAGCGGTGGACTGTGTGTTAACTCAACCCACAGGTCCCGGGTTCGAGACCTGTGGAGCGCACCGAGTCACTGATTAAAAATCTTTTTAGAAATAAGTTGATTTTCGGATTAATCTAATTAATATATAAATATAATTAAAAACAGAAATACTTCGGATTAGATACGTAGCTCAGTTGGTAGAGCTGCGTGCACGCGTACGGGAGGTCTCGAGTTCGAGCCTCACTCAGCGCACACATATACGCATACGAACCGGTCAAACAGTCAAGGTCAAAGGTCAACGGTCAACGGTCAACGGTCAAAAAAGTCAATTTTTTTATTTTTTTTATTTATCTATTTTAATTAAAAATCAATTAAAAATACTTAAAAATAACATTTTTAAGGTTAGAAAATAGCCTTAAACTCACAAAAATACACCTAACAATCCTACTAAAATGGATTAATAAAATCCGTTTACTTACCAAACCATAATGCTATTTATCTAGGTTACTCGTGGTTAAAACCACTTCGCGTGCATTCAACATCATCAACCGAACGCACCCACTGTGAGTGAATCTTACAACTTCCCCTTTTTAATTACACGTTTTGGGGTGTGTCATGTGTCACAAAATAATTAACTCGTTTATTTAAACTTGTGCCATACCATATCGTGATCTAAACTTAGATTGTTTATATTGTTGTGATTATGTATTTCATTTTGTCAACTTATATGAAATTCATTCATTAAGCCCATCAGTTCCTCGTGGGAGACGAGTTGAGCAACGCGTGCCTCAAAACCAATCCATTATTGTTCATGTGTGTATTATTGAGTTTATATTGTTTGTAGTTATGTCTTTCATATTATCATGTTTATGCAATTCATTCATTAGGCCCATCAGTTCCTCGTGAGAGACGAGTTGAGCAACGCGTGCCTCTAAACGATCCATTATTATTCATGTGTGTATTGTTTAATATTAAATTGATTTATGAATAAGTTTACATCTATTTTTACTCATGTGTGGTTGTGCACTTTATTTCATAATCAATTAAATACACTTGTTCAAATGTTTTCCATAGGATTCACTCGCCAACTTTTTGTTGATCCAAAAACCCTTTTTACACATGATACAGGTGAACAGGATGAAGCTAGGAAAACATAGGAAATGCCTTAGAAGAAAACAATGAAGCCTAGATTGATATTTAGGACATGTTGTAATATTGATTGTAATTTTCCATTAAAGTGTATTAATGAATATGAAACGTTAAAATAAATGTCGAGCTTTGATGATAATCCAATCATGCCCCGATCACCTTTTCTGCTGCGGGTCGGGGTGTAACATAAATAATTTACCAAAAATGGCAAGATTAGTCCCTGAAGTTAAGAATTCAATAATTACAATTTAGACCTTGGACTTTATAATAAATATATATATGTATTTATTAACCTTTAATCCTAAATGTTGATATACCTATAGTTCTATACGAGCCTTATACTATATATATATATCGTATAATAATGATTAATGTTGTATAAAAACTATGTAAGAAATACTTACTTTTTCATTTATTTAAAATAGAAAACTTACTTTTTTATAAAACTTTCCTAAAATGATTAATATTGTCTAAATGTTTCTTAAAAAAAACCCTTATATACGCTGCGTATAGACGTATACGCAGCATATATAAAGGGTCAAAAAACACAATTTTACCCTTGATTTAGGTTGCGTGTAGCCCTTAAAGCAGGGGTAAAATGGTCTTTTTGACCCTTTATATATGCCTCGTATAGGCCTATACGCTGCGTGGGTCAAAAAGACCATTTTACCCTTCGGTTAGGGCCTATACGCAGCCTAAAGCAAGGGTAAAATGGGTTTTTTAACCCTTTATATATGCTGCGTATAGCTCTATAAGCAGCATATATAAAGGATGGTTTTTTTAACCCCAAATCTGTGGTAAAATGGGTTTTTTGACCCTTTATATATGATGCGTATAGACCTATACGCAACATACATAAAGGGTCAAAATACCCATTTTACCCCTGATTTAGGCTCCATATAGCCCCCAATTCAGGGGTAAAATGGTCTTTTTGACCCTTTATATACGCCGGGTATAGGCCTATATGCTGCGTAGGGTCAAAAATACCATTTTACCCTTGGTTTAGGGGCTATACGCACCCTAAAGCAGAGGTAAAATTGTGTTTTTGACCCTTTATATATGCTGCGTATAGGTCTATACGCAGCGTATAAAAGGTTTTTTTTAAGAAACAATGATATACATTATTTATCTTTTTAGCAAAGTTCTATTATAAGTATTTTAAAAAACATTTTTAAGTATCGTATAGTATAAGTCTAGTATAAACCTCGTATTGGCCTGTGGATGTAGTATCATTTCGTATCGTATCGTATAGTGTATAGTATAAGTCTCGTATAGGTATGGTATGTGCCTATAGGCCTATACGGGACCTAAACTACACCTATAGGGGCATAAAAGACTTATGATACACCTATAGGCTTATACGTGTGTTGTATGGTATCCTATAGTATCGTATTGCATCGTATCGTATAGTGTATAATTTAAGTCTCGTATAGGTTCCCTATAGGTTTTGTATGTGCCTATACGCCTATACGGGACCTAAACTACACCTCTAGGCCAACAAAGGACTTATGATACACCTATAAGCTTATACGGGTATTGTATGGTAGCCTACAGTACCGTATCATATTGCATCGTACCATATCGTATAGTGTATACTATAAGTCTCGTATAGGTTCCCTATGGGTCTTGTATATGCCTATAGGCCTATACGGGTGTTATATCGTATCCTATAGTATCGTATCATATCGTATAGAACTGATGTAGTATCGTATCTATATGTATAAATCTCGTATAGGCTTACACGTGTAATATAACATTGTATCATATCCTATCCTGTCGTATCTTATAGTGTAGTATAAGTTATGTACAGGCATATATGTGTAGCATCGTCTCGTATAAGCATATAGGTGTAGTATCGTACAGTATCTTATCATATGGTGTAGTATAAGTCTTGTATAGGTCCCGTATAGGCTTGTAGGTCTCGTATAGGCCTATGGATGTAGTATAGGTCCCACGTAGGCCTATAGGTGTAGTATAGGTTCCATATATGACTATATGTGTAGTTTAGGTGCCGTATTATATCGTATCGTAGAGTGTCGTATCATATCGTATTGTATCATATCGTATCGTATGGTGTAGTATATATAAGACTTATGATACACCTATAGGCTTATACGTGTGTTGTATGGTATCCTATAGTATCGTATTGCATCGTATCGTATAGTGTATAATTTAAGTCTCGTATAGGTTCCCTATAGGTTTTGTATGTGCCTAGACGCCTATACGGGACCTAAACTACACCTCTAGGCCAATAAAGGACTTATGATACACTTATAAGCTTATACGGGTGTTGTATGGTATCCTATAGTATCATATCATATTGCTTCGTACCATATCGTATAGTGTATAGTATAAGTCTCGTATAGGTTCCCTATGGGTCTTGTATATGCATATAGGCCTATACGGGTGTTATATCGTATTCTATAGTATCGTATCGTATCATATCGTGTAGAACTGATGCAGTATCGTATCTATATGTATAAATCTCATATAGGCTTACACGTGTAATATAATATTGTATCATATCATATCCTATCGTATCTTATAGTGTAGTATAAGTCATGTATAGGCATATATGTGTAGCATCGTCTCGTATAGGCATATAGGTGTAGTATCGTACAGTAACTTATCATATGGTGTAGTATAAGTCTTGTATAGGCTTATAGGTCTCGTATAGGCCTATGGATCGAGTATAGGTCCCACGTAGGCCTATAGGTGTAGTATAGGTTCCGTATATGACTATTTGTGTAGTTTAGGTGTCGTATAGGCCTATACTACCTATAATACACCTATAGGCCTATACGGGTGTTATATCATACCGTATAGTGTAGTATAAGCCTCGTATAGGCCTACGATACTACATCTATAGTTCTATACGAGCCTATACTACACCTATAGGCCTATACGGGTGTTATATCATATCGTATCGTAGAGTGTCGTATAAGTATCGTATATGCCTACGATACTACATCTATAGTTCTATACGAGCCTTATACTATATATATATATCGTATAATAATGATTAATGTTGTATAAATTACTATTTAAGAAATACTTACTTTTTTATTTATTTAAAATAGAAAACTTACTTTTTTATAAAACTTTCCTAAAATGATTAATGAAGGGGTATGGTCCCAAAAACCTTGCGCCAATCAAGGAAACCATACCCATTAATAATTTCTAAGAAAGCTGCGCGCAGACTTCTTTGCCAAAATAAGATTTATTAGAACTCTGCGCCAAATATCCAAGAGAGGAAAGGATCATATAATTACCTTACGCGGGCTCGCGCAAGGTTCAAAGTTAACCTTGAACATTCTCGATTGATAATGCTTCATTTAACTACCTTGCGCGGGCTCCCAAAAGGTTCAAAGTTAACCTTGAACATTCTTGTTTGATAATGCTTCATGCACAAACCTTGCGCAGATATTTATATCAAAGCAAGTATCCACAAAACTTTGCGCTAAGCAGCAAGGAAAAGAAGGAAGATCAGTTAACTAACTTGCGCTTCTCGCGCAAGGGAACAGTAAATCCTGAGAAACTTTCCCTTAGCAAAATCCTTGACTTGGTGCAGAAGCAAAGGGAATCTTATCTGTCGTAACAGAATGTACACGTGGCGAATAATAGATGGGTAACAGCTGTGAAACCTTCTATAAGCCATTAACACCCAATCGTGCAAGCATCTTTTCGGTTATAACCAATTGCCACATGGCAGCATCTGGACAGCTGAGGAAGATCACGGTGATGGCATGCTCACATTTATAAGATGTAGTGATCTCATGTTGACACGTGGCATGCTCACATTTATAAGATGTAGTGATCTCATGTTGACACGTGGCACCTCCCTAACCGCTGATGAGCTCACGATCCATGTGCACTAACGGATTGCCAACAAACATTAACGGAATAGCAGAAGATTTCGTTAAAGTTAACAATCTCTCCTTTTGGCGCCAAACACCGGCTATAAATAAGTAACTTGGAGTTCAAGGAAAGGTATTCACTCTCAACTACTCTCTCTCTTACAATACTTACTTCCGACTACCTGTACTTATTCTCACGCCGAAGGGTGGTCACATAGAGAACCCCCCTTCTCCCCATGGCGAGCTAACAGTGTTCTGTTTTGCAGGTTCAGCCGGAGTACTGTTTTATTCATCATCCATCATGAAACCAAACGAAGGGTTAACCCTTTTATGCAGAACCCATTCCATAGATCTACTTAGATGCCGATCTAGATGATCTAGGGTTTCTTCATTGGCGCCCACGATTTCAATTCTTTCTCATCTTTCGTTTCACTTAGATCTGCAGCACCATGGCTGACGGATCATCTTTTCAAGGTCCTCGGTCAGGGATTCGACGCATTGTTGTCGGACCTCAGGTCGACGGAAAATAGTTGCGGATTCTTCCGGCGAAGCTAATGCTCAGTATGATCCTAATCATGCGAGTATTCCTGTAACGCCGACGGCTCCTCAGGTTGATGTTACGTCAATTTTACCACATGGAGAGACTCCATTATCGTGGTTAATCAAATCTCAAGCGACTCTAAACGCTATGTAAGCTTTTCAGGCTCCGGTTAACGCTCCTCAGGTCCGTGCTTCGCCGTCACCTCGAGTTTTGAGTTATAATACTCAAAGTCATGCTCGTTCCCCTTCGCACATGCCTGAAGATGGAACAGAAATGTATTCTAAAACCAGGAATGATCCTGTTCTTTCTGGTAATAGAAGGCAAGAAGACAACGTTCAGCGTCGCGCATCTGTCCACTCTCGTTTGGGCCCGCGGTCTTCGCAGAAACGGGACACCCAACATGATGAGCTCGATAGAACCTATGAGGAAGGGGATAGTGCAAGTATTTTCAATCGAATATCTGCAGATCATGCTAGTTACAGTCCAAAAGTACGTGCAGTATACAATCCAGAAGCTGAGCATGATTACAATTTGGTGTATCGCCCAACTGAAGCAGCTGAACAATCAAAGTTTACCAGAGAGCGAGCGAAATTACCATCCAACGTTGGAAAGTTTAACGGATTGACCTATCCTGATGATCACATGCGCCTCTTTACCGGTGCAGGGTTACTTGGGTGCTGGACATTGCCAATGTGGTGTCACCTATTTGTACAAACCCTTATCGGCGCTGCGCGCCTTTGGTTTGATAATTTGCCGGCAGGTAAACTTTCCTCTTGGAATGACTTAAAAGAAAATTTTCTTACACACTTTAGTCAGCAACGGTGATACATACGCGATTCCTCAGATGTAATGAACATCTGGCGGAGGGACGATGAAAGCCTCGAAGATTTTATAATGCGTTACAATAAAGAGGTGTTGGAGATTGGAGATGTCCATGAAGACCTTATACGCGCGCAGTTCAAATATGCGGTAAGGTGTGACGAAATGATTAAAGTGTTGTCCGGTACAACTGGCCTTCCAAAAAACTGGGATAAACTCATGGCGGCAGCCAAGGTCTACGCCCAGACTGAGCGCAGCTTAAGTTCTAACAGGCCACCTCTACCTCAGAATCGTCCGCAAGACCTGAGTAGAGGTAGTTGCAAGAATAAGAGAAATTGGAAAGAGTCAAGTCAGAATTCGTACTCTCCTTATTCACCAATTGATGCGCGAGCAACAATCAACAAGATAATAACTCAAAAAGCGATTAAGCAAGAGAATAGGGAACGTCAGTGGACTCCCTTAACGAAATCTCCGGCTGAGGTTCTCAGCACTGAGAATTATCAGTTCAAACAGCCGCAACCAATGAAAAACAAAAAAGGGCAAGACCCAAATTTGTTCTGTGACTATCATAGAGACACAGGCCACACAACAGATAACTGCATCAGTCTGCACACGGAGATTGAAAAAGCATTAAAGAGTGGGAAGCTTACACATCTACTCCAGAATGTGCGCAAAGAGATTAAACAGATTACGCGCGAGAACGAAGGGCCTAGCAACAAGAAAGTGAAACAGTACGTTTCCATGATTCAAGGTGGATCATCGCGCAAGCGTAGCCTTCAACATTTTCAAAACAACACTTGGCGTGACCAGCAAGTCATTTTTCCTATCGTTCCAGGAGGTCCTTAAGAAGACCGGCCAGTAGTTATCACCGGTATCTTTGGGCACTACCAAACAGACTATATGTTTATAGATCTGGGTAGTTCCATGGATATTATGTATGAGCAGTGTTTCAAGTAGCTAGATCCCGAGGATAAGGCACGCTTGGAACCAGTTGATTTCCCATTAACTGGGTTCTGCAATGAGGCTGTCTTTCCTCTAGGACAAATCCTTTTTCCTGTTACTTTATCTGATGGGAGGTGTTCTCGTACGAGTAACGTCAACTTCATGGTGATGCCGGCAAATTGCCGTCACGATGTCCTATTGGGACGCCGCGCGCAACGTGATTTTAGTATGATTACTTCCGCTCCGCATGCTGCTTGTGGTTTTCCGACACCAAATGGAAGAACCAGTTATGAAAGCTGTCAAGACATTGCCAAGTACCGAACCAGAAAAGTGGGTACTCAACAATAAGTATCCTGAGCAAACAATCTTATTAGGGCATGCAGTCAGTATTGAAATTCACGCAAAGCTTAAACTACTGTTGTTTCGCAACAAAGACATTTTCGCCTGGACACCTGCCGACATGGTCGGTGTCGCACGCAACGTTGCAGACATTGTCTGAATGTATTTCCGTTAGCAGAACCAGTTGCGAAGAAAAAGCGCAACCTCGGGTCAGAAAAGACAGAGGCGATGCACGAACAAGTCGCCGAGTTATTAGGTGCTGGTATTCTGCGCGAAGTCAAATACCAGACCTGGGTGGCAAACCCAGTCATGGTAAAGAAACATAATGGTGGATGGCGGATGTGCGTAGATTTTAAAGATCTAAACAAGGCGTGTCCGAAAGATTGTTATTCTCTTCCTGAGATTGACAAAAAGGTTGACTCATTAGCTTCCTTTCGCTGGAAATGTTTTCTAGATTGTTATAAAGGTTATCATCAAGTCTTGATGAAAAAAGAGGACGAAGATAAAACCGCTTTTAGCACGGAGAAAGGCATTTTTTGTTATACCAAGATGCCTTTTGGTCTCCTAATGCGGGAGCTACTTATCAAAAATTGATGGATACAGTGGTTGGAGATGATATCGGGAAAACTGTGGAAGTCTACATTGATGATTTGGTCATTATGAGTAATGCAGAAGACACTATGTTAGACAACATCCAACGAACTTTTGATTCTCTGCGAGAGGTAAATCTAAAGTTAAATCCCAGCAAATGCTCTTTTGGCATGGAGGAGGGCAAATTTTTGGGTTTCATCGTCACCAAAGACGGTTTCAAAGTTAATCCTGAGAAGGTCGAGGCAATACAGAAAATGTCTTCTCCTACTACCATCAAAGAGATGCAACGTTTGGCTGGAAGGTTAGCTGCGCTAAACCGCTCCTTGGCAATCATGCCGCAAAGTCTTATCCATTTATTCGAACCTTGCGCAATTGTACGAAGAGCAAAGAGTTCGCATGGACTCCTGAAGCTGATCAAGCTTTCCAGAAGATGAAAGATTGTTTACTTCAACTTCCCACACTTACTGCTCCTCGCGAAAAAGAACCCATGGTCTTATATCTTGCTGCATCTGAGGTAGCAGTAGGTGCTGTCTTGTTGGTAGAACGTGGCGAAGGGGTCCAGTCTCCAATTTATTATATCAGCAAGATGTTAAACGATCCAGAGACAAGGTATTCAATTATGGAGAAATTAGTTTTAACATTGGTCCACACTTCGCGCAGGCTGCGAAGATACTTTTCAGGACATGTTATTACACTTTTAACAAATTTTCACATTGGCCAAGTCATGGCCAAACCAGATGTTTCTGGACGACTTGCGAAATGGGTAATAGAATTGGGAGGTTATAACATCTGTTATAAACCTAGACCAGCTATCAAAGGCCAAGTTTTGGCAAATTTCATCGCTGAAATTCCTGCTGATAAGCTTGAAGAATGCCAAGCAATTCAAAACCCAAACCCAGTCCCAGTCATAGATAATAGAGCATGGACACTGGTTACAGATGGTGCATCAAACAGTGATGGGGCTGGAGCAGGTCTTCGATTAATGAGTCCAGAGGGAGCATAATTCACATATGCAATTCGGTTAGATTTTAAAAGCACCAACAAAAAGGCCGAATATGAAGCTTTCCTAGCAGGCTTACGCCTCGCTATCAAAATGGGTGCAACAAATTTAGAAGCCCATGTTGATTCATTACTAGTTGCTGAGCAAGTAATTGGAACGTACGATGCAAAGGGAGATATCATGGCTTTGTACTTGGCGCAAGCTAAGGCTCTTATAGCACAGTTTCAACAATTTAAAGTCACACACGTCAAGCGAAGCGAAAACAAAAATGCTGACGCTTTAAGTAAACTCGCAGCAACTGGTTTCAAACATTTGGCAAAGGAAGTTCGCATCGAGGTTTTAAGTAATCCATCAGTCCCTCTCAAACAAGTGACAATGGTCAAAGTAGGAGATCCATCATGGATGTCTCCAATAATGATGTATTTGTTACATGGTTCTTTACCAGAAGATAAAGCGCAAGCACGTAAGTTACGATGCAAAGCCCTCAATTACAAAATGGTTGACGTCATTCTATACCGACGCTCTTACATGGGTCCTTCGCTCCACTGTGTTAACAAACATGATGCGCAATACCTGATCAGGGAGGTTCATGAGGGGCTATGTGGCATACATTCTGGGCCGCGCATGGTAGTAGCCAAAGTGAAAAGCGCAGGGTATTATTGGCCTGGAATGTACGTTGACACGGTAGAAATCTTGCGCAAATGCATGTCCTGCCAAAGGCATGCCCCTAAAACGTTGCGCCCAAAGAATCCTTTGGTACCCGTCACAACAGCTTGGCCATTTCAACAATGGGCCATTGATTTAGTGGGACCATTTCCAGATGCGCCCGGCGCAGTAAACTTTATCATTGTTGTGGTCGATTACTTCACCAAATAGGTTGAAGCCAAACCTTTAGCTTCTACTACAGCGATGGTAATTCGCAAATTCATCTGGGAATACATTATTTGCCGTTTTGGTCTGCCCATGCGCATTATTACAGACAACGGTCCAAATTTAATGGCTGAAGAGTTGCAAACATGGATTACTGAAATGGGAATCCAGCATGTTTCCGCTTCTGTTGCGCACCCACAAGAAAATGGTCAAGTTGAAAGCATAAACAAACAGTTCGTCGACGGTATCAAGGCCCGCCTTGGCACGGCACGGCGGGGGTGGGTTGACGAATTGCCTAGCATCTTGTGGGCACACCGAACTATGCCAGAGACTAGCACTGGAGAAACTCCTTTTAGCCTTGTGTACGGCACGGAGGCTGTGATTCCTGCCGAAATTGAGTTACCATCTCCAAGAATGCTAGCTTTGGAAAAACAAGATAACGAAGAACAAAGGAGCATCGACCTAGACTTATTGGAAGAACGACGAGAAAATGCAGCGATTCGCGAAGCTAAGTACAAGTCTCAGCTTGAAAGGTATTACAACAAAAGGGTGCGCATCTGTTCCTTTTTGCCTGTTGACTTTGTTCTTCGCGATAATGAAGCGTCGAATGCCGAAAAACCAGGGAAGTTAGCCCCCCGATGGGAAGGTCCGTACGTGATAAATGAAGTATTGGGAAAAGGCACGTACACCCTGAAGCGTATGGACGGATCCAGCGTTCCTCGAACCTGGAACGCCCAACAACTACGCCGATGTTATATGTAATCTCAGTCCTCTAAGCAACTTCTGAGCGTTGCGTAACCAGACTACTTACTTTATTTTGTTATGTAATCTTAGAGGCAGCCATAGCTTTGCGCTTTATCAGTATGAATAAAATACTCTGCCACTACTTACAGTCTTGTATATGTTCATTTACAATGCATGCAATTCCTTTGGATAAACAAAAACACAAACTCATGAGCCACAAGCTAACTTAATACTTACGCTCACACATGAGAGAAGAAATTGTTCATTTGTCTATCCTACACAAGTAATTGGTTACATGCAAACATTGTAAAGCTGAAATATATTATATTCACATTAACAGTACTTGCGCAGCAGCGCAACATTACAAGTAATTATAAAAAAATTACAAATTTCCTATTCTATGGATTTCGCTCCCGCCTGCTTCTCTGATGTAGCGAAGATCTCCTTTAGTTTATCAACAAAGTCATCTTGCTGCAGTGCGGCATCCACAAGGTCCATAACCGGAATCTGCAACTGATATATTTTTCTTTAGCAGCAGAAAAATGGCAGCAGTATTTAGCCCATGAGTGGCAGCCCGGCTTGTATCCCATTCGATCCTCAGCGCATGTGCCACGTGCAAATTGCACTCTTTATAGCCCTCGGCATGCCCGTCACTACGCGCAGCCATCATCAATTATGCCACTCTCTCATCCAACTCCGTAGAGTTAAGGATGGCATTTGCGATCTGTATATAAATACAATCAGTATATGTTGCGACAATCAAACCAGACATGTATAAAGAAAAGAGAATATTACCTCCACAATCTCGTACTCCCGCAACCAGGTAAGCTGGTTCATGAAGGATTCGGTCAGGCTTTCTGCTGTAGCGCGATCGACCTCCATGTCGTTAAGTTTTTGTTCACCTTCAGTTAAACGGCGGATCAACTCGGCTTTCTTTGTTCGGTGAAGGTTGATATCTTTTTTCAAACTATCAACCTCATCTTGTAGCCGCGCCTGGTCAAATAGCATAGCAGTTAGATCATCAATTTCTTTATTCTTAAGAAGGAGAGTCATTTTGGTTGATACCTCGATCTGCTTGCTCCTTTCTCTGTGTGAGCGCGCCTCTTCTGCTGCCGCAACAGCATCAGCTTTCTCTTTCTTGAGTTTCTCAATTTCGTTGCACAGAGATATCTTTTCTTTGTTATCACGATCACAAGCCTCCACAAAGCGCTTGCGCTCGTCCGCATATTGCGCAGCAGAGGCCTCACACTTGCGCTTCCACGACAGCGCAGACCACTCTTCGGTCTTCTTCTCCTCCTCAAACTGGGCCTTTTCAGCCTCAAAATCGACGAGCATCTTTAACGTCTTCTCTTTCTGGAGTTTAACCTTCGCCTTATCAAGCTCAACCTCATCCCACTCCTTGTTCATGCTGCGCCATTCACGCACAATCCTGTTTAGTGTGGAAGAGGCAAGGGCAGACTCTTGCAAATATGCCTCGTAAGTAGCCTCGTGGTCTTTTTCTTCCTGGCGCTTCACCTCCGCCGGCGAGAAGATGCCCGTATACCACTCCCTGCAAGAGTGCCAATCCGTAAAAACATCACCCTGTTTAACTTTCCACACGGGCTGATGAATCGCAGAGGCCCGCCTCTCAGAATAAGAACGATAATAATAGTCCCAAGGCGTCTCCTCTGGGAGAATGGGCGACTCCTCCTCCGAATCCTTAACAAACACAAAGCCTTCGCTTTGTGTTGAAGGGCCAGCTCTTTTGGATATCAACTTTGACGGTTCCGGCACAGGGGAAGATATTTTTTCTTGTTTTGCGGAAGCAGTATCTCTCAACCCAACATCTGTAGCTGTATCTTTAACCTGCTCGCCAGCAGGATTCTCAGCATCAAAATTTTTGGGCTCTTCTTCCGGAGCCACCTTCTCAATATTTTCCGGGACGATGGGGTCGGCATCAAAAACAGGAGTTTCTTGCCCCGTATCTCCCTCCTCAATGTTCTCAGGCCTGCGCGGCGATGGTATAGCAGATGAGGTGGCCGGCGCAGCCTTCACCATTTTCTCTGCAAAGCATATTAACAAATACCAAGTATAAGATTCTTCGCAACTTTTTTGACAGAAATGCGCAACAAACTAAACGTACCAGGTGAGAACTTCTTTGCAAAGGCATCCAGATTGCCCTTCTTGCCAATGTGCGGGCGTGCAACTTTTGTTGGCGCAGGAGTTTTAGTTTCCGCCTCCTTCATCTTCTTGGAAGTGCGCTTCAACGCCTCTTCCGGGCTAGAGGGTATTTCCAAGGGATCATCTAGGTTCGCAGCCGGAAGAGAGGAGGTGTCAATGGGTTCTGGATTCGGTTTCTTCAAACCTACAGGCACAAGACCCTCCAGTGAGTCCGACACCATCACATAATTGCACCAAGAGTCAGATACGAGACACATACCTTTCTTACCCTCAGCTTTCGCAGCAGCTGATGGCTTGGTCTTTTGATCTGGGTTGGAAGGGGGAGGCGCAGCAGCAGTTGGTTTCTTCTTCTTCGAGTCAGGGCCTACGCCCAAGTTTAGCAAATCACCTACATAATCAATCATATTGAGCAAGGGTTGCGCCATTAGTTATATTGCAATATTACTTAGAAAATATGTTCAAAAGTAATATTGCAATATCAACTTAGGCTTTGTAAGAATCTAATTACCAGTCTTCGAAGATGGTTGCGCCTCCAGATCCTCCTTCTTGGGCAGCTCAAAGTTCCCCAAGATCTGTGAGAACCAAGTTTCCTCACCCTCAGCAATAGGCTCGACGGCCATTTTCCCTTTCTCTCTCTTGAAAGAGACCAAGTAGAGCGGCGCAGCTACGTAACAAACATTTTTGTATCAGTACATATCTATTAAAAGATATTGCTAGAAGTTAAAAGGTTACGTACCAGTTCCATCTTCAGTATACACCGGTTTTTCCCGGCGTTCTTTCTTCCAAAAAATACTCATCCTGGCAGCGATGAGGGCCCTCTCCGGCAAAACAATGTTGGGCACATCTTTAATATCCTGATACCATACCTCGTCGGCAGGTATGGGAAGGGTCTCCAGCTCGATCTCATCACCGGCTCGGAATGTCATCTTCATCGGGATCACCGCCGCCTTTATGAAGAAGAACTTCTGCTTCCAGTCGTGGTAAGATTTGGGCGGCACTAATAGCAATCGTTTGGCTTGTACACGTTGTTGGAATGAATAAAAACCCAACGAGCAGTGCAACTGATAGAAGACTCTAAATTCTCAACCGTCGGTACGATCTGCATCGACCGGCAAACAAACTCAAAATGCCGGATCCTAACCATTCCCATCGGGCTCAACTTAAAAATATGAAGCTTGTAAAAACCAAGAATTTCCAGCAGGAAATGGGTCACCGGAAGCCTGAAGTTCCCTTCGGCAAAATAGGCATAAAATAACGTGATGTAGCAGGCCGGCGCATCAGCCACCGTGGCATTCGCCACCGGAAAAAACGCTTTCCAGGACGGAGCAAAAAGAAAGTTGGTAGCAAGATTATCAAAATCTTTCTTCGACCATTTTAACGGTGGCAAACTTGACGTCGATGCTATCTCAGCGGAACTTGCACCGATGGCCATAACTCAAACTTTGAAGAATACTTAGAAAACTTTGAAGGTCGCCGGAATATATGAACACAAGTTTCTCTCAAGATTTAATTTGGTGAGGAAGCAAATGGATCGTTGATCCCTTTATATACTAATCGCAATTAATGCACGATTTGACTGCAGCGACTTTTGCGACAGTCACATATCCCCAAGTAACCGCAGGGGCGAGTGGGGAACAGTAACCGCCCCAAGAGCGCGAGTGTCGCCGAAATAGCATTAAATACCATAAGACGTGTACTGTTGACAGCCTGTCAACAGTACCACCACGTCTCAAGAATGTGCGTCGTCACCAACCACACTATCCAGATAAGTGACAGGTGTCTAAGTATATTGAAATTCAAATACTTTTTCAAAATTCACCTACGACACGTCACCAAGATGCATGAAGCAACAAAAAGCTAGTCCTTACCTAGCGCAGCACATTTATCTTAAGTCCAGTTCTCCACCTACTTTTTATTCTTACATAGGAGCAACACTGGAATGGGGGACTTGAAGGGGTATGGTCCCAAAAACCTTGCGCCAATCAAGGAAACCATACCCATTAATAACTTCTAAGAAAACTGCGCGCAGACTTCTTTGCCAAAATAAGATTTATTAGAACTCTAAATATCCAAGAAAGAAAAGGATCATATAACTACCTTGCGCGGGCTCGCGCAAGGTTCAAAGTTAACCTTGAACATTCTCGTTTGATAATGCTTCATTTAACTACCTTGCGCGGGCTCGCGCAAGGTTCAAAGTTAACCTTGAACATATGCTTCATTTAACTACCTTGCACGGGCTCGCGCAAGGTTCAAAGTTAACCTTGAACATTCTCGTTTGATAATGCTTCATTTAACTACCTTGCGCGGGCTCGCGCAAGGTTCAAAGTTAACCTTGAACATTCTCGTTTGATAATGCTTCATTTAACTACCTTGCGCGGGCTCGCGCAAGGTTCAAAGTTAACCTTGAACATTCTCGTTTGATAATGCTTCATGCACAAACCTTGCGTAGATATTTATATCAAAGCAAGTATCCACCAAACGTTGCACTAAGCAGCAAGGAGAAGAAGGAAGATCAGTTAACTAACTTGCGCTTCTCGCGCAAGGAAACAGTAAATCCTGAGAAAATTTCCCTTAGCAAAATCCTTGACTTGGTGCAAAAGCAAAGGGAATCTTTTCTATCGTAACAGAATGTACATGTGGCGAATAATAGATGGGTAACAGTTGTGAAACCTTCTAGAAGCCATTAACATCCAATCATGCAAGCATCTTTTTGGTTATAACCAATTGCCATATGACAACATCTGGACGGCTGAGGAAGATCACGGTGATGGCATGCTCACATTTATAAGATGTAGTGATCTCATGTTGACACGTGGCACCTCCCTAACCGCTGATGAGTTCACGATCCGTGAGCACTAACGGATTGCCAACAAACATTAACAGAATAGCAGAAGATTCCGTTAAAGTTAACAATATCTCCTTTTGGCGCCAAACACCGGCTATAAATTAGTAACTTGGAGTTCAAGGAAAGGTATTCACTCTCAACTACTCTCTCTCTTACAATACTTACTTCCGACTACCTGTACTTATTCTCACGCCGGAGGGTGGTCACGGAGAGAACCCCCCTTCTCCCCGTGGCGAGTTAACGGTGTTTTGTTTTGCAGGTTCAGCCGGAGTACTGTTTTATTCATCATCCATCGTGAAACCAAACAAATGGTTAACCCTTTTATGCATAGCTCATTCCATAGATCTACTTAGATTCCGGTCTAGACGATCTAGGGTTTCTTCAATTAATATTGTCTAAATGTTTCTAAAAAAACCCTTTATATACGCTGCGTATAGACCTATACGCAGCATATATAAAGGGTCAAAAACACAATTTTACCCTTGATTTAGGTTGCGTATAGCCCTTAAAGCAGGGGTAAAATGGTCTTTTTGACCCTTTATATACACCGCGTATAGGCCTATATGCTGCGTAGGGTTAAAAATACCATTTTACCCTTGGTTTAGGGGCTATACGCACCCTAAAGCAGCGGTAAAATTGTGTTTTTGACCCTTTATATATGCTGCGTATAGGTCTATACGCAGCGTATATAAAGGGTTTTTTTGAAGTATCCTATAGTATAAGTCTAGTATAAACCTCGTATTGGCCTATGGATGTAATATCATTTCGTATCGTATCGTATAGTATATAGTATAAGTCTCGTATAGGTCTGGTATGTGCCTATAGGCCTATACGGGACCTAAACTACACCTATAGGGGCATAAAAGACTTATGATACACCTATAGGCTTATACGTGTGTTGTATGGTATCCTATAGTATCGTATTGCATCGTATCGTATAGTGTATAATTTAAGTCTCGTATAGGTTCCCTATAGGTTTTGTATGTGCCTATACGCCTATACGGGACCTAAACTACACCTCTAGGCCAATAAAGGACTTATGATACACTTATAAGCTTATACAGGTGTTGTATGGTATCCTATAGTATCGTATCATATTGCATCGTACCATATCGTATAGTGTATAGTATAAGTCTCGTATAGGTTTCCTATGGGTCTTGTATATGCATATAGGCCTATACGGGTGTTATATCGTATTCTATAGTATCGTATCGTATCATATCGTATAGAACTGATGTAGTATCGTATCTATATGTATAAATCTCGTATAGGCTTACACGTGTAATATAATATTGTATGATATCCTATCCTATCGTATCTTATAGTGTAGTATAAGTCATGTATAGGCATATATGTGTAGCATCGTCTCGTATAGGCATATAGGTGTAGTATCGTACAGTAACTTATCATATGGTGTAGTATAAGTCTTGTATAGATCCCGTATAGGCTTATAGGTCTCGTATAGGCCTATGGATGTAGTATAGGTCCCACGTAGGCCTATAGGTGTAGTATAGGTTCCGTATATGACTATATGTGTAGTTTAGGTGTCGTATAGGCCTATACTATACGGGACCTATAATACACCTATAGGCCTATACGGGTGTTATATCATATCGTACAGTGTAAGCCTCGTATAGGCCTACGATACTACATCTATAGTTCTATACGAGCCTATACGACACCTATAGGCCTATACGGGGAGTTATATCATATCGTATCGTAGAGTAGTATAAGTATTGTATATGCCTACGATACTACATCTATAGTTCTATACGAGCCTTGTAGTGTTTAACACCCGTGGTTATCCCCATCACGTTGGTTATAGCGCCCCCAGTTAACTCGCCGTAATAGTGTTTAATGTTCATCCACGCTGAGGTGGACGTAGGTAATAACCACTGCACCCAGTCTCAGTATGATGAACCATGGAAATGTGTCCAACCGTAACGTTGATGGTTTAAGTCTCATAATGTACAAAAGTGTATATTTGAGAGTATAATTAGAATGTAACTCTTGATATATTGGGGTAATTTCGTAGTTTTGATAATTTGCAATAACAAAGTTAGTATAAGATCAAAGTTCTATTTTGAAAACTGTTATAATTTTCTATTTTTTATGCATAACTATCTTTTTTACTATATGGTTGTGATATGTAATTATATAAAAAGATAGGAGAAGAGGATAATATTATAAACACGTTGTTTATTAAAATAATGAAATATAAAAAAATTAATGGATAAATTATTACTAAGCAAGCCATGATAGTCATCTTGGTTATATCATAGCTATAATTGTAGTTTGTTTTTAGCAAATGGAATTGATGCTGAATGAATAGCAACCCTGACTAACTCTAGAGTTGTTAAACATATGCAATTCCGTGAAAGATTATCACATCATTCGTAAATTCTTATAACCAAAATTTTTCTTTAACTCGCATACTTTTATTATACCATTACATTAAGATAAAGTTACATATCACATTTAACTTTAGAATTATTAAATATATAAAAAATCACTTGGTCCATCTCTTTCACTTATACCTCTTAAGGTTATAAAAAAATACAAAACTAAAGATTTATCACTTATTTTGTTGCAATTTAATTTAATGATATAAACTTTAGTTCTATATTTTGCTATTTATTGTAATATTCTTTTTACAAAACCATTATACTTATCATTACGAAACAAAGTAGTGAAATGTGAAAATTTTAATTTACGTGTCACATACCTTTGTTTATGCCCTGCTTGCGGTGTGCACATATAATGTATATGTGTGTGGGCGCTCGGGGGCAAAAGTGAAATGGTACTAACTTTAACGTTATTTTACTAATTTCGTGAAAATAACGTTAAAAACGGCGGATGGTTAATCATGCATCATGTAGTGGCGTTGATAGCTGAAAGACACGGGGTACATGCATCAATCGGTCTTTGTCCTGATTGTTTGAGTGCTATGTGCCTTAGGTCCAAGGCTTGATACAAAACTACAATCGAGCCGGGGGTCTCCTTGGAAGCAGCCTCTCTATCCCTACAGGGTAGAGGTAAGGCTGTCTACATCTATCCTCCTTAGACCCTACCTTAGCTTACTATTGATGGGATTTACTGAATATTATGATGATGCATTGATGATACCTTTGTTCATTAGACTGCTTGTTATTAAATATGTTATTTGTAAAAACAATTAGTTTTACAAGAAAAGGACAAACTGATATGTTTTATTCGTTTATGTATTGATATAAAAATATGTTTATTTATAACAAAACCAACTAGTGTAAAGAAATAATACAAAAGGATCGGTTTACTCCAATCGATAAAGAGCCAATGAGTAACTAGACATGAGCAACTAGACAAACATATACTAACGGACTCTAAATCAGGGTTTTAACTAGAAATGGTTTTAGAGAAAACCTAAACTCTTTTTTTTTGAACCTATATATAAATATAGTAATCTAGCAAGTGGAAAAGAATGTAATTAATTGGTCATTTGTTGGATTATATATTTTCTAAATAGCAATTCGTACATATTTTCTAGCATAAATATTCCATAACTTACCTTCTGCAGGATTTAAAACCTCGATCTTTTGATTGTGAGGCATACGTCATAACTATCAGGATGTCCCATTAACGACATTTGTTAGATTATACCAAGGCCGGCCCGTTAGGCTTTCCACTCTAGGCACGGCCACCAAAAAATAAGGTCTCCATTTTTTAGTAAGTTATTATATATAGTATATGTGTTAAGACTCAAATTAACAAATTTGTAAAATAAAACAAGTTTTCTATTTTAAAAAAGGGCTCACTTTTTAATAAAAACTCTAGCTAAGCTAATATACATAATTGCATACATCGACGTATTAGTTAGTTATTCATTATAAAATCCCTCAATTAGAGCCGCCATTATCGGTGTTATTTCTCATCTGTTTGTTGTCAGCGTTACAGTGATTTCAGTTTATATTCTTTGGTGCATGTTCTTTTTTTTGTAAGATTATACAAGTGTAAAATCTTCCACTTTGTATTTCGATCAGAGCCTCCAAAAACGTTGTAACGACCTCAATTATACATTAGATGAAATAGTTAAGAGAAATTATAAGATCCCATAAAGTTTGGATTACCAAGAAATATTAGCAGAGGTAAATAGAACTGTGGTGAAGATGACTGGTAACAAGAGGTGGGGGTGGTCTCACTTGGACCATGGTCCAAACCTGTCTGACACCAGTAGAATCCATGTGACAACAAGAATCTATCTACCCTTGTTAATAATAATATTCTATAAATATATAATATACATAGATATACATATACCAATCATTCACATTCAAAACACCCCCACTCGTTCCTTTCTTTCTTTCTTTCTTTCACCTTCATCATTTCTACATCTCAAGACAAAGTTCAGAAACTGGCCAACTGCAACATAACAGTGTACAATTTTATATATTTGACATCACTACATTGCAATCCAAAGCAAAGCCAGTTGTACTTTGTACATGCATGCTAGCTAGCTTCTTTAAATCTATGGGCATGTGGTGTCCGGACCATAATATTTGTACAACATGACAGATGTCAAGACCCACCCACCCATTTGTATGCAAACATGTCCAATATTTCTTTATTAATTTGAACTGTTTATAAATATATGATCACCTGTGTACGTATTTCTTTTTCTGTAACCTCATGAGAAACCTTGCAAATTTAATGATCAATTGGTAAGATATAGTTGCAATAATGGTAGATAAAGAAAATCATGTCTTTTGGACAATAACCCGTAATGTGTGTTGTTCCAAAAGTGTAAACAATCTTATATTAGCATCTTATATACAACCTTCTTTACAGACATGAAACTCTGAGCAAGTCTTTTGCTGAACACAACCAAAAGAATCAAAGAATAGAAGTCATCATGTTCCAAGAAACATACCATGTTACCTTCATAAAAGGACAAATGTAATGGTTAAAGGGCAGATGTACTCGATACAATATATGTACTCGATACAGTGGCGGATTCAAAGGGGTTCCTGGTCAGTTTGGAAAAAATGGAAAAATTTAGTGTAAACTTTGTAGGATTTGAAAAAAAAAATTAGTGAGAACTATTGAGAATCTAGCTAGCAAAAGGAAACCTCTGAAAAAATTCATGGATCCGCCACTGACTCGATAAATATAATTAGTTCTCCGGATTAGATGCCAATGTAAGTGTATTATTTACAAGACCATCTGTAATGTGAATGCTTGTGAATTGTGAGCCCACGAATGCCTAGATGGCAAGCCATGGATGAAGGACCTACAGACGGCCCATTGTGTGGGTGAATTATGGATATATCCGTGGTCAAAGAAGGGTACAGATGCATGGGTAGGTAAGGGGTTGTGTTTTATTATTATTACTAGTATTAAGCCCCTGTGTTGCATGGTTGTCGTAAAACTGTGTCAAGTAGTATCAACGCTGTACCACTGTCAGCGACCACCAACACCGGAAAAGCTCTTAAAACAAAATAAATAAAAACGGAAAAAAATAACGCCGAGCGAAAAGTAGATGTAAAATCTTTGAATTACGCACGCTCGTTGCAGAGAAATTAAACCGAAACGTAAAATATAGAAAAAATAACTAAGTCAATCCATGACCCGCGCGTTGCGAACTCGTCAAACGGGGAAAAATAGATGTGTTGCGACGGGCCAGTCAAACGGGAAAAATGTACGGAAAAATGTTGAACCCCACACGCACTTTGCGGTGCACTAACTCATAAAATTTAGAACGGAACGAAAAACTTGGGAAAGATGAAAAGTATGATAGACCAAATTGAAAATTAAAAAAGAGTTGGGGTTGAATTGCAAAAGATGAAAAGCTTTGACTTAAAAGTAAAAACAAAAACAAAGGTTCTAAATTACAAAAAAAAAAGATTATCTATTAATCTTAGATAAAGATAAGTGATATCTATATATTAGTTATTAATATTAAAAGAAATATATTAAATAAATATAAATAAAATTTGTGAGGTTGGAGGAGAAAATGTCATGTGATATTATTTGAAGTCTTTTATTATAAATCAGATTACTATTTTTAAATCTAGATTTTAATGTTATTTAAAATTTGTTTTTTTTATTTTGTATACTATAATTACATAAACTTAAAAATATTAGTTTACTACAAAATGTTACAATAAATAAAAATAAATTATAGAAAAAAGTCATTTTAGAATATGTTAAACAAGGGCAATCCTAATTTACATCATATGAATTAGCAACAAATGGAGGCATTAGGTGTTGTACCTCATGTTGGGAGCTTTTCAAAAAAAATTCTTGATATTTCACTTTAAACCCAAAACTACTTGATATTGTAGGTTTAACCTAAAAGTTTTTAGTTTTTCCAATTTAACCTCACAACTGCTTTACTTTCAACTTTGATCCCCTATGTTTTTCATATTTGCAAATTTTTTTGTTTTGCGTTTGGTTCTAAATTTTGCGAGTTAACACGACACAATGTGTGTGTGGTTCAACGATTTTACGTTTTGTTATACGTTTCATTCTAAATTTTGCGTGTTAACATGGCGCAACGTACGTGTGTGGTTTAGTGACGTCGTCTATTTTTCCCGTGTAATAAGTTCGTCACAACGCGCGAGTCTTAAATCGAGTTAGTTATCATTTTCTATGTTTTATATGTCGGTCTAATTTCTCCACGATAAGACGCCACAACTTCAATGGTGGTGGTCGTTGGCTATAGTGTGGCATTGGTGCTATTTATCATAGTTTTACGCTCCCGCCGCACGCAAGGGCCTAACACGCTAGGTTATTTATAAGGATACAAGTCATGTAATATAGTAATTATGATACCATTAATTGTATTGAGCTTATTTGGTGAATTATTTATTTGTATAAGATACGTATACAGACTTAACCGACAAAAACATCTTTAACACATTGTAAATGTGAATCTGATCAACAGCATGTCAATTTCGTTGGCCGCGGCGCAATGCGCGCGGGTCAATATTCTAGTTTCCATCATTCTTCAACATAATAAAATGTGGATGTTCAAATAATATCTAAGTATAAGATAAAGCTAAAATATGAAGGCTATTTTCGGTTAGTAAAGAACTCATCTAGAAAATTGTTTTGGTTCTAAAAAATGTAACTACTTTGACAAAGACACATAGCACTGATTTAATGGAAGAGATTTCAAATCATTATTCGGCAAATAGAGATATCGTTATTTCAATATGTTTCATCGACAAGAATGCAACAGAGCATTCCTAAGGATTTTAAAGAAATGGAAGGGTACATTAGTACCGAAGAATAAAAGCTATCTGAACCAAATCTCTAAGGTGGGTGCAATGCTTTTTTTAGTTTTCTGTTACTTATATATGAAAATAATATATTTCTATGTTTTATGTAGAATTTAGGAGAGTATGAGGTTTGTATATGTGGTGAAAATCGAGCCGAAGTGAAACGCCGTGAATAGTGTTAAGAGGTGTCACTTGATGAACGTAGTTGCACGTGTTAGGGTTGGCAAGTTAAAGGTGTTCCATGTTACCATGCAGCTGCTTTTATCGCTTTCAATAGGGAGGTAAATTTGGATAAATATGTTGATTCGTATTTTCTACTATCGAGAAATTTAAAGCAGCTTATGCTCTAGAAGTTGCTTGGATACCTACAAATGATCATTGGGTACACATTGATACCGAGGAGAAGATATACCCGCCTACTATCAAACGTCCGCCAAGAAGACCAAGAAAGAATCAGATTAAAGCACATGACGAGTCCAAAAAAGACATAAATGTCCGCGTTGTGGTAAGTATGGACACCATGAAAAACATACAAAAATACGACTTTTGAAGATTCTAATCAACATCTACCATCAAGTAAAAAATAACAGGGAAAGAATACAAAAACTCATTAAAGTTGAGTAATTGACTTTATTATTGTAATTTGTCAAAGAGTTAAATGCCATTTTAGTCCCTGTGGTTTGGGCCATTTTGTCACTTTAGTCCAAAGGTTTCATTTTTCGCATCTGGATCCAAAAAGGTTTTATCGTTGCCATTTTGGTCCAACTGACTTAACCCCATCCATTCAACTCTGTTAAGTCAAGGGCATTTTAGTCATTTCCCTAACTATTTTAATTAACCCTTTAATAATACTCTCCCTATTAATTAACCCTTTAATAATACCCTCCCATTTTAGTTCCTGCGTCAGTAGCATACACACACCTCCTCCATCAGTAACATCACCCTCCATCTTCACCAAATCCTCACCGCCCCACTACCACCATCACCATCACTGCCGCCGCTACCACCACTACCACCATCACCACCACACCATCACCATCACCACCACAGCCTTACCACCACCGCCTCACCACCACAACCATCACCACTACTACCACACCACCGCCTCACCACAACCATCACCACCACCGCTTAACCATCACCATCACCAACATCACCATCACCTGCACCCGACCACCACCACCATCACGATCACCTGCATTAGTGACTGAAACCTCGGAAGCACGGAAACGCCTGGGAGGTGCCGTCTCCCGTCCCGGGGACTGCTAGGGGACGGAAACGGCACGGGGACTGCCGGGGAAACGTCCCCGACAGGTAGGAAACGGCCAGGAAGCGTGCAGGGAGAAGGGGACGGTGTATGGGGACGCGCAGGAAACGTTTCCTGCAAGTTTCCGGTCATAGTTATCGACTGAATAGCGTGAAAATAGCGGATTCCGACGACGACTTCTGGCCGGAAACCTGCTGGAGACTTGCTGGAAACTGTGAAGAAGAAGAGCGGCTGCTTTTTTGTTGTGTTTGAGCCTTTCTAGCGTTAAATAAGTTTATGGGTTTTAACATTTAACCCCTATATCTTTCATTAGGTTACTTTTAGTCATTAAAACTTGTAAAACTTACATAAAAAGTGTAAAATTAGTTTTTGTATTTTAACATTTAACACCTCTATTTTCACTACCTTACATTAAATTAGGAAGAAATAAGATTTTTGAGCTTTACATCAATATATAACTATTTTGGGGTTTTGTGTTACATTATCTTTGATATATATTTATTTTTTATATGTGTTTATTCCCGTACATGTCCCGTCCCCGCTTCTTGAATTTTTTAGTTTTGCCGTTTCCCGTACCCGTCCTCGTATCCGTACCCCGTTCCCGTACTCGTCCCAATGCATCATAGACTGAAACTAACCCCAAATCCTCAAGCACCCTAGATTTCAAATCCACTAAATTGATTGTTGAATCTCCTCTGTCATGGCAAATTTACAGAGGTTTTGTTTCGAATCGAAAAAAGATTGGAATGGTGGAAATAATTACCGTTAATTGTGTCAGATCAGACGCCGGAGGGTTCGTTGGAGTTCCCACAGTGGCCGGCGGTGGATCTGGTTCTGTCAGCGAGTTGAAAACAATCGCCGGAGTTGTAGATCAAACTAAATTAACAATCGTCGGAGTTGCAGGTTCTCGGTCTTTGGAATTGCAGGTTCACTAGATCAAAATTAAAATCTCCATTGTGGATTTGTGGGTTTTTGAAGGTGTTTAGATCTGAAGTGGTATAGTATGGTGGTCGTAGTTGCATGTTTTCACCGGAAAACGGCTCGTCTGCTGTGTTATTGATTGGATTGGGTAGTGTTACTGTTATTAAATGTCACACCCCGACCCGCAGCGGAAAAGGTGATCGGGGCATAATTGGGTTATCATCAAAGCTCATGACATTTATTATATGTTTCATATTCATTAATACAATTTAATGGAAATTTACAATAAATGATACAACATGTTCTAACTATCAGTCTAAGCTTCTTGTTTCTCTTCTAAGGCATATCCTATGTTTTCCTTGCTTCAACCTGTCCACCTGTATCATGTGTAAAAAGGTTTTTGGATCAACATAATGTTGGCGAGTGAATCCTATGGAAAAACATTTGAACGAGTTTATCCAATTGATTATAAATAATGTGCATACCTCATATGAGTAAATGTAGATGTAAATTTATTCACACAACACATAATACTGAATATTGAACATACAAACACCAAATGATAGTTTTGAGGCACGCGTTGTTCTCGTCTCACACGAGGAACTGATGGGCCTAATAAATGAGTTTGAGGCACGCGTTGTTCTTACGAACTGATGGGCCTAATGTATGAATTTTGAGGCACGCGTTGTTCTCGTCTCACACGAGGAACTGATGGGCCTAATAAATGAGTTTTGAGGCACGCGTTGTTCTTACGAACTGATGGGCCTAAATAATTTGTATACAACTTGGACAATATGAAATACATCACAACCAAACAATAGTTACATTCTAATTTAGTTCATATAATGGTATAGCACGAATTTGCATAAGAGAATTAGTTTAAGCGACACATAATACACCCCAAAACATGAATAAAAAGGGGAGTTTGTAAGAATTCACTCACATTGGGTGCGTTCGGTTGATGAGGTTGAATGCACGCGAAATGGTGTTAACCACGAGTGAAATTAATCCTAGATAAATCGCATAATGGTTCGGTAAGTAAACGGGTTTTATGAATCTATTTTAGTAGGTTTGTTGGGTGTATTTTTGTGAGTTTGAGGCTATTTTCTAACCTAAAAAAAAATGTTATTTTTAAGTATTTATAATTGATTTTTAATTAAAATAATTAAATAAAAATAAAAAAAAATATTTTATTTTATTGCTACAGTACACGTTGACCGTTGACTTGACTATCGTTGACCGGTTCATAGGCATTTTGTTGTGCGCCGGGTGAGGCTCGAACCCGAGACCTCCCGTACGCGTGCACGCAGCTCTACCAACTGAGCTACGTGTCTAACCCGTTATATATCCGATTTTAATTATATATATATATTAATTAGATTTAACAGAAATCCTTTATTATTAAAAACGAAATAAATCTCAGAACCGGTGTGCTCCACAGGTCTCGAACCCGGGACCTGTGGGTTAGCGGACACACACTCCACCGCTGGACCGTGTGTCTCACTTGGTTATAAACTCAGTTATCAATATACTTAACATATCATAAAACACTCCGGTTCTGTTTTGCGAAAAAGAGAATTTTTATCAAGGCGGCGTGTGTGAAACCGGAATCGAACTCGTGACCTTAGCGTTAAAAGTGCACACAGTCCACCGCTGGACTGTGTGTCTAACCCGGTAAATAACTTGATTTTAATTATACTTATCCATTACCGAAATGTCGTCTTCTTCACTGTTTTTAACCGGAAGTGACGACTAACTGGTTAAAATGTTGATTTAAGTTTCTATAGCGTTTAATGATCAATTACAAATGATATAAAAGTAAAAAGGGAATGAATTTAAGCGTGAGATATACCGACTGGTTATACTCTGTTTTCCGGCAGAACTCCGGCGACAGAAACCTTTTTCCGGCGACAACTTCTTGCAGCAGAGAGTCTTCCGAAAGGTTACAAAGGTGGTGGGTGACTTCGGTGAAAGTTTAGGGGGTTCAGTAAGCTCGAAGGTTAATGATACGGTTTTCCGGCGATGTATCAAATACTTCCGGTGAGTGAGTTTTCGCTGAGATGAGGTGCGATTTGAGTGTGAAAAACTTCTGGCGAGTTATGGGTGCATTTATAGGGTAACAACGAGATGAATGGGGTCTGAATTCGGTCTATATTCGAAGTCAACTGTTCTCCGGCGATTATGGCTAATGACGCGTTTTCAGACGTTGGCTAGCTGTCGCTAGAGTTAATTGATTGATTAATTTGAACAAAAACGTGTTTTATGGGCGAAGTCGTCGGGATTTCCGACGACTGCTGTTTGGGCGCAAGTTGACCGAGTTTGAATTTCTCACATCATTATTTGATTTAATAAAACCATTTACTTAACAGAAAAACAAAGTGGCGGAGTGGTTTACGGTGTGTGAGTTAAGTGTTTGGTTGACCCGGTAGAGACCCGAGTTCGAAACCCGGTATAATTAAAACATTTTTATTTTGTTATTTTTATCAGTTTTTCAAAAACTAAATATATATCCCCGCATAATAAGTGATTACGGATCGTTTAAAATTATTTTGGGCATTTAATTCGCAACGAAAAATTTGACTGACTGTTCGGTTGATAAACGGAGCGGGTTTGGTAAATCCGTTTTTGACGGATGTTACAGTATCCCCTGCTTTTTAGAAATTTCGTCCCGAAATTTAATTAGGGATATAATTGACTGAAAAAAATGATGGTGTTGAGTTTGCCGGTTACATTTTTAGAAGAAAATTAGGGTTTAGGTTTTTGTTTGAGGCGGTAACGTTCCTTGTAAAGGTTAAGTATCCTAATACAGGAATCGCTTTTTGTTGCCTACTGTATAAGTATTGTTAAGCAGGAATGATTCGCTAAAATGATATCATGCATAAGAGTTTGAATATGCTTAGGGTTATATCCTAAGGCAGAAATTCTACAATCTACACAAATAAACACAACAACTAACAATTGTATCCACATTCTGATAGCATATATGTTTGAATGGTGACAGTTCCTCTCTCGTTTGTTACGATGGAGAGGTTAGTCAATGTAGAAATGGATCGCATTCCAATTTCTTTAAATAGTGAGATGATATATATATGTAACACAATTTCAACCAAGGCAATACTAAATCCTACATGGAACATCTCATAACCGCCTGATAATGCCTCTGATCCTTTGGCAAGAATACTTATATATAGGAAGTACCAGCGGCGTATCCACCATATTCTTGTCAAATTTTTCATTGGTTTTATCAGTGAATTATGATTAGTCCTATAACTCTACAACCAATACATCAAACATAAAAATACTGAAATGAAATATATCTGTGCGATCAAGGCTCAATCAAACGGAGCCGATCGTATTGTATGTATTGAGAATGAAATTGTATGTGTGCTCAAGGCTCAATCAAACGGAGCCGAGCTTATTGCATGTATTGAAAATGAATAACTTAATCACAACGAACAACCTATGCATGGAACCTCTCATAACCGACTGATAATGTCTCCGATCATTTGACTTTATCCGCAAGTTATGATTAGTTCTATGCGACTCTACAACACAACAACCAGCGCTTGAGTCTTAATTCTGATAGTAACCGTGTTTGACAAAACCTCTCTCGTTTAATATGATGGAGAGGTTAGTCTATGTAGAAGTGAGACACAACTCAACTTCTTTAAATGATGAAACTGAAATATGCCGTGAAGTATGATGATATGAATAATGAGCATAAAACAAACTGAACTAGTAATTTGCATTAAAATTTCTTGGGTAAAATTCCAACTGAGATACATGAAAATCGAGATATAAACATAAAAACTAAGTGATTGGAGTTGAATCTTGATTCTTGGTGAGAGAAGGCTAGTTAAGTGGTTGGTTTGGTCCGTTAACATCTTCAACAGGATTGGCATTGATGTTATAAACTCTTCCCCTTGCTGGCGGTGGAGCTGGATTTGCTTGGTTTGCTTGGTTAACTGGGTTTGCCTGAGCTTGGGCATTTATGATGTTAACCAAACGAGGGCACGTGTTCCTAAAATGGGTAGGGTCGCCACAATTGAAACAAGCTCGAACATTTGGGTACATGGGGTATTGAGGTTGTTGATATGTTTGGATCATGGGTTGAGTAGGGGTTGAGGTTTGGTTTTGAGGGGTGCGGCAAACGTTGCTCAAATGACCGTAGCGTCCACAATTCGCACATAGTCGACAGGGTAAGGTAGATGGATGGTGATAGAAACAGGTGTTGCATTGAGGGTGAGGTCCAATGTAAGGTTTCTTGTTTGGGTAAGTTGAGTTGGGTGCTACTTGAGCGTTTGGGATAGTTCGAGGAGGTACAACTTGTGAAGCTGGTTGGTTACGTTGGGTGACAGCGAAGATTTGCCCATCACGTTTTCTCTTAGAAATAGGTGGTGTAGGGGATTCGGTTCGGGTGGAGTTTGAGGTTTCGGTTGATGCTTTATCCTTCTTCTTCTCCTCTTTGAAATCTTTATTCCGGATTCGGTTCTCGGTGAGCTCGGTTGCTAGCTCCATTGCTGCTTCCAAAGTTGCAGGCGAGGTGCTTATTACAGGGTCTTGAATTTTTGATGGAAGACCACGAATGTAGTGCTCGATCAAACGGTAGAGGGGAGTGAACAAGTTGGGAACCATTTGATTTAACTCAAGGAATCTCTTGTTGTATGTGGTGTGGTCGCCTTCCTTTTGTTTCAAAGCATGGAACTCATCCTCCAATTTCTTGATTTCACTTCTTGGGCAAAACCGTCTTGTCATGATTCCCTTCAATTCTTCCCAAGTCAAGGTCATAGTTTCTTCAACACCTCGTTTGGTCTTTTCTGTATTCCACCATGTGAGTGCCGTTCCAAGTAAGCGACCGGTAGCATAACGCACTTTGCGATCATCGGGGCAATCGCAATTTAGAAAAGTGTTCTCCATTTCTTCGAACCAATGGAGGAGAGCGGTGACACCTTCAGTACCTTCGTATTTTGGAGGATCGCAGGATTTGAAATGTTTGTAGGTGCATTTAGTGACTGAAGGATTGATAGTGTTTTGATCTTCTTGTTGAGTTGGGTTAACGGAATTAGCGGTAAGGGCTTGTTGAACTTGAACTACAATGTTGGGTATTACGGTCGCCATTTGCTGAGCGATTTGGGTAGCCATGCGTTCACGGGCTTTTCCTGCTCTCATTTTCCTACGAGCGAGGCTAGAAGACATCTACAAGGAATACATGTCAAGAGTATGAGTTGAATGCCTTTGGGATCGTGGGTCGTGTTTGGGATTGAACGTTCATAAAATAATTATAGAAAAATAGCTCTACTACATCCATAGGATGTCTTGGGCTTTGCTCGCTGTTAGGCCCGTCATGCCGCCATACTTTACCTGTGTAATCATGTGGGCCCCCATGAATACCGGTTTTTCATATGGTTTGCATGGTTTCTGCCTGATTGCGTACACAAAGCCCGGAGAAAATCGAGAAATATGTATACAACGCGTGATATTCGGAATGTGTCCAGGTGTAGACACGGTGACATCTCAAAGGGAGGTTAGTTCGAACGACGTTTGGTGTGGCATGCTTTGGCCTAATAGGTCCGTCGTACTCTCATCGTTAGTCCCCAGGTAGGCAAACTGGTCCGTTATTTTGGATTTATACGAATGCCAACCTAGACAGGACGTTCCGACTACCGGTACTTGTACCCTTCCAGTTACTACATGCCCGTCGCAGAACTTACTTTGATGAGATTTGAAATTTGCATAAAATCTTTGGATACTGAGAGTATGAAAATAAATTGAATACATGAACATCGATATATGTATATATGTATAATGAATGAGCATGTATGTTTGACTGAAATGTAAACAAATATGAAACAAATAAATATCACAAGTTTGTATGTAACCACCTAATCAATTTAAAATTTAGGCAGACTATAGTATAGGCTCTAAGGGTCTAATAACCTATCCTATATCCCTATAGTCATGGCTCTGATACCAATCTGTCACACCCCGACCCGCAGCGGAAAAGGTGATCGGGGCATAATTGGGTTATCATCAAAGCTCATGACATTTATTATATGTTTCATATTCATTAATACAATTTAATGGAAATTTACAATAAATGATACAACATGTTCTAACTATCAGTCTAAGCTTCTTGTTTCTCTTCTAAGGCATATCCTATGTTTTCCTTGCTTCAACCTGTCCACCTGTATCATGTGTAAAAAGGTTTTTGGATCAACATAATGTTGGCGAGTGAATCCTATGGAAAAACATTTGAACGAGTTTATCCAATTGATTATAAATAATGTGCATACCTCATATGAGTAAATGTAGATGTAAATTTATTCACACAACACATAATACTGAATATTGAACATACAAACACCAAATGATAGTTTTGAGGCACGCGTTGTTCTCGTCTCACACGAGGAACTGATGGGCCTAATAAATGAGTTTGAGGCACGCGTTGTTCTTACGAACTGATGGGCCTAATGTATGAATTTTGAGGCACGCGTTGTTCTCGTCTCACACGAGGAACTGATGGGCCTAATAAATGAGTTTTGAGGCACGCGTTGTTCTTACGAACTGATGGGCCTAAATAATTTGTATACAACTTGGACAATATGAAATACATCACAACCAAAAATAGTTACATTCTAATTTAGTTCATATAATGGTATAGCACGAATTTGCATAAGAGAATTAGTTTAAGCGACACATAATACACCCCAAAACATGAATAAAAAGGGGAGTTTGTAAGAATTCACTCACATTGGGTGCGTTCGGTTGATGAGGTTGAATGCACGCGAAATAGTGTTAACCACGAGTGAAATTAATCCTAGATAAATCGCATAATGGTTCGGTAAGTAAACGGGTTTTATGAATCTATTTTAGTAGGTTTGTTGGGTGTATTTTTGTGAGTTTGAGGCTATTTTCTAACCTAAAAAAAAATGTTATTTTTAAGTATTTATAATTGATTTTTAATTAAAATAATTAAATAAAAATAAAAAAAAATATTTTATTTTATTGCTACAGTACACGTTGACCGTTGACTTGACTATCGTTGACCGGTTCATAGGCATTTTGTTGTGCGCCGGGTGAGGCTCGAACCCGAGACCTCCCGTACGCGTGCACGCAGCTCTACCAACTGAGCTACGTGTCTAACCCGTTATATATCCGATTTTAATTATATATATATATTAATTAGATTTAACAGAAATCCTTTATTATTAAAAACGAAATAAATCTCAGAACCGGTGTGCTCCACAGGTCTCGAACCCGGGACCTGTGGGTTAGCGGACACACACTCCACCGCTGGACCGTGTGTCTCACTTGGTTATAAACTCAGTTATCAATATACTTAACATATCATAAAACACTCCGGTTCTGTTTTGCGAAAAAGAGAATTTTTATCAAGGCGGCGTGTGTGAAACCGGAATCGAACTCGTGACCTTAGCGTTAAAAGTGCACACAGTCCACCGCTGGACTGTGTGTCTAACCCGGTAAATAACTTGATTTTAATTATACTTATCCATTACCGAAATGTCGTCTTCTTCACTGTTTTTAACCGGAAGTGACGACTAACTGGTTAAAATGTTGATTTAAGTTTCTATAGCGTTTAATGATCAATTACAAATGATATAAAAGTAAAAAGGGAATGAATTTAAGCGTGAGATATACCGACTGGTTATACTCTGTTTTCCGGCAGAACTCCGGCGACAGAAACCTTTTTCCGGCGACAACTTCTTGCAGCAGAGAGTCTTCCGAAAGGTTACAAAGGTGGTGGGTGACTTCGGTGAAAGTTTAGGGGGTTCAGTAAGCTCGAAGGTTAATGATACGGTTTTCCGGCGATGTATCAAATACTTCCGGTGAGTGAGTTTTCGCTGAGATGAGGTGCGATTTGAGTGTGAAAAACTTCTGGCGAGTTATGGGTGCATTTATAGGGTAACAACGAGATGAATGGGGTCTGAATTCGGTCTATATTCGAAGTCAACTGTTCTCCGGCGATTATGGCTAATGACGCGTTTTCAGACGTTGGCTAGCTGTCGCTAGAGTTAATTGATTGATTAATTTGAACAAAAACGTGTTTTATGGGCGAAGTCGTCGGGATTTCCGACGACTGCTGTTTGGGCGCAAGTTGACCGAGTTTGAATTTCTCACATCATTATTTGATTTAATAAAACCATTTACTTAACAGAAAAACAAAGTGGCGGAGTGGTTTACGGTGTGTGAGTTAAGTGTTTGGTTGACCCGGGTAGAGACCCGAGTTCGAAACCCGGTATAATTAAAACATTTTTATTTTGTTATTTTTATCAGTTTTTCAAAAACTAAATATATATCCCCGCATAATAAGTGATTACGGATCGTTTAAAATTATTTTGGGCATTTAATTCGCAACGAAAAATTTGACTGACTGTTCGGTTGATAAACGGAGCGGGTTTGGTAAATCCGTTTTTGACGGATGTTACATTAAAATTGCGTTATTGGTTTGATTTATGGTTTATCTAAAGAAGTTTGGATGTAAATTGTGTTATTGGCTCATCGGCTGTGTTGTTGATTGGATTGGCGTTGGTGACTAGTTGGGGCGGCGGTGGCTGGTAGGAGCAGAGAGAGAGATAGAGAGATACTAATAAAACCTTATAATAAAATAAAAAGGAAAAGACCAAGTTGCCCCTAACTTAACAAAGGTTCATGGATGGGGTTAAGTTAGTTGGACCAAAATGACAACAATTAAACCTTTTTGGATCGAGATGCAAAAAAATAAAACCTTTAGACTAAAGTGGTAAAATAGCTCAAATCACAAGGACTAAAATGGCATTTAACTCTTTGTCAAAACTTAGACATTTGTTTGTTTTTTTTTTTCTTTTTTGGATTTAACAAACTGGTTACAAACTTAGACATTGATTTTTGGATTTTTTTTATTTTTTTTTGCATGATATTTGATCTCGTAACAAGTTACAAATTTAGCATTTGTTTGTACACTTTGATGATTATTGAAAAAAAATTAAAAAAAAAATCGGTAACATAAGGCAAAAAAAAAAAGATGAAAAAGGCTTAAAAAACGCAAGAAAATAAAAAAGGAAAATTTAAATTGGGTAAATATGTAATTTTATGGTTTAGTAAAAAGAAAGGGTAAAATAGTGATTCTATAACCTATTTTTAATGAAATGGGTATATTTGATATTTCTAACTTTTAGGGAGGGAAAATATCTATATAATTTTTGACTTGGATAATATGTAATTTATTAAGGTTGTAGGGGAATATATGTAAGGAATAATAGATTTTAAAAATCTCAATTATTAGTCATTGGCCGGCAACAGTCTCAACTTAAAAAATAACTATTAGTGGACCCATCTTTTCACATATTGTAAACTAATGGACATTTACTAACATAACTTTAATTTCTTTTTTTCCTCTTATCCTTTTCGGTTTAGTAAAAGGTCAATGGATTTACAATATATGAAAAGGTGGGACCATCACTGGTCATTTTTTATGTTGAGACCGTTGTCAACCAACGGCTAATAGTTGAGATTATTAAAATCCATTATTCCTACATGTAATTGCCCGTTAATGTAAAGATGTTTTACTTTACCAATACATAATCAACTTTTACCAGATTAGATAAGTATCAAAGTTAAAATAGCATGACATTAGAAAAAGGAACATTAAAAATAGCATGACATTAACGTTTGCACTTATAAGTATTTGAACTCATGGTTGAATAAGAATATGATGCATCAAAGTTAAGAAAGAAACCAAACTGTAGTCGTGATCACGCAAACAAACTACTCAACCATAAATCCTAAAGATACAAACTTTTTGAATCTTTGTATTTAGGGGGCGGGTGTTTTAAACATATTTTTACACCTAAGTTCCACCTAAATTTGCACTTACAATTATTTAAATCTGTCTCGTTTTTACTGAGAACACATACCACTAGATCGCAAGTAAAAAAATATACTTAGAGAAAACTATACTGCCCGAGATCCCAGCTCAGCTGGTGGGTCAGCTGGTTGTCTCCTATGGAGGCGCCGGTTCGATCCCGGCTGCTACAGGGTGAGACACTCGTTATGATGATGTAACATCCCAAAATATTCAAATAAAGCTATGGATTTGAAAATTAGATCATGGATTAAAAGCCCATTACAGGAGAATGAACACGAAAAGGGACCTCGAACGCATTGTGGTAATTTTGTATCAAACCCATGGAAAGGAGCTTGGGTAACCCCATCACCATTTCTTATACTTTGCGTTTTTCACATCTTCTAAAGAGAGAAAGCTAGAGGTAGATAGCTTGGACTTGGGTCAAAACTGGCACGAGTTATGTATTTTCTGAAGGGGTTCATGTTCTCGAGTTGAGTTCTCCATCAGAGGTCAGAAACATGCTCAAGTGGTCGCACTTTCATTGCTCAAAGAGGGTTTGAACTTCACGAAGAAACAAGGTGAGAATCACGTTAAAATTTGTATTTTAACGTTGGTTCATGCTTGAAATGGTTTTATACGAAAGTTGTTATGAATTTTCAATATTAAAGTTAGGATCTTGACGTAAAACAAGCTCGGATTTGGGAGCAACCTCCACCGTTGCTCGCTAGGGTTCTGAATTTACTTTTCACATGATTAGTCATTGCATGTATTCTCTTATATTCTTGTAATTATACATGTTTTTTTATATAAAAATATCGTTGCGTTTACAAGTTCATTGAATTTTGGTACAAATTTTAATTATTTGTTGAATTTGTAGAATTATGATTAAGAAACAATCAGAAGGAAAGTTGAGGTCGAAATGAAAATTGGTGAAAGCTAGTAAAATCTGAAAAAAGAGGAAAACTTTTGTTAACAATCACCATAGCGGGCTAGAAGGAGGATGTGTAGAAGTCCGTTATCAATTCCATTCGACGGATGAAATTTGTTTCAAAATGTTCATAGCGAACCGCCATGGTGGCATTCACCACGTGTAAGAAGATGCGTAGTGGACCGCAAGGGGTCTAGTGGCATTCTACAACCGACTTGTCGAGTAGAAATATTAGGGTTTACCTATTTAAGCCGTTTTGACGGCATTCTTCACACACTTTCAACCATAGACAATGTCTAGCGATTTTGGAGCAGAAGGTAAGGTTTGGAGGCTTAATTTGAAGAACTAAAGTGCTTTTTGAATGTTATTTCATCTCTTTATGTTTGTTTTCAATTTCAGTCCATTCTATAACCTATTTCAAACATGTTTTATACTTTTTATGGATTTAGTTCACTTATGAATATCATGAGTAGCTAAACATTTAAAACTACTTAGACTTGTGATAAATATGGTGTAAACATGATTGTTTTCGGTTTTGGATTAATCAGTTGGCTAATGTTTTCGTATAGGATCTTTCTTTTACTGATTTTGATGTGTTTGAGTATTAATTTAATGATTAATTTACATGCCATGTTCTTCTTGTGATTCTCATTGATTGAGTGCATATTTATCAATTAGAATTGCATGTTTAGGTCGCCTACTTGGTGTTATTGATCTTTATGAGATTAAGCTAAAGATAATTAACTTTAAGAATAGGTATGTTTATCAATCTAGATCAGTGTTCTACAATTCTTGAGACTAAGGGGTGATAGAATACGGGTTGTCTTTGTCATTAGGCGTACCTTTATGATTCCCGAGTTAGTTGTATCCTTAGATCTAGTTGCTAGTTGAATATCCATTTACCAAGAGCCATTGAGTTTGTCAATCGGATTCCAAGTCTAGGCAGCTGTTTTCCCATATTTGATTTCCCTTCGTGATTTAGTTGTTTTCTGGTGTCTTCTCATCTTTCTTCTTAGCATTCGTATTTGATTTCGTAGTTGTTAGATAAAAACCATGTTGACTACAAGCTAGGAGTCAATAGAGATTCATTATCGAGAGCTTAAAGTGTCTACGAATTAATATTCGGTTCTTACTATTAGTTATATTGCATTTGATAGGTACAATTGCCTATAATGTGTAGTTCAGTTCTTTGATGAAACATTTGAAAATCGTTTGTGTGAGTTACATAGTTTAATATACACTTTTTCACACATCATTCCCATATAGTAGTTCTCATATAGTAGTTATCGCATAGTAGTTCCCGTGTGTAGTTTTTGCATGACCACGCATACGAGAGCTCATGGTTTCAGATGGAACAATTCGTACGAAAGCTCTCAATTTCGTAGAAGACAAAGTTTACAAGAATTTCAGTTTTTGCACAGTTATGTACATGAAGATGTCCCAAATCTCGCACGGCCTTGTATACGAGAGCCTACCCATTTCACTTGCGAACCTTCAAGCAGATTGATAACTGATTCTATTGTTCTACACATGCCAAGATTATCATACTTATAATAATTGATCGTTCTCATATGTGAGTTTCTAGATCTTTTAGATTGTTTTGGGGTGATGTTCATATTCAAGAAAAGGTTTTAATGAAAGGTATGATTTCTAAAGTAAAGAAGGTTTAATGAATAAAGCAGTTTTTGGCTTCTAGTCTATAAATGTCTTTCAAATAATTAATTTAAGATTTAAAACAAAATTAATGAATAACAAGGTGACTAATGTAAAGTAATGAAAGGGTGTGGTTATGGCCAACAATATGAGTATGTGCTATGTATGGATGAACATTGGCGATGGCCGACGACATTAACGAACGTTAGGTAATAGTGCATATGGAATGTAAAGGTTCCTACGAGACATGTGGAAATGGGTGATGACGATCACTTGTCCTACAAGATGTATGGAATGAATTGTGTCTTATGGAAATGGAATCTGTCATACGAGACGTATGAAATGAAGTGATGACGGTCCCTTGATACGCACATTATGTTATGTTACTGTGTGTTACGTTATATCACTTGATGTGTTACGAATCTTCGTTGAAATTTCCTCGTTCAAGTCCGGCACCGACTTATCTGATGCACCAAAGTTAGCTGAGTCTGAGGATTTTCTCTTGTTCAAACTTCAACCGAAATCTTCGTCTAACAACCCGATTTGACACCATTTTGCAAACTCTTTACAAACCTTCCTCGCCCGAATGTTCTTAAAATCTTGTTTGTGTTTTTCTAGATAATCTTGAAGCGTCCTTTCTATAACATCTAAATCATTGCACCCACTTCTACGTAAGCGATCCTACAAGGTTAAAATAAAAATTAATATACAAATGTAATTAAAAAGAAAAAAAAACGATAAAACATAATAAAAATATTAAGAAAGTAATTAAAAAATAAAAATTGTACCGCTTGAATGAAACACTCGTGGAACCACATCCTCCTCGACACGCTCGACACTTACCACGTTCATTTCCACCAAGTTAGCTTCAAATTGTGTTTCTTGGACGTATTCCTCATTATCATCATCATCAACGTTATAACGAAGTGGTGGTTCTCGTAATGATATGGGTCCCTATACGTTGCAAACGTATCAAAATTATGCATCGCTTCCAAAGAGAAACCAAGCTGAACTGGTAGAACCATAAGTTGTGAAAAAAATAGTTTGGTTGTTTCCCATACACATAGGGTGTTGGAAGGGGTTGCGTTGGAACATGTTGCGTGGTTGGTGTGGTACATACGTGTCACCAACATAACCACACCTCGGCTCGAACCAGCGCCTCCTTTGGTCGAACCGGCGCCTCGTTTGCTAGTACCGGCGTCCTGTTTGCTTGAACCAACTCCTCGGGATTTTTTTATGAATCCATTGAAATGGGGATGAGTTAGAGTGAAATGGTTTATCTTTGGATTTGAAGTGGATATGAAAATGGGTGTGATTTAAAATGGGATTGGAAGATTAATATATAGAGATTTTAAAATTGATTTTTTTAATGCACAATGGTCCAAAGAGCCGTTGAACGATCTCTTCTCTTTGACCTCGCAAACAACAACCAGCGCACCGGTTAGTCTACCCGGATATTCAACCCGCCATGCCTACCCTTGTGGGTGGCGGCAGTGTTGTGGTACGGCTTCAAACCCGGGGGAGGTATTCGTTTGTAATGGTTTTCTTGATGTACCAAACAACATTGGTATGGTAACAGTATCCTTCTATGTTAAGATATCAATCATAAGATTTTGATTATTTTGTGCAACATGTTACTTGAAAACAACTTCTGTGAAACCAATCTTTAGTTCTAGCCCTCCATATCTTGCACACACTCGCCAGATTGAAAAAAATATATATGCTAAACTGCTAAAGTATTAAAGGTTATGCATATTCAGTACATAGCATATATAATAACAATATCAAACATCAACCATTTCTGAAAATTTATAATGATCATGGCCTCTTTTCTATACAACATGAAATTTCAGAATTTCTGCATTTTACCCCTTGATGAAAAAACTCAGCCACATTTAATGCGTAGGCAGTGATGATAGCATCTTTTAAGGTTCCAATATGTAAGTCCAAAGTGGAGAGGGTAAAAGAGATGCCACATCTTACACTACCATTTGTACGTATACAAAAAACAGTGTTTTCACCTTCTAGATTACATACATGTAAGCATCAAACTTCAAAAGAATTAAAAAAACAAGAAACTGGTGTATTTTCAGTGTGGCAACGCCTTCCAAAACTGTGTTTTAATCGATATTCAACACAGTTTTTAAGTTGATGCTAATTTTTGTTATCTCTTTGTTCCTCTACATGGTTCTCTCACCACTTATGCTAAGGGTGGTTTACTACTATAATTATTAGGACTTTTGTATGGTTGTTTTAATTCTCTTAGCCACATTTTACATGTATAACTATAATGTACTTGTAATAGAAAGTTTTTGGAATTGATGGTCTCATTATGGAGCAATCTTTCTATCCCTTGGATTAGTTGAAAGGTTTGCGTTCGTCCAAATAGCTTCGAAACTGCTTATTTACTAAGTATGGCCTAATTCCATGATGTGGGGCTAATAACTCATATGTGAATCGGTGAGAATGGTTTACAGTCAAGGTATCAAGAAACAAATGATGAAAAGAAAGGTAAAAGTTATGAACTATCATTTGTCTCCCATTTTTCATTTTATCTAAACGTTTGCTAAAATGTATCTAGCTAGCGTTGTTATCATTTTCGTTTCTCACCATTCTAGTTCGAAAACACTCCTACAAACTGAATTTACGAGCAATAATGAGATCATCTCACCTACATATATTAATCTCCTGCCAAATAAAAACAAGCTAGACATACAAATGTAGTAGATGAATCCTAAAATCTCAAAATTAATTAAGTAGTAAACACATTTGTTACAAAAATCCTATGTATCCTATCCTAGGTGTTGGGTCTGTCTCTTGTACCAAAAACCATCAGTGCTGGATGAAGTTTTGGTTTTATATTCTCCAAATTCAGTACAGCTTCTTGTCCAGTTATGTCTTGGAATGAGTTTATCTTGTACATCTTGAGGTAATCTTAGTATAAACCTATCATCATTGTCACATCCTATGTTGTACCTAACAATTGATACATGTCCAGTAGATTTGGACCTTGCGAATCCTTCTCTTATCTTGTCCTCTGGACCCACTTCAATAACCACATGCTTCTCCTTTTCGGTTTCGGCTTTATGTCCATTTTCATCGTTGTCTTTAACGTCGATGGTGATAGAATCGCTATGCGAATTATTTTCTTGAGTCTCGTGCATCGGTGAATTATTGCTTGACACGGGGGATTTTTCGGGTGAGTTAATAGGCGTGTCAAGGCTACACCGACAACATGGGCACGATTTATGTGACCTAGCCATAAGTCGATACACTCTTGGTGAAACACATGGTAACATTTTATTAAAAGCCTTAGGACATTCTCATCCTTAAATTCACACAAACAAATGGCACATTCTAACCCATAGTTCTCTCGTCGATATTCTTTGACATTCGAGTATGTGAATGTAGGGAAAGAATTTATGATCAACGGATCTAGTCCAGGGGGCACAGTATCCCCTCTAGGGCCCGCAGGGGCCCTGGTTGGATTCCTACGTATATTCCACGTGTAAAATAAGTTTTGCATGAAACACCTACAAAAATATATAGAGAAAAAGCCAATGATGAAGAAAATGAGGAGAATAATGGTTAGAACGACGGTGACCGGAGGAGATGTGTATGGTATTGAAGGCGGCGGGGCATGTGTCGGGTTTGTCGACATTTCCCGAAGGCCGGGTTGATCGGTAACGCTGCGGGTGATAAAATGTTAACAATAGGTCCAGCCTTTTAGGAGAGGGGAAACAATGGGAAAGAATTAGATTATAGAATTTGATAATATTTTGGCTATGAGCCATGATTAGTGGGGTATTGTGATGTGAGGGAAGAAACACCATGAAGTAGGCATTTGTTGGTTTTTCATTTATGGTTTAGCGCATATCATTGAAGGAGATCATGAGAAATTATGTGTGAAATATAATTAGTAGCCGTTAACATGTTTTGTGGTCAAAATATACCCATGTTTTAACTTATTAAAGTCAAACTAGTCTCAAGAACTTCGGCTTTTTGGGTGATTGTAAAAAATTGAAAAGAAAACTATCTAAAAGTTCTTAGTGCATTGAAAATATAATTATGACACATTTAATTTAAATAGGGAGAAGATTTTTATTATTGGTATCATACTGAACCAGTTAAATCAAGACCGATATCGGTATTAGTATTTTATGATTTTGGTATTCGGTAAAAAGTAGGATTGGTAGTAGTAACTTTTTCAGCATTTCGGTATATAGTACTAATTAAGAATGTGAAAAGTTTTTTTAGAAAGGGGGGGGGGGGGGGGGGGGGGGGTTTTGCATATCAATTCCTAAATCGCGATTCAAGAATCACGTAAATGCTTCAACCCTGTTATTATTGTTATTCTTCAACAATCAAGAATCGATTTCAACCTACTCTAGTCAGCAGTGGCATTCAAGGTTGAAACTAGCGATTGGTTCATTGACTTCATTCATAGCAATAGACAATTCGGCAAGTAAGGATCGATTTCAACCTAATCTAGTCGGCAGTGCCATTCAAAGTTTCAAACGGTCGATTAGTTCATTCACTTCATTCATAGAAATCAGACACTCGACATATCAAATGCTTTTGCTGAATATTTCTCACGGGGTCGGTAATTTTTTGGTTCAGTTGACCGTCGCTATATGCTAAATTTCTTGGTCTGAATCGAGTCAGGTCACATAATAAAAGGATTAATTAACTTGAATTTAAATAAATAGAAAAGTATGTCAAACATCATTTTTGAACTGTGATTGGTAAATTAACTTAAGTGCAACAGATGGCTCAGTGGTCACAACACTTTTTCTGATCGTATGTTCATTTTATTTTGCAATTAACGCATTCGTAATATAACTTTCAAATGCCAAATGGGCTAAAAGACTTAAACAATGTAACTTTTTAGCTTAAACAATTTAACTGTTAGTATCTAGATCATGTACATGGCAAAGAAATCGTACGAAGCATACGCGACTAAGAGAGGAGAACAAGTGAGATTGGCTTGAAGGGTAATATATTCCTTTCTCATTTGAACAACTTCCCTCCTTGATTTTCAAACGGCTATAACTTTTTCATATGGTAATATTTTTTTTTAAATTACATCGTATTAATGAGCATTTTATTCTCTTTAATTCGAGCAACCTAGTGCTATAGTTTTCTTAAAAAATACAGAATTTTGAATACCAATTAGTCCATTATGTGATTACGTGAGTTCGAATACCAGCACATGACTACGTGATTTTGAATACTCATTACGTGATTACACATTCAACATAAACCATTACATGATTACACATTCAATATAAATCCATTATGTAACAACCCTCAAAATTTTCCCGACGATAAACCGTGATCAAAACCCCAAGTGCGCGCAAGACGAAACTTGTAATAATAAATCAGAGAACTTAGTGATTAAGAAAACTTGGTGGTTGATGAACCAGCCCGCACAAAAATACCCTTACTAAACTCATAAATAAATACTGAACCATTTAGAATCAAGACCCAAGGTTACGTGATAAGAACCGGCACGAAAATCGAAAAAAACACACGATTGGACAAAAAAAGGCGGAGGGCACGTGGCAGGTCTCGGCCAGGCCGACCTCCCAGGCGCCACGTGGGAGACACCTTATCCCCTTCCGCGACACGTGGGAGAGTCCAACCTAGCTATATAAAGGTCGGGTTTGGGACAGAATCATTCGCACATATTTTTATTTCTGAAATTGATTTCTATATCCCTTGTCACTTTGTTTCTCTGTATTTGTGTGTATTAAACCCTAATCACTGAAACGCTACCCTGCCTGATTAGTCAATAAACCTATCAATGAATGCCAAAGTGCTGCCTGAATAAGGCTATACTAATTTGTTAACTTACATTGAGATTTTGATCTCGTGATTATCGTTAAAGTTTGAGTTGGGTTTACACTAATACGGATTACATTCTGTGAAATTAGGGGTTAGAATCAGAAGCCTTAAAACTATAAATTCACTGATAAAGTAGATGCTTAATTATCCAAAGACTCGGAACTATAAACTTATTGTTAATCAAGTCTTAGTATCAGAAGGCTTAGAATCAGGAGGCATGTTAAATCAGAACTATAGAAGGTGAGTCCTTCTCTTTTTCCTCACAACATTGGGAGTCATTCTCTTTTATTAAATGCTTTTAAAACCCTAAATGTTCTCCGGTTATTACTTATAATTACAGGCGATTAAGTTTTACTATTCTTAAATTACTACCGGTATGTGGGGTTTTGTATACACTACTTGATAAGCTTCACTAGTTGAGAGAACGATCAACAATGATATGACCACAGTCACCGATATAAGCATGTGACAAGTACTAATTTGAGTAATTGAAAGATATAAATAAATGTAAAAACCCTTAATACTGTAATTATAGCGTTGTGTCTTTTTATACAAATGAATGATCTCACCAATATTTCATGTTGATAAAATGTTTTTAAAAATGTTTCAGGTGATTATAGTATATCTAAATAAGAATTGTGATACGGCACCAAAAGGCTTAAGAAGTGGCTTGTTTATCAACTAAATTAAGAAATGTTGTTTTATGTATTCGGTTATCCCCTATTAAAGCTACTTTTGTAAAACATGGTTTTTATTCTCACTTGTTATAAATAAAATTCCAATGTTTCTAAACTCTGATATTTTCCTAACTCCCGGTCCTGATGAAATTTCCGCTGCAATATTTTCAAAATAACCACTGGTATCCCTTGATTGTTCACGCTCCCGTTCAGGGTGTGGTCGGGAGGTTGTGACACATTACGTGATTAGAAATTCAATATGATTTGTTATAACTAATGCTATTAAGGTTATGCTTATTACGTGATTACACATTCAATAATAAGAACTTGATTTTTATACTTTATTACGTGATTGAATCTCTAATATACGACATCATATTGTTATTATAAGTTGATTTGGCTAATGTTTTGTATATATAATTTATCCTTATTACGTTATTAGACCTGAAATATTAGGTATTCCATATGAAATATTATGTATTGCATGTTTTATTTTTACGTAATTACATAATCACTCATTATGGTTTCACATAAAATACTATAATGAAATCACATAATCACAAAATGGGCATTCAAAATCACGTAATAATATATAGTCAACTGTTGTTACGTAATTACGTAATCACGTAGTGGGCTTTCACATAAAAATACTATAATAAAATCACGTAATGGGTATTCATAATCCTGTATTCAAAATCACGTAGTCATGTCCCGGGTATTCAAAATCACGTAATTGCGTAATGGGTATTCAAAATCCTATAATTTTTTAAGAAAACTATAGCAATAAGTTGCTCGAATCAAAGAGAATGAAATGCTAGTTAATACGGTGCAATTTTTTTCAAAAAAATATTAACACATTAAAAAGTTATTGCTGTTTGAAAATCAATAAGGAAACTAGTTAAGTGAGAAAAGACCAACTTACCATTTCTCTATTTGTTATTTCAATTGTTTGAAACTGCAATTCACGTAATTCTCACGCGCCTATCTTGGACGTTGATCTTGCAATTGGATGGTTGTCATTGTCACTCACACTTTGTACAAAGAAATCGCCTTGTACGGTATCCGGACTCTTAACTATTAACTTGGGATTATTTTTATATTATTTTCTTAGTAGTAGGCTTAAATATTTATATTGGTTTCATTTAATTTGATTATGCTATATGTTTATATTTTTTCAAAATTTTAAATCACTTTTCTTGTTTTCGGTCGATGTAAGCTCTTATGGGGTCGGCATCAAAAATTCATAGAGGTCATTCAGACTTATATATATATAGGGGATGATTATCTTGTGAACGCTAAATATTGCGAGAATCGTGAGAACAAATGAAAAAACCAATCAAAAATAATTTTTTTAATACAAACTTCATTGTAATTAAAATACAACATCAAAATAAGAATTTACAACATCAAATAATTCATTTCTCCACTCAAAATCACTCTTATTAGATTTTTTACACATGTGTAAATATTACAAATTTACACATGTGTAAATGACAAACTTACACATGTGTAAAAAAATTTATTTACGAATTCACGTAAATTTAAATATGTAAATTAGATTCATAACATTGTGTTCGAATAATAATGATAAGTGTAAAAAGAATTTTTGAATTTGAATTGCTTTTTTCCAAGTTTTCATAGTTTTTTCATTCGTTCTCACGGTTCTCGCGATATTTAGCGTTCTCATTTAAACATTCCCCTATATATATATATATATATATATATATATATATATATATATATATATATATATATATATATATATATATATATATATTATAGGGGATGGATCATGAGAAAACTAGTTTAAATGAGAAAACCAAAAAACAAACTAAAAAAGCCAAAAAAAACATATCAAAATTTTTGTATTTTTATTTTTTTTGATTTTTTTTAATTAAAATTCGCTATATATTATATAAAAAAACTTTTAAAAAAAAAATAAAAAAAAAACATATAATGCACATGTGCAACATAAACATATAATGCACATGTGTAGTACACATATAGTGCACATGTGCAGTACAAGTTTTTTTTTTTTTTGAAAAAAAAAGTTTTTTTTATACATAAAATTCAGCGATTTTTTATAAAAATTATAAAAAAAATTGTATGTTTTTTATGCTTTTTTTGGCTTTTTGAGTTAGTTTTCTCATTTATATCTGGTTTTCTCATGATCCTCTCCCTATATATATATATATATATATATATATATATATATATATACTAAAAACGAAATTCATGAGGCGTGGCCGACCTGTATATCAAACCCTTAGACACACCCCTATTCAAACGATAGAACTTAATGCAATCCACATTCCAAGAATAATCACAATTAGATTACAATTTTAAAGCATAATTCACAATCCCACCGGTTCATTGTTGCCCTTTAATCTTTAACATCATATAAAGTTATGTTTTTTTATCAAGATATACCCGCTTTAAGAAATTCCTTTATAATTTTTTTTAATCTGAAGTGATATTACTTTGATGTTATTTGGCCTTTTCACATCATACCAGGTTTACAAGATCCATCCAAATTTGGGTACTGTTTGTATCTGTTTGTTTAGAATTTGAATTTAGACCTGTAAATCTCTGTCGGTACTACTGTTTGTTTGTTAGTTTGGAATTTGAAGCATGTAAATCATAAGGGTGGTGGTGACCCATGTCGGTAACACTATTTGTTTGGAAAAAAAATGGAGGGAAACACCAAGCGGTAAAGTGCCAAAAATCCGAGATAAATACGGTTATCGAACCGATAAATTCGGTACGTTATTTGGTACACACTTCTGCTCAAATTCTTCATTGGTATTTTCAGTACGAGTACCGATCTCATCCTTACAGTTAATCCATCCAACTTGTTTTTTTATCTTATTACCGTATGCATTAGTTAGGTACTTAGGTTTGTGAGAAAAATTAACCCTAACTCTAAGTCACTCTTTCGACTAAAAGATCAAGCCTCTCACTCTCTCTTTCTCTCTCGCCTCTAATCGGTTAATAAAAAGAACAAGTTTTGCAACTCCAAACCAAAGGAAAAAATCATTTGAGGTGACTTTATTACACTAACTTATACCTCTGTTATATGATTTAAAAGAGCTTAATCAATATAATTACGGGGAAAATGAAAGAAAAGAAGAAGAATAAAAAACAGTGGCGGACCCTGGAATTATTTGCTGGGGTGCGGATGAGTGGTTTAAGCATATTTTTAGGGGGTGCGGTTGAGGTTTTTACCTAAAAAATACACTAAATTTTTTTTTTCAAAAAGGGTGCGCCCGTCCACCCTGGACTCACCTGGGTCCGCCCCTGATAAAAAAAACCACATCAAACCACATAATCAAATCAGATGATAAAAGAGTTGAGAGCCTTTATGGACCAAACAGCATATTTGAATTTTAAAAAAAACCAGCTTCGTTATAGGCATGGGCTACAAAAAGCCCACTCAATTTCTTGGGCTTAGTGAGATTAGAGAAATTGGGCCAGGATACGGCCATTTTCCATCGAAGTATTGAAACATGTGGGATTTAGCATAGCAACATGCCACATGATGCAGAGTAACTATACTTCAAATTATTTCATAATTTCTTATAATTTTTTATATAATCTTTGTTACATATATCTTATCTCACAAATTTCTAAATTGATGTGTTTTTTTCCCGTCAACAAGTGCAATCACACAATCTCTAAACTCAGGTAGTTATAGTTGAATCGTAACTTAAACGGTAAATTGTTATTTTAGTCCCTATGATTTGAATAGAAATGTCACTTCAGTCTATATGATGAAGATTAGATCTTGTATATGATCGTTTTCAACATTAAGATTCGGGAGGTCAACATCTACTTAGTCCTTCTAATCTTTTTACAAGTTTGTAAGTCCGATCCATTAGAAGGGAGATCTATCGACATGATTTAGTGCGAGATGTGCTTCATGACGTCCTTAAGTGGGCAGAGATCTCGGCAAAAACGGAAGCCCCAGTGAATTTCTTGACCAATCCATTAGAAGGAAGATCTACCCTACGACCCGCTGACATTCTTGTTTTTGGATGGGGAGGGAAACACGCCTGCGTCGATTTGACAGTTGTGTCTCCTCTCATTGGGCTAAGGGACCATGGGTTTGTGGTGGGCCAGGCGATAACCAAGACGGGGGCGGGCAAAGTAACTAAGCACGAAAAAGCTTGCATCAAGAATCAGCACGTGTTCATCCGGTCGCTTTGATACCTTTGGGGCTCTCGCCCATGACGCGGTGCGGTTCCTCAAGCGGGTTCAGCAGGTGTTACGTAGTAACACCGCACATATTAAGGGGCTGAATTTTGTGTTTGGCAGGGTAGGGTTTGCTATTCAAAAGGGGGTCTTTTGTTGATCGTCTACCTGCCATTAGTCTGTAATCGTCTCTGATAATGGTAAAATATATATAATGATTACATTAAAGTCATATATTTTATGTTTTATTTTTTTAGGGCGTCTAATCAACTTACACACCCTGTAAACCTATTCTTAAATCTACATATTTTAATCCTGCTCTTAAATCTATACATAGTTTACCACTAGGACTAAAACCCTCAACCAATTTAAAAGACATGTTTATACCGCTAGACTATAAACACTTTGGTTTCATATGCTGAGTTGTTGATTATATAACAATTTCTCAAAAGTATTAGTGTTCCAAATTAGGTATTTATGCTATTAATTGCTTATCAACCTAAAAATGTGAATTAATCATCCATCTCAATACAAAACTCCGTTTAAATCGTTACCCATGTTAATATATATGTATATATTCAAACAAATATAAAATCTTATTTCTAGAAAAATTCAAGAATGCCGTGCAGTCCAAGTAACGTCATCCACGTCACCTCATTTTCACGTCTTCTACGTGATCATCCATCCCCATGCATCCCTCTTTTTAACCTCGAGAATCTACGCTTCCGTTATCTCACACTAACGCCGGCTACTCCACCGGGTCTGCTTCGGCATATGCTCTCACGTGCACACCACGTGTCCTGCATTCTATTCAACTCCGTCAACTAACGGCTTCATTATGCAACTATACAAAGTTACAAACTCTACACACCTTATTATATTCAACCTCATAAACCTCTAACAAGTTACAAACTTCATCTGTTCTTAAACTTCTAACAGAATTTTAAAGAAAAACGATGTCATCTATTCTTTTCCGGACCGGTTCTGGGCAGATTAATCCGTCTACATCGCCGAGTTCCGTCCCTCTACGTCACGGTTCCTTTTCGAGTTGTGAGAAGTTTGAGTTTTTGCCTTTGAAGGTGACCAATCGACGTAGACTCAATAGAGCTATATCCGAGCCTAAAACAATTTCAAGATTAATGTCAATAAATACCGGATCACATACATTTCCTGAAATGTTATCCGATATGGATGAAGAGTTGTTGCGGGATGAATATTCTTTTGGATCGTTGAAGTTCACAGAGAAATGTTTTGATCGGATGGTTGGGATTTCGGCTGGTGGAATTGCAGCCAAGGACGCGCAATATTCGGGAAGCGGACGAGATCGCGATGGTTTTGGTTCAGGGCGATTTTCGGGTGGAAGTGACAATAGTAACGAACGGATGAAAATTGGCACGCTTTATAGGAAACTGTTGGAGTCGAACCCTAACGATCCTCTTCTTCTTAGAAACTACGGAAATTCTTACACTAGGTATATACGTTTTGATTCGTTTTTACATTTGCAAGTTGTTTTCAACAAAATTTATGCCGGAATGTTATGGAAAACGAAACTAAATATAGAGGCGTATTTAGTTTTTTTTTGTAAAATAAATAGTGAACTCAAGCTATTATAGAAAAACCTAATTATATAGTTTTATGATGTCTATTATGTAGAAATTAACTCGTGTACTAGACTAGTAGAATAAAGTAAATATTAAGTAGCTAGTAATGAATATTTATGAATTATAACACAGTATGCTAACATCAGCTATGATATACATTTTTAAATAAGAATTAGAATACGAAGGGTTAAATCAGAAACAAGAAAAAGAATATATGAATAACAGAACTATTACACGTGACACAAACAGTTAGTTATTTATTAGGTATAGATTATTTAATCGTCAATTAATTTGGTGAATCGTCAAGTCCAGGTAGAAGGAGACACTCTTAAAGCTGAGGAGTATTATGGAAGAGCGATACTAGTGAGTCCTGGAGACGGAGAGCTTCTATCGTTGTATGGCAAATTAATTTGGGACGTACATGTGGAGATGGAGAGAGGGCGCAATTTTACTTAGATCAAGCCATTAGCGCCTCTCCTAATGATTGGTATGTTATAAGTTATATTCATTGATGAATTAGTCTCATTTTGATCAATCAAGAAACTGAAAACATAAATGTAATTAACTGATTGCTGTCTGGAAAATGGTAGTATGGTGATGGGATCATACGCGCAATTTACGTGGGTAGCAGAAGAAGAAGAAGAAGAAGAAGACATTGAAGAAGAATCCGGATCTAAGGTGTTGGTTCCTGCAGCGAAAGCAATGTGATGGTTGCAACTTTGCAAATTTGGATCGAGCTTAGTTCAGATTGTCGGATTGTCTTTGTAGGATGGATTGACCATTGAGGATTAGTCGGAAATGATGTTTAACTATGTGAAGCTAAGTACATAGATTAACAAATAATAAATTGGAATGATCATCTAACATGATGTATAGCTCAAGATGATGTTCCTAGCGCGAGAGATTTGAAACCGTCTTCTACTTTAAATTTGCTTCTACATTATAGGAGGATTATGACTTATAGCGAATGTGGTTAATAAAATTAGAGCTCTCCCTTCTGAATCGAATACCCTCTAATCATATTTCTAAATCTACGCATTCGTTCACTGTCGGATGAGACCACTCTACCACTTGGGGATAAACACAACTATATACACCTTTAGTGTGTAATGATTTCACAGTTTTTCACCATCCACCACCCATAAAATAATATTTAAATATAATAAATCAAAAAAAATAAAGGAAATTATAAGGTGATTGGTTGAAAAGCTTGGACCCACGCTCCTCTTCTTTCACCTCCGTTAACGCCCCCAAGGGGAGGTGTACAACGTTGGTTATAGCCTAACCCAAATTTCTCAACCAGCTGATCTACTCATCTTTGTTTAATATATTTTTGTTGAATAGATTCTATAGTTGTTATATGTATGCTTTATAATTTCTTACTAGTAAGTTAAGGCCGCGCGTTGCAGCGGCTCAACTGACTCGTATCAAAACCAAAAATTCATAAAAATGAATACTACCAAAGAATAATTTAAGTCTTGATATGCCCCAAATAATATCGACACATACTTAACATCGGTCGAAAATCATAAAAAAATGGATAACGACACTAGTTCGGATAGTACCTGTAAAGTTACCGGTACCAGTGTTGAATTGGAGGCTTATGTTATCGCGATGGCCCTGCACCCCATTGATCATCAGGGTTTTTTTTTTGAAAGGCATTGATCATCAATTATCAGAGAGAAAGCATGAAAGGTGAAGAAGTTAATCTTGAATTAGGAGATAAAGATAAAGACGGCTTATAGATAATTATGTTGAATTATTTATTGAGTCTTTATAGGGATAATTGTAGGTTTATAGATAGGTTTATCTAATTGTTTTATTTATTTATATTAATAGAGTTTTAGTTGGGTTAGGACTAGAATAGGTTTAGTATAAATAGATGGTTAGAGTTATTGTATTTGTGTGCTCTCATTGATAAATAGTAAAAAGAGTCGAACAGTTTGTTCAATCTTGTGTTTCGCGTGTTCGATCAAGAGCCTGATTTCCAACAATTGGTATCAGAGCTAAGCGGTTTTGAGAGTCGTTTCGAGAAGGGGGAGCAGCCCCTCACTGTTAGATATTTTAGTATAATCGGGGATTAACTTGGTGATCAAGGGAATTATAATATACATCGAACAAGTTAGGAGGTGCAGGAGTGCACGCTTGTTCGAGTTGTTATAATTCCAAGTATTCGGGCGGAGCCCCGAATAGGGGATTCCAAGGGGGCAACGCCCCCTTGCCGGGGGTCTGGGGGCAGCGCCCCAGGGAGCAGGGTCTAAGGGGCTGCAGTCCCTGGCGGGGTCCAAGGGGCAGAGCCCCTGGCTGGGGTCTAGCTGACCTTGGAGAAATTTTATTTTAATTAAATTGCTTCATGAAAAATGCCTTGTAGAAAATTTTTATTAAAATTTTCGTCATAATTTTTAGACAAAAAAATGAAGGCAGTTTTTTGGCAGTTTTTATTAAAAATTTGAAACCAAACTGCCAGAGGCAGTTATCTGCAAGATTATCCCCAAAATTCGAAACAGTTTTTTTTGTCACTTTCTCTGGTTCATACGGATTCACAATCATCATACTGGTGTTCTAATTCTCGAAAATCAGAGTTGTATCCGATTGAATTATTCGGGTGAACCACCAAAATAATTTGATCTGAGAGTAATTACACGCCTCTCTGATCGTCTGGTTATTACAAATTCCCCAACAAAGATCAAATTAATTTCCGTGAAGATGGCAAGCGGATCGATGAAGGATATGACGAGCAAGTTTGATAAACTGGAGAAGTTCGAAGGGCAGAATTTCCGAAGATGGCAGAAGAAGATGCACTTTCTTCTCACATCCCTAAAAGTGGTGTACGTGTTGACAACTCCAATCCCAGAGGTACTGGAGGAAGGCAATCTGGAACAGGTCAGGAAGCGATCAAAGTGGGAAAACGACAACTACATCTGTCTTGGCCACATCCTGAATGTTATGTCTGATCCCCTATTCAATGTTTATCAAAATGTTGAAACTGCAAAATTACTGTGGGACGCTTTGGAAGCCAAATACATGGCGGAAGATTCTTCTAGTAAGAAGTTTCTTGTGAGTAATTTTAAGAATTACAAAATGGTTGATGAAAGGCCTGTCATGGAACAATACAATGAATTGTTACGAATTCTGGGGCAGTATGCCCAACATGACATGAAGATGGATGAATCCATTTCTGTTTCAAGTATCATTGACAAGTTACCTCCTTCCTGAAAAGATTTTAAACATAATCTGAAACATCAGAAAGGAGAGTTAACTTTGGTTGAACTTGGAAGCCACTCCAGAATTGAAGAAGGCTTGAGAGCACAAGAAAAATGTTGGCCATTGATGAAAAGAAACGAGCTGGGACATCTTCTGTGAATATGGTTGAGACGGGTGAATCATCCAAGAGAAATAGTAAGTTCAGAGGGAAACGGAAGTTTCAAGGAAACAACAATTCGGGTCCAAACGAAAAGCCGAATTATTCTTGCTGAAAATGTGGTAAGGTTGGTCACTTTAAGAGAGACTGTAAGATGATGAAGAACAACAAGTTTGGGTCAAAAGAACAAGAATGATAAAGAAAAGGGGAAAAAGGCATCGTCATATAATTTAACTAATCGGGTCTTAGTTAAAGTTATAGTATGTTTGAAGTAATGGACATGCATGTTAAAGTGTGAAGGTCACGTGGCATTATTGTTTGTTTCTAAAGGCTGCAGAAGGTTGCTTGCTTTAGTTCATGATAACGGGTCGGTGGACTTTTTTTGTTGAAGTTGAATTGAATTTGTATTAGACAAGACGCAGATGTGGGTGCGTATATAGTCTCCAGAAGTCATGGCTAAAGGGTGGCATGTTTTGTCAGGTGTTTTGACGGTTTAGTGGCGAACCAACAACGGTCAGGAGGTTCTACCCAACAACGGTCAGGAGGTTCTACCCAGGTTTGTTCGTGTTTTATTTATCGAAGACTCTTTCTCGCCAAGGGAAAAATCACAACGAGAAGTTCGAATTTTTGTGGCGGAAAAACCAATGGACGTGTCGCGGATAAAACGAAGGAGCGAGAAAGCTAAGGGATTCGTTTGACGACCAAGGGATGGAACAACAGGTTGTTGTTGTCTTTGTTGGTAGTTGATATTTGCGGGCGGCATATCAATGAGGAGTCTGACATGTTGGTAACACTACGATCAAAGAAGTGTTCAATGTATTTGACATAAAGTAAAGCGAACGGTTGTTCGGGTCAATGGATGTCACGGGGAGCATCGTTGGGATAACGGTAGTGACAAGTGATCAGTTCAGTTAGTTTTGGCGGTGGTGACTTTATAGCATTAGCAATTTTCAATCAGGTTAGATCAAGACCCTATCCTTCCTGCCAAGGATAAGAACGGAAAAACCGGTGTAGGTTGTTCTTTTTGGCTGAAATATCCGATCGGAGAACGGAAGAAGATTCGTTAAAGCGGGAGGGCTTTCAATCTTGTCGTGTCTAGCAAGAAAAGAATAAAACGGTAGAAGCGGTTAGGCTTGTTTTTTTCTTTGATCGGGGGTCAAGTACGGGAACGGTGAGGTTCTGGTGACCCAGGAAGAGGGATGTCAAACTTGGTCAAGGGATTGAAGTTGTGGATAATAATGCGGATGTGAAGAAACGAGTTCAATTCAAGATTAAGGGGGAGAATGAAGAAGTTAATCTTGAATTAGGAGATAAAGATAAAGATGGCTTATAGATAATTATGTTGAATTATTTATTGAGTCTTTATAGGGATAATTGTGGGTTTATAGAAAGGTTTATTTATTTATATTAATAGAGTTTTAGTTGGGTTAGGACTAGTATTTGTTATTATAAATAGATGGTTATAGTTATTGTATTTGTGTGCTCTCATTGATAAATAGTAAAAAGAGTCGAACAGTTTGTTCAATCTTGTGTTTCGCGTGTTCGATCAAGAGCCTGATTTCCAACAAAAGGGTATTGTGGTGAGTTGTGACTTGAGCAAAGCTTATCTAAACATTATATGCTTGCTGAACATAAGAACAGTTGCACCATTTTGTTATTAAAATGAAGTGCTTCATCTTGATTCTCGAGAGTTTGTTGGACATTCCAAACAATCGCTTAATCGCTGGCAGATAGCTAGATTAATCTATTATCTATGGTATATCTCAAACTCTCATCTCCTTGTCTTATGGTCTTGCATTGCGATATGGTTTTGTGTTGATTGAGCTGAAAGATGTTAACTTTAGCTACTGCCCGACATTCATTTTTAAGGATTTTGGTTTGAAGGCTACCGCAGGAAAGAGCTAGCGGGACAAAGCGGCTTCAGGAAGAGTTCTGCTCTCTCTAACTCTTCGATTCTGCGGTCCCACCTCACGGAAAGTCATGATCAATGGCAGGCTTCTTTAAACCTCTATAACTACTCATTTCATACATACATGATGCAAAGGTGACAGTTTCAATAGCTAATGGGCCGTTTATAAAATATTTTTGTCAAATGGGCCAAACGAGTCCAATGGGTTAAAAAGAATTGCAAAATCTACCAGACTAGCAGACTTCTGAAAGTTTAGTTTAAATATTTTAGTTATTATCATGCAAGTGTCAAAAAAACAGCAATGAGCTGACTGCTGACAGATTTTTGTCAAATGGGCTGAATTAGTGTTTCATTCTACATATTAAATGCCTTAATTTAAAAAAAAACAAAAAAAACAAAATTTAAGTTCCTGTATTTTTTTCCAGAAAAAAGTATTTGTTCAACATGGCTAAATTCATAACAAGAACTTTATTGTTGATTTAATCATTCGAAAACGGTGTATATGGACTTGCGAATGAATTTATCAAAAAAATCAATACAGTTTTTTCAACAAATGCACATTATTAATTTGTAATTATATTTTTATGATTATGATTAATACATTAATCAGTCTATAAAACAAAGTGTTTCTGAATCAACCCAATTTGTTTCGACCCAGCCCATTTTTACCCATGACCACTTGTCTGATCCATCCATCTATCTCTAGTTTGAATCGCTTCGAAGCCACGGGCTAGTCCAACACGAGCCCGTCATTTTTGCAACATCGATTGTTCGAAAAACACACTTCATGGGAAAGTAACTTTGGAAGGCGCAGCAAATAAATATTCGGGTTATTCTCAAACCTTTATGTATTTTGTATATAAACCTCTATGAGTATATTTTAGTTTTGAGTTAAATGCCATATTAGTCCCTGTGGTTTGGGCCATTTCGCCAGTTTAGTCCAAAGGTTTCATTTTTCGCCTGTGGGTCCAAAAAGGTTTCACCATTGCCATTTTAGTCCACTTGGTTAACTTCATCCATTTTTCTGTTAACGTTAAGGGTAAGTCGGTCATTTTATATGGCCGAAATACCCTTCTAGTTAACAGAATTACATGTAAAATGACCGAATTGCCCTTCTCGTTAACAGAAAAATGAATGATGTTAACCCAGTGGACTAAAATGGCAATGGTGAAACCTTTTTGGACCCACATGTGAAAAATGTATCCTTTGGACTAAACTGACAAATGACACAAACCACAGGGACTAAAATGGCATTTAACTCTTTAGTTTTAGTTAAGTTTCAGGGAAACTCAGATCAAGGTGGCTTGTCCAGATAGTTCCCATGTTTTAACATTTAACTTCCATATCATTATCAGTTAAAACAATAATTTAATATAGAGTTGACCAAACGTTGACGTTTACACTACATGAAATTTTCCATTTTATACACACACAGAGAAACCTGTTTCTGTAACAGCTTTGCGCCATTATTCAACAATCCACAGGCTACAGAGATGCATAGGATCTGCATACAATCACCCTTAACAGCACAGGTTAGCTCTAAGAAAAATATCCACAGCTAAACTGTAACAAAGTCCACATTTTCGGTTTACTCCAGCTATTGAAGACATAATTGATCAGTTGTATCATCAAGAACAGAATCAGTAAATGAGGATATTATGTAATAAGTTCAAGTAATTATAATACCATACAGGTGATGCTACCAATATAATTAAATTCCGTAAAAGACAAAACAGCTAACGTCATGGCCGAAAGTTAGGATCGGCAAAAAAAAAGTCACATCAGTTGGCGCAGACAACACAAAAGTTAAGATATCGGATTTCACGCTCCAAACGTGGCTAAATCTATTTATTCCTATTATGGTTTTGCCTACTGTACACATCAACCCGCATAGAAACAAATGACACTCGAAGAAAAACTGGATTCTATGATTCAATTAACTAAAATCAAAACAACAGTTCATAACACCAGCCAAAAACATCTACTTTAACGGGCTAAACACCACCATCTAGTTTTATCAGCAGAAAACATAACATAAACGCCTTGATCGAATCAGGTTAGAGAGGGGGCATCCTAAAACTCACCAAACACGTTACATCAAGTCGTGTAGGAGCTATCAATGGAAAGCAGGTGATGGGAACAAGTTGCTAGAGGTATATAGTGACGTCTTCTTGTAGATACTTGGTGCAACCTAAGATTCTCCATTGTGATATCAAATTGCATCAATGGCCGACAAGCTTGTCGCGTCATAAACACGTGGATGCTTGCCTTTAAGCTATATAGCCGGCATATCAAAACAAAGACGTTATAATTTCGTACAACCATGAGTCCGTGACGTATGGAGCAAATAACTTCAATAAGAATTATTGACATAGAAACGACAGACCAAGTAGTTAAATGACGCAGTCATGAAGTTGCGTCATTATCATTTCACTAAACAAATCAAGAAGATATCGTATATTCTACAGCAACGAATAAAGAACTAATATCGTCATACAAAAACGTCATAAGAACACAAGATTCATCCGCTAAAGCCGGCACAAGGTACATAATATATAAGATTATACACGATGCAATACAATATGCCTTTTAAAGCCACCTAAACTCCCTACAAACTTGCAGAGTATTGCATAAGTACTTATATACAAAGCAAAAGATTGAATATACATTATCGACAACGAACACCATGTAAACCACCTATACCAACTCAACAGTCAACATCAAAGACCAGCATACACTTCAGCAAAACCGACCCTCAGTTCTGCAGGCATTACCAGACCCGCAAAACATCTTGTATTCTTGTTCCTTCATTCCGACAGCAAGCACAGGAAGAGCCCCTTTTTCATCCACATGGCCACCAACACAATCTACCACCTTCACCGCTTCTTTCTTGTCTTTCTGGTTACTAAACGACCTAGCTTCTTCGTTAGTCAAAACATCCCACAAAAAGTCAGTCAAAACCGACTCATAACCAGGCATCTTCGCATAGCCCGGGAAATAGTTAATATCCACCACAAGGTACCTATTCCCAACCCTAGTATCCCTAATCACATCAAAGTTAAAAAGATGCAGTTTCATCGCCTTTCGCAGCCCACGAGCCACATTCGTTATCAAACCCATAGGAGGCATCTCTGCATCTTCCAAACTCTTATAATAACTATCACAGTTCTTCACACTAGACTTCATATTCGAAACCTGACAAAACGAAACCGAACCCTGCAAACTCCCCAACCTCAACCTGTCCTCGCTAATATCCGCCAGCGACTTCCGCCTCACACATTTCACATACTCCCCAACCACATACACCTTAAATATCACTCCACCATGGTTCACAAACTCCTGCAAAACCACAGGCGGTTTCAGCTCCTCCAAACCTTCCTTACTAAATATCAATAACATTTTGTGAGACTTCCACTCCCATCAGCCACCAGTGGCTTCGCAATAACCGGATACTTCAACTTCAATTCTCCGGTCCAACACGTCAGATCGTCTTTCAAATTATCTTGTTGATGGATTACAATCTGCTTCGGTATCCCAACCGAAGCAGCCGCCTCAGACTCACTCCCACTGTCACAGATGAATTCTTCAATCTGAGAAACAACTTCGAGCATCGATATCCGGTTATGCAGCCGTGTAATCGGATCCGGAGAGTCGATAACAACCGAGCTAGGGTTTCGAATCATGTAATCTGTTAACTGTTTTTTCCAATCCTCACTGGTTAACTTGTGGATCACGCAATCGAAAGGTCCTTGATCCACTAGTGGCGTGTCGGTATCGATTCGAACGAGATCGATACCGCGTGCTTTCGCGGAATTCAGTAACGAACACCGGATGAAACTCCTCTGTTTCTTCTGTAACAATGCGTAACCGACACTGAACCGTTTCGGTTTCATTGTTTTCATTTCCGCCATTGTGATGATTGAGAAAAAAGATCATAACAGATTTTGTTTATGGAATCACCATTAATGAGATAGATATAGATATATATATATATATATATATATATAGACAGGTGATTTCTGTAAGTGGAGAATGAGAGTGAAGTGTGGTGGATTTGGGGGTATATATAGGGTTTGAGAGGGTGAGAGTTTACTCTAGTGTTGAGTTAAGTTAACTATGGTTAAGATGTTATGGAGTCTACGTGGCGTATGTGGTTTTGTATAATGAGGCAACGTGTATTTGCTGTCGTTGGATTTATTTTGATGAGTTTGATGGACGGTTGAGATTTGATTGGTTAGGTGTACGTCAGCCATGTTGACTTTTATATTTTACAGGTCACTTGTTAAACAGCTTAAACTTGACTACTTGACTATGGTCTTTATTCTTTAATCATGGATACCGTGTTCCATATGACCAGATGTTTTATTTTAAGTTTTATCTTTTTGTACCTTTTATTTTATTTTTTTCACACATTTTAAGCGTTAGGATTAGCTTTTTCGTCAGTTACCAACTTTTGAATATGGTCTTAGTTTTTTTCTTTTGTTAATATATTATTTTTCTTAATGGTAACATCTGCTTATTACATCAATAATTCTATATTATCGACTCTATCTAGGAATAAACCTGAAACCTCTTATCTAAAAGTTATATGTTTCTATCAAGTGGGCTAACGCCGCACTGATTGATATAGTATTCACTATTATACATTTCATTTTTATATCTTATTAATTGTTTAATTCAGCTTGTCAAAGTAGGTTATCCAGATGATCAGAGGTTTTGCCATATGGCCTTTCTCCTTCCAAGGTTCGATTTCAACAAGTTTATGCCACATATCCGGGTGTCAAAACATATTAAAACTGAAGTTTGATTCAAAGTTGCGTCCAACTTAAAACAAAGTCACAAAAACATGGTGGAGCACGAATTTCTCATCAACTATAAATTGTGTAGTTTGGTATCATCAATAACAAACCTAGATAAAGAAGGTTTGTTATGTTGAAAGGAAAGTTAACAAAAATGCTCAAAAAGAAAAGAACTTTAAGCCGCAAATTATAGTGATCCGTCTTACGCTCATTTGCGGTATGCGCATATAATGTATATATGTGTGGGCGCTTGGAGGGCAAAAGTAAAAGTGCATTAATTTTAACGTTATTTTACTAATTTCGTGAAAATAATGTTAAAAGAGTGGGATTGTTAATCATGCATCATGTGGTGGCGTTGATAGCCGAAAGACAATGGATTACATGCATTGATTGGCTTTTGTCTTAATTGTTGAGTGTTATGTGTCTTATGTCCCAAGGCTTGATGCAAAACTACTATCGAGCTGAAAGGTCTCACTAGAAGCAGACTCTCTATTCCTACGGGGTAGAGGTAAGGCTGTCTACACCTTACCTTCCTCAGACATTACCTTAGCTTTGCTATTGGTGGTATTTACTAAGTATGATGATGATGATGATTATAGTGATCCGTCTTATCCGTTCATCCATATATATACTATTATTTTATCAATGTATCAATATTTTGCTTACTTCAAATAAAAAAAACTCAATAATAACTTTTCTTTGTCATTAAACTACATATTTAATTATATAAAAAATAATATAAAAAGAGTTTCTACGTTTGGGTCCCGTCCAATCTCATTATGAATCTTATTCCACCGGTCTTTTAAGTTATTCATCAATTTGTTTGTAAAGGGGTCAGTTTGCATTATGAAATGTCACTAAACCTGTAGTATATTCTCTTTTGATGAAGATTTTTTATATTAAACAGTAGATAAAATATTTATTAATAACTTTATATAAAATTATGCTTTAGAAAGGCACCAAATATTATTCATTATAATAATTCCCAAAAAGGGGAAAAACACATCGAATTTCAATGCCTTAATTTGGTAAACACCTGTGCTCCTTTGATACAACTAATAAATGTATATCAAAAAATAGAAACTAATGGCCTTCATAAATCGTAACGTGTAAGTGGTACAAAATATAGGCGTAAAAAGCGCTATTTTTTAAGAATGGATCGTTCGTTCTCACAGCGATCATCTACATGAGAAGCATCGTTAAGTTTATCTGAACTAAGTTAATCGATAGGTTATTAATATCATTGATTGGATTGGCGAATTAGACCGATGGTTCAATTAGATTTCAAATTTCTCTAGGCTATATTATTAAATGGTAGCCATAAAATGATAAGGATTCATATTTTATTTGATTCTTACCTTACGAGCTTAATTTCCTAGTGCTTTTTGGTGATTTTTGCATGTTTTAACTTGTTTATGTGTTTATTTTATGTGGTTTTTGTCCATGTTATACGTTTTAGCAATTGTCATGCTATTGTTAACTAGCTATTACGGCTCTATAGAGTTTATGGTTAGCCTATATCTTACATTGACTTTTTTGTGTGGGTATGACTTTGGAGGTGTGGGTCTTACCACCAATAGATTTGTTATGGATGAGATTGTAATGGGTATATTGTTTTACATTTCTCTCTTCCGCTCCTGCTCCCTTGGATTCAAATAACTTTCATCACTTGGTCATTATTTAAAACAAATCTATTTTAGAGTTAAGTGTCATTTACGTCCCTATGGTATCTTCACTTTTGTCATTAGAGGCCAAATTTTAAAATTGCATCATTTTCCATCCTGACACCTTTGAAACATGTCAATTTAGTCCAAAAAATTAACCCAATTAAAAAAACCCATAACTCAGTCATCCCAGTGACGTAAATGACACATAAAGTATAGGGACGAAAATGGCACATAACTTCAAAAAAAATTTAGTTTTCAATTTTTTTGTTATTATATATACACACAGTTAGGGAGAAGCATTTGGTACCGGGTAACGGTACGGAAATTCTCGTACGAATTATTTCGGTACCGATTTAGTACCCACTTTTTGGCATTTTCGGTTCGGCGCCGGTATTTTACTGAATTTTTACCTTTAAATACCGGTATCGTACCAGTACAAAGCTCATCCCTACACCATACACACAGCCTCTTTCACCCTACATCAACACAACCAAAGCCGTCGTCGCCACCACCAAGCTACTGTCAGCACCACTAAACCGTATCGAGAGAGAGATAGCGCTGTTATGATCTAACGTGAGGGTCTTTTTTTACATGTGGTTGTCTGGTGATGGCGGCAGGGGCTGTGGTGGTGATGTAGAAAGGGGTTGGAAGAGACTGTGTGTAAGGATGGACTCGGTACCGGTATCGAAAATCGCTAAATAAGGGTATCGGTACCTAAAATATTCGGTACGGTACTGGTCTTTGAAGGTACTATTCGGTAAAATTCCGGTACCAAACCGAATGGTACCAAAAAATGCAAAAGTTGGTTCCAAAAATAATTTGGTACCGGAAATTCGGTACCAGGACCAGATGTTCATCCCTAAGTACAACAACAACAACAACAACAACAATAATAATAAGAGATTTAAAAAATAAAAAACTTCTTGAAGTTATGTGCCATTTTCGTCTCTATACTTTATGTGTCATTTACGTCCCTGAAATAACTGAGTTAAGGGTTTTTTTTACTGGATTAGTTTTTGGACTGAAATAACACGTTTCGAGAATGCCAGAAAGGAAAATAGTGCAATTTTGAAACCTGACCTAAAATGACAAAAGTGGACAAAATACAAGGACGTAAATGACACTTAAATCCCAATTTTAGAAATTTGGTGTTCTTTTAAACACGATTAATGGTTTTTTTCTAGAAAAAATATAACACTAAGTGCAAAAACAACATCGTTATATGTTAAACGATACAGTTATAACTGATAAACCAATACAGTTGTGTTGTATTTTGTGGGCATGAATGAACGTAAATACCCTTGCTCATTTAAACCTGTTTTATTTGTAATTTATTTTTTTTAATTAAATAATTCGTTAATCGAAACGTTGGAGATAAAATCCAAAAATTCAAAACTTGCATAATATTAATTATTATTTGATATGATATGGTTGTAAACATCTATATATTGGTTGACGAACATTTGTTGTATCTTATTTTATTCTGTTTGACATTTTACTAACGTATATTGATTGTAAAGATACTCTCAAACAGTATTACATATTTAAGTCAACGTATTTTTTATACGAACATATAAGCAGAAAAAAAATATATATATATATATATATATGCCATTATTTGCATCACGTCGACCACAAATATTTTAAGTGTTGTTTTTTCACACGATAAAAAAAACACACTCTGAAAAACAAAAGAATGTGCATTTATATTATTTGATGGTACAAATTTATCTCTTTTACTCTTCAGGAGAGCGATAACATCTTTCAACCAGTGACCCTTAAGGCCGTCCTTAATAAAGTCACGTTGGCAAGTAACCAAAACATAAAGTACAAACTTTCGATAATGCGATATTCAAACATTTCGGCAAGTGGCATTACCTTAAGAATTTGATTGGTTATCAATCCCCTAATTGGGAGTTTTGTCAGATCGTTGAAAAAAACCTTCAATTGTTTTAGAAAAAACTCGGAAACATGTTTTGGTGTTGGTAAAGTTAGAAACTTGCCTGATATAAGTAATTAAATGCCATTCATGTCATATTCTTGACTACCGCAGTTATATGATAGTAGATATACAAGTTGTTATTGTTTTAGGGTTAAAATCTTATTTCGCCTATCCGGTTTGACCATTTTAACTAAGTTTTGTATAATCACAAAATCTTCAAGTGAGAGGTGTGTTTGGATCGGCTTTAACCCAAAACCATAACCATAACTGATATATCAGTTAATAGATAACTATACCCAATCGGTTATGACGGTTTTGAAGATTATAGCGAGTTGATTATGAGTCGGTTATGCGTGAATTTGACACTAGCTAAAAATAGCTCAAAACAATATAATTAGGCATTATTTGGGCTAAAAGTTTCGGTATAAATTTTTTTGACGATTACATAATTTTAACAAAAGGTAAATATAATCTATAACAATAAAAAACACACTTAATCGGTTATGTTCAGTTTTGGCGGGCATGGAAACCTTGTTAACCATAACCGACCCACTATTGTCGGTTTTTAAAAAGCTATTAAACCAGCTCACTGGTTTTTGGTCAGTTCGGTTATGGATTGGTTAATTCGCTTTTCCTCACACCCAAACTTCAACCCATTTTTAACTTTTTTCCATCCATAACACTTAGTGGCTGTTTGGCAACTTCTGAATGGTTAAGTACTGAACCAGTAAGAGGTCTGAATCATTAAGAGTCATTATAATGCTTAACCATTCAGAGGCAAATGTCTAACCAATTCAGATTAGAGGTCTTAACCATTCAGACTTGGTATAATGCTTAACCATTCAGGGGCAAATGTCTGAACCATTCAGACATCTGCTCACGAAACAAACAGTCTGAACTATTAAATGCTTAATCAATAAGAAGTCTGAATTATTAAGAGCCTCATTAAAAGGTAAAAAAAAGCCCTTGCTATTTTCATCTCAACTAGTTACATATGAGTTCCACTATAGAAAGAGGTATGTGTGCATATATGTTTGGTGTTTCATTTTTATGTTAAAAAAGACTACATTTCTATAATGAATACTATTTTTTTGTCACTTGAATACTAATTTTGTCAAAGCTTGTAATTTTGTAGATAGGAAATTTAAGCAATTGTAACATATGTTGTTCCATGATGTAGAATTTTCCAAAACGAATGTATTCATCTTATCCTATTAGAATCACACGATTTAGTGTTGAAGCAGATGAATGTGTGCTTTTCTTTAGAGTTAAATACATTTTTATTCCCTTGGATTTGATTTAAATAACTATTTTAGTCCAAAACTTTTAGTTCAGTCTTTTTAGTTTATTAGTTTCATATTCGTTATGATGTTAAAAAAACTAGTGAGCTAGACTTTAGTTGGTACGAAAATCAAGTATTAGACTAAAAAAGTTGGATTTATAAATTTAGGTTATTTTTTTTAACCACCAACAACAGCCTGATTACCATGGTAAATCCAATGGCAAAAAACCACTCACACTCATGAATGCTGACGACGCTGGTGACCCGGCTCGCCACCATCCAGAGAATACCCACTGCTCAAGACCCATTGTGGTAAAAGTCTAGCTCAACCGAAAACATTTATGCTCCAGGCGAGACTCAAACTCATAACCTCCACTTTGAAAGGTTATGGGGCTGCCAGTACACTAGAAGGTCATTGACAGTTTAGACTAAGGGGTTTTTTGTTTAGCTCTTAATGACCTCTTAAGGTTCAACACTTAGTGGTTCAAACTGTTTGTTTTGTGGGCAAATGTCTGAATGATTCAAACATTTGCCTCTAAATGGTTAAACATTATAATGAATCTGAATAGTTAAGACCTATAATCTGAATTGGTAAGACATTTGTCTCTGAACGATTAAGCATTATACTAGCTCTTAATGGTTCAGACATCTTACTGATTCAAAACTATGGTCAAGACCTCTTACTGATTTAACATTTAACCATTCAAAAATTGCTAAACAGCCCCTAAGATGATTACTTGGATCAAACCACAAAGATTAAAATCGTATTTAACTTATTTTAAGGGAAAATTATTTTTTGAGTCCCTGTGTTTTAGGGGTTCTACTTGAGTCCAAAATCAAAATGTTTAACGCCCTGAATCCCCAGACGCTTTTTTATAACCCTTTGAGTCCAATTTTCTAACTTCGTCCACCAAATCTATTAACTCTAAGGGTATTTTAGTCAATTATAAATATGGTACAAATCCTTAATGCACAAAAGTATATGGTACAAATTTTTATTGCACAAAGTATAATTTATAAATATATAATATCATATATACACACCCCAACTCCAACCCCAACCCCAACCCCACCTATCTCTTTCTCCCGTCTCTCTCCTTTGATTCTTTCTCCACCTCCACCCAGTGAGCACCACCACCACCATTCGCTACCATCTCTCTTCCTTAAACTCTCACTCAAAACCGTTATAATAAGATCTGCAACATTCTGACCGTCGAAGCAGGACTTGTCGGAATTTCTTCATGTTCTCTCGAATAGAACGCATAAACCAATAATTGTGAATCTAACATTGGGGATTAGGGTATTAAAACACTAAGATGGATCTTGGTGGCGAGAGAGATTTGGGCTTGTTCCCCGATTGGCGCAAAAGACTAACGGCACTGATTCGTCTTGGCGGCTTAGGTGGCGACAGGCTGCTTCACAAGACGGACTGATAGGTACTTTCTGGTGGCTCGGAGTTCGTCTGCGAAGTGTGTGGTGACGGTGGGTTGGTGGTTACGTCGATTTGCAGGTTGGGGTTTGGTTTTGGTTTGAAGTGGTGGTTGTGGTGGGATGGCTAGGGTTTCGGTGCGAACCCATTTGGACGGCGGTAGGGAATGGTGGTGTGGTTGGGGTGGTGGAGGTGGTTACAATGGTGGGGTGGTGTTGTATGGTGGTTTATGGTGGTGGTTGGTACAATGATTGTGGTGGTCCGGGGTGACAAGGGTGGCGGCTACTGGTGGTTAGGACGGTGGTGATAGTGTGTGATTCAAGGGAGGGTGGAGGTGCAGCAGTGATGAGTGGTGTGGTGGTGACGATGGAGGTGTAGTGGTGGTGGTGTGGTGTTGATGGTGGAGTGTGGTGGTGGGGGATGGAGGTGGTTTAGAGAGAGAGAAAAAGAAAGAGATTAGAGAGTACAGATTTTAGAGAGAGAAAGGAAGGAATATATAAGAGAGAAAAATCTAATAATAAAATGTAAATAGGTATTTTAGTCATTTAACACAAGCTAATTGAGAAATTCAAACGGAGTTAAAAAAGATTGGACTCAAATGGTTATAAAAAGAAGCGTCCGAGGAATTAGGACGTTAAACATTTTGATTTTAGACTCAAGTAGTTAAAACCATAAAACACATGGACTCAAAAAATAATTCTCTCTTTTTTTTTTTTTAATTTCATGGGTTTACATGTCATGTGTTTACGTGTTGTTAGGGTGGGCCTCCAAATTGGCCCAGTAACGTATAATTTTTAAAAATTTAATCCAAAGTAATCCATCCTCAAGGGTTAACAAGTCTCACACGCTCACCTGCGTTTATATTTGTGTGTGTAAAACCACCGTGTTGTGTGTGCGCAGAGCCGTGATTGATCAAATTATCTAGCAATTGATTGATTGTTCGTGTACTCATCAGTGCCAAATGCCCAAACTTAGTGTTTCTTGCTGCGCCGATTGATGTTACCTTCTTCGTCTAGGAAAAAACCCATTGGCACTTTCACATCCGGTAAGTGTTTGATGAAATGTCTCAATGAGAAACTGTTTTGATTTTATCAAAGGGCTCTTGTATCTGTCTTTTTAAGTCACTTTGTTTGATGATTCATGTTGTGATTAGTCATTTTGAAGTGATATTGTTGATGGGTATGTAAGAAATCTTGGAGATACTTCTTAATTTCATCTATAGTTGGTAAATTAACACGCATTTCGGAGCTATAATTGAAGTGGTATTATTGAAGGAACAAATATGAAGTGTTTGTAATGTTATTTGTTGGTTTACGAATTGATTGGTGTATATGCAGTTGGGGAATCAATGATTTAAGATTGATAAGCAAACAGAACTTATATATATACATACAGAGGGTAGGGATCCTACCCCTAAAAATATACATACATTTCACTAAAAGCAACTCCTATATCAATATATTTTCACTAAAAACAAATATTTTTTCTTTCTCCTTTTCAATTAAATAATATTTTTATACCTTTATTATTACATTTTCTCTCTCCTTCACTCACAACCACTTTCAATATATATTAAAAAAATATAGAGGGTGAACAGTGTCCCTCAAATATACTGATGAACAGTAACATTTTCTCTCTCCTCCACTCACAACCACTTTTTATACTCTTTATGTTATAAAGACCACACTCACAAATTTTGGTGGAAGGGATGTGAATGCTCTAAGAGAAGTCCACCTTATTTGAGAAACTTGAGAAGCATTCTGGACCACACATTTTTCTAAGCTTTTCGTAATATGCATATATGTATAGTTTAATATTGACTATATACATATGTATATAGTCAATATTAAACTATACATATGTGTATATTACGAAAAGCTTTGAAAAAATGTGTGGTCCAAAATGTTTCTCAAGTTTCTCAATTAGTCTAGTGCTTCTCACATGATCCTAACCCTATATATATATATATATAAAACCCTATATAGGATAAGTTTAGATAGAACAAAACAAATGAAGCCCTGAACGCTAACAATAGTTATCTCGAGTTTCCTTTTATTTGGTGGTATTAGCTCCTAGTTTGCAACGGCTATTTTAACCCGTTTTAACTGGTCTGTTATACCTGACTCGACCCGACTGTATCATCAGATAGTGAAGTATAAGAATTTTTAGTTACATTTTACCGTAACATGTGATTATTGAACTGTGCATAACAGCTGTTGCTCTCTTACAGGCGTGTTGGATGATCAATATGTTCAATTACAGTCGAACCTTTCTTCTGCGAAGAGCCTTAAGGTCAACATCCTGGTCAAACGTGAAAGCCATATCAAATCCGGTTTATTACAATCACACTAGCTCCACTTCATTATCAATATGGAGGAGAAAGAAGGAGATGGGAAAAGAAGGTTTGATTATAGCCAAAGAGCTCAAGAGACTTGAATTCAATCCTGTTCGACTCGACCGTTACATCAAGTCCCATGTCTCTCGCCTTCTCAAGTCCGACCTTGTCTCTGTCCTTTTCGAATTTCAAAGACAAGACCTCGTTTTTCTATCCATGAAGGTGTGTGTCAATGTTCACGTCTATGATGGCAACATAGATTTATTTTGTAAATTTATTTATTTCTTAAGGAGTTAATTGTCATTTTTGTTCCAATGGTTTGTCCAATTATGCCAATACCGGCCAAATTTCAAATTTGTACCGTTTCCGTCCCTGGCATTCTTGAAACATGCTAGTTCCGTCCAAAAACTTAACGTGCCTTTTAATAAAGGGTAAAAATGTCATATCCTGTCTGTTAAAACCTGCCATCATTTTCCTTTTTTTTATTTTGGAGATTAAAAGGGGTGGATTTTAATAGGGTTTGAGAAAAAAAGAAATCAAAAACGGAAAATGGTATTTTTACCCCTCATTAAACGGCAGGTTTTAACAAACGTTAAGTTTTTGGATGGAACTGACATGTTCTAAGAATGTCAGGACGAAAATGGTACAAATTTGAAATTTGGTCTGAACTGGCGTAATTAGACAAATCACATGGACAAAAATGGCAGTTAAGTCTTTCTTAAGTATTGTTGATTAAGTTTCGTTGTGCAGTTATATGAGGTGATGCGGAAAGAGATATGGTACAGGCCCGATATGTTCTTTTACCGGGACATGCTTATGATGCTAGCAAGAAATAAAAAGGTGGACGAGGTAAAGCGGGTATGGCAAGATTTGAAGAACGAAGAGGTGCATTTTGATCAGCATACATTTGGGGACATTATTAGGTCGTTTTTGGATAGTGGGTTGCCGTCGGAAGCGATGTTTATATATGATGAAATGAGACGGGCTCCTGACCCGCCATTGTCACTGCCTTATCGGGTCATCATGAAAGGGCTTCTACCGTATCCAGAACTTAGGGAAAAGGTGAAGCATGATTTTCTGGAAGTTTTTCCTGATATGATCATTTATGATCCGCCCCAAGACCTGTTTGAAGACGATTATTGTAAGTTGCAGAACCCTTTTGTTGAACAGATTATCTCCATGGATACGAGGACGGGCTCGATGCAATAATGGTTATCGACCGAGGCAAAGACAGAGTCCAAATAGAAGTGGGCTATACCTTCTGGCCCGCTTGGTATTAGCCCATCATAGGACTTAAAGGGAACATATTTCACCTAACATGACAGTTTACTTTGGGTTGAGTTGGACCATTGCTAGTACTGTCAACACGGAGCCCATATTCAAGACCTAATGTTCCAATTAATCTTTATAGTTTCTTCTTTTGTAAAAGTTTTATAATAGATACGAAAATTTTTACTTTGAGCAACATTAATAAACATAGATGTGCACATAACCGGGTTTTTTGAATACCCGGGTACGGGTATCACCGGGTATTGGTTTTTCTAATACCCGGGTCGGATTCGGGTCCGGGTATTGGCCAGGAAAATCATACCTGGTGTATCCGGATTCAGGTTTTCAATACTTGGGTATTAAAATACCCTATTTGCGGGTATAAAAGAACCCGGTTTCCGGTCAGGTATTAGAAAACCCTATACGGGTAAGCAAAAATACGTAATGTTAGATACGACTTAGGATACACTAAAGTTTATATTGAAATACGGACATAGCGACGTGAAACAACTCGTTAGCATCGAATACAATAGCATCCAAATTCTAACGTGCCAGTCTTATTAAGTTTATCAGTTTATGCCATCTAAGATCTTACAAGTTTGACTTGAAGCACCAGAAGTCAACTTATTTACTTTCAAGGTTCAAACCACCAACTACATACTCTATAACATCACATAAACTTTCGGACTTTCTAAACATGAAAACTAAACCTCTCCATTATTAATGAATTCGGAGAAGACGATTATTATTCACAAGCAACCACGAACACGAACAATGTCGGTTCTATAAACCCAACCCCTACTCGATGACCACTTTCTGAAAACTTTTCGATACGTTTTTAGTGAATGTAACTCCGAAGCAGCGGAAAGACCCTGCAGCATTCTCAGGATCTCGGTTGTGTCTTCAAGAAAGTATCTGGCTTTACTCGGTTTTCTGCCAACTGTGCAAGCGAAGACTTCAGCTACCGGAGAAAGAGCGGGACCCGACACTGCTCGTGTGATTGCTTCAAACATGTCCTCGTCTGACTTGTCATCCCCTATGCAAAGCACGAAATCTGGTAGCATTCCTCTTTGTTTCATTGTCGTCAAAAGACGATCCGCAACAAGCCCTTTGTTGATCCCCTGTTGAAAAAGGAAAACACAAATATGTTACTTCGATTTTTGAGGTCAAAGGTATTTATTATAGATATTTTGAACTTTTTGTAATTAGTGTGTTAAATATAATTACACAAAATCATATCAACATGAAAATAGTCTAATTATCTAAAAATAGGGGTGTTCAAAAGGCTCGCTTGAAAAAAGCTCATATTTTTCGAGCCGAGTTGAGCCAACTCGTTTTCTAATCGAGTCGAGCTCGAGCCAGGGGTTTCTTGGCTGTTGGCTTGACTTGTAGCTCAGCTCGATGGCTCAACTCAATGGCTCGGCTCTGGCTCCACTCAGTGACTCGTATGTATGTGTGTGTATGCATATATATATATATATAGAAATGCGTGTTAATTTTTGTATATTTGTTTTTTATTATATAAATATTTGTAAAAAAATTTAATAAAAAGGTTAAAAAAATTAACGAGCCGGCTCAACTGGGGTGGAAGTTTTTAGGAGGCGAGCTCGAGCTCGACTTTTCAGCTCAACAAAATTAACGAGCTGAGCTAGCTCATTTAAGTTCAAGCTCAAGCTCGAGTCCAACCTGGCTTGGCCGGGCTCGGCTCAATTGCAGCCCTATCTAAAAAGTCAAAATAATGATTTAGGAGGCTTTATGCACCAAAGGTTCTTTTTGCCGACTTTCGACCCGTTTAATCCATTTTCTGTTTACCCAACTTACTTATGTTACCCGTTTGACGTGTTAGACATAAACATAATTAAAAAAAAGAACTAAATTTGTGTTAAAGGCAAAGAAAGTAAAACCAATCTCTACATCTTCCCTGAGCCCATCTCGGAGTTGTAAAAGGAGGGAATCTTCGTCCCAACCAAAGTTCCAACTCCCGTCGGGTCCTTTGTGGGCCCAGAGCGGGAGTTGGTTTCCTACAATGATCATCCGTTCTTGACAAACGGATGATGGGGCATCGGAACTAAAACCTTCGTCGTCTAGTTCCGATAATACCCCTGGCACGGTTGCCACACGGGATAGTTTTTTTGCAGCCCGACTAAAACCCGATGATGGTAATGGTGCTTCACCGGAAGCAAGTTCGAAGAGATTAGTGTAAGACCTCGACATCATTATCGATGGATTTGAGCTTATATCGATAGCTAAATTCTACAAAAGAACACATGAATGGTTATACAATGAGATCACATCAGTAGATGCATAATATGTTTGTAAAACAGCAAGAAACTGAAGATCAACATTCACTATACAAGAAAAAAATCCTAATTTGTCACACTACTAAAAATTAATAATTTAGCATCAACATAGAATCTTTTAATCAAAATATCAAATTCCCAGAAGCAAAATATGTTTTTTTTTTTAAAAAAAACCTAAAATTCCTCAGAGTATTAACACTCAACAAACCCTAATTCAAGATTAATTTATACATACCTATAAACTAAAAATCTTAAACTTTTCAATGGAAACCATTTGAATAAATAAAAAAAATGATTTTTCCAATAACAAACAAGATCAAATTAAAAAAAAATGATTTTTCCAATAACAAACAAGATCAAATTATTTCTGGCAATATGTTTAAGCAAAAGAACCCTAAAAAAACAAGCATTAGAACAAACAGGTTATATGCAAAGTTGTAAAAGTCATCTACTCAAAAATCTTGATAAAAAAAATCAAATCTTTTTCACAAAAAGATAAAAACCTTTAAAGTTGCTCAAAGTCCTGCCATTTTCAGTGATGAAGTAAAGATTCCAAATGTGCTGCAAGAAAAAAGTGGGAAGCTTGATGTTGAAACAGAACACACACAAAAAAAAATTTAAAAATAAAAATTTATAGAAAAAGTTGATTAGATCAATGGTGGTGATGAAAGAAGAAAAAGATTACATTTGAATCATTTGATTTAGAGAATAAATAACAACACTTGGGTGAACTATATCAAAGATTCCAACTTTAATTATATATAATAAAAATATTAAAGATTCTTCATATAAACACAGTGCTTTTCAAGTTTTCATCCACCGTTGGTTTAACCAATTACTCAAGAAAAGAATTATGGGGGCATTTTTTCAGGGGTGATAGTGTATAATCCAGGCTAAAGTACATGTTTTTATGCATGGAGTACATGTCAATGATGTTGATTTTGTATCATTTTGTGGTGTAGAAAGTTGAAGATGCTGAAAGTGAGAGACCAGCACTCACTCACACAGTCACATAGTACTTATTGAAGTGCTTAATATTAGGTTATGCGGTATGGTGTTCGGAGGATGACCCGTCACGTAAGCGCCATGTAGATCGGGTGTGAGGATGGGGCAAAGATGATGGAGGGGGGAAATGGGTGATTACCTCTTAATGAGATTCTAAATGGTTCAGACCTCTTACTGTTTCAGCACTTAATGGTTCAGACTGTTTGTTTCGCGAGCAAATGTCTGAATGGTTAAGACATTTGCCTCTGAATGGTTAAGCATTATACTAAGTCTGAATGGTTAAGACCTCTAATCTGAATTGGTCAGACATTTGTCTCTTAACGGTTAAACATTATATTGGCTCTTAATGATTCAGACCTCTTACTGGTTCAGCACTTAGTGGTTCAGACCTCTTACTGGTTCAGCACTTAACCATTCATCATTATCAAGGAACGCACCCACTGTGAGTGAATTCTTACAAATTCCCCTTTTTATTCACGTTTTTGGGTGTATCATGTGTCATACTATTCCTTTATTTTATTTAAACACTTGTGCATATATCATTTCCGTGATCAAATGTGTATTGATTGTTGTGTGAATTATATGTAGATTAAATTTATCATTTCAGTGCACGCATTTCATTAGGCCCATCAGCTCCCCGTGGGATACGGGTTGACCATCAGGAGCCTCATTAGATCGGCTCCGTTTGATTGAGCCTTGATCTCAAATACATCATCATTCATGTCATATATTCATCCAAAGTGGTTTGTGATTGTTTACATATATATGTTTGCTCACATATGATTAATGCACGAATTTTCTTTGATAAATAAAACAAGCAATTATTTAAAATGTTTTATCAAGGTTCACTCGCCAACTTTTGTTGACCCAAAATCTCCCCTGTTTTACACATGATACAGGTGATCCAGTTGAGAAAGGAAACACTTAGGATGGCCTAGAAGAATAAACAAGTTAATGCTTTGGAATGAACATATAGTTTCGTTTTCCTTTGTAATTGTATGAATTTTGTTTATTGGATATTTAAGTTTGTAATTTGAATTTAATAAATATGAAACTTCTTAGTAAATATCATGAGCTTTGGTGATAACCCAATTATGCCCCGACTTTTATTCCGCTGCGGGTCGGGGTGTGACAGATTGGTATCAGAGCTTGTGACTATAGGGATATAGGATAGGTTATTAGACCCTTAGAGCCTATACTATAGTCGATTAAATTTTTAGTTTGTTTATGTGTTACATGCAAAATTCATGATGTTTATATGTTTCATATTCACACCCAATATTATGCAAGCACACTCACAAGTACATGTAAATATGCAATGCTCATCATAGTTCATATCTCATAACATGCCATATCTATGAAAGCACACACCTCACGATTTCCATGATTTTTGCAATGATTTCGTATTTTTCAAATCACATCAAAGTGAGTTTACACGACGGGCATGTAGTAACTGGAAGGGTACGAGTACCGGTAGTCGGAACGTCCTGTCTAGGCTTGGCATTCGTATAAATCCAAAATAAAGTACCAGTTTTCCTACCTGGGGACTAACGATGAGAGTACGAAGGACCTATTAGGCCAAAGCATGCTATACCAAACATCGTGTAAGCTAACCCCACTTTGAGTTGTCAATGTGTCTACACCTGGACACCCTCCGACCATACTTCTCGCAATCATGTTTTACGATTTTCATTCGGGTGGTGCAAGTGTTAACCCGCCGACACCAATGTGAATCCTGCCAAGCCCAATAGTCGTGGGGGCCCACATGACTACACAGGCAATGGTATGGGGGACATTTGGAGGCCCAAACATGAGCAAACCCAAGACATCCTATGGATGTAGTTAAATTATTTTCAGTTATGTTGTTTTCATTCTTATACGACACATGACACCTAGGAAATTCTTAAACTCACAATCTTCCTACATATGTTCCTGTAGATGTCGGCTAGGCAATTACGTGGAGGTAGAAGGTCAGTAAATTCAAACGAACGCTTGGCCACCCAAATTGCTAAGCAAATGGCCGCAATGCTTCCTAACATCGTGCTAAAAGTTCAACAAGCTCTCACCGCTAATCCCATCAACCCTCCCAACCAAGAAGACCAGAGTGTCGCCAACCCTCCTTCCAAAACCCCAAGTGCACCTACAAACACTTCAAATCCTGCGATCCCCCAAAATATGAAGGGACTGAAGGTGTCACCGCTCTCCTTCACTGGTTTGAAGAGATGGAAAACACTTTCCTCAATTGCGACTGTCCCGAGGACCGTAAGGTACGTTACGCGACTGGAAGACTGTTTGGGGTAGCCCTTACCTGGTGGAACACGGAAAAGGGTAAGCGGGAGATTGAAGATGCCATGGCCTTAACATGGGAAGAGTTAAGGGAAATCATGACAATACGTTTCTGTCCAAGAAGCGAAATCAAAAAGCTGGAAGACGAATTCCACGCATTGAAACAAAAGGAAGGATACCACACTTCATATAATAAGAGATTTCTCGAGTTGAACCAGATGATCCCCAATTTGTTCACCCCCTTGTACCGCTTAGTCGAACACTACATTCGAGGCCTCCCCTCGAAAATCCAAGATTCGGTTTTAAGCACTTCGCCTGCAACACTTTAAGCCGCAATGGAGTTAGCTACATAACTCACTGAAAATCGCATTCGAAACGGCAAGTTCAAAGATGAGAAGAAGAAAGCACCCATTGAGACCCCAACTCCAAATCACCCCGTCTCATCCTCGAAGTTTGCTGGTAAGGGGAAGCGAAATAGCAAGAATTTTGCTGTCACTCAAACCAACCCTCCTATCACTGCTGCACCAATCACCCAAATTGCTCCTCCAGCTGCACCATTCAAAAGGCCATACACTGGCCCACACCCAAAGTGCACCCTTGTCAATACCATCACCCTCCCGAAAACCCCTGCCAACATTGCACAAGTTGTGGCCGTGCGGGTCACACCATCCAAACCTGCCGTACCCTTCAACGAATGAGCCGCAGTCAACCTCCAACCCAAACCCAAAATCAAATGGTGGGCCAAGCCCAGCAACCCTTACTTCTACCACCTGCACAACACGCAGCCCAACCTTACTACCAACCCAACTACCCCATGATGCAACCCATACGAGCCTGTTACAATTGTGGAGACCCAAACCATTTCAGGAACACCTTCCCACGCCTAGTGAACATCATCCATGCCCAAGCTCAAGCGAACCCGGTAAACCAAGCCAACCAAGCTACTCCACCTGCCAGAGGAAGAGCTTTCAATATTAATGCCAATCAAGCCAGGGCTGACAACAATGTGGTCAACGGTACGTTTCTCATAAATGGTAGTTATGCATCCATATTATTCGACACTGGTGCGGATAAGAGCTTTGTGTCCTTAGAATTCGAATCTATCCTCGACCAACCTCGTGTTAATCTCATTGAATCTCTAACGGTGGAAGTTGCTGACGGAAAACCCACTTCACTAAATTCTATTATACGCAATTGTACTCTCACCCTAAACGAACACTATTTCCCAATTGACCTCATTCCTATGAAGTTGGGAAGTTTCGATGTTATAATCGGTATGGACTGGCTCAGCCAGCATCACGCTGAAGTGGTGTGCCACGAAAAATTCATTCGCATTCCTCTTGCAGACGATCAGACACTACGTATTTTTGCGGAAACCCCTTCGAAAGGACTCAAATTGATGTCCTGCCTTCAAGCCCGAAGTTATCTCCGCAAGAACTATGTCGCATTTCTAACTCACGTCGTCAAGAAGGGAGGCAAGGAGAGGAAGCTCGAAGATATCCCAATTGTGAAGGAATTCCCACAAGTTTTTCCCGACGACGTTTCAGGACTTCCTCCTGTTAGAGAAGTCGAATTTCGCATCGATCTTATACCTGGCGCTACGCCGGTCGCAAAATCTCCTTATAGGTTAGCCCCATCCGAGATGCAAGAGCTGGCCAGTCAACTGCAAGAGCTGACTGACAAAGGATTCATACGTCCTAGCTCATCGCCTTGGGGTGCACCTGTTCTTTTTGTGAAGAAGAAAGATGGAACGTTTCGCATGTGCATTGATTATAGAGAACTCAACAAGTTGACGGTTAAAAATCGCTATCCACTGCCTCGCATTGATGACCTCCTTGACCAACTTCAAGGCGCCACCTGCTTTTCAAAAATCGACCTTCGTTCTGGTTATCATCAGCTTAGAGTGCGCGAAGAAGATATCCCAAAAACCGCCTTCCGGACTCGTTATGGTCATTACGAGTTCATGGTTATGCCCTTCGGCTTAACAACGCCCCCGTTGTCTTCATGGATTTAATGAATAGGGTATGCAAACCCTACCTCGACCGTTTCGTCATAGTCTTCATCGACGACATCCTCATCTACTCCAAGTCTAAATCCGATCATGAGCGACACCTTCGACTCATTCTTACACTCTTAAGGACTGAAAAGCTTTACGCTAAGTTCTCAAAATGCGAATTCTAGTTAGGAGAAGTACAATTCCTTGGTCATGTTATCAATGACAAGGGAATTCATGTCGATCCTTCAAAAATCAAGGCAGTACAGGAATGGCAAGCGCCACGTACCCCTACCGAAGTTAGGTCATTTCTTGGTTTGGCTGGTTACTACCGACGCTTCATTGCCAATTTTTCCCGTATCGCCGTACCACTCACGGCCTTGACTCACAAAGGAAAACCCTTCATTTGGGGACCTAAGCAAGAAGAGGCCTTCCAAACTTTAAAGCAAAGGCTTTGTGACGCACCTGTCCTTACACTCCCTGAGGGTTGCGATGACTTCGTGGTTTATTGCGACGCGTCAGGGCAAGGACTAGGCTGTGTATTGATGCAAAGAGGAAAAGTGATAGCCTATGCCTCTAGGCAACTCAAAGTTCATGAGAAGAATTACACCACCCACGACCTAGAACTTGGAGCCGTTGTGTTCGCTCTCAAGATATGGAGACATTACCTCTACGGTACCAAGTGTGAAATATACACTGACCACAAGAGTCTCCAACATATCTTCAACCAGAAAGAGTTGAATATGAGGCAACGAAGATGGGTCGAACTTCTCAACGACTACGACTGTGAAATTCGGTACCATCCTGGCAAGGCAAACGTGGTGGCCGATGCACTCAGTCGAAAAGGATATGCGAACTCTATTCGCCTTCTATGTTCGCAAATCATAACCGACATCAAAGATCGAATCTGGGCAGCTCAACATGTTTCTGTAACAGAAAATCACGTACACGATGAGCTGTCATGTGGAGCTGAACTCAAAATTGAAACCAAATCCGACGGTATTCTATACTATTTAAACCGCATATGGATTCCTGATCGCAATAACCTTCGTGACTTCCTCATGAATGAGGCAAAACACGCTACTCTGTACACCCAGGAGCCCATAAGATGTATCAAGACCTACGATACACCTACTGGTGGCCTGGCATGAAAAAGGATATCGCTGTTTTTGTTTCCAAGTGCCTTACCTGTTCGAAAGTGAAAGCTGAACATCAAAGACCTTCAGGACTTCTAGTCCAACCCGAAATACCTGTATGGAAGTGGGAAAACATAACCATGGACTTCATTACCGGGTTACCTCGCACCTCCAGTGGGTATGACACCATATGGGTAATAATCGATCGTCTTACAAAATCATCTCATTTCATTCCGATTCGCGAGGACTTCAAGAACGAGAAGTTAGCTCGTATCTACATCAGCGAGATCGTAAGCCGTCATGGTGTACCATTAAGCATCATTTCAGACCGTGATGGTCGTTTCACTTCACGAACATGGCGAGCCGTACAAACTGCTTTGGGTACACGGTTAGACCTCAGTACTGCCTTTCACCCTCAAACCGATGGTCAATTTGAACGCACCATCCAAACCCTTGAAGACATGCTACGGGCATGTGTCATAGACTTCAAAGGGAACTGGGACGCTCATCTACCGTTAGTCGAATTTTCGTACAACAATAGCTACCATTCAAGCATCGGCATGGCTCCTTTCGAGGCTTTATACGGTCGTAAATGCCGATCTCCAGTATGCTGGCACGAAATTGGTGAAACGCAAATCATCGGACCTGAATTAATTCCAGAAACAACCGACAAAATCCTTCAAATTCGAAACGATCTTCTAGCGGCCCAAAGTTGTCAAAAAAGTTATGCGAACAAACGACGAAAACCATTGGAGTTTGACATTGGTGATCAAGTACTTTTAAAAGTATCACCGTGGAAGGGAGTGTTTCGTTTTGGCCAGAAGGGCAAGTTAGCACCACGCTACGTAGGACCTTTCAAGATACTTGAAAGAGTAGGTCCTGTAGCATACAAGCTTGACCTACCAAAAGAGCTTAACAGAATCCATCCCACATTCCACGTATCAAACTTGAAAAAGTGCCTCGCCGATGAAAACCTCCATATTCCTCTAGAAGACATTCAAGTCGATGAATCGATGCACTTCGTTGAAAGACCAGTGGAAATCATGGATTTCGGAGAGAAGCGTTTAAGGCGAAGTCGTATTCCAATTGTCAGGGTACGTTGGGAGTCAAAGCGAGGACCCGAGTTTACTTGGGAACGTGAATACTCAATGCGCGAAAAATACCCGCATCTTTTTCCGGTTACCACTACTACTTAAATTTCGGGACGAAATTTCTAAAAGTAGGGGATACTGTAACATTCGTTGTAAAACGGGTTTCAAAACCCGCTTCGTTTAATTATCAAATATTCGGTTAAAAGTTCGTTGCGTATTTATTGTGCCGGTTATTTTAAATGATTCATAATTAATAAATATTTTAGAATTTAAAAACCATAATTAATAAATAATAATAATAAGTAAATCAAAATAAACCCTAAAATATTAAAACAAAACAGAGTAGCCGGGTCTCGAACCCGGGTCTCCCGCGTAGGCACACACACTTCACACCGCTCCGCCACACACATTCTTGTGTTCAATATTTAAACAAATAATATTTATAAAACCGAAAGTCAAAACCTGTAAATCAGCAAACCCAGAACTCGAAATCGCCGGCAAGCTAAATCTCCGCAAATCAGGGAAATGTTGCTATCTTCCTAATGATTGAAACGCGTAAACTTGATTTCGACATCAGTTATAACCGTTACTTAAAACACAATTGATTCAAAACCGTTTCTTTTAGGAATTGAAATCATTGACCATGATTTTTGGTCTCTAAATCGAAACCGAAACAGCTTGTTCACTTTATAAATATCCAACCAATTCCTTGTGATCAATCCGCTCAGAACCGCACTCTCTTCTTGGAATTTTCTGTCAAAGCACATTGCCGGAAAACCTTTGCACTCGCCGGAGTATCGCCGGAATCTTTAACCAGAAAACCGTAACTGTTCTCCAAACCGGTATAATTATCTAAACCTCCTTGCTATCTCTTGTTTAGTAATCTATTAGCTCAAAACAGTAATCAAAACTGTTTAATCAGCTTATTCAGTCGGGATCATTGTCTGGGTTTTAAATGGTGAAAAAGATGAAGTTGAGATGGTGTTTAAATATAAATAAAAATGGGTATTTAACCGGGTTAGACACACAGTCCAGCGGTGGACTGTGTGCAATTACAAAGCACACGTCCCGGGTTCGAGTCGCACATGTTTCCGATTTTCTGAAATAAAACCAACACTTTTTAAACTTATTCTGATCAACTCATAGCATGTATATAAAATTAATATAATCCAGTGTTTATGCGGGTTAGACACACAGCCCAACTGGTTGGGTTGTGTGCACTCGAACCGTAGGTCCCGAGTTCGATTCCGGTTTCTGTAACCAGTTTCGGCCATATTAAATCATTTTTAATAAAAACTAAATAAAGTTAAAGCTAGTTAGTATATATATATATATATATATATATATATATAATAAAAATAAAGTTTATTTCGGGTTAGACACGTAGCTCAGTTGGTAGAGCTGCGTGCACGCATACGGGAGGTCACGAGTTCGAACCTCACACGCTGCCTACAATTAAAACGGTTGAACCGGCCGTTGACCAGTCAACCCTAGGAAAAAGGGTAATTTTTTTAATTTAAAAATCCTTTTTATTTTCTTTGAAAATTAGTTAAAAATACCTCAAAATAAGGTTTTAAATCCTAAAAATTTGCATTAAATTCACAAAAATAAATCTAAAAATCTCATTAAGAGCACTAATTAAAAATATTAATTTCAAATGAAATTTATTTATTTATCGAATTATTACGTTATTATTTAGGTTAGTTTTCCCTCGTCGGTTCATAAATTCGTGCGCATTCATCATTATCAAGGAACGCACCCACTGTGAGTGGATTCTTACAAATTCCCCTTTTTATTCACGTTTTGGGGTGTATCATGTGTCATACTATTCCTTTATTTTATTTAAACACTTGTGCATATATCATTTCCGTGATCAAATGTGTATTGATTGTTGTGTGAATTATATGTAGATTAAATTTATCATTTCAGTGCACGCATTTCATTAGGCCCATCAGTTTCCCGTGGGATACGGGTTGAGCATCAGGAGCCTCATTAGATCGGCTCCGTTTGATTGAGCCTTGATCTCAAATACATCATCATTCATGTCATATATTCATCCAAAGTGGTTTGTGATTGTTTACATATATATGTTTGCTCACATATGATTAATGCACGAATTTTCTTTAATAAATAAAACAAGCAATTATTTAAAATGTTTTATCAAGGTTCACTCGCCAACTTTTGTTGACCCAAAATCTCCCCTGTTTTACACATGATACAGGTGATCCAGTTGAGAAAGGAAACACTTAGGATGGCCTAGAATAATAAACAAGTTAATGCTTTGGAATGAAATATAGTTTCGTTTTCCTTTGTAATTGTATGAATTTTGTTTCTTGGATATTTAAGTTTGTAATTTGAATTTAATAAATATGAAACTTCTTAGTAAATATCGGAGCTTTGGTGATAACCCAATTATGTCCCGACTTTTATTCCGCTGCGGGTCGGGGTGTGACAAGTTGTATGTATATGTGTGTGTGAGTGTGGTTTTGTTTTGTGGTGGGCGGCATCAACGGCTTGGGGAGGCCGGGCATGCCGTTGCCTGGGGGGCGAAATGGTGTTGGGGGCGGCGACGAGCCAAGCCGACCCTATGCCGACCCCCCACACCGCCCAGCCTTAAGACAATGCATATAATATTATTATCATATGATAAGTTAATCTTTTAAGGTTATATTTAACTTGTTAAATACGTTTAAAACTAGATGTAAAACTTGAATAAAAATACGGATAGTCTTTAGAAATTTTACATACGTAATAAATTATTATTAATGTTTGGTTGGTCTTGAGTTATGAAAAAGAGCAGGGATTAAAAATGTAACTTGATATTATTGGTGGACCTACATAGAGCCGTGTGGGGCCGGTCACTCCTGTAAAATTTTTTTTGTAATTTTTAGAAGAAAAACTAGATCGCCACTTTTAAAAGTTTGATCAAATATTCTGATCATCCCTAATAAAATAAATTTTGAATTCGTCACTACTTTATATAAATGTTTGGGACTTTAATATGTTATTTTAAATGGTTATAAATCTTGTTAATTAGTAAGGGATTATAGTTGACTGTGAAAATGGAATATTTAATGGAAAAAGTTTTAACCAAAGAGCACACTTTAAATTTTATATACGCTTAATTGTTTATATCTTTAGAGGTGTACCTTCATTTTAAATCATGTCATGTAAATCACTAATTTAGGCCTTTTTTTCATATGTTACAATAATTTTCACTATTTTCATCAATGATACAATTTGTTACTTTGGCATTTTACCTATTTGGAATTGTAAAATAAATAGGGAATATATTCAATCTTATTTCTAGCATCTGATTCAACTAGTCTCTCGGATACTAGTGCGTTTGGTATGGAATGGAACCGGATGTAGAAGGCTAAGGTGGAAGCTGACATGGTCTAGGATGTTGGATAGAAAGGAAGCAAGCCAACAACAACAGGGTGGACATCCTGAATTGAAGAAGCAACAAAGAGGGAAAGCATCATCCATTCCTTCCACCATTAGCATTTGGAGTGACTGTTATGTTAAAATCATAAACCTTACTTTCTTTTTCCCATCACTAGTCTAAAACATTTTTTTAGAACGGCAATAGTCTAAAGTCTCAGACTCAGAATAATGCTTAACCATTTAGAGGCAAATGTCTGAACCATTCAGACATCTCATTGTGAAACAAACAATCTGAACCATTAAGAGCTAAACAAACAGCCCCTTAATGTTTACATGCTTGACCACATAATCATGCAAATTAATCATTTTTAAGTAAATAATCCAGTTATAAATAAGTGACATAATATAAGAGTTAAATGTTATTTTAGTCCATGTGGTTTAGCCATTTTTTCAGTTTAGTTCAAATGTTTGAAACGTTGTCATTTTGGTCCAATAGTTTCAAACGTTGCCAATTTTAGTCCACTGGGTTAACTTCATCCATTTTTTATGTTAACGAGAAGAGCAATTCGGTCATTTTATATGGTCGAATTACCCTTCTAGTTAACAGATTTACATATAAAATGACCGAGTTGCTCTTCTCGTTAACAGAAAAAATGTATGAAGTTAACTCGGTGGACTAAAATGACAAAGTTTGAAACTATATGGACTAAAATGACAACGTTTCAAACCTTTGACTAAACTTGCAAAATAACCCAAACCACAAAGACTAAAATGACATTTAACTCTAATATAAACAAGGGTTTTGTTTGTGTTGTGAAGCCTATAGTTTGTGTTAGAACACTTTAGTTATATAACAACTTGGTCTCTTTAGTTATGTGTGGTTGTTAATATAAATCAAGCTTTTTTATTAAGAAGCTGAAATCTGGTATTTTGCACAACTATCCTTTATCATCATTTTATTACTATATGTGTTTTGAATCACTCATTTATTCTAAGTAGGGACAATCCTTATAAAAAATTGACTGAAGTTATGAGTCAATGGCTCTTCAAGTATTAATCAAACTTGTCATAGCCGAGCCCTTATCTGCACCGAAGCTCGAAAGGCCAAGGCAAAGCTTCATTCGGCCGAACATAATGTCTAGTCACATCTTGAGCATTGGTGAACCCATGAATTATTTTCTAATGGTGCGAACAAGGGTTTTAACCAAATTTTCAAGGGGTGCGATCGGGATTTTATCCTGTAAAATCTGGCCCACCGAGCCCTCTACCTAGGTCCGCACCTGATCTTGAGCAAACCACTTCTTCATCAGGCCGTAGTTTCGGGTTAGTCTTTCACTCAGGTCACCCATCATCCGAACAGGTCGAGACAATAAGGTAACCAAGACACTAACACTTTATGCGGGACCAACCCTCCCCCATTGATAGCCGAATAAATGTTTAGGTGACAAATAGCATAGCGAGATTACATTATGCTAGACTCGGGGACATGTAGATGGTAATCTAATATGGGCTACATTCAATGGGCTTAGGTCTATCCATAATTGGCCCATTTGTATCGGGCTCATTCACTTCTCTAATCCTTAGTTTCCTATATAAAAAAATATAAACCCATTTTTTGTTAAGTGTTCCTCCAACCTTCCTAAATTACAAGTATGTGGTCCATTAGCAAAGACAAAACTTTTAAACAGTTTGGAATCGGGAGATTTTGGATTCAAGTCTCACAGACGACAGAAATTAAAAAGAAATTTGTCGTTAAAAGAAAAATAGCTCTCCATCCCTCCTTATCACTTAAAATGTTTTATCTATTCCCTCACACATGAGTTTATATGCATATAAAAGTTAGATCTATAGTTTATACCAAACCCGTGAGTGTTTAGCATATCGATCCCCTCGTATTATTATTTCTATATTAATTACCAAAATGAACTTCCATTGCAAAGTTACTATTCGATTTGTAGGCTAATTCCATTTAATTGCATAGACTAATTGGTAGATGTTACATGGCATCCACTATCCAATTTTTTTTCTTTGGTATAATTTCACAAGTTCTATATAGAGCTTTTATTGCAACGATATGTTTTAGTTTTTCCTCCTTAGACTAATAGCAAAAATACAAAATAACCTTTATGGCTTAGTTTTAAATTAATAATCTCTGTACTTTATAAATTTATTTATTTATATATTATTATTATTATTAATTCAAACCCGTATGAATAATAGTTGCTTTTGATAAATTTTATTTTTATCCACTTTCGATGTAAGTTTGTCTAAAATGAAGTTGCGCGTGACAATGTACAAGTCATCTGAGAATGATCACATCGAAGAACAAGTTACTAAAGCTATTTAGTTTTTTTATTTCCTTTTTTTATGTGGCGTTTGTTACTGTTTCAACTTAGTTATTCTTTTTTTACGATAACGTTTTATGTTTTGGTCTAAACTTAATGACTTAACACGCCATAACGTGCGTGCGTGGTTTAACGTTTTTACGTCTAATTTTTGTTTGGTTTAACGGTCCACCGCAAAGCCTGTGCTCTAAAAAGCAAAAACCACTTGTTATTCACGTGCTAAAAAATTACAAGTACGTGCATTGTTTATACAAATACTAAACTATGATTAACAACTTTAATACAAGAAACCTTAGTTTAAGCAACTTTAATTTAGGAAAATATGAATTAGACAACTTCCTTAATTCATCTTTTTTCTTTCTAACTGTTTAACCGGTATATGGCAACCTGTCAAGCATACCACTCAAATTAAGGTTTTTAACTTAATAACAAGGAAACCAAATGGTGCACAAACCGGTTAATTTTAATAACCGGTTCGGTTAACCGGTTATACCGGTTAATTTGACTTTTTGACTTTAACCGGTTATTACTTTAACTGGTAATTTTTTTAACTGGTCTGGTTAATTATTTTAACCGGTTTGGTTAATTAACTGGTTATTTCGGTTATTAACCGGTCATTTTGGATTTTTTTTTGAATTTTTCAGTTATTTTTTCGGTTAACCGGTCTATCGGTTAAAAATTGGTTAAAAAAAGTTCCAATAGTAAATACTTATAACTGGTTACTAACCTAGGATAAAAATAACCACTAACCGGTTATTCCTAATGTCACACCCCGACCCGCAGCGGAATAGAAGTTGGGGCATGATTGGGTTATCACCAAAGCTCATGATATTTACTAACAAGTTTCATATTTATTAAATTCAAATTAAAATTCAAATATCCAACAAAATTTCATACAAACACAAATAATAATCTAAATGCTTGTTCCAGCGAAATAACTTGATTATTCTTCTAGGCCATCCTAGGTGTTTCTTTCCTCAACTTGATCACCGTATCATGCGTAAAACAGAGGAAATTTTGGGTCAACAAAAGTTGGCGAGTGAACCTTGATAAAACATTTAAGTAAATCAATTTTATCGTTGTTTAAATAAGATTGTGCATAATCACATGTGAACAAATGTATAATGTAACAAATCACAAACCACATTGAATGAATATATGACATGAATGATGATGTGTCTGAGATCAAGGCTCAATCGAACGGAGCCGATCTAATGAGGCACCTGATGCTCAACCCGTATCCCACGAGGAACTGATGGGTCTAATGAAATGAGTGCACTGAAATGATAAAATGTATCCACATATAAACCACACTACAAACAATACACATTTGATCACGAAATGATATTAGCACAAGTGTTAAATAAAATAAAGAAATGATATGACACATGATACACCCCAAAACGTGATTAAAATGGGGAATTTGTAGAGATTCACTCACATTGGGTGCGTATTCTTGAGTGGTAATGAGAGCGCACGAGTTACGAATTTAACCGATGAAGACGTACTAACCTATAATAATAACGTGATAACTCGGTAAATAAACTTTTATTTAGGTTATAATCTTTTGTTTAGGTTTTTGTGAGTTTTAATGATATATTAACCCTTGAAAAAATATATATTTTTAATTGATTTAAATTAATAAGCCAAAATAAAGTAAACATTAAAGCAAAATAAGAATAAAATAAAAGAAAAGAAAATAATATATTAAAAGAATCTGTCAGACTGACAGGCTTGTCAGTCAACCGGTTTATTCGATTTTAAGTATGCGTTGGTGAGGCTCGAACTCGTGACCTCTCGGTTGCGTGCACGCAGCTCTTCCAACTGAGCTACGTGTCTAACCTGAAAGAATATGGATTTTAGTTATACTTATACATATTTAAGGTAATTAAATTTAAAAAGGTTTATACTGGTTTGAACCGGACGCTTACAACCAGTCTCGAACCTGCGACTTTTGTTATGATTTGCACCCAGCCCATCCAACTGGGCTGGGTGTCTAACCCAGAAATATAACAAATTGTATTACATAAAAACACATACTGGACTTCATCTTCTTCCTTGAACGAACCAGAATACGATCTCAATTTTAATTTCAATTTGAATTCGGTTATTATACTGAAGTGCTTAGCATATGTATATAAAAGAAGAATAAAGTGCAGGAAACCGTTACCGGTTAGCAGGGATCTTCTGGCGAGTCGAATCCGGTGACGGACTGGGACTGCTGGTGAACGGGGGGGGGGGGGGGGGGGTTCCGACGGCTTGGTGGTTCTCCGGTTGAACAAAACTTTCCGACAACTGGGATTTTAGAGAGGAAACAGAAGAAATGAGCGAGTTTTGGCTGAGGGAATCGACTAGTATTTATAGGATTGTTTTGAGGCTCGGTTGCCATGATCTCGAGTTGATTGCCAGCGATCAATCAAAGGAATTTACCAAAATAAAGGCTAGGACAGCTGTGACCGCGTAGATTTCCGAGATTTCCGGCGAGGGGGAATCCGGAGGTGTTGCAGGTTCCTCTTAGCGTGGATATATAAGGAAAAAGATTCTAAACATAGTACCATTAGTGTGTGCAGCGTAGTGGTGTAGGTGGTGTGTGTTTTACCTGGGGAACCCGGGTTTGATTCCGGTTCCACCTATCTCTTTTAATTATTTTTTTATTAAACCTTCTTTAATTATTTACTAATTATTAATATTTATTATTTAGTTATATTATCTTATTTTAAACATAGATTATTATTATTATATATGTATTATTGTAAACAAACAAAATAATAACACGACGTAATATAAAATATACTTCGATTGATAAATTGGGGCGTGTTTTCGAAACCCGATTTACACAAATGTTACACCTAAATCGGTTATTAACCGGTTACGGTTTGGTTAATAACCGGTTATGGTTAATTAACTGGTTATTTTGTGCACCTCTAAACAAATATGGGTTCTCTTCAAAGAACCCGGCCGAACCCTTGTTCTTCTTATCACCAACTTGAGCCCAAGCCCAAATCCCTCACAAACCCAACAAAAGGTACAATCTTGTCAAACTACAAGAATCCCCTGGCCCTATACTACGTCAAAGATTACATAAGGCAATAGTCCAACCCATATTCTCAACAATATCCTTATCATTTGTGACTAGTTTTAAAATAAGTTGTCAAATTATTATAGAAAAAAGTTTAATTAGTTTTATATAAAATCATTGTAAAATCTTGAGCTCAATATTAAAAATGTTATTCCAACTGTTTATATTATTATTGATTGTTGATTAATATTGCTAAGGGCTGTAATTTATTAGTTGCTAAATCAATCAAAATAAAATTTGAACTGTTAATATTTAAATCATTAAGTAGTTGTTAAATCAATAAAAATAAACTTTGAACTGCCAATATACTTAAATCATTAAATAGCACATAGAAACATGGTTACAACTAATGGCGGATTTAGCATACTCTAAGGGGTATTCCTTACTATCTCTCAAATTTCTTAGCGAATTACGTTTTTAGTGTAAAATTTAGACTCAAACAAAAAAAACAGTGTGGTATCACTCAACTTTTCTTCTAAATCTATCTTACAAGAAAAATAAAACACAACCATTAATATTAAAAAAATACCGTCAATTCACGGTAAAATTAATAGAACATTATATATGATAAGGTAAGAGATCATGTATAAGAGAAAAATTTTGTATGAAGTGTAGGAGACAATCATGATCACACATTTGTTTTTCTTAATTTAAGAAAGGAAAGGGTATGATGGTCTTTTCTCCTTTTAACTAGTTTCCACCTTGATTTTCAAACGGCTATAACTTTTTCATACGTTAATATTTTTTTAAAAAAAATTACACTGTATCAACAACCATTTCATTCTCTTTAATTCGAGCAGCCTATTGCTATAATATTCTTAAAAATAATTTATAGGACTTTAAATACCCATTACGTGATTACGAGATTTTGAATACCTAGTACCCATTACGTGATTTTTGAATACTCGTTACATGATTACACGTTCAACATAAATCATTACGCAATCATTGTAAACTCATTACGTGATTACACATTTAATATGATTTGTTATAACTGATGTTAATACAATTATGCTTATTACATGATTACACATTCAATAATAAGAACTTGATTGTTTATGTTTTATTACGTGGTTAAATCTCTAATATATGACATTATGTTGCTATTATAGGTTGGTTTGGCTATTGTTTTGTATATAATTTATCCTTAATACGTGATTATACCTTAAATATTAGGTATTCCATATGAAATATTATGTATTACGTTACCTAATTACCCAGTATAGTTTCACATAAATACTATAATGAAATCATGTAATCACGAAATGCATATTTAAAATCACGTAGTCATGTAATTTACATAGTCAACTATTGGTACGTACTTACGTAATCACTTAGCATGGTTTCACATAAAATACTACAATGAAATCAAGTAATCACGTAATGGGTATTCAAAATCACGTAGTCACTTACTGGGTATTCAAAATCACGTAATCACGTAATAGGGTTTCAAAATCCTTCAAGGTGTAATTTTTATAAAAAATATTAACGTATGAAAAAGTTATAGCCATTTGAAAATCAAGTGAGAAATGGGTTTATGAGTTAACAATATTGGATTTTCCTATTTTACTTTTTCTCCCACTTGTTCCCTTGTTTTTTGTTATGTGAATCTATATTTGGGGATCACTTAATCTCAACCATTGATCTTGCAAATCAAGGGTCAAACTTGTCTCCTACACCTGGTACAATTTTTTCCTCTTGTAGAATAACATATCTCTATATGATAAAACACTTACAATTAATATTATAAAAATCAATCTAATTAAGGTATTGAGTAAACTGCTATTTTGGTCCCTGAGGTTTAAGCAGTTTTGCCATTTTAGTTCAAATCTCAAATCTTTTGCATCCGGGTCCCTGTGGTTTTAGTTTTATTGTCATTTTGGTCCAAAAGTGATATTTGTCTTCTAAAATCCTATTGTTTTTGTAACATCCGTAAAAAACGGATTTACCAAACCCGCTCCGTTTATCAACCGAACAGTCAGTCAAAAATTTCGTTGCGAATTAAATGCCCAAAATATTTTTAAACGATACGTAATCGATTATTATACGGGAATATATATTTAGTTTTTGAAAAACTGTTGAAAATCGCAAAATAAAAATAAAAGTACTCTGCCGGGTTTCGAACCCGGGTCTGTACCGATCCGGAAACATGTCTTAACACACACACACAAACCACTGCGCCACTTGTTCTGTTTGGTAAATATTGAAATCATTTAATTCATAAAGTGACGTTACGAATTCAAAACGGCGCCCAATAGTTCAGTCGTCGGAATCCCGGTAATCTCGCGAACTTTTAACAACACTTTCAGTTATAACGTAAACTAGTATTAAGACATCGGTTATAACCGATGTTTGAAGTCCGCGACCAAACCATAACCGCCGGAGAATTTTAAATCAACGAATACAGTCGGAAATCAGACCAAATACATCTCGATTTTTTCCTATAAATTCACCCTCAACCCATTGCAAACCTTTTCGCTCAAAACCACACCTTTTCTCGGCGTAATTCCACTCGCCGGAATTTCTCTGCTCATCGCCGGAAAACCGGTTTTCTCATTTCTGAACCTCACTGAGCCTCTGAGCTTATACCGGAGTTACCCACACCCTTTGTAAGCTTCCTGGAGACTCGCTGCTACAAGGAACGCGTCGCCGGAGGTGATTGCTGTCGCCGGAGTTTCTGCCGGAAAACAGAGGAAAACGAGTCGGTATATCTCACGCTTATTTTTCCTTCTTTATACGACTATCTTATCAGTAATTAACCTAAAACGTTAAAGGAACCTGATTTAATCTTTGAACCGGACGATTTCCGATTCTGGTTATAACTGGATGAAGAAGACGATGACCGCTATAACGTATAAGTATAATATAAATCAAGAAATTACTCGGGTTAGACACACAGTCCAGCGGTGGACTGTGTGCACAATAAACACAAACGTCTCGAGTTCGAATCCGGTTTCACACACGTCGCCTTAATAAAAATCATTTTTTTTGGTAAACTGAACCGGAGTCGCCACAGATATATGTTAAGTATATTAATAATCGGAATAATAACCAAGTTAGACACTCAGTCCAGCGGTGGACTGTGTGTATGTTTAATCGCACGTCACAAGTTCGAGTCCGGTCTCCTGCATCGACCCGGACAATTATTAACTTTTTAAATAAAGTCAGAAATGAAAGCAAATAATTTGTATTTAAGTATAATAAAAGTTGAAATATATAACATGTTAAACACACAGTCCAGCGGTGGACTGTGTGTTAGTTTAAGCCACAGGTCCCGGGTTCGAGACCTGTGGAGCGCACCGGTTTTCGGGATTTAAACTGTTTTTTTAAAATAAAATGAATTTCGGTTTAAACTAATTAATATATATATATAATTAAAATCAGATATATAACGGGTTAGACACGTAGCTCAGTTGGTAGAGCTGCGTGCACGCGTACGGGAGGTCTCGGGTTCGAGCCTCACTCTGCGCACAACAATATGCCTTCGAACCGGTCAACGGTCAGTCAAAGTCAACGGTCAAAGTCAACTGTAGCAAAAATCAAATATTTTTTTATTATTTTTATTTAATTATTTTAATTAAAAATCAATTAAAAATACTTAAAAATAACATTTTTAAGGTTAGAAAATAGCCTCAAACTCATAAAAATACTCCCAACAAACCTATTAAAATAGATTAATAAAATCCGTTTACTTACCAAACCATAATGCGATTTATCTAGGTTAAATCTCACTCGTGGTTAAAACCACTTCGCGTGCATTCAACGTCATCAACCGAACGCACCCACTGTGAGTGAATCTTACAACTCCCCCTTTTAAATTACACGTTTTGGGGTGTGTCATGTGTTATGAAAATAATTAATTTATTTATTTAAACTTGTGCCATACCACATCATGACCTAAACTTAGATTGTTTATATTGTTGTGTTTTACTTATTTCCTTATGCCAAAACATATGAAACTCATTCATTAAGCCCATCAGTTCCTCGTAGGAGACGAGTTGAACAACGCGTGCTTCAAATCAAATTCATTATTGTTCATGTGTGTATCATTGAGCTTATATTGGTTGTAGTTGTGTCATTCATATTATCATGTTATGCAATTCATTCATTAGGCCCCTCAGTTCCTCTTGAGAGACGAGTTGAGCATCGCGTGCCTCTAAATATTCCATTATTGTTCATGTGTGTTTCATTTAATATCTCATGATTGTTGTTTAAGTTTACATCTATTTTTACTCATGTTTGGTTGTGCACATATTTCATAATCAATTTAAATAAATTTGTTCAAATGTTTTCCATAGGATTCACTCGCCAACATTATGTTGATCCAAAAAAAACCTTTTACACATGATACAGGTGAACAGGTTGAAGCAAGGAAAACATAGGATATGCCTTAGAAGAGAACAAAGAAGTTTAGATTGTTAGTTAGATCATGTTGTAACATTTATTGTAAATTTCTATTTAATTTGTATTAATGAATATGAAACGCTTAATAAATGTCATGAGCTTTGATGATAACCCAATCATGCCCCGATCACCTTTTCCGCTGCGGGTCGGGGTTGTGACAGTTTTGTCCTATTCTTCAGTGGTAAAATGGTCATTTTAAGCATTGATATATATTATATATATAAATAAACCTCAAACTCTGCTTAAAATGACCATTTTACCCTGAGGAAAAGGACAATATAGCAGGATTTTAGAAATATCATTTTTAGACAAAAATGACAATAAAACTGAAACCACATGCAACCAAATGCAAAAGGTTTGAGATTTGGAATTAAGTGGCAAAACTGTCCAAACCTCAGGGACCAAAATGGCAATTTACTCTAAGGTATTTATATACTATTAATTTCATTAGGTTTAGCATCAATGTATTGTACTATGTGTTAATATGGTGTTTCATGCATTGTTTTGTTGCAAATTGTGTTGTTTTATCTGTAAATTATTATTATTTATAATAATCTAATTAATTTAGCCAAAATATGTTGTGATTTTAGTACATTCATGTAGTATAATTTACATAATATAAATTAGCAACAAGTTAAGGCATTGAGGTGTTGTACCTTATATTTTGGGGTTTTTCAAAAAAAAAAGCTATTTCACTTTAAACCCAAAACTACTTGATTTTGTAGTTTTAACGCAAACGTTTTTTAGTTTTCCAATTTAACCTCACAATTTTTTTGCTTTCAACTTTGATCCAGTGCTTTTTATATTTTGAAAAAATTTTCGTTTTACGTTTAGTTCTAAATTTTGTAATTTAACACGGCAAAATGTGTATGTGTGGTTCAACAATTTTACGTTTTGTTATACACTTACTTCTAAATTTTGCGAGTTAACATGACATAACATACGTGTGTGGTTCAGTGTATTTACATCGTCTATTTTCCCGTTTAGTTATTATTTTCTATATTTTATATGTCGGTCTAATTTCTCCGCGTTAAGATGCCGAAATTTCAATGTTGGTGGTCGTTGGCTATAGTGTGACATTGGTGCTATTTTATCATGGTTTTACGCCCCCGCCGCAACACGGGGGGCTTATATTTATATGGATACAAGCCATGTAACGAAGAAATTATGATACCATTAATTGTATCGGGCTTATATGGTGAATTACTTATTTGTATAAGATAGTAATACAAACTTAACCGACAACACTTTGTAAATGTGAATCTGATCAACAACATGCCAATTTCGTTAGCCGCAGCGCAACGCGCGCATGTCAATCTTCTAGTTGTATATAATTTAGTTAGTTTTGCATATAAAAGCCAAGAGTTGTTAAAGATATAAAGATGTAAACAGGAAAAGCATTTTTCTTCGCATATGTAATGACGAAAAAACAAATGAAAACCGTTGTGGAGTTACAATCATTCATTTCGTGATACGACTCTACGGCTCAATTGTTTTTGGTGGTAAGCTTTAGTTAAATGTCATGTCTTCTAAAAATACGAGGGATAAGAAATATTTGTTCTAAAATATTATTAATATTATGGGTTTCGGACGCATTGGTTGAAATCGACGAGTGACAAAAAAAATCTTCACACAAATAAGGGGTTGTTGGGCAACTTCTGAGCAGTTAAATGTTGAACTAGTAAGATGTTTAAACCATTAAATGCTGAATTAGTAAGAATACTGAACCATTAAGAGCTAGTATAATGCTTCACCGTTTAGACATTTAATGTCTGACCAATTCAGATTAGAGATCTTAATCATTCAGACTCAGTATAATGCTTAATCATTCAGAGACAAATGTCTAAACCGTTCAGACATCTGCTCACGAAACAAAAAGTCTGAACCATTAAGTGTTGAACCAGTAAGATGTCTGAATCATTAAGAGTCTCGTTAATAGGTAAACAAACAACCCCTAACTAAATAAAAGAGCCATTAAAACATTTAATATCTTTTGGTACGATGTTAAACTTCTAAAGCTTTTTTCTTTAATTTTTGCTTAAGAAACAATGAGCATGATTATGAAAAGGCATTTGTGGTGTCACACGTTGTTAAAGCATTTATAATGTAGGATAATCGAAATGACCTTTTGTGTGGATTCATGTTGTTATACATGTGGCTATAAAGTTTAGTAAAGACAAGTCACCACTATCCACGAGCTTCTTATTAGGTGAAGAATCCTATACTTAACAAGTGATTAAGTGTAATGTATATTGTTTAAACATCTTATATGATTTGTCTATCTGTATCATAATCATATAAGCCGAAATTTGAACTAAAGTGAATTCGATTTTAGGTTTATTCGAATCAGGTTTATATTTGAACCGAAACTTTAATTCAAATTCAATTAAACTGGAATTTAGGCATCTTAAACTAAACCGTTACACATAACTTATACATAGTTTTTTTATCTTTATTCAAATGAAGTAGGTTTTTTTGACAAACGCCGCGTTGTGGCGAAATTCTTTTGTTATTTACTCTGTGTTTACATATGTTTTGATATCACTACAAGCGTGTTGCGTATGAAACCGTTGATTAGAATAAAAAAAATACAGAAAAAAAACACTAAAAGATAACCGAAAAAATCAAATAAAAAAGTTGTATGGCAATGATATTGTTCGTATGAAACCTCTGGTCAGAGATTAGCAAATGGTACTGGTTACCAGTAATAAATTTCCCAAACCAAAAGATCTTAAGTACCAATTCGAGCTGACTTTTGGTGTTCCTGGTACTGGTTTGCTACCGGTTTTTACCTTCATATACTGGTACCGTAACCGGTATTTTCGGTTCCAGTACCGATTCGGTATCAGTTGGCACTGGGCTCATCCCACCCCTGAAACTAAAAAAGGAAATCATGAAGAAAATCAACAAAAAAAGTTGCACGATACTGTTGTAGTTCGTACGTTACCCGTGATCAGGGATGAGCAAACGGTGCCGGGTGGCCGTACCGAATTTCCCGAAGTAAAAAATTTTCAAAATCATTTCGGTACCAACTTTTGGCGTTTTCTGTAATAGGCTGATGCCGGTTTTAACCGACAACGAACGTGACCATACCGGTATTTTTTATAACAATATCGATGGACAACAAGCTTATCCAATTTAAAAAGTAAAGAAAATAATTTAGTATTGTTATTATTATTATAATATTAAAATAATAGAAGTATTAAAAAACTATAATATATAATTATAATATCTAAAACACCAAATTTCCCGAACTAAAAATTTTCAATATCAATCCTGTACTGACTTTTGATGTTTTCTGTACCAGTCTTGTGCCGATTTTTACATTCATATACCGAGACCGAACAGGATCGTACCGGTATTTTGATAAAAGATGGATAAATGAAAAAGATTGCTACATGGCAAGCTTTGAATGGAGAAGATACTATTCATCAATATTCACATGGTTCTCTTTTTAATATATAGGATAATCATGGAATATGTTAAATTATTAAATTTTCAAGTAACCCTATTCAAATAACCAAGATTTTAATTCAATGTATACCCCTATGATAATCATACAAATTTTTCATGAAAAATAATATAAGCATGTCATAACATGTACTCATATACCGCTTATTCACAATATAGATTACAAGAGTTTTGCAAAATGTCTCTCCGCTTAGAGAGCATGTAACAAGGAAGATTATAACATATAGCGTGACATAATAACACAATATAAAAATGATAAATGAAATATGTCCTGGTGCTTACATCAAAAACCAATTCACGTATTTCTCAATCGGTAGTTGGAATTTGTATAAATCAAAGAGGTCTTCTTCCAACATACTCCACTAGTGTATATGTCGATAAAAGATGTCGTACATTACTCGAAATGTTATTAAAGAAGAAAGTGAGTGTAACATAACATGTATGGTATCGTCCCACGCTACAGTTGGCGTCCCGTCGTATTGGTGTTTTATAACACACACCCTTATATCCACCAGCATCACACCGTTTTGCTAAAAAAAACAACGTAAACATTTTATTTGACTAATTACTACCATAATATATGAACAAACTAGCATCATGATTATCATATATGCGTGTAATATTAGGGTATGATGGAATTTTGTAAGATAAGTTTGAACACTTGGTCTATCAACTTAGGCTTATAAGGTGTGTGTAAGCTAACCGTTCTAAAAAAACCACCTTCAAAGAAACCCCACTACAAACAAGTATCTTAACATTTTGTTCCAATTCGTTATCTAAACCTAAGAGGCTAACACAATATAACAAATTAAAGAGCAATGAGCCAAATACCAATTGGTAGCATGAAGTGAGTAGGGGTGTTTAAGATCGGATTATCTGAAAACCGGATATCCGAAAATTTCGGATGGTGAATATTGATATCCGTATCCGAAATTTCGGATATCTACGGGTTCAGATAACCATACGGATATCCGAATTTATAAAAAAGTAAAAAAAATCCGTTTCGTGCATCTATTAAAACTAGACTTATATTCGATTTTCCAAATTTCCAACATTGAAAACTAAAAACATTCATAAATTCACATTCGAATCCGATTATTTACTATTTTCAAACTAGATATAATGCTTATATACTATATATATTTATATAAAAAAATAATTTTCGGATATCGGATAATCGGATTATCCGAAATATTTGAAATTCATATCCAAATCCGAAAATTCGGATTATCGGTTATCGGATATCCGAAGTTTTAGATATTTTAGATACGGGTTCTCGGATATTTCGGATTCGATTTCGGATACGGATTTCTTTTAACACCCCTACATATAAGATCGATAGAAGTGTTTGAACTTTGATCAGAAAGAGAATGAGTGTAATGTAGGTTAGTAGGTGGATGTATAAATGGTATTCAATGACTATAGGCAAAAAAGGGTATTGAAATGACTATGATGCATTAAACTTAGATCAAGATATTTTAAAAGTCAAAATGAGCCTATAATATGAAAATGCAGATATATAAACACTAGTTTATAAAAACAAGATAAAAATATAAGATTTATCTTAACTTTATATGTATTTTACCATGCAAATTGTCCCTACAATATGAAAATGCAGAGATCCGCTAGGCTCGAAAAGAGGCAATAGTTTGTCGTGTTTTGTTTATCATGGTGGCATGCAATAGTTCAATGTATATTCATGTGATATAATTGATTACGGGGATAGAACAGAAAAGGCACATGCTATGATGATCATATTCAAGATGCTCACAAACGAGAGAACAATTATATATGCTCTCCTTTTTACTTTAAAGCTTCACAAAGAAAAAAAACATAAATACTATATAAATTAATGCAAATACTATATAAATTAATTTATTTAATAAGAACGTTTGTTTCTACTCATTAACCGATAACTTTTTTTTTGAAAGGAAACAATTTATACACACCACTGACCCATAATAGGGTTGGGAACAAACAACGGACTACATTACAATGAAATTGCACCAATATTCCTAACTAATCGATCTAGACAAAGTCCTATTTTTATCCCATAGATAACCTATCAATTTTATGTTTTGAATGACCTTACCCACGTTAACCGACACATTGAAGAACCTTAACTCGTTACTTGACTTCCAAATACACCAACACGTCAACATAATAATGCCTTTAACAACCAGTTTTTTATGTTTTCCTTCATTTAAATGTTCGTGGAACTCGATGAAATCTTTAGCTGAAAAACGCGTAAATCGGACTTACGTTCTACCACTTGCTAATATCAAAACCAATTTTCGATTAGGGTAAATGATTTTTAATAATCTTACCTTTCATCTATTGGTTGAGGTTAATCCTATATTTCAAACTAAGAAAATCGTTAAAGGAAAATACATATAAAGTTAGGACTAACTAGATTGTAATAAGAGTAAATTGTCATTTTGGTCCCTGAGGTTTGGGCAGTTTTGCCACTTTAGTCCAAATCTCAAATCTTTTGCATCTGGGCCCCTGTGGTTTCACTTTTATTGCCATTTTGGTCCAAAAGTGATATTTTTCTTCTATAATCCTATTATTTTGTCCTTTTTCTTATAGGCAAAATGGTCATTTTAAACATTAATTATGCAGAGTTTGAGGTTTATATATACTAATGCTTAAAATGATCATTTTTCCCTTGAGTAAAAGGACAAAATAGTAAGAATTTAGAAGATAAATATCATTTTTGGACCAAAATGGCAATAAAAGTGAAACCACACAGACCCAGATGCAAAAGGTTTGAGATTTGGACTAAAGTGGCAAAACTGCCCAAACCTCAGGACCAAAATCGCAATTTACTCTTTTAATAAGCTCAACCTGGTATGTCACATCATAAAAAACTAACTGGATTAACATTTAGCTAATTTAAACCGTTGAAGAAAAATACATATAAAGTTAGGACTTTTTTTTAAAAAGAATTAATTGAAATTAATCTTAATTAATTGTTAAAAATTAGGGTTATTAAAATATAATAACCCTTTGAGTAAATTGCACAAAACATCCTTAATGTTTCCTCAAACTTGCAGGTTCCAGCCTTAATGTTTAAAAGTTGCTAAAAACAGCCTTTAAGTTTATTTTTGTTGCGGGTTCAATCCTTTACAGCTAACCACGTTATTTTCTTCAGTTAAGTTCCCTCACATGCATAACATGTGAGGGTATATTCGTCATTTTGGTTGATCATGTGAGGGAACTTAACTGAAGAAAATAACGTGGTTAGCTGTAAAGGATTGAACCCGCAACAAAAATAAACTTAAAGGTTGTTTTTAGCAACTTTTAAACATTAAGGCTGGAACCTGTAAGTTTGAGAAAACATAAAGGATGTTTTGTTCAATTTACTCTAACACTTTTGATTATTGGTTAGCTGATTATTAAGTGAAGCTATAAAAGTTTTGAGTATAATTTTATATAGTAATTAGTTTTCTTTTCTGGCAAAGACTATGGAAAACATCTTATCCCTGCCATTTTACTGTTAATATTGTCAGACATGTATGATATACCGGACCCATTAACAATTTGACAACTGTTCCTTGGAGACTTACCCATATTCTTTGACCTTTTGACCATTGCCTCACTTTCTACTATTGTTTACACTCTTGAATTAGAAAAAGAGATGGAACAAATTTAACACTTATAATTAGAGGTGTACAAAAAAACTGATTATTCAACTGAAACCGAAAAAAACTAAAAACCAGTTATTTTTAAAACCGGTTTTTTGTAACTGGTTCGGTTATTAACCGGTTTAACCGGTTATTAATCGGTTGCATAATTTGGTTGCCGGTTCGGTTTAGAAACCGGTTATAAAAAAAAACCAGTTGTACAACTGGTTAAACGTAAAACCGGAAAAAACCGGTTATTACAAAAACCGGTTACAATAAAAAACCGGTTAACCGGTTACATTTATTAAAAAACCGGTTATGAAAACCAGTTAACATGTAACGGATAATAAAAAACCGGTTAAAACCGGTTATTTGTGCCCAGATCAGAAAAACGGTCATATGACCGTTAGGACCTCAAAGTAGCCTTTTTTTTGTTTTTTGGGCCTAAAATGCAGCTCCAAAGTAGTATAAAAGGGTGGTGGGTGTTTTGGTTCAATCACACCATTCTCTAATCTCCTAAATCTCTTAAAAACGCTCACTTACGCTCACTTTCTTGTTCGGTAACTCTTACAAAAAGCATGGCAAGCTCTAGTGCTCATGATTCGGTCAATGTTGGCGAGTCTACAACCGAAACGGTTGTTCGTGTACTTCCAACGAATCGAAACCCCGAAGTTTGGTCACATTTCGATTTGTGCGAGATGGCGAACGGGACGAAAAAAACTCGTTGTCATCATTGTAATGGTTTTTACGCCGTAGGGGCAAACACCACCTTGAGACAACACGTTGAAAAACCATTTTGCAAGTCGTTGAAACAACACACACTAGTGGTCAAGCTTCAATGGGGAGTGAAGGCGCTAGCTTGTTCCCGTACAATTTGGATGTGACTAGAGTTGAATTACAAAAAACGGTAAAGGAAATATATGGTTTAAAAAAGAAAAAAAAATAAAAATATGTTATTAAAAGTAAATATAATAATAAACTATTATAATATATTATATAAAATAATTACGAAGTTTGTAATCCAAGAAACTTTGCCGTTCAACCATTTCGACAACCAACGATACACAAAGATGGTTCAAAGAACTCTCCAACCACGATATACCCATGTAAGTCGTGCTACTCTTAGAAGAGATTGTTTAAGATTGTGGAAAAATGCTAAACAAGAATTAATCTCTTATTTTGAAAAATTAGAAACCGGTGTTAACTTGACTAGCGACGTTTGATCCACACTGCACGGTTCACCCGACGCGTATATTTGTGTCACCGCCCATTGGATTGAACCGGCGACGTGGCAAATGATGAAACGTACGATTTTGTTTAAACTATTTGATTACATCCACACCGGTGAATCTATATATAAAGCAATCGACAAATGCATTAAAACGTACAAATTGGAAAACAATATTTTTTCAATAGCTTTTGATAACGTCTCAAACAATACGCTTTCGGTAACGCATTTAAAATTAAAGTACAATCCAATTTGTGAGGGTATTTTTCCATAGTCGTTGTGTCGCACACATCATAAATTTAGCCGTTCAAGATGGCTTGAAGGTTATTGAAACTCAAAAAGAAGCTTTCAAAAAAATGTTACGTCATATATATGGTCACACGCATAGACATTCAAAATATATTAAAATGTGTAAGGAAACGCGTCGATTATGCTTAGGACCCAATCGGGACGTCGCTCATTGATGGAACTCGACTTGCACCATGTTTGAAAATGCAATTTTGCAAAAGGAAAGTTTAATATCATTTCATAAACTTTTGTCGAGTCGTGGAAAGGTTTCGTCTTACCACCAATCGAATTGGGGTCTTATTGAAACGGTTACACAATTGCTTCAAGTTTTCAAAACGTCAACAAAGACTTTATCGGGAGTTTACTATCCAACTAGTTCATTGGTACTTCACAATTTGTTTAAAATGTGTAGGAAATTAAACGAGTTGTCGGGGAGGGGTAGACCATATTGTGATATGGTAGCTACGATGAAGGAAAAACTAAGAAAATATTTTAAAGAACTACCCGCGGTTTTCACTTGTGCCGCAGCTTTAAACCCTTGCTTTAATATTTTTGGAACCGGGTCTTTGATTTTAAAAATTACAAACGAGTTGGATTTAAACACCGATGACGAACAAAACTTTAGCGAAGCCGCAAAAATTCGTTTTAACGAACAACTTTCAAAAATGTTTGATGTTTATGTAACAAAATATGGTCAAACCTCGTCACACATTCACGATTCAATGAGAAATGCCGCTTTCGGCGAAGATTTATCAAGCATCGAGGATGAAGATTTGTATGTTTATAACAATTTGTTAGATGAGTCGAGTTAAATGCAACGTGGTAACACTAGTGGTAGCGAACTCGGTCGGTATGGTGGGTCGAACTTTCTACAAACAATGACTTCACAAGAATTTAAAAATTTTGATTTGTTGGGTTGGTGGAAAGGAAAGGAAGAACAATTTCCAATCCTAGCCCCAATGTCCCGAGATTTACTAACGGTCCAAGCTTCAACCGTAGCTTCGGAAAGTGCTTTTTCTATAAGTGGTAGGGTGATTTCTATACGGAGGACAAAGCTAACACCAAAGGCGGTTGAGATGTCAATTTGCTTGAAAGACTACTTGGATGCGGCGAAGAGATGTCAACACATACGCTCACTCGAGGGAGAATTAAATTACGAAGGTGAAGTGTACGAGGACGAGGTTGTAGCCGAATTAACAACCCCAATGACCGAGGAAGAAGCCGAACTAGATGAATTTCTACGCAATAGTTCGAGTTCGGGTTCGGGCGAAGAAGATTAAACCATGCTCATCAAGATATATTATAGTCCAACTAAAAAAAATATATTAGTGGACGCTCTTGCGGATTAATATTTTAACTTTACGTATTTCTTTTGTAACGTTTAGCGTTCGTATTTTCATTGATATGTAAGCGTTAGTTCCAAGACTTAATTGTATTATTATATTTTAACTGTTTTATATTTTAATTCTTAATATTACATATAAAAAACAACATTTCAACCTCAAAAGTGTAGGAAAACAGCAAAAACAGCAAAAAAAGCGCATTCTGTGAAAAAAACTGCATAACCGGTTTTTTTACTGGTTTTTTTTCAACCGGTTTATTAACTGGTTTTTATAACCGGTTATTTATTCAATTAAAAAACCGTTTTTTTAAAACCGATTACTAACCGGTTCTAACCGGTTAGAACCAATTATAGTTTTCGAATAAAAAAACCGGTTTATAACCGTAACCGGTTTCTCAGTAACCGGTTTGTTCAGCAAAAAAAACCGGTTCGGTTAACCGTTTTGTACACCTCTACTTATAATACCTTTAGATTACGTAGTACGGTTGCGAAGGTGGAGTAAGCGTGGAGCGTAATGTGTCTGTCACATAGGCAAAGAGAACGTGGAAGACAAAAAAACCATAGGGTGATCGGCAAGGTGGAGAGGACGTTTTATTGTAATAAAAACAACTAACCAATCAACATCCTTCAATTAAAAAAACCGTTTTTTTGTAAACCGATTACTAACCGGTTAGAACCAATTATAGTTTTCGAATAAAAAAACAGGTTTATAACCGTAACCGGTTTCTTGTTCAGCAAAAAAACCGAAACCGGTTTTCAAAAAAAACCGTTTTGTACACCTCTACTTATAATACCTTTAGATTACGTAGTACGGTTGCGAAGGTGGAGTAAGCGTGGAGCGTAATGTGTCTGTCACATAGGCAAAGAGAACGTGGAAGGCAAAAAAAAACCATAGGGTGATCGGCAAGGTGGAGAGGACGTTTTATTGTAATAAAAACAACCAACCAATCAACATCCTTCACATCCAATGTCTCTCCCCTCCCCCCCCCCCCCCGGCGCCGGAAAACGACATATGCGGGTGGTGTAGGGGTGTGGAGAGGCTTCCCCTTGTGGTCTTATACACAGTCCATATTGAATATAACTAGAGCATTATACGGTCATTCAAGGTTGATTGTGGTTCCTATGCCAAATTCTCTCCACTGAATCGATAACTATGGTTTCAGAAAATGACCAGATCAAACCAGCCGGATTGGTTGGGTCGACCGGACTGGTTTGACTTACGCTAACTGTTCCAAACAAAAAACTTTTCAAAATACAAACTATAAGCAAAATTATATAAATCTCAAACCAGCCTATCCATCTTATTGGATTCAATATTCAACAGTTAAATCAATTATCAAAGTTATAAATATTGTGATTTATAGAAATGAATATTTGGCCATTTTGTGAGATTTTATGCATAAAGAAAGATTGTTGACCATTGACCAATCTTCTTGATGTGAGAGCTATTCCCTGTCCATAAGCATATGGCAAATTATGGCCATTTTTGGGGACGCCATTATATCACCAATTTAATGGAAGATTCATTCATCAACATTTAGACCAGTGAACACCATCCCTTTCTTCAACTTTATCCAACATCTCCAATCATCACGAGTGACTCACCAAGTAACATTCAAAGGGTTTTAGCCACGAATGTTTGATTGCCTTAAAAAGTTTATGGTTATTTTAAGTAACAATTAAAAAGTAAAATAGCTCTTTTTTAACCGATAATTTTTCAATTAAAATAAAACGCTACTAATAAGGAGCTAGAGCAAAGATTACATTAACTACACATAAAACGACATACACCAAGGACAAATGTCTATAAAGGGAATCCCATGCCGTTTCATTCAACACACGTCTCAAACTGAAATATCACCTTGATTAATGTGTCCGAGCCCCACAAAACACCCTTATGAGCCCAAACAAGCATTATCTCTTAGACAAATGCTATGGATGTTTTCAGATATAATTTTGTTTGACTGTTTAAGATTCAGTTAATTACCCGTAAGCTACAAGTGTTTGTGCCTTAGACTTCCAGATAAGTAGTGTGACTTATATAACTGTAACAAGATCTTGTTAAGGTGGGTTTGATGAATGTTTCCCATACGTGAACATGTTTGTTCTAAACTGTATATAAAACACGACTAGCGTACGCATGTATATAACCTGAGCATACATAGTTACATACACATGATGTTTGGGAACCTTTATACGTGCCACCATGGCGGGACTTGTCGTACTACACCCATGGTGTAGTGGGCATTGATTGTATCGTGATGTAAGTCACGCACCAATATTAATACCCGTAACAATGTTGTCCAACCGAAATCAACTTAGTTCGTCACATTACGAAATATACTCTATTGCGAATACAACTCTGTTTTCAACAAATTTTATACCGATGCGTCGAGAAACCATAAAAGCAAATCTGATACTGATATTGATGTTGCCTGAATGACATTATTTTGGTTCGTTTCGTAAATATAAAAAAATCAACTAATTTCCTTGAAAATCACCTGTTCCAGAAATGTTTAGAAAAATAATAAACTAACTAGCAAAGAAAAGTTGTACACTGATATATATATATATACAGTTATTTAAATTAAAAGTATAATGAAAAATTTTAACACGGAATTTAAAAATACTAAAGTTAAACCAATGTTAATTTATTGCTAGAAAATAATCTCAATAAAGTAAATAATAAAAGAACCTAACACATTACAGCTTGCTATTGTGATCCCCATTGGTCCAAGTGGGCCAATTAAATTAAACAAATGTAAACCCCTTGTAGGATGTATGTTATAAGAATCTAAAGATACCATTTTGTTATTAATTAAATGTTAAAGAATGTATAAAAATACTTGTGTGAATGTGTGATGATAAACATACATAATATTGTTCTATTAGTATTTATTAAATACCCATTCAACGCAATAACGCTAGGGTCCATCTCATCAATGTATAACATATTTTCTTAATTTTTTTAGGGCAACTATATAATATAATAATTAGAAAAACTTTGAGTGACTTAGTTGAAACACTCAAGAAATCTGAATACCGTCAGGTAAAGTTTTCTTATGTTTAGTATGTAAAATTTAACGTACCACTTGTTATAGTGTGTTGGTATTTTGCTATCAATTTATATAATATAACTCCATGACGAAGTTGCAAATCGATTCACATGTTCTAACACAAAATTTAAATTTAGAATCACATATAATCATAACAAACTATATATAATTCATGACATTTACTTCATATCAGATATTAAGCCAAGAGATTTTATAGAAATAAAAAAGTAATGTGTGCTATATTTTAACACAACCCTTAACCACTTGATTGGATAAGTATATAATATGATACTTGATTCTTTCTTTTCATTGATGATCATAAAGAAAATATTCAGAAAAGATAGTGACACATAAAAAAAAACAAATTTTACAACACAAAATTCATTATAAATAAATATATTGAAAAAATAGCAAATATCATTCAACAACGTCCAGAGAAGAAATGTCATAATAATGATATGAAATCGTAATTATATCAAAGAGAATTGTATATGAGGAAGAAAAAGATATCATCCTATCTTATAATTAAAAAGATACAAGTGTTTTCTAAAATCATTTCCACACTATACATAATGTGTGTATGCACACACTTGGAGCTGTCAAATTAGAAGTGGCGTGAGAAGTATGCAAAAATGTATCCGTAGCCCATATGAAGGTAAATCAAGATGGCTAAAATGAACATGATAGCAAGCAATTTTATAAATAGCTAAACATTAAATATGACTAAAAAAGACCAAAGAAAAACCCTAATTGTTAGCTTTTTATCAAACACATCATTTTCCAAATGCAAATAACTTTTATAAATTCTATTATCCTTTTAAAATTTAACACAAAAGAAGTATTTTATTATTATATTATTTGAATAAAATTTTAAATGTCACTAGTGTGCAAAAATGCATTTGTCCCCTATAAGAAGCTAAACCAAGATAGCTAAAATGAATATGATAGCGATTTTATAAATAACTAGACGTTAGTTATGACCAAAAACGACGGAAAGAACCATATTTGTTAACTTTTTATCTAATTACATCATTTTCCAAATGCAAATAACTTTTATAAATTCTATTATCCTCTTAAAATTTACCATTAAAGAAGTATCTTATTACTATTTTTAATTTGAACAAGATTTTAGATGTCACTACAAATTGTGCAACCATCCACATTTTCTCAAAATGGACCCACCCTCTTTACACATTAATTAACAATCAATAAAAATGTTTTTATTTTGAACGGACTAACTGCTTTCCACGTGTAAACCCATCCTTTCGGAGCTATGTCTAAAGGCCGATTACTCGACCACCGCTAGAAAGCGTAGCACACCCCTGATGCGCAGAAACCCCGTGAAATAGGTAAAATTGTGCCCTCCACTTGGACTCAAACCCAGGTAAAACTCCAGGCCAAGTCTTCATCGAAATGGAAACAACCAATGCGCTGCAGTGGAGGACCCATCAATAAAAATGTTAACGAGGAGTGCGTGGAGTGTTGCCATTGTATAAACCATCATCATTACCAAAATACCAAACCAAGCACGACGTTAGAAATGCCACTTTTCCACTTTATATAAACTCCCTCTCACTCTCTCATTTCACACACATTTCAACCAACAAATTAGCCCCAAAATGGCTGCTCCTTCCTTCCTCCAACACCTCCTCCTCATTACCACCATCATCTCCGCCGTCACCACCACCACCGCCCACCGCCCCACCGCATCTCCACCCATAACTACAAAGATGCCCTCACCAAATCCATCATGTTCTTTGAAGGCCAAAGGTCCGGCAAACTCCCCCCTAACCAAAGAATCACTTGGAGAAAAAACTCCGGCCTCTCTGACGGCGCCGCCATGAAAGTAAGCCCCCCCCATTTTTTTTTCTTAAGGGTTTTTTTTTTAACGAGTTGAACAATGCAGGTAGATTTGGTAGGTGGGTACTATGATGCCGGTGACAACATTAAATTTGGGTTTCCAATGGCTTTCACAACAACAATGTTGTCATGGAGTGTGCTTGAATTTGGTGGGTTAATGAAAGGTGAGTTGGGGGATGCAAAAGAAGCGATACGCTGGGCTACCGATTATCTACTCAAAGCTACCGCACAACCGGATGTGATATATGTTCAGGTACATTGTAAAAACATAAATATTGCACAACAATATGTACATATACATTGTAAAAACATAAATATTGCACAACAATATGGAATATATGTATACAAAATCTTATTTCTCAAAGCTAGTGCACAACCGGATGTGATATATGTAAAGGTACATTGTAAAAACATAAATATTGCACAACAATATGAAACATATCTATACAGAATATTATTGTAAAAACATAAATGTTGCACAACAATATGGAATATATGTATACAGAATCTTATTATGTGGATCCTCTGATTTTGTTAAGATTCTTTTGATAAAATAACAGGTGGGTGACGCAACAAAGGACCATGCTTGCTGGGAAAGACCTGAAGATATGGACACACCAAGAACAGTTTTGAAGATTGACAGAAATACCCCTGGTACAAAAGTGGCTGGTGAGACTGCTGCTGCCCTTGCTTCTGCTTCTTTGGTTTTTAGAAAGTTTATTGCAGTTACTCCAAGCTTCTACTCAAAAGAGACATAAGGGTAAAACTGTAAATTAAACAAATACAATGTTTGTTATAGAGTAAAGTACTTTTTGAGTCCCCATGATTGGTCGTTTTAACTATTTGAGTCCAAAACTCAAACTTGTCTTGATCTGAGTCAATGTGGTTGTTTTAACTACTTGAGTCCAAAACTCAAATAAAAACAAGTTTGAGTTTTGGACTCAAATAGTTAAAACGACCAAACCACGGGGACTCAAATCAAGACAAGTTTAAGTTTTGGTCTCAAGTAGTTAAAACGACAAACACACAGGGACTCAGAAAGGACTTTACTCTTTGTTATATTACTCAAGGGTAAAAATGTAATTTCAAATATATTGATTTCAATTTTCACTTTTTACACCACAGGTGTTTGAGTTTGCTGACAAGTATAGAGGGACTTATAGCAATGGGCTCAAAAAAATTGTGTGCCCATACTATTGTTCCTATTCCGGATACGAGGTAGTTATTTAGTTAATTAATAATGTCGTTTTAAGATTGTGACATTTTGGAATATTTGGGTGATAATAATTTTGTACCTTTGATTGAAAATGAAGGATGAATTGTTGTGGGGAGCAGCTTGGTTACATAAGGCCACCAGAAGCCCAAAATATTTAAATTATATCCAAAGAAATGGTCAAAGTCTAGGTGGTGGTGAGACTGATGATAATTTTGGGTGGGACAATAAGCATGCTGGTGCCAGAATCCTTTTATCCAAGGTAAAATATTAAATAAAAAAATCTTTTTTATTTGAGTAAATTACTTTTTGAGTCTTGTGTGTTTTAGTGGTTTTAACCATTTGAGTTCAAAATCAAAAGATTTGATGCCCTGAGTCTCTAACCGTTCATTTTATAATGTTTTGAGTCCTGTGTTTTAGTGGTTTTGACCACTTAATGCATTAAACTTTTTGATTTTGGACTTAAGGTTAAAACCACTAAAACAAATGGACTCAAGAAATAATTTGCTCTTTTTATTTTTATTAGTTCATAAATGATAAATTAGTGGTTTTTCTTTATATAATCATTTTTTTGTGTTGATAATTGATAGGCATTTTTAGTGCAAAAGCTTCAATCACTCCATGACTACAAAGGTCATGCTGATAACTTCATATGTTCACTAATTCGAGGAGCACCCTTTTCTCAATCTGAGTACACCCCAGGTTCAAAAGTCTAAAATATCTTTAATTTTGTTACTAATATTATTTTAGTAAAGTAGAGGGACTAATTGGGTAACTTTTTGATTGTAGGAGGGCTATTGTTCAAAATGGATGATAGTAACATGCAATATGTAACATCTGCTTCCTTTTTACTAGTCACATATGCCAAATACTTAACCCAAGCCAAAAAGGTAGTAAACTGTGGAGGATCAATTGTCACACCAAAACGACTTCGGTTTTTTTTTTTCATTCTAATTCTAGTTTCATATATAAGCCAGAAAACTTGCTAAGTTACATCAAAACAGAAGGTAGCCGGGCAACAAGCTGCGCCGCCAATCCTTTCTGAATTGCAAACCCTAACTTTCCAAATACAAACCCTTGGGGTTGAACAATTGCTGTAGACGACCCGTTGAACCCTTGTCAAGAAGTGGATAGCTTCTGGCGCTAGGGAGCCAAAAGTATCAAAGGCAAAAGGGACAAAGACATGCGGGTTCTTTGCGCAAGCTTTAGCGTGCTTATCCACTTTCTTTGATTCTGCCTTTCTTGCCGCTTGTCCAGCTACAAACTCGTTTTCCCTTAAACCAACCAAAGGGGAAACCCCCGTGAGGTCTACACAAGCATGTTTCCCCCCAGCCCAGCCAAAGATGAGCAGATCCGCTGGTCGCAGAGTAGATCTCCCTTCCATAGGGTCCGTGAGGAAATTCACAGGGGCCTCTTTCTTAGCCGAAATCCCAGCTCTTCTTAAGATGTCCCACAAAGCATCACGCACCCAGTTGTGCCGATATTTGAACCCAGGGAGCTCTTTACAGTGAAAAAAACAAGTGGACTACTTACTAGGTGACAATCCATTAAAAATGTCGTACATGGTTGGATACGGTTCGCGATACCCACGTAGGATCCACCACCGAGGATCATCTCTACCGTCGATTTCCGCACATCCAGCGAAAATCCAATGTGGGGCGGGTTTCTCCATTATGCATTCGGAGATCCCTAACCCGAACATATTAATTGGGGCGGTTGTGGGTGGACCCGACGAGAAAGACCACTTTCCGGATGAACGGTCTGACTATTTCCAATCCGAACTGGCTACGTATATCAACGCGCCATTGGTTGGGGCGTTGTCTTTCTTGGCTCACTCGTTTGGTCAGCTTTAGTGAACTGTTGATGGTTATGGTGGCTATGAGGGTTAGTGGCAAACCAAAATTCCTCGAGCCTCGATTGATATAATATTAATATTAATATTATTATTATTATTATTATTATTATTATTATTATTATTATTATTGTTATCAATTATTTACTAGTTTCATGCGAGTGTTTTTTAATTTATTATTATAGCACAGTTCAATGCAAATGTTAAGTGCGTACAAGAACCGGCGTTATAATGTAGCCGTATGAATTCGCATGAATGTTTTTTTGACAAGTTATATTCGGAATTGTTTTTCTTTTTGGTTGCTTTCAAAATGTCTAGGCAATATTCATTCATTTTGTGCTATTGTCGTTAATACAAACATTTTAGATGCTAGTTTACTGAATGAAATCCTCCTTAGGTTGAGACTCTTGCTGGGTGGTTGGTATTGGGTTCAATACTTCAATCCCAATCAATGTGATAAAAAAAATTATTTGAACGTTAAATTTGGATTACTGACGGATCACTAGTGTATTATCGTGCCACCAGCGAAATCACCCGATCATATCCATCTCCACTAGGTAATAATGCTTATACAATATAATATCAATTCAGGAGAAAAAACCAATAAATCTGGGAAAACCCAATGATTCCTAAGCCCAATTTCACTCCCAAGATGCCACTAAATTATAATGTCACCGACAATGTGATAATTTAATAGTTATTAGGAGTTGTGTACCATTAGTCGTTAAAAAAAGGTCAAATAACGATCGAGCTCAAAAGAAAATGTGACGGTTGGAAAGTTTACCAACCTAAAAAAATAATTGAATGATCTTTGAGTAAATAACTTTTACGCTTGTGTTGTATATTAAATTATACTCGAATGGGATTCAAGTAACTATGTTTATACTCGAGTTGGTTATTGTTTATGTATTATTATCGGGTTAAATTTATGATTCTCAATTTAAAATGTATAAACAACTATGTCTTAACATGCCTAAAATGCTTCTATGATTTTCTTTTGTTTGATCTTCGTTTCAGAGGTTCATTATACTTCTAATGTTTGAGAAGTTTTGTAATAGGTTGTATCTATACTACACAACCATAAAGGATCATCATTCAGCGAAAGGTTATACAAGCCACTTATCGTTTATGACATGTACAGGTGTTATACATGCCCTATACGTCATTAACTTGTGGTACATGACCTATACGGGTATTGACGCACCGTGCAGGGGCGCATATTGTTGGGGGCCGGGGCACGAACTTTTCGGTCAGTAGTGTCTGGTATATAGTTTTCGTATAGAATGTTTTAGGTATATACGTTTTCGACCCCCGGTTTATAATTTTTTTAGGTATATACGTTTTCGATCCCCCAATCGACAATCTCAAGCTACGCCACTGGCACCATGCACTCTTGTATGGCTGGGGCATTTTACGTAGTGTACGTCATACACGTTTCTTACACATGTGTATAACTTTCCATACAATGCTCTATATGGGTGTATGCTAACACATCGTACACCTCTATACGATCGTATAATACCATGTCAATAGTGAGGTTGATTAATAACGCTGAAGCAAGTAGCGAACGTATAGCATTATGGTTTTTAATAATGGGTCATCGGATTTTAATAGCTTAACTTTCACCAATTGGCGATGGCACTACCAACCTTTTTTTACAACCTCACCCCCAACTTTCAACTTATTTTTCGATATCACTCTCAAACTAACCTAACACTAACTTAGTCTGCTGATGTCAGATGCCATGTCACCTAACCAGTGCTACATCAGCTGCCACGCCATCAAAAAATGTTACGTAGGATGCTAAGTCGGTTAGTTTGGAGGTAATATCAGAAAATAAGTTGAAAGTGGAGAATGATATTGTATAAACCAATAGTTAAGAATGTTATCGACCCATTATTATTTAAATCGACATCCCTTAATAATAAATGAAGATCGAAGACAGCTACCAATTATATTGGAAAGGATAACAATTCCAAGAAATAAAAAAATGTAACAAGTAGCAAGGACTATTAAAGTATTACCGTTGGTGTGGAGCCCAACGATTTGACCCATCAACTCTTTAAAGTAACACGGAAAGATGAGGGAGTGTGCGTGTCACGTGATTAAAAGGCTGCCTTTTTTCTTCAGTATGTCACATTATATTAGAAAGTGGGGTCCACCAAAGATATGAATATGAAAAAAGGGGGCATCAAACAAATACCAAAAATTCAATGGTAACGTGAACAACTAATAAAGCAAGACTTTTGAGTTCTAAGATGTGTCAACCCACAAGACATTCCCACACTTGTGTCCCAAGCATCACAACTCAACTTGTTCATCAAGAGCTTAAAAGGTAGCAAGTAACATGTGCAATGTGGTAAGTGTTTATTCGTCAAATAGTACCGACAATGTAGTGCTCACGTTCTTGTAACGGATGGAGCACTACATGACGGTGCTGATGATAAAGAGGGAGAGGTTCATTCATGAGAAAGGATAGTAGACGGTATGTGAGACAAGTCACATATTTTGACACTTTTCTGGTTAAAAGAGAAAAAAAGGAGGATGATCTAATTGAAAAAAATTAGAGATAACTATATGAATAAATTCAGTTAGAGAAATTATTATCGTTTAAAAAACGATATTACATGATGTAAGAGTGTTATGAGGAGTTTTGTTCATAGACATTAACACAATAATATGTGAGGTCAAATGTTTGAATATCCATTTACTTCAAAACGTACTTCAACAAGTGGTTTTGTTCATTCATGCATTCCATCATAAGTGTCTCATTGAATAGTTAGGCGTATGCATCCGATGGACATATCCTTCATTTCTAGTGTTCGTATTGTGACTGCAACGAATGATAGCACTTGGAATAAGCCCCAAACGTATGTGTGCGCTTGCGCTAGAGAGAGGGATGTAAACGGGCCAAGAAGTTTAATAAATGAGTTTGAGCTTCTTATCTAGCTCATGACCTAAACGAGCATATTATTTATATCAATATATTAAATATATTACACATATATTTATATAATTTCTTACTATCATATATAGAAATCACTAAATATAGTATATTAATTTATAATTATAATTATAATATAATTTAATTATATATAGAAATATGTATAACTACGTATAACAAAGTTAACAAATTGTAACCAAGCCGGGTTCGATTTAAAAAAAGAAACACTCAAGAGCCACGCTTATTTTAAATTAAGTTGAGATCAAGCTTAAATGAAATCGGGCTTCACTTGTTTAAGGTTTACACCTCTAGCTAGGAAGGTAAATGCATACTAGCTAAGCCAAGCACGTCTATATTTGAACTCAACTTGTTTAGCTTAACAAATCTCGAGTTTGGTTCGTTCTGAATTCTATATATAATTATAAAGGTAGAGTTCCTTCTTGAGTTAAATGTTAAGCTCGAAGCCGGTTATTTATTTATTTATTCATTATATTTATATGAATATATAACCATTTTTATGTATACTTGTATTAATATATAGGGGAAGAATAAAATGGAAACCCCCTTGTGGTGAGAAAACCTAGAAACTCTAAGCTTCCGACCTTTAAAAAAAATACACATGTAATATACATGTTTTTAGGGTTTTGAGCAAAAAAAAAACCAAAAAGCGCCGACCAGATATTTAAAAATAAAAATAAACAAGTTTTTGTATAACATATGTTACTTTCATGTGTAACATATGTTACAATCGCGTTGCTGAAAACTTGTTTATTTTTTTTAAAATATCCACTTGGCGCTTTTTTCGTTTTTTTTGCTCAAAACCCTTAAAAACATGTATATTACATGTGTAATTTTTTTTTAAAAGCCGGGAGCTTAGAGTTTTCTAGGTTTTCTCACTTAGAGGGGTTTTCTCTCTATATTTACACTATATATATATATATATATATGGGAGGGTTATCTTGAGAACACTAAATATTGCGAGAACCGTGAGAACGAATGAGAAAACCAATCAAAACCTTTTTTTAATACAAAGCTCATTGTAATTAAAATACAACATCAAATAATTCATTTCTTCCCTCAAAGTCACTCTTATTAGATTTTTTCACATGTGTAAATATAACAAATTTACACATGTGTAAATGACAAACTTACACATGTGTAAAAAATTATTTACGAATTCACGTAGATTTAAACGTGTAAATTAAATTTCTAACATTGTATTCAAATAATAATGATAAGTGTAAAATGAAATTTTAAATTTGAACTGTTTTTGACCAAGTTTTCGAGGTTTTTTCCTTCGTTCTCACGATTCTCGTGATATTTAGCGTTCTCATTTAAACTCTCCCATATATATTTATATATATATATATATATATATATATATATATAGGGGAAGGATTAAATGAGAACACTAAATATTGTGAGAACCGTGAGAACGAATTTTAAAACCACTAGAACTTGGTCAAAAACAATTCGAATTCAAAATTTCTTTTTACATTTATCATTATTATTCGAAGACAGTGTTAGAAATATAATTTACACGTCAAAATTTACGTGAAGTCGTAAATAAAGAAAATTTACACATGTGTAAATTTGCCATTTACACATGTGTAAATTTGTTATATTTACACATGTGTAAAAAATCTAATTACAACGATTTTAAGAGGATAAATGAATTATTTGATGTTGTAAATTATTTTTTGATGTTGTATTTTAATTACAATAAGGTTAGTATTAAAAGAAATGATTTTGATTGGTTTTTTCATTCGTTCTCACGGTTCTCGCGATATTTAGCATTTTCGAGATAACCATCCCCTATATATATATATAGTGGGTTTTAGAGTGAACACTAGTGTATTTGTGAATTGAGTGAACAAATCCTAACCATTGATTTATATCAAATACACTAGTGTATTTTCATCATCAAATCCTGGTCATTGAGTACAACTTGTGTATTGATAATCAAGGATTAGGTCACTAGTTTTCACAATCAAATGAGTCATTTAAACCCTCCCATATATATATATATATATATGTGTGTGTGTGTGTGTGTGTGTGTGTGTGTATGTATGTAATTTAATGGTTTTTACCATGATTATATATAATAAAAATATTAATTACTTAAGATAAGTAAATATTATTAGATATAATATGATAGTAAATGTAACGCCTCACGTTTCCATAAAAAATTATTTTAGGAAATACGTGTCGTACCACTGAATTATTTATTTGTCTAATTTATTATCATTATTATTATTATTATTTATTTAGTTATTATTTTTATAGATAATAATAACAATAGTAACAATAACAACAATAATAATAATAATAAACAAAATAAATTCAGCGTTTTATGAAACTTGTACTTGAAATCAGATCTCGTCGGTATGTCCGGACCGCTCAAAAATCCTCGTAACTAGCTAACGGGCCTCGGGCCCACCACCAAAACCCTACTTAACTAAACCCTAATATATAAACTAACACACACACCACACAGCAGTCCAGCCGCCCTCACACTCTGCTCCCCTAGACCCGGCGACCGGAGCCGCATTTCCGGCAGACCTCCGGCAACGCCACTTCCGGAGAACCCACACCCGATCAACCCTCCTTTCCCTCTTTCAATCTCACACCTGTAAACCCTCCCCTCATCACTGGTCATTGAACGACCGACCACTACAGTGGTGGCGACACACGGCGGCAACCGTGAAAGAGAGAGTGAGATAGCAAGAGAGAGCTAGATAGAGAAGTGACGGGAGAGAGCGAGAATCGGACAGAGGAGCGCTGGCCTCTCCATCACCGTCGACGACAACGAAGGTGTATAAGCTGGCTGCGACAGTGGTGTTGTCGGCAGTGGTGGCGCCGACAGTGGTGGTTCCGGTCAACATCAGTTTTGTTTCGTTCAACGCCAGTCAACGGTGGTCTGGTTCGAGTTTCAGTTGGTTTTCATTCAACTTTGTTTCGGTTTGGGTTGGGGGTTTTGGTTCGGTTCGGGTCACGTTGCATCTCGGCTCGAGTTCAGTCAAGCAGTCAATGAGTTCGGCTCAAGATGCACGTCAGTTCAGTTGCGAGTTTCAGTCTAGTTCGAGCCTCGGTTCGAGTTGTTTTAGTTTTGTTTGTTGCGGGTGAACTCGTGCCAACTTTGGTGTCGGGTCAAATCTGGTCAAACGGTCAAACTTCGGGTCAAAATTGCTGCCCGGTCAACTCTAGTCAACTGAGGTCAAACTCAGTCAACGCGAACTCGGTAACTTTTAACGACGCGAATTTTATATTTATACGTATATTGTTTATATTTATGTCATCTAGTTTAAAACTGAGTTCGATACGATACACTTATTGATTAATTATGTTTTGACACATCGATGGAAATTTTATATATATTTTGATAATGCGTCGATTATTGTTGCGTTTTGACAAATATAAGTGACAACTTGTGTTGTCGGGATCCTCCACAAATAGAGGAAACTCTGTCAGATTTTCGTGAAAATACATATAAATACATATAAATATTTTATAGCCGAACCACCAATAAAAACGTATCGAAACTCTAATGAAGTTTGTAAAGTAAATATAAACGAATATATTATTTTATGTCGACACTTTTATAACTTCCAACGCTCTAATTCTTTATTTATGCGAGAACGAGACTCGTGTTCTTCAAGAACTGAAGGGTTACCTTGGTGTCCCATCCTTCAACTCTTCAACTCTCCACGAGACATGGAATGCGTTGTGAAACTGTGAGCATACTCGACCCCTTTTACACTTTAAAACACGTTTTGGGTGCAACATGTATTCATTTAACAAAATTTATATTCTACGAAAACAAATGCATACAACTACACAAACCATAAAACTTATTACCTGATGCATTTATGTTAGTTATGTGTGCTAGTTTAACCTTGTATATACATGCTACTTGTTGCGCTTATATTAGCTACACGTGCTAGTTTTAATCCATGTCTCCGTGCTATTTCGTTATGCTTAGATTGTTTAAGTATGCTAGTTTAAACTTGATTATATATTGCCATGATGGAATTGCGACAAACTTTATGCTTATACTTATTTTCAAACTTGTATGCTTGCTCAACATATTTTGTTGATCATATTTTAATACATGTTGCAGGTTGATAGTCAAGACATGAGGAAATCAAGTTAGGACGAGCTTTAGAAACGCATCTTAGTAATCATTTGTTATGTTTGCTTTTCTTTTGAAACCTTGTATTTGAATCTTTAGTTATTTATGAAATGAAATTTAAACATATTGAAACCGTGTTATGATACTTTTGAATGATTTGTTCGTCTCATCCCGATGTTTCCACCATCGGTTGGGGTGTGACAGTAAATAAAATTGTTATATCTATAAAAATAATAGTCTTATTTAGGTTCACGTATGTAAAGCCCAGGCTTGAAGTTAGTTGTTAAATAATCTCCAATTTAGAGCATTCACAACATGGGAATCAAAATTTGTTGTGAGGTTTTTAAAATATAAAAAGTATAAAAAGTGGTTGTGAGTGGAGGAGAGAGAAAATGTTACTGTTCATCTGTATATTTGGGAGGACACTGTTCACCCCCTATACTTTTTTAATATATATTGAAAGTGGTTGTGAGTGAATGAGAGAGAAAATGTAATGATAAAGGTATAAAATATTATTTAATTGAAAAGGAAAGAGAAAAAAATATTTATTTTTAGTGGAAATATATTGATATATGAGTTGTTTTTTAGTGGAATGTATGTATATTTATAGAGAGCTGGATGTGAATGCTCGGCTTGAGCCCAGAATCTAACTCACATAAACCTGGCTTAATCCAAGTTATTAGTAATCCGATCTCAATTAGGTCACCGATAAGTCGATTCGTATACACACTAGATAAGGCGCCAAACTTACCCCTCGATAGTTTAAAACACGTGTGATCAAACCAAACTCTTTTAATTTTTACCGACAGGCTACAATTCATTGCTAACCATAGGAAGAGATGATTCTCAGCCTTTTAATACGGAGCCGCCTTCTCAACCTTGGGGGTCCTAGGATTTAATCAATGGGATAAATTCAATTAAAAAGGACATTATATTTTTTAATTCATCAGATCAACAAGTGAGGCCCAAAAAAAGACCTGCTATTCTGAGGCCCAGGAACAAAGCCTAAACTCAGCTGAGGGAGTCCAGTCCTTTTTCGGTTGAAAGACCCAAGAAGCGGCCCAGGGACAATGGGGTTTTTAATTTTGACTTGAACGTTGACTTGAACGATAATTCCAAGGTTTGTAACCAAAAAAGGATGTCAATGATCGAGAGGACTCGTGTCTGGTGTCCGAAAACATGAATCAAAGGGAGCATGATCGTATGGTAGCGGATTTCTACCCAGATGTTGAGCTTGATGGTGCGGCAGTTGATGTCTCTCTTGCGGATGCAGAAAGAGTGGAAGGAGTCGCTGACTCTTTCGAAGTTCATTCTATAGACGAGGACGAGGCTACGTTAAGAATTGGAAATCTATTTGGAGTTAATCTCAGCAACCATAGTGATCTCGTTAGAGACGCGATTATAGGCGAAGGTATGTACGCTGTGATTCCATGAATATTCTTTCATTGAATACAAAAGGTATAAATGGGTGTGTTAAAGCAAACTGGGTGAAAGACATAAGGTTATCGAACAAAATTCGGGCTGTTGCGTTGCAAGAATCTAAAATGGAGTCCGTTTCCAAAGCGGGGCTAGTGGGTTGCTGGGGCAACAATAATTTTGAGTTCTCATTTGCGGCCTTAGTCGGTTTATCAGGAGGGTTGATTTGGATATGGGATCCAAATACTTTTAAAGTTGAAGAGACTATTGAACAGATGTTTCTTGATTGTTAGAGGCTCGTTGGTTGGTAGTGGGTTCGTTTGAATTGATGAATGTTTATGCTCCCCAAAGTGTTGTGGCCAAGCGCCAACTTTGGGAAAACCTCACTACTCAGATTGAGAAGTTCGAAGGTAAATGGGTTTTAGCGGGAGATTTAAATGTTGTCCGTTCTCTGGAGGAAAGGAAACATTCTAAGTTTAAAGTTGCGTGTGCTGAAAATTTCAACAATTTTATTTTTGAGAATGGGTTGAAGGAATATCCCATGCAAGGTCGGAAGTTCACGTGTAATAGAGACAATGGTAGAAAGCTAAGTAAACTTGACCGTTTTCTGATCTGTGCTAAATTTTTTAACTCATGGCCTCAAGCTTGTGTGCGTGTGCTCCCAGGTAGACATTCGGATCACTGTCCTATTATTATGGAGGTGGTTGACCTCAAGTTTGGCCCTCGTCCGTTTCGGGTTTATAGTTCATGGATTGGGCAGCCGGGTTTTGAGGAAGCTGTTATTGGGGCTTCAAAGAGTTATGTTGCTTGTGATCCTCCTGATGTTAGTCTTAGCTCCAAATTCGCCCATATTAGAGCTCGTCTTAAAATTTGGAGGGATGAGTTTCTGTCCAAAGAAAAGGAAAGTGTTAATTTGGCTCTTTCATAATTAGAATCTTTGGAAAGTGAGATGGAATATAGGGACCTCACAGAAGAAGAAGAAGAAGAATGGACTTTGGCGGAAAATAGAAAAATTGTGAGAGAAACAGACTATAGAAAAAATTCTGATCTCAAACAAAGAGCGTGTTCGAGGTGGGCTTTAGACGGTGACGAGAATTCTAAATTTTTTCATGCCTTAATTAATAACAGGAAAGCCTCCAACTCGATTCACGGCCTCAACAATGATGGGGTTTGGTGCTCCAAACCGGCGTTAATCAAGAAACAGGTTCTTTCGTTTTTTCGTGATAAATTTAGAGATTCCTCTCCCATTCGAACGGAGTTTGAATGCTCAAACATTAAGAAGATCTCGGAAATGGAACGTAACTTTGATTGATCCGTTTTCGGAGCAAGAAATTAAAGAGGCAGTTTTTGATTGTGGAGACGAGAGAGCCCCAGGTCCTGATGGGATGTATTTTAGATTAATCAAAAACTTCTGGAATTTATTCAAGAACGATTTGGTAGAATTTTCGAATGGTTTCATAATTATGGTGAGATTAATTTAGGTAGCGGGGCATCGTTTATTGCCCTGATGCCTAAAGTAAAAGACCCGGTTTCGCTAATTAACTACAGGCCCATTAATCTGGTGGGAGTAATTAGTAAGGTTATTTCTAAAGTGCTAGCCAATTGCATGAGGATGGTTCTAGACGGTGTTATTTCGGAGACGCAGTCAGCTTTTCTTAATGGGAGATATATAGTGGATGGTCCTCTTATAGTTAATGAGCTTATTTCGTGGATAAAAAAGAAAAAATCCAAGGCGTTCATCTTAAAGATTGACTTCGACAAGGCATACGATAAAGTGAATTGGAACTTTGTTGTGAAAATCCTTCAACAGATGGGTTTCCACAATAAATGGTGTTCTCGGATCATGGGATTCTCAAGTTGGCTAACTCTTCGGTGTTGGTCAATGGTTCGCCTACTTTCACGTTTAGATGTGAGAAAGGTATGAGACAAGGTGACCCGTTGTCGCCTTTTCTTTTCTTGGTAGTGATGGAGGCTCTATCTTGTTTGATTGACAACGCTAAGAGAGCTGGGATAATTAAAGGGATTTCGACTCTAAACAACTGGCTGAATAATGCTCATCTTTTGTATGCGGATGATGTAATTGTCATGGGAGATTGGTCTAGAGATGAATTATTGAACATCGTGAGAATTCTTCGCTGTTTTTTCCTTTGTTCGGGTCTTAAAATTAACATTGATAAATCTCATCTTTATGGTATTGGAGTGGGTTTGGGAGAAATAGGGGAGACGGCGAATGTGGTTGGGTGTAAACATGTTTGTCCTCCTTTCAAATACTTTGCGCTCAAAGTTGGAGCTAATATGAATAGGGTCTCAAATTGGCATCCGGTCATTGAGAGTTTTCGTGCTCGTCTCTCTAAATGGAAGTCTCACCTTCTTTCGATTAGGGGTAGAGTGGTGTTAATAAAATCGGTTATGGAAAGTCTCCCAACATATTATTTTTCTCTTTATAAAGCTCCTAAGAGAATTATATCAATTTAGAATCCATGATAAAGAAGTTTTTATGGGGCGGCTCTGTGGAAGAAAAAAGATGCATTGGGTTGCATGGGAAAAGGTTACGTGTCTAAAAAAATGGAGGTTTGGGCTTAAGTAAATTAGAAGTGGTGAATAAATCTTTATTGTCTAAATGGGGATGTAGATACAAGACGGAAGAAAGCAACTTATGGAAGAAGGTTATCGACGCTCTTCATTCCAGTAGGACGGGATGGGATTGCATTCCGTATAAAAAATCCCTTTCTGGAGTTTGGAATAATATAGCTAAGAATTTTGTTAACACGAAGGTGGGTGGTCGCCCTCTAAGGCATTTCATGAGAGGAACAGTTGGTCACGGTGAGGATGTAGCTTTTTGGCTTGATACTTGGCTCCTTGATGAACCACTCAAGACTGCATTTCCAGACTTATTTAGTAAGGAAGCTGATAAAAGGGTCTCGGTGGCCGACGGTTTATCAGTCAAAGTAAAGATGGCCGATATACCTGGAGCTGGAACTCGGACCTGTCGGACTCTATTCTTCGCTCCAGGTTAGATCAGTTAATTGGGCTGCTTAATAGTGTCATCTTAGCAAACGGTAAGGCCCGGTGGAAATGGACATCAGCTTCGGATGGTTCGTTCTCGGTTAAGGCAGTTAAAAAACTGTTGAATGGGGATCAAGTGCAGGAAAATAGCTTTGTTCTGGATTGGTGCAACTGGATTCCTGCCAAAGTAAACATTAACGTATGGAGGTTGGAGATGAACAAAGTTCTCACAACCGAAGCTTTAAGGAAAAGAAACATTGGCATCGGCGACACGACGTGCCCACTTTGTCATTCTGAAGACGAATCGGCCGATCACTTGTTCATTTGTTGTTTCATCGCTTCGGCAGTTTGGAGTGGTGTTAGTTCATGGTGCAATATTCCTAACATATTCGCATTTTCTATTCGTGATCTTCTTTCCTTTTACAAAGACCTCGGGTTGTCGGAAAAGAAAAGAGACGCGGTTTAAGGCATCATAATGATCACTTGCTGGAGCATTTGGCGAGCTAGGAATAACGTCAAATTTTCTAACTCACCGGTTAGAATTGAAAGTATTATTAGCGAAATTAAGGCTTTAAGTTTTCTTTGGTTTTCAAATAGATCGAGATATAAAGGTTTAGATTGGAAGGATTGGAGCTCGTTTGTAAATATGTAAGTTTGTAGTTGTTCTTTGTCGGCCCGGCTTGGGTCGTCGTTTTTCTGTTAATGAAATTTACCTTTAAAAAAATGATATACCTATTATATATATCATTAAAACCTTACATCGGGTGGGTTTTTTTAATTATTATGATTATTTGTGAGTCTATTTTGTTTTTTCCTTATAGTTTTTAAGATATCATATTTTAGAAAATTTTAAGTATACCATTGTGTTCTACCTGTTATACATATCATTAATTAAAAACCCCATGTTGGTGAGATATTTTAATTAATATAATTACTTTTAAGCATATTATGTTTTTCGCTTAAAGTTTTAGATACGGAGTATTATAAAATTCTGAGTATGCTATTGTGCTCACATACTTATTTTTATCTACGTCAAGATATAAATTTTACTCGAAACTTAATTGTGACGTACAGGTGATCAAATCACAAACGTACATGTCATCAAATCAACTTCACAGTTTATTTTTTTTAAATGACGTGTTTACCCTTTTCATTATTTTACTATATAGTATATCGTCTTATAAATTAGGAACATAACATTGTAACATGCTTACCTTTATCTACGATAAGAGTAAGATATAGTTATTTTCTTTTGTTATTTATCGTTAGAAACAAGCCGGTAACTAAGAGCGTCCAAAGAATATTAGTACCAACAACATATTCGTTAATATGGATTTATCGACATAGAGTATTTTAGTAATATTAATATAACGTTTTATAATTTCGAATATACATTGCATCGTGCTTATTTCTATCTACAATTCAAAATATAGTTTTCTTTGCCTACTGGGAACTGTACCAATACCGTCCGAAACACCAGTACCGGTACGATATTCGTTTTTATGGTTGCCTCGACATTGCAATATATAAGCTATATCAAGTGCTGCTATGGTAATTGTAAGTGACAAATAGAACTAAAACTTGCCCAACAACGTTGGTGTCGGTACAAGTATCCTTTTTGTAGTTTCCGTCGACATAAAATACGTGTCAATATCTCGTCAGACATATCACTTTCGATTGCTATACCGGGCGCCGGTATGATACTAGTATTGTAACAAACCATCCCAATAACATAGCAAACCAAACCGATACCGATAGGAAACCCATTGTAGGGCATGGGAAATCACACTAGTTACGAATAAAAAGTTAAAAGTCAATTGTAAGTCAACTATTTAACGATCAGATTTGAACTTTTGCTCTAAGATATTCTTTTAATCCCCTCCTCCAGGCTCCACATAATTTGACCCACTAGGCCATTAATGGGTTGCTTTTTGGGGTTGCTTTTTGGGCCATATATGGATCAATACTATCTTCATTTATCTCTGGTCCAGAAGTCATTGCTTAAACTACTGTAAGCTCAAAATATTCGGAAAAAGCAGGTAGTGGTGCACAAAAAACCCGAACCTGGAACCGGACCTGAAAAAATCCGGAACCGGGTATTATAAAACCCGGTTTTTTTGTACCCGAACCCGAACCCGACACTACCCGTAGGGTAGGGGTCGGGTACGCATTTCTGTTATAAAATCCGAACCCGGAACCGGGATTTTTTATACCCGATTTCAACCCGGGTTTTATGAATACCCGGTTTCAACCCGAACCCGGAACCGGGCTTTTTCAATACCCGGTCTGGGTTTTCCAATACCCTATTCAGGTTTTTTTCGTTTTTTTTGTGTTTTTTCGAGTTTTGCACATTGGTAACGGCTAGCCGTTAGAAAGCGTATTTTAACCACTTTTTTTTATTTACATTGTATCTTTATACCCTATAAAAGGGGTCTTTGATGTTTGGTTTAACCACAAGTGTTTTTCCTCGAGACGAACAATAAACGAAGACGATCAAGTTATTCAAAGCTATCTATGTTTATAATCTTATTTGACCCGGTTCTATGATTATTTAGGTGTCACATATTTCTATGTTTTATGAAATAAAAAAGTTTTGCATTTTATATTTCTATGTTTTATGCAAAAAAAATGAATACCCGAGACATACCCGATCCATACCCGAACCCAACCCGATCCATACCCGACTCTACCCGACCCCGGAAATAGGGTATTATAATACCCGGGTATTAGAAAACCCGACCCGGACCCTACCCGAACCCGGGTATATAGGGTATGCATTTTTTGTATAAAACCTGGACCCGACCCGGGTATTATCAACACCCGATTTTAGAAAACCCGGTCATACCCGAACCCGGTTCTATACCCGGAACCGGGTATTAAAAAAACCCGATTTGTGCACCACTAAAAGCAGGCTCTAACTAAAAAGTAAAAACGAAATGATGAGGTCGCCCACATTAAATAGATTGTTTTCTATATAAACTATCAACTTACTATTTTATTTGTTTTGTTTTAGCCACTATCTTTTTTATACAGCTTCCTGCCCCGTTTGAGTCATTTTGTATAAAATTCCAGCTATTAAAAGTGATAAATTTTATATAAAGTGTTACATTTATATAAAAGAAGTTTTTGAAAACATTGTATAACGACCCGAATGGTATACATAGCTTCTTTAGTGACGCTGATGTACAAAAAAGAAAATATATATGTTGATATTTTACATGAAAAAATCCCACAAAATGCAATGATAAAGTTCATCATTTGGAGCAGGGTTTATTTGACCTGAACTTCTTCTTTATTTGACCTAAGATATTCTTCAAATGATAAACTCTTCCCATTAAAAATATCATTGTTTTTGACTTCACCGACGACACATCATTAGAAGTCCTACGATATATGTCAGTTATTCACTGAAATACTTTGTTCGGAAACATGGCAACAACAAATAATCAACCGACAGGTTAGTGACGGAGATTACTGACTCGAAGTATCACAAATGGAATATGCTAGCAGTTCACATGTCAATGTCACTGACGAATACTTCAAGTGATCACTGATGACTTGGTACTAATTGTTTACTTAAAATGTGTAAACATGAAGCGAAAATTGAATTCCACGAAACAAACACTGCCAAGCAACCAAAAGTTGTATATCATGTTACTGATCTGCTCAATAGACTGGTTCAACCAACACTTTGTTCTAGTTGATTAACAAATTCCATGCAAGATACTAGAGTCATGTTTAAAAAAAAAACCCATGCATCCACATTTTGAGGTTACCCATATTGTGTCTTTTTTCATGTATAATATTCGGCCTTAGCTAGCTCGGTTATGGCAAATCGAGTGGTGATCATAGTTACCGAAATCAATTCAGTTGGTGTAAATGTATCTTGAATTGACCTTGAAATTGTTAGATTAAATATATATATATTATGTATTTAATCATGTAGCCAGTATAATCATTTATATTATAATGGATCAAAATAATAATATACCAGGGGTGAAGTATAGAAGGGGCGGGGGGGGGGGGGGGGGGGGGCAGTAGTGTTATATATGTAGTTTTCGTATAGAAATTTTTGGGTTTATACGTTTTCGACCCCCGGTTATATAGAAATTTTCGGGTATATAAGTTTTCGCCCCCTCCCCCCGGTCGGAAATCTCAAGCTTCGCCACTGAATTATACCTTATTAATATTAGTCGGTAATTGTTGATGGACTGTATTACCCTTAGTAACTTATAAATGTTTCCCCTTAGGTGTATTTAAAGAGAGGATTCAAGGGTAGACATTCTATCATAACATCACAATCGTCCCCCCCCCCATCCTCTATCATTCACAAATTCTTTACCCTGCTAATTCATATCACCATCAATCATATACATCCTTAACGAGAACCAGATCAAGCTGACTATCATATTCACCTCGATGATTGCATCAGTTTCTGGATTATTTGATGGCCTGAATGTTGTAACATGTATACAATTTACATATTTTCCATTATGTACTTACATAACTGATCAACAGAATCGCCCTAAGTGAACTTTGAGTGGTGAATCCGCAGTGGCTCATAGCCCTAACCGACCCTCCGAACTTTGTAGTGTTATATATGTAGTTTTCGTATAGAAATTTTTGGGTTTATACGTTTTCGATCCCCGGTTATATAGAAATTTTCGGGTATATACGTTTTCGCCCCCCCCCCCCCCCGGTCGGAAATCTCAAGCTTCGCCACTGAATTATACCTTATTAATATTAGTCGGTAATTGTTGATGCACTGTATTACCCTTAGTAACTTATAAATGTTTCCCCTTAGGTGTATTTAAAGAGAGGGTTAAAGGGTAGACATTCTATCATAACATCACAATCGTCCTCCCCCCCCTCCTCTATCATTCACAAATTCTTTACCCTACTAATTCATAATCACCATCAATCATATACATCCTTAACGAGAACCAAATCAAGCTATCATATTCACCTCGATGGTTGCATCAGTTTCTGGATTATTTGATGGCCTGAATGTTGTAACATGTATACAATTTACATATTTTCCATTATGTACTTACATAACTGATCAACAGAATCGCCCTAAGTGAACTTTGAGTGGTGAATCCGCAGTGGCTCATAGCTCATCCATTTGTAGGTTCATAGGAAACTATAGAATGCTTTTGTTTGGTTGAACTAACCACTAGAAGAGAATAAGTATAACTCCGTTGTGATTACTAGAGAGTTGGTGAGGGCTAAGATGATGTATTGATGATGGTGGTAAATGGTTGACTAACGATGGTCAACTATGGAGATTGATGGTTTCGTTTGAAGTTGAAGTTGGTTTGAGAACAAGTAATAGGACTATATAATTTTTAATCACATTAACATACAATCTTTAATCAGTATTATAATTATGACTATTAATTAATACACATATTTTATATTACTGCTTATTATTAGTACACATCAACCTCCACAAAGTCTATTTTCCTCTTCTTCTAATAAAATAAAGTTAAGTCAATCTAAAATATCTTAACAACGGTATTAATCTACTAGTAATAAATTAAATAATATGAGATTAACTTACTTATGCATATAAAATCTCATATGTTTTATATTCAACAAAACAAAGAGGTCAATGAGTTCCAACTTCCAAACATTTAAATGAAAAATTGTATTATCCAACGAATATAAATATTTCAATAATCTTACAATGATATTTAATAATTTTTTTTTATCTTTTTTTTTTCATTTTTGTTTATACATTTTGACCTTTATCAAAAAGTTAATAAATTAAACACGTTATTCAATTACCACTTCACCGCTCGTCATATTTGGGCTGGGTTCCTTAACCCAATTGTATAGGGCCCAAAATCTAGACTATTGTGATTCGTGATTGTGAGTGTTACAAAACCAGGTTCTTTATAAACTGATTCCATGTCAAAATAGGTTTTCTTTCATACAAAACCAGGATTTTTTTATATAAACTGATAGAGTGTCAAAATAGGTTTTCTTTCATTAAGGACTCAAACTGGTTTGGCCCAAACCGGTTCAGGTTAGAAATCAGTTTATGATGAAAAATGTTCGACCCTATCATACCTGTTGGGATCGGGTTGAAAACCGGTTTTTGATATGTTTCCAAACCGGTTCAGGCTCAAGCCATGTCTTAAAGGTGAAATCACGAACTGGTCCCAAACTGGCAGGCTAGGTTGGACCCGAACTGGTTTAGGCCAGACCACTTTTTTCACCTGGTCGATTCTGGGTCATTAGGCCCAAACCAATTTTTGCACCCCTCTGGTATCTCTCTTATTTGGGAACACTTTTCTCTCCAAATTTATAAAAAAATGTTCATGTTTCGCTTTACCATATATATATATATATATATATATATATATATATATATATATATGGTAGGGTTATTGTAAAAAAAGTGGTTTTGTGTGAAGTGTAAGAAGTGTTTTAAGCCCTTAGATCTTGTAGTTAATGGTTGAGATCAAGAAGGGCTTAAAATGTAAATTATGTTTTTTTTTCTTTTGACTAATTTGGTTAGATTAGGGTAATAGTGTCTTTTTATATTGTATCTTTAAATAAAGAAACTGCCATCAACTTTAATGCACATGTAACTTCCACCCATTTTTTTAACGTCAATAACTTTTTATACGTAATGTTTTTAAAAAAATAAATTACATGATATTAACGAGTTTTTTTTTATCTCCAATATGAGTACCATATTGTTATATTTATATAGACAAAAAAAATACGAATAACACATACTGGACTACAAGTTTAAAACACCATACGAATAACACATACTGCACTGCTGGTTTAAAACACCATGAATGCATGTTTAAAACACCATACGAAGAACATACGAAGAACACATACTGGACTGCAGGTTTGAAGCACCATAATGCAGGTTTAAAACACCATACGAAGAACAAATACTGGACTGCAGGTTTAAACACCATACGAAGAATTAATGGGTGACGGTTATGGAAGGTTATCAATTAATTTAATTAATGAGGAAATTACATGTTTACTCTTTTAAATTAATTTAGATTGAGGACACATGTCATCTCCACAATATTTCTCACACTTTGGGCACTTTGTACATGATCCTCTACCTATATATATATACACACACATATATATATACACACATATATATATATATATATATAGGGTAGGGATCCTAAGAGAAGTCCACCTTATTTGAGAAACTTAAGAAGCATTCTGGACCACACATTTTCCCTAAGCTTTTCTATTATACACACATGTATAGTTTAAAATTGACTATATACATATATGTATATTGAATTATACACATATGTATATTGTCAATTTTAAACTATACATATATGTATATTACGAAAAACTTAAGAAAAATGTGTGGTCCATAATGCTTCTTAAGTTTCTCAATTAGCCTAGTGCTTATCACATGATCCTAATCATATATATATATATATATATATATATATATATATATATATATATATATATATATACATATACATACATATTTCTTGTAAGCAAATATTATTATACCTTGTCATTTGATCCTTGTAGCAAACTAGTTGATGGCTCGCCCGCGTTGCAGGGCGATGGCTGAATAATTATCAACCAATTAAAAAAACACTACTATAGTTTTGCTAGAAAAAGAAAAACTAAAACGATGAAAAAACTGTAACTTTGAGCTCAAGGGAAAAACTGTAATTTGTGAGGATTAATGAGCAAGTGTTAGCCAGCTCCTTGATATAGAAAAAAATTAAATCGAGTCAACCAATTAAAAAACACCTGTATAGTTTTGTAGAAAAACAAAAACTAAAACGATGGCAATACTGTAAACTTGAACTGAGAGCAAAGTTGTAGTTTTGAGTGGAGTAAAACCATTATATGCCAAAAGTTAAAGTGATGGCAACATTATAAATTTGAACCAGGGGCAAAATCGTTATTTTGCGAAAGAGCAAATTCGTAATTTGTAACCTGGGGTAAATCCTAATATAAATTTGAACTAAGTGCGAAATCATAATTTAAGTTAGTGCCAAAATCATAATTTTATTTTGAACTGGGGAAAATCAAACTTTTGAACTAACGGCAAAATTCGTAATTTTGAGTTAGGGGTAAAAGCCTAATTTTATTTTGAAGTAGGGCAAAAACGTAAACTTTAAACCGAGGGAGAAATCATTTTTTTAACCAAGGTCAAAAGCGTAATTTTGTTAAAAAAATAAAAACATAGTGGCTGGCCCACAAAACTCTTTTTTTGCCAATTGCTAGCATTTACTATTCTCGCCGCTTCTTGTAATTGTAAGTATTGAATTAAAACGGAAGTAAAATCATTTTTTTAACCAAGGTCAAAAGCGTAATTTTGTTAAAAAAAATAAAAACAACACTTTATTGGCTGGCCCACAAAAGTCTTTTTTTTTCGAATTGCTAGCATTTACTATTCCCGCCGCTTCTTGTAATTGTAAGTATTGAAAATTTTTAAAACGGAAGTAAAATCATTTTTTAACCAAGGTCAAAAGCGTAATTTTGTTAAAAAAAAATAAAAACATAGTGGCTGGCCCACAAAACTCTTTTTTTGCCAATTGCTAGCATTTACTATTCTTGCCGCTTCTTGTAATTGTAAGTATTGAATTAAAACGGAAGTAAAATCATTTTTTTAACCAAGGTCAAAAGCGTAATTTTGTTAAAAAAAATAAAAACAACACTTTATTGGCTGGCCCACAAAAGTCTTTTTTTTTTCGAATTGCTAGCATTTACTATTCCCGCCGCTTCTTGTAATTGTAAGTATTGAAAATGGAAATGGAAATATATTTAATATACTCTCTTTGTTTTAAAAATATTTTCTAATAGATTAACGTAGATTTTATAATTTGTAATTGATTTTTTTTGAACGAGAATTTGTAATTGATAACTTACAGTTTATAAATGTAGTTAGAGGTGGAAGCAAGTTGAATCATTTGTAAAATATTAATGGAATGTTTGGCTAAGCTTTTTAAAACAACTTATTTAAAATAATGGTTGGGTAATTTATTTTTTTAAAAGAAAACTTCATTAAAAGAGTTAATTGCTTGGATGGTTCTTGTGGTTTCAGGTTTTTTCACGTTTAGTCCCCACCTTTTGGAAATAACAGGTATGCTTCCTATGGTTTGATATTTTGTTACTCGGATAGTCCTCTTAGTAAATATCAGTTAGTTCGAAAATAACAGGTATGCTCCTTATTGTTTGTTATTTTGTTACTCGGATAGTCCCCAGACATTTACTCTGGGGACTATCCGAGTAACAAAATAACAAACCATAGAGAGCATACATGCTATTTCCAAAAGGTGAGGACTAAATGTGAAAAAATGTGAAACCGCAGGGACCATCCGGGCAATTAACTCTCATTAAAACAAACCTTCGACCCAAAAGGGCAAAAGGCCAAACAAGACACACCTCGACCCAAGCGGGCAAAGGCCAGAGAAATTACAACATATACAAAGGATTTTGTGAAAAGTTAGTTTTGAAAAGCTAGTATTTTGTGACTTTTTTTGAATTTCTTATAACTTTTCAAAACACAATTACAGAATTACCCTATGCCCTAAGCTAATCCAAACACTTTTTAAAAAAACAACTTATTAATTTATTTGTTTTTCCCACCCTAAGCTAATCCAAACACTTTGTTTCATAATTACCAAACACTTTTAAAAACTAATTTTCTTTCATAAGTCCTTTTAACAAAAAAGTCATTTTTTAGTTAAATGCGTTAAGCCAAACAAGCCCTAAGTTATTAACCCACTCAACACCAACTAGTTAAAGCGTATATTGAAGTTAGCACAAAGACATAAATTTTACATTAACATTGATTAGATTCGTGAGTCTAACCAACACTTTGTTTCACAATTACTAAACTAAGTATTATTATTATTATTTAATTAAAGTGTTACGAAATAATTACACCAACTAAAATTTTATCTTAATTAAAAATATATAAAAATAATAATATTTATATATCAAACACAGGGGCGGACGGTCTGGTTTTTAACCGAACCTTTTTTTTCTTCAAAAACAAAAACCGGTTTTTCTTATATCCAATTTCGGTTACTAACCGGTTTTTTTAAACCAAAACAGTAACCGGTCAAACCAGTTTGGTTCGGTTTTCAACCAGTTTTGGCCAAAAAACCATGCTTTTAACCGGTTTTAAACATCAAGAACCCTAACCGTTACACAAACCGCTAGTCCGGTTCGGGTTAGAACCGGTTAAAAAAACCGTTAAAAAACGGTTTTGGTTCTAAAACCGGTTTTTTTGTACACCTCTAGGTGGATCAACCTTGACGGATGGGTGGATGACACATTCGTTAAAAAAAATTAGTGTATTTTTTAAACAAAAAACTCAATCGTATCCCTTCAAAATATAGTTAAACTTTTATTCATACTCTCAGAAAAAAATTATAGATTCGTCGTTGGAGTCACCTCACAGGAATGGAACTCAAATTTAATAAACATTTATCATTTACATTAAAGCTTTTAGCACATTATTTTAATTTTAACTTAACTTTAAAAGATATAACTAATCAACTATTAACCTATCATACATGGGCTAAATCATTTTATAAAATTATAGGTTAGGCCAAAAAGATAAAAAGCAAGCTACTACTTAAACACCCCCATATTCATTTCACATTCACATTTCACAAAAAAAAAAAAAAAACTTTTCTACATCAAGTTTTCAACAGCAAGCGACCATGTGTGGTGGTGCTATCATCTCCGATTTCATCCATTCTTCAAGCCTCCTCAAAAACTCCTCTGATGTCTGGCCCGAATTCGACCCATACGAAGCCGAATTCAACCATTTTGTCCAACAAACCGAATCCGATTACCACAAACGACCTCTTCCATATTCAGGAACCCACCCTCTCTCTATACTTTAACTTCTTGTTAGGGATGAGGTCGGTACTAGGGACGAGCAAATCAGACCCGGTACCAGTACCGAACCGGGTACTTTTTCGGTACCGACTTTTGACATTTTCGGTACCGGTATTTACCAGATTTTACCTTCAAATACCGGTACCAAACCGTAACGAACCGGGTATATTAGGTACCAGTACCCACTTTTGAGAATTTCCGGTACCGGTTCTGTATCGGATGGTAACGAGCTCATCCCTACTCGGTACTAACCGGTATCAAAATCCCCAAAAATCCCCAAAAGTGGGTTCTGGTACTAATATTTAAGGGTAAATACTGGTACCAAAAATGTCAAAAATCAGTACCGAAAATGTATCAGGTTCGGTAAATTCAGTACTGGTACCGGGTATCATTTGCTCATCCCACTTCGGGTAGTGTTGTTTTATTGGTATCGAATATACCGGTACAGTTCGGTACCGAAAATGTACTCGGTTCGGTGAATTCAGTACTGGTACCGGGTATCATTTGCTCATCCTCTGGTAGTGTTGTTTTATTTCTGTTTGTTTCTAACGACTTTTTATCGAACAGGTGGCGTGCATGAACTCACCAAGAAAAAACAGAGGAAGAATTTGTACCGTGGGATACGCCAGCGCCCATGGGGCAAATGGGCGGCTGAGATTCGCGATCCTAGGAAAGGAGTTAGGGTTTGGTTGGGTACTTTCAACACAGCGGAAGAAGCCGCTAGAGCTTACGACAAAGAAGCTCGTAGAATCCGAGGAAGAAAAGCCAAGGTTAATTTCCCTAACGATGATGAGTGTTTTAATCTATTTCGCCCCAAAAACCCGAACCCAAGTAACTGTACCGGACCCTATAACGATATTCTTCTTGGGTTTTCCGACGAAGAAGTTATGGGTCCGGGTTTGGGTTCGGGTTCGGTGAAAGAAAACGAGAAGAAGAAAAAAGTTGAGGTTGTGCATGAAGAGAATGAGGTGCAGAAGCTGTCGGAGGAGCTGATGGCGTATGAGTCGTATATGAAGTTTTATGATATTCCGTATCTAGAAGGGCAGCCGTCGGCGGTGGCTCCGGCGAATGTAGACGGTGGAGTTGGTGGTGGTTCGATTGAGCTTTGGAGCTTTGATGATGACGTGGCGTGATTTGGGGATTTAGCTTTGTGTGTTTTTTAGTTTAAGGTTAAATAATTGTGTGTTTAGTTTGTTTAATAACGTAAATTGTTGTGTTTGAACGTTTATCTGTGTGTTGGCATAAAAGTAATTTGAGTTGATTAGAAGTTTGGTGTAAAGAAGTAGTTTTAGCTTGGTTTGTTTAGGTTACGAGAGCTCGAGGTTGGCTCGTTTAGTGTTATGTTTCTAGAGCTCGTGTTCAACCTTCAAAATGTTTTAAAACCCGGTTCAAACTGGTCGGTTGTACCGTCTGGTAAAACCGTTTAAACTGTACGGCATACTTGGTTGAACGTCTGATACACCCGGTTATACCATTTCTAAGCAAACTCCGGTACGGTATAAAAACCGGGTTTTAAACCATTGTTTGCGAGTAGATTTTTGTTGATTTTTTTATTAGTTAGTATTAATACCAAGTAGAGTTTTGTTGATTTTTTTATTAGTTAGTATTAACACACAAGGTAATATATGTTATTTAGTTATTTTTAATAGAAATGATATATAAGAACAATTATTATTGAATATCACGTAAAACTAATATAAACAGTGGTCATGTTTAGCCTCAGGAACTCGTTCAAGCTCGACAAGTGAAGTCTAGGCTTCGACTGGTTTATTTAACAAGCTTTTTCTTTTGACTAGTTTCAACTTTTAGTAAGCCGAAATCAACTAGCTCAAAAAATGATTTGGCTGGTTATAACCGTATCTTATTTATATAGTTTTATAATTATTAACCATAACGCCATAACAATAATTTCTAGACGTTGAAGAATCGTAACTTTGTTTACGATAGGATATGATTGGGTTTGCTATTAAAAAGGGGTTGCGCGCAACATTTTGCCCATTTACCCTTTCACTATGCCGTAAATTTTCTAATGATTTTTGTAAAACATACCTTTTTTTTGAACGGTAAATTTGAATCATTGACGGACCACTGGAGTATCATCGTGTCACCAACGTAACCACCTGATCATATCTATCTGCACTAGGCATAATACCAATATACTAATTTAGAAGAAAACCCAATAAATATAGCTATTGTATTAGATTGTGACTTATTTAAATAAAGCATGTATTTGTTCGAATCCTAAGTCAAATATACACGTTTTGTTCAACGCAGGTCTAATTCAAATACTCTAGTCTATTCTAGTCTCCTGAAAAAGTCGTATAGATGTTGGTCAATTAGTTCACTTGTCGTTGCTGACTATGTAAACCAAGATTGTTAAATGCTTTAATTGAATAAAAAATAATATTATGAACCTAGTACAGTTGTATATAATAAATATACAAGTTGCATATAATTTTTATATTTTTAACCGAACATGGTTTTGAGCAAAAACCATCAATGACAATATTGTGGACACATGTAACGCAACGGAATACGTTTAACATGTTTTTGCATGGTAAAATTATTTACAAAAAAATTTATTACATTAGGCTTTTATGTAGATAAAAATATATTTGTAAAATGAATAACGAAAGAATATTGAATTGCATTCTTTTAACAAGATTTCTAATACAAGGTATTGAATTGCATTATTTTAATAAGATTTTCTAATACAAATCTAACAAGTTAGTCCGTACTTTAAAAATCTTTAAAATACAAACAATAGAATACTTTTTATTTGATTGTTTACTGTCTAATTTGGTTGGTTCTATCAAAAGTTTTTTTGAGTGGATGGTTAAGATTGTGTTTGGCTAAGCTTTTCAAAGTGACTTATGATTTTTTTAGAAAAGTAAATAACTCAAAATGGAATGAATTATTTACTTTTCCCCTCACATATACTCTCAAACCTAAATATTATTTTACTTTTCAAAAAGTAAATAAGTCATAAGTTAGCTAAAATAAGTACTCCCAAACACCCCTAAATACGGTTTCAGGAAGGACATGCCATTAGTTTGTATTATTTTTTTATCGGAGTTTCTCGGCTAAGCGGTTGTTTTTACCATTTTGGGTGTTTATTTTGGTTTTGAAGATTATGAGTATGATGATGATTATTTTTTGTATTAGTTTTTTTTTTCCAAAATCATTATTTTGCAAAGTTTTTAAATGATAAACTAGTTACATATACATAGTTACGTAACCCAAAAGTATAACTATATGTAAATAAAAAAGGAAAACAACCTCGTCGGTTTCATGGCTGGTTCCAAACAGGATCAACAAGCTAAATCTTCAAACCATCAAAATCGAACCGTTTGAATCTTAAACCAGCAATTTTGCTTCAATCTAGTTACGTCAACCGATTTCAACGGTCTACGAAATCCCTTCTTTTTACCCTTATATTCTATAAAATGTAATACATCTTTCTCGAATATTTTTTAGATTAGAATGTACTCATTTGTATTTCAAACAATTAACACTATTATTGGTATGATAAAACTCTAATTTATATGTTCTTTTAATTTTTACGTTACTATGATTGATGGACGTTTAAAGTATGTGCTAATTAAAGTACATTTTTCTAGACGAATGCTTGATAACCAATTTTTTTTGAACGGTAAATTTGATCACTGATAGATCACTGGAGTATCATTGTGTCACCAGATAAATCATCCGATTATATCAATCTCCACTAGGCATAATACCACACTAATTCATGAGGAAACCCAATAAACACTGGAAAACCTCCGTTATGAGAATCGAACCCAGGACCTATTGGTCTAAAGCATTGATGCCACTAGGCTATAAAACCATGGGGGCTTGATAACCAATTAACCACATAAATAAATATACACATATTTATATATACTACAAATTCATGTCAGAGAATAATGTCAGGCTGCTACCTGACACTTTCTTATTGGTCCAGACAAATTACGAAGTTACCATTATTTTTAAATTACTATTTTGCTCATACTCAAAATTAGGATTTTGCCCCAGTTCAAAGTTACAGTATTTCATCGTTTTAGCTTTTACAAATTATGATTTTACCTCCATTTCAAAATTACGATTTTGTCGTCAGTTCAAAATTACAGTCTTGTCATCGATTTAGTTCTTTTTAGCAAAATCACATTCACTCATTGGTCCTGACAAATTACAGTTATGCCCGAACTCAAAATTACAGTCTTACCATGTTTTAACTTTTTTTTTTTGTGTTTTTCTAACAAAACAGTGGTAGTGCTTTTTTAATTGGCTGAGAAATATAGACAAGGCATAAAACTAGTAAAACAACAAATATAAGTGTTACAAACTGTAAATAGAATATATAACAAGTGGTACAAATTTGGTGTTAAAAAACAACATTTTCTAAATAAATAAATCAAGTGGTACAAATTGGTGTAAAAAACAATATATTCTGGAAACAGAATAAATAGTGATTTAAAAAAAGAATTCTGGATTTCCTATAGGCAGAATAAACGGCGCCCCTGGTTTGAGGGTCCAACAAACTCGCTGTTCCGTGACGTCATCATGTGCAGATTGTGTTACGTAGCTACTGCTTCGACCATATAAATATTTTGAATAATATTTATTTTCTTTTACGGAAGAAATCTAAATATACCAATTTATCTTATTGTTTTATAAAAGCGTTTGTTGAATTATCATATTTGTTAGCCCATTTTAGTAAAAAATGAATTTTAAAGTGTGAATGTGTAGATTTTATGTTCTAATCAGACGTGATGGATGCTTTATGAGTCTTTTAGTCACTTTCAAATTTAATTATTTTATGATTTACTAAATCAATAAACAATAATCATATAGTACAGAAATGTTTTTATGCAAATAACGAGATGCTAATTTTTGTGAAATACAAAAGTGTTAATTCGTTATACAAAAGAATATATTTTTTTGGATTATGTAACGTATTTTAATTCTTATGTAATTATCTTTATCTTAATATTGAGTGTAAAAAATAAAACTATATTGATTAGTTTGTTGTATTTTCACTGTTTTGTAACCTGATTTAATGGACTTTATCTTGGATACTCTGATCCAATTGCTTAATTCATTTTGATATTGGTAAAATAAATAGTTTATTATAATTTAAAAGTTAAAATGTATGTTCCCGTTGAAATAAAAATATAAATAATAATACAAAGAGGTGGAAGTTGTAAATTTGAATACTCAACACTATCTTTATTGTATATACATTGATATAATAAAGCTAAAGCTAGTGAGTCGGCAATGTGTAGTTGGATTTATACAGGCGCTAATTGGGCTATAACCCCTATAACGCCAGGAACACCGCCCTCCCAGATGTTATATTGAGGTTATAATTCCTGTGATATATATAACGACGTTACACATTGGTTTCTCACACACAGATACAAATATATAATTGAAGGGGTTATTACATAACTAAGAACTACAAACTCAAGTTATATAATTTTTTTTTCTTACATATCTGGCATTTGTCACATAACCACTCCTTCATTCAAGTTATAGGAGATTATGACTACATATGGCCTTAAACGCTGTGACTTCTCAATCTAGATAACAACTCCATTTTGAGGGAAAAATAATTATTTATTATATAGGTTTTTTCCTTTTTTAGTTAAATGAACATTGATTGATGATATCAATTTAATGCAAAAAAACACGGTTGCAAAACTCGCTAGTGAGGTGGGGTGGGACTAGCGATTAATCGGGATTACTCGGGATTAATCAGGATTACTCGGATTGGACTTTTTATGTATAATTTAAGTTTTATACATATATACACATTCTTATACGTAGTTTTTTTTAAGTGGACAAGTTTTGACCGGAATCTAAGAGGTTTTGGCCAGAATATGAGATTTTTTCCGATGCTTTTTGATTTTTTCCGATTTTTCCTGATTTTTTCCGATTTTTTTCCGACCGGCTAGGGCCGACTAGCGATAACGGACTGATTAACGAAAAATTAATCAATAGAAGGCCGACTAGCGATTAACAATAGAAGGCCGACTAGCGATTAATCGGCGACTCGCCGATTAATCACGATTTTTACAACACTGCAAAAAAAAGTAACTCAAACTTACCGAACCGGTCTTAATGTACACACAGGGCCAGATTAATAGGCAATAGATTAAAGCTAAGAGTTTTGGACTCTCAATTTTTTAGACCCCACTTATAAAGATCGCAATGGGCTTTTGTTTCAAATTTGGGCTACTAGGCCTTGGAAGAGCCTTGAACTAAACAACTTGTTACTTCTGATTTTGAATTGCATTATTGCATACCAACTTAGATGAGCATTGAGCCCATGAACACGTTTTTATACTAGTTAGGCTATCGGGTGTGGAGGTCGGTGGGGGGACATCGAGCCCCGTCCACACCGCCCCTACCTGCCTCGTCCCCCTCTCTCAAGTCCTCCCCCTCCACGCCTTCGACGACCCTCTCTCTTTTTATCACACACACATGTACATACATAGATATGTATATATAAAGGGGCTCATCCCCACATCCGTTGACGTGGACGCCTACGTGGCGGATCATCCTCAAGGGACTAAAGTAGTAACGAAGAAACACTACGTTCATCCTTTACACGAAAACAAGTTACCTATAATAATGGTTAAGGTGGCATATTACAACTTACGTTTCAAGAACATAACTTACTAGGTTACTACATTTTCTTATATAACTTGTTAATATATAGTATCGACACGATACCAGTCTCCTCCATTGCTCATTTGCTCATTAATGGATCACATTATTTAATTATGATAAAAACCAACCTTGGTATAATCATACCAACAACTACAAGATGGTACCTGAATATTCTTATCGGGAGTAAGCTACATACTCCTGTTATATAGTGGGAATGAAGCAGTCACTTTGTAATCCTCTCTCTCAAGGTGTCGGTGTTTGATGAGTTCACCGCTTCCTTGATGGGGTCTCGGTTTAGGAACCGTTTGGGGAACATGGTGTTGCATGGATGAGTTATTTGGGTGCGGGTTGTAGTTGTAGTGACCCAGTTTCACAAGGAATGCAACCGTTGTACCCTTACCCAGCCCTCCACTCTCGATCCATATGTGGCCTCCCATCAGATTTACAAACCTGACATCGTATAGTTATAAATACTTGTTGGCGGATTATTATTAATATAAATATAAATGCAGGTTTTTTAAAATTTAAATTTATACCTTTTGCAAATAGCGCGTCCAAGACCTGCACTGTTACTACCTCGGTTTGATGCACTGCGAGGCTCAGAAAACTTTGTGAAAATGTGTGGAATGTCTTGTTGTTTAATGCCAGACCCGGTATCCTTCACCTGCATTCATATCATTTTATACGAGTTTTCAATTTGTTTGGAGTCAAAAGGGTACCGGTAAATGTCTTTTGAGTTATTCATATTTTACAGAATACAATAGTGAGATAAAGAGTAAAATGCCATTTTTGTCCATGAGGTTTGACCACTTTTTCGACTTTCGGCCATGAGAAGCCATTTTTATCCAAAAAGTTTGAAAACTTGCCATTTTCATCCTTGAGGGCCAAATTTCGAGAGATGAAAATCACAATATTTGCCAAACTCAAGAATGAAAATGGCAATAAAACGCAAATCTGAAGGACTCAAATGCAATAAAAGTCATTTTGGATGGAACAAGCAAAAATGACTAAACCTCGAGGATGATTTTGGCATTTTACACTAAAATAAAAGTTGCATGAAAACATGAGGTAAATGCTAGATGTGGCAAGATGGGGTGCGTTGTGTAACGAGTCAAAAAGTGGGTTCTAGACGGAACATGCGGTTTTGTTAGTGCCGGTCAAATCGGATTGGGTTGACCACAAACTACTATTTGGTCCATTTGAAGACTTTCCTGTACTGTTAGAGCTTGTATTGTATGCATTAAAAATACACTTAAGGCTACTTTCGACCAGTTTAACGCATTCCTTTTTTAGAATTATTTTTGTTATAGTCCGTTTGAGTTAAACATAGCCCCTTTAAAGCAAGTGGATTGAAAACACTGACCTGCACAAGTAGGTAGAACAAACCATCGGTCAACGTAGGGCAAAATTCAGGAGTTTGCCACTCCTGGAAATACCCAGGGTTCAACATAGAGGCCTGAATTGAAACATGTCCCCCTTTCGTGAACTTAACCGCATTGCCAACAATATTCAAGATTATTTGCATGTGGCGTTTTTCATCACAAATGCCGTAAACAGGTAGGCCCAGATCACAATTCAACGCCATCGATGTGCTTTTCACAGATGCGATAGGATTTATCAATCTGATGACCTACACACAACAATAAATTATTAGGGGGTTATTTGACCATTTGTGCATACCACATAAGGTGGAAATTTGACTTAAGCTACTTATGCATGTATTGATTCATTATGCTTACACTTAATGGGATAAGAAAACAAGCGAAAAAAGAAACGGGTCGAATTAAACGGGTGTAGAGTTAATTTTTGAGTAGTTTTCCAAAATTTTGGATTTGGCCCCTAGCTTTCTTAAAGTACACGGATGGTCCCTGTGGTTTGCACTTTGTAACACATTTAGTCCTCAGCCAACAAATCTAAAGGTTTCAGGAGGTCCAAGTTAGGGACTAAATGTGTTATATAAAAACCACAGGGACCATCCGTGCACTTTTTGCTAAAGTTAGGGACTAAAGTAACAAAAGTAACACATTTTGATTAGTGACCCAATCTGCCCAATTCACCAATTATAGCTAGAAGTTACCTCTCTGAAGAGCTCATGAAGGTTGAACACTTCATTTTCAAGCTCAAGGCTACCGTCTTCTAGCCTAGAAAGGTCAAGAACGTCATTTACAAGTGCGGCTAGAAGATTGCTACTTTTAAGTATGGTTTCTATCATGGCTCTTTGATCTGGAGTAAGTTCGGTTTCTAAAAGAAGTGAAGACAATGCTATAATTGCATGCATAGGTGTACTCATTTCATGATTCATGACAGCAAGGAAATCATTACGGGCATGTATAGCCATCTCTGCTTCTTGTCGAGCCACATTTAAAGCAAAATTCTGTCCACGAGCTGATCACGGCCCGCATAGATTCTTCTAGAATTGCAGCATGAGAAAGAGCCACAGCAACCTAAGAATTACGTCTATAAGAAATAGGGAAAAAATATAAAGAGTAAAATGTCTTTTTCGTCTCTGAGGTTTGCCCGGTTTTGCGACTTTCGTCCAACGGTTTGTTTTTCCGCATCTAGATCCAAAAGGTTTAGAATCTTGCCATTTTCATCCGGCTTGTTAACTCCATTTTTTCCCGTTAAGTCAGGGGTATTCTCGTCTTTTTTGTTAACTTAAAGGGCAATTCGGTCTTTTTCACTTTATGTACAAGCATTTAGCATAATGTACAAGTATTTAAAATACTGAATTGCCCTTTTCAGCTAACAAAAAAGACAAAAATACCCCTGACTTAACCGAAAAATGGATGGAGTTAACGAGTAGGACGAAAATGGCAAGATTTCAAACCTTTTGGATCCAGATGCGGAAAAACAAACCTTTGGATGAAAGTCCCAAAACTGACCAAACCCCAGGGGGATGAAAATGACATTTTACTCGCATGTAAATTATGACCATAATAAAAATATGAAGATATAAAGCAACCAACCTGGTCAGCAACAACGGTTACAAGTTCCAATTCATGGTCCCGCCACTTTCGTAAGCCATTCAGAGGAAGAATCAAAACCATGATAGCATAAGTTTTTGCAGAGTGATCAGGCCAATTGTCGATTTCAAAATTTGATAGATGCAAAAGAGGAACACGAACAGCGACCACTTCAGGTGAAACGTAAGATCCCACAGGGGTTCTAACCCTAGCCAACGGACAATTATGCGGAAACCGTATCGCTTCAGCGCTATTGAACACCTCAGTGATTATCGGGAGATTGATTGAACACTGGAGCCAAGCGCGATTAGATTATGCAAAGAATGCGAAAGCTGAAGAATCATACCCTTGCTTGATGGCATCCACAACACGCATTCTTCAAGATCTAAAGTCCTACCTAGCTCAATGAGAGTAGTTTTTAATATCGTGTGTCTATCAAGAGTGCTTCTGATCTCATGCGTAAGCATCCTAACGTGTCTTCCAGTTTCTTCTTGTTTGATAATCAACCCCATTTCCCGATCAAGATCTTCAGCTCGTTGTTTTAAAAACGATTCCCTTGTTTTCACACTCAATAAATCAGGTATAATATGAACAGCATTAATGCAGTTACACATGACACGAAAGCTGTAGACAGTTTTGCTACAGTCATTACAATAGCAACAGTTTTGGAGTGTGACGCGAATGTCCATAAGCTTATAAAGTGTGTTGCTCCACATAGAACAATAAAAGCACCAAACTGCATAAGCACCCATCTATACGGAAAGAACGCTGATTTCTGGACGAAATATATAAGTTCTAATGGAATGGAGAAATATGCAAATGCAATAAAGAAATCAGATATGTACTGATACTTCACTAAAAGCTCATCAGCAGGCCATTGAGTCTCGAAGCAATCACAGGAATCCATCCTTCGTTCACAGCTTTAGAAAAGCTACAACACAAATTTTACTCATCTCAGGTAACAAAATCAACCCAACTCAATGGGAAAATTACAAATACAATCAAGTTGACCAAAAATTTTTCAAAAATAGACTTTGACTTTTAAAGGCGCACGCTTAGTCGGCACTTTTCACCAAAATTGTGGGCTTAGCCGCCACTTTTTACTAAAAAGCGTAGGCTTAGCCGGCGCTTTTCACCAATAGTGTAGGGTTAGTCGGCGCTTTTTAGTAAAAAGTGTTGGCTAAATCCTAGACGTTTGCAGTCGGCAGAGCTCATGTGGCGGCTTCTGATTGGAGGAAATGACGGGTGATTAGTGGTGAAGGCTAATTTTTTATGTCTTTGTTTGAAAATTCTTGGTCAACTTTGTTTATTTTAGTAATTACCCCTAATTCAATCCTCATTATAACTGATTCTGATCATGATCTCTATGAATTTAACGATCTCTATGAACACAGTAATTTAATAGTATACGCCTCTCAGATAACGAAATTAACCTAACTCAATCCTCATTCTAACCGATTCTGATTATTATCTCTACGAATTCAACGATCATCTCAGATAACGAAACTAACCTAACTCAATCCACATCCTAACTGATTCTGATCATTATCTCTACGAATTCAACAATCATCTCTGATAACGAAATTAACCTAACTCCATCCACATTCTAACTGATTCTGATCATTATCTCAACGAATTCAACGATCATCTCAGATAACGAAATTAACCTAACTCAATCCTCATCCTAACTGATTCTGATCATTATCTCTATGAATTCAACGATCATTTCAGATAACGAAAATAACCTAACTCAATCCTCATCCTAACTGATTCTGATCATTATCTCTACGAATTCAACGATCATCTCAGATAACGAAATTAACCTAAATCAATCCACATTCTAACTGATCATGATCATAATCTCTACGAACTCAATCGCTCATCGATCTCCATGAACACAGTAAGTTGTAACACCCCGAAAACGTGTTTGGTAATTAAACCACGTTAATATTAAAAAGACGGGTAAAGTACCCTTAGTGGTAAAATTTACCCGGTGAATATTAGGATTTAAACAAATAATCTTAATATTAATTAAAGGGAGAATAAACGCTTGGAGAAAACAAAGTTTATAAGAGGCCCGAGTTAACGGAACTTAAAATAAAACAAACTCCCCGAACCCACTAAGTTAACTAGGAATATTTAACCTAGTTAATAAGAGAAAATATTGTTAGAAATAAGTAGGTTGAAGCCTACTTAATAACTAATCAAACATGAGGGGACTAAAGTGGGATAACTTGGAGGTTTTATATTTAAAAGAAAATTAAAACAAAACACACACAAAGTGTGTGTTCTGGATTGAAGGCTCAAACGAAGCTTAAATTCACAATTGAACGTGAATTAATGATCACCCAAGCTAGGGGATCATAAGCTATGTAAAATTTTGATGATTTGTGAAGTTGTGAAATTTGACGAAACATCATAATCGCGAATTATGTATGGGATTATAGAAGCTATGGCTAAATTAGTGATGTATACTTGCTTAGGAACAGAACCCTAAGTGAAAATAATACATATGATGCTATGAATTGGATGTTTAGATGATTTACCACATTAGGATAAGTGGGTTTTAATCATATGATGAAATTGATGATAAAATTTTGTTTAGAATCATCATACATGATAGTAATAAGGAACTACTTGAACAAATTGTGTGTTTGAGTATATAATCATACTTACTATGAAATGGGTTTTGTATGATAAAATGAAAATGATGATAGATTCATGTTAAAATGATGTTTGATATCATCATGTGTTAACAATGATAAGATCGAATGATAAATTCGACATAAAACCCGTAAGGTGGAATAGTCGTGATTTATAATGATTAATCTAACCACCTTACGAATTATGATGATAGTTTGACGCTTGACAAGCTAGGTGGAGGCTTGGGAAGGAAGCGGGTCAAACGAATCAAGTACGATGGAAAAGCGTAGTTTGGATGTAAGGTAAGCATAGCTTACACTATTCTTAATTCGTAAAATATTCTCTTATCATACTAATTATGAAAAAGATAAATATGCAATTGAGGTATAATGTTCCGAGGTGTAGTTGTACGGAAAGAGATAAGCGAAATGATACGAAACCATATCAATGGTTAAAAAGGAGTAAATCGGGAATCGGACATACTATGACGAATATAAAATGAACTTTTAATGGTTATCTTATAGGGTAAACCAAAACGAATGATAAGGTTAAAACGGTAAATTGGTCACGCGTTGACAATAACCGTTAGTTTTGAGAATACACTTTATGGCGTAAGCCATAACGAGTCAAAAGAGTTAAGAAATGGTTTATAAGTAAAATGACCGTACGGTGTAAACCGGAGCGAGTCATGTAGATTAGATGGTAATAAATGTCATCTCGCAAAGATAATCGGTCACTTAGACTTAACGGGTCAAAAGGTGAAGGTATCACCCTTTGACAATATCGACTAATGATTATCTGTCGAGCTGTACGTTTACAGGAATAAATATCTAATATCTAATGGATATCCACTTTGATAGTAATTGGCGGTTACTAAAGCAAGGTATTAACGGGTCAATATATTGATCCGAGCCAGGTATGTGTAAAAGTTTAATTACTCATTTAGAACTTAAGGTTCAATGAGAGTTAAATAAGGTCAAAAATGGACCATTTGGTTATCTTTTAGGTAAACCGAATGATTTACATTATAGTCATTGTGTTTTGAAAACAATATGATTATTCAAACAAGTTCATAGTTTAATATGTGAGATTTTGGGTCAATATGCCCTTCGAAATCATTTATCGTAAATGAACGGCTTAAATGGACCAAAATGCCCTTGATCGACAAATCAAGCAAACGACCCTTATAGGTTGTTTAGAAATAAGTCATTTGATCAAGTAAATACTTAGGACAAGTATAAAAGCGAAAGGTATGATTCTTGTGAGTCAAATGCCTTAAAATGCGTCTTGTCGTAAAATAGTAATCCGAGGGATAAAACTCGAAACAAATAGTACCCACATTAAAAATCCACCACAACTATAGTTGAGGTGGAAGATCATTTGATAAGAAATGTGGTAATATAATGCTAGTAGCGAACGAAAGTGAATTATGCGGAAAAGTGCTCAAATACCCTTAACGGGTCAAAATAAGCATCTAAGTAAAAACGGGTTTAAGAATGTATATAAACTCGTGTATTGAACCTAGTATGATAGTAACATTGAAATTATGAGGTTCATGAGAAATTGGGATCAAACAAACATGTTTGTTTGATAAATACATGAACGGGTCAAAATTTAGTAAATATATATATTAAGCTGAAGGCTTAAAAATCTCAAATTTTGTTAATCCGGATGCCGAATTTTTAACTCCATGTGATGGAGAACTAAATTACGATCACGTAGAAAGAAACGGATCGTAAAACGGATATGTATTTTGAAAGTTATGCAAGTTTTCGTGCATAACAAGTTCGAGTTGGTAGAGCTGGGAATATGTAGCACCAGCCAAAACAACTTTCTGTCAAAAAGGGGCCGTGGCGTAGCGCGACGCCCCCCGTTGCGCGTGGCGACGCCTCTAAAAATAAAGAAGTTAATAAATGTTGTTTTTCTTGTTCGTTTTAGCATCCGGACTTGATTAAACACTTGTAAACTCCGAATGACTAACCCATTTCATGGTTTATGAAATGTAGGTATATTTTGAAGTACCGAATGACGATCAAGCTCAACGGAGAACCGAACGCAATCAAGATTCGTCATTTTAAACGACGAACTTATAAACATAATGTTGAAATGTTTTAAATTCTTAAATGTTTTAACAAACCCGCATTTTTCAAATGTATGTGTAATCGTAAATACACATATACTCGAAACCAATATGAAAACTGTTAAATAGAAGTATAGTTCTTACAAGTTGGTATCAGAGCCTTGGTTTAAGAGATTCAAGCATGGTGGGGGACTATGCTTGGACTTAAACCTTATGATCTAGATAAGGGTTGATGTTCGGTTCAAGACTTGATTGCAAATCCGGTAAGTATATTTATATTAATGGTTTAGCATGATTCAACTGTTGTGAACAACACATAGGGTTATCGTGTAATACACGTTACCTCAATTAAAGGAAAGATATAGTTAACGAAATTACGTGCGTTGACACGTAAGAAGGAAAGCCTTGTATTATGATACGGGCGTTTATTGATGTTGACATTACTAATCTTTGTAAATGTTTTAGTTGAAGGACACTCGCATCTGAAGATGGCGAGAGTTTAACAAGTAACAGATATGACGGAGGAACGGTCCGAATTATGACAAAATAGAGCATGCTCACAAAGGATCTAAATCGCGTAACGATCGCGGATAAGGTTAATAGCAAGGAAAGCCTGTTAGGGCAAGCACTACAGGTGCACGTTTTTTAATTTATTGCACAAGTAGAAATATGCAACAAGTACGTAGAGATTGACTGTTGCATGTAACATCCGTGTAATTCGGGTTTCAAAAACCCGCCCCTTTTGTTTCAATAAAAGAATATTTAATTACGTCGTTCGAGTATTTTTTTTATGGATTATATAATTGTTCAACTAATTCTAAAATAATGTAATAATTAATCAGCTAAATATTAAATAATTATATCAAAAAAATTGATTTAATTTAAAATAGACAAAATAATTGAAAACTCAAAAATGGGGGGGGGGGGGGGGGGGTTGAACCGGGATCGAACCCGGGTTCCCCCGGTTAACACACACACACTACAAACACCACCGGACTACACACACCAGATGTGTTTATGTTGAAATCTTAAAACTCTTGTATGGAAAATAAGATGAAACCTGCATCACCGGCCGCAGTAAAAAAAACGCGCCTTCCCTCTCCTTTTTTTTAAATCTCCGACAGCTAGCTCGGATTTATTCTTGGCAAAGTCCGATCAGGTTAGCTGTCATCTCTGCGATAAATGGCAATCACCCAACGCGGTTTCCGAAAACCGAACCCAAGCACCACTCTATAAATACCGAATGCAGCCCCCTCATCCAAAATCGCTCAGTCTTTCAATTCGTTCCTCCACTCTATAATCCTCCCCCTCTGTCGCCCGAATCCTCTGTTCGCTGGAAGTCCCTGTTCGCCGGAATACAGCAGGAGCCGAAATCAGTCACCGCCGATTAAATCAATTCGGTAGAATTTCTTGATACCTTGTTATAATATTATCTTAATTATCTCATTTAATCGTTTAAGGGAATTTGGAGAATGGTTTTAGGCGGATGGATGTTCTGGGTAAAAGAGTTTGAATGAAGAAGATGAAGTGCAGGGGTGTCTATATATATTTTACAAAGTGGATTATAATCGGGTTAAGCACCCAGCCCAACTGGTTGGGCCGGGTGCAAACCAAACACATGGCGCCGGTTCGAAACTCTCCTCACACACCGGCCGGACACTTTAAATCTCTTTTTGAAATTCACCTTTTCTGTATAACCTAACTAGTATATAAGTATATTATAAATGCATGTATAGCCGGGTTAGACACCCAGCCCAGTTGGTCGGGCTGGGTGCATCACACCGTCAAGACTCGGGTTCGAGTCCCCTGGTTATCACCGGTTCGACCCAATATAATCATTTTTAAATTTAATTAAAATTTAATAAATCTAAGAAGTGTATAAGAATAATTAAAATCCAGAATATGTCGGGTTAGACACGTAGCTCAGCTGGAAGAGTTGCGTGCACGTGAACGTGAGGTCTCGGGTTCGAATCTTGATACACGCTGCCAACTCCATCATCGAACCGGTCTGACACCACCTTGTCAGACTGACAAGTTTAAAAAAAAAAAATATATATTATTTTATTTTTATTTTTATTTTATGGATTTATATTAATATTTAAGCTGAAAATCAATTAAAAATGCTTAAAAATATAATTTCAAAGGTTTTAACATATCAATAAAAATCACAAAAATAACTTAAAAATCTAAACAAAGGTTTTTAACCGAAACATTAATTTATTTATTTATTGGCATATCGCGTTATTATTTTAGGTTAGTACTCTTTCGTCGGTCAAATTCTCAACTCGTGCGCACTCATCATCAACCAAGAATACGCACCCACTGTGAGTGAATCTCTACAAATTCCCCGTTTTAATCACGTTTTGGGGTGTATCATGTGTCGTATCATTCCTTTATTTTATTTAACATTTGTGCCTATATCATTTCGTGATCAAATGTGTATTGCTTGTAGTGTGGTTTATATATGGATACATTTTATCATTTCAGTGCACTCATTTCATTAGGCCCATCAGTTCCTCATGGGATACGGGTTGAGCATCAGGTGCCTCATTAGATCGGCTCCGTTTGATTGAGCCTTGATCTCAGATACATCATCATTCATGTCATATATTCATTCAATGTGGTTTGTGATTGGTTACATATATACATTTGCTCACATGTGATTTATGCACAATTTTATTTAAATAAACATAAAAATCAATTATTTAAATGTTTTATCAAGGTTCACTCGCCAACATTTATTGACCCAAAATTTCCTCGGTTTTACGCATGATACAGGTGATCAAGTTGAGGAAAGAAACATTTAGGATGGCCTAGAAGAATAAACAAGTTATTTCGTTGGAACAAGCATCTAGATTTTTATTTGTGTTTGTATGAAATTTTGTTGGAAATTTAAATTTAATAAATATGAAACTTCTTAGTAAATATCATGAGCTTTGGTGATAACCCAATCATGCCCCGACTTTTATTCCGCTGCGGGTCGGGGTGTGACATTGCATATGTATGATAAAAACTTGGAAAAACCTGAATAGAATACCTATCCAGGATGATGTTTCCAAGAAAAATCAAGTAGAAATATGTGTTATTCACGATTGTGAATAACAAGACAATAACAGAATTCGGTTTATATAGAAACTTGGACGGAAGTAATCACCCGAGCAAGTATTCTCAATATAAATACTATTGAGAAAAGTAACGATCACATTAACGAATGTGATAGTATAAATTGTTGATAAAAGGAAAACATTTCATATGTTTAAGAGCGAAACGAGTAAAACTAATGATTGTTGTTTAGCAATTAAATGAAGTTTTACCGATTGAAACCATGAATACGGAAATTATTAGAGGAGTTACTTACATGGGGCGGGATGCGAGGATTATAAAAAGGTCATGTGTGACATGTGTTGATCGTTTACTCTGGCCAAGTAAGTAGTGAACACATGATACCGTGAACTTCTTATGATGGACACATTTACGTCCGATGTGGTAAGGATGAGGTGAATGGGACAAATTAAAAAGGTACCCAAAACAGATCAAATAAGTAAAATATTTGATAATAAATGTAAACGCAAGCCGGGTAACAGAAGCGTATTACATTAGAATAACGAGCCCGAGGGAAGGGACAAGAATCAAAGTAAATGAAAATACAAACCGACTAATGAGAATGCTAAGGCATAGGAGATAAAGTTTGACTGTCATAAGTGATGAAATTCACACGGACAAGTCAAACGGATTGAATAAAGAATAAAGGACTTGGTCGAATAAAAGCGAGGGATTTCGCAAAGATAACCAAACAGATCGAACGAAGTATTAATGCATTCCAGAATGAGTGCATTAAGGAAGACTTCAGTAAAAAAAATATACCCGGTTGATGGGTAGGAAATTAAACATATGCGTAAACCAAGGAATGGGAACGCGGGTTAAAAGTCAAAAGACTCGGATATGAGTTATAACTAACAGACTATAAGATTTCTCAAACAGAAATTTTGAGTAAATATGTTCAACTATTTTGAGGTTGGACGGGTTAAATAAGGAATAAAGTTTGATTGTTCATAAGTGATGGATTTCACACGAACAAGTCAAACGGGTTAAATAAAGCATAATGCATGATAGTAGCCGGTAATGGGTTGCAAGGAAAAATATATGTAAACCGGATAACGGTGAGCATAAGACAAACCGACGTATAAATGACGTGAGAAGTCATAGAGTCGAGAGAATGATCCGAAATAAAACGAGTGTAGTCACGAACTACAGTCAAAGTTAACGGATTTTAAACGTGAAAACAAATGATTTTCAAGCATAAATAGGGTGTTTTGACACCAAACATGTATTTTAAAAATGACATGGGTAAAGAAATGATCTATGGGATCATCATAACCTTCGGGTTATAAACAGTGTAAAGGTCTAAATGACCAAAATGACCCACGGATCGTAAATAGAAAGAAAAGAACTATAAGGGCCTCGCCTTGATAAGGTGAAAGCCTAAAGAAATAGCCTAGGAGGCTAAGTGAAAGAACCTACGGGTCATTTAAGTAACGCGTGGGAACTGGTTACGATTCCCCGCGTAAAATAATAACGGAAAAGAATAAATTCTTGGTTGTCAATTTCTTGATACGAGTAATTCACATAATTGGAGGGAAAAAGTTAAACTAAAATTCAATTTTTAATAAGAAACAACGTTTTCGCAAATATGAATATTTTGATAGAAATTGAAATAGTAAATATTAAAAGATACATGTCTTGACACTGATAGGTACAAGATGATACATTCGAAAAGAAATATTTTCGATAACGAAGGGTTGATATAAACTTAAACACGACGTGACGCGATCACGGTCAAGATAGGTAATGTGAAATATAATCACATTGTAGCCCGAGTGATGGGTATAAAGTAACTGGACTAATAAGTCTAGTCAGTGAGACTGGTTAAGGTCAAAATTTAAATTAAGAATTTGTTTAATACGCTATTTATTATGAGATTAGCGTAGAATAAACATACACAATAGGCTTATATGACCAAGTGGCCAAAATGGCGACTCGGTCAAATAAAACAATAAAGGTAAATGGGTACAAAACAAGAATGACGGCCCATGAGGCCTTACTAACGAAGAACATTGATCACTTATACTAAGCGATCATAAGGTAATACAAGCAATGTGTCGGGAAGTCAAATCGAGCAAAAGCACGATTGAAGGATAAAGCTAAAAGGTATGTGGTTATATGTTTTGTAGAATTTCGTGAATAATACACATTGATAGTTTTATATAAATAAGATTTAAAAAAAAACTCAGGAAATTCGGCCTGTTCTTAAGCGGTGGATTCCGTATGAATGAACCGAATGAATAAATTCGTAAATAAAAGAGTTTGTTTGTCAAAAGTGAAAGATTTCACAAAAACATTCAAAAGGTTTAAAATAACGGATTCACGAAGAGTTCGAAGGTATAAAAGCGATGGATTTCGCTAAGTTAACTAAACTAGTCGAATTAACGAGATTACGCTATTTTGAGTTGCATTATTTTGTATGAGATACGAATATGCTTTGTAACCAAAAAGATATTACCATACTTTTCTGGTAATACTAATAATTGGTTAAAGTTTGAGCAATGCTCAAAAGATTACCGAGATCAAGTGCATTGAAATTAAACTCAATGAACTATGTAAGAAAGGTTTCGAGGACGAAACCACTTTAAGAGGGGTAGACTTGTAACACCCCGAAAACGTGTTTGGTAATTAAACCACGTTAATATTAAAAAGACGGGTAAAGTACCCTTAGTGGTAAAATTTACCCGGTGAATATTAGGATTTAAATAAACAATCTTAATATTAATTAAAGGGAGAATAAATGCTTGGAGAAAACAAAGTTTATAAGAGACCCGAGTTAACGGAACTTAAAATAAAACAAACTCCCCGAACCCACTAAGTTAACTAGGAATATTTAACCTAGTTAATAAGAGAAAATATTGTTAGAAATAGTAGGTTGAAGCCTACTTAATAACTAACCAAACATGAGGGGACTAAAGTGGGATAACTTGGAGGTTTTATATTTAAAAGAAAACTAAAACAAAACATACACAAAGTGTGTGTTCTGGATCGACCAGGAGAAGGCTCCAAGGAGCCAAAACCCTAATTCATCAAATTCATCAAATTGAAGGCTCAAACGAAGCTTAAATTCACAATTGAACGTGAATTAATGATCACCCAAGCTAGGGGATCATAAGCTATGTAAAATTTTGATGATTTGTGAAGTTGTGAAATTTGAGGAAACATCATAATCGCGAATTATGTATCGATTATAGAAGCTATGGCTAATTTAGTGATGTATACTTGCTTAGGAACAAAACCCTAAGTGAAAATTATACATATGATGCTATGAATTGGATGTTTAGATGATTTACCACATTAGGATAAGTGGGTTTTAATCATATGATGAAATTGATGATAAAATTTTGTTTAGAATCATCATACATGATAGTAACAAGGAACTACTTGAACAAATTGTGTGTCTGAGTATATAATCATACTTACTATGAAATGGGTTTTGTATGATAAAATGAAAATGATGTTTGATATCATCATGTGTTAACAATGATAAGATCGAATGATAAATTCGACATAAAACCCGTAAGGTGGAACAGTCGTGATTTATAATGACTAATCTAACCACCTTACGAATTATGATGATAGTTTGACGCTTGACAATCTAGGTGGAGGCTTGGGAAGGAAGCGGGTCAAATGAATCAAGTACGAAGGAAAAGCGTAGTTTGGATGCAAGGTAAGCATAGCTTACACTATTCTTAATTCGTAAAATATTCTCTTATCATACTAATTATGAAAAAGATAAATATGCAATTGAGGTATAATGTTCCGAGGTGTAGTTGTACGGAAAGAGATAAGCGAAATGATACGAAACCATATCAATGGTTAAAAAGGAGTAAATCGGGAATTCGGACATACTATGACGAATATAAAATGAACTTTTAATGGTTATCTTATAGGGTAAACCAAAACGAATGATAAGGTTAAAACGGTAAATTGGTCACGCGTTGACAATAACCGTTAGTTTTGAGAATACACTTTATGGCGTAAGCCATAACGAGTCAAAAGAGTTAAGAAATGGTTTATAAGTAAAATGACCGTACAGTGTAAACCGGAGCGAGTCATGTAGATGAGATGGTAATAAATGCCATCTCGCAAAGATAATCGGTCACTTAGACTTAACGGGTCAAAAGGTGAAGGTATCACCCTTTGACAATATCGACTAATGATTATCTGTCGAGCTGTACGTTTACAGGAATAAATATCTAATGGATATCCACTTTGATAGTAATTGGCGGTTACTAAAGCAAGGTATTAACGGGCCAATATATTGATCCGAGCCAGGTATGTGTAAAAGTTTAATTACTCATTTAGAACTTAAGGTTCAATGAGAGTTAAACAAGGTCAAAAATGGACATTTGGTTATCTTTTAGGTAAACCGAATGATTTACATTATAGTCATTGTGTTTTGAAAACAATATGATTATTCAAACAAGATCATAGTTTAATATGTGAGATTTTGGGTCAATATGCCCTTCGAAATCATTTATCGTAAATGAAAGGCTTAAATGGACCAAAATGCCCTTGATCGACAAAGCAAGCAAACGACCCTTATAGGTTGTTTAGAAATAAGTCATTTGATCAAGTAAATACTTAGGACAAGTATAAAAGCGAAAGGTATGATTCTTGTGAGTCAAATGCCTTAAAATGCGTCTTGTCGTAAAATAGTAATCCGAGGGATAAAACTCGAAACAAATAGTACCCACATTAAAAATCCACCACAACTATAGTTGAGGTGGAAGATCATTTGATAAGAAATGTGGTAATATAATGCTAGTAGCGAACGAAAGTGAATTATGCGGAAAAGTGCTCAAATACCCTTAACGGGTCAAAATAAGCATCTAAGTAAAAACGGGTTTAAGAATGTATATAAACTCGTGAATTGAACCTAGTATGATAGTAACATTGAAATTGTGTGGTTCATGAGAAATTGGGATCAAACAAACATGTTTGTTTGATAAATACATGAACGGGTCAAAATTTAGTATATATATATATTAAGCCAAAGGCTTAAAAATCTCAAATTTTGTTAATCTGGATGTCGGATTTTAACTCCATGTGATGGAGAACTAAATTACGATCACGTAGAAAGAAACGGATCGTAAAACGGATATGTATTTTGAAAGTTATGCAAGTTTTCGTGCATAACAAGTTCGAGTTGGTAGAGCTGGGAATATACAGCACCAGCCAAAACAACTTTCTGTCAAAAAGGGGCCGTGGCGTAGCGCGACGCCCCTAAAAATAAAAAAAGTTAATAAATGTTGTTTTCCTTGTTCGTTTTAGCATCCGGACTTGATTAAACACTTGTAAACTCCGAATGACTAACCCATTTCATGGTTTATGAAATGTAGGTATATTTTGAAGTACCGAATGACGATCAAGCTCAACGGAGAACCGAACGCAATCAAGATACAAGCTTCCGCACGATGATTCGTCGTCATTTTAAACGACGAACTTATAAACATAATGTTGAAATGTTTTAAATTCTTAAATGTTTTAACAAACCCGCATTTTTCAAATGTATGTGTAATCGTAAATACACATTTATACTCGAAACCAATATGAAAACTGTTAAGTAGAAGTATGGTTCTTACAAGTTGGTATCAGAGCCTTGGTTTAAGAGATTCAAGCATGGTGGGGGACTATGCTTGGACTTAAACCTTATGCTCTAGATAAGGGTTGATGTTCGGTTCGAGACTTGACCGCAAATCCGGTAAGTACATTTATATTAACGGTTTAGCATGATTTAAGTGTTGTGAACAACACATAGGGTTATCGTGTAATACACGTTACCTCAATTAAAGGAAAGATATAGTTAACGAAATTACGTGCGTTGACACGTATGAAGGAAAGCCTTGTATTATGATACGGGCGTTTATTGATGTTGACATTACTAATCTTTGTAAATGTTTTAGTTGAAGGACACTCGCATCTGAAGATGACGAGAGTTTAACAAGTAACAGATATGACGGAGGAACGGTCCGAATTATGACAAAATAGAGCATGCTCACCAAGGACCTAAATCGCGTAACGATCGCGGATAAGGTTAATAGCAAGGAAAGCCTGTTAGGGTAAGCACTACAGGTGCACGTTTTTTAATTTATTGCACAAGTGGAAATATGCAACAAGTACGTAGAGATTGACTGTTGCATATGTATGATAAAAACTTGGAAAAACCTGAATAGAATACCTATCCAGGATGATGTTTCCAAGAAAAATCAAGTAGAAATATGTGTTATTCACGATTGTGAATAACAAGACAATAACAGAATTCGGTTTATATAGAAACTTGGACGGAAGTAATCACCCGAGCAAGTATTCTCAATATAAATACTATTGAGAAAAGTAACGATCACATTAACGAATGTGATAGTATAATTGTTGATAAAAGGAAAACATTTTATATGTTTAAGAGCGAAACGAGTAAAACTAATGATTGTTGTTTAGCAATTAAATAAAGTTTTACCGGTTGAAACCATGAATACGGAAATTATTAGAGGAGTTACTTACATGGGGCGGGATGCGAAGATTTTAAAAAGGTCATGTGGGACATGTGTTGATCGCTTACTCTGGCCAAGTAAGTAGTGAACACATGATACCATGAACTTCTTATGATGGACACATTTACGTCCAATGTGGTAAGGATGAGGTGAATGGGACAAATTAAAAAGGTACCCAAAACCGATCAAATAAGTAAAATATTTGATAATAAATGTAAACGCAAGCCGGGTAACGGAAGCGTATTACATTAGAATAACGAGCCCGAGGGAAGGGACAAGAATCAAAGTAAATGAAAATACAAACCGACTAATGAGAATGCTAAGGCATAGGGGATAAAGTTTGACTGTCATAAGTGATGAAATTCACAAGGACAAGTCAAACGGATTGAATAAAGAATAAAGGACTTGGTCGAATAAAAGCGAGGGATTTCGCTAAGATAACCAAACAGATCGAACGAAGTATTAATGCATTCCAGAATGAGTGCATTAAGGAAGACTTCAGTAAAAAAAATATACCCGGTTGATGGGTAGTAAATTAAACATATGCGTAAACAAAGGAATGGGAACGCGGGTTAAAAGTCAAAAGACTCGGATTATGAGTTATGACTAACAGACTATAAAATTTCTCAAACAGAAATTTTGAGTAAATATGTTCAACTATTTTGAGGTTGGACGGGTTAAATAAGGAATAAAGTTTGATTGTTCATAAGTGATGGATTTCACACGAACAAGTCAAACGGGTTAAATAAAGCATAATGCTTGATAGTAGCCGGTAATGGGTTGCAAGGAAAAATATATGTAACCGGATAACGGTGAGCATAAGATAAACCGACGTATAAATGACGTGAGAAGTCATAGAGTCGAGAGAATGATCCGAAATAAAACGAGTGTAGTCACGAACTACAGTCAAAGTTAACGGATTTTAAACGTGAAAACAAATGATTTTCAAGCATAAATAGGGTGTTTTGACACCAAACATGTATTTTAAAAATGACATGGGTAAAGAAATGATCTATGGGATCATCATAACCTTCGGGTTATAAACAGTGTAAAGGTCTAAAGGACCAAAATGACCCACGGGTCGTAAATAGAAAGAAAAGAACTATAAGGGCCTCGCCTTGATAAGGTGAAAGCCTAAAGAAATAGCCTAGGAGGCTAAGTGAAAGAACCTACGGGTCATTTAAGTAACGCGTGGGAACTGGTTACGATTCCCCGCGTAAAATAATAACGGAAAAGAATAAATTCTTGGTTGTCAATTTCTTGATACGAGTAATTGACATAATTTGAGGGAAAAAGTTAAACTAAAATTCAATTTTTAATAAGGAACAACGTTTTCGCAAATATGAATATTTTGATAGAAATTGAAATAGTAAATATTAAAAGATACATGTCTTGACACTGATAGGTACAAGACCATACATTCGAAAAGAAATATTTTCGATAACGAAGGGTTGATATAAACTTATACATGACGTGACGCGATCATGGTCAAGAAAGGTAATGTGAAATATAATCACATTGTAACCCGAGTGATGGGTATAAAGTAACTGGACTAATAAGTCTAGTCAGTGTGACTGGTTAAGGTCACAATTTAAATTAAGAATTTGTTTAATACGCTATTTATTATGAGATTAGCGTAGAATAAACATACACAATAGACTTATATGACCAAGTGGCCAAAATGGCGACTCGGTCAAATAAAACAATAAAGGTAAATGGGTACAAAACAAGAATGACGGCCAATGAGGCCTTACTAACGAAGAACATTGTTCACTTATACTAAGCGATCATAAGGTAATACAAGCAATGTGTCGGGAAGTCAAATCGAGCAAAAGCACGATTGAAGGATAAAGCTAAAAGGTATGTGGTTATATGTTTTGTAGAATTTCGTGAATAATACACACTGATAGTTTTATATAAATAAGATTTAAAAAAAATCAGGAAATTCGGCTTGTTCTTAAGCGGTGGAAATAAATTCGTAAATAAGAGTTTGTTTGTCAAAAGTGAAAGATTTCACAAAAACATTCAAAAGGGTTAAAATAACGGATTCACGAAGAGTTCGAAGGTATAAAAAGCGATGGATTTCGCTAAGTTAACTAAACTAGTCGAATTAACGAGATTACGCTATTTTGAGTTGCATTATTTTGTATGAGATACGAATATGCTTTGTAACCAAAAAGATATTACCATACTTTTCTGGTAATACTAATAATTGGTTAAAGTTTGAGCAATGCTCAAAAGATTACCGAGATCAAGTGCATTGAAATTAAACTCAATGAACTATGTAAGAAAGGTTTCGAGGACGAAACCACTTTAAGGGGGGTAGACTTGTAACACCCCAAAAACGTGTTTGGTAATTAAACCACGTTAATATTAAAAAGACGGGTAAAGTACCCTTAGTGGTAAAATTTACCCGGTGAATATTAGGATTTAAACAAATAATCTTAATATTAATTAAAGGGAAAAATGCTTGGAGAAAACAATGTTTATAAGAGGCCCGAGTTAACGGAACTTAAAATAAAACAAACTCCCCGAACCCACTAAGTTAACTAGGAATATTTAACCTAGTTAATAAGAGAAAATATTGTTAGAAAATAAGTAGGTTGAAGCCTACTTAATAACTAACCAAACATGAGGGGACTAAAGTGGGATACTTGGAGGTATTATATTTAAAAGAAAATTAAAACAAAACACACACAAAGTGTGTGTTCTGGATTGAAGGCTCAAACGAAGCTTAAATTCACAATTGAACGTGAATTAATGATCACCCAAGCTAGGGGATCATAAGCTATGTAAAATTTTGATGATTTGTGAAGTTGTGAAATTTGAGGAAACATCATAATCGCGAATTATGTATCGATTATAGAAGCTATGGCTAATTTAGTGATGTATACTTGCTTAGGAACAAAACCCTAAGTGAAAATTATACATATGATGCTATGAATTGGATGTTTAGATGATTTACCACATTAGGATAAGTGGGTTTTAATCATATGATGAAATTGATGATAAAATTTTGTTTAGAATCATCATACATGATAGTAATAAGGAACTACTTGAACAAATTGTGTGTCTGAGTATATAATCATACTTACTATGAAATGGGTTTTGTATGATAAAATGAAAATGATGATAGATTCATGTTAAAATGATGTTTGATATCATCATGTGTTAACAATGATAAGATCGAATGATAAATTCGACATAAAACCCGTAAGGTGGAACAGTCGTGATTTATAATGACTAATCTAACCACCTTACGAATTATGATGATAGTTTGACGCTTGACAAGCTAGGTGGAGGCTTGGGAAGGAAGCGGGTCAAATGAATCAAGTACGAAGGAAAAGCGTAGTTTGGATGCAAGGTAAGCATAGCTTACACTATTCTTAATTCGTAAAATATTCTCTTATCATACTAATTATGAAAAAGATGAATATGCAATTGAGGTATAATGTTCCGAGGTGTAGTTGCACGGAAAGAGATACGCGAAATGATACGAAACCATATCAATGGTTAAAAAGGAGTAAATCGGGAATTCGGACATACTATGACGAATATAAAATGAACTTTTAATGGTTATCTTATAGGGTAAACCAAAACGAATGATAAGGTTAAAACGGTAAATTGGTCACGCGTTGACAATAACCGTTAGTTTTGAGAATACACTTTATGGCGTAAGCCATAATGAGTCAAAAGAGTTAAGAAATGGTTTATAAGTAAAATGACCGTACGGTGTAAACCGGAGCGAGTCATGTAGATGAGATGGTAATAAATGTCATCTCGCAAAGATAATCGGTCACTTAGACTTAACGGGTCAAACGGTGAAGGTATCACCCTTTGACAATATCGACTAATGATTATCTGTCGAGCTGTACGTTTACAGGAATAAATATCTAATGGATATCCACTTTGATAGTAATTGGCGGTTACTAAAGCAAGGTATTAACGGGTCAATATATTAATCCGAGCCAGGTATGTGTAAAAGTTTAATTACTCATTTAGAACTTAAGGTTCAATGAGAGTTAAACAAGGTCAAAAATGGACATTTGGTTATCTTTTAGGTAAACCGAATGATTTACATTATAGTCATTGTGTTTTGAAAAAAATATGATTATTCAAACAAGATCATAGTTTAATATGTGAGATTTTGGGTCAATATGCCCTTCGAAATCATTTATCGTAAATGAAAGGCTTAAATGGACCAAAATGCCCTTGATCGACAAAGCAAGCAAACGACCCTTATAGGTTGTTTAGAAATAAGTCATTTGATCAAGTAAATACTTAGGACAAGTATAAAAGGGAAAGGTATGATTCTTGTGAGTCAAATGCCTTAAAATGCGTCTTGTCGTAAAATAGTAATCCGAGGGATAAAACTCGAAACAAATAGTACCCACATTAAAAATCCACCACAACTATAGTTGAGGTGGAAGATCATTTGATAAGAAATGTGGTAATATAATGCTAGTAGCGAACGAAAGTGAATTATGCGGAAAAGTGCTCAAATACCCTTAACGGGTCAAAATAAGCATCTAAGTAAAAACGGGTTTAAGAATGTATATAAACTCGTGAATTGAACCTAGTATGATAGTAACATTGAAATTGTGAGGTTCATGAGAAATTGGGATCAAACAAACATGTTTGTTTGATAAATACATGAACGGGTCAAAATTTAGTATATATATATTAAGCCAAAGGCTTAAAAATCTCAAATTTTGTTAATCCGGATGTCGGATTTTAACTCCATGTGATGGAGAACTAAATTACGATCACGTAGAAAGAAACGGATCGTAAAACGGATATGTATTTTGAAAGTTATGCAAGTTTTCGTGCATAACAAGTTCGAGTTGGTAGAGCTGGGAATATACAGCACCAGCCAAAACAAATTTCTGTCAAAAAGGGGCCGTGGCGTAGCGCGACGCCCCCCGTCGCGCGTGGCGACGCCCCTAAAAATAAAAAAAATAAATGTTGTTTTCCTTGTTCGTTTTAGCATCCGGACTTGATTAAACACTTGTAAACTCCGAATGACTAACCCATTTCATGGTTTATGAAATGTAGGTATATTTTGAAGTACCGAATGACGATCAAGCTCAACGGAGAACCGAACTCAATCAAGATACAAGCTTCCGCACGATGATTCGTCGTCATTTTAAACGACGAACTTATAAACATAATGTTGAAATGTTTTAAATTCTTAAATGTTTTAACAAACCCGCATTTTTCAAATGTACGTGTAATCGTAAATACACATTTATACTCGAAACCAATATGAAAACTGTTAATTAGAAGTATGGTTCTTACATAATTTGATAGTATACTCATCTCAGATAACGAAATTAACCTAACTCAATCCTCATTCTAACCGACTCTGCTCATGATCTCTATGATTTTAACCGATCTCCATGAACACAGCAATTTCAACCGATAACGAAATTAACCTAACTCAAACCTCATTCTAACTGATTCTAATATTAATTCGATAGACGCTAGATCCATAAACACAGTTCTATTTCATAATTACATAAAATCGAACTGTGAAACCCTAGATAATGATAGATTTGAGCATATAAACATCAATAAGTCACAATCAACTTGATCTACATGACAGTACGACACTAAAACTTAAACGAATCGAATCTAACTTACATGATAAACTTCTAGAGCACAAACAGATCATGAAAAGAACAAATTATCAGTAAATTAGAAGAAGAAGAAGAAGATGAAATTAAATAATTAATCAATCACCTGGATGAATAACAGCAGAGATCTGTGGATGCTAACAGAGAGCATTTTCTGGAGAGAGAAAGTGTTGAAAACCACAACAGATTTCATGATTTCATCAATATTATTGAAGTGAGTTCATGAAAATAAATTTCTTATAGCTTCAATAGCCAGCTGATTTCACTCAATGGTTTCGGAAAACTATGGAAGTGCACTTTTTAAATATTTAGATCATGTTTAGTAGATAATATATAATAGTTTCTTTATACAAGGTTCGCTTAACCTGGGAGTTGTATATTTAAACGTCTACTATTTATACTATTTAAAATGTTTATATATGTATTAAATATGATATTATATTAGATATAGATATATGTTGTTTTCTGAGAATAAAAAAGGTTTAACGAAGGTTTAAAACGTGACATGTGTATTTTAGAGCGAGTGTATGCACTTGTTAAGTCAGAGTGGTTTAAACGACACACTGTTATAGTTATTCATATTGTTCATGCGGAAATGGACACCTTTATAGGGGCGGATATAGCTTGTGTCATGGGGTAGCCCCGCAGCCCCTTGACGCTCTGGTGACAGTGTAAAATTTGGAAAAATTTGATATTTTTCGATTTCGCTACCCCTTTTTTTAAACGTTACCCTATAAGGATTTTATAGATCCGCCACTGGACACCTTACACGTACTTTTGTAGTGTCAAAGCTCAAACATACTGTTTTAAGTGGTTTAGACACATTTGTAAGTAGATAAATTAGACATCATGTCTAGTTTAGACAATAGTTTAGTCAATAATTTGATGTTGTGTTGAATTTATATATAAAAGAAGTATAGATAATTGAATTTAGCATCTTATAATTATTGTCTTGTCTTCTTTTTAAACCTTAACTCTACTATTGACGTACGTTGATAACTGACGGGGTGTTTGGAATTTATTTTTAAAAAGATTGTATGATTATCATCTTCTAAACTTTTTTAAAGCTCCAATGAAAAATCTGATTTGAGAGTTTTTTGAATGGAAATAAACCTTTTTAAAGCTCCAATGTAAAATCTGATTTGAGAGTTTTTTTTAATGGAAACGCTTGCTTCTACTCTTTTATATCAATAATCGTAAATTAATCTCTTTTGCTCATGTTTAAACCCGAGACCTCATTTTTAAGAGGTATAAGTCTTTATCAAGTGGGCTAGCACACGTTAGTTTGAGAGTATTATATTCAAACAAATTATGGGATGAGTTAATTTAAATTTTAAAAATTTATTTCATACACATAATTCATGTTACCTTTTAATTAAACACGAAAAATACTTGCTGTTCCAAAAAATACTAAAACTTTAAAAATTAAAAAATAATAATTATATAATAATAATAATCAAGGAGACAAGAAGAGAAGTCTGATTTTGGACTAGTGGGACTGAAAAAGATGGTGCATGCACCTGAGGTCAAGAAAGAAAGATACATTGTATGTTGAGAGGTCCAACATGTGATGATGTGTATCCTATTTTTAGTTTGAATATATATGCAAAAGTGGCTAAATATTCGTACACGTGATTGATATTTATGGGTATTGTGTTTTATGTTTACTTTTAGAAATACAATGAGGCCCTTATAGTTTGTAAATACTTCAAATGTGTCATAACACTATAGAAGCATCAAGTTGTTTGGTGCCATATAAACCAGATTCAATATAAAGTTAATATAACATATGTTGTAGTTAACTTTAAATTATTACAATTAAAAACTGATGCAAACTTCATATGAATTCTCGCAAAATATTAGGTCCTACAAACCAAATTAGTATTAAACGTTAACCGGACTGTCAAACCAGAATAAGCTTCCAAACCAACAACATTTTTTTTCATAATAGTGTCAACTTTTGGAGGGTATGCATTAGCAATGTTTCAAGAAAAGTTGAGGTTGTAACACTATATTAAGGGATACCATCTTCTGTACATAGAGCCGCCCCTGTCGCAACTTGCGAGCGCCCTCTTTTTTCCACATTACCATCACCGCCACTGCTATCTCCTTCGCCCAATATACATTTTTGTTAATATACAATATATAAATATTATTAAAAGACAAGTTATCATCAATGTAGCGTTGGTCACATCAGCACAACAGTTACTTTTCCTCTTTGTTTTTTATGTCCTTTTTTACTTTAACCCCTTAACTTCTAGTTATATACACTAACACTCCCGTAACTTTCTAATTTTTGTTAATAATTTAACTGGATTTAAATAGCACACCAATCTCCTATGTAATGACATGTAAGGATGTTTAGGTAAGCTTATGGCACTATAAAGAAAGCCATAACAATGAAGCTTAAGCCATAATCCAAACACTTAAAAGTGTCTTTTAGCAGCTGCACAAATAAATTAACCCAAACACCCCGTTATATCTCATTATGCGGTTTAGGTGATATTTTTATCATCTGAAGTAAGCAACAAAGGAAGAAACCTTTATCCGGCAAAAATATTGTTGGTGACATGTAGTTTTTCTCGACAAGTTCACGTCACTCAGAAGAATACAACACTTCAATGAATTCCTGAAATATGATGAGACCAGTGATCTTTTATTTCCTATCTAAATAACTTACAGCAAAATGGCTTCAACAATGCAACCATATCTTCAACCCGTTGCTTTAATCAGTTGGACCGATCATCTTTTCTGGAACTACAAGTTGATCGAATTCTTCACTAGTCAACACTCCCAATTGGAGAGCAGCTTCCTGCACATTTTGTATATGTTAATTAATTTGAAAATTATTACTTCCTCGAACAAGTTTTGACGAACACGTGTTTATAAGTTCATGTATAAAAGAATATAGAAAGAAACACCACCTTGAGTGTACATCCCTGTTTGTGGGCAGTCTTGGCAACCGCTGCAGCATTATCATAGCCAATTTTCTGTATAAAAAATACAAAAGACAAATTACATCATTGAGTTAATATTCAGAAATTAATACACATAAAAAACACAGAAATGACAAATTGTAAATTCAAACAGAAGTTTACGGGATTCAAAGATGTCACGAGCATAAGTGACTGCAAAGGATCAAGAAAGATAATAACATCAGAAATCATATTGTACTTGTTACACAAAAACACGGTAAATTTAAAAATGTAATGTTTACTGTTAGCTTGCCTCGTGTAATAACTTTGAAATCCTATCCTATTTGCTTGAATTCCTCTCACGCAATTCTTTTCGAAAGAAGCGGATGCGTCCGCTAGAAGTCTTATCGACTGTAAAAATAACATCAACACCATGAGTTTAAAAGGTGCATAACAGATAACAGATGACCACATGATTGTAACTGTTTTGAGCCCACTTACATGTAAAAGCGAACTAGCAATCATTGGCTTGAAAACATTGAGCTCAAAATGGCCGTTTGAACCACCCACTGTAAGGGCGACGTGATTTCCAATTGCCTGCAGGTGATAATATTGTTTCATAATCATAATAAACGAAAAAACATTAAAAAGTGAGAAAAGGTTAAGAAAGATACGTACCTGAGCACAGACCATAGTCAGAGCTTCACACTGTGTAGGATTCACTTTTCCCTAAAATGAAAAGGGCATAACGTGAAAATAATTAGCCAACTTGCTGGATTTATCATCCAAATTGTAAAGAAAATTTTAAAATTTTTATAAGTATTTATGGAATAGTGACTTTACAGGCATGATGCTGCTCCCAGGTTCATTCTCAGGAAGAATAAGTTCCCCAAGACCACAACGTGGACCACTAAACTTCCAAAAGTTGAATTGAAATGAGTATAAAGCAGCTTACAAAGTGATATACACACACACACACACAAACAATCTGCAGCTTGCGTTACCTTCCTAGGAACCGTATATCATTTGCAATCTTCATAAGTGAAGCAGCAATCGTGTTCAGGGCCCCACTAGCTTCAACAAAGGCATCATGTGCAGCCTGATAACATAATGTGAGAAAGATAATATAACAAAATCAAAACAAACACCTCACTCTTCAACTAATACGCATGTCATACTTAACTTTTTTTAATAAAGAAAAAGGTCTGTTAGAAAATGAAACTAACCAGCGCCTCAAACTTATTTTCAGCTGTTACAAATGGTAATCTTGTTTCATCAGCTACCGCTGCAGCGATCTTCACATCAAATCTGTACAACAATCATCTCACCGGATAAAGGGGAAGAAAAGGATATTGAAGAATAAGAAAATTCAAAAATAAAAATGAGTACGAGTACCCTTTCTTTGTGTTTAATCCTGTCCCTACAGCAGTGCCACCTTGTGCAAGCTGAAAAATGAAAACCTATGTTAGTCAAAATTTGCACACAAAGACACATTACACATATCATACGTATGTTGACATAATAGATATGGCTGACAACCTGATACAAGCGAGGGAGAGTGCATAGGACCCGATCAATTCCATACTTCACCTGTAACAACAAAATACTTTGTTTTATCATTCCAAATTTGTGTTATTAGCTAAACTAATTTTCAAAGGGTGAGCTGGAAAAGCATACTTGTGTGGTATAGCCACTAAACTCTTGCCCGAGAGTCAAGGGTGTTGCATCTTGGGTGTGTGTACGCCCGATTTTAACTATATCCGAGAACTCATTTGTCTGTTAGATATAAAAAGCACTCAGTAAGCATCACTGATACCAAAAACAAAAAGAATCAACTATGGCTACGAAGTTATAGCATACAATCAAATACCTAGGCAGCTAATGCGGTAAAAATCGGATATCGGTCAAGGACCGATATTTGAGATATCGGTAATTGCGGGGGGATATCGATAATTTTAATATCATGCTGAGTTTATATATATAGCAATTTAACACTAACAATTCAAAATACTCTCCTACCATTAACAAAGTAACCTTTTGCAACTTGCAAAACACTAACAATTGTAGCAAGTAGAAACTGATTAAGACTTAAAACACTAACAATTAAGACTTAAAACACTAATAGCAGAAATAAGAAGAAAGATGAATGGTAGAACTAAGAAGAAAGGTAGCGATATCGGGATAATCGGTGATATTATAATTGAAACTGATTTCCTTGATTTCTATTGATGAAGAAGAGAACAATATATAATACAAGAACCTAACTAACTCCTAACTAATTCAGGGATAATTCCTAACTAATTTAGGGATAAAATATAAACCGGATATACATAAGAAATACATAGATATACATAAACTATAAAACGGATATACATCTGCTAATACGCCCCCGCAGTCGTAGCAGTAGGTCTTCCGATGCATAGACTGGACCGAAATCGTTGAAACAACTGGCGTGGAAGACCCTTGGTGAATATGTCAGCGTATTGATAGTCTGCTGGAACATGAAGAACTTTGACAGAACCCATACGAACCTTCTCGCGAACAAAATGAATGTCAATCTCGATATGCTTGGATCGTTGATGTTGGACCGGATTCTGAGATAAGTAGACAGCAGAGATATTGTCACAGTAGACAACTGTGGCCCGGGTAATTGGAAGATGGAGTTCGAGAAGCAGGTTTCTGAGCCATGTTGTTTCTGCAACAGTGTTGGCCACACCTCTGTATTCAGCCTCGGCACTGGAACGTGAGATAATCGCCTGACGTTTTGAGGACCAAGAAACCAGATTATCACCGAGGAAGACACAGTAACCTGAAGTAGACCGTCGTGAATCAGGGCAGCCTCCCCAATCCGCATCAGAATAGGCTGTGATATGAGCTGACTTGGATGGTAAAATAGAGATTCCATAGTCTAGTGTACCCTTGAGGTATCGAAGGAGCCGTTTCATGAACTGGAAATGAGGATCTCGAGGGGAGTGCATAAATAAACATAGTTGTTGCACCGCATATGATATATCAGGTCGTGTGAAGGTTAAATACTGCAGTGCACCAGCAAGGCTACGATATAAGGCACCATCTGAGAAGGGTTCTCCAGCAGTTGCACTTAGTTTAGAATTAGTGTCAGTAGGTGTGGCACATGGTTTACAATTTTCCATTTTAGCACGAGCTAAGATCTCTGCTGCATATGTGGTCTGAGATAAGAACAGGCCACCATTTCGTCGGGTTACCGCAATCCCGAGAAAGTGGTGTAGAGGTCCGAGATCAGACATGGCAAATTCCCTGGAAAGAGTGGCAATGAAGTGCTGCAAAAGTGTCGGATTGGAGGCTGTCAAGATGATGTCGTCTACATAGAGAAGTAAATATGCCATTTGATCACCCTGTTTGTAGACGAACAAAGAAGTATCACTCGTGGTAGATCGAAAACCACACTTTTGTATATAGGAAGCAAATCTAAGGTACCACGCACGTGGAGCTTGTTTTAGCCCATATAAAGACTTTTGAAGTCGACAAACATGCTTTGGATTTTTACTGTCAACAAACCCAGGTGGCTGAAACATGTAAACAGTTTCATTAAGGTCCCCGTGTAGGAAAGCGTTCTTGACATCCAGTTGATGAATGGGCCAAGAACGTGAAGTTGCTAAGCTGAGGACAGTACGAATCGTAGTGGGCTTAACCACTGGGCTGAATGTCTCGTCACAATCAACACCCACCTGTTGAGATTTGCCATTTACAACCAAACGCGCTTTGTAGCGCTGTAATGTACCATTGGCATGGTATTTGTGGCGAAATAGCCACATACATCTGATAATATGAGCATCTGCAGGTCTTGGCACAAGCTCCCATGTATTATTAGCTATTAATGCCTGGTATTCGTCGGTCATAGCCGAGTGCCAGTTCTGGTCGGTCAAGGCCTGGGTGTGGGATTTGGGTATGGGGGAAATATTATGCTCGGAGGTGGCTAAGAGGGTGGGATCTGTTGAGGGTAGGGAACCCGTTTTAGACCGGGTCTGCATAGGGTGGGTAGAGGGTGGCGGTGTCAGGTTAGATTGTGACGGAGCTAGGGTGGTATGTGCATGTTGTGGGAAGAAAACAGGTCTGGATGCAGTAGAATCAGACCTGTTTCTGCGGCTGTAATTGTGGGTAAGGGGTAGGGAATGTGGCTGTGAGACCGTGGGGGTGGGGGTTGGTGTGGAAGCATGGGCTGGAAAAAAAATGGGTCTGGATGTTGCTGGGTCAGACCTGTTTCGTCGGCTGTAGGTGTGGGTTATGGGTGGTTTAGATGGTTTGGAAGTAGTAGTGGTGTCGGTTGTGGGAGGAGAGGAGGTGAAATGAAACGGGGTACTCATGGGTGAAGGTTCCGAATCTGGGTGAGAGCTTGGGGTGATATGAGGTGTAGGTGGGGTAGAGAAAGGAAAAGTGGATTCGTCAAAGGTGACGTGACGTGATAAATAGACACGTCCAGTTGAGGGGTCTAAGCATCGGTATCCACGATAATTCATTGGATATCCGAGAAAGATGCATGGTGTAGAACGGCGGGCTAGTTTGTGGGGTCGAGTGGCATTGTGATTTGGAAAACAAGCACACCCGAAGGTGCGAAGGTGAGTGTAGGTGGGATGCCGGTGATAGAGTTTGTATGTGGGGGTTAGAAAGTTATGGAGTTTGGTAGGAAGAATGTTATGTAAATAGACGGCAGTGTGAAGTGCTTCAACCCAGAAATGGGAAGGTAGGGAAGCATGGGTAAGGAGGGACATAATGATGTCATTAATTCGTCGGATCATACGTTCCGCCTTACCATTTTGTTGTGAAGTTTGGGGACATGAAAATCGAAATTGAAGGCCGTGAGTGACAGCGAATGATTGAAATTTGGAATTATCAAACTCACCACCCATGTCACACTGAAAAGTTTTGATATATTTATTAAATTGGGTTTGGACAAGGCGGTGAAATTGAGTAAATTTGGTGAAGGTTTCGGATTTATATTTGAGTGGATAAGCCCAAACAAATTGGGTGTGGTCGTCAATGAGGACCATGTAATATTTGTAACCTGTGTTGCTGGGTATAGGTGAAGTCCACAAGTCACAATGTATCAGAGCCTACTGCTCTGACCTAAAACAAATCCGCAGCAGCCCCTGTCCACGGACCCTGCAGCCGATTCTTTTTCCTTCTTTTGTTCATCCGCAGCAGCCCCTGTTCTCGATGTCAGACAAACCAGAATCCTCCAAGCACACTGACAGCCTTCACCCTGCTTATTCGGTGACTAACATCCAGCACAAAGTTCGTGTTTTGGATGGTTCCAAAGTCACCTATGCATCATGGGTCAAGCTGTTCACCCTGCATGCACGCGGTTACGAGGTGCTACACCACATTGATGGCACTGAACCGCCTGCCAAAACAGATTCGGACTACACCAACTGGGCCAAAATTGACTCTCTTGTGCTTCAGTGGATCTATGGGACACTTTCAGATGACCTGCTGGCACGTATTCTTGATGAGGAAACAACAGCTTATGGCGCATGGACCCGGATTCGGAAAATCTTTCTGAACAACAAGGGCGCCCGTGCAGCAGCCCTTGAAACAGAGTTTGTCAATCTTACCCTGCGCTCCATGCCCAGCCTCCAAGACTACTGTCAGCGTCTTAAGTATCTCGCTGACCAACTGAAAGCTGTTGAGCAACCAGTCACAGAAGATCGCCTTGTCCTGCAGCTGGTTCGAGGCTTACCACCGGAATTCGATGTTCAAGCCTCTATCATCAATAACACCCTTCCCTCATGGGAAGATGCCTGCGACATGCTGGACTCAGATCTGCGTCGCCAACAAGCACGGGACTCTATTGCCTCCAACCCGGCTGTTGTTGCCCAAGTGTCTCGCGAGCCACCTACGGCCCGCCGGGACCCCCCTTATTATCGCAACAACAACCGACAGCAGCCAAGACGTCAATTTCACAGGCCTCAGCAGTCATTCGGTCAACAGCAACATCGCACAGGTCGTGGTAATCAGCAGCCCTCTAACCGCAACCAGCCTCGTGGTTCTTTTCAGTCTTCGGCCCAGCATCAATTGGTCCGACCCAATGTCTGGAGCCCAGGTCCATCCCCCTACTGGCCACCATGGTGGGCTGCGGCCCCACCATGTCCCTACCCAACTCAGCCCAGTTGGGCAGGCCCATCTTGGCCGATTGTTCCAGGTCAGCCTCCACAGGCCACTGGCCCAACTTCACGACAGCACCAGCCCTGGTCCACTCCACCTGCTCAGGCCCACTTGGCAGATGTAAACCCACTGGAACCATCAGAATTAGGGGCAGCTTTCCAGGCGATGGCACTAAACTCGGGAGATGACAGTTGGGTTGCTGACACCGGTGCCTCTGATCATTTGACACACGAACCAGGTAATATTCACACTCCTTGTACTACTACTATTAATTCTGTATTTGTTGGAAATGGTAACCGTGTGCCAATTCACGGGTCCGGTCATACAACCATTCAATCACCCAATTCCCGGGACCGCCCCTACACCCTTAAAAATGTCCTTTACACCCCAAATATTATCCGAAACCTTGTTTCAGTTCGTAAATTCACTACTGACAATATGGTTTCCATGTCTTTTGACCCTTTTGGCTTTTCTGTGAAGGACTACAAGAATGGAACGCTCCTGAGCCGCCACAATAGTACCGGCCCACTGTACTCCTTCAACACCAAAACCAACCAACCTGCTTCTGCTTTGCTTACTTCTTCGCTCTCTAATGTTTGGCATGATCGCCTTGGCCATCCTGGCAATTTTATTATGGATTTCTTAGTTTCTCGTAATTTAATTTCTTGTAATAAATCTAAGAACAATTTCTTTTGCAACTCTTGTCAAATTGCTAAACATAAGCGTTTACCATTTCATGGCTCTGATACCATATAATTGAAACTGATTTCCTTGATTTCTATTGATGAAGAAGAGAACAATATATAATACAAGAACCTAACTAACTCCTAACTAATTCAGGGATAATTCCTAACTAATTTAGGGATAAAATATAAACCGGATATACATAAGAAATACATAGATATACATAAACTATAAAACGGATATACATCTGCTAATAGATATATCGTCGATATCGTCGATAATATTGGTACCGATATTCTGCACCAATGTCTCACCAGGGGACCGATAACCTAAGTAGTTAATGCGGTAAAATATCGGATACCGGTCAAAGACCGATATTTGAGATATCGGTTACGCAGTAGGATATCGGTGGGATATTGGTAAATTTATGTATATAGCAATTTAACACTAACAATTCAGTATACTCTCCTACCATTAACAAATTAACCTTTTGCAACTTGCAAAACACAAAAAATTGACTTACTAAGACTTAAAACACTAAGACTTAACAATAACAACTAACAATTAAGACTTAAAACACTAATAACAGCAATAAGAAAAAAGACAGATGGTAGAACTAAGAAGAAAGGTACTGATATCGGGAAAATCGGTGATATATTGGTAAAACCTTGGTCCAATATCGGTCAATATCGCTGATATTATCGGTACTGATATTCTGACCGATATGTTGTACCGATATGTCAGAAGGGGACCGATAACCGATATATCACTGATATATCGGTTGATATATCGGGATATTAACTACATAGCCGATAACTGATATTATCACCGATATATCCTCCCGTGATAACCGATATATCGGCGATATTAACTGCATAGTCAAATACTTAATTGGTTAATTACCTTTGCTTGCAGGGAAGTATGTAACTGCTTAAGCTTTGGGATAAGTCTTGAATTGATTTCTGTTGCAGCTGCAATATGCATAACCTATAAACAAAACAAGCAAAGGTCAACAACACCTAGAAAGTCAACAAGATAATTTAAGATGAAGAAATTCACAATTAATGTTTTCAAGAAACGTACAGTTGGAAATGTATCATTTGAAGACTGTGATCTGTTGACATGGTCATTTGGATGCACAAACTTTTCACCACGTTTGTGGCCAAGAATTTCGGCCGCTCTATTTGCAATAACCTATCACAACCATGATTCATGATTAATATGACGTGTTGGTGAAAAATTAAAGATACTAGAGTTACCTCGTTAGCGTTCATATTGCTTTGAGTGCCACTTCCGGTCTGCCAGACAACCAATGGAAAGTGATCATTTAACTTCCCTTCTGCCACTTCTTGTGCAGCTTCCATTATTGCTTTCCCTATCGATGGATCAAGCCCGTATTCCATGTTTACCTATAACGCGTGTAATCTCATTTACCAAATAATCTAGTAACTAACGTAAAACGAAACTTAACAAATAGCGAAACATAGGTACATATAATCTTTCCATTTACAAGTTTTTTATGTCATTTCTAGAAAGAATAAGAATATGATGAAACCATACGCAATCAGTTACGACAAAATGAAACAAGATTCTAGTGGCAAACATGTTTCATTTATCTATTAATAAAGCAACACTCATCCTACTCTAGAAAACTAATAACTAAATATTGATATGAAAGAAATGCTTCGAAGTTGCAAGAATGAAAAACCTTAGCAGCACACTTTTTGAGGATTCCGAAAGAACGTATGATCGGTTCTGGCATTCTTTCACGGTCACCACCGATTTCAAAATTCTGCAAAGATCGTTGCGTTTGTGCACCCCATAACCTGAAAATCAAAAAAACCATTTACTTAATTAAAAAAAAAGCAAGTAACCTATTAAAAAGAAATTCATCACCACACATTACAAATCATATTTACCACACATTACAAATCATATTTAACAGTTCACCCGTAACCGTATTTCAACTATGTTATGAAGCCAAAAGGTGGATCTAAAACCTCCTAAAACACCTAAATATAAAAACTATATATCATTCACATTAACTATTGCTAGTAAGAGTTCTCCCTTAAAGATTCACATCCCACATAGTTGTCAATAGCGATTGTCGCGGTCGCTATAGCACGCTATATAACGAAGCGATGCCGTCTCACTATTATGGTTGTAGCAATGGATAACGAAAAATAGCGAGCCCCTTAAACTTTTTTTTAATATAGATAGCAATTAAATATAGCTATAAAATAGCTAGATTTTAGGTTTTTGTTAAATATACATGTAAAATAGCATATACACCAGGGTATTTTGATATAATATACATATAAAAAGAGTTAAATGCCATTTTAGTCCCTGTGGTTTGGACCATTTTGCCAGTTTAGTCCAAAGGTTTCATTTTTCGCCTGTGGGTCCAAAAAGGTTTCATCGTTGCCATTTTAGTCCACTGGGTTTACTTCATCCATTTTTTTTGTTAGCGAGAAGGGTAATTCGGTCATTTTATATGTAATTCTGTTAACTAGAAAGGCAATTCGACCATATAAAATGACTGAATTGTCTTTCTCGTTAACATAAATAATGAATGAAGTTGACCCGGTGGACTAAAATGGCAACGATGAAACCTTTTTGGACCCACATGCGAAAAATGAAACCTTTGGACTAAACTGCCATTATGGCCCAAACCACAAGGACTAAAATGACATTTAACAATTTAAAATTCTTTTTCTAGTGTATCGCTGTTTATAAATAGCCGCCCGCTATTTATCGCTATTCGCTATGTCGCATATAGGTACCCTCTATTATTCGATGTTAACAAACATGACATCCCAACAAATAAATCACAGTTAAAAGCCTATAACATCCAATAAACTCATTGCATCATGTTAGGGTTTCTAATTTCCACTTATCAGCATCCTAATAACAGTAAAAGAAAGATAAAAAACAAAACAAGAACACTAACTTATCAGATGGAACTTGAATCGGTCCAAACGTGTCTCTTTCCTCTCTAAACCCCGTAGAAAAATATCTCCAGCACGTCGTGAGCCGAACCGAATCTGCACAAACGACCGATCCGCCAGATATTCGACGATATGCTTGAACCATCGCCATTTCTTTTTTCTACGAATTAATCTGTAATAAGATAGCAAAACCATCGGCATCAAATTAGAAAAATGAGATTGTGATACAAGGTTAACTGAATAATGATGTTAGATTTGAAGGGTTTGAGGAAGAAGAATACCGGAATGAATTGCAGGAGGAGGGTGCCCCAGATGGCTGGAGAAAAGAGAAGTAAACGTATAAGCACGCTGGGTTTGACGCTGACTTTTTTAGTGACAGGTATGCCCGTATGGGCCACGGCCCAATTGCCCAATTGGTTTCTTTGATCCTAAAAAGCTTTTGGTTAGAGATGGGCAAAATCGGGTCTTTTGAATACCTAGGCCCGGTTTTAACCCGGACCTGGTTCCTCATGCTAGTCAGTAGACCCGGTTCCTCTGTGGAACTGGTTTCAGTTCGTACCCGGGTATAAGTTTTTAAATGTGGAACCGGTTTCGGGTAATTTGGAACCGGGTACGGGTAGGATCCGGTTCTGTCATAAAAAACTGCATTTACTATTAGGAACCGGTTCTGTCATAAAAAGCTGCATTTACTATTAGGACCGGTTCCTAATAATTGAAACTGAATGTTACTCTTAAAATCGGTTTTTTCTTATAATTTAACCTCATTCTCTACACCACTTCCAATTTCATTTACTTACTACAAAAAAATCAACACTTTAACCACTTCAAATCTAAAACTATCAAAGAGATAACGATGGCTTGCAAACCAAAAGAAACCCCGCTATTTTGAAGCACTTTGACTTGTGCTTGATGTCGGATAGCCACGAAATGGCTAGATGCAAGGGGTGCGGGAAGTTCATGAAGGCGTCGGCCAACTCGACGCTCAAGAAACACACCGACCGCCATTGTCCGGTGACAAAGGCGAAAGACAATGAAAAGGGTGAAGCATCCGGGACCGGGTCATCGAAAGTTTAGTTTGTTTTATGTATTGTAAACCCATTTGTGTTTTATGATTAGTATGTTTAGTGTTTTATGTGTTTTGTTTAACGTTTCTTGTTTAGGTTGTTTGTGTAACAGGGTACTTGTTTCTCGTAATAAATAGTTTTATGTTTATGTATTATACCTTGTTCTAGCAAAGACTTATAAAAAAAACTCACATTAAAAATATATTGACGCCGGGTCTGGAAGGTTACCGTAGGAACCGGGTATGATAAGAACCGGTTACGGGTACAACCCGGGTACGGGTTGGAACCGGTTCTGGAACTTATTTTTTTCCAAAAATGTGGAACCGGGTAGGAACCATCGGTATTTTGAACCCGGAACCTGTTCTACTATATGTCGGGTAGGAACCGGTCCCAGGTAGGTTCCACCGGGTCGGGTTTGGAACCGGTTATTATGCCCATCTCTACTTTTGGCACGTCTTTCAAGACTTCTTGTGTAATTGATTTAGTAATCAACTAGTGTTATGCTCCGAACGCAGTGGCGGATCCAGGGTTCCTGGGTTCCCAGAAACCCTCTTGGTTTGGAAAAAATAGAAAATATAGTGGAAACCTTGTATAATTTGGGAAAAATTAGTGAGGATTATTGAGATTCTACAAAAGGAACCTCCTGGAAAAATTTTCTGGATTCGCCACTGTCCGCCCGTTCTGCGGGGCGGTAAGTAGAATATATCTCAATTTAATAACATGTATGTCTGTATTTTGGTTATTTGAATATATACTACTCATAACGCAATCTAAATAAAAATTATATCGAGACATAGGTAAAAATATGTTCGTCATAGAGTAACTTTATTAAAGTCCAGAAATAATAGCGTCTGTCCACCAATAGCAAACGGTCATTATTCTCCCCGGGTTGGTTCGTCACAGTAGCAAGGGGAAAAGGGTAAAAGATGAAATACTAAAAGAAATAAAAGTAGAGGGGTTAATTATGTACACAACCAAAGTTAAAGTAGAGGCACTAAACACGCATATGAACAAAGCTAATCAATAAAAATGAACTTTTTTTAAAAGTGGAGAGGCTAAACACGTATATTAGCAAAGTTGAAGGTTTAAAAACAAGATACAAAAAAGCCACAATCAATCACTAAAAGGAATAAAAGTAGAAGGACTAAACATGTACGCTACTAAAGTTATAGCAGAGGGACTAAACACGCATATAAACAAAGTTAACCAATAAAAAAGAAAACTTTTTTAAAAGCGGAGAGGCTAAACACATGTTTAGCGAAGTTGAAGGTTTGAAAGTAAAATACAAAAAAGCCACGACCAACAAGCGAGTGCCCACCTGGCACTATTTCCCCTAGCTGGTTGCTTGCCACCACTTTTGACCAATCACATAAGTTAACTATTCCCCGACAGGGGAAATGTATATATAGTTTAATTTAATTTAATTTAATTTAATACATCATGACGATGTCCAACTAGATGTGCGGAAAAAAGCCCAGGTACTATGATTAAAACAAACAAACTATGAGCGTTACATGCTATTAATAAAAATCGTAACCGGTACACTTGAAGTTGGTATAGGGTTAAAAAATTTGTAGGTTAGAAACCAATTTGTAACACTTTAGCACAAAGCCTAGTTAGTAAATGATGTTTTAATTGGTTTTTATTAACCTAAAATAATCGGTTAACCGGTTATTATCTTTTTTTTATATTTTATTTTAACCGGTTTTTATTAAACTAAAATGCGCGACACAGACATTACACCAACAATTTAAAGGAATGTGCACAATACATTGCCAATTTCAAACTGATTAGAATTTAAGTTATAAGTTCCCCTTAGGTAAAGTAAGTTGTTTTGTGATTTTCATAATTTTTTCTTCATTTTTGAGATCTGTGAATTGTTTTAAACATATATGTTTGGTGTTACAAATACATTGAAACAACATAAAAAGTTTGTGTTAAATGAAACCATAAGGATTTCTTAGATGCTTTTCTTTTGGTCAAAGGAACCTTTGTAGCAAACAAATTTACAACAACTATTTCACAGTTTATGAAACCCAAAAAAAAAACAGGAAAATACAATAAAAATGTATGTAAGCCCTCTCATCACTCTCACTCCGTCACTCACTCTATGTGGAAAAAAAAATGTAAAAATCAAGGAATGTTACTCTTGACTACTTTCGGTTCTCGCTTTTCTTCTTCATTTCAACAGCAGTTACCTGCCTACCATTGCGCAGCAGCGGCTGATGATGGTTACCGACATTGGTTGTTTTGCGTGACGGCGAAGGCAAAAGTCTTGGAATCATTGACCTGCTGTTGTAACTAGTCAAACCATTGGCTGTATATGATGTGTGATTATATTTAATCATTACATATGCCTAAATATTATGCCAATTGGCAAGTTAACATCATATGATGTTAATTCATGATGGGCCCCAACTGTATATTCTAATGCATAAAAATGTTATCTCATTTTATTATAAAGCAAGACTAAGTTGAAATAATATAATTTGTACAATCATATTTAACACTATGATTATTTATAAAAAATGTAAAACTTTGGACAAGTGTTTTGCCGAAGTGTATATTTGACCTATCCGGCCTGTCCATTTTTAACTATAGATTAGTGGTTAAATAACTTAGATTAGAGATGTGTGGTCTGCACGGGTTTGGGTAACGGGTCAAAAGTCAAATAAGGTATAAGTACGTATTGTAAAAAGGCTTGGATGTGTTCGGAAACACTTTTGTTGTTATTTTCATCATTTTTGTTAATAAACCACTGCATAAATAATCATTAAAAACAATATTAATACGAAATGAACCCAGATCTTTGAATAAACCAATTTAGAAGGTTGTGCGCAATTACGCCTAAAAAGACTAGCCCAATATTTAACCCATTCGCCTATTAGCTAATTTTTTTTATTCGACTTATATTTCCATTTAGTCCGTTTGGGATAAAACAAAATCCAAATCGACCATTGACAAGTAAATCAAATCACAAGGACAAGGTTACCGGTTATACCTGAAATCCGGGCTTTTTGTCGCCTTTCCATTTGATTTATTATTAAATCTTGACATTGTTGGAAGTTTAGAATTATGATTAAACTGCCAAAGCAGATCATGCTCCGACGAGTCACTAGTTGCAGCATCAAGTTCATCCACCCCATCAGTATTCACCATCTCAAACCCATTTCCATTTTCGAATACGGTATAAGATTGTTCTGAGGAAGAATCCGGAACATCTTTTTGGTAAAATGGATCAGAAATTGCAGCATTTTCTGCATCCCAACATCGGGCTGCATCTTGTTTGTTTACCATGACTTTATCAACCCAGTCACCCGAGCATGCGTCTCTATCGTCTTCTAGATATGTCTCGCCTGGACTGCTTGTCAGAGGCCATGGTGGTGAATTTGCTAATAGTTCATCTAAGTCAAAGCTTTGTGTCTTCTGCCTTGATCTCGATTTTTTGCCAACCTGAAAAAATAGATAACGGGTCAAAAGGGTTCAGGTTGGAACGGGTCATCTTTACTATGGTTTGAAACAGGTTGGGTCGATGCACAAACATATGTTTATACAGTTTTAAGTAAATAATGCATTAATAATGAATAAAAAACAATATTGTTACCAAATGATCAAGATCTTTGAATGAAGCAATTTAAGAGGTTTTATGTATTGAAATAGACTTTGATGACTTTCATCTAATTCGACATTTGGCCTTTTCCTCTTTTAGCTAATTTATATTTTGACCCGTTTGAGATAAAACACAGCCCAAAGACCCGTTCATAATGGATGCACTAAGTGTAACATATTTGCAACCTTTGACATGCAAACATTTTTTGATTCATTTTTAAAAATAATTGTAGATAATTAACGAATGAAAAAAAGCAAGATTGTAACAATAACATTAAAATAGACTTTGGGCGATTTTCAATTGTTCGACCCATTAGACTTGTTCCCTTTTATCTCAACTTTTGACTTGAACGTTTGAGATAATACACAACCCAAATCGACCCATGTACAACCAAACGGTAGAAATCAAAACCTCTACGGTATAGCATTATCTACAACTAGAGTGCCTACGGCATTGCGGTTGATCTAACCAATCAAAACTTAAAATTACCTCCGTGTTTCCTACATCCGCCCTTGGTTTCCTGCTACTCTTCGGCTCTGGAAATGAATCTACGCTTTGCAAGTTAGGAGGGGAACGAGACGATAGTTTGCCATACGGACTCCCCGATACTTTGTGTTGCATGTCTTCTTGATCCCGTTCCTTCTTCGCAAGAGCCGCCTTCAGATTGGCAATCTAATACAAGAAGTAAGATTTTCAGTTTAAACAAGTTCTTAAAATCATAACAAAGATATACAGATACAAGACCACATAAAAAAACCTGCTCTTTGAGGTCTTTCATATCTGAACTATCTTTATGCACTTGCGCAGCACCAAGTTCAACGGTTGCCACCCGCTCAGCAAATTTAAGCGTACTGAGCGTTTCTCCAACCGCGTTCAGTTCCGGGCTTATGTGAACAAACATCAGTGTCTTCGCTTGCCCTCCTAATAAATAATAATACACCCACAACAAAAAAAAAGTTACGTTTGGAAGAAAACCAGAATAACGATAAAAAAGGTTGATCGTTTATAACTTTATAATATTTGTTATTTTACCGAGTGAATCTTGAAGTAATTGTGTGAGTTTGCTGTTTCGGTAAGGCACGTGTGAGTTCTTTTGAGCAAGAGAAGAAATCACATCGCCTAATGCCGACAAGGATTTATTAATATGTTGTGCCTCTTTTAATCTGTCACCGGCTACTTCAGATTTGTCCACGCGTTCACTACCCGCTAGATCAACTAAATGCATACAACCACGAACTACATCTCCGGATGTTAAGTCTCTCCCTTGGACATGTACAGTTAAGCAACTGAAATTAAGTGAATTATAAACATTAGATCAACAGAAGTATAATTATATATATTGCTCAAATGGCATGCTAAATAGTGTTTATGAGACCTGTGTGAGCGGCTACTACGGTCGTTGAGAGCAGTTGCACCGACAGCACGGTTTCTTTGGCCTAGGTTCATCAGATCAATAACATCGTACATTGACGCCACCTGGACCAGGGTAGCATCTGGGACGTTGAATCCGTTTTGTGAATTGTTGCGAATTTCTAATGTGAAGTCATATTAAGGAATTTGACAAGGATAGTTTTTGCGACATCTAGTGCAAATTTAGATGCTATAGTTCTAATGTGTAACAAAAGAAAAGGATATCTTTTGTTTAAACCGTCGGTAGCAAGAAGATCTCGAACTTGCTCATTATAAATCTCGATCATTTGAACCGACACAACATATTGAAAGGCGTCTTTCCTTTGTTCCGCGAGAAAAAATAAATCGCCCAACGCCCTATAGTTAACTCCTTGACTGTTCTCTGTAAGATCTTTTGGTCCAGTCTGGATGAATAACAAGAAAAACAATTATATTTTAAATATTAAATCGAGTCACGACTTGATTAGTTTAAAGATATGTCATTTTTCTTACCATTGTATGTGTTTTTCCGGATCCAGTTTGACCATATGCAAATATACATACATTGTAACCATCAAGAACAGAGCGAATGGGGGGCCTAGTATCCGCAAAGACCTCCGCTGTAGAACACATACGCGTATTTCAAACAATCAAGACATAATTACATAACTATATAATTACAAATAATGTTTTAACTTTAGACATAATTACAAAACTATACAAACCTTGGGTTGCTGCGGGTCCAAATACTTTGTTGAAGTTAAATGATCTACATCCTTTTCCATATTTGACAGGGGTATTTATGGAAATGGTTCCTTCTTCAATGTTATCCACGACACTTTGAAAGTCCGATCTTCCGGGTCTCACCCGACAATAAACTCTAATATTTCCTATATAAGTAAAAACAAACCAAGTCTCAGAAACTAGCTTGATGACCTTTGGAAGCAGGCCATACGGTTTTTAGTAAAGCGCCAATGTCACCTTTAAGATCTTGAACCTGATTATATAGCTTTCGGTTTTCCTCAAGAACTCTATGGTACCCGGAAGCAGCAGTGGCTAAACCATGAACATGCAGGCCTAAAACATCATCCATAATAACAAGTTTTTAGAACGAAGATTAAATACATCTTTCGTTTTTTTCTTAAACTGTTTAGGTTACCGAGATTCTGAATCTCCTCGTGGAATTTCGTTTGCATGAACTGCATCCCGGCTTTGGTGGTTAGAAGAGTTTGTTTCAGCGCCTGTGAAACAACGGGTCAATATACGATGCCAAAGATTTTAAAAGTAACCTAAAGGTGATGGATTTTGATTTAACATAAATCATATATCATACCTTGATATCTCTTTCTTGTATATCAAGAAGCATTTGATATTTCAAATGCCTTCTTTCCTTTTCTTCATCAGAGATAGAGTTATTACGCAAGTTCTGTTCTTTCTTTACGAGTGCGTAGTTTTTATCGTTCACTTTTATTTCATCGGTAGTGTGTTTCAACAGAGAACTGTCTCCGGTAGGGGTATCTTTGGTCTGTTGATCAAGAATAAAGAATACAAGAAAGTAAGATTTTAAGTCAACTTGGTAGTTTATGAGACATCAAAGAGGGAAATGGCATAGCGAAAACGCTTACGGATTCAAATTGATTAGCGATGCGATTCTCAAACTCTTCCATGACCTTACTTAGCACAGATTCTACAAGCTACACAAGCAGAAAAAGTGTGACATTGGAGGATTTTAAATAGTGAATCTATAAAAACAAATTTAGATGTGTTTGTTAAGTTTTAGGTAAGTAAATGGAAAAGGGCTGTTTGTTTAGCTCTTAACGAGGCTCTTATGGTTCAGACTGTTTGTTTCGTGAACAGATGTCTGAATGGTTCAGACATTTGCCTCTGAATAGTTAAGCATTATACTTAATCTGAATGGTTAAGACCTCTAATCTGAATTGGTCAGACATTTGCCTCTGAACGGTTAAGCATTATATTGGCTTTTAATGGTTCAGACCTCTTACTGGTTCAGCACTTAATGGTTCAGACCTCTTACTGATTTAGCACTTAATCATTCAAAAGTTGCCAAACAGCCTCTAAATATCTGGAAGTACGCCGTAACATAAGCTCACTATTACATTACGAATGCGTTATTAAAGCGTTTGATATTGCTTATTCGCTTATTTCAAAAAGCAATAAACAGTTTCAATAAGCAATCCCAAACACCCCCTAAAATTAGTTTCTAGTGACGACAAAAACTTGCTAAGCACCCGAGAACACTTACCATGGGAATTTCATCAGGTTTCTTATCCAATAAAACTGCACGGAGAAGCATATTCAAGGAAGAATTAGGCTGCATAGAAGCATATGGTAAGTATCAAACGGTCTACTTGACATGGATACGATAAAAATGTAATAATAAATCACCCGCGATAGGGGTGGGTAGGATAAGTTACCGACCATTTCGACATTCTCAGTTTCAAGTAACTGAGCATTCATGGATCCTTTGTTCATTGAAATATTTCTCAACAATGAATTTTTAAACGGATATGAGTTTTTGCGTATGAAGTTCTTTACTGCTGCGATCGGTTTCAAATTTCCACCTAATTTCCAAGTCCCATTCCCACCTGTTTGTTTCCAATCATGGTACGATTTGAGCGCTAAGATACAATTAACAACTCTAAATGACTTGCCACCCTGTAATACAAACAAGCAAAACCGACATTATTAAAACTTTCACTAGCATACGCAAATGACAAATTTATTTCACAATCTGAACACTTACTTGTTCCAAATCCGATGCCTCAAAGGTAGGTAGTCCCATTTGCTCCACGGCTACAAGAAAATTTCTCAAATTTTCGAAACATTGATATATGCATAACGCTGCTCCATCTGGGACAGTAGATGGATCACATGGACCTTCAACCACCTGAAAATAATCAACCAAAGCTTGCTATCAACTTTAACAAAACCGTACGGTATTAGATTATGATGGTATTGTTAAAACATAACGAAAACACAAACGAAAGAAAACGAGAGAAAATGACCTTAGGCACAGACCCTGGATCAACCTTATTGATCACATGGCAGAGAATTAGTCCACTTTTTAAAGCAACTCTAAATTCTTCCTCAGAAGGCTGCGCGGGCAAATCTCTTGCCTCAACAACGCCGATCATTGTTCTCATCCAAGCAGTGGCTTCATACCTTCTTGTTGCTGTTAACCAAAGATGACGAAGACGTCATTCGTCATTAGTAACAGAATTTATCAAATTAGTGTAATGCACATTATATAGGGCTCGGATCCTAAATACAATCCCAAGCTAAATCTACTTCAGAAAAAAAAATATTATGATTTTTTCAGGGTAAGAAGGGGTAGAGAAAATGCCTCGAGCCAATGTTCGAGTACCAGGGGCTATGGCGCGGAAGTAACCCATGCCATACTCCAGGAAAAGCTCGAACGGCCTTCAACAAAAGGGTACCAGTACCGAAACCGACACAGGTGGGTAGGTAGATAATACCTAGGGGCGCGAGACAATTCTCTCTATAAGGAACTCGGCAAAATAGCCCCATAACTTCAGTGAAATACGTAACGTAAATAACAAAAAATTCAAAACAATCATGAACTTTTTTTTGAAAAGCAATATATATATAAAACGACACACCTGGTTAGCAAACAACCAACCCGGGGAAAAACACAAACAATTACATATTAAGGTGTGGATTTTTCAACCACTCAGTCCACCCGATTTTACATTTGCTATTCTGACTAGAAAACCACAAAAACGACACAGACATAAACGGCGAATACTAGTGGTGGATCTAGCCCAAAAATTCAGGTGTATCCCAATTTTTTTTTTGGATCGGGGATATCCTTTGTATAAAACTGAAAAATAAAATAAAAATTTTACACTACATAGACGGAGTTGAGGGGTATTATTACACTACGTAGACAGAGTTGAGGGGTAGCCCGTGCTACAGCTGCTTGTACACTATCTCCGCCCGTGACGAATACAAAACAATCATGAACTAATTGCACGAAAAAAACAAGTTACACGTACCAATTTCCTCGGCTCTACGTGAATCCAAATCTAGATGCCGAGGCCGAATATCATGTTGTTGAAGTACAGTTTCCATCACAGACGCAACGGAGAACGATAATGCACCATCGGCCGCCATCATCAACCGACTGAAATCTTAAAAACTCAATCTAGCAACACATGTTATGATTTCCAATACCAAAACTGAAGCAAACCGGCTTGTTTAAATCCGATTATGCGAGTACAATCAGTAGGACTTAACATTAAATACCAGAACTGAAGGAAAAAGTTAGACAGATCATGTGTATGTAAAGTGTAAAGTGTTTGTGTGTGTATATATAACTATATATATAACTATATAAGTGATTATAGAGAAAGATGGTGGGGCTTTGAAGGTTGCTTGGTCTCTAATTCAGAAGTATATCACCAACATTGGCCGTTTTTGCTTTTTTTGAATGTCTCTTTGCTTTATAATTATATGCAGCTAAAATATTACTACTTCATGTTCATGGGTCTGTATCTAATCTTGCTAATATTATTAATAATATTCCTACACCTTGTCCGGCCGTCCGGCACTTTTTTTATTTTTTTCACCTTCTTTTCGGTTTTTTTTTATTGGTTTTTATTAAAAAATTACGTTAAGACCAAGTCAAACAAGTGCCTTTTAATTTTTAAACTGAGTTAATCATCATTTACATCCATGTGGTTTGTCCACTTATATCATTTCAGGCCGAATTTTAAAAGTGTAATATTTTCCTCCCTGACATTCTAAACGTACCATTTTAGTTCAAAAAACTAACCTTAGTTGAAAAACTCAGCTTATTCAGGGGTAAAATGGTCAGTTTATATAGATTTTTTATTTATCATTAAAAAAGATCTTTGTAAAATGCAAAATAAAAGATATATGTAAAATAGCTTAAGTTTTAAAGTGTTTGTCACATTCAGAACCATCATTTTATCCCTGAGTTAACTGAGTTTTTTTTAACTGAGCTAAGTTTTTAAAACTGAAATGTCACGTTTTGAAAATGTTAGGGAGGAAAATAATACAATTTGAAATTTGAACTGAAATGGTATAAGTAAGCTAGTTTAAATTTGTATTCATCAAATGTGTCTTGCAAAATATAAATTAAAAGTAATATAAAGAGTGATTTAGAGTGCATTTGTTTATGTGTAAACAAAGAAAAGATGTGAATGAATTGTTACTAAAGTTTCGGCTAGTTAAAAAGAAAATTGATTTGTATCAATTGGAGACCATCTGCTATACGTACACGGACCCAAAAATTATTTGCTAGGAGTGTGGATGAGTGAATGGTTCAAGCATATTTTCAAGGGTTGCGGTCGAATTTTTTATCTAAAAAATACACTATTTTTTTTTCTCAAAGGTGTGCCCGCCCACCTACGCAGACTCTTAGATCCGCCCCTGTCTGCTACACCATTTTGGGAAGTTGTTCTTGTTTTCTGGCTTCCTTTTCTAGTAGTGATGAATAAGTTGCAAAAATAAAATAAATCGACTTCTTCGGTTGGATTCTTGCTTATTTATTTATAAGTCAGGTATTTGAGAAATGATTTAACTGAAGCTAACACATATGCATGTATGTGTGAATTAATTAGCTTATTGAAAGCATATAAGATCCAAGATGGTAAATCCTTTGTTGTAATTATAATCACCTTACAATTCCTCGAAATATATCGTAGACAAGACCATCACAGCTGATGAATATGAATTTCTTGGTGTTCTTTTTTCATATACTATATTGAATGTGTTTGCTTGCCTTTTCAGTTATTTTATTTACAACTTTATGAACTAACTAGTGTAGTAAATGATTACAAAGTTATACTATTGAATTAATAGTTTATAGGTAAATATAACGATTTAACATTTATGAGCACTTATATATGAATTAACATGCCTATAATATTGAGGCTATAAGGTGGTCAAACTTTTGTATGATTTTATATCACTATTTTAATGTTTGGTTTTAGATTTTAGTGTTTATAATGTGTATTAACGTTAGACAACACTTATGTTTTCTTAATTGTAATAAGTATATTAGTATGTCCATCCTTGCTTACCATGTGTTAAGCATAAAACACTTTTATTTTCTTATCAACTTTCCAATTTTATTATTTGTTTAAAAGCTTATCTAACATCATCATCAATTATTTTATTAAGGATCATTGGATTTGAATAATCTAAAATATTTATAGTTGCCGTCAATAGTCCTAACTTCAAAAATAACTACTGGTAGACTCAACTATTAGTATATTGACATTCAATGGACCCTAATTAACAGAACCCTAACGCCGTTAGTCTCCGGTCGCAAGAAAAACGTTTTTGGCCGGAAAACTCATTTTTGGCCGGAAACTCAATATTTTCGTCACAAACCTCTTTGTAACCTTATTACGGACCTTTAGGAACATCTTTTAGTAAAATCCTTAATTACTGAAATCGCCAGAAAACTCCTTTTTGGCAGGAAAACTCAACTTTTTGGCCAGAAAACTCAACTTTTTGGCCAGAAAACTCAACATTTTCATCCAAAACCTCTTTGTAACCTTAGATCGGATCTTTAGGAACTTTTTTCTGGCTAAAAACGGTTTTCCGGTGACCGGATACTAATGACGTTAGGGTTCTGTTAGTCAGGGTCCATTGGAGACCAAATATATTAATAGTTGTGTCAGTATCTATTTTTGAAGTTGAGACTGTCGACGATCAATGACGTACAGTTGAGAATATTAAAATCCAATATTATTTTTTTTATGAAGGTTTATAAATTCTGTTGCATTTCAAAAATTAATTACTATAGTTCTCTTCTTTCATGACCAATAAATGTTGGATCATGATAGCTCACTATAGTACTATGCACCTCTTTTTCTCTCTATTAATCAATGCATAACCTTTTCATACACAAATTTTGTTTTGATTTTATTTGTTTCTTAAGTGCAAAATCATATATCATGGCCTTTATCAAGTAATCTTTTAATGCTTAGCCGTCTAATTGTCTAAATAAAGTTTAGGCCATGGAATACTATATAAAATTACTTTTAGATCATTCAACTTTGTGAGAATAAAATGATGAAAAACTTTATTTTATCTCTGTTTTCTCAATGCTTTAATTTTTATAATTAACATAATCAAAGTGATTGAAAGTGTTAACATGTTAAATCCATATTCATCTCACACATCAAACAATAAGAAAGTAAATACAATAAAAGCGAATTACTTAAGATATTTAAGTGACGACATTCGAAAGTTTACTATATCTTTTTGAGTATACGATTTGCAAGGATATTATCGGATATCATCGTAAACAAACCCTCTAGCTAGGATCAGATGTTGACCCGAAAAAAAATCTTGAATCCACCGTATGAATATAAAAATGTTTTCTTCCTCTTGTTTGTTGGGATATTTTTTTTGCATTTATTTTTATAAAAAAAGGTATAAAGAAATTTACAAAGTCCAAATACATAACACAGAAGACTTGTTGCCACCATCATGATGTACCCATCCTTTTTGAGTTGGCTAAAAGGCTAAACAATCCATGTATTCATCACTAGGAAAGTTAAGTTTGCTCCATCTCACCAACAAATTACTTTATGTCAAGTACATGCCTTTGTCTAGTTCTCTGTTAATCAATTTTTATTTTTTTAAAGGTACCATCATTCTTTGTTAGGTACATTTGATACATTTAATCAAATAAAGAATAATAAAGTGACAAGAAGTATGCATGAATATATAAATAAAGAAGGATAACATTAAATATCATGCAAAATTTGTGCTTAGGGCCATGGTTAGCATGGATACTGAACATCTACAAAGATATCATGGTCTAGTAACCCCCCCCCCCCCCCCCCCCCCCCCCCCAAAGCTTGTATTGTGGGGTTATACTTGCTCCTCACCAAGGAGCTGATTCTTTTTATCTGGCACCCCTATAATTGTGATTATAAAAGTAACTAAGGAGGTGGCACCCTATGAGACCAGTTGTATGAAAAAAAGGCGTTGCGGCGACACGTGACAGACGGGGACAAATACAACTAGCACCCGATAAATTAAGATTCTCAAATCTCAATATTACTGTTAAGATAAGAGGTCCACATTTAAAAAGCTTTTATGGGATATTAGTGCACCAATGCCCTTTTGAAGTGATTGTTGAGAGTATTATTGCTCCAAGGGCCAAACATGTTGAAAGTCATATGAAATGTCTTCAAATGCATGAAAACTTCTAAATTGCCTTATGAAGAAAGTAAACTTTTGTAATAATAGTCTTGTAATCTTATGTAACACATTATTTCCTTACAAATAGAAAACGAATAACAAAGTGTTTGAGGTCAGCCCAACATGTGTAATGGACTTATGGGCCCGTACAAGAAAATTACTCTTTTTGACTAGTTACCCGCTCGGTGGCCTCACCCATTTTGCCACCCGTACCATACCCTAGCAAAGCAAAGCAATCAATTAGAAGATTTGACACATTGATCTCCAACATGACAAGACCAAACCTTAAAACTTTGTCGCACACCACCACAAACGACACTTGCTCTATTATCCACAAAACATATGACCCAATTTCAACTTTTAAGTACATCATATGCCAAACTGATCCGCAGCACTGCAGCCGACAATGGTCCACTTATACCATGCCTAATGGCATCAATCAACTTCTTAAAGCAATTGGTAGTCATCTATGTTTATTGTTTTGTAGTCCACAACTAAACATCCAAAAGTTAAAGTTAGTCTTTATAATATAAACCACTTTTGACATAACATGTGAGGAGTTGATTAAATCCTATATACAAAATATCATACCTTCCAGATAAGATAATATGTAAACAGCCCCACGAAAAGACGAGCCGAGCCGTTCCGCACGTTATGCAAATGGCCTAGAGTGTTGGCAATGTAAGTTTTTCAGGAAGTAAGCATGGGTATGGAAAGGGTAAGAAAATAAAGTAAAATGATTAATTTTGTTCACAGCGTTTATAGATAGTAAATTTCAAGCCCCAAAATAAGTGAGGCTAGCTGTGGATTAATTTTGTTCACAGTGGATTTCTGTATAATAAAAAGTTCAGGAAACAACACTTATTTTCTATTTGTTTTGGTTACCTAACAAGTTTATCCAAACAAAAAAAAAACTTTTGTTCAGGTGCATGAATCTTCTGTTGCTATTTGCTAATCTAATGATGAGTTAATAAGGAATTTCTTATTCTTATTTCTGTATGCTTCAAAGTTTATCACTTCTTGAAGCATGCATATCCTAGAAGGGAGAATTTAATATAGAAAATCACAAGACTAGCTATTGACCGGTCAACTTTTCAAGAATAGCGAGTTAAAGCTCATCCATGAGCCTTCACACTGAAAACAAGGTGGCTGTAGCCCCTTTTAAAGTCCTTTCAGCGAACATCAATCAATACGTGCCACATGGTAAAAAGTGGTCGTAGCGGCTCTAAGCCTTTTCAGCCATCTCTAGAGAGGCTCCAACATTTTTTGTTAATTTTATTTTCCATCATGATTTTTAGATGGGTATAATTTTTTCATACGGTAATATTTAAAAAAATACACCAAATTAAAGATTATAAAATTATCTTTAATTAGGAGTAAATTAAAAAAAAATATCGTATAAAAAGATTATACCCGTTTAAAATTCATGGTGGAAATTAAAAAAAACCATAAGGTTGAAGTCTCTTTGGAGAGGGTGTAGGGCTTAGAGCTACTACAGACATTTTTTACACGTGTCGCATATTAGTTAGTGTTTGCAGAAAGGACTTTTAATTTAAAAGTTTTAAAGGGGCTACAACCACCTTGTTTTCAGTATGAAGGCTCCGAGGGGCTTCAAAGGGCTATTCTTGAAAAGTGAATGGCTGGTATTGTGAATTTCCCATTTTTAATATCCAAAATGCTACAAAATACAAAGTTGGGCCTATACTTGTCACTAGTTGATCAACCCCTCACTTCAAGTAGCAACTGATTATCTCTCTATCTTATTTTGTAGTTTTTAACAATTTAACTGTTCTAGTTGGATAGTTGCTAATGCTTTGAAGTATATATCTCCAGACACTTATTCCTTAGAAAAATGAGTCATGGAAATAGTTGCTAGTATATATTTGTCAACTGCTTGAATTTATGTATATATGTGGAATGCATCTTTATATTGGGCTCAGTCTGGTGGGCTTTGGCCCATCCCAACTCGGCCTAGCCCACTCCCCTGATGGTAACCTCTTGGCTATATGATATTAATTTATATACACTATGAATTCCATACCAGGGAATAATGCGAGGCTGCTGCCTACCACTCCTGTATTGATTCGAACAAAATACGATTTTACTAATACTTTAAAATTACGAATATGCCCCAGTTAAAAATTACAATGTACTCCCAATTAAAAATTATAACATTGCTATCGTTTTAGCTTTTGATAAACTACGATTTTACTCAATTCAAAATTACAGTCCTGCCATCGTTTTAGTTTTTTTTTTCTTTTGACAAAACTATAGAAGTGTTTTTTTAATTGGTTTAGATCTGGTCAACAAGATTATTAGAATGGAATGAAAGCAGTACATTTGAAAGAAGTCATGACGCAAATTGACTTAGAATGTATTACTGTAACATACGTCGAAAAACGGGTTTCCAAAACCCGCTTCGTTTATCAATCGAATAGTCAGTTATAATTTTCGTTGCGTAAATATTGTTCATTTTAATTTTAAACAATACATAATTAATAAACATATTAGAATTTAAAAACTATAATTATTAAAAAGTAAAAATAAGTGAAGAAAAAAATAAAAGAAGCTGCCGGGTTTCGAACCCGGGTCAGCCTGTTCAACAAACAACCACAACACCACTCCGCCACATGAGTCTTTTGTTAATATACTGAAACAATTAATACTTATAATAAAACTCGAAATCAAATCCAGTAATCAGCGCGCCCAATCCGCAGTCGCCGAAAATACCGACGATTTCGCTAAATTTCGACCGTTTCCTTTGACTGAACGCGTGAATTAACTTCGGCATCGGTTATAACCGATGTCTAATCCCCCAATTCAAGTCGTAACCGCCGGAGAAACATTGACCACGAATCAAGATCAAATTCGGACTCGATTCATTCTGTTTCTTCCTTATAAATACTCACCCAAGTCTCTGGTAATCTTTTCGCTCAAAATCGCACAATTTCTCGAAGTCTTAGCACTCGCCAGAGATATTCTGCATTCGCCGGACTTTCACCGGAAAACCGAGACTTACACCAAATCGGTAATTTTCTCTCGACTCTTTCGTTTTCAAACCATTGTTAGACATATATTAACTTCATTCCTTCAACCAGAATCGGTCCCAGACGACGTTGCCGGAAATTCCTGCACTCGCCGGAAAATCACTGGAAATTCCGAAGTCACGTTGTGAATCGGTACAATCATCTAAACCCCCTGATAACCCTTGCTTAATAACTTAATTTCATAATTCGTTGATCAAAACTGTTAATTGATCCACTCAGACGGAATTCACAAATCAGAGCCGACGACCCTTGCCGGAAATCTGAGAAAAACATCCTGTTCGGTACATTCGATTCCGTAACTCTCTTTATCCATTACATTTCAATCAATTGTATGTTAGACGAACGATTTAAACAAGAACAGTCGGACATCTTTGTCTGTGTCTTTATGAATGAAGAAGATGAAGTCGAACATTGTGTATAAGTTTAATTAGAACAGAATATTTAACCAGGTTAGACACACAGTCCAGTGGTGGACTGTGTGCAATCACACAGCGCACGTCACGAGTTCGAACCTTACAACGCACCGATTTTTAGATTTAAAACCAACCTTTTTAAAACTGAATCAGAACAAGTCACAGTATGTTTATAAGAGTAATATAAACCATAAGTTAAACATTTTAGACACACAGCCCAACTGGTTGGGCTGTGCGCTTACGAACCGAAGGACCCGAGTTCGACTCCGGGTCCCTGCAACCGGTTCGACATATAAATTCTTTTTAATATAAACCAAATAAAATAACAAGCTAATCAGTATATATATATATATATAATTAAAACATAGAATATTTCGGGTTAGACACGTAGCTCAGTTGGTAGAGCTGCGTGCACGCGTACGAGAGGTCCCGGGTTCGAACCTCACTCAGCGCACAACATTTCCATAGTCCGACCGGTTAATGGTCCGGTCAACGGTCAACGGCCGGTCAACGGCCGGTCAACGGTCAAAAAGTCAAAATTTTTATTTTTTATTTAATTTAAAAATCAATTAAAAATACTTAAAAATAATATTTTTAAAGTTAGGAAATGGCCTTAAACTCACAAAAATAAATCTAAAAATCCTATTAAGTTTGTTAATTAAAAGTATTAGTTTCAAATAAAATCCATTTATTTACCGAACCATTTCGTTATTATTTTAGGTTAGTTTTCCTTGTCGATCAAATCCCAAAACTCGTGCGCATCCAACATCATCAAAAGAACGCACCCAATGTGAGTGAATCTCTACCAATTCCCCGTTTTAATCACATTTTTGGGGTGTATCATGTGTCGTTTAATTCCTTATTATATTTAAACACTTGTGCATCCATTATATCCGTGATCAAATGTGTATCCAATGTGTATCAATTGTTGCGTGGATTATGTTTAGATTAAAGTTATCATTTTCAGTACATGCATTTCATTAGGCCCATCTGCTCCCCGTGGGAGACGGGTTGAGTATCAGGTGCCTCATTCGATCGGCTCCGTTTGATTGAGCCTTGATCTCACATACATCATCATTCATGTCATACGATCGGCTCCGTTCGATTGAGCCTTGATCTCACAATACATTATCATTCATGTCATATACTCATTCAAGGTGGTTGGTGATTGTTTATTTATATATGTTTGCTCACATGTGATTATTGCACAACTTTTCAATATTAAATACAACAAGAAATCAATAACAATGTTTTTAACAAGGTTCACTCGCCAACTTTTGTTGACCCAAAATTTCCCCCATTTTACACATGATACAGGTGATCCAGTTGAGGCAAGAAACACATAGGAAGGCCTAGAAGAATAAATCAGTTTAAGCTTTGGATTGTTTTACTTAGTTTCATTTCCTTGTAATTGTATGAATTTGATTCGAACATTTAAGTTGTAATTTGAATTTAATAAATATGAAACATTTTAGTAAACATCATGAGCTTTGGTGATAACCCAATTATGCCCCGACTCTTATTCCGCTGCGGGTCGGGGTGTGACAATTACGAATATGAATGAATATGTACAATGACTATCATGTTTGACGTAAAGGTTTAAACGTATGTCATGTGCTTTGGTGATCAACGCATATATTTGTGGTTGTAGGTAAATCCTCTTGTTAGGTTGAAGGCAAGCTTGGAACGGACACACGCGCTATCCTCAATCGCTTCCGAAATGCCCAAAGGCCAAACGGGTCAAAACTTTTGTAATAACTTCGTGGTCATAGTCTACTGGGTGTCAAATACTTTTTAAAACTCATGTTGGAATGTAAGATTCATCTTGATGAATTGTAGTATAATTCCGTGTGTTTAGTCTTCCGTATGTTAAACTTAGTTACTCTTTATTGTAGTATAATTCCGTGTGTTTAGTCTTCAGTATGTTAAACTTAGTTACTCTTTTGTAAGTACGATACCAAAAGTTTAAGTTATGACTCAATTTTATTGTTCGTATAAAGGGGTGGGGTGCTTCACCTTCCATCACTCACCACACCCAATCATATTCCGTCACGTCATCGAACTTGGTTCCATCACTAGTGGTTCCATCGAACTTGGTTCAACGCGTGATCACCACAACGCGTGGTCACCATGACCGCCGACGGTGTTCCACGCGTGGTCACCCACCCACCGCGCACCATAAATGATTTTGTCGTGTAAAGTTTTTGGGCATTATAGGTTTAATGTGATTTGTACGAAACTAGTTGAAGCCCCGCCCGCATTGCGGGGCGATGACCGAATAATTCTCAACAAATTAAAAAAAAACTACTATAGTTTTGCTAGAAAAAAAATTAAAACGATGAGAAGACCGTAATTTTGAGCTCAAGGCAAAATTGTAATTTGTCAGGACTAATGAGCGAGTGTTAGGTAACTCCTTGTTATGAAAAAAAATTAAATCGAGTCAACTTGTATAGTTTTGTAGAAAAAAACTAAGACGATGGCAACATTGTAATTTTGAACTGAAGGCAAAGCTGTATTTTTGAGTGGAGTAAAATCATTATTTGCAAAAAGCTAAAGTGATGGCAATACTGTAAATTTGAACCAGAGGCAAAACCGTTATTTTGCGAAGGGGCAAATTCATAATTTTTAACCTGGGGGTAAATGGTAATATAAATTTGAACTAAGTGCGAAATCATAATTTTAAGCTGGGGCCAAAACCATAATTTTATTTTGAACCGGGGGGAAATCAAAATTTTGAACTGAATGCAAAATCGTAATTTTGAGTTGGGGGCAAAAGCATAATTTTATTTTAAAGCGAGTCAAAAACGTAACTTTAAACTAAAGTGGGAATTATAATTTTTGAAACGGGAAAAAAATCATATTTTTGAACTAAGGTCAAAATCGTAATTTTGTTAAATAAAACAAAATCATTTTAGTTTATACTTTTTAGCTAAAGTAAAAAAAAAACCACTTTTTAGTGGCTGGCTCACCAACCTCCCATCTTGGCCAATTGATGCCACTTACTATTGCCGCGGCTCGTTCTAAATGTAGGAATTGAAACTGAAAATTACTTTTTATGAATATTTTTTTTATTTTAGCAACTTTATAAGAGACTTTGCTTTAACCTCTTTCTTATCATGTACACATGGTCAAATTTAAAAGAAAAATCATATAAAATTTGTAAAAATTATATTTATAAAAATATTTTATTATAACACTTTTACCTTTTGTTTTGCGTGTTATATCTAGAGTTTAAAAAACCAACTTTATTATTTTCAGCGATTTTCCTCTATAATCAGCGATTTTCCTCTTAGTTATATAAAATAATATTAATATATTATTAAATAACGTAAAAGGAAAATAATACATATGTTTGTGCAATTGTGTTCATAATAATAATATTTAATAATATCATTTTCAAACAAATTAAAGCTTTTCATTGTAGCTTAACATATTTTTCTAATGTTCATCCCTTTAAGAACTAAAAAAATTGTGATGATTTAGCAAATAGTTGAGATTATATGCGTAACTTAAAAAAAATGCAAATTGAAAATCTTGAAAACAATTCTACACCGTATGTTTTTCCTAAGCAAAAATAAAAAAAAAAGCAAATTTTTGGTTTGTAAAAATCGCAACTTTTTGTATCAGGTTATTTCTTTTAGGATATATACATATATGTGTATATTGTCAATCTTTAACTATACATATATATATATGTATATACATGTTTAAAAATGAAACATAAGTATTATACATCTATATTTGATTATGTACATACATATATGTATATAAAAGAAGATTATGGCTATAAAAATGTTTTTTCTTAGTATACATATGTGTAAATACGTGTTTAAAGTTTAAAAATAAGTATCGTACATGTATGTTTTATAATATACACATATGTATTGTTTAAAAATTAAAAATTTACAATATACATATATGTATATATCTAAAAAAATTCTTAGAAATGTGCGATTAGATTTTCTTTTTGCTTAGAGAAAATGTGTGATTTAGAATCATCGTCACGATTATGAATTAACGAATTAGCATGTGTTTTTCTTAAGATCCCTACCCATATAACATAGTACCTATACTTATTTATTTTTATCATACTTATACATAAAAGATAAAACATACACAATATTAAAAAGATCAAAAAAGTTAGCTTGAGATGATATTTAGAATTAGTGATATTAAAAATTTAAAAAGTATAATGAAGATGATAAATACATACCAGTCACATGTTAATTGTCATCATATCATATCCGATCATGTAATACATGTAATCTAATAATAACCCACACATTTAAGTATAAAACATGTGTGACTTAACTATGGTCAAGAACTAAATATTGTTCTATGGCTAGTTACGGTTGTAAACATTTAATTCAATGGACTATAATTAATATCCTTCTCTTTTCTAATTTTTGTAAACCCATAATTCCATAAATACCATTTCTAGTGCCACTTGTAACCTTACATAGCAGGGGTAAGATCGTCATTTCCTTAAACTTGCCACATAAAACACCGTCATCTTTCACTCTTGGTTTCAGAACACATTTCAACACAAGTCTCCTTCTGCAATGTTTCAACACAAACATTTTCAAAACCTTAATAGTTTCTTCATGTTTATGTGAATTATATATCAATCTATATGTTTATGTTTACATGCACAAAGATAGATTGAGTTTCACACACATTATAATTATATATATAATTATATATTTATAATTCACCTGTTTAATTTGCTACTATAATTATGTCTGGTGATTCACAACAATCTGCTCTTACAGGAACCGGTGCGGGTGATCAAACCGGTTTGGGTTCGCATGCGAACGTTGATGGTCGAAAATATAAGTGGTCCAGGCACCCGAGGATACGTCAGTTACTTGCTAATAAAAATCTGCTTCGCCAGAGGGCGTGGATGTACGCTGCGAGGCGAGCTGGCTCCGCTGATGGCAATGCTGCGACAACCAAGGGTTCGGGTTCTTCGTCTGATACGGCTGGTTCGAGACCGAGTAATAGGTTTACTAACTTGGAGAGTTTTGTGCGGTGCGTTAGTCCAATTGTTCCTGTGCAGCTTTTGTGTGAGGTAGTCTTGAAACCCTATTGTTTTCGTTTAATAGTTTTGAATTGAATCTGTCTATGTTTAGAATTATACATTTTATATTTGTACAATTTGTAATAAAAAGACTTTGTATATCTGCATCTGTGTGTGGGAAAAGGGCTAATTTAATGTTGAAGTAGTGAGATTCCCTTGCGCTTCGCGGCGTGAATTCAGTTGGTATCAGCTTGGTTCGTTACATTATCGGCAGTGGCGAAGCTTGAGATTTCCGACCGGGGGTCGGAAGTCACCGAACATAAAATTATGCCTACAAAATTATAAAACCGGGGGGTCGAAAACATGTATATCTAAAAATTCGATGCGAAAACTATATACCGGACACTACTGAACTAAAAGTTCGGAGGGTCGGGCGCCCCCCGGCCCCTAAGTAAGCTACGCCCCTGATTACCGGCACTCGCTATGGTAGTCGAAAGAGAAAACATTACATCGATCGATAACAATAAAAACATATCGATACTGAAACTGATGTTGTTTATCGGTTCAGTTCGTTTGCATTTTATGTTTATTTTATTTTCAATATTGTGATTTTTATTTCTAAAATAGACACCGTGCTGCAATTGTAACAAACCGAATTGAAAACGATTGAACATCATCTATTATACATATTATTATTTGAAATTTGAAATTATTTGAAAGTAGCCATGAACAGTGGTTTAAATTTTTTTTAAGTTTTATCAGTATATTGTTTTTTTATTAAGTTAACATATTTTAAACATAATTTTTTCTTACAAAATGAATGCACCGGTATTAATGTTGTTTTGTTTGGTTCGGTATTGGTCTTTAGGTTTTCATTATTATTTCGTTTTCTTACTAACTTAAGTTTTTATTATTATATTAATTTTTATTAATACGTATTTTATTGTTTCTGCATTGATGTATTAATAATGAAAACTTAAATTAATAAGAAAACAATATAACAATGAAAACCTAGAAAAAAAACAATATCGAACTAAACAAAACATCATTAATACCGGTGTGCATTCATTTTTATAAGTAAAAAATATGTTTAAAATCAATTAAATTAATAAAAAACAATATAATAATAAAATTTAGAAAAAAACAATATTAAAATTTTTTAAACTACTATTCACGGCCACTTTAAAATTTCAAATTATAATATATATTAAATTACCTCACTAACTACAATCAAGTTATATTCTTTTTATTTTAAACATAAATTTTTTTTCCATTTTAAGTTAAGACATATAAATTATATAAATTATACTTCAAAAAATCCTTACTTACATCACTAACTACAATCAAGTTATATTCTTTTTATTTTAGACATCAAAAATTTTTCCTTTTTAAGTTTAGACACATAAATTATATATGATTATACTTCAAAAAGTCCTTACTTACATCACTAACTATAATCAAGTTATGTTTTTTCTATTTTATACATCAAAAGTTTTTCTTTTTAAGTTTAGACACATAAATTATAAATAATTATACTACAAGAGTCCTTACTTCTAGGTTTAACTATCAAAATGTCATCATAATAGAATTTTCATTTACATCCTCTAATTTTTAATAAGTTTATTATACGGTCTCTCTACTTTAGTAATAACATGTTCAGGCACTTAATCTTAATAATTGTTTTTCATTTTCAACCTTTACACTTTATTATAAACACTATTCGACCCCAGTTTTAGTTTTTCCCTTTACATTTCATTGTAATTACTATTTAGACCCTAAACTTTTAGTTTTTTTTCCTTTTTACTTAATTATTGTCGTTTCTTTTTAGTTTTTTTTTCTCAAGGTAAAGTATTTCTAACTTTTGTATGTACCGTCGTAAATAGGTAATTTTATTCACATTTCAAACCTGTCGCAAATATTCTTTTTATGGTTATCACGAGTGTCGATATCATCATGGATTGAACCGATAACTTTTTGTGACATTCGAATGTACCGCCGTGACGTGGTTTTTTACCTTTACTTAAAATGTTCATTTACGATTACTTTTTTTTAATCTTTGATTTGAACCCGCCGTGAAGCGTGGATGGTAACCCGCAAGTAATATGTTATAATTCTTATGTGTTACCGTGTTAGCTTAATTTTTTCTGGTCAATTAGACTCATTGACTTTTGAAAAGATGGATAGTTAGTTTTTCTTGCATAGTCATAAGCTTAAGTCAAAGGGTATATTATAGTTCATATGCATTAAGAAATGAGATGTTTTTCTTTTTAATTTATTTTATGTCTATACAACGTATTTTTATTTATTGTATAGTTCGGGGTAGCTCACGTACTAACTTTGTAATTATAAATATATTTATCATACAATCATCTTAATTTTGAGCCGTAACTGATTGTGTTATGGCTCAAAAGATGATTCCTTCTCATTGATGAATATATATCTATAATTAAACTATTAACACGTGACTACCATGAACTATATATACGATAAATATAAATACAACGTATACAAATGATCTAGTCTAATAGGTTTGTTATAATATGTTACACTAGCGCGCTAAATATATAACGGGCTGCATTTTACAGGCGAATGCAAGTAAGGAAGCCAAAGAAACGTGCCCATGTTATTTTCGCCTTGAGGATCTATGGGAAACTTTCGAAGAATGCAGTGGTTATGGAAATGGAGTTCCGTTTTTGTTGAATGGTACACACCCGAGTACACAATATTATGTTCCCTATTTATCAGGCATGCAGCTTTTCATTGATCCCAAAAAACCACCTACAACGACTGGGTGAGTATATCTTGCTTTTGTTCTTGCTTTCTAATCAAGGACATGCAATTGTTCTAATTAATCTGTGTTATATCATACAAGAATGCTATAAGTTCACAGTATTGAGTTGGACCGCGATAAAGCACTATGATGTATAACATTTTGATGTGACACATGGATTTTTAGATGGCCACTAGCTCATATAGTTCTTTCATGTTGCTTTGAAAATTAGTTATGTGATCAAGGAGGTTTCCAGTAGATTTTGTAAAGGCCTGAACTTTGTACTCTCATTTATTCATCGCAGTAGCCAAACCATATGACGTCTGACACGCGATTTATCTACAACACTGATACGTTATTGGCTACTTTATTCACGCACGCGTTTTATTAGATTATTGGGTCATTGGATTCACTTCCTTATTGGTTAGCCAGTCCTTTTAAAGGAAACAAAAAATCATAAAACGATATTTTTATGGCGTTATAGCCGTAGCAATGATGTAGCTTTTATTTAATGTGGTCTTGTCGTTTCTAAAAACGTTAAGCGAGACGACAAGATGAACTATAAGTAAAAAGTGCCTTTGGAATTCTTTATGCGGCATTACATATTAATTGTAGGTTATATGTCATATATACGGTTCATTGATATTTCATTAATCCAAAAATTCATCATACTTTAGTTGGAAGAAGGATGGAAATACTGTCTTTTATAGGGTTTATATCACAAATTACATTTTGTTTCGCGGTTCTTAGTATGCATCATGCATAATTATCAAGTTGGGTACCTACTTGTATTGTATATAAACATCATTTGTGAAAATCACCAAATTATGGGAAATGAGATGTTTTTGGCTGTTATAATGTGATCTTGCTCAGGATATTTATCTATATTTTATTAATTTGCTATTTTTAAATTCAAAATGAAAAAAAATAAATTATGCTGATAAAATTTGTTTGTGTAATACTCACTGATACAAAGCAACAATATCACTGAATATGCAGAAGAACTCTAGAGCAAAGTCGGATTAAGCTTTCGTTGCTAATTTTATATTATTATCTTTTCCTAAAGAAACTTCTTTGATTGATTAATTCTGTTACCTAATTATTATCTTTTTCATCCCTATCAACTATGATTCCAGAAGCAAGAAATATTTTATTTTTTTACATTCATGATGCTTGTTTATGTTTCTATGAACAACTTTTATTACAAATTCTAGGGGTCTAGCAGAAGAAAAAGATGTCAAGTCTAATGAACCAAACCAGCAGACCGATCTTGTTTCGGATGGTTCATTTGCCTCACTGAACTTGAACAACCAAAAACTGAAGCAGGTTGCGATGAGCGACAATGAAACTGATGTTTGTGGTTCACGCGATAAACTTGTTTTTCAATATATTGAACAAGAGGGACCATATACTCGGAAGCCTTTGGCTACTCAGGTTATTTAACTCTTTGGTTGTGAAAAAAGTTAAAAAAAAATTTATTGATGGGCTGTTGATTTCTATATGCTGAAACTTATGCTCACTTTTTTAACATAGGTTGCAACTCTAGAATCCCGGTTTCCAGAGCTCAGCAATTACATGAGCTGTGATCTTTTACCTTCAAGCTGGATATGTGTTGCTTGGTATACTTCTTATAAAAGTTGCAAAATGGGCGGGTTGGGTGGTTTGGGTAACGATCATGACGAGTAATTTATGGTACCTGACAAAACGAGTTGGGTTGACCCGATACAATCTTCATCCGCAACTTATAATATTTCGTAAGCAATTCGAGTGTTAAGTATGATTATAATTTATGCTTTTTCAGCAATAATCTTTCTGAATTATTAACCTAGGCTGTTTTAAGCAATAAAACTAATTATTTGGGTGATTTTCAACCCGTTCAACCCTTTGACTCGTTTCTTTTTAAGCTACTTATTTTACTCACTTAACTTGTTAGAGATTAAACCGAAAATGAATCATCCTATTAATAAGTTAATGCGTTGAAATGGCATCGAACATAATCTGTCTAGACGTTATATTTTTTGTATATATGATCATCTAAATTATATTGTTTTAGTAACAACTGAATATTTGGTATAAAATGATTTAGGAAGTTATATACGTTAATAATATACCGATCACCATCGACCTAATTTTCCCATTCAACTCGTTTCTTCTTTTACCTTTTTTTACTTTTATGTTTTACCACCCATAACTATATGGGTCAAAATTACCATCTCTACTCTTCTTAGTGTTTTTGTCAATTTTGTTCTCTTATTCAACTGACTTGCTTGTAGGTATCCAATCTATAGAATACCTGTGGGACCAACACAAGAAGAAGTGGAAGCATGTTTTTTGACTCTACATTCATTGTCAACTCAACCTGAAGGTACTTCTCTCTCTTAATCTTTCTTTCATACACATGAAGATAACAATAAGTGATTTCTAATGAGCCATAACATTTTGTATATGATGCGCCTACAGGCTACAGTCAGAGGGTTGATGGTCGAAACGATCCTTTTCCAAGGGTTAGTTTACCAGCATTGGGAATGTTCTCGTACAAGCTAAACGGTTCAATGATATCGCCTCGTGACCCTGACGAACGTGACAAAGAACATGATCTTTGGATGACTGCTTACCACTGGCTCAGCAAAGTGGAGACTTATTTCCCAGATTATCAGTTTTTTGTTAACAGGTACTCATCAGGATGAGCAATGCAGCGATCTGATTCGAATCTATGCCTAATAAGTAATAAACAACCTAGTATCGTTTAAACTTATGAACCGAACCTGTAAGGTTCAATGGATTTCTGTGACTTTTTAGGGATTCGCCGTTTAGATGGCAATAGTAATGATGTTTGTATAAGTAGGTTCAGTATAAAACTTTATGGTCTATATGCATGCACCTTTGTTGTTTGAAATGGTATTGTTTGTGTGGGGTATTGGAATCATGGTGCTACTTTATATTATAGTAATAACTATAAAGATTACCCGTCCTACGTTACGGGGTTTTAGTTAAAATCTATTTTGTTTAAGTATAGCAACCGAACGAAAGATGCTAAAAAGAATATTGATACATGTTTTACATAGAACGAAAACCATAAAAATAAATTTAAATTAGACAGCGGGACAGACTGATTTTAAATTAATTGTAAATGGAAGCGTAACGTTATCTTAAATATAACTTTAATGAAAAAAGAACCTAAAAATATACACTAACATAAAGAAAAGTAAAAAAAATATATAATAAAGTCCAGAAAAAAATCAAGTAAGAAACATAAAAGGCAATTGGATGAAAACACTATACACACAATTTACTACGAGTAATTGTCATTTTCCGTCAAAACGTAGACCAACTGAAAATGTACGTAAAAAATAAGCAGGAAAACGGATTATATTTGACCTGACAATTCCGAAGAAAATTTACGTCGAATCATAAACCAACTTAACTTTATATCGACACATGCATATTAATAAGCACGTAAGAAAATAGTTGCGGCGGTGTCGAAACGTATAGTGACTCAAATTTATACCGTTTAATAAAAACGTATTATGTTTCAGCCGACTCAATTCTGAAAAAAAATCACTTTAAAACGTAAAACAACCAAAAACGTACATAATGGTAGGCTTAAAAACATATTATATTTGACCCATTTTATTACCGGAAAAAAATTACGTCTAAACATAAATTAATTTGAATTTATACCAATACGTACTTAAAAATAAGTACGTAAAACTCGATTAAAAAGTATTTAGAAAGTTAAGGGGTTTAATTGTTAACGCTAAAAGTTGAGTGGTAAAAATATAAAAAATAAAAAAAAAGTCAAAAAACAAAAGACAAAAAAAAAAAGCAAATTGCAAGTTAATGTTTATGTAACTTGCAAATGTTAAACAATGGAAAAATACCAGAAATGAACGGTGTTCGGTTTCTGTTCATCGTAAATAACTAATCTACCAAGATATGACCTAAATGGTTACAATGTTTGGATTGTTATGGTACAAAGTGTCAACAAAAAGTGGATAATAATATTGTCCGGATGAAGTCAGATTTCTGAGCCTTCTCTTCATGTTCTTTGCAATCAAAGGAACTATCTGAGATGCCACTGCCAACCAAGAAAAAGAAAATCGAAAGACAGTAGCATCAGACATATAACATACTTTTTGGTTTAAGAATATAAATGACAAACATGAAACTAACATGGCGGAAAAAGTGGCAAAATGGGTATGCTTTGAAACGGGTCATTTTTAGTACGGACTGAAAGGGGCTGGGTCAAGTTGGGTTGACCCGCAAACTCCTTTTTGTCTATTTTAAGTATAACTATTATAAACTATTAATGCATTGAATATGGTTACATAAACATCATTATTGCTCAGATAATTAACATCACCAACCATTGTATAATCTTTTCTGTGTATATACACACATCTAGTCCAATAAGTATGTATAGTCCAAATGTTATGGTGTATCAAAGTCCAATTTGCCCGTTTATAATACTGCCCGTTCTTTTAGGGATTCTGGTATTTCTCAACACACAAACACAGACAATCTGCAAGAGAAGCAAGAGAAAATAAAGAACAAGATGAACACGTAAGATTTTCATGGTTCAATCGGCTGACATATGTCCACGGACTGCAACCAGGATAATACTTTTATTGCTCTGCCTCACCCGTGAGGAATTACAAGTACAACAATTATAATATATAGAGATAATCTTAGGTTTATCAACTTGTTTCACAAGAAAACAAATAATGGGCTATAGTTAAATTAATGGGCTAACCCTCCTGCCTTCTGTCTTCAATTTAATTTAGTCTGCCACTTTAATTGTCTTCTAAAACTCGCCCAATAACCAATCGAGCCTCCATAAACCCAATAATTTATTTGTTTCGTAATCAAAGCCGATCGCAACCAATGCGTGACTAAATCACTCGTTCCATTCTCCTCATTTTGTGATCCATCCACCTATTCGCCCTCGGATTCGACCTTCAATCCCAAAATAACCATATTATATACAACCAAAAGTAATGTCCACAGCTGACATACCATTCAAGGAATAATAGTTCGACAAAAAGGTATCATAACATACTATAACGAATAGAACTGATATTGATCAAAAGCCCGTTGCGTAGCATGGGGACTCCCACATGTTATACACCAAAATCGAGTTCAACCGTTAGCTTATACACAGTAATAACAAACCAGAATCATACCCCCCTTGCTCGAGGCCACTGCTGCTAAACCACCATAGAACAAAACTCTAAGCCACTGAAAATCCAACCGGAGAAACGAAATCAAGAACTAGAACTTACCTTAAGGCTTAAGTTACCGGAATGTTGGCTCAATCGATATATGGATTATTACTTATTATAAAAGTTCCATACTATGAAACTAACTTCCATATATTTTCATGCTTCTTTTAACGAATAGTATGAAAATAATACTTATAATATTTTCTTTCATTAATAAATAAAAGGGTAAATACAAAATGTTGTTATCGTATAAAGTGTAAAATGATCTTAATTTTGATTTTTTTTCATATGTACTTTTGATGCGTAATTTTGATTTCTTTCATACATAATTTTCGATTGTTGTTATGTTAAAAGTCTTTTTGTACATTAACATACCCCTTAATTAACAATCGTTATTGTTGCCTAGTTTTACAGGGTCTTTCAGTAATTTTCTAAAAAGTTCTATACATTATATGTCAATCTTTCAGATTTGTTTTGAAATATATTCAACATGCAAGTGGTAAAAACTTCCATACATATCGAACGAAATATAATTGAGAAATATAGATGCGGTATAATACCACTGACAGAGACGATTACAGACTAATGACAGGTAGACGGGCAACAAGCTGCGCCGCTACATTATATGGCAATCTTTCAGATTTCTTTTGAAATATATTCAACATGCAAATGCATTAAATGATAAAAACAGAAAATTTTGTGTTTTTTAAACGGATGACATTTTTTCTAAATGACTAAACTTACATACCATAGAGATTGAACCTATGATCTCCTGCTATCCAAAACTTTATCTAATTCACCAACATCACTTGGCTATTCCGAAGTGCATAAATAGATGCCAATTACTCCGTAGATGATAAAATTTGCACTTTGAAACTAGAAGATTCGGAAGCATGTGAGACTTAGCAATAATTCTGTGGAACAATAAAAGTCAATAGTAAAATTTATCAATTCGCTAGTTTTATATATAGTACCGCATGCCTCTTCAGTTTCAATGAATGCGTGATCAAACGTGGGTTTATTTTTTCTGCCAGACTACCACAGCCCACATGTAGAATGAGTGCAACGATTTTTGTCAACAATATTTTTCTTTTTTAATTGTGAAGTATAAATATTCATAGTGGGAATGGGATCATCAATATTACAAGTTTTCCAGAAAAATGATTTTCACATGGGGTTTTGAAGAAAATGAGTACCTCGATATCAGCCAATGGCGCCTTAAACATCGCCCCATGGGCGCTATTGTGAGTGAAATGGCGAGCGTTAAAGGGCTATAGTTGTTGACCCCATTTTTAACCTTGCTGGCGCAATCAAAATCATCCAAAAAGAGGGCACCATGGATATTGGCTCCACACCATATAACCTTATGATCTAAGAAAATCTTATAGTGTCAAGCCCGAAAAGTTTATAGTCAAGAACCAAAACTTTATGATCAAGTATATGATATAAAATATACAAGTCTAAAATACTTTCTTAATTGCAACGGTGTTGTATGTGTCACACCCTGACCCGCAGCGAAAATGGTAGTCGGGGCATGATTGGGTTTTCATGAAAGCTCATAACATTTACTATGAAGTTTCATATTTATTATTTCTCTCTAAAGAAGAAGTTACAATAGACATACAAGCATAACATGTTCAAATACATTTTCATACAAGCTAAAGTATTAAACAAAAATCATACAATTACAAAGGGAAACAAAACTAAATGTTCATTCCAAAGCATTAACTTGTTTATTCTTCTAGGCCATCCTACTGTTTCTTTTCTCAACTGGATCACCTGTATCATGTGTAAAAATAGGGTTTTTGGGTCAACAAAAGTTGGCGAGTGAATCTTATGAAAACATTTGAACGAATTTGTTATTTTGGTTATAAAAAGGTGCATAACCACATATGAGTAAACGTAAATGTAAATTTAATCACAAAACACATGATATCAATTAATGCACAAGCACACACACCAAATGATGAACAATGAGACCAAGGCTCAATCAAACGGAGCCGATCTAATGAGGCACGCGATGTTCAACTCGTCTCCCACGAGGAACTGATGGGCCTAATGAATGATTTGCACGCAACTTGACAAATGTAAACACGCATCACAACAAACAATATTTACATCATAAGTTTAGGTCATATAATGGTAATAGCACAAGTTTGAATAAACGAAATAATTAAAGTGACACATGATACACCCCAAAACATGAATAAAAAGGGGAATTTGTAAGGATTCACTCACAGTGGGTGTGTTTCCTTGGATTGACGACGAACGCGCACGAGTTTGGATTTTAATCACGAGAGAAGTTAACCTAAATAGTAACGTAATAATTCGATAAATAAATAAAAGTTAATATTTTTAATTAATGCTTTTTATTAGGTTTTTAGGTTTATTTTGTGGTATTTATTAACATTTTTAACTTAAAAAGTCTTTTTTTATAAGTATTTTTAATTGATTTTTAACTAAAATAATAAAGAAATTGATTATAATAAAAAAAAATATCCTTTCTGGGTTTGACCGGGTCGACCGGTTTGACTCGCATATTATTGGCAGCGTGTGAGATTCGAACTCGTGACCTCTCGTATACGTGCACGCAGCTCTACCAACTGAGCTACGTGTCTAACCCGAAATATTTCTGATTTTAATTATTCTTATACACTTACTGGTTTTAATCTGGAATTTAATTAATTAAAAAGGTTTATACTGGATTGAGCCGGACGCGTACCACATGTCTCGAACCCTAGACCTTGTCTATAACTTGCACCCAGCCCGACCAACTGGGCTGGGTGTCTAACCCATCAATATCCGGAATTTAATTAGTTTTATATACTGAATAGGTTTTTACATATGTGACAAGTTTAAAAAGATTTTAAATTCAGCTGACCGGCACCCCTTGCTAGTATCGATCCCATGACCTCTGTTTTCCCTTGCACCCAGCCCATCCAACTGGGCCGGGTGTTTAACCCGAATATAACCCGAATTACATTATATACATACATATACTAAGCTTCATCTTCTTCATTTGAATAACCCAAACTCTACCCGCCTGATTAAATTCACCAATCATTCAGGTTTTTTATTAATAATCTAATGTATAGGAGATTAATTTGGGAAACAGAAAAATAACAAAGGAAAAACTACCGTAATGAACAGAACCGCGGCGAACTTTTCCGCGATTTGCAGAACTCGCGAGTCAAGCTCTGGTGACAGAGAGGTTTGAGATGAAGTGATGCGATTCATGATGAATGAAGGTGTGAGCTTAGAATGTCCAACTGTGGGGTATTTATAGGGATTTGTGAATTCGTTTTCAAGGCTACGCTTCGGGTTTAATTTCCGGCGAACAGAACGAAGGTTTTGAGCAGAGTGATTTTGTGACCCTTGGAATGATTTGTAGATAGTGTTTATAGCAGAGGTGATTTAAGTTCGGTTAGAAATCACAGTTATGAATGAATTGTCTTGAGTTTTTCGGTTACCATCAGTTATAATCCGTTTGAAATCAACAGAAATCGCTACTTCCCATTATTCGTGAATTGATCTTGACGAATATCGAGTTTGAAACTGAATTTGCTGGTTTATTTACTAACTCGCTTTATAAGTTATCTGTTTCCTATTTTAATGATCACCAAAGTGGGTGTGTTAGTTGTAGTGGTGTGTTGGTGTGGGTGTATACACGGGAGACCCCGGTTCGATTCCCGGTTTTCCCATTTCTTTTTATTTTAATTTTTGTTTCCTTATTTTAAATGGTTAATCTAACTTTCTTATTATTATTATTTATAAATAAGACTTAAATCCTAATAATATTTGCTAATAAAAAAATAACATAATCAACACTAATTAAGTACGCATCGAACATTTTAACTAATACTTGATAAATAACCGGTGCGGGTTTTTGAAACCCGTTTTACACAAATGTTACAGTATCCCCTACTTTTAGAAATTTCGTCCCGAAATTTAAGTAGTAGTGGTATGTTTGACTCGAAGGGAGGGTGTTTAAATTTGACAATGACATAATTAGAAGAGGGCGGGAGTTTAAATTTTTATTTGAGGCGGTAACGTTCCTAGTAAGGGTTGAATATCCTGCTACAGGAATCGCTTTTTGATGCCTAAAGTATGAAAATGCGGAACATGGATTAACAGAGTTGATTGACTAGGCATGATCTCATGCATAAGAGTTTTGAGGGAATTGATACGTTTGAAAAGATAAGGTGATATCATAAAACAAAACTTCAACCATGATGATACTAAAACCTACATGGAACTTCTCATAACCGCCTGACAATGCTTTTGATCTTTTGACAAGAATACTTATATATAGAAAGTACCAGCGGCGTATCCACCATATTCTTGTCAAATTTTCATTGGCTTTGTCAGTAGGTTAAAATTAGTTCCATGTGACTCTAAAATCCACAAAATAACCACAACAGCCAAAATTTGAGTCTCGAATCTGAAAGGATACCTGACTGAATGATGACAATACCTCTCTCGTTTGTTATGATGAAAGGGCCAATCTATGTAAAAGTGAGACACAACCCAACTTCTTTAAATGATGAGATCGAGATACGTCGAGATGTATGATGATATGAATGTTAAATCAATGAGTATAAAACAAAAGTGTAATATCAATTCGCATTAAAATTTTTGGATACATAAATTCCCAATTTATAACTGGGAGACGTAAAGATTGAGATAACATAAAGAAAACATTAAAACTAAACGGTTGGAGTTGAGTCTTGACTCTTGGTGAGGGAAGGCTAGTTGGGTTGTTCGTTGGGCCGTTATTATCTTCAGTAGGATTGGCATTGATGTTGTAAGCTCTTCCTCTTGCTGGTGGTAGTGCTGGGTTTTCTTGATTTGCTTGGTTAACTGGGTTTGCTTGAGCTTGGGCGTTTATGATGTTAACCAATCGAGGGCACGTGTTTCTAAAATGGGTAGGGTCGCCACAATTAAAACAAGCTCGAACATATGGAAACATGGGGTATTGGGGTTGTTGATATGTTTGGATCATGTTTTGAGTAGGGGGCGAGGCTTGGTTTTGAGAGGCGCGACAAGTCTTGCTCAAATGACCATAACGCCCACAATTAGTCGACAAGGTAAGGTAGATGGATGGTGATAAAAACAGGTGTTGCATTGAGGGTGAAGTCCAATGTAAGGTTTCTTATTTGGGTAAGTAGAGTTGGGTGCTACTTGAGTGATTGGGATAGCTTGAAGGGGTACGGCTTGTGGAGCTGGTTGATTGCCTTGGGTGACAGCGAAATTTTGCCCATCTCGTTTTCTCTTAGGAGTGGGTTGAGAAGAGGATTCGGTGTGAGTGGAGTTTGAGGTTTCGGTTGATGCTTTATCCTTCTTCTTCTCCTCCTTGAAGTCTTTATTCCGTATGCGGTTTTCGGTGAGCTCTGTAGCTAACTCCATTGCTGCTTCCAAAGTTGCAGGTGTGGTACTTATTACAGGGTCTTGAATTTTTGAAGGAAGACCTCGAATGTAGTGCTCGATCAAACGGTAGAGGGGAGTGAACAAGTTGGGGACCATCTGATTCAACTCAAGGAATCTCTTGTTGTATGTGGTGTGGTCGCCCTCCTTTTGTTTCAAAGAGTAGGACTCATCTTCTAGTTTCTTGATTTCACTTCTTGGACAGAAACGTCTTGTCATGATTTCCCTCGACTCTTCCCAAGTCAAGTTCATAGTATCCTCGGCACCTCGCTTAGCTTTCTCTGTATTCCACCATGTAAGTGCTACTCCGAACAAACGACCGGTAGCATATCGCACCTTGCGATCATCGGGGCAGTCGCAATTGAGAAAAGTGTTTTCCATTTCCTCAAACCAATGGAGGAGAGCGGTGACACCTTCAGTCCCTTCGTATTTTGGAGGATCGCAGGATTTGAAATGCTTGAAGGTGCATTTAGTGGCATTTGGGGGAGGACTGACAATGTTTTGATCTTCTTGGTTGATTGGGTTGACGGGATTAGCGGTAAGGGCCTGTTGTACTTGAACTACGATGTTGGGTATTACGGCAGCCATTTGTTGAGCGATTTGGGCAGCCATGCGCTCGCGGGATTTTCCTGATCTCATACTTCTACGAGAGAGACTAGAAGACATCTACAAGGAATACGTATCGAGAGTATGAGTTTGACGTTTTAGGTGTCATGTGTTGTATTTAGAAATGAACATTCACAAAAACAAATGAATAAAATAAATTTATTACATCCATAGGATGTCTTGGGCTTTGCTCATGTTTGGGCTCCCATATGTCCCCTTACTTGGCCTTGGTAGTCATGTAGGCCCCCATGACTACTGGGCTCTTGTAGGGTTCATATTGGTGTTGGCCTGTTAACACTTGCGCCACCCGAATGAAAATCGTAAAACATGTCAGCAAAGTATAAGGTCGGAGGGTGTCCTGGTATAGACACAATGACAACTCAAAGTAGGTTTAGTTCGAACGACGTTTGGGGTGGCATGCTTTGGCCTAATAGGTCCTTCGTACTCTCATCGTTAGTCCCCAGGTAGGCATCGGTCCGTTATATTAGATTTATACGAATGCCAACCTAGACAGGACGTTCCGACTACCGGTACTTGTACCCTTACAGTTACTACATGCCCTCGTAGAACTCACTTTGAGAGATTGAAAAACGAAAATTGCGACAAAATCTTGAATAAAGAAATATGAGGATGATTTGAATATGTGAACATTGAAATATGCGTATATGTAACATGGTATGTTTGACAACAAGTATAACTCGTAAGTATCACACAAAATGATAGTGGAAGTGTTCATGCATTTTGGTGTAATAAATACGAAACAAATAAACATCATGATTTGTATGTAACCACATAAACAATTAAAATCTAATCAACTATAGTATTGGCTCTAGGGTCTAATAACCTATCCTATATCCCTATAGTCAAAAGCTCTGATCCAAGCTGTCACACCCTGACCTGCACGGAAATGGTAGTTGGGGCATGATTGGGTTTTCATCAAAGCTCATGACATTACTATAAAGTTTCATATTTATTATTTCTCTTTAAAGAAGAAGTTAGACATACAAGCATAACATGTTCAAATACATTTTCATTACAAACTAAAGTATTAAACAAAAATCATATAATTACAAAGGGAAACAAAACTAAATGTCCATTCCAAAGCATAACTTGTTTATTCTTCTAGGCCATCCTACGTGTTTTTTCTCTAACTGGATCACCTGTATCATGTGTAAAAATAGGGTTTTTGGGTCAACAAAAGTTGGCGAGTGAATCTTATGAAAACATTTGAACGAATTTGTTATTTTGGTTATAAAAAGGTGCATAACCACATATGAGTAAACGTAAATGTAAATTTAATCACAAACACATGATATCATTAATTGCATAAGCACACACACAAAATGAGAACAATGAGATCAAGGCCAATCAAACGAGCCGATCTAATGAGGCACGCGATGTTCAACTCGTCTCCCACTGAGAACTGATGGCCTAATGAATGATTTGCACGCAACTTGACAAAATGTAAACACGCATCACAACAAACAATATTTACATCATAAGTTTAAGTCATATAATGGTAATAGCACAAGTTTGAATAAACGAAATAATTAAAGTGACGCATGATACACCCCAAAACATGAATAAAAAGGGGAATTTGTAAGGATTCACTCACAGTGGGTGTGTTTCCTTGGATTGACGACGAACGCGCACGAGTTTGGATTTTAATCACGAGAGAAGTTAACCTAAATAGTAACGTAATAATTCGATAAATAAATAAAAGTTAATATTTTTAATTAATGCTTTTTATTAGGTTTTTAGGTTTATTTTGTGGTATTTATTACAATTTTTAACTTAAAAAGTCTTTTTTTATAAGTATTTTTAATTGATTTTTAACTAAAATAATAAAGAAATTGATTATAATAAAAAAATACCCTTTTTCTGGGTTTGACCGGGTCGACCGGTTTGACTCGCATATTATTGGCAGCGTGTGAGATTCGAACTCGTGACCTCTCGTATACGTGCACGCAGCTCTACCAACTGAGCTACGTGTCTAACCCGAAATATTTCTGATTTTAATTATTCTTATACACTTACTGGTTTTAATCTGGAATTTAATTAATTAAAAAGGTTTATACTGGATTGAGCCGGACGCGTACCACATGTCTCGAACCCGAGACCTTGTCTATAACTTGCAGCCAGCCCGACCAACTGGGCTGGGTGTCTAACCCATCAATATCCGGAATTTAATTAGTTTTATATACTGAATAGGTTTTTACAGATGTGACAAGTTTAAAAAAATTTTAAATTCAGCTGACCGGCACCCCTTGCTAGTTTCGATCCCATGACCTCTGTTTTCCCTTGCACCCAGCCCATCCAACTGGGCCGGGTGTCTAACCCGAATTACATTATATACATACACATACTAAGCTTCATCTTCTTCATTTGAATAACCCAAACTCTACCCGCCTGATTAAATTCACCAATCATTTAGGTTTTTTATTAATAATCTAATGTATAGGAGGTTAATTTGGGAAAACAGAAAAATAACAAAGGAAAAACTACCGTATGAACAGAACCGGCAGCGAACGTTTTTCCGGCGATTTGCAGAACTCCGGCGAGTCAAGGCTCCTGGTGACAGAGAGGTTTGAGAGTGAAAGTGATGCGATTTCAGTGGATGAATGAAGGTTTGTGTAACATCCGTCAAAAACGGATTTACCAAACCCGCTCCGTTTATCAACCGAACAGTCAGTCAAATTTTTCGTTGCGAATTAAATGCCCAAAATAATTTTAAACGATCCGTAATCACTTATTATGCGGGGATATATATTTAGTTTTTGAAAAACTGATAAAAATAACAAAATAAAAATGATTTACTCATGCCGGGTTTCGAACTCGGGTCCCTGCCGGTTCAGCCAAACGCTTAACCCACACATCATAGACCACTCCGCCACTTTGATTTTCTGTTAAGTTAATGGAATTATTAAATCAAATAATGATGTGCGGAATTCAAATTCAGTCAACTTGCGCCCAAACAGCTGTCGTCGGAAATCCCGACGACTTCGCCCATAAAACACGCTTTCGCTCAATTTAATCAATCAATTAACTCTAGCGACAGCTATAGCCAACGTCTGAAACCGCGTCATCAGCCAAATCGCCGGAAGGACGGTTGACTTCGAATTAAGACCGAATTTAGACCCCATTCATCTCAATGCTACCCTATAAATACACCCACAACTCGCCAGAAGTCTTTCACACTCAAATCGCACCCTTTCTCGGCGACAAAACACTCGCCGGAAATACTTGATACTTCGCCGGAAAACCGTATCAGTAATCTCTGAGCTTACTGAACCCCCCTAAACCTTCACCGAAGTCACCCACAACCTTTGTAACCTTTCGGAAGACTCTCCGCCGCAAGAGACTTGTCGCCGGAAAAAGGATTCTGTCGCCGGAGTTCTGCCGGAAAACAGAGTAAAACCAGTCGGTACATCTCACGCTTAATTCATTCCCTTTTTACTTTTATCTCGACTGTAATTGATCATAAAACACTAAAGGAACATGAATTAACTTTTCGAACCAGTCCGTCGTCACTTCCGGTTAAAACCGGTGAAGAAGACGAAGTTCAGTAATGGTTAAGTATAATTAAAATCAAGATAATTACCGGGTTAGACACACAGTCCAGCGGTGGACTGTGTGCACTTTTAAAGCTAAGGTCACGAGTTCGAGTATTGTCCCTCACACGCCGCCTTGATAAAAATCCTGTTTTTTTCGCAAAACTGAACCGGAGTATTTTCGGTATATGTTAAGTATATTGATATCTGACTTAATAATCAAGTGCGACACACAGTCCAGCGGTGGAGTGTGTGTCCGCTAAACCCACAGGTCCCGGGTTCGAGACCTGTGGAGCGCGCCGTTTCGCCAGATATAATTCATTTTTAAAATAAAGAATTTCTGTTAAATCCTAATTAATGTATTTATGTAATTAAAATCGGATATATAACGGGTTAGACACGTAGCTCAGTTGGTAGAGCTGCGTGCACGCGTACGGGAGGTCTCGGGTTCGAGCCTCACCCGGCGCACAACAACATGCCATTGAACCGGTCAAACAGTCAGTCAAAGTCAACGGTCAATATTACTGTAGCAAAAATAAAATATTTTTTTATTATTTTTATTTAATTATTTTAATTAAAAATCAATTATAAATATTTAAAAATAACATTGTTAAGGTTAGAAAATAGCCTCAAATTCACAAAAATACACCCAACAATCCTACTAAAATAGATTCATAAAACCCGTTTACTTACCGAACCATTATGCGATTTATCTAGGATTAATTTCACTCGTGGTTAACACCATTTTCGCGTGCATTCAACGTCATCAACCGAACGCACCCAATGTGAGTGAATTCTTACAAACTCCCCTTTTTTATTCATGTTTTGGGGTGTATCATGTGTCGCTTAAACTAATTCTCTTATGCAAATTCGTGCTATACCATTATATGAACTAAATTAGAATGTAACTATTGTTTGGTTGTGATGTATTTCATATTGTCAAAGTTGTATACAAATTATTTAGGCCCATCAGTTCGTAAGAACAACGCGTGCCTCAAAACTCATTTATTAGGCCCATCAGTTCCTCGTGTGAGACGAGAACAACGCGTGCCTCAAAACTCATACATTAGGCCCATCAGTTCGTAAGAACAACGCGTGCCTCAAAACTCATTTATTAGGCCCATCAGTTCCTCGTGTGAGACGAGAACAACGCGTGCCTCAAAACTATCATTTGGTGTTTGTATGTTCAATATTCAATATTATGTGTTGTGTGAATAAATTTACATCTACATTTACTCATATGAGGTATGCACATTATTTATAATCAATTGGATAAACTCGTTCAAATGTTTTTCCATAGGATTCACTCGCCAACATTATGTTGATCCAAAAACCTTTTTTTACACATGATACAGGTGGACAGGTTGAAGCAAGGAAAACATAGGATATGCCTTAGAAGAGAAACAAGAAGCTTAGACTGATAGTTAGAACATGTTGTATCATTTATTTCTATTAAATTGTATTAATGAATATGAAACATATAATAAATGTCATGAGCTTTGATGATAACCCAATTATGCCCCGATCACCTTTTCCGCTGCGGGTCGGGGTGTGACAGATTGGTATCAGAGCCATGACTATAGGGATATAGGATAGGTTATTAGACCCTTAGAGCCTATACTATAGTCTGCCTAAATTTTAAATTGATTAGGTGGTTACATACAAACTTGTGATATTTATTTGTTTCATATTTGTTTACATTTCAGTCAAACATACATGCTCATTCATTATACATATATACATATATCGATGTTCATGTATTCAATTTATTTTCATACTCTCAGTATCCAAAGATTTTATGCAATTTTCAAATCCCATCAAAGTAAGTTCTGCGACGGGCATGTAGTAACTGGAAGGGTACAAGTACCGGTAGTCGGAACGTCCTGTCTAGGTTGGCATTCGTATAAATCCAAAATAACGGACCAGTTTGCCTACCTGGGGACTAACGATGAGAGTACGACGGACCTATTAGGCCAAAGCATGCCACACCAAACGTCGTTCGAACTAACCTCCCTTTGAGATGTCACCGTGTCTACACCTGGACACATTCCGAATATCACACGTGTATACATATTTCTCGATTTTCTCCGGGTTTTGTGTACGCAATCAGGCAGAAACCGTGCGAACCATATGAAAAACCGGTATTCATGGGGGCCCACATGATTACACAGGTAAAGTATGGCGGCATGACGGGCCTAACAGCAAGCAAAGCCCAAGACATCCTATGGATGTAGTAGAGTTATTTTTCTATAATTATTTTATGAACGTTCAATCCCAAACACGACCCACGATCCCAAAGGCATTCAACTCATACTCTTGACATGTATTCCTTGTAGATGTCTTCTAGCCTCGCTCGTAGGAAAATGAGAGCAGGAAAAGCCCGTGAACGCATGGCTACCCAAATCGCTCAGCAAATGGCGACCGTAATACCCAACATCGTAGTTCAAGTTCAACAAGCCCTTACCGCTAATTCCGTTAACCCAACTCAACAAGAAGATCAAAACACAATCAATCCTCAGTCACTAAATGCACCTACAAACATTTCAAATCCTGCGATCCTCCAAAATACGAAGGTACTGAAGGTGTCACCGCTCTCCTCCATTGGTTCGAAGAAATGGAGAACACTTTTCTAAATTGCGATTGCCCCGATGATCGCAAAGTGCGTTATGCTACCGGTCGCTTACTTGGAACGGCACTCACATGGTGGAATACAGAAAAGACCAAACGAGGTGTTGAAGAAACTATGACCTTGACTTGGGAAGAATTGAAGGGAATCATGACAAGACGGTTTTGCCCAAGAAGTGAAATCAAGAAATTGGAGGATGAGTTCCATGCTTTGAAACAAAAGGAAGGCGACCACACCACATACAACAAGAGATTCCTTGAGTTAAATCAAATGGTTCCCAACTTGTTCACTCCCCTCTACCGTTTGATCGAGCACTACATTCGTGGTCTTCCATCAAAAATTCAAGACCCTGTAATAAGCACCTCGCCTGCAACGTTGGAAGCAGCAATGGAGCTAGCAACCGCGCTCACCGAGAACCGAATCCGGAATAAAGATTTCAAAGAGGAGAAGAAGAAGGATAAAGCATCAACCGAAACCTCAAACTCCACCCGAACCGAATCCTCTACACCACCTATTTCTAAGAGAAAACGTGATGGGCAAATCTTCGCCGTCACCCAACGTAACCAACCAGCTTCACAAGTTGTACCTCCTCAAACTATCCCAAACGCTCAAGTAGCACCCAACTCAACTTACCCAAACAAGAAACCTTACATTGGACCTCACCCTCAATGCAACACCTGTTTCTATCACCATCCATCTACCTTACCCTGTCGACTATGTGCGAATTGTGGACGCTACGGTCATTTGAGCAACGTTTGCCGCACCCCTCAAAACCAAACCTCAACCCCTACTCAACCCATGATCCAAACATATCAACAACCTCAATACCCCATGTACCCATATGTTCGAGCTTGTTTCAATTGTGGCGACCCTACCCATTTTAGAAACACGTGCCCTCGTTTGGTTAACATCATAAATGCCCAAGCTCAGGCAAACCCAGTTAACCAAGCAAACCAAGCAAATCCAGCTCCACCGCCAGCAAGGGGAAGAGTTTATAACATCAATGCCAATCCTGTTGAAGATGTTAACGGACCAAACCAACCACTTAACTAGCCTTCTCTCACCAAGAATCAAGATTCAACTCCAATCACTTAGTTTTTATGTTTATATCTCGATTTTCATGTATCTCAGTTGGAATTTTACCCAAGAAATTTTAATGCAAATTACTAGTTCAGTTTGTTTTATACTCATTATTCATATCATCATACTTCACGGCATATTTCAGTTTCATCATTTAAAGAAGTTGAGTTGTGTCTCACTTCTACATAGACTAACCTCTCCATCATATTAAACGAGAGAGGTTTTGTCAAACACGGATACTATCAGAATTAAGACTCAAGCGCTGGTTGTTGTGTTGTAGAGTCGCATAGAACTAATCATAACTTGCAGATAAAGTCAATGAGAATTTGACAAGAATATGGTGGATACGCCGCTGGTACTTCCTATATATAAGTATTCTTGTCAAATGATCGGAGACATTATCAGTCGGTTATGAGAGGTTCCATGCATAGGTTGTTTGTTGTGATTAAGTTATTCATTTTCAATACATGCAATAAGCTCGGCTCCGTTTGATTGAGCCTTGAGCACACATACAATTTCATTCTCAATACATACAATACGATCGGCTCCGTTTGATTGAACCTTGATCGCGCAGATATATTTCATTCCAGTATTTTTATGTTTGATGTATTGGTTGTAGAGTTATAGGACTAATCATAATTCACTGATAAAACCAATGAAAATTTGACAAGAATATGGTGGATACGCCGCTGGTACTTCCTATATATAAGTATTCTTGCCAAAGGATCAGAGGCGTTATCAGGCGGTTATGAGAAGTTCCATGTAGGATTTAGTATTGCCTTGGTTGAAATTGTGTTACATTTATATCATCTCACTAGTTAAAGGAATTCGATTGTGATCCATTTCTATATAGACTAACCTCTCCATCATAACAAACGAGAGAGGAACCATCACCATTCAAACATATATGCTATCAGAATGTGGATACAATTGTTAGTTGTTGTGTTTATTTGTGTAGATTGTAGAATTTCTGCCTTAGGATATAACCCTAAGCATATTCAAACTTTTATGCGTGATATCATTTTAGCGAATCATTCCTGCTTAACAATACTTATACAGTAGGCAACAAAAAGCGATTCCTGTATTAGGATACTTAACCTTTACAAGGAACGTTACCGCCTCAAACAAAAACCTAAACCCTAATTCTCAAAAATGTAACCGGCAAACTCAACACCATCATTCTTTTAGTCAATTATATCCCTAATTAAATTTCGGGTCGAAATTTCTAAAAAGCAGGGGATACTGTAACATCCGTCAAAAACGGATTTACCAAACCCGCTCCGTTTATCAACCGAACAGTCAGTCAAATTTTTCTTTGCGAATTAAATGCCCAAAATAATTTTAAACGATCCGTAATCACTTATTATGCGGGGATATATATTTAGTTTTTGAAAAACTGATAAAAATAACAAAATAAAAATGATTTACTCATGCCGGGTTTCGAACTCGGGTCCCTGCCGGTTCAGCCAAACGCTTAACCCACACATCATAGACCACTCCGCCACTTTGATTTTCTGTTAAGTTAATGGAATTATTAAATCAAATAATGATGTGCGGAATTCAAATTCAGTCAACTTGCGCCCAAACAGCTGTCGTCGGAAATCCCGACGACTTCGCCCATAAAACACGCTTTCGCTCAATTTAATCAATCAATTAACTCTAGCGACAGCTATAGCCAACGTCTGAAACCGCGTCATCAGCCAAATCGCCGGAAGGACGGTTGACTTCGAATTAAGACCGAATTCAGACCCCATTCATCTCAATGCTACCCTATAAATACACCCACAACTCGCCAGAAGTCTTTCACACTCAAATCGCACCCTTTCTCGGCGACAAAACACTCGCCGGAAATACTTGATACTTCGCCGGAAAACCGTATCAGTAATCTCTGAGCTTACTGAACCCCCCTAAACCTTCACCGAAGTCACCCACAACCTTTGTAACCTTTCGGAAGACTCTCCGCCGCAAGAGACTTGTCGCCGGAAAAAGGATTCTGTCGCCGGAGTTCTGCCGGAAAACAGAGTAAAACCAGTCGGTACATCTCACGCTTAATTCATTCCCTTTTTACTTTTATCTCGACTGTAATTGATCATAAAACACTAAAGGAACATGAATTAACTTTTCGAACCAGTCCGTCGTCACTTCCGGTTAAAACCGGTGAAGAAGACGAAGTTCAGTAATGGTTAAGTATAATTAAAATCAAGATAATTACCGGGTTAGACACACAGTCCAGCGGTGGACTGTGTGCACTTTTAAAGCTAAGGTCACGAGTTCGAGTATTGTCCCTCACACGCCGCCTTGATAAAAATCCTGTTTTTTTTCGCAAAACTGAACCGGAGTATTTTCGGTATATGTTAAGTATATTGATATCTGACTTAATAATCAAGTGCGACACACAGTCCAGCGGTGGAGTGTGTGTCCGCTAAACCCACAGGTCCCGGGTTCGAGACCTGTGGAGCGCGCCGTTTCGCCAGATATAATTCATTTTTAAAATAAAGAATTTCTGTTAAATCCTAATTAATGTATTTATGTAATTAAAATCGGATATATAACGGGTTAGACACGTAGCTCAGTTGGTAGAGCTGCGTGCACGCGTACGGGAGGTCTCGGGTTCGAGCCTCACCCGGCGCACAACAACATGCCATTGAACCGGTCAAACAGTCAGTCAAAGTCAACGGTCAATATTACTGTAGCAAAAATAAAATATTTTTTATTATTTTTATTTAATTATTTTAATTAAAAATCAATTATAAATATTTAAAAATAACATTGTTAAGGTTAGAAAATAGCCTCAAATTCACAAAAATACACCCAACAATCCTACTAAAATAGATTCATAAAACCCGTTTACTTACCGAACCATTATGCGATTTATCTAGGATTAATTTCACTCGTGGTTAACACCATTTTCGCGTGCATTCAACGTCATCAACCGAACGCACCCAATGTGAGTGAATTCTTACAAACTCCCCTTTTTTATTCATGTTTTGGGTGTATCATGTGTCGCTTAAACTAATTCTCTTATGCAAATTCGTGCTATACCATTATATGAACTAAATTAGAATGTAACTATTGTTTGGTTGTGATGTATTTCATATTGTCAAAGTTGTATACAAATTATTTAGGCCCATCAGTTCGTAAGAACAACGCGTGCCTCAAAACTCATTTATTAGGCCCATCAGTTCCTCGTGTGAGACGAGAACAACGCGTGCCTCAAAACTCATACATTAGGCCCATCAGTTCGTAAGAACAACGCGTGCCTCAAAACTCATTTATTAGGCCCATCAGTTCCTCGTGTGAGACGAGAACAACGCGTGCCTCAAAACTATCATTTGGTGTTTGTATGTTCAATATTCAATATTATGTGTTGTGTGAATAAATTTACATCTACATTTACTCATATGAGGTATGCACATTATTTATAATCAATTGGATAAACTCGTTCAAATGTTTTTCCATAGGATTCACTCGCCAACATTATGTTGATCCAAAAACCTTTTTTTACACATGATACAGGTGGACAGGTTGAAGCAAGGAAAACATAGGATATGCCTTAGAAGAGAAACAAGAAGCTTAGACTGATAGTTAGAACATGTTGTATCATTTATTTCTATTAAATTGTATTAATGAATATGAAACATATAATAAATGTCATGAGCTTTGATGATAACCCAATTATGCCCCGATCACCTTTTCCGCTGCGGGTCGGGGTGTGACAGTTTGAGCTTAGAATGTCCAACTGTGGGGGTATTTATAGGGGATTTGTGAATTCGGTTTTCAATGGCTACAGCTTCGGGTTTTAATTTCCGGCGAACAGAACGAAGGTTTTGAGCAGAGTGATTTTGTGAGCTTGGAATGATTTGTAGATAGTGTTTATAAGCAGAGGTGATTTAAAGTTTCGGTTATGAAATCACAGTTATGAATGAAATTGTTTTGAGTTTTCGGTTACCATCAGTTATATCCGTTTGAAATCAAACAGAAACCGCTACTCCCCATTAATTCCGTGAATTGATCTTGACGAGTGATTCGGAGTTTGAAACTGGATTTGCAGGTTTATTTACTAACTCTGCTTTATAAGTTATCTGTTTCCTATTTAATCACCAAAGTGTGTGTAGTGTAGTGGTGTTTGGTGTGGGTGTATACACGGGAGACCCGGGTTCGATTCCCGGTTTCCCCATTTCTTTTTATTTTAATTTTTGTTTCCTTATTTTAAATGATTAATCTAACTTTCTTATTATTATTATTTATTTAATTATTATTATTATTTATAAATAAGACTTAAATCCTAATAATATTTGCTAATAAAAAAATAACATAGTCAACCCTAATTAAGTACGCATCGAACATTTTAACTAATACTTGATAAATAACCGGTGCGGGTTTTTGAAACCCGTTTTACACAAATGTTACAGTATGTTTGTAAATGAAGATGACTAATATCCTTTTCTTTTATATCTCTGATTAAGATTTAAGCAGAGAGTGATTTAGACAAGAGAAAGAGAAGAAGAAGTCTGGCACTCAATAATACATTCTTTTTACCGAGTAATGTTGTTATTATGACATTTTCTTAGACAAGAGAAGAAAAAGTCTGGCACTCAATAATACATTTTTGTACTAAGTAATATTGTTATTGTTGCATTATCATACCGACAGGCGTCTTAAGATATCGTCTTAAGATATCAACTTAATGAATTATATCAAATTAAATACTCTACGGAGACCATTAGTATGAAATGGTCAAAGACCATTTATTTAACATATATTTCTCATTTTGAATATTTACACAAAAAATTGTAAAGTCTTGGCTTTTTTTTTCTTTTTTTTTTGTGTTTCATATTTTGTCTTTTTTTTGTTTTTTCTTTTATACCTTCAATATTAAGCATTGTCAGTTACACTCTTTTAGCTTTATAAAAACTTTCACCTCGAGTTTACGTGCTTATTTTTATGTACATGGGTATAATATGTTTTATTATTTTTATGTATGTTTTCGGTTGGTCTACCTTTTGTCAATACGTTTTCGTGCTAAATTTTATGTATATTTTCGGTTGGTCTATGTTTTGTTATAAATTATGTTAAAAAGCGAGTCGGTCAAATATAATACATTTTTACCAAGGTGTTATAAATTCGAATTACCTTACGTTTCAACACTACCGCAACGCATGGTAACCTTCTTTAACTTAAAAAACAATATTCTCTTACGTGTTTTTTAGTACATTTCGGTATAAATCCAAGTTGGTTTACGGTTTGACGTAACTTTTTCTCGATAATGAGTCATATCAAATATAATACGCCTCCATGCTTCTTTTACGTATGTTTTCGGTTGGTCTATGTTTTGACGTAAGTTTAATACGAAAATTTAAAACAAATATGAGTACCTTAAAGTAACATATAACAATTAATAATAATTATAAACTTAATAATATATAATGCTGTAACACCCTAGGCAAATTTTACATTGATCGTGTACAATATAAATTCTTGTTTCATAAGGATTGCCCCAACTTAAATATCACCAATGTGTTTTGGGCTTAATGTTAGTGGATGAGAGAAGAACTTTACAGTTAAGCGTTATCAGGTGGGAGTAGTCCCCTAGATGGGTGACATCCTGGGAAGTCTCAACGAGGGCAACCAAAAACAAATCCGTGAGCTCCTCGTGGATTAAGCATACAATATCGATAGCACGAGAAGCCGGAAGTTACAAATGATATCAAAGTCACTCATAAGTCATCCGAGATGGTTAGACAAACCTCATGATGAGTCTTTGGGGGTGTTCAGAAGGACACCTTAGGCAAATTTAGATATCCCTGCTTCGGATGATGGGGCAACATTATTGAGTATGATGAGTCCATAAGAGAGGTGATTGTAACACCTAAGGAAAATTTCATATCAGCAGTGAACGTGAGAGATATTTGGTTCATAAGAAATATCACGCTTCAAATATCACCGACACTTTTTGGGCTTGAAGTTTGTGAATGAAAGGAGTATTTCATAGTTAAACGTGCTTAAGTGAAATTAGTACCTCGATGGGTGACTTCCTAGGAAGAGTATCTACCACGTCAACAAAGAACAAATCTGAAGCTTCTCGTCGGTTAAGCAAACAACATTAGTGGTATTAGGGACTGGATGTTACAAATATATTTATATTTTAGTTACAAAATATAATAAAATCAATTTAAACCTTTAAATACAAATTCATAGTTCTAATTTTACAACTTTTAAAAATTTTAAAGTTTAATTCTAAATCATAATTTTTAATCTTTTAATTTATGGTGTCCCAAATCCGCTACAAGAGTATAAGTTTGGCTTTGCTTACACTCTAAGATTTCTAAAGTCTCAACAATTAAAATTTGAAGAAAAGTAAAAAATTTAAATAAATTTTGATCTGACACCCAACAGGTTACCCGTTCACATACCCAAGCCACCCGACACAAAAAAAAAAACCCGGTCTAAGGGTCTGTTCATTAAGGGGTAATGGAAATGACGAGCGAATGGAATTGATTGGACAAGGTAACGGAATCGAAAAAGAATAAAATTGATCATTACCATTCAATGGTTGTGTTTGATTACCAGGTTAGAATGAAACGAATCATTACTTTGTGTTGTTTGGTAGGCAGGAAAAGATTAAGAAATAAAATCGGCGATGGGCGGCGTTAGTGGGTGATGGTAGTAGATGGCGATGATGGGGGCAGTGGCGGCGGTGGGTGATGGCAGTAGGTGCCGGTGGTGAGGGTGTCAGCAGCGAGTGGTGGTGCTGGTGGTGGTGGAGGTTGGCGGGTGATGGCAGCGACGACGGTGAGTGGCGACGATGGTAGTCGGTGGTGGAGGGTGGCGATGGTAATGGGTGGCTGTGGTGGGTGACGGCAATGGTGGCCATGAGTGGCTGTGGTGGGTGACGACAATGGTGGCGATGGGTAGCAGGTGGTGGTGGTCGGTGGATGGAATGGAATTGAGGTTTTTAGAGGGAATGAAATGTCTTATATAATGGGTGACTTTATTACCTTGACCAATCAAACACATTTATTTCATTCCCTCGTAATAGCCCATTTCATTCCGACTTTCATTCCTACATACCAAACACTAGACTGAAAGCACCAAACCAAATTGGACAGAAGAAGATAGGGTTCCTTGTTCCCCTCCCCCACCCCCCACCCAAAAAAAAAAGAAAAACTACCTGACCCGAAAGAACGGTCTAATGATAGGCTACTTCGGTCTTTAAAAATTATTTTGTCCTTGGTCGATGATAGTAGGCACAATACAAATTATCTATACAGCTTTATCATCTCTCGATCAACGATCAACGTAATTAAAAAAACGAATAGCCTATTCCTTTGTAAATCTCACGACTCAACTTCATTTTTCTATCGAAACTCAAGGCTCAACTTCCAATTTTTTTTTTATAAACTAACATCTGAACTTATATAAGCCAATAAACTAATAAATAAAGTCATACTGAAAATGAAACGAGAGCCTCATAACACAAATGAAAAATCTGTTTTTATATTTGAACAAACAAAGGGGCCAAAAATAGAAGAAAAAAAATCTCTGCAACGGACTCACCATAAATCAGCCATGTGACTCAAAATTAAAAAAGCGAGTAATATGGTACTTCTTAAATTTTGATTACTCCCTCAAAACAATTTTAAGGGGGGCCAGAATTTAACGTGAGTGACGAAATATATAGATAAATATATTTAAACTAGCAGATACCTACGTGATACGGTGGGAGCGAGGCATCGTATTGCGATACTTTATTTTGGCAGTTTTCTTATTCATCTAATATTTATTTTAGTATCATAGTGATAGATATACATTAAAAATGAAGTAATCGAGTAATCCATTTCATTGTGTTGTTCATGGCTCCGTCGGTTCGTTTATCATCCTCGACCGAAGCCGAAACCAAAGTCATCGGTTAGTCTATTTTATTAACCAATCGATTTTTGGTTAATCACTTTGGTTTATTCGGTTATACTGACGGTTTTTTGTTTGATTCATATAATTTCAGTTAATAGTAAAAACCAAACTTGGGCTAAAACTTTTGCTTAGAAATATATGAAATTAAGGTATACATACATGAAATGAAAGTACAAATATATGAAATGGAGATACAAAATATGAAATATATGAAACGAAGGTACAAAAGTTAGAAATATAAGAAAATATGAAGGATTCGGTCTAATTCAGTTAATTTTTGTTAGACGAGAGTACAAAAAAATTGATAACCGGTTTTTGGTTAATTCGGTTTTCAATTAATTCAGTTTTTGGTTGATTACAGTTCGATTTCATCAGTTTATGATTTAGTTTAGGTTAAAAATTTAGTTATTGTTCACCGATAACCGGTTTCGTTTATAACAAATAATAGCGTGCGATGCGGCGGGAAACACAGACATTGCCACGGTGTGCATTGTTCAGTTGGTTAGATTATTATCCTCAACCAAAATCGAGGTCATCAATTAGTTTATTTTATTAACCGATCCGTTTTCAGTTAATCGGTTTGGTTTATTTAGTTATATTTGACGGGTTTTTAATTTGATTCATTTAATTTCGGTTAATAACCAAAACCAAACTTAGGCTAAAACTTTTGATTAGAAATACATGGAATTTAGGTATAAATACATGAAGTAGATTTAAAGATACATGAAATGAAGGTATAAATACATAAAACGGGGGTAAAAATATGAAGTACATGAACTGAAAGTCTAAAGCTTAAAATATGTGAAATATGAATGGTTCCATTCAATTAATTTTGGTTAAATGAGGATACAAAAAAATCGATAATCATTTTTGGTTAATTTGGGTTTTGATAAATCCGTTTTTGGTTGATTTCGGTTCGGTTTTAGTTAATGATTCAGTTATTACTCACCCTTAGAAATGGAGGTATAAATACATAAAATGGAGGTAAAAATATGAAATACATGAACTGAATATCTAAAGCTTAATGTGAAATATGAATGGTTCCATTCAATTAATTTTGGTTAAATGAGGATACAAAAAAAAACGATAATCTTTTTTGGTTAATTTGGGTTTTGATAAATCAGTTTTTGGTTTGGTTTTAGTTAATGATTCAGTTATTATTCACCCTTAGATATTGTTAATCACGTAACATATAATTTTTTAAGTAAAAAAACTATAGTGATACTATACTCAAATTAAAGAGAATAAATTTATGACCATTTAAAAAATATAAATTTATAAACGTAACATATAAATTTGTATGGTGTAAATTTTAAAAAATATATATTAACGTACCAAAAATTTATGACCATTTAAATGGGGGGGGGGGTTAATTTTTATAAGGGGATAAAGTGTAACTACTAACTAATAATCTATAATTTTGTTCAAGATAAGGGATTAAAGTGTAATCTAGATGAGAGGATCAAATTGACGATATTTAATCATTTGACATTCTGTAGCCGTTAAAAATTCTGGGAAAATGACTAAGTACGTGTCACACCCCAACCGATGGCGGAATCATCGGAGTAGTGGCACTAGGTGAACCAGGTTGTCTCAAGAGATTTCATAACAATTATTTAAAGATAATAAATCAACATTTAACATCCCATATTATTAAACTCATAATACCCTTAACAATCATTACATTAACAAAATCCCTTAACAGTAAAATCTGATCCGATCTCCCTAGATTTATTACACTTGGAACTAAACAAAATAAAACAAAACTAAACTACGTAAGCCATATCCAAGCATCCAAGCTACAAAATCTTGATCCTGTTACATACGTTAAAATACAAGTCAATACAATTAAGTAAAGGTGAGCATACGAGTTTGAATAATACTAGCATAGTCAAGAAAGCATTTGCGAAACAATCTAATTACATATCATGATACGCCAAAAACATTAACATAACATAGGCTCATTTCTCATGCTAACTACCTTGAGAAGGCTTGCGCATCCATCCTAACTAGACCTCGTCGGGTGTAAGCCACACCATAGTACCATACTAGCTAAGGAGGCAAGTTAACGAAAATAAGTCCTAGTCACATGTTCCTAGTATCACGTATTGAACATATATAATCAGATTATTCGCGTGTGATAAACAGTTTGATTTGCGAAGTGATTTTGATATAGGAATGTAACACCCAAAAAGTGCGTTAATGTCACACCCCGACCCGCAGCGGAAATAGTAGTCGGGGCATGATTGGGTTTTCATCAAAGCTCATGACATTTATTATAAAGTTTCATATTTATTATTTCTTTTTAAAGGAGAATCATTACAATCAATAATACAAGTACAACATGTTCTATACATCCTTCAAGACTTCATTATTTTTCTTCTAAGGCAATTTCCTCTGTGTCCCTTGCTTCAACCTGTCCACCTGTATCATGTGTAAAAATAGGGTTTTTGGGTCAACAAAAAGTTAGCGAGTGAATCCTATGAAAACATTTAAACGTGTTTGTTGTATCGATTATAAAATAAAGTGCATAACCACATATGAGTAAACGTAGATGTAAATTTAATCACAAAACACATAATATTAATTATTGCACACACATACACCAAATGATTGATTTTGAGGCACGCGATGTTCAACTCGTCTCCCACGAGGAACTGATGGGCCTAATGAATGATTTTGAGGCACGCGATGTTCAACTCGTCTCCCACGAGGAACTGATGGGCCTAATGAATGATTTGCACGTAACTTGACAATATATAAACACACATCACAACAAACAATATTTACATTATAAGTTTAGATCATATAATGGTAATGGCATAAGTTTGAATAAGCGAATTAATTTAAGCGACACATGATACACCCCAAAACATGAATAAAAAGGGGAATTTGTAAGAATTCACTCACATTGGGTGCGTTCTTTTGATGTTGTTGGATGCGCACGAGTTTTGGGATTTGATCGACGAGGAAGAACTAACCTAAAATAATAACGAAATGGTTCGGTAAATAATTGGATTTTATTGGAGACTAATACTTTTAATTAACAATTTTAATAGGATTTTTAGATTTATTTTGTGAGTTTAAGGTCATTTTCTAACTTTAAAAATATTATTTTTAAGTATTTTTAATTGATTTTAAATTAAATAAATAAATAAATAAATAAATTTTTTTGACTTTTGTTGACCGTTGACCGGCCGTTGACCGTTGACCGGCCGTTGACCGTTGACCGGTCGGACTGTGGTTGAGTGTGCACTGAGTGAGGTTCGAACCCGGGACCTCTCGTACGCGTGCACGCAGCTCTACCAACTGAGCTACGTGTCTAACCCGAAATATACTATGTTTTAATTATATATATATATATTACTTAAATGTTAATTTATTTGGTTTATATTAAAAAGGGTTTATATGTCGAACCGGTTGCAGGGACCCGGAGTCGAACTCGGGTCCTTCGGTTTGTAAGCGCACAGCCCAACCAGTTGGGCTGTGTGTCTAATCTGTTTAACTTATGATTTATATTATTCTTATAAACTTACTGTGACTTGATCTGATTCAGTTTTAAAAATTTTGGTTTTAATTCGGAAAGTCGGTGCGTTGTAAGGTTCGAACTCGTGACGTGCGCTGTGTGATTGCACACAGTCCACCGCTGGACTGTGTGTCTAACCCGGTTTAATATCCTGTTTTAATTAAACTTATACACAATGTTCGACTTCGTCTTCTTCATTCATGAAGACACAGACAAAGATGTTCGACTATTCTTGTTTAAATCGCTCGTCGAACATATAATTGATTGAAATGTAATGGATAAAGAGAGTTACGGATTCGAATGTACCGAACAGGATGTTTTTCTCAGAACTCCGGCAAGGGTCGTCGGCTCTGATTTGTGAATTCCGTCTGAGCGGATCAATTTAACAGTTTTGATCAATGAGTTGTGAAATTAAGTGACTAAACAAGAGATATCAGGGGGTTTAGATGATTGTACCGATTTACAGTGTGATTTCGGAATTTCCAGAGATTTTCCGGCGAGTGCAGAATTTCCGGCAACGTCGTCTGGAACCGATTCTGGTTGAAGGATTAAAGTTAGTATATGTCTAACAATGGATTGAAAACGAAAGAGTTGAGAAATTTACCGATTTGGTGTAAGTCTCGGTTTTCTGGTGAAAGTCCGGCGAGTGCAGAATTTCTCCGGCGAGTGCTAAGACTTTGATAAATTGTGCGATTTTGAGCGAAAAGGTTACCAGAGACTTGGGTGTGTATTTATAGGGAAGAAACAGAATGAATCGAGTCCGAATTTGATCTTGATTCGTGGTCAAATCTTTTCCGGCGGTTATGACTGGGATTGCGGGATTAGACATCGGTTATAGCCGATGTCGAAGTTAATACATGCGTTCAGTCAAAGGAAACGGTCGAAGTCTCGCGAAATCGTCGGTAATTCCGGTGACTGCGGATTGGGCGCGCTGATTACTGAATTTGATTTTGAGTTTTATTATAAATATTATTTGTTTTAATAGTTATCACAAACGAGTCAAGTGGCGGAGTGGTGAGATGTTTGTTTGTTTGATCCGGCTGACCGGGGTTCGAAACCCGGCAGCTTGATTTTATTTTTTTAGCACTTGTTTTTACCAATTAATGATTATAGTTTTTAAATTCTAAAATGTTTATTAATTATGTATTGTTTAAAATTAAAATGAACCATTTATACGCAACAAAAATTATGACTGACTATTCGATTAATAAACGAAGCGGGTTTTGGAAACCCGTTTTTCGACGGATGTTACAGTTAAAGTGAAAATGGGTCAATTATACTCACAGTGGGTGCGTTTTAGTTAGCTTAGAGATTCTGAGGAGAGTTGCGGAGAATGCCGGTTCAGCCTGTAGACGAACAGAAGTACATCAGTTTTCTGAAAAGCCGAAACGGTGAAGTTTAAGTAGGGCAGTAGCCAAGTTCGAGCGAACTTGTATGATTTGGGTGGGTTTATAGCCAAGTTCGGTCGAACTTGATGAGTTTCCTAAGAAACTTGTCAAGTTCGGGCGAACTTATAGGAAAACCTTACTGATTTGGCACGTTCGCCCGAACTTGTATGGTTTCCTAAGAAACCAGGCAAGTCCGGGCGAACTTGCAAGAATATTGGTGAAGAAACACTCAAGTTCGGTCGAACTTGACCCAAATGGGTACAAGTTCGGTTAAACTTGACTTGGTGAGCTGGTGATTCTTGAGCGAACTTGATGTTTTCGGGTCCAAAATCTTGCGTTTTAGCGTCGTTTGCTGAGGAAAATCGAGTGTTCATCCCTCAAACCCTGTGCTACTGAGCAAACTTAGGTCGGAGAGGTCTTTTAGAGCTGTTTTAGCCGTTTTACAAGAGCGTGGGCTAATAACTCGGGTTCGTTCGGATTTGTCCGGCTTGTGTAAACCGACATAAACGTCCTTGTGCTTCCAGATCTGGGATCTTGAATGATAGATGCTTCGTTTCATATCAGAAAATGAACAAAACATCATCAAAAGTCCGTATCTTGTGTAGAAATCAATGGTTTTCAAAGGTTTTTCTCAGATCTATCTCGTGTTTGGGAAGTCTCTACTATCGCCAAACGTACTCGTATTGTGTAGATCTAAGCTTAAAACAGAAGTTTTTGAAGAAAAAGATGAAGGTTTTCGTAAAAGAATGAGTTTTGATGAAAACGAAGGTTATGCCTTGTGCCAAAATCGTTGTAAACCTTTGTAGATCGTTGATAAACGTTGTTGCAGTTGAAATCGGGTTGATTCTTACTTAGAACACGAAGGTTTTGGGTTTTAAGAGCTCTGGGCGAACTTCCAGCAAGTTCAAATGAGTGAGAGAGCTTGGTATTTATAGGAGAAGGCAAAAAGGGAGCTGGTGGAGACCAAGTTCGGTCGAACTTGCATGAGATTCATGCAAGTTCGGGCGAACTTGCTAGGATTTTCAGGGATGGATGGTTAAGTTTGGCCGAACTTGCATATGTATATGCAAGTTCGAGCGGACTTGAGGTTTAATGGAGAAAACTGAGTTTGGCCAGCCAAGTTCGGCCGAACTTGGGGTCAGCGAACTTGACCCAATCTTGGGTTTTCTCCGTTTGTTTCGCGTTAAGAGTTTGTTTGGTTATTCGGTTTGCATTAGATAGTTATATTACACGTTAAATTAAGGCGTTAAGCGTTATAGTTGATATAATAGTGCGATTTAGCGATTCGAGAGTGCGAGAGCGATGCGATGGCGATTGCAAGCATAACCATAAACACACATAACACATAAATAATATAAAACCACATAAACAATTGCGATTTGTGATGCGATGAGATTATCGATGCGATTTAATAAGCGATTAGATGCGATAATAATGTACAACACCATAATTAATTAACATAAACTTTATTATTAACCGAATCTCGGGATTACGAAAGAAGTACAGCGATAAAAACAAGGAAAAGATAACAACGAATTTCCGAGTTGTTACAGTCTCCCCTACTTTATGGAATTTCGTTCCGAAATTAGGAGTAGCTGTAACAAATAGATGCGAGTACTTGGCCTTCATATCACTTTCCAATTCCCAAGTGAACTCGGCGCCGCGTTTGCCTTCCCATCGGACCTTCACGATAGGGATGCGAGAGCGTCGGAGTTTCTTGGTCTCTCGGTCCATGATTTCCACATGATTTTCAACGAAATGGAGAGTCTCGTTGATTTGCAGATCTTCGAGAGGTACATGGAGATTTTCTTCGGCGAGGCATTTCTTGAGGTTAGACACATGGAAAGTCGGATGTACATTATTAAGTTCTTCTGGTAATTCGAGACGATAGGCTACTTCACCGATTCTTTCCAGAATCTTAAAGGGACCAACGTATCGAGGCGCTAGCTTTCCTTTCTTGCCGAAGCGGACCACTCCCTTCCAAGGTGCAACCTTTAGGAGAACCTGATCTCCCACTTCGAACTGTAGGGGCTTTCGGCGTTTATCGGCATAACTCTTTTGACGACTCCGAGCTTTCAAGAGATTGTCTCTGATTTGGCGGATCTTGTCTGTCGTTTCTTGAATTAGCTCGGGACCGGTGATTTGTGCTTCTCCGATCTCGTGCCATGCAATAGGCGATCGACATTTTCTTCCATACAGTGCCTCAAAAGGAGCCATTTGAATGCTGGTATGATAACTATTATTGTACGAGAATTCGATTAAAGGTAAATGCGTATCCCGTTTACCACCGAAGTCTATGATGCACGCACGAAGCATGTCTTCGAGGGTGCGGATCGTGCGCTCAGTCTGACCATCAGTTTGAGGGTGAAAAGTGGTACTTAGATTAAGCGTAGTACCGAGAGCGGATTGAAAAGTCTCCCAGAGACGCGAGGTAAAACGACCGTCCCGGTCAGAGATGATGTCACGAGGCGTCCCGTGTCGACATATAACTTCGTCGGTATAGATTCGGGCTAACCGTTCGACCTTAAAGTCTTCTCGTATAGCAATAAAGTGCGCAGATTTAGTAAGATGATCAACGATAACCCAAATGCTATCGTGACCGGATGAAGTACGCGGGAGTTTAGTAACGAAGTCCATAGCTATACTCTCCCACTTCCACATCAGGATTTCGGGTTGTTCGAGTAAGCCAGAGGGCCTTTGATGTTCGGATTTAACCTTTGAACAAGTTAAGCATTTTGAGACGTACAAGGCGATATCCTTTTTCATGCCCGGCCACCAGTACTTAGGACGAAGGTCCTGGTACATCTTGTCGGCACCGGGGTGAATGGAATATCGGGATTTATGAGCTTCGGTCATTAGCAATTCACGGAGATTATCACGAGCAGGAATCCAAATACGATCGAGATAGTAATAAATACCATCAGATTTAGACACAAGCTGAGTTTCGGCACCACATTTCATTTCGTCTTGAAGGGTATTCTCGTTAAAGCAGGAGAATTGAGCGGCACGGATGAGGGTTTCAAGTTTAGCACAAGCTTGAGAGTCACGAATACCATATACATAGCTTCATCGACTTAGAGCATCGGCGACGACATTTGCTTTGCCGGGATGGTAGCGTATCGCACAGTCGTAGTCGTTGAGAAGTTCAACCCATCGACGTTGTCGCATGTTTAGTTATTTTTTATTAAAGATATGTTGCAAGCTCTTATGGTCGGTGATGACCGTACACTTTGTACCGTAAAGGTAGTGTCGCCATATCTTTAATGCAAAAAAAACTGCACCGAGTTCGAGATCGTGGGTTGTGTAGTTCTTCTCGTGGATCTTGAGTTGGCGAGACGCATACGCGATAACCTTGTCTTGTTGTATAAGCACACAACCAAGACCAATTTTAGAGGCATCACAATAAACAATGAAATCATCGTTTTCGTCGGGTAAAGCGAGGATAGGAGCGTTGCATAGCATACGCTTAAGAGTTTGAAAGGCTTCCTCTTGCTTGGAATCCCAAACGAAAGGCTTGTCCTTATGAGTTAAAGCAGTAAGCGGAACGGTGATTTTTGAAAAGTCGGCGATTAATCGACGGTAGTAACCTGTCAATCCAAGAAATGAACGGATTTTGGAAGCATTCTTCGGTGTAATCCAACTCTTGACGGCTTCAATATTTGCAGGGTCGACGTGAATTCCTTGACTATTAACGATGTGGCCGAGAAATTGGACTTCTTCGAGCCAGAATTCACATTTAGAGAACTTAGCATAAAGGCGATTTCCTTGAAGAAGTCCGAGAACTAAACGGAGATGGCGCGCGTGTTCGTCTTTTGACTTCGAATAGATAAGGATATCATCGATAAAAACAATGAGCGAAACGATCTAAGAAGGCTTTACACACACGGTTCATCAAATCCATGAAAACCGCGGGTGCATTGGTAAGACCAAAAGGCATGACCATGAATTCGAAATGGCCATAGCGAGTACGAAAGGCGGTTTTAGGAATGTCTTCTTCCAACACGCGTAACTGATGATAACCAGAACAAAGATCGATCTTGGAAAAACAAGTAGCACCTTGAAGCTGATCGAATAAGTCGTCGATACGGGGAAGAGGGTAGCAGTTCTTTATCGTGAGTTTGTTAAGTTCACGATAATCGATGCACATACGGAACGATCCATCCTTATTTTTCACGAAAAGGACAGGAGCGCCCCATGGCGAAGTGCTCGAGCGTATGAAACCTTTATCAAGAAGCTCTTGAAGTTTGCTTGATAGCTCGCGCATTTCGGATGTTGCGAGGCGATAAGGAGCTTTAGCAACTGGAGTAGCTCCGGGAACTAAATCGATACGGAATTCGACATCTCGAGTAGGGGGTAAACCGGGTAAATCATCGGGAAAGACTTTAGGAAATTCACATACAACGGGAACATCTTTATAAGTCTTCTTTTCTTTCTCCGGGTTCACGATATGAGCGAGGAAAGCAACACATCGCTTTTGCAAGCATTTGTGTGCTCGAGTACATGACAAAAGCATCAACTTCTTTGAGGGAGTTTCACCATAAACATGGAGTTGATCACCGTTAGGGAGAGGAAAACGAATCATTTTATCGAAGAATACAACTTCAGCATGATTTTCACGAAGAAAATCCATGCCTATTATGATATCAAAATTACCTAACTACATAGGTATGAGATTGATCGAGAAGACATGGTTGTTGAGATCGAGATTACAACCACGTAAGACGGAATTAACGATAACGGTTCTTCCGGTGGCGACTTCCACATCGAAAGTCTTTGTGAGTTTAGCACGCTTACATTTTAAAACCTTTTCGAATTCTACGATACAAAACAATTATCGGCACCAGTATCAAATAAACACGAAGCATAAATACCATTAACGAGAAACGTACCATTGACAACATTGTTGTCATTCTGAGCCTGGCGGTGATTGAGATTGAAGGCTCTTTCACGCGCAGCTTGTTGTTGCTGCTGAGGCTGCGGTGGTGGTTGCTGCTGAGGCTGCTGCTGCTGCGGCTCTTGTTTCACGGTGCGGTTTGGGTAAACATTCTCAAAGTGGTTCGGATCACCACACACGAAGCACACCCGTGCCTTTGGAGCTTGCTGCTGGTTGGCTTGAGGAGGAGCAGGTAAAGCTGGAGCTGTTGGATCATGAGGAGCTGGCTGGCGAGTACCACTACGGAAGCTGACTGTAAAGTGGCCGCAGATGTTGCAGTTTGTGCAAAAACGACAATTGCCTCCTGTCACACCCCGACCCGCAGCGGATAAGGTGATCGGGGCATGATTGGGTTATCATCAAAGCTCATGACATTTATTAAACGTTTCATATTCATTAATACAAATTAAATGGAAATTTACAATGATTGCTACAACATGATCTAACTACAATCTAAACTTCTTTGCTCTCTTCTAAGGCATATCCTATGTTTTCCTTGCTTCAACCTGTTCACCTGTATCATGTGTAAAAAGGTTTTTGGATCAACATAATGTTGGCGAGTGAATCCTATGGAAAACATTTGAACAATTTATTTAAATTGATTATGAAATATGTGCACAACCAAACATGAATAAAATTAGATGTAACTTGATCAACAATCATAATATGTTAAATGAAACACTCATGAATAATAATGGAACAATTAAAGGCACGCGATGCTCAACTCGTCTCTCACGAGGAACTGAGGGGCCTGATGAATGAATTGCATAAACATGATAATATGAATAACACAACTACAAACAATATAAACTCAATGAAAACACACATGAACAATAATGAATTTGAATTGAAGCACGCGATGTTCTACTCGTTTCCACGAGGAACTAATGGGCTTAATGTATGAGTTTCATGTGATTTGACAAACGGAATATAAATAAATCACAACAATAAATCAATCTAAGTTTAAGTCATGATGTGGTATGGCACAAGTTTAAATAAACAACTTAATTATTTCATAACACATGACACACCCCAAAACGTGTAATTTAAAAGGGGAATTGTAAGATTCACTCACAGTGGGTGCGTTCGGTTGATGACGTTGAATGCACGCGAAGTGGTTTTAACCACAAGTGAGATTTAACCTAGATAAATCGCATTATGGTTTGGTAAGTAAACGGATTTTATTAAACTATTTTAGTAGGATTGTTGGGTGCATTTTTGTGAGTTTAAGGCTATTTTCTAATCTTAAAAATGTTATTTTTAAGTATTTATAATTGATTTTTAATTAAAATAATTAAATAAAAATAATAAAAAATATTTTATTTTATTTTTTTTGCTACAGTGACATTGACCTGTTGACTTTGACTGGTCGTTGACCGGTTTTGAGGCATATTGTTGTGCGCTCGGTGAGGCTCGAACCCGAGACCTCCCGTACGCGTGCACGCAGCTCTACCAACTGAGCTACGTGTCTAACCCGTTATATATCCAATTTTAATTTCATATATACATTAATTAGAATTAACAGAAAATCATTTTATTTTAAAAATAGTTTAAGCGGACCGGTTTTGCACTCCACAGGTCTCGAACTCGGGACCTGTGGTTTAATCTAACACACAGTCCACCGCTGGACTGTGTGTTCAACATGTTATAACATTCGATTTTTATTATACTTAAATACTAATTATTTATTTCCTTTTCTGCCTTAATTAAAAAGAGAAGATAATTGTCCGAGTCGGTGTTGAAGACCGGACTCGAACTCGTGACCTGTGATATAAACAAACACACAGTCCACCGCTGGACTGTGTGTCTAACTTGGTTATTTTACCGGTTAACAATATATTTAACATATATCTGTGGCGATCCGGTTCAGTAAACAAAAAAAATGGATTTTATTAAGGCAGCGTGTGTGAGACGGGATTCGAACTCGAGACCTTTGCATAATTAACGTCTTATGTGCACACAGTCCACCGCTGGACTGTGTGTCTAACCCGATTAATATCATGATTTTAATTACACTTATAAGATATAAAAGTGCATCGTCTTCTTCGTCAATGTTGAACCAGAAATCGGGTCTGACTGGTTCGAATTTTTATTCAAGTTTCATTAGTGTTTTAGGTTAATTACTGGTAAGATAGAAGTGAAAAGGAAAAGAAACTGAGCGGAGAATATACCGACTGAACTCTCTGTTTTCCGGCAGAAACTCCGGCGACTGAATTCAACTCCGGCGACGTGTTCCTTGTAGCAGCTAGTCTCCGAAAAGTTTGGAAAAGGTAAGGGTATCACCGGTATAAGCTTCAGAGGTTCAGAAAAGCTCGGCAATGGGGAAACCGGTTTTCCGGCGACGAACAGGTTTATTCCGGCGAGTGAAATTTCGCCGTGAAAAGATGTGATTTTTAGCGAAAAGGTTTGCAGACGATTGTGGTTGAATTTATAGGGAATAATCGAAATGTATTTGGTCTGATTTTTGACTGTGTTCGTTATTTAAATTTTTCCGGCGGTTTTGAAAAGTGTCGCGGACTTCAAACATCGGTTATAACCGATGTCTGATTAAAGGTTTACGTTATAACGTAAATTGGTGTTAAAACTCGCGAATATTCCGGGATTCCGACGACTGAAACGTTTGGGCGCCGATTTTTGAATTTGTAAAGTCACTTTATGAATTAAATTATTTCATTATTTATCAAACAAATCAGTTGGCGCAGTGGTTTGTGTTTGTGAGATAAAACACTGAATGACTCGGTACAGACCCGGGTTCGAAACCCGGCAGATGTATTTCATTTTTATTTTGCGATTTTTGACAGTTTTTCAAAAACTAAATATATATTCGCGTATAATAATTGATTACGGATCGTTTAAAAATGTTTTGGACATTTAATTCGAAACGAAAATTTTGACTGACTGTTCGGTTGCTAAACGGAGCGGGTTTGGTAAATCCGTTTTTTGACGGATGTTACAGTATCCCCTGCTTTTTAGAAATTTCGTCCCGAAATTTAAATAATGATATATTTTGACTATAAGAATGATGATGTTTTGTTTGACAGTTGTATGCTTAGCAAAAAAATGAGGGTTTTAGTTTTTGTTCGAGGCGGTAACGTTCCTTGTAAAGGTTAAGTACCCTATTCAGGAATCGCTTTTTGTTGCCTACTGTATGAATATTGATAAACAAGAATGATTCGCTAAAAACGATATCATGCATAAGAGTTTAGATACGTTTGGGAAAAATATGGTTATATCCTAAGGCAAAACTTCTAACACTACAATCTACATGGAACATAAATAAAAACACAACAGCTGATATCCAAACATGTATGAACACATCAGCAAATATTTGAACATGAATAAACATAACAGCAAATATTCGAACATGAATGAACACATCAGCAAATATTTGAACATGAATAAACACAACAGCAAATATTCGAACATGAATAGACACATCAGCGAATATTTGGACATGAATAAACACAACAGCAAATATTCGAACATGAATAGACACATCAGCGAATATTTGAACATGAATTAACACATCAGCAAATATTTGAATCCACATTCTGATAACATATATGTTTGAATGATGGAAGTTCCTCTCTCGTTTGTTATGATGGGGAGGTTAATTTATGTAGAAATGGAACACAATCCAATCTCTTTAAATAACATGATGATATAAATGTATCACAAATTCCAACCAAGGCAATAATAAATCCTACATGGAACTTCTCATAACCGCCTGATAATGCCTCTGATCCTTTGGCAAGAATACTTATATATAGGAAGTACCAGCGGCGTATCCACCATATTCTTGCCAAATTTTCATTAGTTTTATCCACAAGTTATGATTGGTTACCAAGAAACTAATAAATCCTACATAGAACTTCTCATAACCGCCTGATAATGCCTCTGATCCTTTGACAAGAATACTTATATATATAGGAAGTACCAGCGGCGTATCCACCATATTCTTGTCAAATTTTCATTGGTTTTATCAGTGAATTATGATTAATCCTATATCTCTACAATCAATACAACAAACATAAAATACTGAAATGAAATATATCTGTGCGATCAAGGCTCAATCGAACGGAGCCGATCGTTTTGCATGTACTGAAAATGAAATTGTGTGCTCAAGGCTCAATCAAACGGAGCCGAACATATTGAATGTACTGAAATTGAAATTGTGTGCTCAAGGCTCAATCAAACGGAGCCGAACATATTGAATGTACTGAATATGAATAACTTAACCACACAAACAGCCTATGCATGGAACCTCTCATAACCGCCTGATAATGCCTCCGATCATTTGACAAGAATACTTATATATAGGAAGTACCATCGGCGTATCCACCATATCCTTGTCAAATTTTCGTTGACTTTATCCGAAAGTTATGGTTAGTTCGATGCGACTCTACTACAAACACCACAACCACAAGATACTGATAATGAAATTGTATGTGCGCTCAAGGCTCAATCAAACGGAGCCGAACGTATTGCATGAACTTGAAATGTAAATTGAAATGTGCGCTCAAGGCTCAATCAAACGGAGCCGAACGTATTGCATGAACTTGAAATGTAAATTGAAATGTGCGCTCAAGGCTCAATCAAACGGAGCCGAGCGTATTGCATGAACTTGAAATGTAAATTGAACTGTGCACTCAAGGCTCAATCAAACGGAGCCGAGCGTATTGCATGAACTTGAAATGTAAATTGAACTGTGCACTCAAGGCTCAATCAAACGGAGCCGAGCGTATTGCATGTATTTGAAATGTAAAATTACGTAACCGATCAAGGCTCAAACAAACGGAGCCGATCGTGCGGGCACGCCAAGATCAACCACATAATAAAATGGGGATCCAACTCAACCTCGATGGATGGGGAGCCACGGCCTCGGCAAAAGCATATACCGAAAACAATATATAATATATAATATCCAATAATTTCTCTAACAGTCTACACATGTGATAAAGAAAAACATAAGACTAAACAATAGAAGTTGAATCTGGATCTTCGGCGAAAAGGACTAGCTGAGTATCTTCATCAGGGCCGTCATTATCTTCGACAGGGTTGGCGTTGATATTGAAGACTCTTCCTCTTGCTGGTGGCATAGTGGTTGGGTTTTCTTGGTTTACTTGGTTAACTGGGTTTGATTGGGCTTGAGTGTTGATAACGTTTACCAATTGAGGGCATGTGTTTCTAAAGTGGGTAGGGTCGCCACAATTGAAGCAAGCTCGAGCATATGGGAACATGGGGTATTGGGGTTGATGATAAGTTTGGGCCATGTTTTGTGTAGGGGAAGAGGTTTGGTCTTGAAAGGTGCGACAAACATTGCTCAAATGACCATAGCGTCCACAAGTTGCACATAGACGACAAAGTAGAGTAAGAGGATGGTGATAAAAACAGTTGTTGCATCGAGGGTGAGGTCCAAGATATGGTTTCTTATTTGGATAAGCTGAGTTGGGTGCCACTTGGGTGATTGGGACAGCTCGGATGGGTATGGCGTGAAAAACGGGTTGATTTCGTTGGGTAGCAGCGAAAAGTCGCCCGACTCTTTTTCTCTTAGGGTTGGGTTGAGAAGGGGATTCGGTTTGGGTGGAGTCGGAGGTTTCAGTCGATTCTTTATCCTTCTTCTTCTCCTCCTCGAAGTCTTTGTTTCGGATTCGGTTCTCGGTGAGCTCTATTGCTAGCTCCATTGCTGCTTCCAAAGTTGCAGGCTTGGTACTTATCACAGGGTCTTGAATCTTTGACGGAAGACCACGAATGTAGTGCTCGATCAAACGGTAGAGGGGAGTAAACATGTTGGGAACCATTTGATGTAATTCGAGGAACCTTTTGTTGTAGGTGGTGTGGTCTCCTTCCACTTGCTTCAATGAGTAAAATTCATCTTCTAGCTTCTTGATTTCGCTCCTTGGACAAAATCGTCTGGTCATGATTTCCTTCAATTCGTTCCAAGTTAAGGACATAGCATCTTCCACACCTCGTTTGGCCTTCTCTGTGTTCCACCAAGTAAGTGCTATCCCATATAGTCGACCGGTAGCATAACGCACTTTGCGATCATCAGGGCAATCGCAATTTAGAAAAGTATTCTCCATTTCTTCAAACCAATGGAGGAGTGCGGTGACACCTTCAGTCCCTTTATATTTCGGAGGGTCGCATGATTTGAAATGCTTGTAGGTGCATTTAGTGGTGTTTGAGGAAGAGTTGAAAATGTTTTGGTTTGCTTGATTGACAGGATTATTGGTAAGTGCTTGTTGAACTTGGATTACAATGTTGGGTATTACGGCAGCCATTTGTTGAGCGATTAAGGCAGCCATGCGATCGCGGGCTTTTCTTGCTCTCGTCTTCCTACGGGTGAGGTTAGAAGACATCTACAATGAATACATGACAAGAGTATGAGTTGGATGCTTTTGGGATCATGGGTCGCATTCAAGAATGATCATTTATAAAATAATTATACAAAAATACTACATCCATAGGATGTCTTGGGCTTTGCTCGCTGTTAGGCCCGTCATGCCGCCATACTTTACCTTATGTAATCATGTGGGCCCCCATGAATACCGGTTTTTCATATGGTTCGCACGGTTTCTGCCTGGTTGCGTACACAAAACCCGGTGAAAATCGAGAAATATGTATACAACGTGTGATGTTCGGAATGTGTCCAGGTGTAGACACGGTGACACCTCAAAGTAGGGTTAGTTCGAACGACGTTTGGTGTGGCATGCTTTGGCCTAATAGGTCCTTCGTACTCTCATCGTTGGTCCCCAAGTAGGCAAACTGGTCCGTTATATTGGATTTATACGAATGCCAGCCTAGACAGGACGTTCCGACTACCGGTACTCGTACCCTTCCAGTTACTACATGCCCGTCGCAGAACTTACTTTGATGAGATTTGAAAATTGCATAAAATCTTTGGATAACGAGAGTATGAAAATAAATTGAACACATGAACATCGATATATGTATAATGAATATGTATATATGTATAATGAATATGTATATGAGCATGTATGTTTGACTGAAATGTAAACAAATATGAAACAGATAAATATCACAAGTTTGTATGTAACCACTTAATCAATTTAAAATTTTAGGCAGACTATAGTATAGGCTCTAAGGGTCTAATAACCTATCCTATATCCCTATAGTCATGGCTCTGATACCAGTCTGTCACACCCCGACCCGCAGCGGATAAGGTGATCGGGGCATGATTGGGTTATCATCAAAGCTCATGACATTTATTAAACGTTTCATATTCATTAATACAAATTAAATGGAAATTTACAATGATTGCTACAACATGATCTAACTACAATCTAAACTTCTTTGCTCTCTTCTAAGGCATATCCTATGTTTTCCTTGCTTCAACCTGTTCACCTGTATCATGTGTAAAAAGGTTTTTGGATCAACATAATGTTGGCGAGTGAATCCTATGGAAAACATTTGAACAATTTATTTAAATTGATTATGAAATATGTGCACAACCAAACATGAATAAAATTAGATGTAACTTGATCAACAATCATAATATGTTAAATGAAACACTCATGAATAATAATGGAACAATTAAAGGCACGCGATGCTCAACTCGTCTCTCACGAGGAACTGAGGGGCCTGATGAATGAATTGCATAAACATGATAATATGAATAACACAACTACAAACAATATAAACTCAATGAAAACACACATGAACAATAATGAATTTGAATTGAAGCACGCGATGTTCTACTCGTTTCCCACGAGGAACTAATGGGCTTAATGTATGAGTTTCATGTGATTTGACAAACGGAATATAAATAAATCACAACAATAAATCAATCTAAGTTTAAGTCATGATGTGGTATGGCACAAGTTTAAATAAACAACTTAATTATTTCATAACACATGACACACCCCAAAACGTGTAATTTAAAAGGGGAATTGTAAGATTCACTCACAGTGGGTGCGTTCGGTTGATGACGTTGAATGCACGCGAAGTGGTTTTAACCACAAGTGAGATTTAACCTAGATAAATCGCATTATGGTTTGGTAAGTAAACGGATTTTATTAAACTATTTTAGTAGGATTGTTGGGTGCATTTTTGTGAGTTTAAGGCTATTTTCTAATCTTAAAAATGTTATTTTTAAGTATTTATAATTGATTTTTAATTAAAATAATTAAATAAAAATAATAAAAAATATTTTATTTTATTTTTTTTGCTACAGTGACATTGACCTGTTGACTTTGACTGGTCGTTGACCGGTTTTGAGGCATATTGTTGTGCGCTCGGTGAGGCTCGAACCCGAGACCTCCCGTACGCGTGCACGCAGCTCTACCAACTGAGCTACGTGTCTAACCCGTTATATATCCAATTTTAATTTCATATATACATTAATTAGAATTAACAGAAAATCATTTTATTTTAAAATAGTTTAAGCGGACCGGTTTTGCACTCCACAGGTCTCGAACTCGGGACCTGTGGTTTAATCTAACACACAGTCCACCGCTGGACTGTGTGTTCAACATGTTATAACATTCGATTTTTATTATACTTAAATACTAATTATTTATTTCCTTTTCTGCCTTAATTAAAAAGAGAAGATAATTGTCCGAGTCGGTGTTGAAGACCGGACTCGAACTCGTGACCTGTGATATAAACAAACACACAGTCCACCGCTGGACTGTGTGTCTAACTTGGTTATTTTACCGGTTAACAATATATTTAACATATATCTGTGGCGATCCGGTTCAGTAAACAAAAAAAATGGATTTTATTAAGGCAGCGTGTGTGAGACGGGATTCGAACTCGAGACCTTTGCATAATTAACGTCTTATGTGCACACAGTCCACCGCTGGACTGTGTGTCTAACCCGATTAATATCATGATTTTAATTACACTTATAAGATATAAAAGTGCATCGTCTTCTTCGTCAATGTTGAACCAGAAATCGGGTCTGACTGGTTCGAATTTTTATTCAAGTTTCATTAGTGTTTTAGGTTAATTACTGGTAAGATAGAAGTGAAAAGGAAAAGAAACTGAGCGGAGAATATACCGACTGAACTCTCTGTTTTCCGGCAGAAACTCCGGCGACTGAATTCAACTCCGGCGACGTGTTCCTTGTAGCAGCTAGTCTCCGAAAAGTTTGGAAAAGGTAAGGGTATCACCGGTATAAGCTTCAGAGGTTCAGAAAAGCTCGGCAATGGGGAAACCGGTTTTCCGGCGACGAACAGGTTTATTCCGGCGAGTGAAATTTCGCCGTGAAAAGATGTGATTTTTAGCGAAAAGGTTTGCAGACGATTGTGGTTGAATTTATAGGGAATAATCGAAATGTATTTGGTCTGATTTTTGACTGTGTTCGTTATTTAAATTTTTCCGGCGGTTTTGAAAAGTGTCGCGGACTTCAAACATCGGTTATAACCGATGTCTGATTAAAGGTTTACGTTATAACGTAAATTGGTGTTAAAACTCGCGAATATTCCGGGATTCCGACGACTGAAACGTTTGGGCGCCGATTTTTGAATTTGTAAAGTCACTTTATGAATTAAATTATTTCATTATTTATCAAACAAATCAGTTGGCGCAGTGGTTTGTGTTTGTGAGATAAAACACTGAATGACTCGGTACAGACCCGGGTTCGAAACCCGGCAGATGTATTTCATTTTTATTTTGCGATTTTTGACAGTTTTTCAAAAACTAAATATATATTCGCGTATAATAATTGATTACGGATCGTTTAAAAATGTTTTGGACATTTAATTCGAAACGAAAATTTTGACTGACTGTTCGGTTGCTAAACGGAGCGGGTTTGGTAAATCCGTTTTTTGACGGATGTTACACCTCCAACGGCATAATGATATGTGCACTTAGGGCACATAGGGTGCGGGCCAGTGTACGCACGCTTTGCTGGCGGTGCGTTTGGTGCTGCTGACTGGAGTGGCTGAGGGTTCGCTGGAGCAGTGAGGGCAAAGTTCTTGCTCGGGTTTTCCCTTTTGCGACCACGGCGACTGTTCTTTGGCTCTCGGGGCTGTTCGGTAGTAGGAGCTGCTGATTCGGTGACTGCCTGATTTGCGACCTTGCTGCTTTTAAAGTAACCAGACTGAACTCGTTTGTCATTAATCTCGGCGGCTAGCTGGTAGGTCTCCTCGATAGTAGCAGGGCGTGCTGCTTGAACAAAGTCAGCGACGCAATCGGGAGAGCATTGAGGTATTTCTTGATTGCTTTCTCGGTCGTATCCACTTGACCGGGACAGATGATACTCAACTGTTTGAAGCGAGCAGTGAGACCAGCGTTATCGGGACCATCTTGCTTGATATTCCAGAATTCGTTCTCTAACTTCTGGATCTCGTAGGGAGGACAAAATTCCTTGATCATAATTTCCTTAAGTTCCTCCCAAGTGAGTCCGTAAGCTTCGTCGTTCCCACGCCTGTTGCGCTCGGCTGTCCACCAATCGAGAGCCCTTGATTGAAACACGCCGGTAACGTTGACAGTGCGCAGAGCCTCGGGACATCCACTCTGGTGGAATGTGACCTTGATGGAGTCAAACCAGTGGAACATGGCACTCGGCCCTTCGGTGCCTGAGAAGGTAAGCGGTCCACATGCTTTGAACTGCTTAAAGCCTGAAGTGGGGTTTCGGGGCATCTCCCTTGGAGTCAACTGAAGAGTTGCTTCTTACAGCATGAATTTCTAAGACAATTTGCGGGATAACTTTAGCTATCTCCTTGGCTACCATTGTAGCGATACGCTTGTCGGCATTGCTGCGCTGGAGATTCCTTCGGGTTTGCGATCCCATAGAAGACATCTACACGAAGGATTTGGATTAGATGATATTCGATTATAATAGAGTTATATATTTATTATTATTATAATTCATACAAGGCACATAATCACATAAACACGTATCCACATAGACACATAAGCACGTAAGCACATATTTGCACGTATTTACCTTCTAATAATAACAATGCATAGCGCGATACGAGATGCGAGATATAAGCGATATATAATAGCGAGATAAGCGAGATAATACCGAGTATGAGGCACACGTCCTCATAGGCATAAGCGAGTTAAGCGATTAGTTTGGTTTGTGTATTAATTTAGCGTTTTAGATTTCGAGAGCTATGCGAGTTGTGCATACATTCGATGGAGCGTAAATGCGATAAATCGAGAAATCGATGATATGATAAATCATCAAAGCGAGAAATCAAATAAAGCGAAAATTCTCAAAATTTTAAACGCATAAATAGTAATAAACTCGATGATGCGTAAATCGACAATATAGGCTTAAATCAATTGGGAGTGTCCGGGGTTTTGGGACGTTTGACACGCCAAAGTGATTCGACTACCCTTTGCATTTGGACCCACGCTTTGGCCTAATAGATAAACGTTCTCACCGCAAGCGGCTAACGACGTTTACCCTTCCAGTTAATACGTGTCCCAAACCATCGGCATAACTGAGACCTTGGTGAGTTTGAAAAATCGAATTGCGGAATTAGTTACTAAGATGCGGGTTTCACCCCTAACTTAGCAACTTTATTCCTAGATAGAAATGGAGATTTTCGTCGAGGTTCGGATGTCACTCCTAACTCAACGAAGATATCTCGTGCAAGAGAACGCGCGGAGTGAATGATCTCGTCGAGAGTTCTCGGTTTTCACACCTATTCTAGACTTGATCACTCGTTTGGTGTGATGCGAGCGTTTCCAAACGTGTATTATTGTATTAGCCTTTGGAAAGGCACATTTAAGCATTTATGGCAAGTAGTTTAACATTTAAGTCAAACACAGGTCAATCGGGTACTTAAAAATGCTACTAGGTCGAATCATGGAAATTCTACCTATTAGCCTAAGTTATGACGCTCTGATACCAATCTGTCACACCCCAACCGATGGTGGAATCATCGGGGTAGTGGCACTAGGCGAACCAGGTTGTTTCAAGAGATTCCATAACAATTATTTAAAGATAATAAATCAACATTTAACATCCCATACTATTAAACTCATAATACCCTTAAACAATCATTACATTAACAAAATCCCTTAACAGTAAAATCTGATCCGATCTCCCCTAGATTTATTACACTTAGAACTAAAAAAAATAAATCAAAACTAAACTACGTAAGCCACATCCAAGCATCCAAGCTACAAAATCCTTATCCTGTTACATACGTTAAAATACAAGTCAATACAATTAAGTAAATGTGAGCATACGAGTTTGAATAATACTAGCATAGTCGAGAAAACATTTGCGAAACAATCTAATTACATATCATGATACGCCAAAACACTTAACATAACATAGGCTCATTTCTCATGCTAACTACCATGAGAAGGCTTGCGCGTCCATCCTAACTAGACCCCATCGAGTGTAAGCCACACTATAGTACCATACTAGCTAAGGAGGCAAGTTAATGAAAATAAGTCCTAGTCACATGTTCCTAGTATCACGTATTGAACATATATAATCAAATTATTCGCGTGTGATAAACAGTTTGATTTGTGAAGTGATTTTGATATAGGAACGTATGTAACACCCAAAAAGTGCGTTAAAGCGAAAATGGGTCAAGTATACTCACAGTGAGTGCGTTTTAGTTAGCTTAGAGATTTTGAGGAGAGTTGCGAAAAATGCCGGTTCAGCCTGTAGACGAACAAAAGTACATAAGTCTTCCGAAAAGCCGAAACGGTGAAGTTTGAGTAGGGCAGTAGCCAAGTTCGAGCGAACTTGTATGATTTGGGTGGGTTTATAGCCAAGTTCGGTCGAACTTGATGAGTTTTCTAAGAAACTTGTCAAGTTCGGGCGAACTTGTAGGAAAACCTTACTGATTTGGCAAGTTCGGTCGAACTTGTATGGTTTCCTAAGAAACCAGGCAAGTCCGGGCGAACTTGCAAGAGTTTTGGTGAAGAAACACTCAAGTTCGGTCGAACTTGACCCAAATGGGTACAAGTTCGGTCGAACTTGACTTGGTGAGCAGGCGATTCTCGAGCGAACTTGATGTTTTCGGATCCAAAATCTTGCATTTTCGCGTCGTTTGCTGAGGAAAATCGAGTGTTCATCCCTCCAACCCCGTGCTATTGAGCAAACTTAGGTCGGAGAGGTCTTTTAGAGCTGTTTTAGCCGTTTTACAAGAGCATGGGATAATCCGGGCGAACTCGGGGTTCGTTCGGATTAGTCCGGCTTGTGTAAACCGACATAAACGTCCTTGTGCTTCCAGATCTGCGATCTTGAATGATAGATGTTTCGTTTCATATCAGAAAATGAACATAACATCATCAAAAGTCCGTATCTTGTGTAGAAATCAATGGTTTTCAAAGGTTTTTCTCAGATCTATCTCGTGTTTGGGAAGTCTCTACTATCGCCAAACGAACTCGTATTGTGTAGATCTAAGCTTAAACATAAGTTTTTGAAGAAAAAGATGAAGGTTTTCGTAAAAGAATGAGTTTTGATGAAAACGAAGGCTATGCCTTGTGCCAAAATCGTTGTAAACCTTTGTAGATCGTTGATAAACGTTGTTGCAGTTGAAATCGGGTTGATTCTTACTTAGAACACGAAGGTTTCGGGTTTTGAGAGCTCTGGGCGAACCTGCAGCAAGTTCAAATGAGTGAACAGAGATTGGTATTTATAGGAGAAGGCAAAAAGAGAGCTGGTGGAGACCAAGTTCGGGCGAACTTGCTAGGATTTTCAGGGATGGATGGTTAAGTTCGGCCGAACTTGCATATGTATATGCAAGTTCGAGCGGACTTGAGGTTTAATGGAGAAAACTGAGTTTAGCCAGCCAAGTCCGGCCGAACTTGGGGTCACCCAAGTTCGAGCGAACTTCACCCAATCTTGGGTTTTCTCCGTTTGTTTCGCTTTAAGAGTTCGTTTGGTTATTCGGTTCGCATTAGATAGTTATATTACGCGTTAAATTAAAGCGTTAAGCGTTATAGTTGATACAATAGTGTGATTTAGCGATTCAAGAGTGCGAGAGCGATGCGATGGCGATTGCAAACATAACCACAAACACATATAACACATAAATAATATAAAATCACATAAACAATTGCGATTAGCGATGCGATTTAATAAGGGATTAGATGCGATAATAATGTACAACACCATAATTAATCAACATAAACTTTATTATTAACCGAATCTCGGGACTACGAAAGAAGTACAACGATAAAAACAAGGAAAAAGATAACAACGAATTTTCGAATTGTTACAGTACGTTGGGCTTTAATCACTTGTACATTAAGGCATCATCTACATGTACCTTTTAATCCGCGCGTCAATACTGACTAAGACATCTAAAGATAAGGGATTAAAGTGTAATCTAGATGAGAGGATCAAACTGACGATATTTAATCATTTGACATTCTGTAGCGATTAACATTCTGGGAAAATGACTAAGTACGTTGGGGCTTTAATCACTTGTACACGAAGGTATCATCTACTTGTACCTTTTAATCAACGCGTAATACTGACTAAGACATCTATTGAAACGTCGATAAAAAATTGATTAGGTCGCTACGGTACTTTTGGATTTTTTTAATATTATAGTTTATAAGATACGGAAAGAATACGTAAAAGAATTACAAGTTTGTTGTGGAGGGGTGGAAACGTAACTAATTACCTATAATATGTTAAAACTCAGGGATTTATGTGTAATAAGACGGGAGACTAAAATATAATTATTGTTTAAAAGACCAATTTACCCTTATTTTTGGGGTGTACTTATAAATTAAGAGGGAAAAAGTTCTTGTTTTTCAGGGTATCTTAAAACGTCTCTCCCTCATGCATTATAATATAGTATATATTATATATCAGGGTTCATTTTTACTTGAAATATAAAATTCAACTTGAATTCAAAGCCATTCTAATCCAAATTAGACAATACTCGTAAAACCCGAACCCAATCAATCCAAATCATATGTGGATTGGTTATGTGGTCACTATTCCCAGCAAAAAACACGAACAACCTGATCTGAAAAATCCGAAATATAAAACCTGAAAAAAACCACGAATATTTATTGTCTTTTTCTTTGTTATATTTTAGTTTGGAATCTATGTTATTGGAATTGGACTTCTAAATATCATATCATACTGTCAAATGTTATTTTACTTTTGATGATATTTTGTAGAGTTAATTGCCCAGATGGTCCCTTTGGTTTCATGTTTTTTCACGATTAGTCCCCACCTTTTGGAAATAGCAGATATGCTCCCTATGGTTTGTTATTTTGTTACTCGGATAGTCCCCTAAGTAAATGTTAGTTAGTTTGGAAATAGCAGGTATGCTCCCTGTGGTTTGTTATTTTGTTACTCGGATAGTCCCCTGAGTAGATGTCAGGAGACTATCCGAGTAACAAAATAACAAACCATAGGGAGCATGCCTGTTATTTCCAAAAGTTGGAGACTAAACGTGAAAAACGTGAAACCACATGGACCATCCATGCAATTAACTCTATTTTGTAGAAAGAAAACATGTTTGTTTCTTCATTTTACATCTAAACTCGAAAATCAAACAACTTGACCCGAGCTAACTCAAACCCGAATAACCCAAACTCAATTAACATAGACTTTAAGGGCATGTTTGGCTAAGCTTTTTCAAAAAGCAAATAAGTCAAAATATTGTTTGGATAATTGAAAAGGACTTTTCAAAATAACTTTTCAATAGGGAGAAAAAATCAGTTTTGAAAAGCTAGAATTTTGTGACCTTTTGGAGTTTTTTTTATTAATTTTACATGGAAAAGCTAAGCCAAACACTTTTTAAAAAACAACTTATTAATTTATTGGCTTCTCCCACCCCCATAAGCTAATCTAAACATTTTTTTAAAAACTCATTTTCAAAAAGTCATAAGTCAATAAGTCATTTTTATAAAAAGTCTTTTTTGAGTTAAATAAGCTTAGCCAAAGAAGCCCTAAATAGGTCAGTTATTGGGTCACCTTTTAAAAAAAAAATTGAACTTTAATAATCACTCTTTACACTAACAATATTTATCAGAAGACATGATTGCGGTTCGAGTAAACTTAATAAAGGCATTATCATATGTTTATTATGTGATCTCTTAACTGATTAAGAGATGTGTGTAAAGATATATGAAACCTTTTAAAGATTTTGTATTCATATAAAGCGATTGTTGCTTAAGCTTTAGTAACTTTGGGTTGTGCTGGTTCAAAGAATATTTGAAACTAAAATTGTATTTCATTAACTTCTATTTATTTCAATTTCATTTGTATTTCATTAACTTCTATTTATTATGTCATATCCCTTTTCTAGTGTTGAAGTTAATAATCTTATTGATGTTCATAGAAAGCTTGCGAATGTATCCCTCAAAGAAAAGAAGATGGTTGGATTTGGAACCAAGGGGACAATATTGAATTCTCAGTTAAGGAGATAAGGAAATGGCTAAAGGGTAATGAATTGAGGGAGGATAGTATTGGTTTTAGTTGGTGTAAATGGTTACCTAATAAATGTAATATATTCATGTGGAGGGCGAAGATGGATAGGATCCCTACACAGAGTGCGCTTCGTAAGAGGTGTTGGGTTTCCATGGTGATCATTTATAAATTTTATTTATCAAAACCCGGTTCAATAAATAATAGTCAATTAATCAAGCGAGTTAATTAATAAAAACACAGCGGAAATAAACAAGTGATCAATAATAAACGAAACCCGACAGGATATGGTTACAAACAAATACGAGCACAGTAATAATAACATCTAACTACCGATGAGAAAGATATACCTCGGTTAGTGACTAACCGGTCGAGACACCGAGGTTCAACGAACAAGTGCTAGTGAAATGAACAAACGAAACACGGGTATAACCATGAGTAGCGGCAGCGGCCTAGCGGCGGTGGCGGAGGCCAGCGACGGTGGAGCGGCGACGGCGGCGCAGGGGCAGCGGCGGTAAATGGCGGTTCCAGCGGCGGCGGCACCTGGCGGTTCCGGCGGCGGCGGCAAACGCGGTTCGGCCGATTGTGGATGTGTGTGTGTTGTGAGACTTTTTCCTTCAAGTTCTTGCAACCCCAACACAAGACCCACTACCCTCCTTTTATAGCCACATGGAGATGCTTTGCATGCATGATCATTGGTGGATTCTTGCATGCATGCCAAATGTCCGAGATTCCTTGCATGTCCAATAGGCACATATGCAAAAGTGCATGTGTGACAAGTGTCATAGCTCGAGTATATGTGCAACAAATGGCGAGACGAATATACCCGTCTCATCCGGTCCATGTACCCACAACAATGACATAATCCCGCTCATGATCATAATTATGATCCGTTTCGCATATTGTTCGTAATTTACCAGTTAAACTAGTTAAGTGGATTTAAGTTCGTTTCCCACGGTGTAACTCTTACGGGTCAAGACCCGGTCGGCAACGTTGACTTATCGAACCGGACATAAATATCCAACAGCTCCCACTTGGACGGTCTCTGATAAGATCTCAACGCAGACAGCCAGCGATGCTCTAGCTACACATAGCTGCCCCCAACAGGTCGTGACACTTTAAAGTCACTAACCAAGGTATATTCCTTTTAGCAACAGCTTGCTACCTGAAGAGAATAGACTTATGGTAATCATCGTCATTTATCCTTTCTGTAAAAGACATCAATTGAACAATGAGACATGGATCAGATTCAATCTCACATGGCGTTCAATCATTATCGTTCTCGTTCATGAATCAAAGTGGTCCAATCATTATCGTTCTCGTTCATGAATCAAAGGCCTTACACTTCACCAGTTTGAATCAATGAGGGCGCCCAGATGTCTAACTGTTACATATATTGTAAGAGTACAGAATCCCATCTTGACTACATACAACTCCCACTGAACTTCAGAACTACTCCCAACCAATGTCTTTATGACTGGCAGTTACGTGACAGCGGTTGACACTGATCAAAGAATAGTCTTTAGTAAACGACAGTTCTAGTATGTATCTCAGGTCAGAGGATACTAAATGAGTATACCAAAATCAAATACATCTTATGACTAAGATCCATGAAGATGGTTTGATGCGAGTTACATCCAACGTCATTCATAATGAGATCTGTGAGTTTGGAAGTCAACTCCTTGAGTCCAAAGTCAGAATAGTCTTAATTCAGAGTCGTTCCCACGAGACTGACCGACTACGGATAATTTAGAATACAAGATTCATGGATTAAACGTATTAAAATCAAACACAATTGTAAGATTCAAGCTTTGCATTTAACCAGTAAATCAAAGGTGAATTCAAAAGGTACAACTGTTTGAATGTTCGTACATCCAAATACTAAATCAAAACAAATGGCTAGCTAATCTAAGACCGATAGCATTCTATGTTGGTTATGCTTGTACTGAGTTATCGGTTTAGTGAACCGGTATGCTAGGTTTTGATCTGTGTCTAATTTGCTTATTAAGATGTCTCCTTGTTCCAGTATTTCCCATATATAGTGGAACTTTCTTAGAATGTGCTTGGCCCTGTGATGAGATATGGGCTCCTTGGTTTGAGCAATAACTTCTGTATTATCAGAGAACACCTCAATTCGTTTCTGAATACTTGAAACCACATTAAGGTCGGTGATGAACTTCTTCATCCAAGCAGCTTCTTTTGTAGCATCCGATGCAGCAATATATTCAAATTCAGTGGTTAAATCCGTCACTACACTCTGTTTGGAGCTTTTCCAACAAACAGCTCCTCCATTGAGAGTGAATACGAATCCTGATTGTGAGCGAGCATCACCTCGGTCACTTTGGAAGCTAGCATTAGTGTAACACCTTACAGTGAGCTCTTCTTCCACTCCTCCAATCACCAAGAACATATCTTTGGTTCTTCTCAAGTACCTCAGAATGTTCGACGTCAGGTCTAGTACATAACATACATGATAGAACCAATCGCTGAAGCATATGGAACTGCTTCCATTTGCTTAATTTCAATGTCAGTTGAAGGAGTTGCGATTTTTTCAACACGGTTCCATTAGTCATAGGAACACCTCCTTTCTTGGAGTTTTCCATTTTGAAGCGTGTCATCATTTCATCTATGTAAGTGCTTTAACTTAGCCCTAGAAGCCGCTTAGATCTATCTCTATAGATCTTGATTCCAGAATGTAAGCAGCTTCTCCAAGATCTTTCATTGCGAAGCAAGATCCCAAACAGTGTTTAAACTTGTTAAGCATAGGGATGTTGTTTCCAATGGTTAGTATATCATCCGCATACAAGATGAGGAATGATATGGTGCTCCCACTAGCCTTTCTGTAAACACAAGGCTCATTTTCATTCTTGACAAAACCAAACTCTTTGATCTTCTGGTCAAAACGAAGATTCCAGCCATGAGATGCTTGCTTGAGTCCATAAATGGTTATTTAGTTTGCACACCTTAGTTGGATATTTTGGATCGACAAAACCTTCAGGCTGAACCATATAGACATCTTTAGAGAGATGTCCATTAAGAAAAGCGGTTTTGACATCCATTTGCCATATTCCGTAATCATAGTACGGAGCTATATCAAGCAATATCCTGATTGATTTAATCATACCAATGGGCGAGCAGTTCTCATCAAAGTCAATACCTTGAGGTTGAGTGAAACCCTTCACAACTAGCCGTGATTTATAGGTGTGGACATTTCCATGCATATCGGTTTTTTCTCTTGAAAATCCATTTGCTCCCTACTGCCCGACAATTGGGGGGTAGCTTAACCAAGCCCCATACTTGATTGTTATGCATAGATTGCATCTCGACGTTCATGGCTTCTTGCCATTTCCCAGATTCTGGATCTGAGATAGCAGATTTGTAGTTAGCAGGTTCGTCATTAGACTCAGCTACTAATAAGACTTTGGGACCATTTAGATGCCAAAGGTATCCATCAGGTTCTTTGCGAATTCTCCTACTTCTGCAAACGTTTGTGTTTATGTCTGATTCATAGGCAACAACTACTTGTTGATCAGACGGTCCGACGTCATTAGCGGTTGTTGTGGTTCTCAAATTTCTTCAAGACCAACAATATTATTTCCAGTTTCTCGATTAAGGAGTTTTTCCTCGAGAAAGTGTCCCTTCCGTTTGATGGAAATCACATTTGCATTAGGATGGTAGAAATAATATCCGCCTTTTATAGTATCTGACGAAAACTACTTTTCGCCTCGAGGATCGGGCTTATCATCAGGATCACTTGTGATGTATGCTTAATATCCCCATACTCTAAGGTATTCCAAATCGGGTTTATGCCCATGCCATATCTCATATGGTGTTTTGTTTACCTTCTTAGTCGGAGCTGAACTGACAATGCGGGCAACAATCATAAGAGCATGACTTCAAAATAAGTGAGGCAAGTTAATTCTACACATCATCGATCGAACCATATTAAGTAGGGTTCAATTTCTCCTTTCACTCACGCCATTAAGTTGGGGTGTGGTTGGTGGAGTGGGTTGTGAAACTATTTCACGTTCCTTTAGATGATCGAGAAATTTCAAGCTAAGGTATTCACCAACTCGATCTGATCGAAGTACTTTTATCTTTCTAGCAAGCTGGTTTACTACTTCGTTTCAAAATTCTTTGAACTTTTCAAAAGTTTCGTGCTTATGTTTCATAATATAAACATAAGCATATCGACTATAATCGTCGATAAAAGTAACGAAGTATCCTTCATAGTTTCTAGTCGTGGTTCTGCAAGGGCTACATACATCAGTGTGAGTGAGTACTAGAAGACCATTGGCCCGTTCACCAACATCGGTGAAGGGGTGCTTTGTGAGTTGGCCATTTAAGCAAGATTCGCAATCATCAAGGAGTCATGTCCAATGGATTCAAGAATCCCTTCGGACTGGACCTATTTTATGCGTGTCATACTTATGTGGCCAAGTCTACAATGCCAAAATTATGTTTCATTAATACCGGCTTTGTTACGCTTAGAAAGATGATATATGTTATTATTTATTTGAGCATCAATACCACTTCGAGGTCTAGCCTCAAAATAAAAGACATTCTTCAAGTAGGTAGAAATGGAAATTCCATTAGAACGTACTTGAATCCTTGTTCAAACAGTGAAGAAACTGAAATAGTGTTTCTGGTTAAACCCGATGCAAACAAACAGTTATTTAAAGTAACTACAAGGCCAGAAGGACATGAAAAACAAAATGTTCTAGTTGCCAGAACTGGAACTCTCTTTCCATCATCAACTATGAATTCCATGTCGCCTTGTTTCAGTTTCTTCCACTTTTCAGGTTCTTGCAAGACATTAACGATGTGATAACCACATCTGGTATCAAATACCCATGTGTTGCTAGAAACAGTGATAAGTTCAATAACATAAATGAGAATACTAGAAGAAGTGCCAATGATATTGGCCATTGTTCATTTTCAGCTTGGCTAGAACGTTGTTGGTGGCATATCTAGCAGCAACAACAACCTTTCTCTTGCCTTTGCTCTTATGATCTCTTTTCTTGTTGTTGGGCTTCTTAACACCACCAGACTTGACCATTAGAACTTGGTTGGTTTTATGTGGTATGTTCATCTTGGCCATTTTGAGCATACCATGTAGCTCAGGCACAGTCTTCACCCACGCATTCATATCATAATTCATAATGAACTGGTCATATGAGCTTTGGAAAGAGTTCAAGATGAAGTCCGCTGCAATTTCTCTTGCAGGGGATAACCAAGTTTGTTCATTTGGTCAATGTATCATTTCATCTCAAGCACATGAGTACTGAAACATGATCCTTCCAGCATTTTACAGCTTATGAGCTGTTTCATGGTGTCATATCGCTCCTGTCAGGCTTGTTTCTGAAACATGCCTTTCAGTTGCTAGATCATGTCATAAGTATCTTTATCTTCCATGTTCTTCTGAAGTTCAGGAGACACGGTGGCTTTGCATAAGGTAGGCTACCTCAACGGCATCCTCGTTATGTTTTTCCAGTGCCTTGAGAGCAGCAGTAGTGATACTTTCAGGCTCGGTAGGGACTGGGCCATCTAAGATACATAGCTTTTCGCCATCTTGAGAACTATTCTCAGATTGCGGTGCCATTCGAGAAAGTTGGTGTTATTCAATTTCCTTTTTCAAGTACAGACTTGAGAATGAAGGAGTTGTTTTCTTTAGACATCTATTATATATAAGCAAGGATTTTAATTAGTATTTTCGATGTATATTTCCTTATTTAATTAATGACCCATTACAGTAATTAGAACAAGGAATGAGAATCTGGTTAGAAGCTCTTTCTAAAGGCAGCTGTAGCACGCAACATTAGCAAGGGGTTCAAGCGGACTGACAATGATTGTCAATTGTGAAAAGAGCACAATTCTCAGGTATGAGGCCGCTAAGACAACTCTTGTCTATGCATTGATACGTTTAGCCTCATCTATGCCACTTTTGTTCTCGAGACAGCTGTAGCACGTAACACGAGAAGAAAAGTAATAGTCGTTCTAAAACGGTCACATGTGGAAGGGCCGGATGTGTCGACGAAGCCCTTGCACCTTGGAAGGATAAACTAGACAGCAAGTGTTGTGTTGTGGCTCCAACACTGATGGTTCGCATTATGCCCCAAGTGTTACTAGTCGTAGGATGGCATCGACCATTGATTTTAATTATGGGTTGATTTTAATTTTTACCAAATAGGGTCGTGAGAGCCAGTTTTAGTAATATTTTAGTCGTGACATCTTGATGAACTCTTTCATCTCTCAGGACACTTAGTTTTAAATATCCTATTAAAAATAAATTTGTCGCGACTTGAAATAACCAATTTTAAGTTAATAGAAAACTATTAAGTTAATAGTTTTGAAAAATTAAATCTAATTTAATTTGCAAAACTTAATTGGTTATGTGTTTGTTTAAAAAAACCTTTGTTTTATAATAAAGTTTTAACAAGTTTTAAAACAATTTAGAACTTGTTATAATGTGATTGTTTTTAATATTTTAGAACTCCTTTTAAAATCATGTTGGTATTTAGGTTGGTTATGTTATAACAACTTATAAGATAAAAGCAACCACAATAGCAAGATAAATATGTAAACCTATATGGCCAAAAATTGTTCGATCTTGCTAGAGCCTAATAGCAAGATCAAACGGGTCACGGGGTCACAACACACAAACAACCACAAGGATGGACTTGAGTGCATCCAGTCGTCTCGAGCAACTCCCACTGACTTCATGACTCCTGTTTAGCATCCTCGGTTTTGTCTCCGAGTCTTCGTTTATTACAATATTTTACAAAATACAATAAAGGAAGAAACCCTATCTATTACAACTTTGAACCATCTAGATGGCCATAAAATATAATTACAAAACCAAATAAAATATGCAACCACAAAACAAGGTCGGGCCAGATTTACATATTTCATAACAATCACAAAATAATCCGGGCAATGTTTTGGTCAAGCAAAACAAATAAAATATTGACCAAAAATAAAGTTGCCCTTAAAAACATATAGATCAGAAACTTTAAATAAATAAAGTTTGTGTTTTAATTCCGGTTAAAAGACCGGTACCGACTCGTATGTTGTAACCAAGGCTCTGATACCACTGTTGGGTTTCCATGGTGATCATTTATAAATTTTATTTATCAAAACCCGGTTCAATAAATAATAGTCAATTAATCAAGCGAGTTAATTAATAAAAACGCAGCGGAAATAAACAAGTGATCAACAATAAACGAAACCCGACAGGATCCGGTTACAAACAAATACGAGCACATTAATAATAACATCTAACTACCGATGAGAAAGATATACCTCGGTTAGTGACTAACCGGTCGAGACACCAAGGTTCAACGAACAAGTGCTAGTGAAACGAACAAACGAAACACGGGTATAACCATGAGTAGCGGCAGCGGCCTAGCGGCAGTGGCGGAGGCCAGCGACGGTGGAGCGGCGACGGTGGCGCAGGGGCAGCGGGAGTAAATGGCGGTTCCGGCGGCGACAGCAAACGGCGGTTCGGCCGATTGTGGATGTGTTTGTGTTATGAGACTTTTTCCTTCAAGTTCTTGCAACCCCAACACAAGACCCACTACCCTCCTTTTATAGCCACATGGAGATGCTTCGCATGCATGATCATTGGTGGATTCTTGCATGCATGCCAAATGTCCGAGATTCCTTGCATGTCCAATAGGCACACATGCAAAAGTGCATGTGTGACAAGTGTCATAGCTCGAGTATATGTGCAACAAATGGCGAGACGAATATACCCGTCTCATCCGGTCCATGTACCCGCAACAATGACATAATCCCGCTCATGATCATAATTATGATCCGTTACGCATATTGTTCGTAATTTACCAGTTAAACTAGTTAAGTGGATTTAAGTTCGTTGCCCACGGTGTAACTTTTACGGGTCAAGACCCGGTCGGCAGCGTTGACTTATCGAACCGGACATAAATATCCAACAAGAGGAATATTTGTGTGGGGGATGGTTTGTGTGTTTTTTATGGTGAAACGGATGAGACCACATATCATATATTTTCAGCTTGTAGATTGTCGTGTGGTGTTTGGCTGGGAATATCGGCTTTGTGTAAGATTGCCCCATTCTTCGTGTTCTCGACTAACGACATTCTCCAGGTATTTAACTATTTGGGCGGGTCGGAGACAATGAAAGAGGTTTTATATGGTGTTCTTATCTTAACGTGTTGGCGAATCTGGAAGGCTAGGAATGAGAAGGTTTTTGAAGGTAGTAACACAGAAGTCGTTCAAATTGTTTCGGATGTTAAATCTTTGGCTTTCCTCTGTTATAGGAATAGATATAATAAGGGTATGGTAGATTGGAAGGATTGGTGTAAATTTTCTTTTCCTATGACGTAACTCTTGTTTTGGCGGTCTATCTATAGCTTGGAGATGCCCGTCTTGTTTTTGGTGTGGTGAATGAAGTTTGTTTTTCAAAAAAAAAAAGTAACTTAAGATAAACTAAAATTGTATTTCATTAACTTCTATCTATTTCAATTTCATTAGTAACTTAAGATCAAACATTACAACTAAATATATCAAATTGAATCTATTAAATTTTAGTCAGGGGCGGCTATGAGGGTGTGTGGGGAGGACTTCCGCACGGGACTTGTGATTTCGAGAGGCACGTTTTTTTAACTGATATATATATATATGTTAATAGACATCGAATCAAACAATATAAATAAAATGATATTTGGTGCTATGGCGCGCGTGTTTTGGTTAGTTCTTTGGGCCCGGTGAGACCCGGGTTCGAGTCCCTTGGTTCACTTCTTTTTTATTGAGTTTCATTTAACAGTTTCCAATAATTGCACAACTGGTCCCTGCACTTAAAAGTTCTAAAGAATTACCAAATCAGTCCCTTCAATTAGGAAATTAGTTCAATCTAAAATTTATAACTAGGTTAGTTATTTCTTTTATAATTATTAACGGGACTAACAAGTTTCATTCATAAAATTAATATTTTAAACCCGAAAAAACTTGTTATAGTAATTTCTAAATACGCGACATCTAATATAAATAAAAAAGTTAGTTTAGGATCCGGTTTTCAAAACGGATAGGTATCGGAGATCCGTTTTTAGCGGTGTTACACATTGTTTATCGAATAATAAAATTTTGTCGTTTTCGTAAATGCCTTGTTTATTGTTAAGATATAAGGGTACATTTTTTTTTACCTCGAACAGGGTACATGAATTCTCAGAAACGCCACTGATTTTAGTTTATATCAAACATTCCAATCTATCTATCTATCTACTTTAAATAAAAGAATAGCTTGGTGCCACGTAACACATTTTAATTATGTTCTAAAGATATTTTTTAACGGTTGATAATTGATGAGGTGCTATTAAAATTAGGTTTCGAATATGAGTGAAAAAGAGATTATATATGAGACAAAAATTGCATAGTACACCTGTGTATCACCAAATGTTGTTATTTTTATTTTTATTTTTTTATTATGAGAGGATGGGAGTTAAGATCTAGTATAAACCTTATATTATCTAAAAACAATGAGAACATGTCTTGATTAAAAATTATCATTGATAATTACTATATTATATAATGAGCTTTATGGTATTTTAGTCATTTTTCATAAGTAAATACTAATTTCATTGATTTTTAAAACTAAAATAACTTTTATACACTCCATTATTGTTTGAAAAAACAATATATACCAAAAAATCAAGTATATTTTTAATCTTTAAAATAAGTATCATATTATTATACTTTTTTATATGTAAAAAAGTGACATTTAAAAAAGTTACAAAAATACGTTTTATAATTGTGCTATAATGTGCCAGTATTAAAAATGTATTGTGTTGATTTTTAAAGATATATGTATGTTCTTATTTTGTTGTGTAATTCTTATGTGTTGCTATTTTTTTTTTCATTTTGTGTTGGGAGCTTACTAGTTATGTAAAAGTATGTGTTGTTTACAAAATTAAAACAAAATATGAAATTGTGCTAGTTATGTAACAAATTGTGTTGTTTACAAAACTAAAAGAAAACATGAAATTGTGTTAGTTATGTAATAGCATGTGTTGCTTATAAAACTACAAAAAACATAAAATTGTGCTAGTTATGTGACTTGTTTACAATTTTTCTTAAAAAAAACATGAAATTGTGCTAGCTATAATAGTATGTGTTATTTACAAAATAAAAATAAAATTGTGCTTGTGCTAGTTATTTAGTAGTATGTGTTATTTGTACATTAAAAAAACATAAAATTGTGCTAGTTATATAATAGTATGAAATAGTGATACTATGATTAAAATAACAAAAACCGATCGTAAAAAATATATTTTACAAGAATATTGTTGTTCTTCAATACGTATGTTTTGTAATGTTTGAAGATAATAAATGTTTTATCTAATGGGTTTGATGATTAATCTCCTTTAGAAACTGGTTCAAAACGAAATCGACGTGGTAAAAACATGAAAACCATTTAAAAGATTACAAGTTACAATTTGAATTGCATGATATTAGGGATTCTTAAAAACCTTTTCACGAAATCTACGTGGTAATAACACGAAATCTACGTGGTAAAAACACGAAAACCATCTAAGATGAAAATGCCCTTTAGTGAGTAGGTATAAGATACACCACGTGTCACATTCTACTGGTTCTTATTGTTTTTAGGTTTAATTCCATTTGTTTATGATCTTATTAGTGGGTGATTATCATTGTTCCATGGAAGGTTCGAAACATAGATAGAGAAAAGCAAATGACAAACTTGATGACAAAATACCACGTCATGACGGTATATTTTTGAAGGTTACGAAAAAGTTGCATCGTTGTACACAAAAATCAAGTAATTTAAACAAAAATTACACCAAAACGTATATAACGATAAATCAAAAGAAAAGTAAGAGTAGAAACGTTGAACCACGCACGCCCATTGTGGCGTGTAAACGCACAAAGTTTAGACCGAAACGTGGAACATAGAAAATAATAACTGAGTCAACCTAGGACCTGTGTGTTGCGACAGGGCCATTAAACAAGGAAAGTTAACGTAAAAACGTTAAACCACAAACGTACATTGCAGCATGTTAACTCGCAAAATTTAAACCGAAACGTAAATCGAAAACTTTGTAAAATATGAAAAGTATTTATGATAAATTTGTAAAAGATGCAAAACATATATGTTAAATGTTAGAAAAAAGACAAAACAACAAAATGACAGATTTGGTATTGTAGCAAGTGTTCCCAAAAATGTTACTTTAACTAGTAATTTTACCCATCGTGCATTGCGGTGACGTCGAAATTTGAAATAAGTCAAATTTATAATGTCTAATGAAAACATATTATATTGATAAAACAATTTTAAACCTACAGTCATGACCATTGTGTTTTAATCTGTTATCCATTGTGTCTTTAGCTGTTGTCATTGATTGTGTTTTTACTCTACTTTACATTGTGTTTTACACCATGTCCATTGTGTCATACACAACTAGGTTTTTTAATTTTTTTTTTTTTTGAAAAATATAACAATATGGTACTCATATTAAAGATAAAAAAACGCTTGATTTTATGTTATAATTTTTTTTTAAACAAATGATGTATAAAAAAGTTACGGACGTTTAAAAATTGAAGGGGAAATAGCATGTGATTTGCATGTGCATATTCTCTCTCCTCTTGTAGACAAAATTACCCTTCCCACTTAAATCCTCCTAGGACACTTGTCACTCTCTGGTGGCTTCTTACACTTCTTACAGTTAGGAGTCTTTGTAGAATAACTTAATCCTAAGAACAAGATATTGTCATATTAAATAAAGTAGCGAAAAAAACTGTAGAAATAAATAAAGTATTATATTTATTTATTTGCTTAAATAGTCCGTGTAATTAGTTTTTATTATGTTTACATAAATAGTTCTTTATGGGTAAAAAGACTAAAAAACCTCACATACATCGCATATGAATTTTTATTATGTTTACATAAATAGTTTTTTAGGGGTAAAAAGACTAAAAACGCTCACATACATCGAATATGAATTTTTATAATGTTTACACAAATAGTTCTTTAGGGGTAATAAAGCTAAAAAAACGCTCACATACATCGCATATGAGGTGACTTAACTGAAAAAATTAACATCCATTGACGGTAAAAACAAAATCGATAAAAACGTGAGCATAAATTCGATTTTTAACAAATTAATGAAACTAAAAGATATTTAATGATTGATTAATTTATTAAAAATGATTTTCTACCAAAGTAAATAAATTTATAATTTTTCCATAAGAGTTTACAACAAATAACATGGTCAGGTAAATCTTTCACCATTTATCACAAATTAGATTTTATAGCATTTAATATTTTTACATTTGATGACTATTTCAAGACTCGTCAAACAAACTTCCTGTTCTTTCTCTAAAAAAATCACCAATATATTTCAGTCACCATTCATGTATTCATCCAAAATCGCCACCATGAAACCTCATCCACTTGTAGCTTCTTTTGATCCTCATGGTCTCAATGTTCTTCTGGTGGATAATACTTTCACATCCCTCTTTGTTATTTCCAGGATGCTTGAATACTGCGATTATCAAGGTTCATTTTTATTACTAATATGTTAACATGTAGTTATTATGATTTTATGTGGTGTTGATATAATGATATATGCAGTTACACCATGCACACAGCCAACAGAAGCTTTAATGTTACTAAGGAATGGCGATATCAAGTTCGATATGGTGTTAACAGAAGTCCATTTCTCACAGGATATGAGCGGAATGAAATTTCTGGAGATCGTTCAACGCGAAACCGATCTACCAGTTGTTAGTAAGTCATTTAACTTATTTTCTTTTTTAGTTAGTGTTCTTGTCGTGGAAACAGCCTCTTGCAAAAACGCATGGTAAGGATGCATACAACAGACGCAAGTTGGCCTGACACTACATTATTCATTGGATTAACTACCATTTCCGTCCCTTTCATTTATCCAATTATGCTAGTTCAGACGAAATTTCATATTTGTACAGTTTTCTTGAAATATGTCTTTTCTATCCAAAAAGCGAAGGTTGAATAGCATAACTGGACAAAACACAGTTAACTCATTTTTTTTGGACAGAACTGACATCTTTCAAATATGTCAGGACGAAAATGATACAAATTTAAAATTTTGTCTGAACTGGCATAATTGGACAAACCACAAAATAATAGCAGTTAACTCTTATTCATTATTCATACACTGGTTCTTTTATTATTAGTTGTGTCAGCAGAAGACAGAATCAAAATCATGAAGGAGAGCGTTATAAAGGGCGCGTGTGCTTATGTAGTGAAACCGATGGGGATGGGGATTGTTCGGTTTCTATGGCAACATGTTATTCGTAAGAAAATGTTCGGTGTTAAACAGATTGATAATGTGGAAGAGGGCGAACCAAATTCGAGTCAGTCTGGAGAAGAAAAAGAGTTTTGTGCAAGCTCAGATGGTGTTCATGTGGAAGATGAGCAAGTTAAGACCCCTGGTAAAAAGCTTCGATTGGTTTGGACTGATGAACTTCATCAAAAATTCGTGGATGCTGTGACACAACTTGGAATCCAAAGTATGTACTATTTGTATCCCCTTATGAGTCAATTTCTGTTATATTTCCATCTAAAACCAGTCCAAAATGGTTATAAGAAGTGTCAGTTTTTAATGTTCAAATCTAGGGTTGTCCATAGTCCTAGTGGACCTATGGCTAGAAGTGTTCACTGTTTGGTTCGGTTTTTGGGTAAAATTGAAAGGGTAACTGAAAGTTCAGTTTTCAATTTTTAAAAATAGTTCGATTTCGGTTTTAGCAATGGTTTGGTTCTTTTTTCTCGGCTTTTGAAACAAATTACGTAAGAATCAAAAATAAAAAGGTATAATTCAATGATTAATAATTTTTCTTAGATGATTACATTTAACTTAATGTATTTAGTCCTTTTAACTAACATTATTCACATAAACCTATTCTTCTAATCTATTTTAATATTTCTCCCAAGTTTTTATTAAGACGTTTTCTTTTATAATATATATACTTTAAAAATCACTTATTTTTAACTTAATGTATTTAGTCTTTTTAATTAACAATACTCACATAAATCTACTCTTCTAATCTATTTTAATATTTCTCCAAAGTTTTTATTAAGACGTTTTCTTTTATAATATATACTTTAAAAATCACTTAATTTTTAAAGTGAATTTTTGTAGACAATAGATATGAATCATTTCAATGATAAATAAACATGTTAATGTTCTTATTATAAATACTTAACAATCATGAATAAAATTTATAATTCTTAGTAACATGGGCCAAACACTTAAACAACTTAACTTCAAACATAAAAATATATGGATTGGGACTATTGTTACATATCAGTTAGTTTCGATTATTAAAAATGGTTAATCGAAAACCAAACCGAAATTTTTGGTTATTGAAAATCCAAAAACCGAACCGTTGGTTTTCGTTTAGGTTTGGTTATTTCGGTTCGGATTATTCAGTTATTTCAGTTACGGTTCATTTATTTCAATTTTATGCTCACCCTTACCTATGGCTTCTTTTAACTTACAAGAGCTCGAGCTCCATTCAAACTAGGCTTGCGTTGTTTATTATTTATGGAAAAGTTATATAATATTTATATACGTTTATATTTAAAACTTTGGGTAGGGATTCTAAGGCATGGTAATTGAAAAATGTGAGAAACATTCTATATCACACATTTTCTTTTAGCCAATTTTTTTTATTGCTAATCGTACCTTTTTAAGGAATTTTCTTTTTTGGAATTATACGCATGTGTCTATTGTCCATTTTTAATTATACAGACGTATATATTGTCAATTTTTAAATTTATACATATGTGTATATTATCAAATATATATGTAAGATAATGATTTTTAAATTTGAACACATATTTACACACACACACATATATATGTGTGTGTACTAGAAAAAACATGTTCACGACTATAATCTTCCTTTATATACAAATATGTACAATCCTTTATACAAATTTGTGTATATATGTACATTATCAAACATAGACGTACCATACTAAGTGTTATAAGAATCGCTAGCTAGGCGCTTGTCAGCCGGTGTGGTACAGACTAGCGATTTTTTAGATTGGATTTTTTATATGTAATATTCTGTTTTATATATACGCACACATTCTTATGTGTAATTTTCTAGCAAGACAAGTTTTAACCCCCCTCATCGGCTCATTTTTACAAAGTTTGTCGGGAAATGGCTAGAGTTTGACGCGTTGGCTGGAATTTGTCGAGAACCACCGATTTTTGGCTGATTAGGACTTTCTAGCGTCGTCGTTGACTGTCTAGCGATTAATTGGTCAATTAGGGGAAAATTACTCGATGAACCTCCAACTAGCGATTAATTTAATGCTAGTCGGGACTTTTACAACCATGACAATACTTATTTTTCAATTTTAAACGTGTATATACACATATGTATAACTAAAAAAACCTAACAGAAAACGGGGCAACTTAGCAACAATTTTTTTTTTTTTTGCATTTTTCTTAGAAAAAATGTGTTGTTCAGTATGCTTTTTACATTTCTTAATTACCCTAGTGCTTCTCATATTATTCTAGTCCTTGTAACTTTTATATTAAATAGTTATTTTAATCTTAATTTTTATATATTAGTTATCATTATGTAAATACATGTATAATACATTAATAAAATTATATAAATAATGGGCTCGTTTAGACTTTCGAGCATGCCCGGGCTCGTTTATTAAAACAAGATTATTATTATTAGGCTCAAGCTCATTTAAGCTTGGCTCAGTTGGAGTTTTTAACGTGCCGGTCTCTAGTAGCTCAAGAGCGGATAGGCTTGTTTACACCCTAAAATCTGATAACTCGTTCTAATCTAATCAACCAAACCTAGCATGCCCATTTCAACCCGAACTAAAAAAAGACTTGTTTCAACTTGAACCCGTTTGATCTTGTAACTCAACCCATCTAACTTGCCAAACCAATAGTAGATTATATTTGAACTTGTTTATATTTTATTGCAGATGCTGTCCCGAAAAAGGTGTTGGAGCTAATGAATGTTCCTGGGCTCACGAGAGGAAACGTAGCTAGCCATCTACAGGTTCAAAACACTCCATATTTCCTTGTTTTTGTTTGTGTTTTGGTACAAATAGAGAGTTAACAGTTTTATTTTAGTGGTTCAGAAATTTAGGTTAAGTCTTGGAAAGATCACAACACATACCCAAAAAGGTTTCACCGGGCCAAAGAGCGCGGCTGGTAGTTCAACGACGGAGAACAACGGCTTGCGTCTATGAACACACTGGGTATGGATCATAGCTAGGATTGTTTGTGTTTTCCTATGTTGGTTGTTGTTTTTGAAGTTTATCTTAAAGACAATGTTTTGCATTTGAATGCCATTTAATGGTGCAATTATGAGATTTTTAACGTTTAAGTTGTAATTTACATAACAGAAGCATTTACCAGTGAACTTACAAAAAAAAAATGAATGTGATGGACAAAATAATAATGTTTTAGATCAAATAATGTAGAAACAAGAAAAAAACAAGTGTAAAAAGACTAGAACCAAAGGCAACTGTTGTTTTGGGACCATGACTAGTGATGGGAAGAACAGGAGGAAGCGAGCACTCTAACCCGTTGAAATAGACCTTGCTCGGGAACCCATCGCCTTTAGCCACATTGAGCCCGTCTATGTTTTTCATCGTAAAAGAGATAACCGATTGTTGTGAACCCGGAACACGTGGATCTTTCTTTGGGTTGCGCCCGTTTGTTTCGGCTACAAGAAAGTTTAAACCTGGGAGACCTTGTAGAAAAATTGTGTTGTTGGAACCCGTTAGGCGACTGCCATTGAAGGAGAACACGTCCTCGAACCCTGTCATCGCTTTGTCTAACTCCACAGCCGCAAACCAATCGGCAAAACTAGTTTCGCCCCAGTTGAAAATGGTCATTCTTGCGGTCCATCCATCTTTGAAATCTGATAGTAAGTGCCAGTTGCTGCTGACACCGCAGTTATCCGCACAAGGCAATGGATCAGGCAAAGTCCAATCATTGTCTTTTGCGAAATCATTTGCCATTTTAGTCCTGTTTTCGAATGGCACCAAAAGTGCTTCCGAAGGTAGAAGAAGTGCGGGTGCGGTCGTACTGCAAGTATTTGCAGTATTGCACCCGCATGCGCAAGTACCACAAGGTACTACAGACTTGTTAAAAAATGACGAAAATGAGACACAACATTTTGGGGTATCGGGTTTTGTCCGTGTCATATTGCAAACCACTTTCCAACTAGCAACTGCGGTCGAGTCAGTGGTAAGACCGCTTGGATTTGGTAAACGAGACGGGCTAACTCATACGGGCGGACCGCATTGGTAATTTGGGCTCATAGTGCCATTGATTCTCCAGTTTTGCGGTGGGATGAGCAGACTGCGGTTTAGGTCCGGCGGCATCTTGAAAACTTGCATTGTAAAAGCTGAAATGGACTTGGTCGGGTCCATCGAAGGTGGTAATAGGGTCCCGTTACGACAACAGAACGGAACCAATCCTAATTGTGTGTCGTTTGTCTTGTCGAGTTGAAGGTCGATAATAGTCGGTCTTCGCTCACAATTCAAAGCCTTTGAGAAATCAAGTTGTTTATAAAACTCGCCTTGTCGGCCAAATATACAAGGGTTTGTGTCTATAACAGACGGGTAAGCACCCCTTCATTGAGTAAATAAATTCATCTCGCATCCAATCCCAACTCAGCCGCCAATAATCAAGGCGGCTGAGGGGATTGTGATTCGAAATGGTCACTTGTGCCATGTATTCAGTTTCTTGTGCACTGAGTACATCGTACATAATTACGACATCCCCTTCTTGTCGGGCCTCAAATACTTCTTCGGCGTCTTTAGGTGTCGCATTTGGGTCCTTTTCGCAACAGACATGCGTCTCATTATTCGCTGCAAATGTTCGACTTGAGTGTTAGAATACATCGAAACGAACTTTTTTAAGCTTAAAAAAAAGTGTATATAAGATTTTGTCATTTTATGTTCAGAATTCTAAAAGTTATTGAAGTACTATAATCACCGATCTATACGGAACAAATAAGTAACTGACTATGTCACGTGTCACGGTTCTCTGTAAGCCCAAGATGTTTTTTCAATTTCTCTTTTTTTTTTCAAAATACCATTTTTGAAATATATGTATTCAGAAACTGTTCATGAATGTTTACCGGACGAGATTTTATGTTCGTGTGCGTTCGTTAAAGAAATGAAAATGTTCATGTTCATTAGTTAATTTTAGGCAACAAACACACACGAACGTTCATACACACATATAAACACAAACTGATGTTCATCAACACAAATGAAAACAAACGAACACAATACATTGATACTTATTACATATTTTAGTTCTCGGAATTTTGAAACATTTGAATAAAATGTAAAAACTAAAAACACTAACAAACTATCGAACATAAACGAACACGTCACCGAACTTCACCAACATAAATGAGCGAACGCCGCCTCTGTTCGTGTTCACTCTTTTAACTAAACGAACGAAATTTCTTGTTCGTGTTCGTTCATTTATTAAACAAACTTCTCACCGAACAGTTAACGAACTATTCACTGAACGATTCGTCTACAACCCTAATTATATTTTTTTTCAAAATATCATGTTTCAATTCTTAAATCTTCGTTACTAACTATTCAAAATATTATTCATTCAATCTTCGTAATATACGAGTTATATCCTACGTAAAAAGATAGATGTTCATGCCTGGATTTGATGGAGTAGAACACAAGAACCCATCATTAACAAGATACATATTCACCGGCAACGAAGCATTCGGTGGCGCCACACCAAATTGAGTCCCAACCAACTGAACCCGAGCCTGCATTTGATTAAAATCACCCGCAGTCTCCACCGCAGTCTTGAGATCAGTCACCGGAAACCCAGCAAACACAGCCCCACCGGAGACATTAGCCGGAAAACTTGTTCCATCAGCAAGTACTGCATTAGAAGCAGAAACTAAGACCTCTCGGTGTTGAAAACCGACAAATACCCGCCATGAATTCAGCCGGTCTGCAGTGGTGTTAGTGAGAGTGAGTGTGGATTGAAAGTTGTAGGGTTGATCACCGGCGTTGGTGGCTGTTGGTGGGATTTGGAAGCCGGAATTGTGGGTGTAGGAGATTGAGATTCCATTGCAGGTGGGAGGTTGAGAAAGTGTTGTGGGGATTGAAATGGATGTTAAGGAAAATGATAATAAGATGAAAACAGTGATCATGTTGAAGTTTGTTTGAAACATATTGAGAAAGAGATATATATGTATATATATGTATGTGTGTAGATGAAGAGTTGACCGGTTCATTACTTAGTGAAAGCTGTTTAATTGTTTTAGTGCCGGCTTGTGGCCGGCCGGCCTTTGAACCTAAGACGGTTTAGTGGTTTACTTAAATGTGTTATCATTCAAAAGATTAAAAGACAAAGAATTGTTTAAGTTAGAATTATAAAATATAATTTTAAAAAATTTATTTAATAATAAGATAATAATTACATCAAGATAGAAGGTAAATGGGCAACAAGTTGCGTCGCTACCCCTTTCTGAATAGCAAAACTAAGTCTTTTAAAAATCACATCCATAGATCTCTGGGTCATAACATTACTGTGCATGACCCTTTGAACTTGGCTAAGTAGGTCCACAGCCTCTGGCGCAAGGAACCCAAAAGTATCAAAGGCAAATGGGATAACACGTGCTGGTTGTCAAGGCACGCTTTCTCGTATTTGGTCGCTTTGCCCGAAACAGCTTTTAAAGCAGCCTGACCCACCGTGAAAACACTACCCCCTAAGCCCACAAGGGGGGAGACCCATGTTAGATCCACACATGCGTGTTTTCCTCCCATCCATCCGAAGACCAAAATGTCGGCTGGTCTAAGCGTAGATCTTCCTTCTAGTGGACCAGTTAAGAAATTCACGAGTGCCTCTTTCTTAGTAGAAATCTCAGCACGTCTAAATATGTCAAAAAGGACATCCCTAACCAAATCATGTCGGTACTTGAAACCCGGGAGCTCTCTACAATGAACCACATGCTTCCCAAAAGAGTCCAAACATACCTTATGACAAACAGGGCATATCTCATCAACTCGAAATAATAGAATCATGAGGCGATACTTAAGGATAGTACGGTACTCCACTGGCGACATATGTTGGCCTAACCCATCTATAGGTATAACATGAAGAAAATCTTGGGCATGTGGTGCTCGTAGACACTAAAAAACAGTTTTTTGTCTAACGGTCAAGTCAAACTGTACTTCACTGTCCTGGACAATTTTACTAAAAAGAGCACTCGCCAATGCATATTGGGCTTTAGGGGCGGTGTCCTTTTTAGTGAAACCGCTGAAATCAAAACTTGGAATCGTATCACGAAGACAAGCCAAAACAGAATCATAATCAGAATCCATACCACATATGCCACTGTCTCGTAAGATGTGATCCTGTAGCACCCAAGATTGGGCCCTCGAGGCTATAAAGGCATAAGATGAAGCCTTTACAGCTGAATACAACCCCAAACCCCCAAACCTAATAGGTAAGGAAGCAAGTCGCCACTGGAAGTCTCCAAAGAAAGGACCTCCACAAACTACCAATTCCTCAATCGCCTCACGCAAACCCTTGTCAAAGAATAACGTTGTATCTTCCATGTGTACCGGTTGGCATGTCCTCAAGCCAAAGAAAAGTTTGGCAATGCCCATACAGGATCGAAGCAATAATAGTTCACTCTGCGGGTCACCTAGTTTGGGTAGGAGACGCATCAAATCCACAGCATTAACAGTTCTTTTCTTTGCCACCCACTAATAAAGCTTGCGTCTCTACTAAGGCACCCCCTACCCCCCAAGAAGCTTCACCCCCAATAATGGTCTCCCGATGTCCGTAGGAAATAATCCCTCACGAAACTTGCTACCATCACAGGATGGCCAGAATAGCTCAGTTTTCTTAATATTTAGTTCAAGACCCAATGTTGGACCCGTCACCTTAATGATGTCCAACACTTTAGCCACCTCTTCCGAATCTCCAATCACAGTTCCATCATCAAGATACCAAGCATAAAGAAGAAGCTTGCATTTGTCTCTAATCTGATGCACAAGAGGGTGCAAAACAAGAGCGAAAAGAAGTGGTCCCAATAGGTCCCCTTGTTGAAATCCAGTGGTGGACTAGATGTGCCCATCTCCAAGATACAATCTTGTTGGTTGCCCGTGTAAAAATTCTACCCACAAAGAAATAGAAGGGCACCTCATCCTGACCTCGTGAAGTAAGGCTGATCTATCCACCTGATTAAAAGCATTAGAAAAATCTACAGTAAGCACTACAAGAGACCCGTCAGGAATTTGGTATTGGTAAATCGTCAAACGACCCTTTAAATAAATTACTAGGATTCCCTGAGTGGTGCTACAGAAATTTGGTATTTGTTCGTTTTGTTACGATACCAACATTCTTTATAGTTTATGTTACTAAAAATAGTCTCATTTAACTACATCTCCGTTTTCAATAAAATTTATGTTGGAACGCTGAAAAAAAAATAAATAACCTTTCATTCCATCTATTTAAATATGCATAATGATAATCTATGTTTTGGATAATATAAAAACGCTTTTAAGACACCAACAATGTTATTCCTTAACTTACATCCGTAATCCAAACTTTTTTTATCAATTCATTGACATATTAAAAAAAATTATATCAAGGGCAACAAGCTACAACACTACCTCTTTTTGAATATTAAAACTAAGTATTATAAAAACTATATCTATATATCTCGGTGTCATAAGATTAATCCTTAATTTATCATAGATTTGATTATGAATTTCAACATTTCATAGAAAACTTTTTTGTTGTTGGGCTTATTTGATGGCCTGGCTGTACACGGTTGTTACATAAGCAGTTGCGACTTGCGACTTGCGAGGCCTATGTGCACTTAATATATAAAATGATTTGATCCATATGTAATGACAATTTTGTAACTAAATTTTAAAATTGAGGGTTTTGTGCTGTAATACACCTTGTTTTGTAATATTATTTATTAATTATTAATATAATCTGTTACATACACCTTGTTTTGTAATACTATTTATTAATTATTAATTATCAATATAATCTGTTACAGAAATCGTGTTCAGGTTATACACTTTTACATATAGATGGATTAAAGTTGATACCAATAGACAAAAGCATATGGGTAGTGTTCGATTCATTAACTTCAATAAAGTTGATACCAATAGGCAGAAATCGTTCCCTAGCAATCCGTCCTTTCAGTTTCCAAGCGACCAAGCGTGTTTCAGTGTTTTTATTTTTTTGTTTTTATTTTTTGAAATCATATTAGTATTGGGTTGGGCCTAATAAACCTAATGTTAAGGGGGTAAATTATGAAACATAAAGATGTATTTAATAATGTGCCTCTATATTAGATTTCGTATGTGTGTACAATTTTTTTAAACATATATATAACGAATTTTTTTAAAAAAAAATCCCGTGCCCCTCGAAATCACGGGCCTTGAGCGGGAGTCCTCCCCGCACACCATAAGAGCCGCCTTTGTTCAACATGCTAATTCGAAGTTTCAGTAATTTAATCATGTTAAAAAGATAGATAAGGCTCACTGATTTAAAACTTGTAAACCAACCCAATTTTTATTTTTGGAAAAATCATGTATACAACAGGGAGATGTATTTCTTACCGTAGACATTATTGCAATAGGGGAGGGATCTTTTAAAAAATGTACTTTAATTACAGGAGAAGAAGAAGTAATCTCCGTCACACGTTAATATCATTAGAGGTTATAAATGATTGTAGCAATTATGTAAATAGTGTAATCATTTTCACTTTATTTTAATATCAAAAAGGCATTTTAAAGATTTTGGTGTATGAATTCAATGCAAAATAAAAAATATGGTCTGCTATTACTTGTATTTTCTCCTAACATTTTTCCTCAACATTGTAGCTTCTTTCTAATATCCATCTTCCTAAATCAAACCAAATAATGTTTTCTTCAAGTTCATTGAATTTGAATATATAATTACCATACACTTTATTGCATAAGATTTGTTGCTCATATGTAGAATTGTAGTATTTTTCTGTAGTTTTAAATCATATGGAATCTTATGCGTAGGTATATGTATAATCATATGGACTGTTAGTAGGTGTATGTAGAAGATATAATATGATAAGATATAGGGTTGTAAACGAACCGAACGAACAGGAACAAGGCCATGTTCGTGTTCGTTCGTTAAGTAAATAAACATGTTCGCGAACTGTTCACGAACGTATACCGAACATAAGTTTATGTTCATGTTCGTTCGTTAAGGAAATTCAATTGTTCACGAACAGTTCGTGAACACTTGTCTCGAACACAAACGAACGCAAGCAAGTAAAAGCGAGCCCAAAAGAACATTTAACTTGAAAATAAAAAACATTTTTATCCTTAAACATTGGATATAAGTAGTTAATACAACCATTAAATGATAAATCAAAACACAAGAAGTCTAGTATACCATCAAACGATGAATCAAATTTAACTAACTTAGACATAATTATTCCCAAAAATGTCTTAAAATGTCCAAATTTTAGCTAACTTAAAAAAAATAAGGTTCAAGTTTTCAATATGTTTATATAAATGGTTTATTATTTATTACTTTTTAATATAATCAAATGAACACGAACGAACGTAACCGAACATATTCGGTAATATTACCGAATGTTCAGGAACGCAGTCAAACGAATGAGACCTGTGTTCGAGTTCGTTCGCTAAGCTAACCGAACGAAATTTTGTGTTCGTGTTCGTTCGTTAAGCTAATCGAATGAACATAAACGAACTTTCCACCGAACGGTTCACGAACTGTTTGCTGAACGTTCAGTTCGTTTATAGCCCTAATAAGATATTATTTAAGTAGAGGTATAAGTGTAGACATAGCAATGTTGTAACCCATGAAATTTAAGTAGAGGTATAAGTGTAGACATAGCAATGTTGTAACCTATGAAAAAAATTCATGATATTATAAAAATAGGCATATATTGATTAAAACTAGAATGATCAAAGACTTTTATTTTAAAATCTCTGATAATGGTTCAATCAACATATACTTTCTAAACCAACACAAACGACAAACATACACATATAATTGATAATATTTTAATGCTAAACATAAATTATGAACCTACACTTGCACTATAAATATAAAAATATGCACTTAAATCATAAACCTACACGGATTCACAAATATACATCATAAATCATAAACTTTTTTACATGTTAATCTATATAAATTTTAACTTACAGAGTAAAAAACAAAATGCATAAATCATATTAAAACAAATTTTAATTTGTCTGATGTATATTTAATTAAAAGAAAAGGTAAGCTTTTTTTAGATTAAAAAATTGGAAATTACTTGATTAAAACATATATTTTTAATTTGTTAATGCAATTAAAAAAATGTAGTTTCTTTAAATATATGGTTACAATAAAATAATCGTATTTGAATTCAAATATTTTAAATAAAAAATATGAAAAAGTTAATTATGTAACTTAGACGCTTACAAGATGGAGTTGACTGAATTAATGCAGCTATTTAATTTGTATACTCTTGATAATATTTTAACATGATTTGGGATTTGTACGGATATTGGTCTGAATTGATGGTTGTCACATAACATTAAAAAAAAAAAATTTATTTAAGGCTAAATTCAGAATTATTTAATAGGTTTAGATTATGTGAATCAAGGAAGTGGAATAAAAAAAAGAACATACTATCAAGGTGGTCGGTCGTGGTGGTGTGGTGGCACTGGTGTTGTCGCTCGCTGTTGTTCTGTGTATGGTTTCTTTATATGTTTTTAATGATTTTTATTGTTATATTATTATTTAGATTTGAAATTAGATGATTGGATATTTCGATTATCAACTATATGGATCAAATTGGACGGAATATAAGGGTTATAAGGTTTCGGATAAATCGTAAATGGCCCAAACATTTTAAGGTTCTAAATTTTTAGAGAGGGCCCAATTATTTTTTTTTTTTTTCATTTTCATATTTTTTAACATATCTATAATACTACTAGAGAACCTGTCCTGTGGTGTGAACACATACATTTTAACAAACATATTACCTGCATACTTACTATGAATTTAACCTTTGGTTTCTTTATGCATTAGATATTTGTAGAAATGTTTAAATGGACTAATGATTAACAAATTAACTTACATCCTCCAGTAACATCTTATAAGCTAGAATTCAATTAGAAGGTCAAAAAGAAGAACAAACACCAAGTAATTATTTCTACTAACATCAATATACATAACAATCATGAGCTGAATTGGCTCTACTGCATATTGTATATCTATTTATTGTCACAATATACACCAAAATCATGAGTTGAATTGCTCTACTGCTGCCAAGCCTTCTTGGAACTTTCATGCACTGTCACAATATACACTAAAATCATGAGTCATGGTAAAAATAGCATCACAATGAAGGGTATTCACAATAGCAAAAGCATGAAATCCAAAAGAATACATCCTTTTATCAGCTAAAACTAATTACTAGAGAAGAAAAGTGTCCAAACTCGGTAAAAGAAGAAAAGTTCCAAACTCAGTAAGTTCTAACCGGACCGACCGTAAACAAACAAATGAGTGCATAACTCGTACAAATATCTCGCAGTCATCCAGATTAATTACATACACCATATGAATCCTTTCCCCAACTCAAATATGTCTTTAGATCGATATAGCTTGACCCACTAAATGAAAAGAAAGCAATAAGCACAAAATTAACCAATATTGTATGACGTTGCTCCGTCTTTGAATTATTCAAACGATGAGAAGTCGCCTTCTGATCGTTCCTTCCATTCCTTCACCCAACTACATTCAGTTACGAACTTCAAATTATCGACACTGCTGGTTGTCGGACCTGATTTACTCCTCAAACCAAGTGAAATTAATTAGCACGAACCCCGTGAGAGTACCTGTATGCTCCCCTAAATATGCCATGACAAGCGCTACAGCAAAGCTAAGGTCAAGAAAAAGTGACAAACAAAAAGTGAACCAAATCTCGTTCTTAAATATTCAATTTGAATATCAAACAACCTAGTTAAATGATCTGTAAACAATAAACAACAATGTATAACCATACGAAAACTAAAACTTTGCAGAGATTCAAACCTCATCAAGAAAAGAACCGAAATTAAATCTTGAATTGCTTTCTCCTGAAGAACACTTGAAGACAAGCAACTTTGAACACATGCCGGAGTCGAAACAATCAAAGTCGCCTACTAACCAAAATAAACAGCCAAACATCACCTTTTCAACTCCAAACATCAAACCACATAATCCAACACCAAACAGGTCAAAAAGCTTTTAATATCTTTTGTGTTCTTTTCATTTGTGTTTTGAATGTCATTTTGTCCATTTTAACAGAGATGAGACTTTCTTTATCTTAGCTCGGTGCCTGCGATGGTCATGTGATTCAATTTGCTTCACAAGGCAACCGGTAGCGAACAAGATGGTAATGTCATTGGCTATATATTTTGACATGGCAACCAGTGAGTTTGTAATCTTCATGGGGTTAGGTTTCATATAAGGGCTATATGGTGAATATCAATGCCTCTGTGTTACTATTACATAGTAAAGTTACCTTTTAACAGCCATTGTCTTTTAAAGAAGATTGAAATATTTACCGTCTGCAGAAGTTATAGAGGCTGGTTGGGAAGTCTTTTTTGCATTTAAAATTTTTATGTTTTTTTTTCCTAATTCATGTATTATGATCAGTGAGTTTTTTTATAGTTATGGAATGAAGCAGAACATCCGCTCAAGGTGGTTCTTCATATAAATCATGAGAGTTTACATTTTTGGCTGCTCAAATTTTTTTGAATGGTATTGATGGTTTAGATGACAATGAAAATCATAGAGGCTCCAATAATTGTAACTGATTTATTTGATTTTATTGTACAACTTTTACGTTAGGAGTTGACAGTAATATGGAAAAGGTTCTATGCAATGGGTCATCTTACTTAACTGTTTGCAAGGTCAACAATGGTCAAATCCGGCACGAAAACAATATGGATGAAAGTTGTAAGATTAGGCATAATGTACTTTTAATGCAGAAACTTATATAGATACACTCACACATTAATGTTGATATCAACTCTTCTGTACTCTTTTATAGTTATACATGTAGTAATCGTAATCTTTTGTAGTTATGTGTTGTTAACATGGCTTGATCTGCTGCAGCGTGTGTGGTCATCAACTAGTTAACATAAAATTCCAATGTTTTGGGTCTAAAAAGACATAATCAAAGAAAAATAAGATTGCTTTAGTAATAGTTGATGGTAAGCATATTTCAAAAGATATAAAATAATACTTGTAATATTCAATTTGTTATTATTACATAAATTATAAACAAACAAAAATTTGATAAAAATGAAGGTGTGATACCATAGCTGATTAAAAGTTGACTATAGCTTCATCACCATATCCAAAACCATCGTCGTTGGGGAGAACACAAAACTGCGTAGTATCTCTTCGGAGAGAGCATAAGAAGCTCCAACATCATAGACTTCTGGTGGTTCCGATTCTACTGGATGAAAAATTATTTTATCCAATGAGTAACATTCGAATATGCTCAAATACTTTAATGTGTCTGGAACACAAAAGACCATTTTCAGTTTACGACACCCTGCAAAACTGAGAATCTCCAGCCTACCAAGGTTTCTCACACCATCGGGCATGGAAACAATAGGATTTTTATCCAAATACAAGACCTTCAACATTGATAGGCTACTGAAATCCATGGGAAAGGATTCATTGGACAAATTATTATTCTTAAGCGACAACTCTACTAATGAGTTTGGTAAAGACATCACGAAGAACTCGGAACTTCTGGGAATAGCCTGCACAATGGCAGAGGACGAAGTCCCATGGGACTTTATGTTAACATTGTCAGCCCTTAGAACTGTAAGTGATTCCATATCCTTCATTTTAATAAAAAATTCATCAAGATTTGAACAATCATTCATTAAAAGTTGAGTAAGGTTTTTTAACTTTCCAATGCTTCTAATTGGAAGTTCCTTCAACTTACTGCATTCACTCAGATCAAGGACTACAAGTTTTTGACAGTTTCCTATTGATTCACAGACCTCAACCAGACTAGTGCATCTTGCGAGTGTCAACCTTTCAAGTAGAGGGAGACCAGAGAAGTGACCCACTCTAACAAGCTCATGACAACTATTGAGATTAAGAAACCTTAGCGATCTGAGCAACTGTAAAAATAACAAATAATTAAAATTAAGATAAACCCGAACACGACTCATATCTTAATTTGTCTCAAAGATGTTAACTCTAAGAGTAAGATAAACCCGAACACGTCCCATATTTTATTTCTCAAATACATTGACTCTTAACATAAAAAAAAATTAAACTTTATAACCCCAACACAACCCATGTAACGATTTGTATTAATGTTTAGGTGGTCTAGCCAACTTTGCATGGGTTATAGGCAAATTTTAATCGGTGATCAACTATAGTTTGACTAGCATATGTGAGATGGCATGGAAACGTGGAAGGGAGTGGCGGGTGATATGGAAACACTCGCATCTGCTATTCAAACTAGCATTTCACCCGAATTCGGAAAACGTTTTAAAAATTGTATATAAACCTTGCAAAGCTTGCTAGACCACGTACCAAAAGATAAAAATGGGTCAAACAGGTTGGCGGGTTGTAACCAGTTATAACCAAGTTGTAATAGAGGTTAAACGGTTGGTAATTAGTTGAGGGGTAGACCTGTTTAAAAAGGGGAGAAATTTACCAACTAGAACACACTATCCGTCCAATTACATGGGTTAATAAGTCAACCAAAAACTACTTGTTTATTAAACAGGTTAGACATAATAACCCAAAGCTTGATCATTTATGTCTAGGGCTCGTGTTGTGTGAGGAATTGCCGCCCTTGTTAGCAAACAAAATAAGTAGAAGCTGTAGATTTTAGTGTGTACCTTGGGCTTCTTCCAAAGCTGTTGAAGTTTGCTATACGACAAGTCAAGAGCTACCATATTATCCATTTCTAAGTCTGAAGGTATATAAGACAAAGGGAATCCATGCATACATAAATATCTTAAACCTAGAGGAAAATTCTTATAGGATCCAGTGAGCTGTACATAGTTTAGTTGGAGTAGTCTTAAATTACGCATCTCCCTTAAGGCAAGTGTCTCAAAGTCACCTTTTGTTTCACCAAATGAGGTATAATTTCCCAAAACCCAACCAAATAGCCACCATATAACTGAAAAGAGTATATGAATCCAATCTAGTAATGGAAACCATCTAAATCCAAACGCTTGCATTATCGCGCTACTTGATCCGTTGGAAGTTTCATTCTCAAATGTTCTCATGTCAAGAACAAGTCCTTTAATTAGTGTTGTTCCCTAAGAATCAAATAAACATCCAATACTAAAGAAGTTACATGCATACACATAATATACTAATTAATCAAAGTACACATACCTGCTTATTTTGCAACAAATCCAAACACTCCTCGTGATGCCATAATATACTACGCTTCCATGGCTTCTCAGGTGATTCTTGACGGGCTATATCTCTCCCCATGTCTTGAAGAAGTTGATGCATCATCAACTTACCAGATGATCCTACAGTGAGAAGACATCTATTGATCAGAATCTTGATGCCAGATGATTTGCATATACCACATGCTTTTAATATGTCTTCCGTAAACTTTCTATCTTCTCCAACAAATAAACAAGCAATGTGTTTAAACAATTCCTTGTCTTTTTCAGATGGCAAAGAGTCAAAACTTATTTTTAGGACTTCTGTAATAGTTGGACTAATTTCTTTCCCTAGTGATTCTAAAATATCCTCCCATGTAGCGTCCTCATCGCGGAAAGAACTGCCCAAAACTTTAAGAGCGAGGGGATGTCCTTGGCAATATTTTACAACTTTCATTGGCTCCTTTTTGTCACCAATGTTTGGTTCGTTGCATCCAAAGGCATGCCAACTTAAAAGCTGAAGAGATTCCTCATCATTTAATCCGTGAAGCAAGTGCATTGTATGCTTAGGTGGATCTTTTGTTTCAAACAACCCACATTTTTCTGTTAACAAACCATTTTTAGATGTAATTATGATTTTGCTTCCTTTATGTAAGCCTTTTGTCCCAATTAACACATCTAGCTGCTCAACCTTATTTATACCATCAAGAACAAGAAGAGTTCTTTTCTTTGAAAGTGAATCCTCTATCATCGAGGTGCCCGTAGTCACATCGCTTATGTCCCTTGAATTTCTCTTTTGAACATCCTTAAGGAGTTGTTTCTGTAAATGAAGCAATGATCCATTTGGTGGTGTGCAGTTCCTTTCAATATCTTTAAGAAAGCAGCTGTTTTCAAACTCAAAATAGTGTGACTTGAAGATATAGTCTGCCAAATACGTCTTTCCAATCCCAGCCATTCCCCATATTGTGAGAACTTCAGTGCTTTGCCCGGATCCATCTTTCAAGAATGAAGTGATGGTCGTAACTGAAGACTTCATCCCAATTAGTTTCGGGATTTTACTCCTCCTGTGTGGATCTAATCTTCTACTTATCTCATCAACAATCCCTTGGATAAGTATCGTCTCTCTGGGAACCCATACAACAAGAAGAAACCACTTAAGTATCTAGACCAATAAAAATGATGTTGTAACGCCCCAAAATCCCTATTTCGACTATTGGGTGTATGTTTAAATAGTTTGGCATGATGTGGGGTAACTAGGGATACTTAACCTAGTTAAATGCAATGTTAACTTTTAAGTGTAAGAATGTAGTAGTGGTAAAAGCATGTAAACTAATAAAACTATAAGGGTTGGAGATGGACATCTAGAAAGATATATTTATATAAATAAAAGAAAGAAAGAAATAAAAGTAAAAGAGAAGGTGCAAGTGTGTGTGTGTGGAACGAGTTCAGAGGGAGAGAGAGAAACCATGCCTTTTGAAGGTTCAATGGCAAAATTCAACAAATTGGAAGGGAAATTGATGATTTTGTCCATGCATGAGTCTTGATTCATAATCATCTAAGCCTACTAAACACTATGTAAGTTACACATGATCTTTTGATGAAATTCTAGCATAATGAGAAAATTGAAAGTATGAAATTGAGATGAATTTTGTTGAGTATGACATGATTCAAGGTAGAGATTTCGTTTAGAATCACCATATGAGTGAAAGTATGTATAGAGATTTTGTATGTGTTTGTTATATGTGAAAACCCCTATGAAGGGTGAAGTGGGTTTTCAAAATAAGGATAAAACCATGATTGATTATAGTAAATTTGGTGTATTATGTTGTATGTGTTTGATTCCTGTTAGTTGTTATTGATGAATGGCAAGGGGTAGGAGATGAACATGAAATACTTGTACATTGTGCATTATTTGTGGTACGCACACCAAGTGCTTGATGAAATGCTTAGATGACCTTAATAGATGAAATTGTATGCAAGTAATGGATGAATATGTATAGAAAGTGTTAATGATGTATTTGTTAAGTAGACTAACATGAGAAGTGTTTTAGATAGAGTTCATGTGGAAATTTGATTGTTAAGTATGATGCGGTAGAAGTGTACTCTATGCTTGAAGATATGGTACACCTTATGCGCTTGGTTGATTGTGTAGTAGGGATCAAGAGGCGATAGTGGTGTCATTGTGTGACATGTAGATTTACTAGTAAGGATAATGTTAGAGCCATGGATAATGTTAAATTGGTTAATCTTGAATGATGTTGTTAGTTGTAGAATTTTGAGATGACTAGTATGGAAGGGATTGATTATGTTGTGTGTGACCTACGACATGGGTACGAAGTGCATACGGTATCATTAGTATGATTAACTATATTAAAATGAATACATGTTCGTAAGTTGAAAATGTGAAGGCTAGACAGTTGACTTTTGAAAGTCAACAACGAATGAATACCACGCTTAAGCTTTTGGACACTATTGTGAGAATAGATAAATAATGTGATGTGTTTTAGATCATCTATGTGTGGTGTATGATGATCTTTGAGTTGTGTGGATGTGAAACAAAGTGACTATCAATTTATGTATGACGTATTTGGTTTATGAAAGTCATGTTACGTACGAATGAAAAGAAACTAACGATTGTATGAACGAGTGTGTGTGCTGATCACAATTCGAATGTGAAATCATGAAAGGATAGGAGTCGTATCAAGATGGACTCAAGCACGAAAGGCTAACGGGTCAAGAGGAGGCAAGGAAGCGAATACGAATACGGATAAGGTAAGTGATTTCCGACTCACTTCTTAATTGTATAGAGAGTTTTGTTATTTATGAATGTGAGTAATCATGAAAGATTGTGGAATGAATGGAAGTACTAAGGTAGGTATTGTTGTAGTGGGTCGAACGTAGTTGACTATGTCGGAAACAACTTGGTAAAATCAAACGGGTCAAAATCAAGAAAGTATGATAAAAGTATAGATTTGATTATGGGGACATGGGGTTAAGTGTTAGAATGATTTGGAGGCTTGGAATAATGTTATTTTACGATTTGGGAAGTTCGGGATGCTCAAACGGGGGTCGAAACGTCGAAAAGAACAAAATCCAGCGTCGGTGCTGCAGGGGCAGCGTCGGGGACGCTGGTAGCAGCGTCGCCGACGCTGGGCAGCAGTTGGCCGACGCCTTAACTTGCTATCTACGCACAGCCGACGTCACCAGCTCTGTTTCTTCGTTTTTCTTCGATTCCGGACCCTGTAGACCCATTCCTAAGCCCCGTTAAAGTTCCATAATGTACCCTAACCTTACCAAATAGTTTTGTGAGGTACGGGTGATTATAGAACTCATTTTTAACCTCCCAAAATGTACCCAAACTCATTAAAAGTGTTTATGAGGCACGGGTAAGAATGGGGTGTGTATGCAAGTATGTGTGGGAAGGAAATAAATATGTAGGAATGTATGAATAAATTAATTGTATGTTAGTAGATGGAACCCATTAGTAAACACGAATAGAAATGGTATACGCGTAGGTTGGTATGTACGAGACTTATATGTAAAGTAGTTTGTGACTAAGAATTGTTAGTATGAATTTTTGAGAATGTAAGTTGTATGTAAGAATTTGGATAGAGGGGTTGGTGTATGAAGTAGGATTTATCATACTCGAAAGAGTTGAATTAGATAATATGTATGTGTGTTATTGAACCATATGTATCCGAGTGAGTGAGACTTGTATGTTTGTATGTATATATGTATGTATGGTGTAAAGATACATGAGTATTAACGATACTAACGAGGTTTCCTTTGAGAATGAAATGAAATGCAGGTACATTATAGTTGATTCATTGAAGATTAAACACTAGATGAAATGCTTGAATTCGGAAAATTAACCGCATGGAATGTATATGAGGATAGAACACAACGTGATCTTATAGTTATGAATCTTAGATTATATATAATGTCACCAAGTACTAATGATATGAATGTATGTGGTGAATGCAGATTGTACGGAATCACATATCATCATCACGAGATGTAAGCGGTCGAAGATCGAGTCATAAAATAGATTGTACGGGAATGTGTGATTTAGTAAACATAAGTGATGTTTTATTTCATAATTGAGAACAAAGAATGTATTTATCGTAAAAGAGTTATTTTAAAATGGACTTTCAAGTATGTCGAGACATTTATAAAGAAAGAAATTTTAAGGTTCGTATTTCCGCTGCGTCTTTATGGTTAAAACGTGTCAGGGTCTTACAAGTTGGTATCAGAGCCCTGGTTTGAGAGAAATCAAGTACGTGGAGGTAAGTACTTGAACTCAAACCCATGTGCTCTTGTGACAAGGAACCCGTACAATCCAAGACTTGATCAAGATCCAAAGGTAGAAACGAATGTTAGCATGTATATATGTATGCATATGAAGAAAATAACGGTGTTGTATATGCAAGGTAAGCTTAGGTGATTAAGGAGGATTATTCGAGTATGCGGTCTATGATGAATACCAAAGCATGCAAATAGACAGATGGAATCCAGGTACACAATATTACTATATACAGGTATTGATGTTGAGAAAATCTCCTTAAGGAGGGTAAATGTTAAAAGAAAGACAATGATATTGTCATGGTAAAGTTATGAAGATGTTGCACGAACCGAAAATCTACTTCTCTGAGCATAAGGTAGCAATTACATGAAGGCACGAGGCTAGTATGTGAATTGCGCACCTGGCCAGTGCGCAAGAAGCATATGACACTCGTGAGACCATGATAATCGCACATATGTGTTCGGTAGAAATGGAAAGTAAGTAACCGTGTGGGTGAAGGGAGTAGTAAGATGCTCAAGAAAATGAGGGTATTCTGTAAGAGTGAAAGGTTTAAATCCGTAAGTGAGTACGGATTAAACACATAAGAAAGGAATGTACGAATGAAAGGTTTGTATCAGTAAGTAAGTACGAATCAAACAAGTAAGAATGAATGGTAAAAATAAAAATACTTGACTCCGTAAATAAGTACGGATCAAACAAGTAAGAATGAATGGTAAAAATAGAAATGCTTGACTCCGTAAATAAGTACGGATCAAACAAGTAAGAACGAATGGTAAGAATGAAAATGTTTGAATCCGTAAGTAAGTGTGGATCAAACCGGTAAGAATAAAAAGTTTGAACCCGTAGGTAAGTACGGATCAAACTTATAAGAATGAAAAGTTTGAACCCGTAGGTGAGTACGGATCAAACTTATAAAAAATGAAGAGTTTAAAACCGTAGGTAAGTGCGGATCACATAAATGAATGAAAATGTTAGATCCAAAGAGAATATGGATCAAACTTATCGGAATGAAAAGTAAGAATGGAAAGGCCTTGAATCCTTAAGCAAGTATAAACCAAATACGTAAGAATGAAAGGTCAGATTCATAAACAAGTAAGAATCGGGGGAGAATTAAGAGGTTGCACTTCTCTCCCCAACTAAGGTAATTATAAACATAGTGAGTAAGCGGTGATAATGGCATTGTCGGATCAATCATATCGCTTGACTAACGGAATGCATATTGTGTAAATGCACAAATGAACGCGTGAGGGATAAGTTATAGCTGATTGATAAAATGTAAACAAGAATGCATTAATAGTTTGGCTTTCTGAAAAGCCAAAAGAAGTTGAGTTTGTTAACTATAAAGCAAGTAATGGTAAAATAACATGAAAGGTTCGGTTTATTAAACAAGCAAACGAAGGGCTAGAACCCAGATGAATGACTTATGTAATTGCAAGAAAACAACTTTTGCAAGAAATGCTAAAATGACAAAATGTTGTTTTATAAATATGTTTAAACTGAAAATATGTAGAGAAATGTACTGCAAATGCAAATGAATACAATAGTAAAAGAGGGTGTTTGACCTCGAAAGGTCAAACTACACAAATTGACACAATAATTAATAAATTTAAGGATTGTATGTAAGAATTAAATGTGTAATGTATTATAGCATGCATATGGGAAATCATGGCAAGAATTTTAGGTGAATAAACACCAAACAGAATGAACAATCGAAAGAAAAATGCTGACCGTTATTTTGTAAATGAGAATGGTAGAATATTTGAAGCAATGAAACGAATAGAGTTGGTGAAAGGATGCTCGTGAGCGGGGACTTATTACAAGGATGAATGAAATCAACCCGGATATCGTATGGAATTAGGAGCAGGTCGATCCGGTTTACGAATTGTTAGTTTACGCAATGGGAAAAGGTTAGTAACATGTTTAAATTATGTTTGCTAAGAAGAAGTTCACGTGAAGTAATAGTTTCAACACAGGAAGAATGGTAGTTTGAACATGACATAGTATAGGATGTTTGATTTTGAAAGTTAACATATACAAGATTTTGACACAGATTGGGTCATAAAAGGGACCTAAAACTCCTGAACGAATAATTTGAAAATTATGATTAATAACCCGAATGTCATTTAAAAATTGCATACATAAAGGTTGTAATGGTAGTAACTATAGAATGGTGCTTAACTTCTAGTAAGCACGAATGAGTAAGAATGAATAAATAGTTATTTAACGATAATGATAAACCTAAACGAATGTTGAAGTTATGTGTGCGTATGTAGTAAACTAAACTACTATGTATCAATGAAGGTATATAGGAAGACTACTAATATTTATTTTGTCAACTATTTACAGGGGAGGCTTATATGGTGTGCGGGGAGGACTTTTGCACAGGGTTCGAGATTTCGCGGGGCATATGTTTTATAAAAGATCTGATATACACGTGTTAATTTTTTTTTAAATAGTAAATCTATACCAATTTCAAGTAAGGCTCGTTTACAAATCGTTAAGGCATAAGGGACGTTTTTCGAGCTCGAACAGGGTACATTAATTCTCATAGACGCCACTGACTATTTATTATATATTTTTTTCGGCGTATTAAATATTCCATTGACCCAACTCTGTGTAACAGATAAGTAAGTTTTCAACTTAATAATAATATATAATTTTTAAAACGTATATTGATGATTGTATGTTTAACCAATTATATTATGTTACTCAACTAGTGCAATACACAGGTTTAGTCAGCCGGCACAATACACAAGTTTTTTAAAGATATATTTTTTTATTACTTGGTATATTCAATTACATCTATTCAACTTGTGTAATCTACGATATTCTAACCTAATAGAGATGTAAATACTGAACAAGAATGTTGAGTTTTTTCCTAAAGTGGTGTGGGTGGAAAAAATATTTACCAAAATGTGTGATTTGAAAAGTATTTACCAAAATAGGTGTTTTTTTTTTGAAAAATTTATTTCTCACTCCTAATTTTATTGGATAAAAACAATCTGAACAAAAGTATTTTTTTTAGAGTTAAAAGTAGTTTCTAAATTTTTTTTTGGTTCATAAAATTTAAAAAATGTTTTAAATGTTTTTTTTTTCTAATTCTTCTATACGTAGTCCGTGTTAACTTTTTTTTTAACTAGTTATTTCATAGTGATGTTATTCATTTAGAATTATTTTTCTAATTCTTTAAAACTTATTTTTTTTAAAGGCTTTTGCTTTCTTTTAAATATGTGGTATTTAAAACTATTCCACTTCCTGGTTGGGTCAAATGCGTTTAGTGGCATTTAAATCGTATCTTTATGAATACTTATAACATAACTTGTTTTAAGGAATACATATTATTAGTTTTAATACTACAAATTTTCAGATAAAAATAGTATCTTATATAAGTATAAGCTTAGAAAATAGTCATATTAATAGAATGTCGTGTACTTATAACAAATATATCAGTAAGAATATTAAAACCGTTTTTAAAAAATCTAGAAAAAATATTTAATATTGTCCTCTTTTAGAAATCTTCACATGATACCATACCTGTATATATGTATATGAGCCAAAAAAACAAATAATTTTTTTTGGTTTTAACGTTTAATTTTAAAAAAATAAAAGTACTTAAGACACAATGGTCTTAAAAATATTAAATAAATCGTTTAAAAACACATTTTGTTTTTATCGTGACATTTATAAAAAAATGTGTTTTTAAATAGTGCATTTGTATTTCCTATTAAAAATTCTTTTTCTACTACATATTTAAAAAAGCAAAAGCTTTAAAAAAATAGTTCTAAAGCAATTAGAAACATATCATGAAAGAATGTCTCTATAAAATAACCATTTGAAAAAAAGGTAAAACAGAGACTACCTATAGAAAATTTATAAAACGCATTAAAAACATTATATAAAATTTTGTGATCCAACAAAGTATTTCAAAAATTTTATTAGAAACATTTTTTTAACTCTTAAAGAGAATACTTTTATAGAAATTGTTTTTATCCAACAAAATTAGGAGTGAGAAAAAGTAGTTATTGAAAAAACACTCATTTTGGTAAATATTTTTCAAATCACCCATTTTGGTAAATAAGTTTTCCACCAACGCCACTTTGGAAAAAACTTCAAGAATGTTTATATAAATTAATCCAGAGGGAATGCTAACATATTTAAGCCCTCGCAACACTCACAGGAATCTGCATAATATTCACCTGACGACCAAAAACTCAAAACTAACACATGTTAATTATAGAGTAAATTGCACAAAACATCCTTTATGTTTTCTCAAACTTGCAGGTTCCAGCCTTAATGTTTAAAACTTGCTGAAAACAACCTTTACGTTTATTTTTGTTGCAGGTTCAGTCCTTTACAGCTAACCACGTTATTTTCTTCAGTTAAGTTTCCTCACATGCATAACATGTGAGGGTATATTCGTCATTTTGGTTGATCTTCCTCCAACTTCAATTATAAAAAAAAGAAAAGAATATTTAATTTTCAACATATTTTAAACAAATTCTAACCGAGGGACTAATATGCAATATGACCAAACTTTTACAAACCAAACACTCGCTTTTCCAGTCTTCTTCTTCGGCGACTTTGCCGGATTCCGGCGAACCCGGAATTAAGATGGAAATCTTGTTAACCGAGCCGACTAAACTGTAAAGATTAACACAAATTTTGATCACGCTAATCAAACTCCTCAGGAATATCACCAGTTGGAAGAATCGGCACCTTATTCGCATCAGACGGAAACGAAAAACCACTCTTCAACCCTAGATACCTTTCACAGAACTCCGACGCCGTCAAATCAGAGAACTTCGTAACACCTTGTTCAGTAGTCGAATCCAGCAACTGGTGACGCTTAGCACAACGCAAGTTAGACTTAACACTGTCAAACGGTAATCGTGCTCCTCTGCAGTCGCTTACGTTTTACCAAACTTTGTTTTAAACAAACTGAAGTGGCGCTTGGCATTGAGTAGATGATCGGTTAAGGTTTCTTCCTCCGGGACCACTTGCCAGATAAACGGATCCTTGGCCGAGACTGCGGCGGCGACGGCAGCGGATAAGAGGAGGAGAGAGAGACGAGCCATGGTGGGGTGAGATATTTTGGCGAAGTCGCCGGAGAAGAAGGTTGGAAAAGAGAGGGTTTGGTTTTTAAAAGTTTTGTTTTATTGCACATTAGTCCCTGCGGTTAGAATTTGTTTAAAATAGGTTGAAACTTAAATATTCTTTTTTTTATATAATTGAAGTGGGTGGAAGATCAACCAAAATGACGAATATACCCTCACATGTTATGCATGTGAGGGAACATAACTGAAGAAAATAACGTGGTTAGCTGTAAAGGATTGAACCTGCAACAAAAATAAACGTAAAGGCTGTTTTCAGCAAGTTTTAAACATTAAGGCTGGAACCTGTAAATTTAAGGAAACATAAAGGATATTTTATGCAATTTACTCTTAATTATATTGTAGATCTGAATGAGTAGTGGTTTCATGTGTATGGGGTATTGGTTATAGCACTATCAAGTTGTGTAAGAAAGTTGTCACTCTTATGGGTTGATTTTTCAAGTCCAGGATGGTCAAAGATTCAGGTTTAGGAGTAAATTCAGATAGAGTGTATGAGTGTTTAAAAAAATGACTTAGTTACCAATTATCATCAAACTAATTATGGAGAATTATATAAAGGGAAATTCCAAAATAACCTAAGTTGAATAATTAATTGTTTTAAAATCTTTTTGCCTAGAGCGAAAAGATATTGATGGCCGCCAAGACGACAACAGAACACACAGATTAAAAATTTTGTGTCCGACAAAAAGAAACCAATAAATTAATTTATTAGACTTATTTTTTTATTAATCCATAAAAGCAAGTGTAATGTCTTTAATATAAAAACTTGTGCCTTAATGTTAAAAAATAAATTTTAATTTAAATATCTAACATTTAAAATAAAAAACGATTTTTACTTTAAAAAATAAACATTGAATTAATTTTTAGCATAAAAAGCTAATTTTAACATTAGAAACAAGTTTTTAAAACTAGAAAAAAGTAATAAAAAAATCCTAAAGATCCATGGGAGGGAGTGGGAGGGGTTAGCATCTGTATCTAAGTGAAGATGAAGTTAGTTGGATGAAAACTACAAGTTTTTGAAACCCTTGATAAATGAAAGAGCAGTTACTTATCTTCGAGAGTTTCAACAAATTAGTTTATCCAAAAGTGTAGGAAACATATTGGGTTTGGGTATATAAGGATTAGGTCATTGGTTCGATTCTCACAGAGGGTTTTTCTCAGATTTATTAGGTTTACTTCTGAATTGTTAATATACATTATTGCAGGAGATAAATATGATCAGATGATTCCGCAAATGACACGATGATACTTCAGCGTCCAAATTTAGCATAAAAGAAAAAAAAAATGTGAGGAAGAAAGTGAGTACCTTCCATTGGCTTCAGCCCCTTTCATAGCAACAACTGTCGTTAGGGCCTTCTCCCATCTCTCTATCTTCTGAGCCAACTGACTTCGTTTCTCTGCATTTGACTCCGCCTCCATCCTTCGTCTGTGCTTTGCCATTGCCTCTCCGAAGCTATCTTTTTGACTCCTGATATCAGAATGATAGAAGATAGGGAAAACAGTATGTTTTGAGGTCCTTTGTTGCTCTATGATGAGGGTGAGTTCATCTAGGCACCAAGTGGAAGAAGTGTAATCCTTGGACAACACAATAACAGATGCCCTAGATGATTTGATCCACTCTCTAATTCTGGTTTTAAGAACTCTCCGATCTGAATCTCTGTCTCATCGAAGAACGTGTGGATGTTGGCTTCGCGCAGCGCATTGAGAAGATGATTGGTGAAACTGTTGCGAGTATCTGTACCTCTAAAGCTCAAAAATACATCATAATCGTAAGTTGATAAAGTAGAAGAAGACGACTGTTCTGAAATTTCAGTAAGAACAACCATTGAAAATGGAGTTTGAGACAAGTCGTCAATGGACGAACGAGCGAGAGTAGATGATGAGACGTACTATTGTGTGGAAAAAATGGATTTTGCAGGAAACTTTCCGTTGGTATAATATATTATAGTTGAGAATCTTAAAATTTTATATTACATATTCTACTTCAAGTTGTTAATACATCGATTATATTAAATAAGCATCTTGCATTATATAATTACTTATTTGCAAAACATTGAAATCTTCAACACGCCTTAGTTTTATAACAACTAGCAAGTAGTATTTTTGGTATACTTAAGTGTGATCACACCTAAATTTGGGGATTTGGTCCATAGGATTTGAAAAACAAAGAGGTGTTGTCCCTAAAGTTTGATTGTTAGGAACTTTGTCTAAAAGATATAATTTGTTTTTTCATCTAGATTCTTATGGTTTCAAAATCTTGTAATTTTCTCCCGCTTTAATTATGCCTTCTATTTTTTAACGTTAAATAAAGGACATACATGTCATTTAAAAGGTTTTTTAATTTAACTTTAGACATTAGAAAACATTATCTTTTACCTTTTTTAATCATATTAGAAACCATCTTTCTTTAAACAACTGGTGGGTTATCACCCGCGCTTCGAGACGGGTTCGATATGTAGATGAAAATATGCAAAATGCGAACGTAATGATAGAAAACTACAACGTTATATTTAAAAGTCATGGAAAAGTTATATCGTTGTATACGAAAGCCAAGTTATTCAAACATCACTTAAATCAAAACGTATATAAAGATAAACACGGTGACCACCGATTACAGTGGGTTGGTTTAAACGTAGTAAAAAAAACACGTAGTAATGGTGTATTTAGATATGAGTGTTGAGCAGTTGGAAAAACCGAATGGTATAAAAAACATTTTAAAAACCGATAGGTTTAAAACAACGTTACAAAAATTCAAGTCGAAACGTAGATAAAAATAACTTACATGTGATGTTAAAATAAATGAAACCCATAAATAAATCACGTAATTGGAAATTCATTAAACACTCAAATTAATAACTTTATTAAAGTTTAGAGATTATAGTATTAATGAGTTAAAGAAAAGGAAAAATAAAATAATAACATAACTATGTAAAACTTGAGTGACTAAATGTTAAACTAACTAAAGATCATATGGTCTAAATGAAAGGCTATGGTGGTCAAATTCAAAAATAAAAAAAACCTATATGGCAAAAACAAAAAGTTATAAAGTTAGTTCTAGCTAATGAATTCTTCTATTATATATAACTAGTAAATATGTCCGCGCGTTGCGGCCGGTCCAAATGTAAAATAACTCGGATATGTACCGTGAAGATCTGAGTCGTTTTCGAACAAAAGTTATGTCAAAACATAAATAAACTGAAGATCATAAAAATAAGCACGAAAACGTATTATATTTGACCTGACTTATCTACGAAAGAACTTTACGTCAGACACCAACTTGAACTTATACTGACACGTACATAAAAAAAGAATACAAAATTATGTTTTTTTAAGTTAAAACTGGTACCGCGCGTTGTGGTGGCGTCAAAACGTAAAGTAAGTCGAATTTATACAGTCTAATGAAAACGTATTGTATTTGACCCAACTTGTTATAAGGTAAATTTTATGCTAAAACATAACTAAAAACGTATATAAAGAAAGCCAAAAAAACAAAACATTTTATATTTGAGCGAACTCATTTTCAAAGAAACATAATTAATTTGAATTTATACCGAGAAGTACATAATAATAAGCATGCAAAAAATGATTATAAAGTTTTAGAAAGTTGAAGGGTTGTAAGCGCTAATATTAAATGTTGAAGGGTAAAGGTTAAAAAAACAAAAGCATACTAAAAGACAAAAAAAAGTTGTTCTGCTTGAAGTTACTGCCGCTCGTTGTGGTGACGTTTAAACGTAAAGTAACTTAAATTTATATCGCCCAATAAAAACGTATCATATTTGACCCGACCTGTTTTCGAACAAAGTTTACGTTAAACGTAGAACAATTGAAAATGTATATAAAAATAAGCACAAAAACGTGTTATATTTGACATTAACCAACCTGAATCTATATTGATGCATACATAAAAATAAGCATATAAGAATATAAAGTTTTATTAAGTTAAAGAAGGGTACGGCGCGTTGCGGCGACGTAGAAATGTAAAGTAATTTGAATTTATACCGTCTAATAAAAACGTATTATATTTGACATGACTTGTTTTAATTTATAATGTTTTATTAGGTCATAGAATGGTACGAAACGAAAAGTATTATAGTTGACCCGACTAATTTCCAAAAAAAAGAACTTCCATCCAAACATATTCAACATAAAACTCAATTATAAAGTGTTTTAAAAGTTGAGGGGTTATATACGTCAATGCTAAAAGGTAAAGGATAAATGTATAAAAATATAAAAGTAAAAAAAAAACAGAAGAAAGGTGGCTGATATAAAAATAAATTAAAAAGCAAGTTGTCGTTCCTTGTTCATGTAACTTGCAAATGTTACATAGTAGTAAATTTCCCGATGCGTTGCGACAACGAAAAGTAAAGTAACTCGAACTTATACCATCTAATACAAACGTACTATATTGAACTCATTTTTTATTCACGAAAAAAAAATTACGTTGAAAAATTAACCAACTTTAATTTATACAAATATGTACATCAAAATAAGAACACAAGAAAGTTATGTTTTTTTTGTTAAAGAATGGTACAGCGTGTTGCCGTGGTGTCGAACGTAAAGTAATTCGATGAAACCATATTATATTTGACCCGACTCGTTTTAGAACAAAATTTATGTCACAACGTAGATAAAAACGAAAAACGTAAATAAAAATAAGCACACAAACGTATTATATTTGAGCCAACTCATTTCAAAAAAAAATACGTCGAGAGTAAATCAACTTAAATTTAAACCGACAAGTACAAAAAAAATTACAAAGTCACTAGAAAGTTGAGGGGTTGTAAGTGTCCATACACAAACTAAAAAGATACATAAGAATAAGCATAAAAACGTATTATATACGAGCCTACTCATTTCCAAAAAAAAGTACATCCAAACGTAAATCAACTATAATTTATACCGACACGTACATAAAAAATTACAATCTTTAGAAAGTTGAGGGGTTGTAAGTGTTAATAGACAAACTAAAAACGTACATAAAAATAAGCACAAAAACATTATATGTATAAGCCTACTAATTTCAGAGTCTTTAGAAAATTAAGGGGTTGTAAGTGTTAATACTAAATGTTAAAGGGGAAAGATAAAAGGAAAAATAAATAAAGATACTAAAAGAAAAAAAAAACCTTAATAGTACGGTAGACGAAGCTTTCTAATGTAGGTATGTATAGACGAAGCTTTCTAATGTAGGTATGTATAATAATTAAATTAAACCACCACCACTATTCCATTTTTCTTTCTCTCTGACCACATTCATCGCCACCGCCATCTTTCCCACCGTTGGCCACCACCTCTAGCCACCATAACATGAACAAAGCACCATCACCTTCGTCTTCTTCCCATACCTTCTGTACCAACATGGTTTGAACAACAATAAACAACATCACCGCTCGTTTTTCTAGTGTTGGCCCAAAGCAAACCAAATCTCGTCAAATCTGAATCTTTGGAACACACCAACCAACACCACCTATAAGCCTCCGGCCTGAACCTTTTCACCTCCTAGAGGGTGTGGTCGTGTTTTTCGGTAGATCTGATGTAGTTGATGTAGGTGTCGAGCCGGAGGAGGATTTGCACGGGCTGGGTTTTTGCCAGATCTAGCTACGAGAAACCAATGAGCAAAATCACCATCTCCCTTTATAGATCTTGTTTATGGAAACTAACACACTCCGTAATACGTCTCCCTTTACAAATATTGATTCCATTACAGTGGAGAAAGCTAGACGACGGTGGTTGAAGATTTGTGCGTTCTTTGATTTTAACCAATGGTTGCTGAAGAGACTACATAGTAGTACCAAACTATAACGTCCGGATGCTGGACCATAAACAACAGTCTCTCGGAATGGGACTAATCTGACACTCCGGCTACCGGAGCAAGTCACATATCGTCCAGATAACGACCAGTTCAGCCATGACCGTCAGCTGATGTTATCTAAATCCAAGGGTATGGTACCCAAATCCAAGTACACTTGAAGTACTTTTCACTGACCTTCTGCTCTACTTTCTCTCTCTACTACAGATACTAATCCTCACGTCTAGCCTAATGGTTTACTGTTTTGTAGGTTATCTTCCTATCACAAAATTTGCGTTTTTCAAATTCCTTGATTCATTGAACTGTGGCGGCACCCAATTCCTCAAAATTGGATATACTTCTCTCACAAATGATGGAGACTTTTGTTGTTTCGACTACAGTTGTCTCTTCCGTTTCAGCTCCTTTGAGCTGTAGTACTCCCATTGCATTTCTGAGATGTGCTTACACTAAGCCGTTGGTACTGGTCAACACCTCTCCAACCAGTGAGTTTGACGCCACATATTACGACATCTTAAGGCTCAACAAGGTCGAGAAAAGCAGATCCTGGTGCCACGGTGTAACATTTGCAAAATGTCAACCGTTGTAAACTTTCGATCGTTTTCGTTTTTAATAAAATTTTATATTTTATTTGCAAAATATGTAATTGTACGATCGAGCGAAAAGATATTCATGACATTTCCGTAACAAAATCAAAGTTACATATGCCTTTATACCCTTTACATAACCTAAATAATGTGTTAGAATGGGTTAAAAATGGCAAACAAGTGATAATACAAGTCCAGGGGCCAAAACTCTAAAAAATGCAATTTTTGGCGTCAGAGTGCCTTACGGATCGTAAGGCTTTGGTTACGGTCCGAAAGGGGTGTAACATCCGTCAAAAACGGATTTACCAAACCCGCTCCGTTTATCAACCGAACAGTCAGTCAAAAATTTCGTTGCGAATTAAATGCCCAAAATATTTTTAAACGATACGTAATCAATTATTATACGGGAATATATGTTTAGTTTTTGAAAAACTGTTGAAAATCGCAAAATAAAAATGAAATGATCCAGCCGGGTTTTGAACCCGGGTCACTCGCCGAGTCGATTCAGCGACTTATCTCACACACACAAACCACTGCGCCACTTGTTCTGTTTGGTAAATACTGAAATCATTTAATTGATAAAGTGACGTTACGAATTCAAAATCGGCGCCCATTAGTTCAGTCGTCGGAATCCCGGAAACCTCGCGAGTTTTTAACACCATTTTCACTTATAACGTAAACCATTAACAAGACATCGGTTATAACCGATGTTTGAAGTCCGCGACCAAACCATAACCGCCGGAGTTTTTATGATTTACGAATCCAGTCGGAAATCAGACCAAATACATCTCCATTTTCCCCTATAAATTCACCCTCAACCCATTGAAAACCTTTCGCTCAAAACCACACTCTTTCTCGGCGAAAACTCCCTCGCCGGAACTTTTCTGTTCGTCGCCGGAAAACCGATTTCCTTATTTCTGAACCTCACTGAGCCCCTAAAGCTTATACCGGAGATACCCATACTTTTTCCAAGCTTTCCGGAGACTTGCTGCTGCAAGACACCTGACGCCGGAGTTGATTGCTGTCGCCGGAGTTCTGCCGGAAAACAGAGGGTCCAGTCGGTATACCTCTTCGCTTATTTTCTTTATCTTTTCACCCTTATCTTACCTTAATGGACTGTAAAACACTAACGAAACTTGAATAAAAACTCGAACCAGTCAGACCTTATATCTGGTTAACACTTGATGAAGAAGACGATGTATCCGGATCATATATGTATAATATAAATCAGGATATTAATCGGGTTAGACACACAGTCCAGCGGTGGACTGTGTGCACATATAACGCAAAGGTCACGAGTTCGAATCCGGTTTCACACACGCTGCCTAAATAAAAATCAAATTTTTGTTTAACTGAACCGGAGTCGATACTGGTATATGTTAAGTATATTAATAACCGGAATAATAACCAAGTTAGACACACAGTCCAGCGGTGGACTGTGTGTTTGTTTATATCACAGGTCACGAGTTCGAGTCCGGTCTACTGCACCGACTCGAACAATTATCTATTCTTTTTAATAAGGCAGAAAAGGAAATAACTAAATTGTATTTAAGTATAATAAAAATCGAATTATATAACATGTTTAACACACAGTCCAGCGGTGGACTGTGTGTTAGATTAAACCACAGGTCCCGGGTTCGAGACCTGTGGAGTGCACGTCCGGTTCGCTTAAAACTGTTTTTAAAATAAAATGATTTTCGGTTTAAACTAATTAATATATATATATAATTAAAATCAGATATATAACGGGTTAGACACGTAGCTCAGTTGGTAGAGCTGCGTGCACGCGTACGGGAGGTCTCGGGTTCGAGCCTCACTCAGCGCACTTGTGTTCCGCATTCGAACCGGTCAACGGTCAGGTCAACGGTCAGAAAAATAATTTTTTTTTATTTATTATTTATTTTAATTAAAAATCAATTAAAAATACTTAAAAATAACATTTTTAAGGTTAGAAAATAGCCTCAAACTCACAAAAATACACCCAACAATCCTACTAAAATAAATTAATAAAATCCGTTTACTTACCAAACCATAATGCGATTTATCTAGGTTAATCTCACTCGTGGTTAAAACCACTTCGCGTACATTCAACATCAACAACCGAACGCACCCACTGTGAGTGAATCTTGCAACTCCCCCTTTTAATTTACACGTTTTGGGGTGTGTCATGTGTTATGAAAATAAATAACTTATTTATTTAAACTTGTGCTATACCACATCATGACCTAAACTTAGATTGTTTATATTGTTGTGATTACTTATTTCCTTTTGTCAAAATATATGAAAATCATTCATTAGGCCCCTCAGTTTCTCGTGAAAGACGAGTTGAGCATCGCGTGCCTCTAAATGTTCCATTATTGTTCATGTGTGTATCATTGAGTTTGTATTGTTTGTAGTTGTGTCATTTATGTTATCATGTTCATGCAAATTCATTCATTAGGCCCTCAGTTCCTCGTGAGAGACGAGTTGAGCATCGCGTGCCTCTAAATGTTCCATTATTGTTCATGTGTGTTTCACTTAATATCTTATGATTGTTGATTAAGTTTATATCTATTTTTACTCATATTTGGTTGTGCACATATTTCATAATCAATTTAAATAAATTTGTTCAAATGTTTTCCATAGGATTCACTCGCCAACATTATGTTGATCCAAAAACCTTTTTACACATGATACAAGTGAACATGTTGAAGCAAGGAAAACATAGGATATGCCTTAGAAGAGAACAAAGAAGTTTAGATTGTTAGTTAGAACAGTTGTAACCTTTATTGTAAATTTCCATTTAATTTGTATTAAAGAATATGAAACGCATAATAAATGTCATGAGCTTTGATGATAACCCAATCATGCCCCGATCACCTTATCCGCTGCGGGTCGGGGTGTGACAGATTGGTATCAGAGCCATGACTATAGGGATATAGGATAGGTTATTAGACCCTTAGAGCCTATACTATAGTCTGCCTAAATTTTAATTGATTAGGTGGTTACATACAAACTTGTGATATTTATTTGTTTCATATTTGTTTACATTTCAGTCAAACATACATGCTTATATACATATTCATCATACATATATACATATTCATTATACATATATCGATGTTCATGTATTCAATTTATTTTCATACTCTCATTATCCAAAGATTTTGTGCAATTTTCAAATCTCATCAAAGTAAGTTCTGCGACGGGCATGTAGTAACTGGAAGGGTACAAGTACCGGTAGTCGGAACGTCCTGTCTAGGCTGGCATTCGTATAAATCCAATATAACGGACCAGTTTGCCTACCTGGGGACCAACGATGAGAGTACGAAGGACCTATTAGGCCAAAGCATGCCACACCAAACGTCGTTCGAACTAACCCTACTTTGAGTTGTCACCGTGTCTACACCTGGACACATTCCGAATATCACACGTTGTATACATATTTCTCGATTTTCTCCGGGTTTTTGTGTACGCAACCTGGCAAACCCGTGCGAACCATATGAAAAACCGGTATTCATGGGGGCCCACATGATTACACAGGTAAAGTATGGCGGCATGTAGGGCCTAACAGCGAGCAAACCCAAGACATCCCATGGATGTAGTAATTTATTTTCTATAATTATTTTATGAATGTTCGTTCTTGAATACGACCCATGAACCCGAAAGCATCTAACTCATACTCTTGTCATGTATTCCTTGTAGATGTCTTCTAACCTCGCCCGTAGGAAGACGAGAGCAAGAAAAGCCCGCGAACGCAAGGCTGCCTTAATCGCTCAACAAATGGCAGCCGTAATACCCAATATTGTAATCCAAGTTCAGCAAGCACTTACCGTTAATCCTGTCAATCAAGCAAACCAAAACATTTTCAACTCTTCCCCAAATACCACTAAATGCACCTACAAGCACTTCAAATCATGCGACCCTCCGAAATACAAAGGGACTGAAGGCGTCACCGCTCTCCTCCATTGGTTTGAAGAAATGGAGAACACATTTCTAAATTGCGATTGCCCTGACGATCGCAAAGTGCGATATGCTACCGGTCGATTATATGGGGTAGCACTTACTTGGTGGAACACAGAGAAGGCCAAACGAGGTGTTGAAGATGCTATGTCCTTAACTTGGAACGAATTGAAGGAAATCATGACCAGACGATTTTGCCCAAGGAGCGAAATCAAGAAGTTAGAAGATGAATTCTACTCATTGAAGCAAGTGGAAGGAGACCACATCACCTACAACAAAAGATTCCTCGAGTTACATCAAATGGTTCCCAACATGTTCACTCCCCTCTACCGTTTGATCGAGCACTACATTCGTGGTTTTCCGTCAAAGATTCAAGACCCTGTAATAAGTGCCAAGCCTGCAACTTTGGAAGCAGCAATGGAGCTAGCAACAGAGCTCACCGAGAACCGAATCCGAAACAAAGACTTCAAGGAGGAGAAGAAGAAGGATAAAGAATCGACTGAAACCTCCGAATCCACTCAAACCGAATCCCCTTCTCAACCCAATCCTAAGAGAAGAAGAGTCGGGCGACTTTTCGCTGCTACTCAACGAAATCAACCAGTTTTACATGCCATACCCATTCGAGCTATCCCAATCACCCAAGTGGCACCCAACTCAACTTACCCAGATAAGAAACCATATCTTGGACCTCACCCTCGATGCAACAACTGTTTTTATCACCATCCCCATACCCTACCTTGTCGTCTATGTGCAACTTGTGGACGCTATGGTCATTTGAGCAATGTTTGTCGCACCTTTCAAAACCAAACCTTTTCCCCTACTCAAAACATGGCCCAAGCCTATCAACAACCCCAATACCCCATGTTCCCATATGCTCGAGCTTGTTTCAATTGTGGCGACCCTACCCACTTTAGAAACACATGCCCTCAATTGATTAACGTTATCAACACTCAAGCCCAATCAAACCCAGTTAACCAAGTAAACCAAGAAAACCCAACCACTATGCCACCAGCAAGAGGAAGAGTCTTCAATATCAACGCCAACCCTGTCGAAGATAATGACGGCCCAGATGAAGATACTCAACTAGTCCTCTTCGCCGAAGATCCAGATTCAACTCCTATCGTTTAGTTTTATGTTTTTCCATGTGTAGACTGTTAGAGAAATTATTGGATATTATATATTATATATTGTTTTCAGTATATGCTTTTGCCAAGGCCGTGGCTCCCCATCCATCGAGGTTGAGTTGGATCCCCATTTTATTATGTGGTTGATCTTGGCGTGCCCGCACGATCGGCTCCGTTGTTTGAGCCTTGATCGGTCATTTCATTTTACATTTCAATACATGCAATACGCTCGGCTCCGTTTGATTGAGCCTTGAGCGCACATTTCAATTTACATTTCCAGTTCATGCAATACGTTCGGCTCCGTTTGATTGAGCCTTGAGCGCACATACAATTTCATTATCGTATCTTGTGGTTGTGGTGTTTGTAGTAGAGTCGCATCGAACCAACCATAATTTGCGGATAAAGTCAATGAAAATTTGACAAGGATATGGTGGATACGCCGATGGTACTTCCTATATATAAGTATTCTTGTCAAATGATCGGAGGCATTATCAGGCGGTTATGAGAGGTTCCATGCATAGGCTGTTTGTGTGATGGTTGTTTAGATTAAGTTGTTCAATTTCAGTACATTCAATACGTTCGGCTCCGTTTGATTGAGCCTTGAGCGCACATACAATTCCATTCAATACGTTCGGCTCCGTTTGATTGAGCCTTGAGCGCACAGACAATTTCATTATCAGTATCTTGTGGTTGTGGTGTTTGTTGTAGAGTCGCATCGAACTAACCATAACTTGCGGATAAAGTCAATGAAAATTTGACAAGGATATGGTGGATACGCCGCTGGTACTTCCTATATATAAGTATCCTTGTCAAAGGATCAGAGGCATTATCAGGCGGTTATGAGAGGTTCCATGCATAGGCTGTTTGTGTGGTTAAGTTACTCATTTTCAGTACATGCAATACGCTCGGCTCCGTTTGATTGAGCCTTGAGCACACAATTTCAATTTCAGTACATTCAATACGTTCGGCTCCGTTTGATTGAGCCTTGAGCGCACATCCATTTCATTTTCAGTACATGCAATACGATCGGCTCCGTTCGATCGAGCCTTGATCGCACAGATATATTTCATTTCAGTATTTTATGTTTGTTGTATTGGTTGTAGAGTTATAGGACTAATCATAATTCACTGATAAAACCAATGAAAATTTGACAAGAATATGGTGGATACGCCGCTGGTACTTCCTATATATAAGTATTCTTGTCAAAGGATCAGAGGCATTATCGGACGGTTATGAGAAGTTCTATGTAGGATTTATTAGTTTCTTGGTAACCAATCATAACTTGTGGATAAAACTAATGAAAATTTGGCAAGAATATGGTGGATACGCCGCTGGTACTTCCTATATATAAGTATTATTGCCAAAGGATCAGAGGCATTATCAGGCGGTTATGAGAAGTTCCATGTAGGATTTAGTATTGCCTTGGTTGGAATTTGTGTTACATTTATATCATCATGTTATTTAAAGAGATTGGATTGTGATCCATTTCTACATAAACTAACCTCTCCATCATAACAAACGAGAGAGGAACTTCCATCATTCAAACATATATGCTATCAGAATGTGGATTCAAATATTTGCTGTTGTGTTTATTCATGTTCAAATATTTGCTGATGTGTTTATTCATGTTCAAATATTTGCTGATGTGTTTATTCATGTTCGAATATTAGCTGTTGTGTTTACTTATGTTCAAATATCAGTTGTTGTGTTTTTATTTATGTTCCATATAGGTTGTAGTGTTAGAAGTTTTGCCTTAGGATATAACCATACTTTCCCAAACGTATCTAAATTCTTATGCATGATATCATTTTTAGCAAATCATTTCTGCTTATCAATACTTATACAGTAGGCAACAAAAAGCGATTCCTGAATAGGGTACTTAACCCTTACAAGGAACGTTACCGCCTCGAACAAAAACTTAAACCCTCCTTTTTCTGAGCATACAACTGTCAAACAAAACATCACCATCCTTTTAGTCAAAATATATCATTATTTAAATTTCGGGACGAAATTTCTAAAAAGCAGGGGATACTGTAACATCCGTCAAAAACGGATTTACCAAACCCGCTCTGTTTATCAACCGAACAGTCAGTCAAAAATTTCGTTGCGAATTAAATGCCCAAAATATTTTTAAACGATACGTAATCAATTATTATACGGGAATATATGTTTAGTTTTTGAAAAACTGTTGAAAATCGCAAAATAAAAATGAAATGATCCAGCCGGGTTTCGAACCCGGGTCACTCGCCGAGTCGATTCAGCGACTTATCTCACACACACAAACCACTGCGCCACTTGTTCTGTTTGGTAAATATTGAAATCATTTAATTGATAAAGTGACGTTACGAATTCAAAATCGGCGCCCATTAGTTCAGTCGTCGGAATCCCGGAAACCTCGCGAGTTTTTAACACCATTTTCAGTTATAACGTAAACCATTAACAAGACATCGGTTATAACCGATGTTTGAAGTCCGCGACCAAACCATAACCGCCGGAGTTTTTATGATTTACGAATCCAGTCGGAAATCAGACCAAATACATCTCGATTTTCCCCTATAAATTCACCCTCAACCCATTGAAAACCTTTCGCTCAAAACCACACTCTTTCTCGGCGAAAACTCCCTCGCCGGAACTTTTCTGTTCGTCGCCGAAAACCGATTTCCTTATTTCTGAACCTCACTGAGCCCCTAAAGCTTATACCAGAGATACCCATACTTTTTCCAAGCTTTCCGGAGACTTGCTGCTGCAAGACACCTGACGCCGGAGTTGATTGCTGTCGCCGGAGTTCTGCCGGAAAACAGAGGGTCCAGTCGGTATACCTCTTCGCTTATTTTCTTTATCTTTTCACCCTTATCTTACCTTAATGGACTGTAAAACACTAATGAAACTTGAATAAAAACTCGAACCAGTCAGACTTTATATCTGGTTAACACTTGATGAAGAAGACGATGTATCCGGATCATATATGTATAATATAAATCAGGATATTAATCGGGTTAGACACACAGTCCAGCGGTGGACTGTGTGCACATATAACGCAAAGGTCACGAGTTCGAATCCGGTTTCACACACGCTGCCTAAATAAAAATCAAATTTTTGTTTAACTGAACCGGAGTCGATACTGGTATATGTTAAGTATATTAATAACCGGAATAATAACCAAGTTAGACACACAGTCCAGCGGGGACTGTGTGTTTGTTTATATCACAGGTCACGAGTTCGAGTCCGGTCTACTGCACCGACTCGAACAATTATCTATTCTTTTTAATAAGGCAGAAAAGGAAATAACTAAATTGTATTTAAGTATAATAAAAATCGAATTATATAACATGTTTAACACACAGTCCAGCGGTGGACTTTGTGTTAGATTAAACCACAGGTCCCGGGTTCGAGACCTGTGGAGTGCACGTCCGGTTCGCTTAAAACTGTTTTTAAAATAAAATGATTTTCGGTTTAAACTAATTAATATATATATAATTAAAATCAGATATATAACGGGTTAGACACGTAGCTCAGTTTGTAGAGCTGCGTGCACGCGTACGGGAGGTCTCGGGTTCGAGCCTCACTCAGCGCACTTGTGTTCCGCATTCGAACCGGTCAACGGTCAGGTCAACGGTCAACGGTCAGAAAAATAATTTTTTTTTATTTATTTATTTTAATTAAAAATACTTAAAAATAACATTTTTAAGGTTAGAAAATAGCCTCAAAATAACCTTTTAATTTACACGTTTTGGGGTGTGTCATGTGTTATGAAAATAAATAACTTATTTATTTAAACTTGTGCTATACCACATCATGACCTAAACTTAGATTGTTTATATTGTTGTGATTACTTATTTCCTTTTGTCAAAATATATGAAACTCATTCATTAGGCCACTCAGTTCCTCGTGAAAGACGAGTTGAGCATCGCGTGCCTCTAAATGTTCCATTATTGTTCATGTGTGTATCATTGAGTTTGTATTGTTTGTAGTTGTGTCATTTATGTTATCATGTTCATGCAAATTCATTCATTAGGCCCTCAGTTCCTCGTGAGAGAAGAGTTGAGCATCGCGTGCCTCTAAATGTTCCATTATTGTTCATGTGTGTTTCACTTAATATCTTATGATTGTTGATTAAGTTTATATCTATTTTTACTCATATTTGGTTGTGCACATATTTCATAATCAATTTAAATAAATTTGTTCAAATGTTTTCCATAGGATTCACTCGCCAACATTATGTTGATCCAAAAACCTTTTTACACATGATACAAGTGAACATGTTGAAGCAAGGAAAACATAGGATATGCCTTAGAAGAGAACAAAGAAGTTTAGATTGTTAGTTAGAACAGTTGTAACCTTTATTGTAAATTTCCATTTAATTTGTATTAAAGAATATGAAACGCATAATAAATGTCATGAGCTTTGATGATAACCCAATCATGCCCCTATCACCTTATCCGCTGCGGGTCGGGGTGTGACAAGGGGTGCCCAGATACAGAATTTCGCCTTGATCACCAAGTTTGGCCACCTATCTTCAATTGTTGCCACCTAGCTCGAATTTTTCCATATTCAACCTGGTTAGTAAACTTGTTAGGACACTAAGCAACTCCATAACACCTCATCAAACACTTGTCAAGCCCACATGAATCCAAGATTACTATAAATAGCCTTGAGTTCTTTGAATTATTCAACCATTCTTTTCTTTCTCACTCAAAGACTTATTTGGAGCTTGCTTCTACATTGAGGCCTCCTTCTTTGGATTCTAAGCTTCCTTCTTGAACACTTATAAGTGTTTCTCCTAGTCTTTTTCATTATTTGGCTAGTTATGAGCCAAAAGTCAAGCAAATTGACTTTTTATTTGACTTTCGGTTCTGACCATTTTTTGGTTAAGTCAAAGTTCAAAATGAACTTTACTACGTGATCGTAATATTGAAGGTGACAATCTCTTGCGATTACCTCCTCTGATCATCATGTTTAGTAGGCGAAATGACGAATCAAACTTTTACGAAGAAAAAGTAAAAAATGCATAAAATGCATTTTACGACAAAAGAGTTTTCAAGTATAAAAACTCACAGTTTTGAAACCAAATCAGTTTTTATAACAATATTAGACATGTTTTAACATGTATAGCTCGTCATTTCTAGTTTAGCGCTTATTCCCTTAGCCGAAAGTCGAGCGGTTTGACTTCTGCTTTGACTTTCGAATCTGACCCGTTAGGTCAACCTTGGGATCCGACCAAGCCCATATATTACCATAGTTATATAGGGAATAACCCTCCGAGGTTATATATTATTGTCATGTCGTGTGATGGGTTAAATGGCGAGTCGACTTTAGATACTTTTAAAATAGTAAAAAATATCCTTTGCGTAAAATGAATTTTAATCCTACACGAGCAATATTATTTACATATAAACTGATCATGCAACATTAGTAAACATGTTTTGACATACCGGACTCGTCATAAAACTCATTCAACTGTCGGGACCTGTATTTACGTATATGACCCGTTAAAGTGGCGTACACCATTTTAACAAGTCGTAACGGGTCAAAACACCTTTAACACCTTCTAATCAGAATATAATGAATTACACACCACATTATACGAGATCCTTCGCTCGTTTAGTTAATAAACCACATTCTATCCGATCTTCCGTTTAAACCACAATACACACTAACTATAATTATCCGACATAATTAGGAAACACTTGAGCTTTGCATACACGGTCTTCCGTCTAATACTAACCGAACAACGTCAGTACCGAAATTGATATTCGTTTTTATTGTTTCGATCGATGTAAACACATCTCGGTATTTTTTTGGTCGTATCATAACTTTTTTTTGTTTCTCTTTCGGAAAGTAGCGGTATCTTAATGAACCAAACCAATATGAAACGAATTATTGCCATTAACGTTATTTTTAGACCAAAGGGTGTGGGGTTCGTCCCCGCCCCCATCTTGGGTCGTCCCCTCCGTCGCACACCGCCCCCCTGCAGGTCGTCGCGGACCCAACGTCCAAAAATCGACGTTTGCAACGCGTACAAAAATACAAAAAGGTGGGGCCCCTTCAAACGGTTACTTGCATTTAAAAAATAATTATTTTTTAAAAAACTATAAATACCCTTTCATTTAACCCTTTTTATACACAAATTAACCCACACTAACCAAACATTTATCTTCAAAAAAATCTCTATACAAAAAAACCTTCTCTAAAAATAGACAATGTCATCTTCCTCTTCGTCGGGTTCGACGGATACCAGAGAAGTCGTATAATATTTTATAAACACGGTGGTAAACGCGGCACAACTTATTTTGGAAGAAGAGGAGGAGGAGGAAGTTTCGTCACAACCACGAAACAGGAACCCGCCCGTCAACAGAAGACTGCGAAGGTTAGTTATATTTTTATTTTTATATTTTATACATTGTATTATTTTTTTTCATTATATCTTTGTTTTTATTGAATAAAAAGTCAATATGTTGTTTTAATTTCTATAAGTTATGTATGTGTTACTATATATTACTTGCCACATCGTGTAGGTGCTCACGATAGATTAGTCGCCGATTACTTTGCCGACGAAGCGTTGTACTCGGAGTCTATCTTTAAACGTCGTTTCCAAATGAGTAGTCGACTGTTCTTACGTATAGCCGGCGATTTAGCCGCTTATGACCTGTTTTTTACATTGCGATACGATGCTAGAGGCAAAGGGGGCTTCACCACCTTACAGAAATGCACTGCGGCAATTCGTCAACTAGCTAATGGGACAGCAGCCGTTGCTTGGGACGAGTACTTAAAGATGTCCAAAAGAACTGCAAGAGAATGCCTATACAAGTTTTGTAAATTTGTGGTGAAGCTCTACAGCAAAAAATATTTGCGAAAACCGAGCGCCAATGAGGTACAACAATTGTATCAACACCACAAAGCAACGCACGATTTTCCAGGAATGCTTGGGAGCATTGATTGCATGCATTGGTCATGGCGGAATTGTCCTACCGCATGGCGAGGAATGTATACGCGAGGCGATCAAGGAGATCCAACAATAATTCTAGAAGCTGTTGTGTCCCAAGACTTATGGATTTGGCATGCTTTCTTTGGGATTCCTGGTTCGAATAACGACGTCAACGTTCTACAAAATTCTGAGGTTTTTGACCATGTTATAAAAGGGACATGTCCCGATACGAGGTTTACAGTTTTGGGAGTAGAGTACAGATGTTGGTATTATCTTGCCGATGAATATACCCACAGTACTCTACAATTGTTAAAACTGTTAGGCATCGGCCACATGAAAAAAGAAAGAAATTTGCCAAGTTTCAAGAAGCGGCGAGAAAAGATATTGAATGGTGTTTTGGTGTTCTCCAACAAAGGTGGCATATTATTGAAAACCCAGCAGGCGCTTTTACACCCAAAGCGTTGCGATACTGTATGTATGCGTTTATTTTATTGCATAACATGATAATCGAAGACGAAGGTCATGCAACTTGTGAGTATGACGAGAACGCGGTGGGGGAGAATAATGTTCCGGTTAGCGAAGAACAACAAGATTTAAACAGGTTCTCGTTACATAAGGATTTCCCACATGCCAATCTTCAATCAGACTTGATCGAACACATTTGGAATCTCGGAGAAAACAACGAGTAGTTTTTTTTTCTTTAAATGTAACTTTAGGTTTTTATTTGTGTTGTATTTTTTAATGTTTATTTTTTTATATTTATTTATTTTTTAATATAACTTTAGGTTTTTATTTAAATACCATTTTTATTTTTATTTATTTTATTTTAATCTATAATATATAATAAACATGAAGATATGAAAATATTGGCTGACGTGTCCTTTCTTTACAAGGGAAGCCCCAAATCGCATAACTCGACCCACATAACATTCTACGTAAGAAGAAACCCTAATTCATTGAGGCTCACAATCAAGTCATTCCTCTCCATCTCCAGGCGGTTCTTCATGATTCCTTCATCATATTCGATTTCTTCATCTGGATTGACCAATCTATTTTCATCGATTATGATTTGTTCTTTATCAAGGCTATCGATTTGAAGATTAATCGTCCCACATTGGAAATGCAATCTAGGCGATGGATTAGAACAATACTGGTACGTAAGCTTTTTTTTATAATGATTGCGATTTGTGATTGGTATTAGAATACTGTTACTTAAAATCGGAAATTTGATAAGTCAGATTGTTTTTATTCGATCTGAACATGTATCAGTTTGTTTTGGTTTGGTTCTAGGATTCTCTCTGGCTCCTCTGTGTCTCGATCAATAATGGGGTTTTGCCATTGATTGTGCTCAGGATCTGAAAACTATATGATTTTTCTTTATATTGATGCGTGATATTTGTTCGAATTATAGGCTCAACATGTTAATGTTCATAAACAGTGTGTTTATATTTGTTTGAATTATAGGCTCAACATGTTAATGTTCGTATTATAGAACAATATTTTATTTGTAACTAAAAGATTTCATTTTCTTTTATGGTTCAGGAAAGTGATGCTTTAGAGGTCTAGAAGAAAGTCATGATTCTACCAAAGTCGTCTCTGTTGGCCAAGATTTGGTTTTGAATTGCCAAACACGGAAACCCATACGTTGATTTCGCTTAGTAAGTTAGGATTTTGAAATTTGAATTTTGGAGCCGGTGTTTAAGGGGTCTCTACTTTTAGTTATTATGCTTAAAAGTTCTAAGGAGGCGAGGGAGTATTTGGGAATCGATGAGGATGTGAGAATTGGTAAGCGATTTCGACCTTTGCTTCAATTGTAATTCTTTTATTTAGGGTACGAAACTAAGTTTGCAGAGTCAGATTAGTAGTAACTTGATTTCACATGGAGGGTTTATCGTTCTTATTCCGTTTGCAAAAAACGACAAGCAGAATGTACGATGTGGTGAATTGGACCGTACTATTGACAGTAGTTATTCGGGTTTATGTCTCTGAGTTTTTATAATCCGCGTCTCTGAGTTTTTCTTTTGGTTGTTCAGTACTCATACGGTCTTCATATTTTTATTTGTGAATCTAATCTTCGGATTAAAACAAAAACAATTAATGGGGAAGCTTGGGAAGAAACAATGCTTCGTATTTAGCCATAATCGTCTTCACGTCTTTCATATACGCCGATTCAGATTCATGTCGAGGTATGCTTCTGTTAAATGATTATATGTTCTGTTTTTATTGAAAATATAGATATCAGGAGACGTTCCTTCTCCTGCAATGACGAAGGCACTGGTACAGATTGGATGGCAACAAAATGTTTGGTTTTTAATGAAGTCTCTATTATCACGTGGATTTGATATTGATTAATTATATTTTTTTATACGTAGGAATAATCCGCCTATAAAAATAATCTCTATAAGCCCGAACTATAATCTTGGTTTCATGCATCGGCCACCTCAGCATTACGTGAAACCTTCTTCAGGTTATTCATTCTCAAGTGAAACTCTATGTATTTTATGCTTCTGTTTGTTTTAATTTGTAGTTGTGATGAATTGTAATGTCATGTCATATTCAACTGAATATGTAACTCTGAAGATTATAATTTCTGAGACATTTACTGGCGGTTTAATTGGAGATGTGTATCAAACGTATCAAGTATCAGAACTGAGTATGGAGCAACAATTAAAGTATTTAGATATTTTGGGTTATTTTATAATGTGTGTTTAAATGCATTTATCTTGTGGTTTTTTCTAATATTCTTTTTAGTATCTTCGAGTTTCAGGTGTGGAAAGGTGAAAACAAACGTATATAAATTCATTTAGGTGGTAGTGCTCAACAGGTTGGTGTCATGACAGATCCAACATTTGTTGTTGTCATGACAAAGGTAAAAGCTCCAGTCTGTTAAAAGATTTAAAGTGTTGATCATATAATATAGGATATTTTTTAAACTTATTATAAAGCAAAAGATAATTTTACTTATATTTTAAGAAAAGTGAAAATGTAGAAGTCAAAGGATGAGCTAGCGTGTGAATTGGACGAACAGAAAGGCTTAAAAGTGCAATTTATTTTAGAGATTTTCAAATTAATTAAAGGCATGAATTATATTTATATCTCTTCAAATTGCATGATAATGCTAATGCAACTTGGTTTTGAATAAAGTGATGTATTGGACCGAACCCGTAAAGTCGCACTTGAATTTTTAAATAGTTTATTTAAGTTTGTGATTTGTAAATGTATCAGTCCTTGAATGTTCAATTCTGTGATTCGGGCTATCAAATGTTGAAGCCCAGGTATTAGTAGATAATCAAGCAATTGATCGAGTTTTAATGGTTTCAAGTACCATTTTCAAGGTATGTTTTTGATGTTTTAAACGTTTTGGTTTTTAATTTCTGGTTTGTTTGTGAGAGTTAATTCATATATTTTTATGTATGTAGATTTGCTATAGTTGACACTAGAGGTGATAGTTTCAACTCATTTACTTACGTGTAGGGATGAGCAAATGTTACCGGGTACCGGTACCAAATTTCCCGAACCGACTTGATATTCAGTTCCGATTCGGTATAGACATTCAGCTTTTTTGGTACCGGTATTTATCCTTTTTTTCCTTCAAATACCAAGTTGGAAGTAAAATCATTTATTGAGTTCGTAGTAGATCTTTGAGTTGGAAGTAATGACTAATTTTTTTTGTAAAGATATTGTATTCATAATTTATTTTGACCCAATTATTTTCTATGAACTGTTACTTATGTCGTTTAGACGAATTGAATATACTTTCAATTCTTTTTAGTTTTTAATTTGATTAATGTCTTATGTGATTCATACATGCGTCTGTTAATTGTGTAAAATGTGATTGATTTAATGTTTATAGATGTTTCATATCTTGCAAATTCTTATCATGTTGACTATTGAGTGTATAATGTAGATGGCTTAACTTGATTGCAAAATAGTCATACATTTTGAGATGGATAGATATAATTAAAATTGAAGTGTTTTAAATGGATTCCATGTTGGAAAACTCAATGGAAGATTTCGTACGACATATCTCAAAATGTAAGTTTATTATACAAATATTTAACTAAAAGTAGGTGCAGATTCGTTAAGATGGTTGAATAACTACCAAACAAGCCATCTTAAGCAACATCATTTTACTTTTAATTTTTCTTTTTTACAGCTTTCTTATGGTGTTGGGGAAGCAATTATGTGTTAAAGAGTCGTATTTTAGAGGTCTGAGATGCAAATCACACATGAAGAATGGAGCGCTACCTAAGGTACATGATCATCTATCTCCGGCTATTTCTTTATTACTTTCAAGTAAAAGGATTTCAATAACAAAGTTTGGTGGTTAACGATTTTTTATATGATTTGGAAAGTAAATTGATCAAAGTTTGGTGGTTGACGATTTTTTATATACCATGATAAAATTATTGAGAGTGAGTTCATATGACAACAAAAGAATTCATGAAGTTTTTAGTTTTGAACGGGTCAATGGATCGAAAGAAAAAACAAAAGGGCTTTGTAGCTATTATATGTTTCATGTGGGCAAAAAAAGGAATTTTACCACATTTTGCATTTTCCGTTTCTGTAGCTTATATCAATTGCTTCAGTTCGCCGGCTACTTTTGAAACTCGGCTCCTTTAAAGTATGTTTGCATTGTAAGATTCTTGACTTCATCTTGGTTTTTTAGTTCTGTTTGCATCTTTTAAAGTTTATGCATATTGTGTAGAAAATTTTAGCCAAGTGATTATACGAAATCTAAATGTGGGGTGCTTACGAAATGTTGGATGAAACACATTAACCATTAAAAACTACTGAGGTTAATAATTTTATCTTTTTGTATTCATTAGTGACATTATTATGCCTTTGTTTGTTAGCTTTCATCTTTGTAGAAGGATTATATACGGACGAGCTCGGTACCAACTAGTACCATTACTGAAAATACAAAAAAATATGGGTGTCGGTACTGAAAATACCCGTAGGGACATACGGTATGCTTCGGTACCGGTACGGACTGGTGTCGAAAACGTTAAGTGTCGGTACTGAAAATCGAGTCGGTTTGAGAAATTCCGTACATGTTCCGAACCGGTACCCGATTACCATTTGCTCATCCTTAGGCTTTGTATGGTTTCCTAAAAGGGGAATTTTATGTTAGGATTGAATTTGTTGGAAGAATACAATAAATAGTAAGTGAACAACTAGAACAAGTATTGATCTATAAGATGTGGTTCCAGTACTTTTTTGCAATATCGTTATCACTAAGTTAAACAAGGAAGTACTAATTTCTGTGTTAGAAGATGAATAATTTAGTGTATATTGCTGCTACTGATATGTTATCTCCTCATAGGAGCTTTGGTTCAAGAAATGCAAGTGTGATCATTACGTGTCCGTTAGTTGCAGGTGATGAGAAGAAGATTGGAAGGATTTGATCGTGACTTTTTATTTCATATAAATTTCATCATGTTTAAAAGTTCACGAAAAATGATAAAAATGTAGATGATAAGTGTATGTCAGTTGTTTATATCCGAAGAAAGCATTTAATAATGAAACTATGATTTTTGTGTTCTGATCGTGATATATTTTTTTTTCATTGAAAATTTTTATTAGCAAGCAATAAAGTTTTTTTACTAAAATTAAGCTGATAATATGTGTTATCTGCACATGAATTCCTCTATGATATGCCTCAGTTTTGCTAACCACTTTGTTATTAACAACGTTAGCAAGACCCATGGTCCACATAATCCACACTTTTCTCTATATGCTTTAGTTTTGCTAACCCGTTTATACATTTCTAAGATTATAATCTAAACAAGGTGTGCACTTTGTCATCAACTTATCTGATATGTCGTATTATGTAAGTTCTTTTTAGTTATATACTTAAAAGTATTTTAAATTAAATTTTCCTACCCGGGAATGATAACTTAGTTATTTTATTAAATAAAAAATAATAATAAAAAAAAGGGTGAAGACCATCCTCCACACCCTTGGGTAGTCCCAAAGGGGATGGTCCTCCACCTGTATGACGTGACGCCTACATGGCGGGTAGTCCCCAAAGAGACTACCCAAACCGCACCCTATGGTCTTACTATTGCGTCTAGAATTCTATTAAAAATTAGGTCGTCACGCCAAAAAGTACGGGTATAACCTACTAGTTTTATGTAACAAGCTTATCTACACGCTAATAATCAAATAAACCACGATCAATCACTGTCGTCGTTTCTCAAGGCCAAAAACAAGAATCCAACGGTCAAGATTATAGTCCCGACATAACCCCCCCCCCCCCCCCCCCCCCCCAATGACCCATCCACGTTATTTCCACAATAAACATTGACACACTCTTAACCCTACAATTCATATATCTTCATCGTACCATTTCATTAGTTTTCTGAAAAACTTTTTCCTTTAAATCCAAACTAATTTACTCTTAAATACTTATAATTCGATAAATCTATACAATGATCCGTATCAGTGTATCAACGAGTTAAAGGTTACTGGCGAAGGAGACGCTCGGTGGCAAGAGCCAAAGGAGGTTCTGGCGGATACGAATAAGACGGAAGCTTAAGTTGAAACTGAGATTCTCTCCAAAGAAGCTGCTAATCAGTCTCCGCGATGCCTACGTAAATATGATGATGCGAATGGCGAATTCGTCGTTGCTACGGAGAAGCGAAGTTCGGGATGAAACCGGGTGTAAAATATGATGAGAAGGTGATAAAAATCATTGGTGATGAGACAATCTCAGTTGGTGCCGATTGATGCTCCATAGATTGCTATTTCCCGGTAACTTTGACGGAAATGTTGATGCATATTTAAGCAATATAAATAAGTAATAAGTTGTTAATCAACTACTAGTAAGTATTTTTTATTATTAACATTTGGTTTTAGTTTTGTGAAGACTGTAGATCTTGGATATTGCTCAAAGAAACCTTGATCCACTTTTAATGGCTTATTTTAGATCATGAACTGAAGATTTTGCATTGGTTAAAAAAAACTAGTGGATCTTTAGAGGTTGATTTTGTGTGATTATGAGTGAAGTTTTTAAATAAATTCATCACTACTTGTAACTTAAAAGGATCCAAATGGACCAAGTATTAATATGCATATCTAATTCAAGTTATTATTTATCAAAGAAATCCTCAAATGATCATATTTTGATTCTCCTTTATTTCGTACTCAATTAATTATAGGAAGTAGGAAGTCAATCACAATATGATGCATGACTTTTAGATGAGGAGTAGCGTAAAAACGACATAAACATCATTATTATTCTTTTTCGGGTTGAATCTACTTTCATCAATTTTTATAAAATAAATAACTTTTTGATGCTATATTATTTTTTAAAATTATTATCTTTAATTTAAGTATTGTATTATTATATATGTTTTCTTTAAGTTGGTACATACGTAATAACGTACCAGTTCATATAATTATGGATTATATGATTTTTTTAATTGCGTATCATGTATCAAGTCATATAGTTAGGTTATATTATCAGTTATAACCACGCATTGATTATTATAATCATGTCTCATGTGTTTTATAATTATGTATTGCGAACAAATAATTAAGGTTATGTTATAACGTACCAAGTTATAAAATCAAGTATAACCATGTATAATCATGCTATTAAGTTATATAAATATATAATGTATCATGTAATCACGTATAAAGAATTGAGTTAAAAAAATCATGTATAATAACATACTCCAAGTTAGTTACTCACTTAACATGTATAATTATGTATAATCACGTATAATCATGTAGTGTATACAAAATCACATTGCATTATAAGTGTTCTGAAAGTTAAGGCATACTATGTAATCCCTGATATGTAAAAACCACGCAGGGCTAGGCCGGCCCTGAAAAGGACCTCTAAAAAGGACCACGTAGGGTTGCACCGGCCTCACCCCTCCAGATTCAGTACCGGTAATCATTTTTTATGATTATCGATCGATACAAAACATTTGCCGACATCCTTTTGCCCATATCACGACTTTTTTTTTTGTGGTTATGCATGACAACAAATTTTTATGGTTAAACCATTGTAAACAACCTTTTGCTATAGCTTCGTATATGTAAATATTTATGAAAAGATGAATATACCGTTGCAATGTGGTTGATTTTATCTGCATTTCAATATAAGCTTTATTTAAAACGACAAGTTTTATGTAATTATGCCTAATGCTACTTTTAGCATCATTTTTTGTTTTCTGCGGTACATAATTCTCGCTGTTGTAACGCGCAACTAAACCTTCTAGTTAACCAAGCATTATTTATCAAATATGATTTCTCTCACATGGTCCAATAATCGACCCAGCCCGGTGATAACCCAGACCGAATCGATAACCAAATTTGGAGATAAAACAGAACCAAGGACCGACCCTAAATACTAATTTGGGTATCGGTTAAAACACTTGTAGATAAATTGGTTTCCCTTCAAAGATCGAACCTGAAATTGGAAACACCAAATTGATTCATTTTCATTCCAGATTACGCAGGAGTCAGATTCTAGATTTGAAGGCATGTGAAACACCTCTTTATTGATTCGTTTTCATTTAAAATTCGGTTTCCATTAACCTGCAACTATTGTATTTTTAATACTCAACTTGGTAATATATCATTGATATGAAATTGCAACTATTTTCATACTTGAAGGGTTGATCTAACATGACATGTCGTGCAACATCGGGAGGACCAAAACATGGTTGTTCTGGTTAAAGAAAACATATACACAAAAATTGAATGGAGTTGAATGAAGTACATGTTGTGGTGAACAACGAAGCTGAAACAAAGCAGCCTTGGTTAAATCCGAATACAGTTGAAGAAAACCCTAAATATTTCATGTGATATGGATATTTTGTTGCGCATTCTTCTTATTTTGTTACAACTATATGATCTTTTTTTAGTTGGACAAAATAAATAAAAAAAAGCTAATTAAAAAATTGAATAAAAATAAGTCTAATTTAGATGAGAAATAAGAATGTAAACATAAAAATTGATTCCACTGCCTATTGGTCTGACTGATAGTAAAATTAACATAAAAATGTAACTTGAAAACTAACTTAATTAGTATAATTAAAGAGTTGAAATAACAACACACCTTTATACATTGGTGCTCATGGTGACACATGAGATGTTGGGTTGAAATACATGATTAAACATGCAAAATTGCGTTGAAATAATTGTTTCGAGTCAACATTCATAACCATGTAGGGTCTAAGACCTTTTTAGGTCGTATTTTTTTAAATAAATTTACATATTTCTAAACTATATAAAAACATCTGTGTTGTTAGATAAATTGTACTTTTCCAAGTCACATGGGTTTAATAAGTTTTATTAGGGAACATTAGACTGTAAAATAAAAGGTTTAGTGGATTAAAACTTTATACCTTTATCAGTTTTATGTTTTAAGTTCTATTTTGTTAATGTTTGGTTTAATTAATTGACATGTTATATTCAGTAAAATATAGATATAAATAAATCAAGTTTAAACTTGTTAGAACAGAAAAATGTGACGTGTATGTTAGTTTTTTTATAACAAATGTTATTAAAACTCTACATTCTACAATGATACAATAATCAACGTTTATAACATTAATTGTAATAAAACCCTAAATAAAAGGGCAAAATATATTATTTAGTTGTACATGTAAAAGGACAGCTGAATATGGTACGTGCATGATTAGTTAAACACCACTAAATGGTTGGATACTTGGTACATGTTTCTTGTTTCTTTGGGCCAATCCCTTTTCGGTTTTAGTTATATGATATACATTTATAAAAACCTTTTATTTAAAAATTTAAAACGGGTTGATATAAGAAAAATGAATTCACAAAGGAACCAATTTACGGTGACTTGCCATAATTTCTCGTAGTGTATTCCTAAATTTTCATAAACTTTAGACATGTCGAAAACCTAAAAAAATGCAGTTGAATTCAAAATAAATTATTTTTTGGTATTGTGAAGTATATAAAGTATGATATTGTGACTGCACAACATCGATACAGGTATTTATTGTATTGCATTCTTTCTCGATATGAACCTCTGTGAATGAAACACAAAAGGCTAAGCCAGTAGGCCGCCCTAGTTGTGTGCCCTCATCTAAGTTAACTTTCTTATTAGGGCTGACAATTTCTGACACAAACCTATTAATACAACACGAAACGACACAACGTTAAGAGGTTTCATATCTGAACTTAATAGGTTGTGTGTCTTAAACAAGTTGATCATTTTAAATTCATGTCTAAACAAGTTAAACATATGTTAACTTGTTAATAATTTGTGTGTAGCTATAACAACTGTTTTTTAAATATTATGACATTATGGTCATGAAAAAACAAATTTTCCTATTTATCTTGGTAATAGGTTGATGATTACATGGTGACAAAGACCACTCACCGATCGACCCGACCCATCTCACGAAAATACCTACGTCAACCATGTTATATATCTTAAATTTCTTCGAATTGTCAAATAGCTAGTTAGATAAACTCGTAGTCTATTTTCAAGTTTTTATAATAACTAACTATGACAAATAACCATAAATTTGTAAAGGAAAGACCTCCAAATATCAACTAAATGATTCTTTTGAAGACTTGTGATATATTAGATCTCTTATGGGATTCAACTTTCTCACGATGCCTATGAGTCATAGTATTTTAATGATATTGAATGACCAACACTTTCAAAACTATGTTTTAAATGATTCTAATATTGAAGTCGGTATAAGATGAGGGGATGCTAGAATCCTCACACTACGCCCAACTATAAGAACCATCATGATTCCATAAGCAAATGTAACGTTTGAGGTGAAATATATATATATATATATATACACACACCCACGCTTATGGGATACAAATTTGGTTAAAAAAAAACCAATACATTCTTGTTTATTTTATATGAAATAACATAAAAAATATAAAATACACTATATGATGCTAATTAAACTCTAACTTGAGTTGGATTAGATTAATGTGTATATGTCAGAACAACAACATAATTGTCTTGAGACGGTATGTACACACTAACACAATACGAGGACTATGGGGTGCTAGCCAAGACTTTTTAAATAACGCATAAATCTTTCTAATGTTTATATGTGACCTAGGGTTCATAAAGAACTTGTAGCGTGCCAATATTGACCGGAAAGGACCACATTTAACATGTGAACACGACTCTAAAATCCTTAGAGGATAACAGGTTGAAGAACTTGTATAAAATCTACCATAATTCTAAATGTTACATGTGTTTCATCAACCCTATTTGATGAGTGTCACCATCTGTTTTCATACAATGGTTGAAGTGACATTGATTTGACAAGTCATAACACATAATCCAACATGAATAAAGTGACTATATATCATTCTATACCATTGTTGAATTTTCGGTAGTCATTGACCTGTGCTATGTGGCACTCTTGTTATCAACAATAAAGGAGTAGACTCATCAATGGATGAGTATGGCGTACAAACGAAAGGGGTAGGATAGTATTGATTTGCCTCCTAGTTAGGACAATGTGTCACTGGATTGGTGCAAGGGAGGAAAGAGAATGAAGACGGTTTAGAGCAAGTCATGACATATCAGGTGATGAAGTGCGTGTGCAAAAGAACCTAGTGACGAAGACCTAGATTCGGAAGTTATCGCACAAACAAATGTGTGACTATAAATATTGTAAGAGGATTGCATGGGAAATGGAGACGAGTTAAGGGGAAAGATTTATTCATCGAAATGAATGTATCGAGCAATGTGTATGCAACCGGTTATGAGGTTAAGATATAACTCTCAGTGATGAGGAAGACTGTAACCTAGGAAGACACATGGTGTGGAACAAACTTCGTTTTATTGGATTATAAGATCGCAAAGTAATGAAAAACGGCACACCTAAATGCTTTTAGAACTTTTAATTACGATGACAATGAAAGTCACCCACATCAAGATATAGAGTGGGAAACACTCAAAACACATATACTTTGTAAGATGATAATTGTGTCCAAATGCATAATATACGGAAAAGGTATATCATGGTGAAAAAAAGGTTCAAAGCCGATCCAACGACATGAAGATTGGGTGTGTGGGTAAGACACAATGAATAGTGCCAAAAACAATCATAATAGTGAGTGGTCAAACATTCGTTTAAGCATACACGTAAACTTAAATAAATGACAAAAACATAAAACTTACGATAAAAATTATACGTTCACATAAAATTAGAAATGAAAATCAACAAACTCTTCAAAATACGAGGAACATAAGTAAAAAGTGGAAGATGGTCATCGAACCTTGTAAAGTACAAACTTAATATAGATCGACTCTAGAAATTAAAACGGAAATGGTCATTCTAGCTTGTAAGTACAAAGAAGGACGTTGCATATTCTAAAGAACTAGTTAAATTTTCCCACGAAGTTCGATGAAATTGGAATTTAAAAAAAAACATCAAATTGAATTTAAAAGTTACGCAAGCAAAAAGATGACGTTGCAAGCTACAAAATTATGTTGTTGTGACAATGAGAGTTGAGGAACACCAAATTGACCTAAAAAAAATACAAAAAAAAATGTTAAAATACACATGTGGCAACCGAATATTCATAATTTAATATATTTTAAAAGTTTTAAAACAAAAACATAGTATGTTTGACCTAACTCAGTTTTAAATGAAATTTATATCAAGATGTAGATAAATATTCAGAATAAGCACATTGCAAGCGTAGCATATTTAGAATTTATGAAAACCTGTATTCTAAATATTCAGAATTTATGAAAACATAATATTCTAAAAGTTATGAGAGAAAAGATAAAAAATATATATATAAACTAGAAGGAGCATCAGCCGCGTTGCGGTCGGGGTTCAACTTTATATCAAACATTTGAATAACACAGTTTTAGAAAGTAAATACGTCAACTACTTGATAGAAATTCAGGTTGATCAACAAAAAAACCTAATAGAATGCACGGATCAATACCCAGCACAACTCAACCGACTCGTTCTACAAACTGACATTTTTTCAATCCAAAATAATTTTCATACGACCAACCAATTCTTGATAAAAGTGAAGGTTGTAATTGAAAAAAGAAGCTTAGCCAATCGCCAAACCAACTAATTCTTGATAAAAGTGAAGGCCAATCGCCGGAGACGCGACGACTTTGTTTAGTTCTCTCTTTCGCCTCTTTCTCTATCTATTGTGTCTCGCTCTAACCTGAAACAAAATGACTTGCAATCTCTCTCTTGTTGTGTGATAAGAAGATCACACGATGATGAATGGGTGGAAATTAATCGACCCGTCATCATCATCATACTCAGTAAATCCCAGCAATAGCAAAGCTAAGGTCGGGTCTGAGAAGGATAAGATGTAGATAGTCTTACCTCTATACCGTAGAAATAAAGAGTTTGCTTCCAGTTGACCCCGGCTTGATAGTAGTTTTACATTGGACATAAGGCACATTATATTCAGCAATTGGGACAAAAACCAATTAGTGCATGTACCCCCTTGTCTTTCGGCTATCAACGCCACCACATGATCCATGATTAACCGTCCCTCGCTTTTTAACATTATTCACGAATTAGTAAAATAACGAAAAGTAATCGACCCATGGTTTCTTCAAAACAACCATACATATTTCAATACAAATGGTACAAACAACAATGCAAGCATACATTACTACTTGTAAATAATACTTTTGTATAACCATTGCATGCACAAAACACCAACATAATATGGTGTACAATCTTTAATGCCACAAAATATTGCAAATTATATAATTATATAATATGAATTAATAAAAAATCCGACCTGGAGTCACTGTTCATGTAAGATGGTTTAAATAGTATAATAATAATAATAAAAAAAAATTAAAAAATATATACAAGTAAAAATACAATATTTGGCACGGTGTGATTTTAGAATAAACTTTATAGCGAAATGTAAGATAAAATCAAATAAGCATCTTTGCAATGATATATTAAACACCATAATTTAAAAGTGATAAGAATAAAATTGAAAAATGTTTAAACTGATTTTTAATAGTAAAGTATAATATTAATAATGTTTTAAAGTTAAATAATTGCTTATAAGATGGGCTGACAGATTTGAAAATCTCGTCGTTTGATTGTTTATGTTTCAGTCAAGATGTAAACATTGAATACAGGACAACGAATGTGAAACATTGAAATTATTGAACATCGATAAAAGCATCAATTCTTCTTCTTCTTCTTTTTTTTTTTTTTTCTAATTATAAACTCAAACAAGAAATAACGAGGGGTTGTTTAGTAACTTATGAATAGGTAAATGTTGAACTGATAAGAGATCTGAATCATTAAGAATCAGTATAACACTTAACTGTTCAGAGACAAATGTTTGACAAATTCAGATAAGTTGTCTTAACTATTCGGACTCGGTATAATACTTAATCATTCAAAGCAAATATCTAAACCATTCAAACATCTGCTTGTGAAATAAAAATCATTAAGTAATAAACTAGTAAAAGGTCTGAAACATTAATAGCTGAAACAAAGAGTCCCTAAGATTATTTTCAAGAAAAAATATACAGTTACTAAACGAACTTTAGTGTAAATTGTTGTAGTATATATAACTAGCCCTAAAGAAACCTAAAACTTGTCTAAAATCCCTAAAAGTTGTATTTTTATACTAAACAACTCACCTAAAAAACCCTCGCTTTTTAAGCGTCTTGCATTGAGGCCCAAGGCTCACCCTTTATGTCTTGAGTGCGTCTTACGCCTTTGACAACTATGGTATATATATACACATTTTATAGGTAAATTTTTTAAGTAGTTAGGTTTTAACTCTTACTCAACTCATTTTTTTTAAGTATACAAGATTAATTGTTGGAATTCATATGGTTTGGTTGAAAACTGGCCGGAATATAGTTGTTTTGGCCGGAATATACAAGTTTTTTTTTTGCCGGAATCGTCGATTTTTGGCTGGCCGGTTAGGTCCGACTAGCCCTACTAGCGATTAATGAACTGATTAACGAAAAAGATACTCAGTTACTGACCGACTAGCGATTAATAACCGACTACCCACCGCTTAATCGCGATTTTTACAACACACTGGTTTATACCCTTTTATATTCTCAATAGTAATATCAAGACGCATAGTTCTTTTCTTTTATCCCCACTGGTTTATACCCTTTTATATTCTCAATAGTAATATCAAGACGCATATTTCTTTTCTTTTATCCCCAACTAGGGTGGTAGTTATCCGTGCGTTGGTTAAAATTCAGAACGTATAGCACACCATAACAACCGATAAATAAATTTGTAAAATTATATAAAATTATATATTAATTGGTTGTGCTATTTGCGCCGTAACTCGGCTCTGAACATCAAAATAATAACAAAAGGTAAAACGCTATAGTAAATAACAAAGGTAAACGAAAAAAGGAAAACGATAGAAAATTGCGTAAAACTTGATTAAGAACTAAAGGTTAAAACTATAAAAAAAGTATTTAGAAAGTTAAGGGGTTATAATAGTCAATGTCAAGAACTAAAGGTTAAAGCTATAAAAAAGTATTTAGAAAGTTAAAGGGTCGTAATAGTCAATATTAAGAAAACTTGATTAAAAAGTATTTAGAAAGTTAAGGGTTTATAATAGTCAATGTCAAGAACTAAAGGTTAAAACTATAAAAAAGTATTTAAAAAGTTAAAGGGTTGTAATAGTCGATATTAAGAAAACTTGATTAAAAAGTATTTAGAAAGTGAAGAGATAAAAATAGTCAATGTTAAAAACAAAAGATTAAAACTATTAAAAAGTATTTAGGAAGTTAAAGGGTTTTAATAGTCAATATTAATAATTAAAGGTTAAACCTAAAATATAAAAGCAAAAAAAAAAATTAAGAAAACTTGATTAAAAAGTATTTAGAAAGTTAAGGGTTTATAATAGTCAATGTCAAGAACTAAAGGTTAAAACTATAAAAAAGTATTTAAAAAGTTAAAGGGTTGTAATAGTCGATATTAAGAGAACTTGATTAAAAAATATTTAGAAAGTGAAGAGATAAAAATAGTCAATGTTAAAAACAAAAGATTAAAACTATTAAAAAGTATTTAGGAAGTTAAAGGGTTTTAATAGTCAATATTAATAATTAAAGGTTAAACCTAAAATATAAAAGAAAAAAAAAAGGCAACTGTAGAAGTTCCTTTCTTTTATAATATATATAATATTAATAATTAAAGGTTAAACCTAAAATATAAAAGAAAAAAAAAAAAAGGCAACTGTAGAAGTTCCTTTCTTTTATAATATATATAATTATATAAAGATAAAAGGCTTTTCAACATCAAAGTTTTGGGCTTACTAATATAGGCCTTATTCAACCCAGGTGGGTTCAACTGTTCTGACTTAGGTCGAATAGGTTTGGGCTTGCCTATCTAAAATTGTAAATGGCACCAAACTAGGATAGTACTACAAAAATATTTTATTACTCTCCGATCCATCTTTTTTAACAAAAATTATTTCATTTACATATCATTATTTATAACCAAATTGTTTATTATATTAAACCAAGTTATTTATGAAAATTTAATTAGATTATTGTAACAAACAAATGCTTTGTTTGTAAAATAGTTTATGTAAATTATATTATTGTATATAATAGTGTTAACAGTTGTATATATATTTTTTCTTAAAAATAATTAAAATGATCATATCTTGATTATTCTAGCCAACTACTAAAATATAGGTTATGAATACACACCTTATTTGATTATTTTAGCCATCTACTGCAATTAAAATGATTTAAAATAGAAAATAAATGTGATGTATAGGTTATGAATACACACCTTATAGATAACTATTTCCATGTGTAGTTAGAAGTACGAATATGATTTAATAAGTGGACGATTTAAACGACCAAGAGGTGGATGTTGCGAATAGTATCATATCAGTCACTTTTATGAGGTTTGTGATGTCGAGGTAAAACTTATTTAGAAGAATGAGTCTCTATGGTTTTCGGGGAGATAGTTTGGCGAATCCCATATCCTAGAGTTACATGGCGGGGGAAAAGTTGTTCGAGGGATTATAACAATCTATACAAATCTTACACTAGACGGTGTTTGGGGAGATAGTTTGACGAATCCCATATCCTGGAATGACATGGCGCCGGGGGGGGGGGGGTTGGGATAATAAAGTGAAGACGGAGAGTGAGAAGAGTTGATACTTGATAGTGATGTTAATTAATGCTTGCATGTGTTTGGTGAAATTGGGTTTTCAGTATGTAGAAAACAAGAAAAAACGTGGACGTGTTTACGATAGCGAGTGAAGAGATCAAAATAGGTGAAAGCAGATTAACGTACACACCTTTTTAAAAGACAACAAACCACTAAAAATAGTATTGCTTGTCATATTAATATGTATTGTTGACTATCTTTTAACTGTAAAAATGTTTTAGTTTACTTATCACGATACCTATTGTGATGCAACAAATTTATTGATAGTCGATCTTTATTGCCAAAAATGATTTTAATTTCTTGAAATTCTTTATCATTGTTTCAACGTATTTATTCTTATATTAAACATATATATCGTCTGCGTGGAAAGGAAAAAGCGAGTGTGAGTAAGTGTTACTTGAGCCACACTCAAGTTAACAATTAGGCTTGATGAAGTATTATTCGTTGGGGTAAAGTGTACTATAAAGTCCTACTTTTAATGTGGTTGAAATAAGGTTGTCAGGAAAATTTAAAGGTAGAAATCCAAAAATCAAACATTGTAGTAGGATCACAAAAATTTTCAATGAAGCGATCATGTATACATGATTAATTTATATTTTTTTTATTGTAGTAAGGCTACACGGTATGGTTTAGTGTCACCTCGCCACGTCCCCATCTATAACGTCTCGGGGAACCATCACCCACCTCCCGCATGTTAAAGGGGGGCGTCATTGAGAGGGGTTCAGCCCACTAACAAGCGCTAATGCAACTGCAGGTGGGACCCATTGTTTTCAATCAATTTTTTTATCTTTATTTTTATTTTTTGTATTTTTTAATAGGGGCTTTAAAAAGGCTTTAAACCATATTGTGCAAGTTAACGATAAAGTCTTCGCTTACGTGGTGTATACATAGCTCTGACGTGGCACTATAAAGCCCCTAGGGCTTTAAACCACACCCCATAACCTGATGGTAAGTGATACTTAACCCGAACATCCAACACTGATATGATACGAGTTACCATTTCAAAATTGAATATATGTAAAAAGTAATTAAAAGTGCATTGTAAACATTTTAAATGTAATTTTTTTGTATTTTTGCTTTACTTTTGGTTTTCGGGTTATATATAGTTATTGTACCTTTCAGGGTTTTTTCTTTTTTTTTTTTTGTTTACTTTTGGTTTTCGGGTTATATACAGTTATTGTACCTTTTGAGGTTTTTTTTTTCTGTTTGTTATGAATTGATGACGTTGACATATCTGCTATATTTGAATTTGTTAAAATATTTGAAACTTAAACTTATTAATATTGTGCAAATGCTAGAATTGTCTTCTAAGTTTTAAATTATTTCAAATCGCTTTCTTTTATGATTTTAAACTTAGATTTCTAAAAGAGAGTCTCACATAAAACTTTTAACCGTCATAAAACCTAGACCCATCCTGTGACATCTTTATTGTTTTGTACCTCACATAAAATTAGATACAATAACGATAACATTAAAAATTTATATATTATCAATTTGCAACATAGCTAAGCTATGTTGTCTTGTACCTCATGCTTTATTGTTTTCTTATGGATGGTATGTTTGTATATTGGCTTTGCAAGCGGTTTTAATTTTGGGTATTTAAAGCTTCATTTGGTTAGGTTTTGGCTTCATTTTGACGCTTTCAGTTTGTCTGTCTATACCACCGATCATAGACCATCGCCTGGACTTCTATCCACCGTATACGGCGGTAGGAATTGCTCCGATCAGTTGCCTCTTCGTTTTTTTGAGGTAGATTCTTGTTGTTGTTGTGTCGTTTTCAATTTTTTGGGGTTTTATCGTCCTTAAAGACGACGACTTATGTGCCAGTGGTTCTGTTTTGAATTTTATGTTGGGGTTTTGTATTGCTATGAAGGATTTGTTGGTGCGTGTCCTTTTTTTGTTAATCGGGATGTCATTATCGAACATCTGATGTTGATTATTGAGGATTTTCGGTTTACATTTCTTTTTGGATGCTTAGATGAGACCTTTTGAGGATTTTTGTTTGCGATTTTGTTTGGTTTCACTTTTACAGTTTGTTTGGTTGTTGGTTTTAAAGGTCTTTAAAGATGTAATGATAATGTTCATCGGAGATCTTTTGTGGTTTTACATCTTTTGTTAGTCTTTGTGATGTTAGTTTGTTGGGTCGATGAAGTTGACTTATGGCATTTTGATTATGGCCATTTGGGTCTGTAATGTTATTTGCATACTGTATCCTTGATTAAAGAAGCGAAAGGCGCACAAAAGCGATAGGGTCAAAAACGAGGCGCCAAGCGTAGAGCGCAAAAGCGCTTCGCTTTTTGTGCTCTAGGCACAAGTTATTATATATTTTTTTATTATTTCTCGTGTGTTTCTAGCATAATTTACTTAACATTTAGCTATAAATAAGCTTTATTTATGATATAATATATATAAAACCTATATGTACAATCTAAAAACCATATGTACAACATCTTGGTGCACTACCATGTAAACTTTAGGATTACTTTTGAAAAAAGCTATAATTTTGAGGGTGAAAATCATAATTTAGTTAAAAGAAAAGGTGACAAAAAAATAAAAAAGACATGTCTTTTAACCCTAACAATCACTTAACAATCGTCACATTTCACTGCTTATCTCTTCTTCTTTGATCTCTCCATTCAACATAAATATGATTCGCTAAAACTTATTTTCATCTACAGATCATCAGGTAAGCTTCCATTGTCCATGATTCTTTTCTAGTTATCTTCTTACATCGCATCAAGCTCCTATTTCTTTTCCTATATTGTGTTTTTTCTTTAAAAAAACCCTAATATGTGCTTGTTTTCATTAAAGCGAGTGCTTTCTAGGTTCATCACCTAGCAAGAAAAGCGCTAAAGCCCTCACTTCCTGGAAAATTCATGTCGTGTGTCACATAAAGCGCAAGAGCCTGCGCCTGAGGTCGCCTCAGGCACACTTTTTAAAACCAAGACTGCATATTGGTCCTATTTTGTTGTTGTTGGCTGATGTACAACTTGGTTAGCCTAACTGGTTCAATACAGCCTTCTATATTACCGCACTACTGAATTATTAACCGTTTAGTTTGATGAAACTAGCCTATTGGTCCTCCGAGAGCCATGCCTGTGATGCTGGCAAGGATTTTGCATGGTATTATAATGTTGCCACAATCCTACACCTCTAATCTTCGTTGTTTGAATGTTTTGTTGAGGGTTATGGTTGTTTGTCCATGCAACTTTAAACTGTTATGTTGTGCATGTGGTAGTAGTCTTGATTCTCAACAGTTTCGATTCCTAACAGTTTGGCTTCTTGGAACATTTTCATGTTTCTAGCTTTGTTTATGTATTTATATATTATCAGTTTGCAACATAGCTAGGCTTTGTTGCCTTGTAACTCATGCTTTATTGTTTTTATGCATAGTGTGTTTGTATCTTTGACTTTGCAAGTTGTTTTAAATTGTAGGTATTTAAAACTTTGTTTGGTTGGGTTCGGCTTCATTTTGAAGTCTTATTTCTGTAGAATGTATTATTATAATAGCTGTTGATTGTTGCAAATGTATATTATATAAATATGTGTATTTAATGACATGGTGATTGTTGCTTGAAGTGTTGATTGACTATGATGTTAAAAGTATGGTCTTGTAAAACTGTGATGGCATTACAAAAGCAATCGGTTAAGACCAATTTATTAAAGAAATATTTTTAATAGAGAGACCAATTTTCTAAGCCTATTAAAGAAATACTTTTAACACCTCAAATGTGTCTTGATTATAGTCAATTGTTTTTTTTTTACCTTGCTTTTGTTTATCGGGTATGACTAGATTAAATGAAATACGAACGCTGACACATTACATATTTACATCAAAAAGGCATTACCCTTAAATGATGTATAAGAGCAGTGGTGAGCATCTTTAAAGAACCGACCCGACCCGACCCGATACCCGATTTAACAGAAATTTTGTACCCGATTCTTGTACCTAATTAAGATATCGGGTCTCGGTTCAATGTATTCTCGGTGTTCTCGGTTCCCCTACAAAAACCATACCCAACATATCTTGTTCACAATTTGCTCCAACATCAATAGGGCTGTCCATTTCAATGTGTTACATGTGGAGTTAACCTTCAGTTTCAGTAATATGAATGCAGATTTATGCAATTTCAATCTATAATCAATATATCACACTTCAAATTGGGTGGATTACTAGTAACAATGAAGTTATGTTTATTGTCTAGCAAATAATTTATTAATTTGGTATTGTTAATCACTTAATTGTTTGATTGTTATGAAATTGTTGCGTAATTTTTGGTTGCTTTCAAATTGATGGGTTGAATGGTTGATTATGCTTATTGAATTAGGCTAGTTTCTAAGGTTGCATTTTTTTGCCCACCAGGTGTTCGATAAAATGTCGAAGTGAAATACCTCGGGTTTCTTGACGTTGAAGAAGCATCAAAAGTGATGAAATATTGAAAGATGCAACAACTAATTGAAGCTTGATTGAAGAATCATTTATATTGTATGTTGTTCGAACTGTGCATTGAATATGATATACGTTCAACATAAAAAGCCGCTTAGGTTAAGTCATGCTGCTGGGCTTCGGCCCGGTTTAATTCTTGTACAAATGTAATTCGGTCCAATAGGTACATCTCGGTTCTTACTTGTTCCCGACCCGGAACCGACCCGAGACCCGAAAAACTACTATTATCAGAACTGAACAAAGACCTACATAACTATACTAGGGTCGGTTATCGGGTATTTTCAGGTAGGACCTAATTTTGCTCACCCCTATATAAGAGCTTTTAAACTACAATGGAAGTTCACTTAATCTAGTTTATCCTTTGTTCTTTTTAACTACAGGCTAATTTATTTTTAAATTAATAGGCTAAAAAATGTCAAACTCCAATGACGAGATATGTGTTCTTGAGCGTCTTGCATCTCTTCTCAAAGATACTATTAAGTCCGATCGTTTGGTTATGGAAAAGTTAGTTGCACCAACCGAGTGTGTTCGGAAGATACACGAAGGACTTATTGAACTTCAAGTTGTTGTTGACGCGCTTTTTGTGCAATATGTATAGCCTAAAAATGTTAATAAGAATTAATATGTTTCTTGTTATAATAGTTTTTTATATTGATTGTTAATCTTGTAATAAAATATTTAGTAACATTTAATGTTATAATGTATATATAGTGTATGTGGTTGTAGTAAAATACAAATTGACGCGTACCTAAATCTAGTTTAATTTAATAACTAATTAAATTAATTATATAACTAATTAAATTAATTATTAAAATACCAAAATCCATCACCCTATTGTCAAAGACTCAAATGTCAATGTTGAATTGTGAAAGGTGTTAGTGTTGGTGGAAAATAATAATGATACGACGATGACAATGGTGGCGTATAATACAACCCACCGAATCCTTCCTCCCACTTTCCTCTTTACTCTTTACACTTTCTTATCATTTACATTTAGAAATTTGTTACAACTTATTCATCTTTATTTAAAACTTAAAAGAAAACATTTAAACTTCTTACTACAAGTCTTTTTTATGTCATTAGACTCATTATTAAGTAAACCCTTTAAAAAAAATACTAAAACATAACATAATATATTACATAAAATTACCCACAAACTAAAATAAAATCATAAAGACAATTAAATAACATTTAATTAGTTTTATTATTTTCAACATTTTCGACCCCTATAAACCCCCAACCCCCCACACCTATCCACCCCTTGCTTCATTTCCAAATCCTCATCCCACCATGACACATTTTTCCCACACATCTCTACTCTTTACTATTTTTATCATCATGGTTGGAATCCCCAAGCTCCGAACCGTTACCGCCCGAACAACATCGTATTCCCGAGACCAAGTCTCATGCAGTATGTGCGACGAATGCGAGAACCCATGCCAACCACCACCATACCCACCACCACCTTCACCACCGCCCGCCGACACGAACTGCCCGCCACCACCGTCTCCACCATCTCCCGCCAGCAACCCCCCTCCTGCCACCCCATCGGTCCCAAATTTTCCATATTACTCCCCTCCACCACCGCCCTCTGGCGGTGGTGGCTACAACTACCCTACCCCACCACCACCCAATCCTATTCTACCCTACTTCCCATTCTACTACTACAATCCACCACCACCGGGTCAGATTTCGGGTTCGGGTCTGGGTCGGATAAACATCAACCGGGTTCAAAATCAGATCATTCTGCCGGTTTTGTTTATAACAATATTCTTATTTGTTTAAGAATTGAAGTGGGTATATCATATATGAATATATGGGAATGGTATTCCTATTGGGTCACTAATATTATATTATATTAGTTTTTTTTTTTATTTTCTGAATTTTGATGATTCGACAGCAAACAATTGCAGAAGAATGTTTTACCTGCGATCAAGTGAAGAGTTTGACAAGATGTTTTTCTGTGATTTTCTTTGATTAATTGTAGTTTTAATATCTCAAAAAATAATGAGAATGGTTTTTTGGTTTTGTCTACACCTAACTTTTTGTTCATCAATTATTGGTAGCTAATTTTGGTTCACATTATATGCATTTATCAACATTATAATCTCATTGCTTCTTTTAGATGTTACGTCTTTATTGCATAACTAATTTTGAGTAAATTACAAAAATTATTTAATAACATTGTGTATATGATGCTTGACAAAAAATCGGAATTAGGAAGTAGCTGGTTAGTGGGTTAGTGATTACGTTACATAATTGTCTTGTCTTGTATTGTATATCACAGTTAATGCAAAGTACCTTTTCATTACTTTTTGTTACACGTTACGCGTTTATTATACAACCAATTTTAGATAGTTTTATCATGAAAACTTTTAGTAGAATTTTATATATCATGCTCGACATATGATCAGAAGTAGGAAAATGGTGGAATAGACGAATACGTTTTTTTACAACAAATTGTCCTTTTTAACGGCAGTTTGGATCAGTGACGGATCATTGGAGTAAACATCGTGATACCAGCGGAACTACCCGATCAAATCCATCTCCACTAAACTACAATGTCTATACACCAATTCAGGAGGAAACCTAATAAAACTGGGAAAAACACCCTTATGGGAATCGGACCCATGACCTAACGGTTGTTAAGTCTTATCCCCCATTAAGATGCCACTAGGCTATAATGCCATAAGCAAAATATATATCAGCTAAAATTCACACACGTCTGGTCTCAAACCCACGCCAGTCTACTAACAGGATCCGCATCTAACCACTGCAACAAATTAATATATTGTGAATTCTACACCATTGTATATTGCGGGACACACTTTTGACCTCCTGAGTAAGGACATTGTTTTACACACCTGGATTTCGTCATGACAATAAAAAGAAGTTAATATGATTATGACAGTATATATTTATTTTTATATTAATATTTGAAAAAGAAACTCTAACATATCTTAAAGAATAATATAAATATTATCTAATTAGTACGGTGTACATATTTTAAGTAAGATATATAGTAGTGATTGTGTCTATTTAGCGGAAGTAAATCAATATAAAAATAAACTTCAATCATTCATGGAAATGTATATGGCAAGCTGGCAAAAGCATAAAGTGGCAATCAACAATATTTGGGCTTCAAATATTATTCGCTTTTGGGTTAACTTTGCAACAAATGGGCCAGGAAAAAAGGAAAAGAAGGTTTTCTTTTTAATTGTTTAGCACAGAAGCAACTCAACTTTCAAAAGTGTATCCTCAATCTCATATATTTTAACTAAGGGTTATTATTCGATAGTAAATGATAACCAATTGCTATATTGAATATGAATTATAGCTTTTACTTTTTTTATGTGGGCATTTCGTGGAATTTTGAATCTAGATTTTAAATGATAGCATGTTTGATTGGAATATCAATGAAATTGGAATTGAAATGAATTTGTACAAATTCCAACAAGTAATACAATATATTATTTTCTTTAAAATTGTAAAGTAATTAAACCAAACGAATTGGAATATTCCACTCCTCATTGCTACCGTCGTCACCACTCTACTATAATCGCACCCGTTGACAACGCCTCACCACTATAACCTTATTCTTGTTCATTGTGCCACTACCGATTGCCATTGCCACCACCTACTACCACCACCGTCATTGTTTTACAACATTCAATAAAAATCAAGTTTCTTTGTAATATTATTTTTATTTTACAAGTTTTAGTTATGAATCTAGTACTTCCAAATTCAAATTCTTTCATATTTTAGTCCTTAAAAAATTATGTGTATTATACACCCCAAAGTCTTATTATAACTTTTTTAAAACTTAAAAAGGGAGAAGGGTACAAGAATAATTCAAACAATTAGTTTAATATGAAGTAAATTGCACAAAACATCCTTTATGTTTCCTCAAACTTGTAGGTTCCAACCTTAATGTTTAAAAGTTGCTAAAAAAACCTTTAAGTTTATTTTTGTTGCGGGTTCAATCCTTTACAGCTAACCACGTTATTTTCTTCAGTTAAGTTCCCTCACATGCATAACATGTGAGGGTATATTCGTCATTTTGGTTGATCTTCCACCCACGTCAATTATAAGAAAAAAGAGTATTTAAGGTTTAACCTATTTTAGGAATGTTACATTTGGTGGTGCATTACTTGGTTCTGAAACTGCAGATTCTTATTGTTGGCTTTTAAGTTCTTTTGTTAATGCTTTTAGAAATGAGCCTAAAGTTGTTGTTACTGATCAAGATGCTGCAATGAAAAGAGCTATTATCGATGTTCTTCCAAGAACTAGGCATAGGCTATGTATGTGGCATATATGGGAGAAATTGAAGACAAAGGTATTACATTGCGTTTTATGAAGAATCCTTTTTAATTCAAATGCATATTATTGCGTTATAGTATATTATCTAATAATATACAAATTTTATAAATAAAGTATTAAACAAACTACATTCCAGACCCAGTTTTACATAATGCGTTTTATCTTTTTTTTATTAAATTATTTTATTGCTTTTTATTCAGGTTGGTCCTGTTTTGTCATCTAACATTGACTTCAATGCAAGAATGACTCATGTAGTTTGGAATGATAATATTATTCCAGAAGATTTTGAAAGCGAGTGGCATTCAATAATGTCTACTTTCGGATTAGAAAATCATGAATGGTTAAAGACTATGTATGATCTTCGATTTGATTGGATGCCCTCTTATTATCGTGGAGAGAATTTGGCTGGTCTTATGCGTATTACATCTAGATGTGAAAGTGAGAATTACTTTTTTGGACAGTTTTGTAATCCAAGGTGTACCCTTGTTGAATTTTTCACTTATTTTGAAACCACAATGGAATTTCAAAGGCATGAACATAGGAGAAATGATCATGATACCAGGTATATTCAGTCTAAGATTTGGAGTGACTTCATATTAGAGAAACAAGCTTCGGAAATATATACCAAAACAATTTTTAAAGATGTTCGGAAGGAAATTGATGGTGCCATTACAAAATGTATGTCAAAGATTCATGATACAGTTGGTGATGTTCAATTTTTTCAGATAAAGGATTTTAATCAGCCATGCACTTCGTTATTCAAGGTATAATATAAAATAATATTGCGTTTTATGTATTAAGTAAAATCATTTATTTATTAAAACTTTTAAAAGTAACTTAATTTAATCACTATGTTTATTGCGTTTTATCATTATTAAATCTCTGTTATTATATTTGAGACAATTTATTGCGTTTTATATTACATCTCTGTCATTTTATATATTTTTTATTATATTATTACAGGTTGAATATAGTATACAAGAAGATGGTATAAATGTATGTTGTACATGCAAACGGTTTGAACAATTTGGAGTACTGTGCCGCCATATCTTTTATGTTCTAAGGTTTGATAATATTAATGAGTTTCCAAGAAGATATGTTCTCAGAAGATGGATGAGAGAGGTTGTTTCAAACAGATCAATTGACTGTAATATTCGGTTTGATGAGTAGGAGTAGTGAAATTGATAGAGTTTTTAGAGAAATCATTGTAGCAAATGAATATGTTGTTAATAGGTTGGTTGGTGATTTAGATGAATTGTGTCGGTACAGAGAATATATCAAAAGTTATAAGGATAAAGCAGATGAGGTTATGGTTGTTGCGCCACCGCCTAGTCGTAAAGATAGGTTTGCTGATATTGGTGGTAATATTGAAAATTCCAATTCTACGATTCGTGTTCCGATCAAAACAAGGACAAAAGGATGTGGTGTACAGAAAAGGTTAAAGACTAATCATGAAATTGCAATTCAGAAATCCTCAAAAATCCAGAAGTCGTGTCGTGTATGTGGTGGTAAAGGACACAACAGTCGAACATGTAAGGAGACTAAAACAATGTAACTTTCCATCGTTTGTTTTTTTTCTTTTTTTAATAAATTTTGTATTGAAAATTTTAAATTCTAATAAAGCAGGTCTTGTTTTTATATTGCGTTTTATTATACCTTCAATTATTTTCAGCTTATTTTGTACTATTGCGTTTTAGGTATGAATCAATATTTTGAAATGTTTCCTTATGAAAAATGCTTAGTATTTATTGTGTTTTATTATACCTTCAATTATTTAAGCTTAACTATTGCGTTTTAGGTATGAATCAATACTTTAAATGATCCTTAGAAGAATGCATAGTATTTAATGCGTTTTGTAAAAAGCAAAAGATTATTTAAACATTATATTTTATAGATGAGATGATAAAAGTTACATGAAAGATGATGAACATAACAACCACCAACACCTGTTCACCATCCATACAAACCTCAAAATTACTGTTATCATCTATAGTACCATACTACCATCATTAGCATTCAACAAGGAAATAAAAACATCAAATAAAAACAACAACCACAGAAAGATAAATTACCAAACCACAGTTACTGGAAATCAACAATCAACATTATGGATCAAAGTTGGTCTCTTCTTCAGATGAAAATCCTAAGCTTCCATCTGGGATTTCTTCATCACTTTCAGATTGAGTCCATAGTTCCACCTGTGAAATCACTGCACTCTGAAGTCTCTCTGCAAATTTGCTTCCAGAGTTGTTGATGATTGGAATGTCAGATAATTGCTTTATTAAGATTAAATCATCACAGGAAGATATGTCTTTGGGGTCTAATAGATCAACTTTTCCATCATCCCAAGTTACTGAAACCTTGAAACTGTCATCAATGAACTCCCAAGATGTAACTTTTGGATCTTCAATCACCATTTCATTTGGATTTCCATACCTTTTGTTCAGAATTTTTAATAGTTGTTTTGTTTCTTCTCTGTAACATGCTGGTGGTATTCCTAGCTAATTCATTTTTCTCAATACATTTTCGTTGCAGTTTTCTAGTACTGATGCTATGGAATGATATCTTATTTTGTGGCCATCAAGATATTGTAGTATGAAATTTCCTCTTTGAAACCATCAAACTGATAATTCTTGATTAGCCATTTGTGTGTTTGTGTTGGGGTTTTTTGTATGTGAAGGTTGTGAATATAATTTAGGGTTTCTGGTTCTTATATAATGGGTAGTAAATGTGGTGGTTGTAGTAGTAGGTAGTAGTAGTAATGAGGTAGTTTACCTTATTGAATAAAACAAGTAGTAATGATATTTATTCCCTTTGTCAGGAATCTATAAGGCTTTTTTAATTTTCATCGATAACAATCATTTTTTTGTAACTACATTGTTGTTTTGTCTTTCTTATTGCGTTTTATTTTTAAATTACTTTTTTTATTTTTTTTTATTTTTTATAGGGATCAAAAAATAATCATTGTGTTTTATAATTATTTATTAATTTTGTATAATCATTGCGTTTTATTAGTTAGCACATGAATACATAACAGACATTCCATTGCGTTTTATAACAACAAAGTATAAGACAAGGTTGTATTATAAACAAAAGATTGCGTTTTAAATAACAAGCTATGTCATCAAATATTAATAACAAGATAATGTATTGCGTTATATTGTAACAAAGTATTAGAACATCAAGTTTATAAACCAACACTGGCAAGCCTGCTCTTAATCCTTTCTAAACTAGTGTCATAGTCTATTTTTTTAAGTTGTGGACTGAGGCTGCAATACTTCTTTGAATCTTCAATAATATAATCTCTCCATTCATTTAGATTGTGCAATAGTATCTTTACGATATACTTTCGCCTTAAATCCTCAAGTTGTGCAGTCTGTTTGTTCACAGGTCCCCTTGGTTTCTTGATATTTTCTTGGGTTTCATCATATTCTTTGTTAAATCCACAGTTCCATTTATCCACACTTTCACCCTCATAACTTTCCATATGACGCATACAGAATATACCATAGTCGATTGAGTTATCCTTTGTTCTCCAACTCATCTCCATTCTTTTAGCCCTTATGTTCTTCAAATTATTTGCTTTTGGATGTTTAACTGATTTAAGGTAAGCAACCAAAGCATTCCTCTACAGAAAAATAAAAATTTCAAGTTAATAAACATTAGTTTGCTTATATTGCGTTTTAAAAGCATAATTTACTGTTTTCAGAGGCTCATTGCCATATTTCTCAGAACTTAAAATATCTGCTGCACTGTTGTCAAAGATATTTATTTCTTGATCATAAAGATTGAAAGACATCACATAGAAATGCTCTCGATAGAGTATTGGCACAAGGATAAGATCAAAATCATTGATGCTTTTTAACTTTGAACCTTTTAGAATTTTTGTCATATTCTCTGTGAACTTTTCTAACATCTCTTTTGCAGTTTTATCCAATGTGTAAGCCTGCATTAAAATAAACAAATTAAAACTTTATTGCGTTTTAGATAAATTATATCAACAAACATTAGTATTAAAGTTATTGCGTTTTATGCATGAATATTTAGATTATATGAACCACCAAAAGATATAATAACTTCATACAAAACGAAGAACAAAATAAAACAGAGTAATTGCGTTTTAGATATCTTACCAACATCTGAATTTTACAGAAAATCGTGCTTTTAATTTGTCTTTTGATCTTCTTTTTTCTTCTTCGTTCAAGATATAAGCCCAATAATTTATTACTTCTCCTGTAATGTATAATCCTGGCCTCATTGTTTAGACAGCCCATCTTGGCAAAGATACATGATCGGTTATCAAAAAGAGAGTGTCCCTGCAAAAAAAATTATAACAATTGAATTATATATGATTTTTCTTTTGTGTTTGACTTTTTAAATATAAAAGTTTTCGTACATCATGTCGCCTACTGCATGGAATGCATATCCAGATATGTTGTTTTCAATCTTTGTTCTACCATCATTCATTTCTACTTTTCTTTGATAGTCTGGTGAACATAACGCTTCGCCTACATTTTTCTGACGTTCTGGTCGCACTATCTTTGTAATTATCTCTTCTGTTTTATTGATTTTCGTCGTTTGTTCTTTTTCATCAATTGATTTTGCTGGTGTTTTATAATTTTTTTTCTTTTGGGTTGAGGAATGATGTGCTTCCAATAACATCATTGACTTCCTTTTCAGTCACATTCTCATCAATTCTATCAAGCATTGTTTGTATTCCTGTAATTTGAATACTTGTTTCAACTTCTTTGCTTGATGCATCCTTTTGATTTGCATTCTCATCCACTCCTGTTTCTATCTCATTTGAAATTTGAGAAATTTTCAAATCAAATGATGGTCTCTCATAATTTTCAATTGATTTTTGTTTTGATATTCTCTCTGCTTCATCTGTTTTCTGTATCATCTCCGTAATGATTGATGGGGTTTCTTCACTAAATGGTGATGTTTCATTGCGTTTTTCAATACTTGACGGATTCTCCTTTGTTTTTTCAGGACATGAGCTTTGGACCACAACTGTAGTATCTTCATTGCATTTTGCAGATGATGTAGGATTTAGCATATCTTGTTCTCTTTCTTCATTTTGGCTTTCGTTTAAATTTAAGTAGCATGATGGTGTTTGTTGATCACTTTGAGTTTCAATCATTCTTGAATCAGAGGTAACTTGGTTACGCTTTTGAGCTACGTTGTTCAATTTCTCCATTAATAATGACCACTCATTAACTTTGTTATGAACAATTTCACTGTTTGAATATTGTTCAATAACGTCATCTATATATGATTGGATTGTTTGGAATGATTCTTTGAAGCTTTTGAAATGATCATCTAAGGTTGACACAATATGCTGCTCATTTCGTTTTTCACCTTCTTCGTTTATTAGAATTTCATCACCACTTCTTATTTTCAGAAAGACCTTTTGTTGTTTCAATATGCATTTGTGATGGAATGAAATTACGCAACCGACATTGACTGTCAACCCACAGTTTTTCTTTATTTCCCTCTGAAGGTTTTTCGAAGAAACGTCCCCATGATCCTTCACTTTCTGTTGGTGCTTTTTCATTTTCATTGGGGTTATGTTGGGTTTTTTTACTATCTTCAAGTGCAATCCAGTTAACAGCAGGAGTTAGTACGATGTTTTCTTCTTCTGCTTCAACAAACCCTGGTTGGCTGTTTTGGTTACGTTCATTCTGTTCATCATCATCATCATCATTGTTTTCTTCATCATCACAAACAGCAGCAGCAGTTAGTAAGAGGTTTTGTTCTTCTGCTTCAACAAACTCTGGTTGGCTGTTTTGGTTGCGTTCATTCTGTTCTTCATCATCATCATTGTTTTCTTCAGCATCAAAAATTTCTTCATTTTCATTTTCGGATTCAGATGGATAAACATAATATTCCATTTCCTCTTCTGCTTCCTCTTCTTTCTTCTTTGATTTTTTTCTTCGCTCATTTTTCTGTTTTACAAGTACCTTACCTTCATTTTGTGCAGCGATTTCTAATTCATCTTCAAATTCTTGTAAAGTTGTAGAGTTAACCATATCTAGAGAGAATTCTTCTTCATTATCCTCAAATCATTGTTTTTTGTAAGCATATAGAATCTGTATAAATCATTTCGTTTTATAAAGATATTATTCACCCCTTATTCAACTTTTATCTTATGGGCATTAAGTAATTATTGCGTGTTAGGAAGTAAAGATATCATTAAAATTAACTATATATTGCGTTCTATGATATAAAGATAGATAACAAATAACAATGACTATATATTGCGTTTTATGAGATAAAGTATTTAGGATTTAACAAAAACTAAAATCCTTGTTTTCTGTAAGCATATAGAATCTGTATAAATCATTGCGTTTTATAAAGATATTATTCACCCATTATTCAACTTTTATATTATGGGATTAAGTAATTATTGCGTGTTAGGAAGTAAATATATCATTAAAAATGACTATATATTGCGTTTTATGATAAAATTAAGATCAGATTTCATACCGCTAGCATTGCAATAGGTCCACAGAAGGTCTTGTCACCTATAGGCCATCGTTTTCTTGAACGCCGTAAACAATTCAACATATATTCACACCAACTAAAATATCGGACATTTATATTACTTTTCATTGAAGGCAAAAACCTTTGGTTTACATTACTGCTTTGCATTGCCTCTTCCATGACGGTACAAAATATAACCAAGAAGTTCAGTTTGAACATTATTCCAAGCTCATTTCTAGTCTTTAAAATTTTAATCAGATTCCCAATGTACAATTTCTTCAGAAGTTGCTTACTGAATTGCCCCCGCCAGAACCTTATTATAAGGTCTGTATTTTTGGGCCTCTTTTTTTCCTCAATCTTTATTTTGCCATTTAATATTTGAAATACCTTTTGAATCAAATCAGCAGTTATCTTAATCTTTTCTTCTCCGGTATTTATCATATCATTTTCAGCATCATAGTTATTCACAAGCCAATATCCAAATTTCCGAGGAACTGAATGCAAGTTCATGGATAGTGCACTGCCAAAGCCTATTTTTCTCACAATTTTCTTTTGATCTTTTGACAAAGTATTGATATACGTTGGGAGATTATTGACTGCACATCTTATGATGATTTTACTTCCATCGTATTCGTAATATGGTTGTTCTGGGGCTTTGTCTATCTTTAATGATCTTCTTGTTTTCACTCTTGGTGGGGGATCAACAAAATCATCATCTGATATATACAAGTGTAGGGTATTAAAAACTACAAATATTTTGATTATGAAATAATGTTTTTCTGTGATTTATCTTACCATAATTTATTTCTTGTTCTTCAGAATTATGCAGAACTATAACTATCTCAGTATTTTCTTCTTCTGAAGTTTCAATCACCACTTTCTTTCTTCTCCTTTTCATTTGTTCTTGTTGCTTTTTATCTTAAAGATAATAATGATACAAAATGTTAGTAAAAAGCAATAGTTAACAACAAACCTTACTAAAATTATAACAATTATAACACCCTTGGAATTATTAGGTTACAGTTTAATATAAAACGCAATTGTTAACAATTTTAAGATAAAAAGTAGGGGTAGCTCAATGTTTTAATATAAAACGCAATACTTAACAGCAAACCTTTCAAAAATTATAACAATATAACACCCTTGAAATTATTAGGTAACAGTTTAATATAAAACGCAATTGTTAACAATTTTAAGATAAAAAGTAGGGGTAGCTCAATGTTTTAATAAAAACGCAATACTTAACAGTAACACTTACAAAAATTATAACAATTATAACACACTTGAAATTATTAGGTTACAGTTTAATATAAAACGCAATTGTTAACAATTTTAAGATAAAAAGTATGGGTAGCTCAATGTTTAATATAAAACGCAATACTTAACAGCAACACTTACTATGCATTGCATATACAATAGGTAACAACAGTTGTAAATTAAAACATAATGGTTAACAGTTGCAATAGTTAGTAGTAGGCTATTTCTAATTCATAAAATGTAACATGAATACAGTTTAAAGTTTAAAAAGCATAAATATATACCATTATCAGAAATCTCTTTTCGTTTTCTACCAGTGTGTTCTCTCGTTGTTGATTTTCTGTATTTTTTGGTTGTTGATTGTTGTTTTCTTCATCTGAAGTTTGTCATTGCTTTTTTGATGATTTAGGGTTTTGTGATACGTATTTCTTATCAGTAATTCGAAGGTAAACCTTCAAATTATCTCTCGAAGATGTCATGAACTTCAACGGATTTTGATTATCACTAATTTCAATCTGTGTGTGTTTTTTTTCAATCGGATGTAAAACGTAATGAACTTCTTCACAAGTTTTCTTTTAGATTCAAAGCGTTTGTAGTTGGAATTTGACGATAATACCCTTCAAAGCCCGGACCGCGTGTTTAAATGAGAGTTTTTTATTAAATTTTAATCTTGGCCGTTGATAGTGCAATTTGACGGATGAGACTACTTCCTATCCTTCCTAGTGATAAAAACTTCTTATTGTATCCTGACCCATATATATGATTCGGTTTTATCAATTTAATGATTTAGAATTTGAAAATAATCGAACGAAATAAGATTTTACGCCAGAGAGTTATGCTCTTGTGGTGGCACAACGACTGTCAAGTGGCAGCCGGCAGTATGGTTTCCCGGGGGAACGCCCAAGCCAAACTCTGAAGCCAGCGTGGGCCCGATTAAGAAAACATAGTCTGGCCAGAGTGAGACAACGAAGCTCTCCAATTTGAGGAGTGCGGTAGCCTAATACAAGAAAGTCGCCGTTCCAAAAAAATAAGATGTTTCACGCGTGTTATTTTTATCTTAAAAATGTTTAGTTGTGTATATGTATTACATTCATTAATAATTAGCCATCCTATCTTATAATAAATAACTGCAAAATTATCTTCCTCTTTCACTTGATTTTTGCAGTTGTGACTTGTTCCCTTTCTACTACAACTCTCTGTTCGGAATGAGTTTTTTTAGTGAGTATTGGTATCGTACTAATACCAATCGAATAACTTTAATATCGTTGTTCATGTTTATGGCTTTCGGTTTCGTTACTAGTCGGTCTCGGCATTTTTGCAACGCCGGTACCGTACTACCATAACTGATACATAATTCAGTTTTTGTTTTTACTCATTTTTACTTAGACACGATTTGTTATCCCTAACGCATACACATACATATTTTATCCTATTGTAGTGATCTACAATTTTATAAGCATAGAGTACCACCTTGATTCTTATGTGTTGAAAGTAGTAAATGACTTTTGTTCTTTAACTTCATGATTTCATTAAACCTCTTAATTTTAATAAATTTATTGTACGACCCTACAATTTTAATTAAAAACACAAAGTGTTTTTTTTAACAATTTTACATTGCAGACCCTGAACTTTAATAAGTTACTTACACTCTCTGCAATTTAAAGCTACAATGGTTATCGTCTAACTTTCATATTTCTTACACAAAGTTACATATATTACACTATCTTTTACCTTTTTTTTTTTTCTATACAGCTATATTATTAGTTTGGTGATAATTGTCAAACGAAATCAACTTAAAAATCAATCTTTTTGATAAATTATTACATTTCACATCAAACATAAATAAGCCAAACAAAAAGAGAGAATGTCAAATTTGACTTAACAAACCATCATCATCTAGATTCCAACAAAAATCAACAAACAATTTAACATAGTTAGAACTAGTAGTACAATTGAGGTGTCAACAAAACCCACAAGGAAAATTCGCCCCCCTTTTTACTATAGTTAGGGCTAACACAACATCAATTAGTTAGGGTTCTTCATTTCCCCCAATTTCCAATTTGGGGAAAACAAAAACAAAATATTAAAAATCAATCATCAATACAAACATCCACCACATGATATCGCCATTAACAGTATTGCAGCTTGTTCTTCTTCCCTTAGCTTGTTCCACCATGGCTTCCCTCTTTCGTACGACGATCTCTTTCTCTTCGACCGTTGAAGATCATGATGATAATCATAATCATGATGTGATTGTGATTGTTTTTTATTTTGATTTATCGCCATCAGTTTCATCTTCAAATCTCCATTTCGATTCAAAATTTTTGAAGTTTTTGTTCCGGTTTTATTAATTTGTTGCCTCCTTTTCTTGTTGTATTTGATTCCACACGCATTGCAAAGTGACTTCACACAAAAACAACCAAAATTGAAAATCTAGAACTAAAACACGTAAAAACTTCTAAATGTGTAAGTGTTGAACCAGTAAGAGTTCTGAACCATTAAGAGCTAATATAATGCTTAACCATTCAGAAGCAAATGTTTGACCAATTCAAATAAAAGGTCTTAACCATTCAGACTCAGTATAGTGCTTAACCATTTAGAGACAAAATGTCAGAATCATTCAGACATCTGCTTGCGAAACGAATAGACTGAACCATTAAGTGCTTGAACAGTAAGAGATCCGAATCATTAAGCGCATCGTTAACAGCTAAACAAACAGCCAATGAAGCGAAAACATACCTTAGGACCAGCAGGACCACCTCTCCAGAGAGGAGTTCTGGTTGTATGACAATCGGTACAGCATTTCTTCTCGTTTGACGATTCGGTTACATCTTCACCGTCAGATCGCTGCAAAAACAGTTCGATTCGAGCTTGTTTAGTGTTCAGATTTGTAGAAAACCTAAATCAAAACGATCGATACAGTGTATATAGTTCGATTTGAGCTTGTAAAGTGTTCGGGTTCATAGAAAACTTAAATCAAAACGAACACACACAGTGTAGACTGATAGTTCGATTTGAACTCGTTCAGTGTTCAGATTCATATAAATTATATAATAAAAAAACGATAAACAGTTAAACACACACAGTGATAGTTTGATTCGAGCTCGTTCAGTGTTCAGATAATCAGATTCATAGAAAACTTAAATCAAAACGATCAACACAGTAATAGTTCGATTTGAACTCGTTCTGTGTTCAGATTCATACATATATCACAAATAAAAACGATAAACACACACAGTGATAGTTTGATTCGACTATTCGAGCTCGTTCAGTGTTCAGATTCAGAGAAAATTCAAATCAAAACGATCAACACACATATGTTAAGTGTTCAGATTCATAGAAAACCTAAAGCAAAACGATCAACAGATTCAACACACACAGTGATAGATGATAGACCGATAGTTCGATTCGAGCTTGTACAGTGTTCACATTCACAAGAAACTTAAATCAAAACGATAAACACAACGATATCAACACATTGATAGTTCGATTCGAGCTTGATCAGCGTTCAGATTCATATAAAATTCAAATAAAAACGATGAACACATTGATGAGAGAGAGAAACAGACGTAATCTGTAGTAGTAGTAGTACCTTATCGTTGGGATCCATGGTGATGATGATGACGATTGCAATCTGAATGAGAATCTGCGTGTGATAATGGCGGTTGTGGATATGAGTGAGGGGGTGGGGGTCAGATGATAGTAGACATTGATGGCCGTTGGGTTGTAGTATATGTGCAGCTTTTTGAGTGTTGACTTTGACCACCCAAGAGACGACGAAAGTTTAAAAGTTAAATAATATTTTGGGGAAGAGGGAGTTGGATGGTACTGGTCGGCGGGACACAAAACCCTAGCTCACTTTATATTTCTTGCCTAATTACTATTCTGCCCCTCACTCTTTTACAAGATTTACATGTTTAAACTATTCTCCTGAGAATTTGGTTTAATGGTTAGCTGGTCTGTCTTTTTTAGTGGAATCGCAGATTGGATTCTCGTTTAGGCCATTTTTTATGGGCATCTGGGTGAATGGACGAATCGGGGATTTAATTCCAGGTTCGAACCTCATGGGAGATGAGGATTTACGGATTTCATTTGGTTCCTGCGTATTGGGGGACACGGTCTCATGACGGTCGATGAGTCGACCTTGGACATAACCTCAAGCAGAGTGAGTTTACGCGTGAGATTCTTTGCCGTTAAAAAAAATGTTTAAACTCTTGTTTATGAAATGTTATATCTAATTTGGCATGCAACTTATTTATGATGTTAATTGTCTGCTGAATCTTGTCTTGATTTTCATTAAGTATATAGCATGCGACCGTTTAGTGTTGTCTTAATTTTCATTAAACATGTTCATCTTTTTATCTGTACGATTCTTAGTTTTCATTAAAAATGTTCATATTTTTTTTGAGTTCCTATAATATGTATGAATCTTAAAGCGTTCACAACGGTTTCCACTTGGAAGCATCCGGGATTTCAGACCACCTTCACGGACCAAGGCTGTGATGTGGGGTGGTGTCCGGCACGGTCTAGTCCGCAATCACAGACCAGATCCGGAAGGGATAGGTGGGGCCCCTCTTTCACACATAATAAAATATTAATATTTTTTCAATAGATTTTTTAGCGTTATGAGTGTTGTTAGTATATGTTTAGTGCATCGTGTCTAAACGTTTTGTACCATATGTATCTTGGTTTTAGATAAGACACATACACATCATGATATGTCTTACATTTTCATAATTTTAACATATTAAAAAACAACCAGTAAAAAATGTCTTGAATAAATGCACCAGTGATCATATTTGTTCATAAATAAGTCTTTAAAATCAATGTAGTAAGTTGTGTTTTAGTCACCAAAGTAAGCAATAAGAGAATTTTAGAAGTTTATTATATCCAGAGGTTTAATTATATGTGTTATTTTGAAATATGATATACACATACAAATATAAATGACCAATATTAATAACACATGTTTAATATGATGGGAAGAGAAAGAATGCTTTGGTTGCGCTTGTAGAGGACGTTGTGGAGAATTTAGAAGGCTCTTAACGATCGATTCTTTGAAGGCACGTCATTTTCTGTTTTGCACGTGATGGTGGCAGTGAAAGAGGAATCGTTCCTTTGGCTTAAAAACAAAACGACATATAAAGCCTTAGAATGGGAGTAATGACGAGATTTTAATGTTCGAGATATCATAATGTAATGTTTTTGTTTTGTTTCGTTTTAGGTCTTCCAGTTCCTTAGTGGCCCCATTGTTCAATTTTATGTTTCTAATAAAATAGTCGTTCAAAAAAACATGTTTAATACGATTATCTCATGACATGATACATGCAACAACTATGTATGTATACCGCACATATATAGTAGATCAAACCAAATTACATTTTGAAACATAAACTTATCTCACTAACTATAGATCAAACCAAATTACATTTTGAAACATAAATTATCTCACTAAGTATCTTATTGTGAACATGTGAGCATACCATGGATTGAAAGAATCAAAATGCATGCTTATGTGATAACAATACTTGAACATTGTCATGATAAGCTTTGACTAGGTTAACAGTGTGTATATTATGATAATAGTCTTATTGTGTATTGGCTTAACATTTTATTATTCAATAGTCAAGATACTTAAAGTTGTTGAGTTTGCAAGATGGGGATTAATATTTATAAAAGTCATTTGGCATGGCCACTAGATGTCATTTACAATGTATGTACTATATATGTGTCATGTATATATAATACCATTGACTTGAGATGGTTCATACTAAGTTATGTATGTATCATCTCTATGCTTTCTCATACACTTATTTGGAGAAAATATTCAAAGTATAAGATGACATAAAGTCGATGATGATGATGATGATAATATCAAAGGTATTACACATTCTTAGTTAATTACCTATAAGTTATACCATTATCTTGATTTGATCTTAACATTTTTTTTTATTTAAGTAAAAGGAACTTAAAAGCAAATTAATCATTGTGTGCTTTGGGATTTAATAAACTAAAGTGATTATTTCTGATAATGTGGGAACTTGAGCGAGTCTATATGATGCTTTGTATTAGTGTCTATATAATCATGTGATATAAACGATAAATATAAATACACATACTGTGACATCCCGGCTTTTCAGGTATCTTAAACGCGCTACTGCACGGTTATTCATTCCTACGCTAATTTGATTCGGAGAATTAAATTACACGCTCGCAATAACTACGCTAACTTTTGAATGCATTGGGTAAATTACGTGCTATGTGTTATTAGACATTTGTAAATTTTGTGAATTATTATAGCACGTTTTGATTTAGCGATTATTAGTTTTATAAAAAAAAATATAATAAGTAAATAGCCGAACCAAATCGAGCCGCGAAACGTGTCGATCTCACCTCCTTGTGGCCCAAGGAACTAACCTAAACTTGAGGCCCAAGCTAATGACCCAACCCCCCCCCCCCACCCCCTTTCTCCTTCTTTTTCCCTTGTGCTATATATATACATGTATGCATGAGTTATGTTTAAAAAAAAAAAAACAAGGAACCCTAGCACTAAGAGAGCCGACGGCAGCCCCCCCCCCCCCCTCTCGATCGCACAAGCCTCCAACCCCGGATTGATTCCAATCTTGTCCCGGTTCGCTAATCTTCATCGTTTCAAGGTTAGGGTTTTAATTGTTTTACAAATCACATTAGGGTTTGTGAAATCTTGATCATGATTATATGTATTGTTAGGATCATTGGTATGAAAAGTGTTATGATTTATGATTAGTTCGGATAATTGTGCGAGTTTTTGCGATTGTGATCTTAGGATGAATACAAAAATCATAGGCTGCGTTTTAGCGATAAAGATCATATTATATGATTAGGGTTTGAATGAATATTGATGTACATGATAATATGTGACAAATAAACCTGTTCTTGATCATTATTATTTAGCGTCTTGATCGTTTAAGCGTGTTCTATTGCGATAAAAGTCGAAAACAGGTTGCTGAATGACATTTACAGCCAACTTCAATTGGCTGTAACCTGATCATTATTTATCGAAAAGTGGATTTTCTGAAGCCTAAAACGTGTATTTTTGAAAAACGCTTCTAATGGCGCCGGATTCATATTTTTCTGAGGTTGTTTGCTATTTTTAAGTGGTCATTTAAGTGCAGCAGCTGAAGCTGCGTAAATTCTGAAAAGTTGCTAGTTGTTTATCGAGTCAGATCTCATATTTTGTAGAGGGCTGGGTCACGAAATTTGTACAGTAACTGGAGACGGGAATTTAAGGAAAACTCCCACGGGAATTTTGTTAATTGGATGAACGATGATTTTTAAATAATTTTTCTCGTGGACTGCAGTCAGAAAGTGACGAATCTGACTGCAGCCTAGTATATAAATGTTTTTAAATAATTGGTAAAGTGTTAGGACTTGAAAAGTTTACATAAAATTCTACAGTTTAGTTGACACCTCCTGTAAAAAAATTGGAATTTTTAGAACGTTGGAACTATTTTATAAAAATCCTCGAAAACAGCCTAGTTACGAGCGTACAAGCTGAAACATGATAACTTGCGTTTGTGTGTACCAAGGTGTTGTATGAGTTGATCTGTGTTTATGACAAGTTGGTTTGATCACTATTTTGGTATAATGATACTTTGCATGCATGATTGTGTTTTCGAATTGGTTATTATGTGTGCCGCACTGTGTGTTAGTTATGCGTAGGGTTTTGTATCAGTGTGTTCACACACTAACTTTAAATCGATTGACATGTTAGGACGCAATTAGCGGTCCCATCATTTGCTACTTCTGTGTCACACTAACCGAGCAATTAAAGGTGAGTTCACGGCCCCTATTTTATCCGGTTTTAAACAACAGGGGGAGAAACATGTATACATTCTATAACTCTATCTTTTTACGTTATGCGAAATTAACGTCGTTAAACTACTTGGTAACTAAGTTAATGTTAATGTACGTTATGGTCACTAAGCAGCTATATCACGGAAGTCCTCGACAAACTCTCGGATCGTTAGTATTGGGTTAGATAACGGGGAAATTATAAGTAGTACTACTGGGCCCGACAAGCCCCACCCGAGCTAGTCGCGCTAGCCGACCGGGTATGGTCAACGGGTGATTAATTTGGCCTAACTTTCGCCATGGTCAGTGATAGGCCTGGCAACACGGAGGCACAACAGTCGGCTTCGATCGCGAACTCTTATGTGACGTAACTTTAGGCTCGCTACCTACATGTTAACATTGAACTTAATTACGAACCAACATTATTATTATTCCGGGTTAGGAATAATGGAACCAACATTATTATTCCGGGTTAGGAATAATGGAACTAAATCGTTGTCCCGGGTTAGGGATAACGGGGGAAAACAAAACTTTTAACCGAACTTGTGAACTTATAAAAACTTGTGAACTCACTCTTCTTTAATGTTGACACTTGTTTCTTTACATGTTTCTCAGGACGCTAGGAGCGCTAGGTGCACTCACTTGCATTGATCAAGACTTTTTTTTTATCGAGTCTCATTTACGAATATTGTTTGGGATTTTTGGTTTTGGCGTTTATGTTGGCGCCCGTTACTTTACTTTACTTTAATGCTTCCGCACAACTTTGAAACTAATGCTTTCGCTAAACTTTGAAACTAAACTAAGACAATTTGAATTTAACTATGAATGGTTAAACAAATATTTTTGGAAAACGTTTAAATAAATCATATAGAGTCGTTCGATATTACTAGTGTCTCAGATTCTGGTTTGTTCACACGCCTCGCGGTAAAACTCCGCAAGTGGAAATTGAGGGTGTGACACATACGCTCATATCCTGAGGGTTGTCCAAAAAGCTCGTGACTCGAAGCTCGCTCGAATTTTGTTTGGAGAGAGCTCGCTTGATATGACTTAGTTTGAAACCAGGCCTAGCCGGCTCAGCTCAGTTAGAAACTGAGCCTAGCTCAGGTCACCTCGTATAGATAGCCCTATTGAATGAAGGTTGAACACCAACCCGCCTGGAAAGCTAAGAGTCGGCAAAGACCTAGCTGTCGAGGAATGAAAGAAGTCGCTTTCTAGGAGAAGGAGTACGAGGAAGTCAAGTCACAGGCAAGCAACCAACAGGCTAAGAGCTATCTCCCAACCTCTCCCTTATTGACAAAATGAGAGGGATTTCAGGCAATTAGCATATAAGAATTCCTGCCCTAGAAGATCACATTTCTGACTTGAGCACCATCTTTAACATTTCAGTTCTCAGGATTTTACGAAGAAAGGCTAAAGATCGTACTGAACACAACCCTATGATAAGAGTGAAGGCGAGCCAGGAAAGCACCCTGAACTCATAGGGTGAATGCGAGGAAGCTTGAATTCAGGGCTCCTTAACAAGAGTTTTGAATAGGTAGAGTTGGATTAGCTCTGTTTGGCTCGTTTGATGACTCGGTTTAGCTTGGATTTTACTTATAATATATTTTATTTTTATATTTATTATAATACATTGAAAACAAGGATCGTTGGTAGTGTAATTTAATTTTATGACATATTTGAAAGTTGATTACAATACTAATGAACAAATATTGTATTTCGTCGAAATTTAAAACTTATTTGTTTGTTGAACTTACTTTTGACTTGTAATGTATTAAGTTAAACCTATCGTTGATACGTTCTTTTAAACCATTGAATAATGTTTGACTATTGAATTTTGAGAGCTACGTATTAATTTTTCTTTTTGAAATCAAGTCAATCCAAACCGAGCAGAGTAGGGATGGGATTGGTATAGTAGCCGTACCGATACCGAAAATACTGGTACTGAATTTGAAAAAAACTGGGTACCAAATACCATACCGAATATATTGGTGTGGTACGAGTACGAGTATTTCGGTGCGGTACACGCTTTGGTACCATTTTGTTTTTATTTTAGTTTTGAGCACTCGTACGTGTACTGTATAGGTAAAATCGGCAGAAATACCAATATAGTACAAGTACCAAATAAGTAAAGTTGGTATTAGTACCAATATGATACAAGTACCAAATAGGTAAAATCAATACGAGTGTCAAAATTACCATAATATATGAAATATAACATAATATAAAAAAACTTTTACAATTATATATAAAATGCGGTACCAGTACCCTTTTTTACCCGTACCCGTGCCAATACCGAAAATACTGAATACCAAAATCAGTTAACTTGGTACCAATACATGTACCGAGTACCTAAAATCGGTACGAGTACAGGTACGATACATGTATTTGGAAAAAAATGGCCATCCCTAAAGCAGATTTAGCTCGGTTTAAAACCAAGCCGAGCTCAATCTTAGATTTTTAAGCTCGGTTTCAAATGTGAGCCGAGCCGGCTCGGTTTATAATCAAGCCAAACCCGAACTTGTCCTGGCTCGGCTCATAAACAGCCCTACATATCATGCATTGATCAACAACGGATGTTCAAAATTAAAATGACTGAAGACAATTTTAGGAAGGAGTGCATAATGAAAGATAGTTTGATGCAATGTTTGATTGTGCCAGGTTTGGATAGTTTGTTCAAGTCAAACAACCTCAAATAATTAAATTAAAGTTAAAGTTAATGAATAAAGTAGGACATAATACGAATGATTAATAAAAGGTTTGGGCGTAGATTGAATGTGTTACACTTAGTAAAAAACAAACAAGTCAAACAATTAAACATCAAATACTTGTAAGTAACTGAAGATTAACAAGACTAAATACGAACACGATATCATCAAAGTCGAATGTAAACAACCAAGATCGAATACTAGTGTAGCTCAATCAAAACCGACTATATAAATAGAAGAATCTTATATTATATTAGACGGATGGTTATTAAAGTCAAATAAAAAGCTAAAAATTGATTATCCTGTCATGAGATGTATATAAAGGACAAATTATACGTGGTCATGGGTTTGAGTCCTATGGATGACGTCAGTAGAGAAGCAAATACAGGTCACTAGTTGGGTTTGGATACTAGCTTTCACAGGAGGTAATTCTGAGCACTTCAAGATGGTCACATTGATTTAAATTTGCAAAATAAAACAACGTTAGCCTCGCATCAAGTGGAAATTTCCCTTCCTGACCACCCTCCAGCATCAACATAGCTATATGGTTATCATCAGGGAAATACGTATGTGTGTGTGAGAGAGAGTATGAAGAGAGTGAATACCTGATTTGTGTGAGCTCACAAGTATATACTAAGTAATCGTTATTGTTAGCTATCGTTATCACAAGTATAACTGTCTTGATGTTGACATCTCTACTGTGATTGGTGATCACGTAAACATGCATTCCATACAACGTGCCACATAGGTATAGCACCATGAATGCACCTAGTGTGTAAAAATCGACCGAATTAACGTGCTTAGTGTCGTATATTTTTAGTCTTCTTTTTCAATATTTTATTTAGAAACATTATAGTCGTTTCCAGTTAGAAGTTAAGTGATATAAAGTATAAACATATTGAAATATTATAACAAAATTTTAAAAACCTAATCATTGAACTATGAACTATGAAGTTGAATTAATTGGTTAATATGAGTTTTTAATCATTCTTGTTAGGAATCCACCACTACCAACATAATGTTGCCAAAACGTTGGTTGGTAGTAAGCGACACCAGGCCTCAACATGTTTGTTTATTTTTTCTAGTATTGCTTTATTTTTATTCAAATAAAGACCAACAAACTATGTATAATATTTATATGTCTCACACATTTTAAGTTTCGTCATTTCAAAAACAAACCATGTATTATGTGAAATTTTCTTTTCATTAAAAATATTAGAGAAAAATGTTAGTTCCTGTGTTACTTAAAGAGACCATCACAATAACTTAGGAGATGCAAAAATCCACCGAGCTTGGGTTCTAGTCCCATGGATGGCACCAATGAAGATGCAAAATGACGCCGGGCGGTTAACTTAGATCATCGCAACAACTTAGAAGGTGGATCGAGCACACTTCGTCTCCTTTGATCTGATTTGGGCATGCACACCACAACGAGAACTCATTAGCAAGGTTAGACTTTTAGAGACCGGGGTCTGTGGACTACCCTCTTATTTGACTTGCACACCACAATGGAGTATTCATGATAATCTATATGTATAAATATGATAATGAATATAGAGAGGGTGGGAGTAAACTTAGAAGAAGGTATGGGGCAAGTCATGGGAAAAAAAGAGAGCCTTTTGTTTGAGGGTTGAACTTGAAGTGTTGGAACTTTCTATGTTCAGGAGATGGGTGGGCTAAAGCCCTTATGGATTCCCATGTCTTAGGCCCAAACATGTTGGGTTGATCAAATAAGCGGTCCCTCTTCATTACTACTAGATTTTTATTTATTTTTTTATCTTTTTTTTTCAAATTCTCCTTTACATTACTACTAGATTTTTATTTTTTTTATCTTTTTTTTTAATTCTCCTTCAGTGTATCTTTACAGTATGCGTATGTCTAACATTTGTATTTATTTTTTCAAAGTCTCCTTTAGTGTACTTTACAATATGTGTGTGTGGCTTTGTGTCCATTACATGTATATGTACATACAATATATAATTAAGAAGTAAAAGAAAGTACAAATTACAATAATTAATTTAAGAGTTAATTGCCCGGATGGTCCCTGTGGTCCCTGTGGTTTCACGTTTAGTTCCAAACTTTCGGAAATAACAGGTATGCTCCCTATGGTTTGTTATTTTGTTACTCGGATAGTCTCGTGACATTTACTCAGGGGACTATCCGAGTAACAAAATAACAAACCACATGGAGCATACCTGCTATTTCCAAACTAACTAACATTTACTCAGAACTATCCGAGTAACAAAACAACAAACCATAGGGAGCATACTTACTATTTTCAAAAGATGGGGACTAAATGTGAAAAAACGTGAAACCACAGGGACCATCCGGGCAATTAACTCTTAATTTAAGGATGTTTGTTAGGGGACGCCAATTATGGACGTGAGCATTCAAACCAAAAAAATCAAGATTATAAAAGAGTGTAAGAATCTTTACATTAAACACATCCCCTAAAGGATTAGGAGTTTAAACGAAATGCATTATAAAAGAGTGTTTACGTTTTAAGACTCTTAACATTAAACACATCCCCTAAAGGATTAACAGTTTAAACGAAATGCATTATAATATCTTAAGATAACTAATAAACATCATCTCATTATTAAAATACAGTTTAATATGTATTATATGGTTTTTATTTGGTAGTAAACCTTCAAACGTGCGACAAGATTTACACTTGTTTATTTTTTAATTTAAAAAGCAAAAAATTTAAAGATTAAAGAAACTGATTGACACTTTTAACACAAATTTAGTGTTATTTTTTAATTTAAAAAGCAAAAAATTTAAAGATTAAAGAAACTGATTGACACTTTTAACACAAATTTAGTGTAGACAAGACGTAACCGACAGAACTAGATAATCATCAAATCACCAATCGACAGCTCACCAACCTTATTTGAACCCAACATAACCCACATCAATCAGCGTCGTGGTTCCTATGAACCCGCCCGCCCCTACGCCGTCTTCCAAGGGCGCAGCTTAGTGGGGGCCAGGGGCGTCCAACCCCCTCGAACTTTTCGCTCAGTAGTGCCCATATATAGTTTTCGTATAATTTTTTTTAGGCATATACGTTTTTGACCCCCCGGTTTATAATTTTGTAGGTATAAGTTTATGTCCGGTGACTTCCGACCCCCAGGTCGGAAATCTCAAACCTCGGCACTGCCGTCTTCCAACCTCAATACGCAACTCTCTCTCTCTCTCATCATCTTTCAAGAGGATTCTTTTACCCACTTGAGTCAACCGAAGGGCCAACAACAACAACACTGTAGCCGCAATACCACATTATCTGAACAGGGTACCCGAGGAATGAGGATGCCCCGACCTAAACTTTATGGTCAAAGAAAGTCAAAGACTTGGCTTGACATCTTGTAGTTATTCTTTTTCCAGTATTCCACACGACCTTCTTCTACGATAAGATTTGAATTGAAACTTGAAAAGCAAAATGGAGAAAAACTGTCATCAATTGCTAAAACCCTCAAACCCTCACCAATCCAGCACTTATCGTTTCTAGCCGAACGTTGCAACGCCGTTAACCTTGCCGAAGGCTTCCCTGATCTTCCGGCACCACCACATATCAAGGCCGCCGCCGCCGTCTCCGCCATCACATCCGATTTCAACCAATACAGGTTTCCACTAGAACCCTAATTTGTATTTCTTTTACAATTTGTTAGTTGTTACATTTTCGAATTATGTTTCAACCTGCAACAGACATTGTATGTAACTAGTTTATTCCCGTGATAAAGCCGAATATTTCACAGTTTAATAACATGCTGGTCTGTGTTTCGCTTACTTATACATACCACTTGTAACACGGGTGGATAAAAATAAGCTAGTCAAATAATTTTTGTTTTAATAAAGTTTAGGAATTATAAAGTAACTTTATTAAAGTGCAAGAGTACTAGCGGTTGTCCACCAATAGCTAACGGTCACTATTCCTCCGGGTTAATTCGTTACGTTAGCAACCGTAGCAAGGGAAAAGACTAAAAGATGAATACTAAAAGGAATAAAAGTAGAGGGACTAAACATGTATATTACCAAAGTTAAAGCAAGGGCACTAAACACACATAAACAAAGTTAACCAATAAAAAGAAAGTTTTTTTCTTCTAAAAAACTGAGGGGCTAAACACGTATATTAGCAAAGTTGAAGGTTTAAAAGTAAAATACAAAAAGCGACAATTAATTACTTAAAAAAATAAAAGTTGAGAGACTAAACATGTACACACCTAAAGTTCAAGCAAAGGGACTAAGCACACATATAAACAAAGTTAACCAATAAAAAGAAAAACTTTTTTTAAAAACAGAGTGGCTAAACACGTATATTAGCGAAGCTAAAGGTTTAAAAGTTAAATACAAAAAGAAACGACCAATGAGGGGGTCTGACACTATTCCCCCGCATGGTTTTTCTTGTTATAGATAAAGATAATAATAATATAATGGATTGATTAAAAAAATGAAGCAAAAAATATTTAATATATTGCTGTCTTGATAAATCCTAGACAAAATATAATTTAATGTATTACTGTTACTACAAAAAAGTGCAAATGACAAACATTTACTTAATTAGCCTCTGTTACACATTAATTAGTAGAAATGTTGGTTTGAACAGATAGAAATTGAAACATTTTAGGTGTAATGAAACTTAACTGAGGTTAGTATGTCTAAGCGGGCGTTTGTGAATTTTTAAGTGATCAGTGTTACATTCAGGTTAAGATACTTGTGTTTTGAAGTCGAGGGTGCTCCAGACAGTTTTACAGTTGCCGCGATGATTCGTTTGTTATGCTTAAGACCATGCGTAGTGGGGAAGGTTTTGGGCGTTTTGGCCTTGAAAAACGCCCCTCCACGCCCCGACTTCTGCCCCCTGGGCGTTTTCCTTGCCATTTAGCTCGGTGGCGTGCTTTTTTCCACGCCGAAGAAGAAACCAATTCACCAATGACTGTGCGTCCCTTTTTGTTTGGCCAATAACAATTTGATGGTTTTTATTTATTTAGATTCTATTACACCCCTTTTAACATAATGCCCACATCTCCACTACACCCATTTTAGAAAAACACCCCATAATGCCCCATTGCTGACTGGACTGCCACATGGTGCAAAACACCCAAGGGTGGGGTGTCTTCCATTACGTATGGTCTAATAGCTAAAAGTAAGCACAGGCAATCAGACATGCTTGCTTTGTATCTAATACTCGATAATTTATTACTTCGTCTCAGTTTGTTAGCACATCCAAACGAACGTGAAACATACTTCTTTTTTTTATTTTACTGTACTTTAAAATGAACTATGTCAAACAGTTAAGTAACATAGTTTTGCAAACGGTAACTGAAGGCATGTGCAGGGAATTTGTGATCTGCTTGTGGATAAAATGAAGCAAATGCACGGTTTAGATGTCAACCCTTTAACGGATATTGCCATTTGCTGTGGCCAGACCGAGGCATTTGCCGCCACAATGTTTGCTAGTATGTTTCCCTCTTGTTACTGTCACCTTTTCTTATATCGCTTTACCAATAAAGACGATTATATTTATTATTTAATAATTTCAACGTTTCGATGCAGTAATTAACCCTGGTGATGAAGTAATACTGTTTGATCCTTGTTTCGAAACAGACACAACATGTATTTCAATGGCTGGAGGAATCCCTGTAAGCGTTTAGCACAATCATATTATCTTGTCACTCTGAGCCATATCCAGTGGCATGAGTATATAGTTTTGAACCGTTGGATCACCTTGTTTTGTTGTTTGTGCGGCGTAAAGGTATACGTAGCCCTTGACCCGCCTTACTGGACTCTTGATAAGGTCAAACTTTTGGATGCTTTTACTTCCAAGATAAAGGCTTTAGTACTGAATAGGTATGTTTCTGAACTTGGATTTTTTTTAGAGTAAAATGCCATTTTCGTCCCTGAGGTTTGGCCACTTTTGCGACTTTCGTTCAAAGGTTTGTTTTTTCGCATCTGGATCCGAAAGGTTTGAAATCTTGCCATTTTCGCCGACTCATTAATTTCATCCATTTTTTTAACGTTACGTCAGGGGTATTTCTGAATAAAGGTCTATTTTAATTAAAAAATATCTAAAATGAAGAAAATACCCCTGAATTAACGTTAAAAAATGGATAAAGTTAACGAGTCGGATGAAAACGGCAAGATTTCAAACCTTTTGGATCCAGATGCGAAAAAACAAACCTTTGGACGAAAGTCGCAAAAGTGGCCAACCCTCATGGAAAAAATAGGAAAGTCGATGCTATCTATTTTAGTCCACAAACGTTCTCTGCTTCACCAATTTTTAAGGGATTTCTAGGCATTGACCAAAGTCAAAACAATATTGAAATTCTCATAATTTTGTGAAGTAGGTAGATCTTTTGATACATTTCCATTCATTGCACAGTCCTCATAATCCGACTGGAAAAGTATTTAACATGGACGAGCTAGAGATTATTGCTGAATGTTGCAGAACAAAGGATTGCATTGCAATTACCGATGAAGTATGACGACCTATTATGTTCACTTTTATCTTTATTTGTTTCTTATCTGCATACGTTTTCTATCCTTTTAAATGTTTCTGAAGGTTTATCAGCACATAATATACGACAACGAACCACATACAAGCCTTGCGTCTCTACCAGGAATGCAAAACAGGACCATCATAACGTCTTCCTTATCTAAGACTTATAGTGTAACCGGTATACTAACTTATCTTTTGTTCAAAGTTTATAAACAATTTTTATTTCACAACTATTACTTAGCTATTGTGTATCAGGCTGGAGGGTTGGGTGGGCCATAGGCCATCTTGCATTGCATCTGCGATCAGAAACATTCATACTAAAATTACCGATTCTGCTCCTGCACCTTTTCAGGAAGCTGCGTTGACCGCGTTAAGGAGTCCACCAGAATACTACAGATCTTTGAGAACAGTAAGGAAAAGAACAAATACCTTATGTCATCACTTATATAAGAGTAAAATACACGGATGGTCCCTGTGGTTTACCACAATTTTGGATTTGGTCCCCAGCTTTCCAAAAGTACACAAATGGTCCTTGTGGTCTGCACTTTGTAACACATCTAATCCCCAGCTTTTTTTCCAAAAGTACACAGATGGTCCCTGTGGTTTGCACTTTATAACGCATTTAGTCCCTAACTTGGACATGCTAAAACCTTTAGGTTTGTTGTTTGGGGACTAAATTCATTACAAAGTGCAAACCACAGGGACCATCTGTGTACTTTTGGAAAGCTAGGGACCAAATCCAAAATTTTGGTAAACCATAACGACCATCCGTGTACTTTACTCTTTATATAATCATCCCGTGCGTCCTACTTATATGGCTTTTTTTCCGTACAATTGTCGTGTTGGTACTTAGGAGTATGAATCAAAAAGAGATTTCGTCTTCAAGTTGCTTTGCCAGATGGGTTTCCAGGTGGAGTTTAAACCATTGGGTTCGTTTTTCATATTTGCAGCGATTCCGGAGACTTGCAAACTTACTGACGTACGTGTTTCTTGGATTTCGTTCTATGTTAATTGTTAGTTTTAAAAACAGAAGTTGATGCTAATGGTGGATTTTTTTAGGTTGAATTTGTGGAGGAATTAATAAAAGAAGCGGGAGTTGTTGCTGTTCCTGGATGCGGCTTTTTCCATACGAAACATGATTACGATAATCGATACATCAGGTTTGCTTTCTGTAAGGATGATGCTACTTTGACCTCTGCTGCTCTCAAAATTCAGCAACTTGTTGACGCATCTGGGCGCCTCAGGTTTCTTTGAATTCGTATGAATCGTAACTGTACAAAAATGTAACAGAAAGATGAGTTTGTCAGCAAGGATATTATTCCATTTTATTATCATTATTATTATCACTATCGGTATCAGTATCGTTGTAAATTGGTGCACTAACCAATCTTCCTACTACAAGATCATCATCATCATACTCAGTAAATCCCACCAATAGCAAAGCTAAGGTAGGGTCTGAAGAGGGAAAGATGTATACAGCCTTACCTCTACCCCGTAGGAATAGAGAGGCTGCTTCCAGTATGACCCCCGGCTCGATTGTAGTTTTGTATCAAGCCTTGGACCTAAGACACATAACACTCAAACAATCGGGACAAAGATCGATTGGTGCATGTACTCCCGTATCTTTCAGCTATCAACGCCACTACATGATGCATGATTAACCATCCGCCTCTTTTAACGTTATTTTCACGAAATTAGTAAAATAACGTTAAAGTTAGTACCATTTCACTTTTGCCCCCGAGCGCCCACACATATATACATTATATGTGCACACTGCAAGCGGGACAAAGTTGGAATGAAATGCAAAAAAAGAGGACTAAAAGTGTAGATTATATAATAATACAGGGGTGATATTTGCAATTCGGTATCTCCCAAGTATGTAAAGCTGGAAGAAAGCATCATAGTCTAACATAAAACTAACATAAGTTGGTGTATTTTAAACCTCAAATTTGTTACAAAATAAAAGGCATCTAACTTTTACAAATTTTGAAACTTAGACCCTAAAGATGTTACCCGAACCACATCACAGGGCGGGTCTAACTATGTATTTAACATTACTCTTTTAAGTTATGTAACTAACTCTTTTGTAGTTGCAGGCTAGCAACCCTAGACCAATGGCATGTCTCTAAATAGAATGTTTTTTTTTGTTCTTTCCGTGAGGAATTTGTTTTAGAATCTAGGGATTTGTGGCGCGAAAATTCGTTATAAATGTTTTCTTTTGTTGGTATTCGCCTTAGTTACATACATCAATTCCGTCCATTGTTGTTAAATGTTTTCTTTTGTTGGTATTCGCCTTAATTACATACATCAATTCCGTCCATTGTTGAATTAAGGATTTGTGGTACGAAAGTTTTAGGATGAGAACTTTATCGAAAACCTAATATGTAGTATTTGTAACTGCTTCTCCATCATCATTAACTGTAGCGTCTCCGAGTGCAAAACTGAGTAGAGATCCTCAAGATGAGGTTTACGTCGACAATCTTCACTCCCATAAGAGTTATCTTAGTGAGGAAAGTAGTTCTTGTTCATTTAGAGAGTCTCAAATTTTGTACGATTAGGAGGACCGCCCAATTTAGCAAAATGAAAAGCTAAGTTGAGAAATGGGTCAGTTGATGTACTCCCCCCTAGGCTCCGCCCGAATACTTGGAATTATAACAACTCGAACAAGGGTGCACTCCCGCACCTCCTAACTTGTTCGAGGTATATTATAATTCCCTTTGGTCGCCAGCTTAATCCCTAATTACACTAAGATATCTAAGTATACTTTGGGTTAGGCTTTCTACGCATTTGACCTGTTTTTTTGAGTATTTTTTTTACTTTGCCTGTTTGACCTTTTAAAGATAAAACATTCCTTGAATGGTCCTGATCTTAGGTAATGATTCAAATCCCACATCTTTGAAGTAGTCCAAGGTTTATACATATGGTTATTTATCGTAAATTTTGGATCAGATGGGATGATGACAGTTGCAAATTAATAAGAAGAAACAAAATGATAAATAACATATTTACCTAAACCCCACAACCCCCCCCCCCCCCCCCCCCCCAACCCAAGCTAAATGATAAAAACTAAACCCTTAAAAACCTTTAAAAAACTAAAATATTGAAAAAAATTGTGTGTTTTTTAAAGTATTTTTTTTGTGTTCATATTGGAGAATATTCCTAAAATATTCATACTTACCCTTCTTACAATTAAAGTCCTTTGTATTTGACCTTTTCTCATATAATGTATATGTCCATGTTCGTTTGTCCGATCGTCCGATATATTGACAAGGATATAATAATATATTTTTCTTATATATTATGTATCATTTTACATATGTAAGCGTGTATAAGAGTATATGTCTATATACTTTGTCATATTTCTTGTATACACTTGTAGGTGTATTTTGTGTTTGTGTTTACTTAGTATGTATTTCTACTTCTTCTAAATAAATACACATAATACATAAGTATTTATACACACTTATATGGTTGTCTAAACTTACGTTATACATTGCTCAATTTATGCTATTCATTGTAGAGCTCCGTTGCTATGTAATATTTCTTAACATTGATCAATTGAAAGAACTTTTAATGTCTCTAGTGTACATAAATGATACTAATAATGCATGTTTTACCAATATCTCATCATAATCTAGATGAGCATATGCAACTTATGATTCCATTTCAAGTAACACTTTTGTTTACTATACTAACCATAATCCAATACTTATTTTTTGTTCATAGCCCTCCCCATCTTTAATCAACTAATTAAACCATCATATTTTGTAAGGTTATTAAGTTCTACGTTTGTGCCTTAACCATTAATCCTTAATATTTTGCCAAAATATTAATAGTCTCTATACTCTACATCATTAACAGTTCTATTACTAAAAAAAATACTTTAGAATCTTATACACCACTTAGATTAAATTTTTTAGTCAAGTTATTTACTTATATATCATTAATATATACATATATTGCATTTTTTTAATAACATCACTACATAAATATCATGTTCACATATTTCAATTTCATTGTGAATCATACTTTTTTTTGTGAAGCTTTATACTACTCATCAACTCCAACACAGATTACCGCTATCAGGGGCGCAGCTTAAGATGGGCCGAGGGGGGCGTCCGACTCCTCGAACTTTTCGGTTAGGAGTGTTATATATGTAGTTTTCGTATAGAAATTTTTGGGTATATACATTTCCGACCCCTCCCCCTCCCGGTTCTATAGAAATTTTTGAGTATATATGTTTTCAACCCCCGTCGAAAACGTCAAGCTTCGCCACTTATGATATAATAATGTATTAATCATATTGTTATTGATGTACTCCAATCCTCATAGTAAAATTCATTATTCCTTCACACATTGAACAAAAGTCGTCATGCAACTTCAGTTAAAAAGATATTAAATTGACATGTGATGTGGAGAATCTTGAAATTTAGGGGCATGGGAGTTATGGAATTAAATAATTATAGTAAGTGTAACACCCCAATATCGAATGGGCTGATGTGTCATTTTTACAGAGTCAGATTAAAACATAATTTCATTAATGTTTAAATAAATTAACAAAGTGTTTTATGATTATAGTTTAAAATTTTAGGTTATTACAGTAAGGCTTTGTAGGTTTTATTCTAATAGTTTTGGAAGCTGTCGTATGTACAAATGACAATGAGAAAACCCATTTCACATAACTAAAATAGGGGCGCAAATCTAGATGTATGAACTGTTTGAACAAAACAAATAAATTCTATCTTAGCTGTAGAAGTCCAATATTCACTTTCCCCTTATAGTAAATTACAAATTTTATACTTTATGTTTATATCAACTGCAGGCGCTATCCTTTGACTCTAAAACTGACGAGTTTTGTATTTAATGTTTCAAAATCTTATTTAAAAACAAAAATCATCTTTAAAAACATAACTATATGTAAAAGAAACAAATCTCTCTCTCTCTCTACCTGTTCACAAGTCCCTGACACATCTGGGAGGGACTGATTGACTCAAGTCCCAAACACATATTCCATTAAAATGAAAGAGTAATAGTTCATCTTCCACCTAACATGAAAGAGTATCTGTCAACGATCAGGATAATACAACTAGAAAAATAAAAAAGACAGTAATAGTATATAAATAACTCATTTACCTCGTAGTAGCCCAGCATCTTCTTTCACTCACTCAAGCTCAGTTGATTATAATGTACAAACTCCGACAGGGTAAATTTTAAAAATCGACCCACTAACCCATTAAAATTAGGTTGGGCAAGGCCAATGGAGCGACGAGCAATAAGGTACGTACCAACGCGAAATGAACAGTTTGCCATTCGCTTACAATATAAAACAGCACACGTGTGCTACATTTTTGTGAAAAACATCAACTTTGCAATGTATGTCTAAAAAACATAAACTTTTCAGATTTCTTAACATAATGGTGGTTTATTTAGCGTGTTCGAGATGTCAAGGTGTTCAACAATAGGTTTCCGTCATCCAAGACGTCGTGTGAGGAGATTAAGGTGTTAGGATCATTTTGGGTACAAATCATTTCGTTCTCCAAAAAAAAAAAAAAGAAAGAAAATAAACAAAAACTATAGAGATCTTATTCAACAAATCATATTCATGACATTGGCCCTTGTTGCTACAACAAGGATAACGACGGGTATTAACGTTCAAAGAGTCAACCTCGTCACCTTCCAGCTTGTACCGGTCAACATGAAAGAACCCATCAGAAGGGGCCATAGACCGGGAGCTATGGACCACCGACCGGCGCTCAACATTAGTGATTTATCACATAAGAGTTAATAAACAATAAATATAGAGGTATACATATGTGTATGGTAGATAAAAAATATATAAGGAGGTTGTGGTTGAGACCCAGTGGCTAGCCATTAGCTGAGGTGATATTAGGATGCAAAACTTGATAGCAAGGAGCTCGTTATTAGAATTGGTGTAGCATCTAGAAACTCATGATCTTAGAAGCTCGAAGGCTTAACAACTCAGTTGATAAGTATAGTTTCATTTGAGAGAGAGAGAGAGATAGATTAGATGGTTGATGTATTTCTAGACCAAATGGAATAATGAAACCAGGTGATAGAACTCTATATTTATAGATGAAGGAATTCCCAACACTAACGGGCTTGGTTGTAATGGGTTGGGTTGGCCCACTAAGCTTATTATTCTCTAGTTTAGGTTTCCTACTTGTCAGTTCCCAACTTTGCTTTGTGGTTGCTTCTATGTATCCATGTCATTAGCCCCATATAACCAACCATAATTGATAGAGATATTCCCTTCCCAAATAAGTATTGAATCTTTATTTTATTTTAACATCATCGTATAGGACATCTTCACACCATTCTAATAAATAGTAACTGATTTGTCTTTTAGTTTATTTCGTCTCTTATTGTAAACTTTCATTTTTGTATAGTTTAATCACATTTTATGTTCCTTCTTTTTTCTTTAAGCACTTTACTTTTCTACCCCTAATTTTAATAAAGTAATCGTATAGATCCTAAACTTCAATAATATTTCCGGTATAGATTCAACATCACCTACGTTTTACGTCACGTGAGTCACTTGATGTTATAAATTTGTGATTTTGTCTGTTTTCCCGATTTTGGTCATTGTTCAGTTAGCACCGTATTACGCCCCTCGCACCCCAAACGTTGGTTGTATGGTTTTACGCCCATGCCCCGTCCTCCCCCGAAATAACGCATTAACATCGTTTAAGTCGATGTTTCGAGCATCGGACGTTGTGTTTCAGTTCAACCAACTCAGAGATGTCACACCCCAACCGATGGCGGAAACATCGGGGCGTGGCACTAGGCGAACCAGATTGCGCAAGAGACATCATAACAACTATTTAAAAGATAATATTAAATGTTCAACATCCCATACTATTAAACGATAAAATTTGAAATAATTATTACAACTTTAACAATCTCTTAAACATATCAAGTTCAATCTTCCCTAGATTACATGATTTTCTAAGCGGAATCCTAAACTAAGCATCCATAGCAAATATCCTAAACCTGCCACATATGTTAAAATAAAACGTCAATACAATTAAGTAAAGATGAGCATACAGGTTTGCGTACATAATAGATATAAAAGCGTTTAGCATACACCGCATGACATACTTAAGAGTTATGAACTGTGTATCTACTTAGATTCAAGTAAACCAACAAACCGCGATTGATCGAGGCATGCAAAGAAGTGTCCACTTCCTAAAGAGAAAAATAAATGAGAAAAGAAAATGCGAGCCTTAACAACCCCGGGCCTCCAGGTGGCGGGTCAACCTCTAGTATACTATCATGTTAAGGGTGGCGTACAAGCAATCAAGTAATACATACCATTCAGCAGATTTCACGTATAGTCATGTATAGCGGGATTGCGAATAAGCATTGAGTTATGTGATGTGATTTGATATAGAACATATGTGACACCCAAAAGTGCGTTTAAGCGTAAAGGGGTTCAAGTATACTTACTATTGGTGCGTTTCAGGAGAGATGAGAGATCTTAGATGAGTTGAGGAGAGCGCTGGATCAGCCTGTAAGCGAATAGAAGTGCATCAGTCTTCCGAATTGCTGAAACGGTTAACGGTTGAAGGAGCAGTAGACAAGTTCAGGCGAACTTGACTGACTAACTTACTGGAGGTACAAGTTCGGGCGAACTTGCCCTATCTGGTGAGGAGTGATACAAGTTTAGGCGAACTTGTGTAAATCTGATGAAGGATTGATCAAGTTCGGGCGAACTTGGTCACCATTCTGGTGACAAGTTCGAGCGAACTTGATGCTTTCCGAGCAACTTGACTGTTTTGGCATCCAAATCGTGCATTTTCGCATCATTTGCTGAGGAAATCGAGTGTCCATCCCTCCAACCTTAGGCTACTGAGCAAAACCAAGGCTGAAGAGGTCTTTTGGAGCGAGTTTTAGCCATTTTACAGAAACTCGGACTAATCCGGGTGAACTTGAAGGTTCAAACGGTTTAGTCCAGTTTGTGCAAAGTGACGATTTCGTCCTTGTGCTTCCGGGTCTGAGATCTTGCTTGACAACGCCTCGTTCCACTTCAAAGTGAACGAAACAAACGTCATTTAGTCCGAATATTGTGTAAAAATCGATGTTTCAAAGGTTTTACTTAGATCTAAGCATAGATCTAAGTGAAAAACAGAAGTTTTGCATAAAAAGATGAAGATTTTCGTAAACAGAGAAGTTTTGATGAAATTGAAGGTAGAAACCTTGTGCAAAATTGTTGTAAACGTTGTTGTAGCTTGAAAACGGGTTGATTCTTACTTAGAGAACAAAGGGTTTCGGTTTTGGGGAGCTCCGGGCGAACTTGCAGCAAAGTCAAATGAGAAGAGGAGCTGAGTATTTATAGCTGAAGTGAAAAAGGAGCTGGAACCATCAAGTTCGTGCAAACTTGTATCAATTTCGGGCGAACTTGCTACAAGTTCGAGCGAACTTGCTTGTTTTCTTGAGTTTTAAGACAAGTCCGGGCGGACTTGTTAGATTTGGAGAGTTTAGGTGGCCTGAACAAGTTCGGGCGGACTTGTGATGCACAAGTTCGGCCGAACTTGACCTAGTGGCCAAGTTTTGTTTGATTATTTCGCGTTAAGAGTTCGTTTGGTGATTCGGTCTGTATTAGATAGTTATATTAAGCTTTTAGCGGAGCGTTAAGCGATATATTACCATTGAATTGAGAGAGAGTGAGTTACGTGAGCGTGCGGGCGTTTTAGAGATAATAAACCATAACATAAACAAACATAACACATATAAAACATAACTCCACATAATTAACTGCGTTTGCGATGCGATGGCACAAAAATGGTTATTGTACAACAACACACTCGGCTATTAGAGTAACATAGTTACTCGTGGTTGCGTTGAATTAGTGATTAATAAGCGATTAAATGCGATATAGATGTGACAAAATATAATTACATTAACATAAACTTTTCATAATCTAAATCTCGGAATACAAGTGATAGATACAAACGGAAAATTTGGAGTTGTTACAAGAGGTTTTTGACTTCTTTATCGGCTTTCTATTTCCCGACCTAGCAGAAGAAGTTCTACCTTGTAGGGACGTAGGCCCATTAGAGCTATCACCCCAACCGGTGGCGGAATCATCGGGGTAGTGGCACTAGGCGACCAGACTGTCTCGCGAGAATTCCATAACAATCATTTAACAATATTATTCAAACATTAACGTCCCATACCATTAATATAACATTTTAAACAATCATTACAGAATCTAAGTTCTCCCACAAAAACAACAAGGTTCGATATCCCCGAGATTTTATTACATCCGTTCTAAACAAAACAAAACAAAACCAAACTACGCAAAACCACATCCAAAGCATCCAAGCTACAAATCTTCAACCTGTTACATACGTTAAAATACAAGTCAATACAATTAAGTAAATGTGAGCATACATGTTGATTATTACTAGCATAATAGAGAAACCGTTCGCGAAATAATCTAATTACATATCATGATACACCAAAACACGTCCACAAAGCATAGGCTTATTTCTTATGCTAACTACCGTGAGAAGGCTTGCGCGTCCATCCTAACTAGACCCCGTCGGGTGTTAGCCACACTATAGTACCATACTAGCTAAGGAGGCAAGTTAACGAAAATAAGTCCTAGTCGTATGTTTCTAGTATCACGTATAGAGCATATACAATCAGATTATTCGCGTGTGATAAACAGTTTGATTGTGATGTGATTTTGATAAAGAAACATATGTAACACCCAAAAAGTGCATTAGAGTGAAAATGGGTCAAGTATACTCACTGTGGGTGCGTTTTAGGGAGAATTTAGGATCTGAAAGGAGTTATGGAGAGCGCCGGATCAGCCTTTAAACGAAAAGAAGTGCATCAGTCTTCCGAAAAGCTGAAACAGTGAAGTTAGAGTTGGGCAGTAGACAAGTTCAGCCGAACTTGTATGTAAACATACAAGTTCGAGCGAACTTGCTATGTTTTGCTGAGTTGGGAGTCAAGTTCGGGCGAACTTGCAAGTTTCTCAAGAAAACTTGGCAAGCTCGAGCGAACTTGTGGGTAATATTGAAGGAACTTGTGAAGGTTCCTGAGAACCTTTGCAAGTTCGAGCGAACTTGAAGGTTTTCTGATGAAGACTTGAGCATGTTTACTCAAGTTCGGCCGAACTTCTCCCTTAGAGGGCAAGTTCGAGCGAACTTGACTAGCCTGTTGTCAAAAATCAGTGCAATCTTGAGCGAACTTGATGTTTTCCGGGTCCAAAATCTTGCGTTTTCGCGTCGTTTGCTGAGGAAATCGAGTGTTCATCCCTCCAACATTGTGCTACTGAGCAAACTTGGAGAGAGGTCTTTCAGAGCGGTTTTAGCCGTTTTACAAAAGTGTGGGCTAATCCGGCGAATTTGGGGTTCGTTCGGGTTAGTCCGGCTTGTGTAAACCAACATAACGTCCTTGTGCTTCCAGATCTGGGATATTGAATGATAAATGCTTCGTTTCATATCAGAAAATGAACAAAACATCACCAAAAGTCCGTGTTTTGTGTGAAAATCAATGTTTAAAAGGTTTTACTCAGATCCAAGTATGGATATGAGTGAAAAACAGAAGTTTTATGGAAAAAAATGAAGATTTTCCTAAACAGAAGGGATTTGATGAAAATGAAGGCAATGCCTTGTGCCAAAATCGTTGTAAACCTTTGTAAATCGTTGATAAACGTTGTTGTAGTTGAAATCGGGTTGATTCTTACTTAGAAAACAGAGGGTTTTGGGTTTCGGGAGCTCTGGGCTAAGTTGCAGCAAGTTCAAATGAGAGGATGGGGCTGAGTATTTATAGGTAAAGGCAAAAGTGAGAGTTGGTGGAGTCAAGTTCGGCCAAAACATGCAAGTTCTCGCGAACTTGTGGGATTCTTGAAGAAACTGAGTCAAGTTCGACCGAACTTGACCTTCTGGAGGTTAAGTTCGAGCGAACTTGAGGCAATTGACAGTCTAGTTGGGCCAGTCAAGTTCGGCCGAACTTGGCAACACCATGTTCGAGCGAACTTGACCCAAATGTTGGGTTCTCTTTGTTTATTTCGCGTTAAATGTTCGTTTGGCGATTCGATTCGTATTAGATAACTATATTAAGCGTTTTAGTAAAGCGTTAAGCGTTATACTTGATATAATAGTGCGATTTAGCGATTCGAGTGTGCGAGAGCGATGCGATAGCGAGCGTAAATCATAACCACAAACACACATAACACATAAATAACATAAACCACATAATTAACTGTGATTTGCGATGCGATGAGATAAGCGATGCGATTTAATAAGCGATTAGATGCGATGATAACGTACAACACCATAAGTAATTAACATAAACTTTATTATAAACCGAATCTCGGGATTACAAAGGTAGATAAACGGGAAAACAAAATGGAAAGATAACAATCGAATTTTCGAGTTGTTACAGCTATTACAAAGAAGCTTCCAAACCCTCATGTATGGGAAATTCCCTCGTGCCACTTAATATTCTATTAAAGCCGACTGCACTACATACTTGTCGCTCTCCCCGCTTTTTGAACCATTTTATTACGTTGATAAATCGATTGAAATCTTGTGCACTTGTTGTTGATATTGGTCCACTTGCCTGATATTGGATCCGGTTGACGGTAATTGTCCCCCTGTCGACATTATCGAAAAAGACTGCTCGGAATCGTTTCCAAAACACAACTTTAGTTTGGTTGTTTGCTAAAAAAGTTACACAAAAAAAAAATAATTACGAAATTTAACCAACAAATTATATGTATAAATTAAAAAATAAAAAAAAGTCTATAAAAATCTTACATATATTGGGACCCTCTGATACATCAACCCAAGCTCGGGCTAACGCGTGCTCCTCTTCATCATCCCATATTTGCACGCCTTTTTTTGTTGGGGTCTCGGTTGTTTCTTTCTTTTTATGTGACAGCTGTTTGTTCCGTTTGGTTCGGTGGTGTCACCATTTATGTCTCTGATTCCTCATCCGGTTGTGTCTCCGTTTGTGTCTACGGGACGAAGTCAGGCTCGCTTTGTGACGAGTCAAAACCTTATGATAAGCCATAACCTCCCATATTGAAGTTCAGATTCCAACCATATTGATTTGGGTCCCATGTGAGGGGTTGGTTCAAGAGGTTCATGAAACCGATTTGGTTGTGATTATACTCGACAAACACGGTTCCATAGGCAGTTGTTCAGGTGGGAACCAAATCAACATGTTGGTTAGGAGCGTTCGTTTGTTTAGGGTCGCGCTTGATCGAGGAGGAACGAAAGCCGGGTTGTTGTAGGGATACATATTACCTAGAGTAAAAACCTTGAGTTTTTATAAAATATAGAGTGAAGAGAATGATGATAGAAGGAGTGGTATAAAACTAATAGAGATGTGAGGTTTATATAGGTTTAAAATGTAAAATAATAATAATAATAAAACTAAGGAATATTGTATTTTAATAATCTCAACTGTTCGCCGTTGGCCGCCAACAGTCTCAACTTTAAAAATAACCGCTGGTAGTCCCAACTGTTGACATATTGGCCACCCATGGACCCTGACTAACAGAACGCTAATGCCGTTAGTCTCCGGTAACTGGAAAATCGTTTTGGGCCAGAAAAAGTTTTATAAAGGTCCGATCTAAGGTTACAAAGAGGTTTGAGACGAAGATGTTAAGTTTTAACGGTCAAAAAGTTGAGTTTTCCGGCCAAAAAGAAGTTTTTCAGCAAAAAAAAGTTTTCCGGCGACTTAAAAAATTGGGACTTTTACTAGAAAAATGTTCCTAAAGGTCTGTCATAAGGTTACAAGGAGGTTTGGGACGAAAACGTTGAGTATTCTGGGGTTTTTTCCGGCGACGGGAGACTAACGGTATTAGGGTTCTGTTAGTTAGGGTCCATTGGACGCCAATATGTAAATAGTTGGGACTGTCAGTGGTTATTTTGAAGTTGAGACTGTTGGCGGCCAATACGAATAGTTGGGGTTATTAAAATTCAATATTCTTAAAACTAATAAGATTATCGTCCAACAGTAACATTCTCATTCCCAAACACTTTTCTAGCCGTTATGGCCATGGCCGGCATCAAAATTTCGAACTCAGACGTTGTATTGACGCTATAAGACGCGATGATGGATGATGACGTTGGGTCACGTTCGAGTGCACACAGTCTTATGAGTTTGATTTAAACATTTTGGGTTATGTTGATAGAAGTTGAAAATGTGAGGTGAGACATCTTGACATCTGCAATTTGCAAATACTTTTTTTGTCAAAATAAAGTAAAAAAAGAAATGAAAATATAATAGTAAAATGAGTCCAAGAAAGTTGGCAGAAACAAAAAGTGGATAAACACGAAAATAACAGAATCTTCTGGACACGTCATCTCATCGTGGTTCACCTATACACCGATGACGTGGAATTTAAGTACGACCGTATATTTTCACACACGCTTTCTTCTCGTATAGACTATAGAGCTTAAACGATTTCAAGTTCTCAACGGTCTCGACTCTCGAGTCTCGACAACATACACACCATTTGCTGAGTCAGCCTAATTTTCAAAGGCATCCTTTTGTTTATCATACTCGAACTAGGGCTGTTTACGAGTTGAGCGAATTGAGTGGACCTTTGCTTGTGCTCGGCTCATTTACAAATCGAACAAAGCAGAGCGGCTCATTTAAAACCGAGGCTCAAATCAAGCGAGCGTTTTCTGAACAGTAAATATTCCGAGCGAGCGAAGTTCGAGCGATTTAGATAACTGTGTTACCTGATTTAAATTTGCTGAGAGAGATAGTGACAATGAGCAGACTATCGTTTATCGGTTTAGGGGTTAACTTTTAGATTTGATATTACTTTTTTATTGGCGTGTTTGAGCTAGTACGTATACATATAGTTCTAAATTTGTATATAGTTAACCAAAATCTAATAGAGTAGTATATATAAAACTATAAATTTAATCTATATTTAAGTATATATGTATGTGTATGTGTGTATATATATATAGGTGTGTGTGTATACATGTTTATATATGTATGTAGTATGTGTATGTATATGTATGTGTATATGTATACTTACAAAAATAAATTTCGGTCCGTACCGGGCGGACTTTGCTCATGGTTGGCTAATTTACAAACTGAACCAACCAGAACGGCTCGTTTACAACTGAGCGTCAAATCGAACGAGTATTTTCCGAACGAGCGACGAGCGATTTGAACGGCCCTACCGAACACGTATATGCTATACTCTGGATTTTTGTTAAGTTCGTGCTGTGTTCTCATCTAGTCATCTGCTCGTTTACAACTGAGCGTCAAATCGAACGAGTATTTTCCGAACGAGCGACGAGCGATTTGAACGGCCCTACCGAACACGTATATGCTATACTCTGGATTTTTGTTAAGTTCGTGCTGTGTTCTCATCTAGTCATCTTTACACTCTTAGCTACGAGCTTTTTAAGAGTCAAGACAACATTATCTTACCCTCTTTATCTAGTCATCTTTACACTCTTAGCTACTAGCCTTTTATGTTTTGATTACTTGTTATAAGCCGTCAGCACTCATGAAACCGTTCAAATCGAATCAATCAACTTAGTTGGTTGTTTTGATAATCCTTAGTGGTGATTCTATCCAGGGTTATTTTCAAAGCGTTTAAACTGGACCGAGTGACATTATAATATTCAAAGTTATAATACTATTCTTTCCGGAAAAAAAAAATATAAAGAAAATAATAATTAAATACTTTTGTTATTGTCAAATATTATTTAATTAAATAAGATATTTTAGATGTGGTCATTCTTAAGTATTTTCCGTTAGTATGTTACACCGTAATACCATGAAAATATGACCACAATGCCAAAAAAATATACACGATAAATAAACAACAATATTTGAGAAACCTAATAAGCTTTCATGTTATCCCCATTTTTCTTTTCTATTAGTAAAGATCCATTGGTTTACACTATATAAAAATGTAAGACCACCACTAGTAGTGAGATTATTAAAATCCATTATTCTAATATTATTTAATCGAAGATGTTTAGTCCGATGTTATAATCTAAAATGGTTTTTTATGTGTACTTAATTCCTTAAATTTTCATTTTCTACATCGAAGTTTTTATAACTACTTCATATTTAAATCCGTTATCCTTTTAAATCCCACATTACTCTATCAGTGATGATATTGATGGATAATAAATGTATTATTGTCGTGTAATTGTTGGTATCTGTGATTATTGATTAATACTTCGGGTATGTCTAGGTAGTGGTCTAGCGGAGTATCGATAATGGAGTATGATGTTTGCCTCTGTAATAAAATATTATGAGTTCAAATCCCGATATATGATATCTAGGTGTTAAATTTGTTATTAAAAAACAAAAATCTATTCAAGGCATGTTTGGCAAGTGTCTTCAAATTTAGCTGTTATTTGAATGATCTTGATGTAGCAATTCATCACATTATACGTGACCATTTTGTATTAAAACATGATCTACTCATCTAACTTGTTCAAGTTCAAGTGATTATTTTCATAAAATTATTGTTTTGTCAACTGTCACCTAAATTTTCATAAAATTTTTTAAATTGTATCAAAGAGCTTATAGTTTATTTTTTTTAATGACAAATTTTCAGTTATCATGTATATACTCTTATATCTTGTATATTGCATTATTTAAAACCTCCAAATATTAAAGATAAACAGAAAAGGAATATTGGATTTTAGTATTCCCAACTATTCGTCGTTGGCCGCCAATAGTCTCAACTTAAAAAATAACCACTGGCAGTCCCAACTATTGACATATTGGCCACCAATGGACCCTGCCTAACAGAACCCTAACGCCGTTAGTCTCCGGTCGTTGGAAAACCGTTTTTGGCCAGAAAGAGGTTTCTAAAGGTCCGATCTAAGGTTACAAAGATGTATGAGACGAAGATGTTAAGTTTTCCGGCCAAAAGTTGAGTTTTCCGGCAAAAAAAAAGAGTTTTTCGATGACTTTAAAAAATGGGGTTTTACTAGAAAAAGGTTCCTAAATGTTCGTAATAAGGTTACAAAGAGGTTTGGGATGAAAATGATGAGTTTTCCGGCTAAAAATGAGTTTTCCGACGACCGGAGACTAACGGCGTTAGGGTTCTGTTAGTCAGGGTCTATTGGAGGTCAATATGTTAATAGTTGAGACTGTCAGTGGTTATTTTTTAAGTTGTGACTGTTGGCATCCAATGACGAATAGTTGAGATTATTAAAATCCAATATTCCAACAGAAAATATCTTACCCCAATATCATGTCTGTCTTGTAGCAATGTTTGTAAATATTTTTCTCACTAAATGATTGAGGATCTTGACTAAGGGTGGAGGGAGTGCCTTCGGGGAGTTAGTTTTACCGTGCGGCAAGGTGATGCCAGTGTTTGTGCGGTTAGCGGGGAGAGGTTTAGGCGGTGAGTACTCACCGAATGGGGAAGAGGAAAGAGGGCCCAACTCCTTTTCAACCAATCATAATTTTTTTTTTACTTTTAAGAAAAATATGTTTATCATATGAAGAGCAATGCTAGTATTTAAGTGCAAAATGGGAACTAAAAATGGGGAGTTGACATCCCACTCCTTCCACCCTAATGTGATACACGCTTACGTAGGCTTTAAAATACCTTTTGTAAGCAGATGAGTTAGTTAACTATTAAATATCTTTAACAAAAGTAGAAAATAGATAATTTAACATGTTAAAGAAAGGGAGCTATTAAATACGCATCTCTTTTACTAGTTACACTATATCAAGTAAAAAGAAGATGTGTATTTAGACTAAGGATGAAAATTTGGTATTGATACTGAATCAGTATTGTATCACTATCAAATTGTATCAGGTATATTTAATACCAGTATCAATTTTCCTGTTTTTTATATTTGTTTTTACAAATAAAACATCAGTAAATACTGATACCGTATCAATACCAAACCAATATATTCAATGCCAATACCGACTTTTCCTGTACCGGTTCTATACGATACTCATTCCTAATTTAGACACACCCTAAAAACAAATAAATATCAGGGAAAAGGCAAAGATTGATTAGGAAAGAGAATAGTTTGATATTTGATATTTGATAACAAAGGCAACCTTCATCGAAACAAGTGTACACATCACTATTCTTTTCTTCATTTACCTTCAAATCTCACAAAAATCATAATTTCGTGCCTTATACGATACCAGCTAAAATCATTTCAATCATATTATTCTTTCACACAATAAATTCATTACACTCAATTCATTTCATAATTCATACAAAAAAAATCGTTAAAACCAAACATTAATGGATGGTATCTTGTTAAAAACCGGGTTCATCGGAATAACAACTCCGATCACCGGCGGCGAGATTCGCAAAACCCCATCTCAAATCGCCACCGTTGTCAGCTGTACGCCGCCGACAGCCACTGCTATTTCATCGGACAAACCCACAGTCTCCGGTCCCTGGGGGTTCTCGTTAAAACTCCCGTTTACTTCTTTCTTCGTCGGTAACAGAAACCGTCATGATGCGTTGGCTGTAGACGACGCCGTTTCGGTTGACAGAAAAGAAGAAACGATTGAAGAAGGTAGAAATTGTCTGGAGAGTGAATTGAATTATGAACAAGAGTGTGATGCGTGTAGGGTTGATGATGATGATGATCGAATTGAGTTTGATAAAAGTTCGTTTTCGAAACTGTTGAGAAGGGTTTCTTTGGCTGAAGCAAGGGTGTATTCTCAAATGTCTTATTTGGGGACGTTAGCTTACTCCATACCTCAAATTAAGGTACCCCATGTTGCAGATGTTTGTTTTCTTTTGTTATTTTTATGTTGTAGACCAGGTGTTTGATGAAATGTCTCAAAGGGGTTTTTTAGTTAATTATGATATGATGCATTTAGAAATGTTGAATAAATGGTTGTAGTGGTTGAATTGTGTTCTTTATTGATATTTAGTTCATAAATTAGCCTGATTTGATGCTAGTTACAATCAGAATTATATCTTTAAATTTGTTTTATCGTATTCCTGCAGCCGGGAAATCTTTTGAAGCATTACAGACTCCGTTTTGTTACGTCGTCGCTAGAGAAGAAAGCGCAGCTAGCTGCAAAAGCCTAAAAAGAGAAGGAACAAGAACAAGAAAAAGAACAAGAATTCGACTCGAAGAAGAAAGAAGACGATACATTGAAAGACGAGAAAGAAATAGTCACAGAAGTCGAACAACAAGAAACCGAACAGACTTATGAAAACGATGAGGATAAGGGGGGAAGGAATCTGATAAGTGCATCCACAGCTTATCATATTGCAGCCTCGGCTGCTTCGTTTCTGCATTCGCAAACAAAGAGCATTGTTCCTTTCAAGTCGTCTGAAAATAACAGTGGTGAAGTTAATATGACAGAAGCAGAGGTTGCTTCATTAATGGCACAACTGACTCGATGACCGCTGTGGTTGCTGCTAAAGAAGAAATCAAACAAGCCGTTGCAGATGATCTGAACTCGATGCATTCGTCGCCTTGTGAATGGTTCATATGTGATGACGATGAAAGTACTAGATACTTTGTCATTCAGGGGTCTGAATCACTTGCATCATGGCAAGCTAATCTTCTTTTCGAGCCTGTTCAGTTTGAGGTAGCACTTTCGTTAACACGTGTTATATAAACAATAAACTTATAAACCGTATCTCGTTTAATATATTTGTTGTTGATAAAGCTACTGTAATGTTCAGGGAATGGATGTAATCGTGCATAGGGGCATATACGAGGCTGCAAAGGGTATGTACGACCAAATGCTGCCTGAGATCCTCGCACATATTCAACATCATGGTGATCTTGCGAAACTTCGGTTCACCGGCCATTCACTTGGCGGAAGCTTATCGTTACTCTTAAACCTTATGTTGCTAATTAGAGGACAAGTTCCTCGTAGTTCATTACTTCCGGTTATAACATTTGGTGCACCCTCGGTTATGTGTGGTGGCTACCGTTTGCTTCATAAACTCGGGTTACCAAAAAGTCATCTTCAAGCAATCACAATGCACCGCGACATTGTTCCCCGAGCTTTTTCTTGCAAATATCCAAGCCGCGTAGCTGAGCTTCTTAAAGCGGTGAACGAGAATTTCCGAAATCACCCCTGCCTCGATAACCAGGTAGAAAAATAAAAAAATGCTCTATTTATCTTGTTATTGCATTCGTTTTTGTTACCGAAATAGTAAACGTATGTTTTGTTGTGACAGAATTTGTTGTACGCTCCAATGGGAGAATTCTTGATTCTACAACCCGACGCAAAATTTTCACCGAGCCATGATCTTCTTCCTTCTGGTAGCGGTCTATACGTTTTGACCTCGTCAGTATCAGATATGATCGAAGCAGATAAGCAAACACGGGCCGCACAGTCTGTGTTCTTGAACACACCACACCCGTTAGAGATCTTAACTGACCGGTCCGCATACGGTTCAGGTGGTACAATCCAACGTGACCACGACATGGCATCGTACATGGTGTCCGTTCAAAGCGTGATCCGTCAACAGCTGAACCGCGCAAGAAAAGCCAGGCGGGAACTTCGTCGACGAGCTTGGTGGCCCCTGGTTGCACGAAGCGGCAATGGCGGGGTTGGTATGAGGTCAGGTCAAGGTCAAAGTCAAAGCCGGATCAAATTCACAAGAGTGTTACAGACGGGAAGCGAGTCGTTGAAAAGATTCACAAGGCTGGTTGCCTCTTGATCATATGAGTTTGCTTGTAATAGTGTTACTTCCTGCAAGATTGTTTCTTGTGGAGGCATATAATGTAATTGGATCCATTTAGGTATGGGTAAAATTGTAAAAGTGTAAAACTGTAATAGAACATTCTTTATTGTTTGAACTAGTCATACATGAAAATATCATTAAAAAAGGTAACTATTAACAGTGCTAGAGCTTGACCAAAAGTTTCAGCAGGGGCGGACCTACCATGTTACTAGGGGCAGCCTCCGCTACCTGTTGACGCTCTGGCGGTAGTGCAAATTTTGAAAAAAAATGACCTTTTTACGATTTCGTTGCCCCTATAAAGATTTTCTAGCTACCCCTTAACGCTCCGGCGGTAGTGTAAATTTTGAAAAAAATTGACGTTTTTTTGATTTCGTTACCCCTTTTTATACGAAACGTTGCCCCTATAAAGATTTTCTAGATCCGCCACTGAGTTTCAGGGGTGGGAAATCCTATATAATTTTAAAATTTTCGAACGGAAAATCAGAAATTTTACACTTCTAACTAAAACATTGGTTTTGGGGGTTGGGGGGGGGGGGGACTGTTGCCACTAAGCTGCGCCACTGATTATCAATATGTTGATTATTGATGTGTTTCCTCCATGTGTATTATTTGGTAGTATAACGACTTGTAGCGTATGGAATGAGATATATGTCGCGTGGGTGTAACAAACTCGGTTAGGTGATAGATGTTGAGATGGAGTGCAATCGGCATCATGTAATGTCGCGGTGGTTTAAACGTGACAAACGAGTTGTTTTGGATTTGAAAACGTAAAGTCAGTTAGGGATGTTGAGATGGAGTGCAACCAGGATCACACAAATGTGATCGTGGTTTAAAGTTTAAACGTGAGTGAAGGACCACATGTGGATGATGGGGATAAAAAAGGGGTCATGGTTCGGACCCTTTGGATCCAAGTAGCCGGCCAAGGCAACCCCCACTTGACTTTTGGTTAACTGGATGGATATATACAACACAAGCTGCGTCAGATCTTCCTTGATATTCTCTGTGGGTTGGCTGAATGGATATCAAGTTATTTACACGTCCTTCAGGCAAGTGGTATGTAATTATGTGTATATCCACAATGTTCCCTTCGCCTTTTTTAGACTCATCGTGTGTAGGACCAGGTAGGCAAACAATCAAGTTAAAACACTAATTTCATTTAGTCCATCCGTAGTCATAAAGCCCCCGGATGGGCGTTATGCGACAAGTGACGAAACCCGTAAGAGAGGGGCTTTATGTGGCTTTATATAATTTGAGTGTCTAGTGGGATTATACATGTATAGGGCTTTATATATATGTATGTATGTATGTATATGTGTGTGAGTGGGGAAGGAATTATCACGCCGCGATAATCATTGCGGGAGGACAAAAAATTTACCTCATAACGCCCCCCGAAATGGTGTTCTGGGCGCTATGGGGGCGTTATAATAGAAAAGGGCGTGACATACCGCCACGTTACACTTAACCTTAGCAATTCATTTCGAAACCAGTCTAAAGACCCCGCATTGCGGGTCGGAGGCGTAAAACTGTGCTTTTAGCGCTACGAGCACCTGAGAGATCAAATGTTACCACCAAACACCGTGCAAATTAGTAACCTAAAGACGAAAAAAATCCGATAAAAATCGTTAAACAAAAACTAATAAAAACTAAACGCATACAACTTTTGAGGCAAAATTATATATAAAAAACAAAGTTTTATTAAATAAAACCCATAAAAGACACAACCGCAAAAGAAAAAAACTTACTATTCGTTGTGATGTTGTAAATTAATATGTGGTAAATTAATATGTATAGAGAATTCTACGTGTCAAACTACTTTATGCTATTGAATACTTTTACAAGCTCTACTCGGACTTTTCAATCATTATCTATCATTTATTAATGTATTTACATAAGGTTGTGCGTAGCAGAGGTGTGGCGCCCATGACCACATAACCCTTGGGGCGTTAAGGGCTCGGGCGTGAGTCTTGGTGACGTCAGTTTGATCTTCACTCATTTTCAATACCCACAACTCAATTCATATTGATACGACAATTACAAAAGGTTTGGAAGCTTGGTGATGTCGATATTGGTACAAACTTCCTCGTTTTAACCGAAAAGGGAGGTGTTGGAAGTCCCATTTTTGGTACGCCATGGAATTACCGGTCTAGACGAGTCGACCCAAGCTCGAGCGTGGCTCATTTCATGCTATATTTCTAAAGCTCAAGCACGTCTTCTAAGTAATTTTTCAAGCTCGTGCCAGTCTCGGTTATTATTTTATTTGTGTATTTAAAAGTTATTTCGTATGAGCTACATATATTTACGTACATTTGCGAACTACATTAATCTACATATATTTTTTGACTTTACAGTAACAACTTTTTAATAAAAAAAAGGTTGATTTTTTTTAAATTGCTTGATTGATAGTTGTTCTCTGATGGAACTATGTGGTTCTCTCACCATCCACACCCTATATTTATAATTATACTTTTTATAGTATATTATAATATATTAAATAAAAATTATATAAATAATAGGCGTGTTTAGGGCTCACGAGTCTACTCGAGCTCCATAAGTGAAACTGGGGCTCGAGATTGCTGTAACAACTCGAAAATTCGATTGTTATCTTTCTATTTCGTTTTCCCGTTTATCTACCTTTGCAATCCCGATATTCGGTTTATAATAAAGTTTATGTTAATTACTTATGGTGTTGTATGTTATTATCGCATCTAATCGCTTATTAAATCACATCGCTAATCTCATCGCATCGCAAATCGCAGTTAATTATACGGTTTTATGTTACTTATATGTTATGTGTGTTGTGGTTATGATTACGCTCGCTATCGCATCGCTCTTACACTCTCGAATCGCTAAATCGCACTATTATATCAACTATAACGCTTAACGCTTGAATTTAACGCTTAATATAACTAACTAATAACGAACCGAATAGCCAGACGAACACTTAACGCGAAATCGGCAAACGAAACTTGGTCACTAGGCCAAGTTCGGCCGAACTTGGCTACCCCAAGTTCACCCGAACTTACCTGATGACACAAGGATCCCTCATATACCTCAAGTTCGGCCGAACTTAGCTGCTTATTCTTGAAAACCTAGCAAGTTCGCCCGAACTTGCATGAAAAACCGAACTTGATCTCACCAGCCTTACATTTTGCCTTCTCCTATAAATACCAAGCTCTGTTCTCATTTGAACTTGCTGCAAGTTCGCCCAGAGCTCTCAAAACCCGAAACCTTCGTGTTCTAAGTAAGAATCAAACCGATTTCAACTACAATGGTGTTCAACAACGTTTTACAAACGTTTACAACGATTCTAGCACAAGGCATAGCCTTCGTTTTCATCAAAACTCATTCTTTTATGAAAACCTTCATCTTTTTCTTCCAAAACTTCTGTTTTAAGCTTAGATCTACACAATACGAGTTCGTTTGGTGTTAGCAGAGGCTTCCCAAACACGAGATCTGCAAGATCTCGGCTTGTGAGTTATAGATTTGAGAAAAACCTTTGATAAACATTGATTTCTAAAGAAGATACGGACTTTTGATGATGTTTTGTTCATCTTCTGATATGAAACGAAGCATCTATCATTCAAGATCCCAGATCTGGAAGCACAAGGACGTTTATGTTGGTTTACACAAGCCGGACTAATGTGAACGAACCCCGAGTTCGCCCGGATTAACCCACGCTTTTGTAAAACGGCTAAAACCGCTCTAAAAGACCTCTCCGACCTAAGTTTGCTCAGTAGCACAGGGTTGGAGGGATGAACACTCGATTTTCCAAGCGAAAACGCAAGATTTTGGACCCGAAAACATCAAGTTCGCTCAAGAATCACCAGCTCCTCAAGTCAAGTTCGACCGAACTTGCACCCATATGAGTCATGTTCGACCGAACTTAGGCTATTTTCACCAAACTTTCCTACAAGTTCGCTCGGACTTGTCTAGTTTCTTAGGAAACTAGACAAGTTTGCCCGAACTTGTCATCTCAGTAAGGAATTCTTACAAGTTCGCCCGAACTTGACAAGTTTCTCAAAGAAACTCATCAAGTTCGACCGAACTTGACTCTAAACCCACCAAAACCATACAAGTTCGCTCGAACTTGTGTGTTTACACACAAGTTCTCCCGAACTTGGCTACTGCCCAACCAAGACCTAACCGTTTCAGCTTTTCGGAGACTGATGCACTTCCGTTCGAGTATGCAGGCTGATCCGGCGCTCTTCTCAACTCCTCGCAGATCCCGAACTCTCACCTAAACGCACCCACAGTGAGTATACTTGACCCATTTTCACTTTAACGCACTTTTTGGGTGTTACATACGTTCCTATATCAAAATCACTTCACAAATCAAACTATTTGTCACACGCGAATAATCTGATTATATATGCTCAATACGTGATGCTAGAAACATGTGACTAGGACTTATTTTCATTAACTTGCCTCCTTAGCTAGTATGGTACTATAGTGTGGCTTACACCCGACGGGGTCTAGTTAGGATGGACGTGCAAGCCTTCTCACGGTAGTTAGCATGAGAAATAAGCATGTGTTAATCTGTGTGAAATGTTTCGGTGTATCATGATATGTAGTTAGACTATTTCGCGAACGGGTTCTTTATTATGCTAGTATTACAAAACTCGTATGCTCACCTTTACTTAATTGTATTGACATGTATTTTAACGTATGTAACAGGTTGAGGATTTTAGCTATGGATGCTTGGATGTTGCATGCTTAGTGTAGTTTAGTTTTGTTTGTTTTGTTTAGAACGGTTTGTAATAAAATCTAGGGGATATCGAACCCGGTTGAGTTTTATGAGAAATCTCCGTTTTGTAATGATTGTTTAAATGTTACGTTTAATAGTATAGGATATTAAGCAGGTTGTGATATGTTAAATGATTGTTATGGAACATCTCGTGAAATCAATCTGGTCGCCTAGTGCCACTAACCCCGATGTTTCCGCCATTGGTTGGGGTGTGACAATTGCTTATTAAACAAGCTCACTTTTAAGTTTTAAGTTTATGCTCGACCCCATTTAAGCTCGGCTAAATTGGACAAATGTAAACAAAATCATGTTAAGTACCAAACGAAATTTCACTAAATGACAAAGCACTAAATGACAATGGAGTAAAACAAAAATTCATTAAGTGATAAGCCAGGGGAAAATTGTGCTACCAGTGTTGTCGTCGGGGGGGGGGGGGGGGGGGGGGGGTTAAGAGCGTGCTAAGTAATAACCGAAAACTCACTAAATGTCAATCGAGTAAAGTACAAGAGTGCAAACGAAAACTCACTAAACGACAAAGCCAAATGGCGTAAATGAAAATTCATTAAATGACAAAGCACTAAATGATAAAGGAGTAAAGTACATAAGATATAAATAAAAATTCGCTAAATGGCAAAGCACTAAATAACTAACGAGTAACGTATAGGGATGTAAATGGAATAACTAAAGGCGAAAATTTTTAATTATTCATAACTACGTTCTAAATTAATATAATAATAATAATAATAAATAAATAAAACATATGGAAATGATTATTGTGTTTTTGAAATCAAAATATTGTCCTTAGAAATTCACTAAATGACAACCAAGTAAAGTACAAGAGTATAAACTAAAATTTACTAAATGACAAAGTCAGATAGTGTAAATGAAAAATTGTTAAATGACAAAGCACTAAATGATAAAGGAGTAAAGTACATGGGGTTTGTAAACAATTCCAACCAAATGATATATAATTATACAAGTATACGATATATATATATAGAAGGTTATCGTACATATATAACATATTAAATATATATATATATATATATATATATATATATATATATATATATATATATATGATTGAGTTAATTTCATCATAATTCAATAATAATTATGTAGACATATATATTTAATATTTTGAACAAAATATATATAAATACTGTTCGGGAGTTTACTCGAGCTCGATAAGTGAAGCTCAGACTCAGGATCGTTAATTAAACGAGTTTGCTTTTATGCTCAAGCCCAAGCCCAAGCCCATTTAAGCTTGTCTTGATTCGAGTAAATCACCGGCGGTTTGACTTGTTTACACGTATGCATGGAATCCACCCTTTTATCGCATGTTAAATTAGCAATTGCATCTTTGCACTACTTTGTTGCCCGTGTTCAACAAGCCTAAACAAAAGTTTTGTCTCAGATAAATGAGGGGATCGCATAAATCTAGATTTTTGGTTCAAAATTATGAACATTTTTAATAAAATAAAAAAACATATCAGGCTGGCCCTAAGAATTCATATATCTTGTTCGAGCTTGAAATGCCTTGTCCTTAGGCCTTAACAAAATTGGGTATTAGGCTCACTAAAGGTCTAAACCTAATGACAATAGGCTAGTAACTAGGAGTGTTCATCGAATCGAATATCGAATTTTCGAATTATTCGAATCGAATTATTTTTATTTTTCCTTGAATCGTATTCGATTAAAACTTATCGAATTCATATTTGAATAAAAAACTCAATTCGTATTCGATTAGTATTCGATTAAAACTTCGAATTCGAATCGAATTCGAAAAATTTGATTTAATTCAGATTCTTTCAAAACATGTAAAAACTGTCAAAATTAAACATAAATTTTAAATTAGCCATAAGACACAATATCACATTAAAAAGTTCCAAATAAAGTACTATAAGTCTAAAATTCAAAACAAGAAGTCGGGAATACCCACTCCACATTACAAGTTAATATTTTTAGGGTTAGAAATCTATTGATAGATTTGTTACTTATGTTTTAGTTATGGGCCATGTAGTGGGTTTGGTAATGGGGTTAATACCTGGAAAAACTTTTGTAAATAATTTATAGTAAAGCTTAGTAAAAGTTATATATGTATTATATATAAAAATAATAAATAAAATGTATAATTTTTATTCGAATTTCGAATTTGAAATTTTAAATTCGTATTCAATTTACTTGACTCGAATTGAATCGAATTCGAATTTTTTTAATCGAAACGAATTCTTAATAATCGAATCGAATTTAAACGAATTCGAAACAAATTCTGAACACCCCTACTAGTAACTAATCTAAAACATAAAAATAGTTTTGTAAGTGAGGCTATGTTGGTGTTTGTATGGGTATACCCTATTAGTTTATTTATTTTTACATAGACATATCGAAGTTTTTAAAAAAAATAACGTGCCCTTCAAAATACCGGGCCCTGTCTGGTGGTCCTCCCCGCCCACCTTCAGGGCCGGCCATGATATGAAAGTGAATACTGAGTTTTTGACTAGTTAAGTGAGTTTCGCTCAAATTTGTTTAAACTCGGCTATATTTACTCTTAGTAATTTATGAACAACTCGAATCAAAAAGATGGATGGATGGAAGGAGTAAATGAATTAGTAACCACTCATGTATAGATATCTAAACAGCTCAATGACTTAGAAAATTTGTCATGAGCATACATATCTAAAAAATTTGTCATTAGCAGACAAATCAAGTTCAAAAACCCGTTGGCTCGGGATCGCTTATTTTGACCGCTATAGCCTAAACTTTAGGTTGATTCAACTTTTTCACTTTTGTGATTGAAACCAGGTTCGAATGCGACTCCACTACACAACCAGATTCTCAGCCCTACCCATTCGACTTTGATCTCGTTATTTCTTTAAGAGTGTTAATACAGCCACACCCCAAAATCTTATACTCTATATGAGTCGTAAAGGGTTATACGGCATGTATAAAATAATCTGACATGACAAATATTGGGCTGTATAATGTTATACGGCTCGTATAGATGAAAAAATTAGGTCGTACAACATTCTATACGGGCCGTATAACATTATACGGTCATATACATTATATGACGTTTGGGCCGTATAACATTGTATACGGGCCATATGATGTTATACGTCTAGTATACATAGAGTGATAGAGACAAGCAAAACATTCCCTTGTAACTCTATACGGGTTGTATAGCTGTAAGGGTGTGAAAATAAGATTTTAGAGGTGTGAAAATAGTGGGAGCCTTCCATAATCTCGTTTTGAAATAAAAATTATTGCCCAATTATCCCAGTATGTAACAAAAAGAACCCGGGTGAAGCACTCACGCGTAACGTGTAACTTGTAACTTTGCCAAAACTTCTTGTATAATGTACGATTATAATATAACCTTTTTGACCAGAGCCCTTTGTCGGTCTGGTTGACGAAAATTCTTGGATTCACCACTGATCTTTTACCAATAGTGGCTCTGCACAAAGGATCTGCGGAAATCTGGCATGTGGTGTGTATTATTCAAAGCTAAGCTTGATCATCTTTTTACATAAAGGAAAATGATACAATACTGTCATAATCAACATACAAGCCATATGAAACAGGATGTGGATCTAGAGATCAATTTTGCCAGCTAAGTACCATGAATGCATTGCAAGACTACCGAAAGACATGATGTTGGCTAGAGAAGACAGTCCGTGAATCATCCCGAACTTCTTGTTCATTGCTGCTAGCTTCGGGTTCACCTTTGCGACCTCTTGGTTCTTTGTCCACCCGACTTCTTCACCTATGTTTGACTCCCTCTCCCCTTTGTGTCTTTGCTTCATCATCTGTTTTCACAAATTCACCAAACAAACATCAACAACTTTGACTAGGGCTGCAAACGAACACGAATAGGGTTTTGTTCGTGTTCGTTTGTTAAAGAAATAAATGTGTTCACGAGCTGTTCATGAAAACCTACCGAACGAGATTTTATGTCTGTGTGCGTTCGTTAAGAAAAAGAAAGTGTTTGTGTTCGTTCATTAATTTTAGGTGATGGACACAAAAAAAAACGTTCATGAACACAAACAAGCGTTAACAAACATAAATGAACATATATTAAAAGGTATGTGATATATGATACACTAGTAGTTATTAAATATTTTAGAGTAAATTGCAATTTTCGTCCTTGAGGTTTGGCCACTTTTTCAACATTCATCCAAATGCTTGTTTTTTCGCATCCGGGTCCTTGTCGTTTCAAAGTCTTACCATTTTAATCGTTGAGGTTTGCAGTTTATTGTGACTTTCGTCCCCCAAAATTTGGCCCTCAGGGATGAGAATGGCAACATTTCAAACTTTTTAGATGAAAAACAAACCTTTAGACAAAAATCGCAAAAGTGGCCAAACCTAAGAGACAAAAAGGCATTTTACTAATATTTTATTACTGGGAATTCTGAAGTACTTATGTAAAATTTTGACTCTATTGTTATGGCTTATCACCGATATTCAAATAATCGCTTCCTGCTGAACATTCAGTTTGTTTGCAACCCTAACTATGACTCTATTGTTATGGCTTATCACCAATATTCAAATAATCACACAACAACCCTAAGTCCCTATCCATCTGATTAAATGACAATTTTGTCCATATCAAACACCAAATTAGGACTAGTGATATTAGGATAGTTACCTCAATGGTCATGGGGGTGAAGACAAAAAGATTGGTGAGATTAAACACAAAAGCAGCCACCAAAAACCCTAACTGATATTTCTCAGCGGTTGATGAAGACTTCCACGGATGTGTATACCCAAAAACCCTACGGACACCGCACAGCATATGCCAACCATCATAAAGTAGGCCGGAAACATCTTGCTTTGAAGATTACCGAACTGATGTCTCGGCAGATTCCTATCAGAAATACCATGTAATCCATCAGGTTTCCATTTCTAGGGCGAAATAGTTTAATTTCACAACACAAATGTATAAATCAATTTTGGAGTCTGAGCATAAAACTAACACAAACTGATGTATAGGCAGATTTAGGGCTGCAAACGAACCAAACGTTCAGCGACCAGTTCGTGAACCATTTGGCGGGAAGTTCGTTTGTGTCCGTTCGTTAATTAAACAAACGAACACGAACAAGAAATTTTGCTCGTTTAGTTAAATGAACAAACATGAACAGAGGCCATGTTCGTTCATTTACGTTCGTGAACGTTCAGTAACGTGTTCGTTCATTTACGTTTGTGAACGTTCAGTAACGTGTTCGTTCAATTACGTCCGTGAAGGTTCGGTAACATGTTCGTTTGTTTTCAATAGTTCATTAGTGTTTTTAATTTTTATATTTTATTTATACACTTCAAAATTCCAACAAATAATATCTACTAAGTGTCAGTGTATTATATATTCTGTTCATGAACAGTTGTTTGTGTTCGTTTGTTTCCATTTATGTTCATGAACATTAGTATGCGCTCATTTGTGTTCATCAACGTTCGTTGCCTAAAATTAACAAACACACACAAATGCTATGCAGTTAATATCGGTGATCTGTCAGTTAGATCGGTCCCGTAGTAAAATATCGATGTCAAATAATGGTCAGAATATTGGTACTGACATTATCGGTGATATTGACCGATATTTGACTGATATATCACTGAATTATTAGTGTTAAATTGCTATATATATAATTTCTACTTGATATTAAAATTACTAATATAGTAATATCTCACCGAGATAACCTATATCGATATCCGATATTTTACCGCATTAACTGCAATACTGCATAGCACAAACGAACACGAACAAGTTCATTTCCTTAACAAAGGAACACGAATATAAAATCTCGTTCGATAAGTGTGAACCATTCGTGAACACAGATATTTCTTAACAAACAAACACGTGTTCTTCGGATCGTTTGCAGCCCTAGGCAGATTCCTATGAATAAATCAATTTTGGAGTGAAAGCACAAAACTAATATAAGCAAATTCCTATGAGAATTAACATGTGATTCACTAAATTCCAATTGCTAGGGCAAACTAGTTAAAATTCAACGCACAAATGATTAACAAATCAATTTTGGAGTGTGAACACTAAACTAATACAATTTTATAAAGCGAATGAAATTGTGAATAATAACAATATGTTACTTGAACATGATGATGCCGCCGATGAAGGTGACCCATAGGGCAGCGCCCCAAGCGGTGGAGAAGCATAAGAGGTGTGCGAGTTTGACGAAAGTTGTGATCTTTGCGGACTTTGATCCGAAGGTTTCCGGCGAGAATATGACTCCGATTGCTAAGAAGGCGATCGCGGTGAGAAATCTTGTCAGCCAAGCCATGATGATGTGAAGTTTGTGATGGATAGAGGAAATGAATTGTTTGAAGAAATGTAAATGTGACGAAGATGGTTCTAGAATGATTGAATTTATTGGAAAGGTTACCTAACCCTCAAGTTGGGTTGGGGAAGTTAACTATGGTAACCGGGTCATGATGTTTACACTCATAATGCCTTCGGGTTCTGGTTCGGGTTCGGGTTCGGGTTCGGGTGTACTTTAACTTTATTGGTGCTAAAGATGATATGACTCCCTCCCCATGTTAAAGGGGTGTTAAAACCTCTCATGGTTAACATGTTAACTCAACAAAAGAGAATAAGAAATTAATGCTATTTATTATTATTGTTTATTTTAGGTAAGAAACTAATGAAATAGTATTATTATTATTATTTATTTTGTATTTTATTTAAATATTTAATTAAAAATATTTATTTAGAATAATAAAAAATGATGGATGTGGTAAAGTTAACAAGGTTAAACCACTTTTTTAGGATAAGACGGAGTAAAAAAGGGAAAAAAAGCAGGTAATGTGATGCTTATATGGAGGTTATAAAGGATTAATGTATACCTCATGGTCTAAATCACCCTCTACGTTTCTTTAGTCGAACAACTAAAATTACTCGCGTGTTGTGGCAGAAGTTTGGTCAACATTGGTGCTGTTCATTACGGTATTGATACAATACCAGCACCTGGTATAACAATCGAAAGATAAAAACATAAAAATAAAATCGAAAGAAAAGTTTATTGAAGTTTAGGGGTTGTTTGATACCCGGTATAACAGCTGAGAAAAACATAAAAATAAAGTCGAAATAAAAGTTTATTGAAATTTAAGGGTTGTTTGATAATTTTATTAAAGTTTATGATCTAAAAGGTAAATTGAATAAATTACAGATGATGACAGTGTAAACTACATGGGTACTATTTATCAATCTACACCTTTTAATATACATAATATTATTATAGCTTTATCATATTTTTGTTTTGTTTTTTTTTTATTATTTATTTTTTGATATTGATAGTGATCTTAAAATTGTTTAATTATGATAATTATAATGGTCATAAATGGGAGGTGCAAAAAAGATATATCAACATTGTGAGGGTTGAAATAATATGGTAAATAGTCCACAATGGAATGCATTGAAGAACTTTCCTGAAGGCATATAGAATATGTGTGGTAATTTTGCTTCTCATACCTTTCCCCTTTATCATTACATGTTGGTCTAAGTCTAAGACTCAATTTTAGTATGTAATCATTAATTGTTCTTAGAGCAAACTTGTTGGTACGTCAACAGACTATATGTAACGCTTGAAAGATTAAGAGATGTTCACGTATAAGGCCAAAGTTGAGGGTTGTTATAAAAATCTACATTGGGTATTTTAGAAACAAAACTTTATAGTCTATAAATGAACTCGGACGACAAAGAATGACGCTCTATCCTTTCACAAAATAACCTCTCGCACAAATTAGGGCCTATTCTCTAATTCGTGTATCATCAATTAGGTTGATGTATGGTGTATTCTTGATCTCGTATGTTAGTGACCGTGTCTTGTGTTTTAGAAAAGTCAGTAGAGTAGACTTGTTCATTTATTGCTATTTCAATCATTTAGAATTTGAGAGTTTAGGAGTCACATGTGATTTTTTTTTGAACGGCGGGATTCTATGATTATAGAATGGGTCAGCAAATGTTGTTAAAACCCAACAAAGTACAACAAGCTAAATCAAAACGAGAAAACAACATAATTATGAAACTATGTCTCTTATTGAAGTCTATCATCTCTCACAATCCAAATTTTGTAATTTGGATCACCCTTTAAGCTATAAGTATGTGTTCGCCTTGATTTCTTCCTTATAATCCACCATATTAATTCCATTAACAGGAGTCACATATGTGTTTTTTAGTTTTAGTTCCACTTTGTAAAGATTTTCTACTAATAATTTTAATATCAACAACAATTTTCTGATTATCGAGTACTCAATTTTACACACTTTTAAGTAAACCCTTTTGCATCTTATCACTCTTGCATCTTACCACTCTACAAGTAAATTTGATCGAACACAAGTCACAATCTATTAAAAAGGAATATGAATCCAAACATCACATCGTACAAGAAGACAAATACATGCTCGGATTTTATGGGGACCATTAGCCCAAATCCTTCTGCACCGATTTGGGCTTAAGGACCCAGAAACCAACCAGCCCAACCCGATAAAAAACCAGGTTGGCCCACCTTACTGTTTTTGGATCCACCCGACCCGACGGTTGTGTACATGTTTGGGATTTTTGTGTTGAGAATCAGTTTTAACCCTAACCAGCTTGAGCCCGTCTAAAAACCAGTTTAAACATTAAAACCGGTTTTGAACCAGCACCAAAACGGTTTGGATGGGCTGGGGTTTTCAACCTTAAAACCGGTTCTTATTATTAACCCATACCAGCTTGAAACCAAACTAAAAAGAAAAACTAACCAATTTGGGCCCAAACCAAGTTTTGTACACCTTCTACCTCTATCCTAAAATACGTGCATTGGCCCAAATTGTACCAGGCCATTGACACAAAGTCCAGTCCAATAACACAAACAAACATATCGTACACACAACACACGTGTCACAACTTTCACATAATTTTCTTCTCCCGCTTTACCAAAATCAAAGCCAACAAAAAACAAATAATAAGCGTGAAATTCCCTTTCTACCCCTGACCGTCATCCATCCTTCTCCAACAAGCTTTACATTTTTCAGTATTATTTCACTCATAAACTATATAATAAATTCTTAATGAGCAGATTCCAACTGAATAATCTCTAATTTCAGTGCCATATTTGATGGAAAATCATCAAAATTCACCGTTTGACCGGCCATCTCAAGTCTTCAATGGCATCCGATTTGTTCTTCTTGGTTACGATCCTCTAAAAAACTCACAGGTTTTAAAAGTTTTTGTTTTTTTTTAAATATTAATTTCTGTACATGTAGCTGATTGTTTCATATGATGGCTCTGTTCATGTGTTAGGGTTTATAATTGGATGATTTGTTTGTTTGTTTGATTTTTTTTTCTTTTTAGTTGACTGTTGTTTGTTAGCTAGGGTTTTGAGTTGAATAATTATAATTATAGGAAGAAATTGTAATTTAGAATTGATGTTTTTCTTTTTAAATTTGAATTTAAGTTGTGTTTACAGGTTTCAGTGAAGCTTGTTAATGGCGGAGCAGTTAATGTCGGTAAATACGGGCCGGATTGCACTCATGTTATTGTTGATAAGCTTGTTTATGTAAGTTTACTACTTGTGATGCTTATGTTAACTTCCTTAGACTACATAATTTGTAGCGTGTTGTCTTGTTATGCACTTATGCTCCTTGTTTATGTGCATTGGATTACAATGTGTGTGACAGCATAGTTGTCAATAGCGAGCGTAGCGATCGCTATAGCGCGCTACGTAGCGTATAGGTTTAGGCTCGCTATTAGGGTTGTAGCGATAGATAGCGATAATAGCGACAATTTTTTTTTTGTTTTTTAATATAAATAGCAATTAATATAGCTATAAAATAGCTGGACTTGTAAGGTTTTTGTTAAATATACATGTAAAATAGCATATATACCAAGGTATTTTGATATAATATATGTATATATTTGTAATTTTTTTCTAGTGTATCGCTATTTATAAAATAGCCACCCGCTATTATTCGCAATTTGCTATGTAGCATATAGGTCTTGTCGCTATTCTCCATTTACAACTATGCGTGGTGACTGATTTTTTAAATTTTAGCATGTATGTGTGTTTTAAATATTGCAGGATGATCCCGTGTGTGTTACTGCTAGACAAGATGGAAAGATATTAGTGTCTAGCTTATGGGCTGATCACAGTCTTGATGTTGGAGCACCTGTGGATGTAACCTCGGTGAGTACCGTAATCCATTTCGTATTCATGTGATCACACCTTGTCGTTATTTGTAAGAAACTATCCATGAAATAAGAAATCGGGGGTGGATGAGCTTATTGCGTGTTGCATTAGGAGAAAAAAAAAACCCTACTTGCAACGAATTTTATTGTTGTTATAATCTTAAATTGCCGATCTTTTGCATGACGGAATTATTAGCTGTAATTAGGGTTGTGCTAGACATACCCCACCCCTGTTATTTTTACTGAATGTACCCCGTGTTATTTTTGTACCTTTTACAGGTAATGTATAGACCTGTTAGGGATTTTAATGGAATCCCAGGTGCAAAGTCACTTGTAATATGTTTAACCGGATATCAACATGAAGATCGGGAGGACATTATGGTTAGTCTATTACCAATCTACTATTCATATATCATACTGCCAACATTCCTAATGAACAAGATAATGGATTTTTATTATCTGCATTTTTATTATATTTCAGACCATGGTTGGACTGATGGGTGCACAATTTTCTAAACCACTCATAGCAAATAAGGTCACTCATCTTATATGCTACAAATTTGAAGGTGTGTTATATTTTTTTACTACTTCATTGTTTTATGTCTCTTGATAACTATTTCCTAACAAATTATGTAGTTTTTCTCGATTAGTAAACTATAAACGGGACATATACATATAATTATGGTTCGTGTGTGAATAAAACACATATTGTTAACTTTTAATATAATAGGGGAGAAGTATCTGCTTGGGAAGAAAATGAAAAAGATAAAGCTGATTAACCACCGATGGTTAGAAGACTGGTATGGGTCTTGTTCACCTACTTTATATGTGTTATATAGCTCGTCATGAAACCTTATTATAACTTTTTAACCTGTGATTTATTTCTACGTTAACCCCTACGGTTGCTATAATGTTTTAAACTATCTGAATTTGACCCCCCTTGTTTTTTCAGTTTAAAGGCTTGGAAGATTGTTCCGGAAGCAGATTATAGTAAGAGGTGAGACTATCAACACTTTCTCTTTTACATAAATGGCATGTGACACTTTCAAAACTATCTGTATCCACACGTGATAACAACCGAAACGCTATTTCGTTTTAACTACAGTGGCTATGAGTTGGAGATGGAGGCTGAAGCCAAAGATTCTGAAGATGAACTAGAAGGAGTTACTGCAAGACGAAATGAGAGGAAAATAGCGAGTCCATCTCGTACTCTGTTGTCAAATCAGGAAGTACCAAAAACCATATCGAACACTAGTGCTACTAAAGTGTTTAGTAATGCCCAAGAAACGGCGTTGCCGACTATGAAAACCGTCAGCAGTTCATCAGCACAAAACAAAATCATATCTGCATCCACATTAGCTAACAAGTCTCCCGAGAATGTATCTAGAAATTTCGTATCTCCAACAATAGACATGAGAAGCAATACTAGCAGTGCTAAAAGATTGAATAAGTTCACAGTCAATGATGCTTTCGGTAAGTCTTCTTCTTTGGTACAAAAAGTGAACACCGAGACTCCTAACAGTGGTCCTGCGTTTGGTCCAAGAGATACGCAAGATGATTCGTTTTCTGGTAAGAGGAAGATCGGCATTTCATCCGGAAGTTTCGAACTACAAAAGTCGAGTCAAAATAATAATGTGGAAAGTGCATTACAAGAGGTAAAAGACTTGGATGCAGTGCAAAGACCACAGAAAAAGTATAAAGAAACCAACGATATGGTTGAAAATGTCATACAATCTTCTGCGGTTAGTTCCGATATTCAAAAATCCGGTAATCAGAACTCGGAGATCCATGAACAAACTGGTGGATCAACTTCAAAATCTGTCAGAAGGAAATCTATTAACAAGAAATTTTCGGCCCCCAGTCTTACTAAAAAGAATATTGTGAATGAAAAAGGCTCGACGTTTTTGAAAAACAGTGTACTGCGGAATGATGATGAGAAACTCTTGAAGAACCAGAATTTCGTCAAATCAGGTACACAGATAGATTTAGATGATGAAACCGAGCCTCCAGAGGATAAAGACGAGGCAGGCAAAGAGAAACATGAAGACGGTGAGCAAGAAAACGTAGTTGATGTAGTGATGGAAGAGAAAGAAGGGGATGTACAAGATGTAGATCAACACGATGATGAAAATGATCCAATGTCTATTAAAAACAAAGTTCTGGCCGACAAAACGGACGATATTGAGAATCTTGAGTGTAAAAAGACATCTAGAGGGAATCTAACAAAAAAGGTAAGAAGACAACTGCTCGTTCGATTAAAAAGAGCGAACTTGTGAGTAACCATGATAACAAGAAACCAGAAATTCGGGAAGAATCAACCCCATATCGAGCTAGGAGAAGCAAGAGAAATGTAAATGATATGGAGAAATCAGTGGAACTTCAGGCAGCAGAAGATGTTTGTAATGATCCGAACATGGATACGACGAATGCTGACACGGAAACGGAGAAAGTTGTGAACAAGAAAGAAGCCAAGAAGGGAAAACGTAATTCTAGTAGGTGTGATATGGAACCACAAGAGGAAAATATGCAAGTTAACGTTGAAGATCAAAGTACTGGTAAGAAAGAGGTAGTTAAACGTGGTAAAGAAATCCCTGAAAAGAATATTGATAAGGGGATTACTAGTGTTACGACAGCTGAACCTATGTGGTTTATATTGGCGGGACATAAGTTGCAAAGAAGGGAGTTTCAGCAGATAATTAAGCGGTTAAAAGGAAGAGTATGCAGAGTCTCTCATCAGTGGTCTTATCAGGCAACTCATTTCATTGTCCCTGATCCCTTACGCAGAACCGAGAAATTCTTTGCCGCTGCTGCTTCTGGAAGGTAAAATATTTTTTTCACCTTGACTTATTGGTTCAAAAACTAGGCGTTTTTTTTTCCATTAACTAGAGTATAAATAAGGAAAAATGTTAGCAATAGAACTAGAATATAATTAATGAAAAATGTTAGAAATAGAAATGAATTTTGAAGTCAACTTAAATCTTTTTTCATTTACCAATTTTATCAATAAAGTTTCCCTTTAGCGACTGTATACATGGGTTTTTTTTAAAATACTTGACGCGCCATCTTATCTCATCTTAGGGGCTGTTTGGCAACTTATGAATGGTTAAGTGCTGAATGAGTAAGAGGTCTAAACCATGTTGAACCAGTAAGAGGTCTGAATCATTAAGAGCCAGTATAATGCTTAACCGTTCAGAGGCAAATGTCTGACCAATTCAGATTAGAGGTCTTAACCATTCAGACTCAATATAAATCTTAACCATTCAGAGGCAAATGTCTGAACCATTCAGACATTTGCTCACGAAACAAACAGTCTGAACCCTTAAGTGCTGAACCAGTAAAAGGACTGAACCATTAAGAACCTCATTAAGAGGTAAACAAACAGCCACTTAGTGTGTATGCGTATGGTGTACCACATGGCATCTTATGTGTCATTCAACAATTACTTCTACATATACGTTGCAAAAGTTATATGACTAGGGCATCAAATGAATCGAACGTTCAGCGAAAAGTTCGTGAACCTTTCGGCGGGAAGTTCGTTTGTGTTTCTTTATTTAATAAATGAACGAACACGAACAAAAAATTTCATCCGTGTAGTTAAATGAACGAACAGGAACATAGGCCGTGTTCGTTCATTTATGTTGGTGAACGTTCGGTAACGTGCCCGTTTATGTTCGTGCATTTGTGTTAGATAGCTCATTAGGGTTTTTTAACTTTTATAGTATAATTTAATACCTTCTGTTCCCACTAATAAAATATTTAATAAATATTAGTGTATTATATATTACATACCTTTGAATATATGTTCATTTCGGTTCATGAACGCCTGTTTGTGTTCAATGCATTCATTTGTGTTCGTTATCTAAACTTAATGAACGAACACTAACACGTTCATTTCCTTAATGAGCGAACATGAACAGAAAAAGTCATTCGGAAAGTGTTCATGAACAGTTCGTGAACACATCTATTTCCTTAACGAACGAACACGAACAAGGCCAGCATGCTGTGACTAGATTTTTTACAGCCCTATATATATCCTTCTGAAACTTGTAACAGGATTTTTTTACATTATTTTTTCCTAAGCATGCTGTGCATGTTTCAATGAATGCCACATCAGCTATTTACCTGTAAAATCAGTTTAAACGAGTTGGTTGCTAAAATCGGTAATCAAAATTTTGAGTATAAAAACCAAACAAACATAAAGTTCATTTATACTTGGTGCAATTTGCACAATAAAACAGTGTCTTAAGTACACACAAGTCTTACTTTTACCTATCGTAGCGCAAATTTATCTTGAAGTTCACAAATTTGAAGTTGGACATTTCAAAATGCAGGTGGATTTTGAAGACTGATTACTTATCTGCAAGTAACGAAGCAGGAAGATTCCTAGCAGAGGAGCCTTACGAGTGGCACAAAAACGGCCTGAGCGAAGACGGTCAAATTAACTTAGAGGCACCAAGAAAATGGCGGCTTATGAAGGAGGAAAACGGGCCACGGTGCATTTTACGGGATGAGAATAATCATATACGGGGAATGCATTGCCCCACCTTTGGTATATACCATATCCTCTCTATAATGTTACTTATGATATATTGATATTAGAGCAAAATGCCAGTTTCATCCTTGAGGTTTGGCTAGTTTTGCGACTTTCGTCCAAAGGTTTGTTTTTCCGCATCTGAATCCAAAAGGTTTGAAATCTTGCCGTTTTCATCCGGCTCGTTTTACCATCCATTTTTCTCCGCTAAATCAGGGGTATTTCCGTCGTTTTTGTTAACTTAAAGGGCAATTCAGTCTTTTTCACTTTATATACAAGCATCTCGCATAATGTACAAGTATTCAAAAGACCAAATTGCCCTTTAAGTTAACAAAAAAAGACAAAAATACCCCTGACTTAACAGAGAAAAATGGATGGAGCTAACGAGCCGGATGAAAATGGCAAGATTTCAAACCTTTTGGATCCAGAATCGGAAAAACAAACCTTTACCTTAGGGACGAAAATGGCATTTTACTACTGATATTATATAAACATTTTTTAAATCATCTCCGGTTTTAATGTTCCAGGACACTCTTAAACGGGTAGTGAAGGCCGGAGACGGGACCATTTTAGCAACTTCTCCACCATACACTCGCTTTTTAAACACTGGTATAGACTTTGCAGTTGTTAGCCCCGGGATGCCACATGTCGACATATGGGTGCAGGAATTTTTCAAACATGAGATACCATGTGTATATGCGGATTACCTGGTTAAGTTCGTATGCAAACCTGGATATCCGCTTGACAGACATGTTCAGTATGATACAAATGCTTGGGCTGAGAGATCGTATAACAAGTTAAAGAAGCAGTTAGAAGAAAAGATTTGTGAACCGAGAACTCCAGATAGTGATGACGTGGCGTGTGAGGTGTGCGGGGAACGTGACCGAGGTGAAGAAATGCTGATATGCGGGGATGAAAGCGGTTTGATTGGGTGCGGTGTTGGCACGCATATTGATTGTTGTGATCCGCCGCTCGAAGATGTTCCTGAGGAAGATTGGTTTTGTGTTAAGTGTAGTAAGAAGCCGAAGTCGAAAAGAAGTAGCAAAAGGAAAGGCTCTTCGTCTAGAGGTTAGTTATTTATTCTTTGTTTTTTTAAGCATATATTTTTGAGGTTAGTTATTTATTCTTTGTTTTTTTAAGCATATATTTTTGCAGTAAAAAGTACATTTTTGTATAATGGTGTGTGTATCTGTACATATATTGTAAGCTTATTGGATTCAAATAAATGTGAAGTTAGCATGCTTCTCTGAAAGCCCAAAAGCCCAAAATAGATTTTTGGTTGGATAAATTTATGCTGGTTCATGGGCTTCAAGTAGACCATGGTTCAGGCCCCTTTTGAAATTCTGGATATGTTGATTTTATGGGAAATGAAGTATGAACCAACTTTTCAAGAATGAAAAATCATTTTTTAATCAATGATCGCCTGGTTGCGGGTTGCCACAATGAAGGTAATGGTATCGGTTGTGACCAATGGTGTGGTGGTCCATTGGCAAAGGCAAAGCCTTTAAATGCTTTGGAAGAAGGAGGTCTTGGGTTCAAGTTCCACAGACGATAGAAATTAAAGAAAAACTTTGCCATTCTAGAAAAAAATATATGATATCGGCTGTGGTCATGGTGGTTGTGTCAATAATGACCGATAGATGGCCACGGACCGTGGTGGTGTGGACATTATGATAATGACTTATTTGAACCCGTTTTAAGTTGATAAGTTTTGATCTAATCTCTTATTTAAGAGAGCTAAATCATTTATTTTGCAAATTATATTATATTATATTATATTATATTATATTATATATACTAAAAGGCATAATAGAGTTGTACTTTGTGCATGACTTGTGTTTAAAGCATTTGGTATTTGTACTTTAGGTTTTTATATTTGTAAATTGTTAAAGGTTGTAGTTTTGGCAAATTCAATTTATTTTAAAATTTTCTTTACTATTTGTATTGTAGAGAGTGGAGGTTACATCTGGGTGTGATACGATTCATCCTGGGTGCTTCGTTCCCAGTGGCGAAGCTTGAGATTTTCGACCGAAGGGCGGAAGTTATCGGAACTAAAAATTTCTATTAACCCGGGGGTCGAAAACATATTTACCCAAAATTCCTATATGAAAACTACATACTCTCAACTACTGAGCGAAAAATTCGGGGGGTCGGCTGCCCCTCCCGTCGAAAGTTAGCGACCATAATAGTGTGAACAGAATCCTTGGTGAATTTGTAGAGTAGTCCTTCACATTTACGTAAGAAACAGTCTGACTTTCAAGGTTAAATAGACGTGCTTTAGGTGATGTTTCTAACAAGCCCCGCCTTCCTGCAACGCGGCGGGGGTTTATCCTAGTTGAAGTTATACAAATTCATTTCAATAAGTAATGCATCATTATTTTGGAGCAGCCAATCTGTTGAAGAATATGTTGTCATTATTTAAAAACTTATAATATTCATATTTGTAGCAACTTAAAATAATGAGTCAGAAAACCAATGAAATATAAAATTAGTAAGTAAAGAAAGAGAGGATGATTGGACCACATGGGCATGTCTGACATCATCATATCTGGCCACGACTTCTCCTCTGTCCGATGTTTCCAACATCAAAGCCTCTTTCTTTCTTATTACACTATTAGTCCCCCAACTTCCAAATCATAATATTCGATCCTTGTAGTCTCTTTTTGATCTTTTTCTCACGAAAGAGTAAGTACTAAACCATCCGTGAGAAATAAAAATGTATTGCTTACTTTTGATATATTCCTGTTAAGGCTATGCGTTGTGGGTTGTATTGGGTATGTCAATTGTGCCACCTTAGCGGGATGTTACACGTGTACACCACCACGGAGGGGCGCTATTGCTGGCTCGGGGCATGGAGTAGGGACGCTTATTGTCGAAAGGGGAGGGGGGCCAAGCAACATCTGAAGATGGGAAATGCGAAAGCCTTTGGCTTATGTGACGGCACCTATGTGTTGCACTTTTTTTCACCTTTTATATATACCACAATACATAGTTTAATATACGAAAGTATGGCAGAGAATATATTTAATATCTATGGGATTGGGGTTTCTCTCCAACTTATTAAGGCGTTGGATAAGGTTGTCTTTCTATATGACAAGGGTTCATATCCCCTTGATAAAAATTTAGCCGTTCAAAAAGAAATTATTGAATTTTGGTTTTCATGTTATACAAAAAATTAGGTCTTTTTTAGCATTCAAATTTGAATATTTTGAATCATAAACTTTTACAAATGTTACATAAATAATAATTGGCTTAATGCAATCTAAAAGTGTAATTTAGAATAATATAAAATGAAAGTGGATACCCACGTGAGCAACCTCAAAAACTTCACTTTTCTTCTGTCACAAGTAATTTTAAAATGCTCTCTCCCTTCAATTTTTTGGGCACATTGCAAGAAGAATCATATTCTCATCCCTTCTTTATTTCGACTATTCTTTTATCTTTCTAAAATCTATAAATATTAGTCCAAAAGGGTGTTTTTATTACACAACTATATAAGAGAATTTACAATTGAGTTTTTATTTATATTTTTATCCTCATTATAAAATTATAAGGAAACTATAAAATTTTACTTCAAGGAAACTATAAAAAATTGTTCCATTTTACTTCTACGTAAGATTCTTTATCTTTATTTCTCATTCGTAAAATTTTGATTGTTTGTTTTATCTTTATTCCTCATTCATTAAATTTTAAGAAAAACTACGATCAATCCATATATTTACCAACTTACTTTCATCCTGTATATTTTTTTAGAGTGGAAGATAGAGAAATAATAGTAAAATTTGATTAAAAGAGTATTATTTAACTGAATACAAATAGATATAAAAAATCGGATGTGAGAAGTTTTTTTAGTCTTTAAATTGATAAGATAAATGTGTTTTTTAGTTAAATTACAAGGATATGGATAAGAACTCGGATGTAAATACTCTAAACCATGAATTGCCCAAATCATAATATTATTATCATTCAACACATTTTACAATTATTAAGAAAATCAATATGAAAATATGATTAGGCAGGCGCGGTGCTATAACCAGAAGCTTGTAAAAACCATCTTTTGGGTACTCTTAATTTGTTTGTTTGGGTTTAGCACCACCCGAAACCACCACCTAGCCGTCGCACAACTGTTGCTATTGTTGTCGGCTACCAATGTTGATCACCCGTGTTGTCGGCCAAGAGCCTCGTTCTTGCTCTCTTGATCGGTTTACCACTATGATTATGGCGAGTTTGTTAAAGTGCCACTACATTTGGAAGCTTGAGTCTCTTCATCTAAATTTAAATTCGAAATGATTATCTCAGCTCACCTTCTAATCTATATTATTAACAAATAACTATAATCTATGTAATTGTCATACTATACTTTGTAACACTTAAAAATAAATATTAAATTACCCTATACACATGTTAGTCGACAAGCCAAAGGCACTCACATAATGTTTGTCCGATAAAAGGATTCTACAATCGGCTCAGCAGCTCTATAGTTCATCTGGAAGGTAAGAAATGATAAACTAATATAGATGATTAAACTAGCCACGTTTCTTCAAAAAAAAAAAAAAATGGAGCAAAAATGCTTCTTTTAGATTATTTGTTATGGCGTAGTTTCAATTTGCAATGGTAATCATGTTGAAAGGCATCATGGTTTGTATCTCTTTAAGCTAGCTTCAAATATTAATCTTGCCCTTTTTAGATTGGTTTGTAGATAAACTTTCTTTTTATCTTTTATTTTTTAAAGAAAACCTATCAAATTTAGGGTAATGTATAGTTGTTTTTTCTAACGGATTATAAATTATCATATCATCAAGAAAAGGCTAGCGAGAAGCTAGAATACATCACGAGACACACCAAAGCTAAAAAAGAAACAAAGAAGAGTAAATTACTTTTTCAGTCCTTTTGTTTTAGTAATTTTAACCATTTAAGTCAAAAATCAAAACGTTTAACGTCTGAATACCTGAATTTTCATTCTGATAACCCATTGAGTCCAAATTTATAACTCTGTTAGATTTTCTCCTGATCATAATGGATAAGTAGGAGGAAACTATAATTGTTTTTTTTTTAATTGTGTTTTAAAATACAATACAATATAATTGACCCGTCACACAACTCATCATACCATTGGCACATTGGATTTATAAACTGAATACGATATGTAATGGTTAGTGGAACCATCAATATTTTAGGGAAGGGGATCATATGGCAGGAATCCAATGTTACTACTGTATTCTACTTTGACCCATCTACCCCAATTCTTCTGACAATTCATATATGTATACGTCTTTGTATATATACATTATACAGTACTACAGAACAGAGTTTAGATTTTTAAACTATTATACATTAATAAATCGCCAACTCATGATTAAATAATGTCACAAGATAATCTTTTAGGTAATTTTATACATCTAGTGGTTCTTGGGTCAAATGTGTTTACATTGCAAAATGAGTATGTTCTCTTCAAGTATGATTTGATTTAATAATGTCACAAGATAATCTTTTAGTTTTTTATAATCTTTTAGTTTTATTTTTTTATACATCTAGTTATCATTGTACCATGTATTGATACTTTATATCATTTAGCTAAAAACTATGTGTATTATCATTTAGCTAAAAACTGTGTGTAGGATTTGATGGGCATTTGAATGAAGTTATCAATCTTAGTATAAGCTTAAACAATCAATTAATGTATGGATTCTTAAACTTCTTATATATATATTTTTTGAACAGCTAAGCTTTCTCTCCATAATTCATATGTGTTTTTTTTATTGGTATGTCTTCCTAATAATAAGTGTTGTTTGTAATGTGATCGTTACACGTTCATTTGATACCTTTGTTTGCAAGGCCGGCCCGCAAATGTATTGGGGTGAGGCTAAGGCTTAACCACACACACCCCCTCCCAAAGGGTTCCCATTTTTAAAAATATATATATACATACATAACAGTTATGACGAGAGAAGTAACGAATAATGGAAGTCATGTTATCGTCTAGACATTTGTTCTTTAGTTTTAGGGTGAGCTGGTTTACCTTGCGGTAACACCGCCACCTACTTACCGCAAGGAATATGTTGAAATCGGTAACAAGGTACCGCATGGGGGGAGTGACTTTGAGTGGACATGATGTGGTCAATGGTTGGGCGCACTCTCCCCAACAGAGATGACCACCCCTTATGTTTTTGGGCAATAGGGAACTTAGAGAGAGGCGTTGACATGAGAATAGATGATTAGATGGGTGGAAAGTTTACTCTTTCCATGAGGTGAATACCCCTTGCACCCTTATAGTTTCTTGAGGGTTCTATATAGGCTTTGTTTATACTTTTTTTTTGTGGCAGAGGAAATGAGGAATCAATAAATCAAACATCTCATTTCTGGTCATGATATCACTCACAAATGTCATGTCTTTTTAAGGAAAAAAATGTATAGATTTTGTGAGTCTAAGGTGGTTTAACACCTTGAAGTTGGTGTGTATGACAAAGATCTTTAACATGCCAATTCTGGTCATAACACTTGTGTATTTGCATAAAAACGACCACATAATCTAGATTTATTTGGATCATTTGCCAAAGGGCCTCGGTTTTAGAATTCGTTTAGGGTTCCTAAAATTGTTGAGACGGCATTGTTTGTTCGATAAGTTTTTTGGTATGTTGATTACATGCTTTGAATTCAAATTTTTGTCATATATACGCAAGCTATTACTCGTGTTGATATCATCATTGCATGTTACTCATCAGATTACAATATAATTCGAATGGGTATATATTTCAATAGACCGTGATCAATTTGACGCTTACTATAGCGTAGTTGAACTTTGAATATTATTGCTTTTACTTTATATTATGTTTCGATTTGACTCTGATATCTGAGTGATAACCACATATACACATTGTTAAGACACTTGAGATTTGTCACCACTCGTAACGGTGATATAATAAGTCCACTACGTCGAGCAAGTCCGTCCAATTTGACTACTCTTCAAATTGATATGTGCGCGCACGCTGTAATTGTTTTTAACACTCACTCTAGTAGATACGTCATTTGTTCACATGTTCCGCATTTTCATTCATTTCCTTCATCTAGACATCCGCTAGTTTCGTTAGAACTTAGACGAGTTAAATGTATAAACAACCATCAAATGTTTGCTTACACTACACTAAAAAAATACTTTTTTTTAACGGTGACTTTCTTTTTGTGTGACCAAGCCTCGGTGGGTTTGTCACCATCAGTACCCAACCACTGAGCAATAAGCCCAGGGTATATACACCCCAATGTGACACGAGTGAGAATTGAACTTGAATCTCCATTGCATAACCCAAGTTTTCTACCACTAGGAACAGGTGGGCGTTGACACTAAAAAAATACGTTAATATCACCTAAAAGTTAACCTTTTCATGATCAATTTGTTATACTCATTAAACTAAATATAAATATAAATATTTGGTTTCCATTATTGAAATACATTATGATTCTCACATTTTTTTTGCATCTGTTCAACAAGCCTTTGACTCGTCACATGTATTCTTACACGTAATCAAGATGATCACGGGTAACAACGAAGACCATAAGTATGGAGACTTTAATAAGGCAACTTGAGTTATATATTATTTTTTTGGAACAACGACTTTCTTGTATTAGGCTAGTGCACTCTTCAAATTGAAGAGCTCTGTTGCCTCACTCCGGCCAGACTATGTTGTCTTAACCAGGCCCACGCTGACTTTAGAGTTTGGCTTGAGCGTTCCCCTGGGAAACCATACCACCGGCTGCCACTTGACAGTCGTTGTGTCACCACAAGAGCAGTACTCTCTGGCGTAACACAAGGTGGGACGAAAACCCGGGTAGACTCAGGATAGAGCCTGACACCTCTGCAAGGAGACTAGGCTATATCAATTATTGTAATATCCACCAAACCAAAGTGACACAAGGTTATATCGAGAAGAAATAGCATACAATATTGGTTTATATGTGTTGTTGCAATTGAAATTAATTAATTTCTCATTAAAACACATCTGTTTGTTACTGAAAATGCAGCAGCATGGATATGTTAATAAAGCCTGGGCCTGACAATACGGAAAATAAAAGGAAACAACAGTAAATATCTGGCACCCACTGACTCACGCAACACAACACAAACCAAATCATACAACCAACCTATGTTTAACATTTATACCTAACACCCATTTTATAAGTAGTTAGAAACCGAATGAACCAATTAAATCTAAGCAAATCTTTGTTTTGAACGACTTGAGATCCAAACTTTACAATTTACGATCTGGATGTTTAACAATTCCGTCTGCTTTACACTTGAAACCATTCGTGTAAACAAACCTTTATTATTCATATACACTAATTATCGTATCTTTGATAGTCATGGGTCATCTTTATCAATTTAAAACTTTTAAACAAACATATATATGTAGTTAATATCCCGATATATCAGTTCATTCTCCTGTCGAGATATCGGTGCAAAATATCGATACCGATAATATTTGACCGATACATCACTGATTTTCCCGATATTAGTACATTTCTTCTTAGTTCTACCATTCGTCTTTTATTCTTATTGTTGCTATTAGTGTTTTAAGTCTTAATTGTTAGTGTTTTAAGTCTTAGTCAGTTTTCACTTGCTACAATTGTTAATTTTATGCAAGTTGCAAAAAGGTTAATTTGTAAATGGTAGAAGAGTATACTGAATTGTTAGTGTTAAATTGCTATATATATAAATTTAGCATGATATTAAAATTACTGATATCTCACCGATATCCCATCGCGATAACTGATATCTCAAATATCAGTTTTTGACCGATATTAGATATTCTACCGCATAATAAGTAGTTTAAACTGTCAAACCAGTAACACCAACCAGTTTGGTTTATCGTTTTCCGAAGTTATAGTTACCGGTTCATCCTGAATTTTCGATAAAAACCGGTTTAAAGAAACTATGAACACCTGAACACCGATAATAAAAAACCCCATTAATCATATTTACTTCAAATCTAGAGAACAATGGTGGTAATGGTTCAACTTAACACTGCACATATACGAACCCGAAAGGTAATAGTAGTACTAGTATAGAATAAAAAAAAACGAACAAAAATCTCCAGGCTTTTCAGTATTTTTTCTTTGTAGATTACCCCTTCCTTTCCCCCATTTGTACAAAAATGTCTTCCACATTTATTTATCATATTCATTCGCCGGTGCCTCCGGCGTCTCCATTCATGTCCCGATCCCGACCACCACATCGCCTTACATCAAGTATCAACAGCTCAAAGCTTCATACTTAACCGGTATCGGGTGGTTAAACCCGGATTGCGACAACAAATTCCCAACCACTGCAATGTCTCTACAAAACACCCCTTGATAAACCGGTCCTGATTTTTGCATATCACATTTTTGTGCCTCATTTGATGTAATTTTAACAGGATCTTGATGTTGTTGCATATGCATTTCTTGTTGTAAAGCCGCAGAAGCTTTCTTTCGCTCAATCTCCGCAATCTCTTCATCCAAAATTGTCCCCATAACATTAGTATAACCTCTTTGAATCAACCTGTACAATAACAAACCGGACATTTTAGCGCGATCTCTAATCGAATCTACATCAAGCTCACCCGTGAGCTCACACCGATCAATGAAACTAGTTGACTTATCCGGTTTATGGCGCAGCGTAAGCAACAAATGAGCACGGTCCAATTCAGACCGCGAACAGCCTCGTCTCAGCCCGATTAACGCGTAATAATCCACATTCCCTGTTTCCCCTGAAGCAATCTTTTGTTTCAGTTCTTGACTTTTGGTAGCTAAAGAACACAGTCTCCCCGGGATCTGACGATACCGGATACTTTGACGTTTCCATACCGGACCGGCTAGTTTCCGATCACGTAAAATTGAATTGTACAACAGTTTCAAGTGTTCGAGATCGTGAAGAGAGTCCGGTAGACACCGAATCGATTCGAATAGTGAAGCTCTAGTGCTTAGGGCTTCGATACACGACGGATCTAACGCTAACGTTCGATTACAATCCGCTATCGCCTCCGCAACCCTACCGGAAGATTGATAAGCTCCGGCACGGTGCATGTAACACTCTGCGAGGAAACCCTGCGGGGCGGCGCGTCGACCGTCGACGATTTTCGAAAAGTGTCTAATCGCTTCGGTGTGTAGACCGGCTTCTAGGGCGGCGATTGCGGCGGTTTTGCGACGGAGGAGGAGCTTGATGTGGCTGAGGAGATGACAGATGTTTTCGGACTCTGTTCTCGGCGGCGTTTGCGGTTGGTTGCCATCAGTGAAGGTGTCGCTGGAGAAGAAAAAGCTGTCGCCAGAGAAGGAAAAGCTTTGCCGGCGGAATGCGGCGGAGGCGAGGCGTTTTCCGGTCTGTAGAAGCGCCATTGCGTCCTCCATTAACCCTAGGTGGCAACATGCTTGACCTAACACAAGATACCTGTAAACCGTTGAGTTGACTCGGTCAGTAACCGCTGAGTCATGACTCGTTTAACTTTTTAGGAAATTTTGAATAATAATTATGAATGATTGTTTAGTGTAATCTAATAATTTACATGCTAACTCGGTCAGTAACCGCTGAGTCATCATGACTCGTTTTCTTTTTTTTAAGTTTTGAATTGTAAATGATTGTTTAAAGTAATCTACAAGCTAATCAGTGAAAGATCATCCATATTAATGAAATTGAAAATTAATTAAGATAACTAAAAACTAATTATTGAAATTATTACCTCCATTGACCTTCTTTATCGGAGTGTTTACCGATGCTAGCTCTAACTTTCTTCTTCAGATCGGAAACGGAAAAACACTTAAACGACGTCGTTTCACAATCGTCCGGCGAGTTAGCCAAAAGCTTAACACGTTCTCTACTCAACTGCTGCGAGTTTCCGTCAGAAGAAACCGACGACGATGAAGACGAAGTGGAAGAATCATTATCCGAACACATTTTCAAGCTAGGTATATAATCCTGAAGCATATCAGCAACATCCTTATATCTTCTGAGATACAGAAGAGATCTAGCTTTCAGTTCAAGCGCCTGTTCAAATCTCGGCGATAATGCAAGCGCTGCATCAAGCAGATTAAGCGCTGCTGTTACATCACTCGTTTCATGTGACGAAATTAGCGTTCTAGCGTCTTTTACATACTTATCAACGATCTGTTTACATGAAACATTGAAATCAGGCATCAAATTAAGATGAAAATAACGAAATTAGAGCGCTAGCATAATTCAACTACTTATCAACAATCTGTTTACACGAAACATTGAAATCAGACATCAAATTAAGAAGAAAATAACGAATTAGAGCCCTGGCATCTGTCAAATACCTATCAACAATCTGTTTACATGAAACATTGAAATCAGACAACAAAATAAGAAGAAAAGAACGAAATTAGAGCTCTAGCATCTTTCACGTACTCATCAACAACTTATCAACAACCTGTTAACATGAAATTTTAAGAACAAACACTAATAGAGTATAAAATCGATAGGTTTTGATGAATCGGATAGGAAATCGAACCTTTCTGGTGGTGATCCACCAATGCTTCTTTTCAACGGAGCCGTGAGAAGGAGATAGAGATAGAGATACAGATACAGCCATTGTTGTTGTTGGTGGTGGTGGTAGGAGGTGATCACGCATTAAAGTTTGAAACCTCCTCCTGTGGCTGTGGTGTGTGTGTGAATGTGTGTTAATGGAGGAAAGAAGGGGACATGTTGCATATTAGTTTACAGAGTGTGAGAGTGAGATGGAGGGGGTTTTAAATGAATGACAAGGGTTTGTGTGTAAATAAAGTGCCAGCTGTCAAAAGAGAGGTTTTGGTCCTTGGCTGGCACCATTCATTCTCTCTCTTGTCACTTATTTTTCTTAACAGAATAATAATAATACTTAATTATTCATGTAAAATATAATGTAATACCTTAGTAATACTATTGGTTCAGGCCCTCACAAGGTCAAACTAAATACAAGAGTGAACACAAATGTTCGACTCTTTCTCATATATTGAAATCTCAAATTATGGGTATGTTTGATAAAAGTAGCTGTTGATTGAAAGTTGTTAGTTGTTAGATGTAGCTATAACTTTTTAGATGTATTTAGATGTTTAGCAGAATAGCTGAAATTTTTAATAAAATGACCAAATTTGACATTTAAAAGTTCATTATCTTTAAAGGTTAAAATAGTATTTTTTTTTTCTCTAAAACCTTTTAGTTCCTTCTAAACGCTATTAGTATGAGCGTTCAACCAAAAACTTCAAGCTCCTTCAACCAAACAAGACTTTTTATTGAGTATAAGTTTTTTTCTTAAAAACTTAAAGCTAGAAGTTCCTAAAAGGTCCATACCAAACATACCTTACATAAAACAAAGAAGAATCTTTACCCGTCCTAAACCTTCGACCATATGGACTCAAACTGTAAAATGGTATGAAATCAATACGAAACAACAAATAAGCGACAAAACAGTGACCAAAACTTTTATTGATTAACCCAAACCAAAAATCTCCCAACCAAACCCTAGATCTTACTTATGTAAGATCTGTATCAAACAAAATACAATACAAGATCAACTGATAGGAAGATCAGTTGATCATAGAAAGAAATCACCAGAAATACAAGATCCAACACTGGATCAGATCCTACAAAGGATCTCTAACAGATACAGATGAAGCTAATGAACGAGAGAGGATACAGAGAATGATATATGAACAACAAATGAAGTAATGAAACCCTAATCGCTTTATAACTGGAATCTTCTATAACTTCCAAAGTAGCCCCTTGACTATTCTCCAACTTTCCTTTTAAGTCCCTTTAGATAACAAACCTGCATACCAGACACTTAACCGACATATCAGTTGCAACAACCCAACAACAAGTATAACAAACAATAACATGCCCAATAAGATAAGCCCAATATCAGTAAGCCCAGTTGCTAACATGAATCAATGATAAGAATGATATATTTTAACATCCCACCTGATTCATGTAGCAAACATATCAAACATTCCTAATTGTTTGCACGTATACTCATGTTGTGCAGCACTTAATCCTTTTGTGAACACATCTGCAATCTGAATTTCAGTTGCAATCTTTTCTGGGCATATCAAACCACTGGCTACCTTTTCTCTCAAAAAATGTAAGTCAACTTCAAAATGCTTAGTCCTGTCATGAAAGACTGGATTTAGAGAAATTGAAATTGCTGACTCGCTATCACAAAATACTTTAACTGGTAGCACATGTGTAACTTTTAACTCATTCAAAACATTTAAAATCCACATGATCACACAGGTGGCAGAACACATTGCCCTGTATTCTACCTCTACTGTGGATCTAGACACAAGACCTTGCTTCTTGCTTTTCCAAGAAACCAAGGTGTTACCCAAAAAGATACCAAACCCAGTGACAGACCTTCTGGTCACCAAACACTTAGCCCAATCAGAATCAACATATCCTGACAAGGTTAAATTGTCAGTTTTCCTTACCATAACTGTCGCAACCCCCGACCCCACCCCGGGAGAGGGGCCGCGAGACACAGAGCTGGTGGTACCGGTGTTTATTAATTTGGCAGCGGAATTACGACATTAGGGTCGTAGTTAGAAAATAAATATCAGAGTTTCAAAACACCAAACTTTTATATTAAACAAATGGGGTAAAACCCATGTTTCCATTACAATACATATTTTTAGGGACATACCCTAATTTATTGAAAACATAAACTCCTTTTTATTTAGGTAACTTTTATAGCCACTCTTCTAAGCCTTCAGTGCTCTCCAGCTGGCTTCTGTTAGCTTCACATTAAGTTACCTGAAACGCGTTTTAAAAATAGTTTATCAGCAAAAAATACTGGCGAATCCATCTTAGTTTTATCAAAACAAGTGATTATACTTTACAGTTATTGAGGAGCATCCGCATTTACAATGTTTATATCTACATAATTACACAATCAGTACTGTCAATCCTGACTTGTGGGTCATATTACTTTGGTCCCTGTCACCTGTCACACCCCGACCCGCAGCGGAAAAGGTGATCGGGACATGATTGGGTTTTCGTCAAAGCCCATGACATTTATTATAACGTTTCATATTTATTATTACAATTTAAAGGGGATCATACAATCATAATTACAACATGTTCTACACATCTTTCTAGACTTCATTATTTTCTTCTAAGGCATTTCCTATGTTTTCCTTGCTTCATCCTGTTCACCTGTATCATGTGTAAAAATGGTTTTTGGATCAACAAAAAGTTGGCGAGTGAATCCTATGAAAAACATTTGAACAAGTTTATTGAATTGATTATAAAATTAAGTGCATAACCACATATGAGTAAATATAGATGTAAACTTATTCACAAAACACTTAATATTAAATAATGCACACACATACAATAATAGATTGTTTTGAGGCACGCGTTGTTCAACTCGTCTCCCACGAGGAACTGATGGGCCTAATGAATGAGTTTTGAGGCACGCGTTGTTCTACGAACTGATGGGCCTAATGAATGAGTTTTAAGGCACGCGTTGTTCAACTCGTCTCCCACGAGAAACTGATGGGCCTAACAAATAATTTGCATACAACTTGACAATATGTAACACATAACTACAAACAATATTTACAATCTAAGTTTAAATCATAATATGGTATGGCACAAGTTTGAATAAACGAATTAGTTTAAGCGACACATGATACACCCCAAAACGTGTAATAAAAAGGGGAGTTGTAAGATTCACTCACTGTGGTTGCGTTTCTTGGATTAACGATGAATGCGCACGAAATTGGATTTAACCACGAGAGAAACTAACCTAGATAATAACATAATGGTTCGGTAAATAAGCGGATTTTATTAATCAATTTTAGTATGATTATTGGATATATTTTTGTGAGTTTAAGGCTATTTTTCTAACTTTAAAAACGTTATTTTTAAGTATTTTTAATTGATTTTTAAATAAAATAAATAAATAAGAATAATAAAAAATGTTGACTTTTTGACCGTTGACCATGACTGTTGACCGTTGACCGGTTCGGTCGTTTATATGTGTGCGCTGGGTGAGACTCGAACCTGTGACCTCCCATACGCGTGCACGCAGCTCTACCAACTGAGCTGCGTGTCTAACCCGAAATATTTCTGTTTTTAATTATATTTATACACTATTTAAGTTAATCCGAAAATCATTTATTTTAAAAAGGATTTAATGGTATCGACTCGGTGCTCTCCACAGGTCTCGAACCCGGGACCTGTGGTTTAGTTTGGCACACAGTCCACCGCTGGACTGTGTGTCTAACTTGGTAAATATTCCGGTTTTTATTATACTTAACATCTTACTGCGTGTGGATCCGGTTCGGTTTTAAAAAAAAAACATTTTTATTACAGCGAGTGTGCGTGTGTCAAGGATCGAACTCGGGACGTATGCGTATTTATTTGCACACAGTCCACCGCTGGACTGTGTGTCTAACCCGTTCATAATATTGATTTTAATTTATCTTATAATCTAAGCTACTTCGTCTTCTTCGCGCAAAACATAGACAACGGTTAACCATGCTGTTACTGGTTAAATTAATTTAACGAACTTTATAAGCGATTGTAATGTATTGAACAGAAAGGGTTTGGGGAATGATTGTACCGAACAGGTGACTTTTTCAGAACTCCGGCAAGGATTTGTCGGCTCTGTTTTGTGAACTTCGGCTGTTAGGATCAATTAACAGTTTGGATGGATTGGATGTGAAATTGAACTACTGAGCAACGATTATCAGTAGGTTTAAATGATCATACCGGCTAACAGCGAGATTCTGGAAATTCCAGAAGTTTTCCGGCGAAAACAGAAAATCCGGCAACGTCGTCAGGGGTTGATTCTGGGTGATGGAATGATGTTAGTAATAGTCTAACAATGGGTTAAAACAGAAAAAGTCGAGGTATTTACCGTGTAGATGAAAGTCTCGGTTTTCCGGCGACTTGCAGAGATTTTCCGGCGAGTGAAATTGATTGAAGAATCGGTGCGCTTTTGAGCGAAAAGTTTACCAGAGGCTAGGGTGTGCATTTATAGGGAAGAATCAAGTTGAATTGGGTCTGATTACCGTCTTGATTCGTTGGTCAGCCGTTCTCCGGCGGTTACGACGGATGTCGCGGAACTGGACGTCGGTTATAACCGATGGCGTCGTTAATTCTTACGTTAAGTTAAAAGTAACCGACGATAATTGGCGAAATCGTCGGATTTTTCGGCGTCTGCGGATTTGGGCGCGCTGTTGACTGGGTTTGATTTTCCAATTTTATTATATGTATTAAGTGTTTCAATATGTTAACAAACAACACAAGTGGCGGAGTGGTTGGATGGATGTGAGTTAAGGCTTTGTGATACTCTCGGCTGACCCGGGTTGGAAACCCGGCTTCAGCATTTAATTTTTATTTCACTATTTTTAATACATTTTTAAATATAAATTTTATATTCTAATATACTTATTAATTATGTATCGTTTAAAATTAATTTGGGCATTAAATACGCAACAAAATTTTTAACTGGTTGTTCGGTTAATAAACGAAGCGGGTTTGGTTAACCCGGTTTTTTACGGATGTTACAGTATCCCCTACTTTTAGAAATTTCGTCCCGAAATTTAAGTAGTGGCATGTTTGTCTAAAAAGGATGGTGTTTAATTTGACAGTTACATACTTAGAAAGGAGTAAGAGTTTAAATTTTTGTTTGAGACGGTAACGTTCCTTGTAAGGGTTGAGTACCCTGCTACAGGAATCGCTTTTTGATGCCTAAGTTAATGAATATTGATAAACAGAGTTGATTAAGTAAATATGATTTCATGCGCAAGAGTTTTGATATGTTTGGAAAGATAAGGTTATATCCTAAAACAAAACTTCTAATACTAAAACCTACATGGAACTTCTCGTAGCCGCCTGACAATGCCTCTGATCCTTTGGCAAGAATACTTATATATAGGAAGTACCAGCGGCGTATCCACCATATTCTTGTCAAATTTTCATTGGTTTTATCAGTAAGTTATGATTGGTTCTATGATGTGACTCTAGAACATAAATAAACACAACAACCAATGTCTGAGTCCTAATTCTGATAGTATACATGTTTGAATGGTGACAGTACCTCTCTCGTTTGTTATGATGGAGAGGTTAGTCTATGTAGAAATAGAACAAAATCCAATTTCTTTAAATGATGAGATGATATGAATGCTAAATCAGTGAGTATAAAACAAACTTCAACCAAGACAATACTAAATCCTACATGGAACTTCTCATAACCGCCTGATAATGCCTCTGATCCTTTGGCAAGAATACCTATATATAGGAAGTACCAGCGGCGTATCCACCATATTCTTGTCAAATTTTCATTGACTTTATCCATAAGTTATGATTAGTTCTATGTGACTCTAAAACATAAACAAACACAACAACCAATGCTTGAGTCTTAATTCTGATAGTATACATGTTTGAATGATGACAGTACCTCTCTCGTTTGTTATGATGGAGAGGTTAGTCTATGGAGAAGTGAGACACAGCTCAACTTCTTTAAATGATGACACTGAGATACGTCGTGAGGTATGACGATATGAATGTTAAATCAATGAGTATAAAAACAAAATTGAAATAGTAATTCGCATTAAGATCCTTGGATAAATTTCCAATTTATAATTGAGATACGTGAAAATTGAGATAACATAAAGAAAAACATAAAAACTAAGCGGTTGGAGTTGAATCTTGATTTTTGGTGAAGGAGACTAGTTGGGTGGTTCGTTTGGGCCGTCATTATCTTCAACAAGATTGGCGTTGATGTTGAAAACTCTTCCTCTTCCTCTTGCTGGTGGCCTAGTGGTTGGGTTTCCTTGATTTGTTTGGTTAACTGGGTTTGCTTGAGCTTGGGCGTGTATGATGTTAACCAATCGAGGGCACGTGTTTCTATAGTGGGTAGGGTCGCCACAATTAAAACAAGCTCGAACATAAGGTAACATGGGGTATTGGGGTTGTTGATATGTTTGGATCATGTTTTGAGTAGGGGGTGAGGTTTGGTTTTGAGGGGTGCGGCAAACCTTGCTCAGATGACCATAGCGTCCACAATTCGCACATAGTCGACAAGGTAAGGTAGATGGATGGTGATAAAAACAGGTGTTACATTGAGGGTGAGGTCCAAGGTAAGGTTTCTTATTTGGGTAAGTTGAGTTGGGTGCTACTTGAGTGATTGGGATAGCTTGGAGGGGTATGGCTTGTGACGTTGGTTGATTGTGTTGGGTGACAGCGAAAAGTTGCCCATCTCGTTTTCTCTTTGAAATGGGTTGAGAAGGGGATTCGGTTTGGGTGGAGTTTGAGGTTTCAGTTGATGCTTTAACCTTCTTCTTCTCCTCCTTGAAGTCCTTATTTCTTATGCGGTTCTCGGTAAGTTCTGTAGCTAACTCCATAGCTGCTTCCAAAGTTGCAGGTGTGGTACTTATTACAGAGTCTTGAATTTTTGAAGGAAGACCTCGAATGTAGTGCTGGATCAAACGGTAAAGAGGAATGAACAAGTTGGGGACCATTTGATTTAACTCGAGGAATCTCTTGTTGTATGTGGTGTGGTCGCCTTCTTTTTGTTTCAAAGAATAGAACTTATCCTCCAATTTCTTGATTTCGCTTCTTGGGCAAAACCATCTTGTCATGATTTCCTTCAACTCTTCCCAAGTCAAACTCATAGCATCTTCAACACCTCGTTTGGCCTTCTCTGCATTCCACCATGTAAGTGCTATTCCAAATAAACGACCAGTAGCATATCGCACTTTGCGATCATCGGGGCAATCGCAATTTAGAAAGGTGTTTTCCATTTCTTCAAACCAATGGAGGAGAGCGGTGACACCTTCAGTCCCTTCGTATTTTGGAGGGTCGCAGGATTTGAAATGCTTGAAGGTGCATTTAGTGGTAATTGGGGGAGGGTTGACGACATTTTGATCTTCTTGATTGACGGGATTAGTGGTAAGGGCTTGTTGAACTTGAACTACAATGTTGGGTATTACGGCAGCCATTTGTTGAGCGATTTGGGCAGCCATACGCTCGCGAGCTTTTCCTGCTCTCATCTTCCTACGAGCGGAATTAGAAGACATCTACAAGGAATACATATCAAGAGTATGAGTTGGATGTTTTTGGGATCATGTGTCGTATTTAGGAATGAACATTCATAAAATAAACATAGCATAATAAATCTACTACATCCATAGGATGTCTTGGGCTTTGCTCGTAATTGGGCTTTGCATGCCGCCATACTTCACCTTCGTAATCATGTGGGCCACCATGATTATCGGGTTTTTCATATGGTTCGCATGTGTTAGCCTGATTACGTACACTAAAACCCGGAGAAAATCTAGAAATATGTATGTAACGTATGATATTAGGAATGTATCCAGGTGTGGACACGGTAACACCTCAAAGTGGGGTTAGTTCGAACGACGTTTGGTGTGGCATGCTTTGGCCTAATAGGTCCTTCGTACTCTCATCGTTAGTCCCCAGGTAGGCAAACTGGTCCGTTATATTGGATTTATACGAATGCCAACCTAGACAGGACGTTCCGAGTACCGGTACTTGTACCCTTACAGTTACTACATGCCCGTCGCAGAACTCACTTTGATGAGATTTGAAAAATGAAAAATGCGACAAATTTCGAATAACGGAAGTATGAAGATGATGTGAATATGTGAGCATTGAAATATGTAGGATGAATGTGTATGTAATTATGTATGTCGACTGTAAGTATAATTCACTATGTATCACAAAATGTAGTATTGGAAGTGTTTGCATGCATTTGTGTATGTAGTAAATATGAAAGAAATAAACATCATGAGTTTGCATATAACCACATAAACAATTAAAATCTAATCAACTATAGTATAGGCTCTAAGGGTCTAATAACCTATCATATATCCCTATAGTCAAAAGCTCTGATACCAATCTGTCACACCCCGACCCGCAGCAGAAAAGGTGATCGGGGCATGATTGGGTTTTCATCAAAGCTCATGACATTTATTATAACGTTTCATATTTATTATTACAATTTAAAGGGGATCATACAATCATAATTACAACATGTTCTACACATCTTTCTAGACTTCGTTATTTTCTTCTAAGGCATTTCCTATGTTTTCCTTGCTTCATCCTGTTCACCTGTATCATGTGTAAAAATGGTTTTTGGATCAACAAAAAGTTGGCGAGTGAATCCTATGAAAAACATTTGAACAGGTTTATTGAATTGATTATAAAATTAAGTGCATAACCACATATGAGTAAATATAGATGTAAACTTATCCACAAAACACTTAATATTAAATAATGCACACACATACAATAATAGATTGTTTTGAGGCACGCGTTGTTCAACTCGTCTCCCACGAGGAACTGATGGGCCTAATGAATGAGTTTTGAGGCACGCGTTGTTCTACGAACTGATAGGCCTAATGAATGAGTTTTAAGGCACGCGTTGTTCAACTCGTCTCCCACGAGGAACTGATGGGCCTAACAAATAATTTGCATACAACTTGACAATATGTAACACATAACTACAAACAATATTTACAATCTAAGTTTAAATCATAATATGGTATGGCACAAGTTTGAATAAACGAATTAGTTTAAGCGACACATGATACACCCCAAAACGTGTAATAAAAAGGGAGTTGTAAGATTCACTCACTGTGGTTGCGTTTCTTGGATTGACGATGAATGCGCACGAAATTGGATTTAACCACGAGAGAAACTAACCTAGATAATAACATAACGGTTCGGTAAATAAGCGGATTTTATTAATCAATTTTAGTAGGATTATTGGATATATTTTTGTGAGTTTAAGGCTATTTTTCTAACTTTAAAAACGTTATTTTTAAGTATTTTTAATTGATTTTTAAATAAAATAAATAAATAAGAATAATAAAAAATGTTGACTTTTTGACCGTTGACCATGACTGTTGACCATTACTGTTGACCGTTGACCGGTTCGGTCGTTTGTATGTGTGCGCTGGGTGAGACTCGAACCCGTGACCTCCCATACGCGTGCACGCAGCTCTACCAACTGAGCTACGTGTCTAACCCGAAATATTTCTGTTTTTAATTATATTTATACACTATTTAAGTTAATCCGAAAATCATTTATTTTAAAAAGGATTTAATGGTATCGACTCGGTGCTCTCCACAGGTCTCGAACCCGGGACCTGTGGTTTAGTTTGGCACATAGTCCACCGCTGGACTGTGTGTCTAACTTGGTAAATATTCCGGTTTTTATTATACTTAACATCTTACTGCGTGTGGATCCGGTTCGGTTTAAAAAAAAAAACATTTTTATTACAGCGAGTGTGCGTGTGTCAAGGATCGAACTCGGGACGTATGCATATTTATTTGCACACAGTCCACCGCTGGACTGTGTGTCTAACCCGTTCATAATATTGATTTTAATTTATCTTATAATCTAAGCTACTTCGTCTTCTTCGCGCAAAACACAGACAACGGTTAACCATGCTGTTACTGGTTAAATTAATTTAACGAACTTTATAAGCGATTGTAATGTATTGAACAGAAAGGGTTTGGGGAATGATTGTACCGAACAGGTGACTTTTTCAGAACTCCGGCAAGGATTTGTCGGCTCTGTTTTGTGAACTTCGGCTGTTAGGATCAATTAACAGTTTGGATGGATTGGATGTGAAATTGAACTACTGAGCAACGATTATCAGTAGGTTTAAATGATCATACCGGCTAACAGCGAGATTCTGGAAATTCCAGAAGTTTTCCGGCGAAAACAGAAAATCCGGCAACGTCGTCAGGGGTTGATTCTGGGTGATGGAGTGATGTTAGTAATAGTCTAACAATGGGTTAAAACAGAAAAAGTCGAGGTATTTACCGTGTAGATGAAAGTCTCGGTTTTCCGGCGACTTGCAGAGATTTTCCGGCGAGTGAAATTGATTGAAGAATCGGTGCGATTTTGAGCGAAAAGTTTACCAAAGGCTAGGGTGTGCATTTATAGGGAAGAATCAAGTTGAATTGGGTCTGATTACCGTCTTGATTCGTTGGTCAGCTGTTCTCCGGCGGTTACGACGGATGTCGCGTTACTGGACGTCGGTTATAACCGATGGCGTCGTTAATTCTTACGTTAAGTCAAAAGTAACCGACGATAATTGGCGAAATCGTCGGATTTTCCGGTGTCTGCGGATTTGGGCGCGCTGTTGACTGGGTTTGATTTTCCAGTTTTATTATATGTATTAATTGTTTCAATATGTTAACAACAACACAAGTGGCGGAGTGGTTGGATGGATGTGAGTTAAGGCTTTGTGATACTCTCGACTGACCCGGGTTGGAAACCCGGCTTCAGTATTTAATTTTTATTTCACTATTTTTAATACATTTTCAAATATAAATTTTATATTCTAATATACTTATTAATTATGTATCGTTTAAAATTAATTTGGGCATTCATTACGCAACGAAATTTTTAACTGGTTGTTCGGTTAATAAACGAAGCGGGTTTGGTTAACCCGGTTTTTTATGGATGTTACATCACCCAACGGTAATGGTTCTTGTCACACTCCCGTGACTTTGGACTAGAAATGTATACAAAACCCCAACATACCGGCAGTAATTGTAGAATACATATACTCAATTACTGTTAAGCATAATTAAAACATTTGAGGTTTTGGTAACACATTTTGACTCACAAAAAGATTTACAAAAAGAGAATGTACTCGCCTTGAACACTTAAGTATTCCTACGGAGTTCCTGGTGATAGTTCTTGATTACTTCCTGGGATTTCTATTAAAACATACAATGCACATGTGTTAGTAAGTTAACCAAGTCACTTTAACCATACAGCACTCGACAGAACTCCAACGAACGTAGTCGGACAGAGCCTAGACATGCGTTGGCGATTCTAGATCGATTGGGTAGGGTGTCCATACAACACGAGATAGGATTTCAACGAACATAGTCGGGCAGGGCCTTGACATGCGTTAGTCCTAATCTCGGGTAGGATAGTGAATTAGTGATCGAGGGTTAAGTTACTTACAGCGGGCAGCGCTTCTCATGTCACACCCCGACCCGCAACGGAATAAAAGTCGGGGCATGATTGGGTTACCACAAAAGCTCATGATATTTACTAAGAAGTTTCATATTTATTAAATTCAAATTAAAATTTAAATATTCAGCAAAATTTCATACAAACACAAATAAAAATCTAAATGCTTGTTCCAACGAAATAACTTGTTTATTCTTCTAGGCCATCCTAAGTGTTTCTTTCCTCAACTTGATCACCTATATCATGCGTAAAACAGAGGAAATTTTGGGTCAACAAAAGTTGGCGAGTGAACCTTGATAAAACATTTAAATAATTGATTTTTATGTTTATTTAAATAAAATTGTGCATAAATCACATGTGAGCAAATGTATATATGTAACCAATCACAAACCACATTGAATGAATATATGACATGAATGATGATGTATCTGAGATCAAGGCTCAATCAAACGGAGCCGATCTAATGAGGCACCTGATGCTCTACCCGTATCCTACGAGGAACTGATGGGCATAATGAAATGAGTGCACTGAAATGATAAAATGTATCCACATATAAACCACACTACAAGCAATACACATTTGATCACTAATGATATAGGCACAAGTGTTAAATAAAATAAAGAAATGATACGACACATGATACACCCCAAAACGTTATTAAAACGGGGAATTTGTAGAGATTCACTCACATTGGGTGTGTATTCTTGAGCGGAAATGAGAGCGCACGAGTTGTGGATTTAACTGACGAGGACGTACTAACCTATAATAATAATAATGCGATAACTCGGTAAATAAATAAACTAAAATTTTGGTTAAAAACCTTTGTTTTTCATTGATATAATTATGTCTTTATAAATTATATACTAAAATCATTTTAATTGCTTTTTAATTAATGAGTCACACAATAAATAAAAAAAATATGAGAATAAAAATAAATTAATAAAAAAATCTGGCCAGACTGACAAGGCTGTCAGCGGCCGGTTCGATCAAATTTTAAGCATGCGTGTGGTGAGGCTCGAACTCGTGACATCTCGGTTGCGTGCACACAGCACTTTCAACTGAGCTACGTGTCTAACCCGGAAGAATCATGATTTTAATTATTCTTATACTCTTCTTAGGTTCATTCAATTTCATTTAAATTTTAAAAAGGATTTAAACTGGTTCAGACCGGGCGCACCAAGGGTTTCGAACCCAAGGTCCCTGCTGTAAATTGCACCCAGCCCAACCAACTGGGTTGGGTGTCTAACCCGATAATACATGAAATTAATTATATTTACATACTAACTATGTCGATATAGATAAGACATATTTTAAAAAGGGTGTTTCAGTGATCCGACCGGTACACGTTTGGACTCGAACCGGATGTCCCGGGTTTAGGTTGCACCCGGCCCAACCAGTTGGACTGGGTGCTTAACCCGTTTGACATCTAAACCCAAAAGAAACATAAACAGACTCAGCACTTCATCTTCTTCGCTGAGTTTGAACCAACACATATCCGCCCGAATCAAACCAAAATTAATTCTGTTGAACTGATCGCATAATCAGACGAATAAGAAAAATTCAAAAGGTGGGAATGAGAGTCTACCGATTTGACTGTACCGGCGGTGACTTGATTCCGGTAACTGCTGAATTCCGGCAAGAAGAAAAATTCCTGCGACAGAAGTAATTTCGACTGAACAGAGGTGGTTTTCAAGGTGTTTGAGCGAGTTGGGAGTGGGTTTGAGGTCCATTATTTATAGTTGAACAAGAGGGGCTTCGAATTCGGCTTTTTGGAAACTTGTTCAAGGAATTGAAGATGACAGCTAGCTTGATTGAAGCTTGCCAAGAATACCCGCAAGCCAGTTGTCGGAGATTCCGAGTGAAGAAGGAATGACGCATGAAAATGGATCTAGTTTGCAAGTTCTTACTTAGCTTCAACATAAGGGATCTAAATTTTTAAACTTTGCACAATGGTGTGTGCAGTCTAGTGATGTTTGTGGTGTGTGTGCGATATCCGGGGAACCCAGGTTCGATTCCCGGTTCACCCGTTTTTTTTTATAACCGCTTTTCTTTAGTTATTTTTTTTATTATCTTTTTGAATTATGATAAAAAATTATTAATTAGTTGATTTGTTTTATTAATTATTGGATTATATCTTTAAACTTTGTTTATCTATTTATTTTTAACCATTAAATTTAATCATTATATAAATAAATAACAAAACACATAAACAAATATTCTTTTATTGAATAAAAAAGGGGTGGGTTTTCGAAACCCGATTTACACGGATGTTACAGTATCCCCTACTTTTATAAACTTCGTCCCGAAATTTAAGTAGTGGTTGCAACTGGTAAGAGATGCGGGTATTTCTCGCGCATTGAGTCTTCACGTTCCCAAGTAAACTCCGGTCCTCGTTTTGACTCACAACGCACCCTAACGATTGGAATAAGACTTCGCGTTAAACGCTTCTCACCGAAATCCATGATTTCCACTGGTCTTTCAACGAAGTGTATTGATTAATCGACTTGAATGTCTTCTAAAGGGATATGGAGGTTTTCGTCGGCGGGGCACTTTTTCAAGTTAGATACGTGGAACGTGGGATGTATTCTGTTGAGTTCTTCTGGTAGGTCAAGCTTGTAGGCTACAGGTCCTACTCTTTCGAGTATCTTGAAAGGTCCTACGTCGCGTGGTGCTAGCTTGCCCTTTTGGCCAAAACGAACCACTCCCTTCCACGGCGATACTTTCAAAAGTACTTGATCACCAACACAAAACTCCAAGGGCTTTTGTCGTTTGTCAGCATAACTCTTTTGACGACTTTGAGCCGCTAGAAGATTGTTTCGAATTTGAAGGATTTTGTCGGTTGTTTCTTGAATCAATTCAGGTCCGGTGATTTGCGCTTCGCCAATTTCGTGCCAACATATTGGAGATCGGCATTTCGCGCCTGGACTGTCCAGGTGAACCTGTCTCGTTTTACATGTCGCGTCTCGATTTGCGTGTCTGGTTTTACGTTTCGGCTAATTTCGGGGTGTTTTGGAGAGTTGTTACAATAACTCCTTTCCCAGGAGACTGTTTCAAGTATCTCATCGACCTCAGTGCAATACTCATATGTGACTCACATGGACAATGCATAAACTGACTTAAGAACTGCACTGTATAACTTATATCTGGTCTTGTTAAAGAAAAATATATCAAATTTCCTATTAACTTTTGAAAAGCATTTACATCTTTCAACTTTTGTTGATCTTTATCTAGCTTACCAGTTATTAAATGACTCTGTTCAATTGGAGTAGAAACTGGTTTACAACCTAAATACCCAAACTCATTCAAAAGTTCCAAACAATACTTTCGCTGAGACAAACATATTCCTTCACTGGAATATAACACTTCAATGCCCAAAAAATACTTTAGAATTCCCAGATCTTTAATTAAAAAACTATCACTTAATGATTTCTTTACTTTCTCCATTTCACTTTTGACATTTCCGGTTATGACAATGTCATCAACATACACGAGTAAGACCAAAAACACATCATTTTTGTCTAGAATAAACAAAGAATGGTCAAAAACACTTTGCACAAAACCCATTTTTATTAAAACAGCAGTTAACTTTTCATTCCTCTTCCTAGGTGCCTGTTTTAATCCATACAAAGACTTTATCAATCTACACACTTTGTTACTTTCATTTGAATAATATCCTTGAGGAAGTGACATATAAACATCTTCATCTAAAGATCCATATAAGAAAGCATTATTTATGTCTAATTGATATAAGGACCAGTTATTATTAACTGCAAGTTTTATAACCATTCTCACAGTAACCATTTTTACCACAGGGGAGAAGGTTTCACTAAAGTCAATACCTTCTCTCTGATTATAACCCTTAGCCACCAATCTGGCCTTATATCTCTCAACCTCACCATTAGCTTTATACTTAATCCTCTAGACCCATTTACAACCTATAGGTTTTCTGTCTTTAGGAAGATCTACAATAACCCAGGTATTGTTTCTATGTAAGGCTTCCAATTCCTTATTCATTGCATCTACCCATCTAGAGTCTTTTATAGCATCATAATAACAAGTTGGTTCAACAGTTTTATTTAAAGATGCAATAAAACATACATTTTCAAAAGACAAGTTTGCATAACTAACAACCTTCTCTATACCATACCTAACCTTACCCTCTACAACATAATCATCAAACTTTCTAGGAAAGACTACACTCATATAGGACTTTCTAGTATTTTGGACAGGGCCCTCAGATGGATTGGTCTCATCACCTGATCTTCTGATGTCCTCTGCCCTGCCTATGTTTTCCTGCTCACTACTACTCAACTGCTCATCATTTGCATGTTGACCATTCTCAACATTAGGAGCAGTGGCAGATGTAGAGGATGACATAGGCTGCTGATCATCACCAGAATGATCATGAGAACCTTTATTACCCTCTTCATCATTGGGCATTGTAGGAACTTTAGTTGAAATAGTTTCATATATATCAAAAAAGTTTGCATGATTCAAATCTTTAAAACAATCTTGATTTTTAGTTTGCTTAGTCTTAAAAGGATAAGCACTTTCATAAAACTTTACATCTCTGAAAAAGAAAATCTTTTTACTACCAAGACTTAACAATTTATATCCTTTCTTGACATTAGAATAACCAAGCAACACACACATATCAGCATGATAAGTGAATTTATCAGTTTCAGTCAATATTGTACTAAAACAAAGACAACCAAAGTTCCTTAAATGTAAAAAAGAGGGCTTAAAACCAAACATGACTTCATATAGACTTTTACCTCCTAAGACTGAAGAGGATAACCTGTTAATTAAATACACAGCTGTCAGAATACAATCTGACCAATACCTAAGTGGCAGATTAGCTTGGAACATCAATGCTCTGGCTGTATTTAAGAGATACCTGTGCTTCCTCTCAACCACACCATTCTGTTGTGGTGTATAGGAGCAGGTTGTTTGATGCACTATACCTTTTAATTTGCAAAAACTACTCATTTGATTGTTTATAAACTCAGTTCCATTATCACTCCTGAACACTTTTATTTTCTTTTCAAACTGAGTTAAAACAAGTTCATAAAAACTACTGATATTATCAAACACTTCAGTTTTGTTAGACAAAAGATAACACCAAACTGTTCTGGAATAATCATCCACAACAGTTAGAAAATATTTAAAACCTTCATAACTTGCCACTTTATAAGGTCCCCACAGTTCCAGATGAACCAAATCACCTATTGATTTAGTTTTGTGTTCACTGAGTGGAAATGGAACTCTAACTTGTTTAGATCTATGACAAACTTCACAATGACCATGTTCAATATTACCAACATTAAGGTTTCTCTTTAACACAGCTAGAACCTGATCTGAAGGATATCCCAACCTACTATGCCACATACTAGACTTAACAAAACTATTAAAGCAAACATTCACAGAATTACCATGTCTACCCACAAAATACAATCCACTATCCTGACTAGCAATCATCAGGACTCTCTTTGATTTGGAATCCTGTAACACACAATTACTCTCATTAAAAACTACAGAAACCTGATTATCTCTACCAAGTTTATAGGCAGACAGTAAATTAACACTATATCCTAGGACAAAGAACACATCTTTTAAAATAACATTGTCAGTTAATTTTATATCATCAATTTTCAACACTTTAACACTTGTTCCATTTGGATGTCCCACCTTAAGATCATACTCAGACACATCTACCACATTGAACATTTCACTATCATTATTGACGATATGCTGACTAGCACCAGAATTAACTATCCAACTAAGACTATTGCTAAACATATTATTACTTGAACAACTGACAAAGTTATTTAAACTCATGGACTCACCTCCTATATTAGAACCTTGAGAATCCCCTCCACTTTTCTCACCAACCAGATTTAACAACTTGGTTATCTGCTCAGATGTAAAAGGTAAACTAGATGTACCAACAGAAGCAGATGATCCAACAACACCAGCCGATTTATTACTACTAGCATTACTTCTACAGGACTGACCATTAGAAGAATTATTGCTTCTTCTTTTAAAACCTGGAGGGCATCCTATTATTTCAAAACACCTGTCAACTGTATGACCTAACATATTGCAATGTGTACACTTTAGATTTGGATTAGGTCCTCTAGTCATTTTCTTTCTAGGATCAAAACTTTGATTAGATTTAGAAATAAATGACACACTTTGTGTTTTAGAAACTCCACTAGATAACCTATGTGATTCTTCCCTAGATATGATAGAAAAGGCTACTTTAACAGTTGGAATTGGTTCCCTAGTCAACAAGTTAGTTCTCACATGTTGATATATATCATCCAATCCCATGAGAAACTGCATTAATTTTATAAGCATTGAAAAATCTGTATAATCTTTTGCAGCCTGACAAGAACATGAAGGCAGCCGAAGCATAGCATCCAGTTGTTTCCACATTGTTGTCAGTCTGTTGTAGTATTCAACAACAGTAATTCCATTTTGTGAAATGCTATTTATTTTTTTGTACAAATCATATACAACTGACCCATCAACTTTGTAAAAAGACTCTTTAAGATCATCCCAAACCTCTGAGGCCAATTTAGAAAAAACTTGACCAAGGAACAATTCCTCAGAAATAGAATTTAGCAACCAAGTGAGAACAACAGAGTTACACCTATCCCACTGATTTGCAAGAACCTCATCATCCTCTGACTTAACACATTTACCATCAATAAAGCCGTACTTATTCTTAGCTTCTAAAGAAAGTTTCATGGCACTAGACCAGACAGCATAATTTTCAGTACCTTCTAACTTTACACTAACAATAGTCAAAGCAGAAGAATCACTAGGATGTAAATAAAGAGGATCTCCTAAATCAAGTTTGCTAATCTTAGTCTGTGAAGAACTAGCATAATCATCACACATTTTGAAAAATTAACACACAAACAATCAGACAATATCAACACCACAAACCAAAGAATTAAAAGAAACACACTATGCAAACTATGTTATGGCCAGATTCCTGGTTCATCACTCTAAAGGTGCCAGGACAAGCATATCATAGAAGCAATACTCAATACTCTGACCAACAAAAAATATAAACAGCCAATCAAACAGACAAAACCGGTCGTCACTACTCCGGCATCAACTACAACGATAACAATAATCAATATAAAATGAAGAGAGATACAATCTTACAACTGCGTTTAACTCCCTCCAAATCTGAGTCTATAACCTTCTAGGGTTATAAACACAGATTAGCAGCACAAACACAAGTCACCTTCTAGTCAGTTTGCTCTGAAAACCTTTTATAAGTTTCAGAGACCAACACAGAAAGGTGATGATACTCAGAGGATGAGAATCGCTCAATCAAGATCCACAAACCCTAACTTAGGGTTTCTATCACACGAGATCTGCAACGGCACGCCTTCCAATGTCCAGATCCAAGCAGATCTTCAACAATTAGCAACACAATATACAAAAAAAAACCTAACACACAGCGGAAACAACCAAGATCAGTACACAAGAGCTATTTAAAGCTCTGATACCATGTAAAATGGTATGAAATCAATACGAAACAACAAAGAAGCGACAAAACAGTGACCACAACTTTTATTGATTAACCCAAACCAAAAATCTCCCAACCAAACTGGATCAGATTCTACACAAGATCTCTAACAGATGCAGATGAAGCTAATGAACGAGAGAGGATACAGAGAATGATATATGAACAACAAATGAAGTAATGAAACCCTAATCGCTTTATAACTGGAATCTTCTATAACTTCCAAAGTAACCCCTTGACTATTCTCCAACTTTCCTTTTAAGTCCCTTTAGATAACAAACCTGCATACCAGACACTTAACTGACATATCAGTTGCAACAACCCAACAACAAGTATAACAAACAATAACATGCCCAATAAGATAAGCCCAGTTGCTAACATGAATCAATGATAAGAATGATATATTTTAACACAAACCCACGAAGGTAAAATCTTAATGGACACGAAAAACTAGCTCATGATCTAACCACTGAGAGAAATGGAGGCGCATAACCAACAACACCGACAATTTGGGCTTCGAAGTATCAGTTGCGAGTATGTGAACTCGTAGAGAGAGAGAGATTCAAGAGAGAGATAGAGAGAATGATGAGAGAGAGAGATCGGGGAGATCGAGAGTGGGTTACCGATTGCACCGAAATTAAATCGGGGGGGGGGGGGGGGGGGGGGGGGGCGGTTTTTCCGATCGGGACTTTGTCCACCTCACCCTCCCAATGGCGTCTCCCGAACCACACCCCTTCGCTATAGGAAGGCAAATTTTGAACTGATGGAGAATTACAAATAAATTTTTAAATTCGAACTCATTAATGGGCCAAATCATTTAAATAAACATAAATTTAGAAACATGATATTCTTCATACGGTCTAATAAAAAAATACATACATGTAAAATTATTAATGTAAGCGGAAACGATAACATAAAACATGTTAAAGGTATTACGGTCCAATAAAAAAAATATGTAAAATTATCCAAGTAAGTGGAAACGATAACATAAAACATGTTAAAGGTATTACGGTCCAATAAAAAAAATATGTAAAATTATCCAAGTAAGTGGAAACAATAACATAAAACATGTTAAAGGTATATATTATACAAAGTAAATTACTTATGCATATATATAAATCACTAATCTTATTTATAAATAAATCACTAATCTTAGAAATCATGCATCATGGTTTTAACATATTCAATACCAAAAGTAAATCTAAAAACTAGGTTTACAAAGATATAACATATTTTCCTTTTTATATAAACTCTTTATTAACATCTATTGTTACTTTGTTGTTGTGAATCTTTTTCTGCTTAATGAAATAACCAAATGTTATTAATCTTTTTATGCTTAATAAAATAAACAAATTTGAATGGCTTTATTGTTAAAAGCGATGATGAGAATAATTAGTTGTATATTGTGTACTTGTAATTTAATGTATATCAGGATTTTAATGTGTAGTTTCTTTTTAAACGCCTTAATTAAGTATAAATAATCTAGACATATTATGACATAAGTCATTGACTAAATAATAATTTATTTATTATTTTTACATTTGATAGTTTAAATATTAAGGGTTTCAATAGAAGACTTTAGTCATGTTCATTAAAACGAAACAATTCTCTTCAAGTTTGATTAAACTAAGTAAGAGGTTGTTTGTTTACCTCTTAAAGAAGCTATGAATGGTTCAGATCTTTTACTGATTCAACACTTAATGGTTCAGACAGTTTGTTTCGCGAGCAAATATCTGAATGGTTCAGACATTTGCCTCTGAATGGTTAAGCATTATACTAAGTCTGAATGGTTAAGACCTCTAATCTGAATTGGTCAAACATTTGCATCCGAACGGTTAAACATTATACTGGCTCTTAATGGTTCAGAACTCTTACTAGTTTAGCACTTAACCATTCAGAGATTGCCAAACAGCCCCTCCTAAACTGATGTGGTAAATTCAGTAAACTGTTGTGGTAAAAACATGATTCAAAAAGTCACCCGGTTTAGCATGTAGCTCACCGGGTTATCACCGGTTGAGCCGGTAACATATCACGGGTCAGTTCATCTCCGTATTTTAATGGGTAGGATGGATAGGATAAGGGGCCGGCAAATTTGCTCCCACGGGACGCAAAGGAAACTAATTTATAACTCTCCTCAATTTACCTATTTGCCCTTCCTTTCAACAAATTAAAGCCACATTTGTCGTTGAGAATTTACTCTTTTGAGGAAAATATATAAAAAAATGAATGCAACTATGTGAGATGACGTCATGGTTAACAAAGTGGTTTACCTTAAGTGTTTTAGAAATATTTAACACTATTATTATTTATAATATTATCCAAGCTATGTAAATCTATATATATAATTTAAGTAGAGCTATGTAAATCTATATATATAATTTAAGTAGTGGTCACAAGGGTAGAATGGTGAATAAATAAGAGCATATATCTTTAAGGGCCGGCAAGTAAGTAGTAAAAGGTAGGCTTATCTTGCAAGGCACAAGAATCACACTTTTGTCCCCGTTTTTAGCAAATGGTCATGGGTAGTAGGAGTAGTAATCAATTCTTTACGCTTTGCCCTTTGCTTTTTCTATCCTAAAATCATTTCATATACACCAACTGTTTCATTGAATCATTAGCCACTCCAAATCATCTCTATATGATGTTTATGTGAAACATGTTTTTGGAATGCCGAGTTAGATTATATACCGACGATGGTTTCAACTTTCAAGTTGTTTAGAGTTAGATTTCACATATAACGGTAAGTGACGGTTATGATACTATACGCTTGCTTCGGTTTTACAATGGAAATGCTAGTGCACATATTGGAATACATTTGTTATGTCATTCATGTTGTGTAGGGAATCATAAATATTTTGTTGCGTAATGAAAATATGAAAATATAACTAGTGATATCGCTGGCTTACTTTATGGAATAAAACTAAAGGGGTGTTTTTTTTATGTTTATTCATGTGTCTTCTTTATGTGATTTTTAAATTTAGACGTTGATATAGAGCTGATTCAAAAGGTGTCGAACTAATACGTGGATCGAGCCCATGGTTTTATAGCCTAGTGCCATCTTGGTGGTGGGATAAAGTTTTGGGACCAATATGTCTTGGGTTCGATTCCCACAAAGGGGGTTTTCCCATATTTATTGGGTTTTCTCCTGAATTGGTGTATAGGCATTATGCCTAAGTAGAGATGGATATGATCGGGTCGTTCTGCTGGTGACACGATGATACTCCAGTGGTCCGTCAGTGATCCGAATTTGTTGTTCAAAAAAAAATATACGTGGATCGGATTGACGGAGGCAAACGAGATATATAATAACCCGATTTAGAAAGGTGTAATTTTGATTGCGAGTGTAGTACTTTGGCCGTTAAGCTTAGCTAACAGCCCCTAAACCCTAATTCCATCAATTTAGACTCACTTTATACAAGGAAACAAAATTTAGGCTCGATCTATAAAAAAAGAAGCCTAAGGCCATTAGTAATGATTAATGCCCCTAATTAAGGAGTATTTTTAGCCACATCAGCATCAGAACGTCTCTTAAAAAATCATTACTTTTCATTATTTTTTCTCTTCATTAGACATTATATTAGAAATGCATCTCTCTCTTCATACCCCTATAACGGCCAGAGGGACAATATTGGAGGCGTTATCAAACCCTTCAATGCCTCTATAATGCTCATTACTATTGTCTAATGTAACTTATGATTTCCATTTCTTATACATGCCATATTTAGACACACTCTACAAAATTTAGACTCAAGACTATATAAGGTCATTCAAAATATTAAATATCATAATAATCTAACAATATTAAAGTTATATGTATTATTTCCTAGTAAAGATGGATATGATTATAAAATTTTGCTGATGACACGATAATCTTTTAGTGATTTGTCAGTGATCCAAAACTTACCGTAAAAAACAGTTATGAAACTCATTTACATTTTTTATTAAAAAGAAAAAATATCTAATTTGAGGGGGGAAGCATGGAAAAGGAAAGGAACGCATGCGAAATAAAGAGTGTTTCTACTTTCTACCTCCTACAATCTCGTGATAGATGGGCCCACCTACACATGCCACGTCAGTTAATGCCGTCCACCCTGTCACCACGTACCCATCGCGCCATGTGGAACCATCACCCATCGAGCCTTTCGCCCAATTATTTTTATTTTCATTTTCATTTTAACAACTATTTGTGGGCATGTGGCCCCCTTTGTGTGCATCTTAGTATCTTACAACTGCTATGGTGACTTCAGTTACATCCATTAAATCACGAAACTCACGTTACTCGTAACAAAAGTTAGGGATTGTTTGACAACTCCTGAATGTATAAGTGTTAAATTATTAAGTGCTGAATCAGTAAAATTTATGAATCATTAGGAAATGTCCGACCAATTCATATAAGAAGTCTTAATCTTCAGACTAAGAGGCTGTTTGACAACTTTCGAATGGTTAAGTGCTGAATCAGTAAGAGGTCTGAACCATTAAGTGCTGAAATTTTAAGAGGTCTGAACCATTAAGAGCTATTATAATACTTAGGGTATGTTTGGCAAAAGTAGCTGGTGGTTGGTGGTTGGTGGCTGGAGGCTGGAAGCTGGTAGTTGTAGCTGGTAGATGTAGCTTTTTAGAATATTTAGGTGTTTGGCAGAGTAGCTGAAACTTTTAATAAAATGTATAAAATGACCAAAATAAACATTAAAAAGTTGGTACATTAAAAATTTTATTATCTTTAGAGGTTAAAATGGTATTTTTTTTCTCTAAAAGCTTGTAGCTCCTTCTAAACGCTACTACTAGTAGCGTTTAATCAAAAGCTTCAAGCTTCTAATCTAAAAGCTTCAAGCTCATTGAACCAAACAAGGTTTTTTTTATTGATTATGAGTTTTTTCTTAAAAGCTTAAAGCTCCTAAAAGCTCATTGCCAAACATACCCTTAACTGTTCAAATGCAAATGTCTTACCAGTTCAGATTAGAGGTCTTAACCATTCAGACTCTGTATAGTGCTTAACCATTCAGAAGCAAATGTCTGAACTATTCAGACATTTGCTTGTGAAACAAACAATCTGAACCATTAAGTGTTGAACCAGTAAGAGGTCTGAACCATTAAGAGCCTCATTAAGAGGTAAACAAACAGCCCCTAAGTATAATACTTAACCATTCAGAGGCAAATGTCTGAATCATTCAGATATCTGCTCACGAAACAAACAATCTGAATCATTAAGTGTTGAACCAGTAAGAGATCTGAACCATTAAGAATCTCATTAAGAGCTAAACGAACAGTCCTTAGACATTGGTTTACCGAAATGCATTATTATGAAATCGTTCATCAAACCGGTCATCTTAATCATAACACACAATTTTGATAACTTTCATGACTTTATTATAACTAAAAAAATTACTTAAAATTGAATTGCAATTCATGCTGATTGTTGAGCATTGTTGTAGGTTGGTGGTTGATCTTCATTCCAGAGTTCATTATGAAATGATAATTTTTCTGTGGCATTTATTTATTTATTTATTTTGAAAGGCAACTTATTTACCCGGTTAGCAAAAAACTAACACGGGGAGAAAAAAACCAAACGTTACAAGACCAATATAGGATTTTTCATCCACTCGACCCATACAATCTTACTTTAAAAAAAAGACCTTTTTCGTGCGAAGTGTGAAAAGGCATATGAATTGATATGTAGGTATCAAGTTTTGGACTTAGGCATGATGTTTTGAGGTTTTCTGGCAAGAAAAACATTAAACATAACAATTTCAAACACACTGCAATGTATTATGGGGGTGAAATTTAAAACACAACTAAAACACACTGCTTAACACTTAAAACACACTACTTAACGTTCTTTGTATGGTGTTTTAAGTTTTAGTATGTAATTCATTGCATTCATGACAGGGGTAGCTCAAGCTTCAATAAAATGGATTTTACACATTAACGCTTGAGAGGTTAAAAGGTTAAAGGGTTCATTTCCCGCCAACTCGGGAGAACAGCATGTGAACAACAAAAAGCATGTGAACAGTGAAGCATCAACTCACTGATTGCTTGTCCAAGTCTCTCACAGCCGAAAAGAGAACATGTGCACAGAGAGCATTCTATTAACCGCAGGTCAAAAGCCTTCAACCCTCAAAATGGGTAAACCCCCCACTGCAGCAAAGGTTCACCAGTCAAAGGTTTCCACTTTGGGAAGATCCTTTTCCTATATAAAGAGGCAACACACAGCCATGCAGGAACATACCAGATTAGTGGAGACTAGACCATACTCTCGAATCTTCTCTTCTTCCTTGAGAACTTGCTCTATGCATGTTCATTCTCTTCACTTCAAATGACACAACTTCACTTAGTATCAACATCCTAGAACCGAATTCACTTCGGTCTCGGATCCTAAGAGAATAACAACAACAAACACTAGTGAACCTCTCTCTACGTCTTGCAAACGTAGGGGGACCCCACGACCTGCCTTAGACTAACCGGAACCCTTGAAGCCTTTTAGCCTAACCAGTTCACTCACTATCCTTAGTCTCATATCTGTTGTAACAACACTAATCATAAGAAGGTGAAACAATTAGGATTACTTTAAAAAAAATTAAACCTACTAGTGTTGATTGTTAGTTACTTCAATCTTGTATTTAAAATTTTGTGAATAAGAATGTTCTTTTAACATTTGGTTGTGAAAAAATTAATCTAACCCAACCCAAAAGTTTTACCATTTCATTGTGTAAATTTTGACGATCGAAAAAAAGTGAACTGATGGGAAAAAAAATCCATTGATCTGTCACTAGGTGAATTAATATCACGGGCAATGACCAAGCTTCCTTAGGGCCAGGGGGTCCTCGGTCACCCTGTTTTTTTCGCTTCGTATGTCAGTTTTTACTGAAAATTTCAAACCTTTTTTTAGTGTAAAGTATTGAATTTTAAAACCCTCATGCTTTTGATTTTTCGTTTAAGATCCGTCAATTATCACGGGCTCGTAAATTACTTCCTGGCAATAAAGTGTAGGCACTAGGTAGGATAGGTAGGCTATTATTAGTTTTGGCACCACACAGGAAGTCTAAAACCTTGTATCTAGCCGAATTAGGTGCCATCTGTGATGACAATTAAGCCTCCAGGAGGGCCAGGTGTGGAACCTACATGGATAGCTAATGCCTAATGGAATAATAATGTACTATAATTTGGAGTTGCTCAAAACAAAATAACTCTATTCCAAAAAGGGTCTTTTTTTAAGAAATGATGGGAATAAATAATGTGTGGTTAATGATTTAATATAGTAAAGATTTATAATAAGGTGCAAGATCCCAGCAGCCCCTGGTGATTGCTAAATTTCAAAGAAAAAAAAATAGAAAGTCATCAACGGAAACGGAAAGAGCGGTACGAATAACTCGTACAACAGAATAGCAATCCGTCGATTTCGTCCACTCAGTCATCTCTCCCAATCAAAAAAGATAATTACTATGTTACATTATTAAAAAAAGTATTTCTTTCGCGTTCTTTTGGAGTAACGGATCAGTGGCAGCATTGCTAGAGATCCCTAAACAGATTGCGAATTCGGTCATGTATAGAAGGTTACGTCATGGATTATTTGGAAAGCAAGAAATGGAAAAAAAAGTTTAGTAGAAATTCAGAAAATCCGTTGGATAACCTAGAAGCAATTAAATCGAAGACGTTTCTTGGGAAAAGAGTTAGTCCGTCCGTAGTGGGGTGGTTTGGTTGAGTTTTTCGTGGCGAAAACGCCCCAAAGCGCCCCCAACACCATTACGGGGGGCGTTTTGGGGTAAAAGAATTTGATGGGCGTGTTGTACTAACCGGCGTCGCCCAATTCCCTCCACTCACACACATATATATACATATATATATATTTATAATTTAAGGGGTTATTAATTAATTGGGTAATGATGAGATATGGGCGTTTTGACTACGACATCTAATGTCAAAACGTCCCCAAACGCCACATGCTGACGTGGCACGCCACGTGTCATACAACGCCACTTCAGGGGCTTTTGAGTACACATAGCCTTATATGTGTCTTTTAGAATGGGACATTTGGTTGATTTTTTAGTGTTTGTACATTATTATCTTAGATCCTAGATCCTTGCTAGTTTTCATTCTAATAAAAGTTCACCATGAAAAAGGGTAAAAAGATAAAATACAAAAGGAGATGTGGCCTTGGTTTTTTTTCATTTCATATTAGAAATTAGGTCACAATCACGTGTATTGTGTTATCATATTAGAAACTAGTCTGTAATTTCATGTATTACATAAGTAAGTAAATATTATATAATTAGTAATAATAAAAGTTATATTAAAAAAATATGAATTGCACGATTGAATAAACCTGTGTATTAAACTGATATAATAAAATATAATATAATTTGTTAACATATAAGGTTGTCAAAATATTTATTAAAAAAAGAGCATTGACATGACAGTTACAAATTTTGTTAATTTAATTTTTAAATGTTATTTCTTTTAACTACGTATTAACTTTGATTTTTTAATACCTTCTATTTTTTTTATTATTTGACATATTGTATTTTTACCATGAAACCACATTATATATTTGAGAATTATTAGAAATAGTTTGTAAAAACAATTATCATCATTATTTTTAGTATTTTAACCAACATAATTGTGAACTTGGTGAAGCTTTTAGTGGAAACATATACGTTTATTTAAAAAATTAATGATTCTTTTAATATTAAATTCATTTAGTTAACGTCATAATAACTGTCTTTAGTTAAAAAAAATAAGTGTTCGTAATTAAGTAGAAGAAATAGGCGGGAACCCCACCCCCATCCCCCGAAAAAAAAAAAATATCTGCGATGGATGACATGTGCCCCATGGTATAGATTTATTATATAGTAAAGAACTAGATAATAAAACAATCTAATTGATGCTTTAAAAACGGTCCTATAATGCAAAAACGTAAAATATATAAAAATTCTTTCATAAAACAATACAATTGTAATCTTTCCTGAAATGTTACATAAACTTTTAAAAATGAGTGATGTTTACAATAGAATAAACTGTAATTTACGTTCTTGTGGTACATGTCAAATTGCTCAGATCCCTAAAATTTGCAATTTCCTTCTTGTGTCCAATTGAGTCTAGGCCCTATCAAAAGCCATTACTATGATTAGGAGCAGAATAGGAACACATTAATAATAGATTAACAACATATTAGAAGTAGAAAATTATCAGAACCGTACTCCCAAACTATGATTAGCAGCAAATTAACATGATTAGCAGGAGACTATGATCAGGACCATACTACCAAACTAGTAGCAACAACAAATTAACATGATCAGTAGTAACTATGATTACCAAACTATCAATCTATGATTAGTAGCATAATACCAAACCACATTATTCATTATTCATTAACATGAACTTTACTAGCAGACTATGATTAGCAACAACTGTGAATACCAAAATATTGAGTTATGATTAGCAGCAGAATACCAAACCACATTGTTCATTAACATGAACTTTACTCGCAACACATTGTTCTTAAGATGCTTTACTAACATGAACTTGCATTTACTAAAGAATTCCAAACCACATTTCATTATAAACCACATTATTCATGACATATAATTAGGCATTGATAAAGGTAAAAATGATCAACAAAGAACCTTGATCAATGGTTAGAAACAACAAACCTTTAATAAAGATCAACGAAAAACCCTAACCAACAACAAATCCTTAAGAGTGATCAACAAAAAACCCTTAAAGGTTCAATAAAAAAACCCTGATCAGTGGTTAGAAACATAATTAGGTATCCATAATAAACAATATTTAATATCTTTATAATACCTACTGCATGCCTTGTTCGGACCTAAATTCGAACTTCATGTTGTTCCAAAAGTTGAAGACCACCCTAACATGCAGCACGATGCGGCTCAAGGTTGCATTCACCCTCATTCCGGCTACAACTGTTCAATTTCAGGTTATATCAAATTCATATCAAGTTCAACTTCAAAAATTTGAGTGTATACAAATTTAAGATCAACAAACATGCATTAACTCTCAAACATACATTTTCCATGCTTGCTTCCATTGAAATAATAGTCACCATGGTAATCGGGGCTTTTTTTCGTTGGTCGCCGAAGGTTTCGCTGTAGTTTAAGTCTGTCGCCAGCCATGAGATCAATCACAGGGAAGTAAGTGGTGTGATTTGGGGAAAGTTAAGGACGAATAAGTGATTGAGGGTCTCATTTGGGTTGAAAAGACAAATATACCCCTAACCCAGTTTTGAGTTTCTTACTCATAACGATATATTCTCACAGTGTTAGGTTGAGGACTTAATTGGATACAGACTATAACAATGAGGGTTTCAAGAAGGAAATTGTAAGTTTTAAGGATTCGGAGAGCAATTTAACATGTGACACAGGGACACAAATTGCATTTACTTTTTACAATAAGACCGGGTGTGGTGGCTTGACGTCCCGTGCAAAGTCACTTTCAAAGGGCGTTTAACATCACTCCATAGGGGTGTGAGGCGTTAATGGGGGAAGGGGAGTTGGCAGGATAACGAGCGTGAAAGGGAATGGGGAAAGGGTCCACCGTGTGCAAGCTAATCACTTCGTTTTTATTTATTTTTAACTTTCTTTCATTTTTTTAACTTAATAGTTAAACCAACACACACTTGTCAGTGTGTAGTCTAGTTAAAATTTCATTGCCTATATGACATAAGCTTTTATAATTTTAAGTTAAACCAGTATACGTAATTTAATAAAATGACCATACCTCTATTAATTTATAAGGTTGAAGTGGCCACGTCAATCATATAAATAAATTATTTAATACGACAATCAACACTATGGGGTAGAGGCTGGGTCCAGTTGTAACTGAAGTTAAAGAGTAGGAGGTTAAGAAAAATTTAGAGTTAAATGTCTGGTTGGTCCTTGTGGTTTGCAGATATTGCAGACTTGATCCCAATGGTTCAATAAGTACAGAGTTGGTCTCAGTAATTGTATTTTTTGCACTTGTGTGGTCCTTATCACTAACCTACGTTAAGTTCTCCGCTAAGCACGTGTGAAATGCCAAGATTACCCCTAGACAATTAATTCTTTTTTTAAAAATACACAAAAGATACCCCTCTCATCTTCTTCTCCTGTCTCCCTCTCTCTTAAAAAAAAACCATCCCACCACCTCTGCCGTCAATCCACCTCCACCAATCCGATCTTCTTTGTAAAAAGCATACAAACTACAAAAGTCCAGATGCTTTGAACTTCGAGTTTATGTAGGCCCCTTTTCCATTTCAATTATTATGTGGATGTATAACAATTTGAAAATTATTACTACAATTTCAGACTTGACAAATTATAACCAGTCCAGTACCACAAGTAGATAAATGCAAGTAATAAATTGTATACCCGATCGGGACTTCAGCATTTTAAAAGTATGAGATTCCACATGAAACTTCAAATTACAATTCTTCAAAATAAGCATCGTCAATTCGATCATCGGTATCGAAATCGAACAGATAATCGATTGTGAACTGGGGGTGCCGATCGGAGTGGTGGTGGCGGTGCATCAGTGGCGTAGGCACTGGGCAGTGGTGATGGTTGAGTAGTTGTAGCGGTACCTTAGGGATGGGTGGGTTACCTGGTCTCGTGGAGGTGGTGGTCGACTGTGGCTTTTGTGGTGGATGAGGGTAATTAAAGGGTGGTTGCTGAAAGGGAAGAAGGGGGTGATATGGTGGTAGCGGGTTGACGGTGGAGGTGGTGGTGGTGGTTTCGTTTCTCTCCGGCGAGTTTCTCCGGTGAAGGCGGTGGTGTGGGTGATGGTCTCTGTTTCCGGCAGCAATGGCGGTGGTGAGTTGGAGTTCAGTGGTGGTGGGTGTTTGATGGAGGAGATGAGATGGTGGTGGTTTAGGGAAGAAGAAGGAGGTGGGGTGGGATCCACATAGTTTTATTGTTTTAATTTAAAAAAATATTTTTGATTTTTTTAATAAATAAGGGTTCTTTGGTCATTTAACAAAACTTAACTGAGAAACTTAACTTGGTTTAGTGATAAGGATTATCCGAGTGCAAAAATTACAACCACCGGGACCAAGTCTGTAATTAGTGAACCCTTAGAACCAAGTCTGCAATTTTTACAAATCACAGGGACCAACAAAGTATTTAACTCAAAAATTTATAAATTATGGTTATAACATTCTACTACAAAATTTATAAATTATTATAATATAATTGTTTTGAAATAAGTTGTATCATCAATCAGTTTGCATGACATATTGCCATATGGGCATGGTTATATGCTATATGTAAACATCTTCATTTACTTGTACGAAAATTTACACCCAAAAAGAAATAAAAGGTTATTTTTGTGAGGTAACTTCATTTTTGGTTGAAGGTACCTATATGCATTAAATAGCCGTATTTTAAGCTACAATATATATATTTTTCTATACGCATTAAAGTATTTTGCAAGAGTTAATACAATTTTCGCATGCTCAGTGAACAGAGTCATCGTACAACTCAATGATGTGACCAAGATGATACATCAGTTATTTTGAGCATCTAAATTCCTAAAACTTTATAGACAATGTTGTCCTTTACATTTCTTTTTAGTGTTAATACTTTCTGACGGATCCATTTGATTTTAATGGAAGTTCTACTATTTCGTAAGCTGATATTTTTGTGTTTGAATAAACAGAGAGAAAACATGCTTGTTTGAACCTTATAGAAATGTCTCTTTTTTTGGGCTCAGAGATTATCAAGTGTTAAAGATTTGTTCACTAGTGTTTACAATCAAATGGGTTGTTCACTAATAAATCCTAACCCATAACTAATAAACTTAGTAGCAAGTAATAAAATCAGTTGGAGAAATAAACATGTAAATAAAATAAAACACTAGAATTACAAATTAAGAAGAAAAAAGAATAACAGTTATGTAACAATCACCTACAAATATTGTAGGAACAGTACACTTATCTTTTAGGTAAGTAAGAAGACATCCTTGTGATTTAGATGAGTCATAACTAAAAGGCTAATAGTTCAAATAATAGAGAGTGCCGGTTTTTATTTATTTATATGAGAATCTAAGGGGCTGTTTGTTTAGCTCTTAATTAGATTTTTAATGGTTCAGACTTCTTTCTTACTGGTTCAAAACTTAACAGTTCAGACTGTTTGTTTCGCAAACAGATGTCTGATGATTTAGACATTTGCCTCTAAATGGTTAAACATTATACTGAATCTGAATGGTTAAGACCTCTTATTTGAATTGGTCAGACATTTGCCTTTGAACGGTTAAGAATTATACTGTCTGTTAATAATTCAACATTTAATGGTTCAAACCTCTTACTGGTTCAGTACTTATCCATTCAGAAGTTGTCAAACAGTCCCTAAGGATTACTATTAAACAAACATATAATTAACAGTCCCTAAGGATTACTATTAAACAAACATATAATGTTTAATTAATACGTACACATCCATTAGTTTGAATGATTGTAAAATAACTTTCCCAATGGAATTGGAAGTCATTTTTGTGTGACAAAATAGGAGATTAATTGAGGCCATGGAAAGTTAGTTGGTGTGACCACATGCAAAAAGAGTTGGCTTAGACAATCAATTATTTGGGTGTTGAATTTTATAAATGATTTGGAGCGTAGCAACTGCCCATTTGAAATGGGTGCATTCTACATTATTGACATATGAGAAAAACATTTTTAAAGCATTATCGAACCTCTTACCCTATCTTTCTTGTACACAAAACACATGTTGTGTTTTTGGCTTCTTTTCACATCATATTAACATCAATAATGTGCAATGTTTGAGTGTTTAAGACACAATTGCTTGATTTGGAGTTGCCATTGAAAAGCTTAATTAAGTGCCAAATCATATACACACACACATACAATAAGGTTATGACTGATAAACGGGTACGTTAATCGAGTTGGGTATCGGGTTCGGGTCAGAACATGTTATGAGAATATTGGTTTTTGGTTAACACTTTTAAGAAAGTGTCGATTTGGTTGGGGTCAAAATAGTTTTTGACCAACATGGATATCCGTTCTAATGAGACAATTGAGATGAATAAGTATCAATTAGGTTACCCTTTATATTTTTATCGCGGCTAGTGGCGACACGTGAAGGTGGTGGTGGAGGGTGGAGTGATGGTGGCATGGTAGAGGTATCGATGACAACAATGATGTGACGATAGTGTTATTTCTTGTGCTCTTTGAGAAGGTCATGCCTTCGCCCTTCGGTATCAAGTTAAAACACATATAGGCATTAGTATTTTATTGAAGTGAAAATCGTATAGTTTTGGTTTATCTTTGTTGAATGTAATTGAGTTTAAAATAATGGAAGAGAATGTGTTATATAGGACATTATAATAATATGAAAATGGGTTGCATGTATATTAATCAAATCAACATATGATAAAACTTTGGATTGATTGTTTTGGAGTATAATTGTTAACGATGATGACGGGATAACAAGGTGGTGGACATCCATTAACTTCCGTTGTATAATTTGGCTAAACCCAACTTGACTCGTTGTATAACTTTAATGGACATCCATTAACTCACGTATAATTTTTTTTCCCAAATCAACTAATTGTGTAAAGAATAAATAATGATCGTCACTCGTGACATACATGCGTATAGAGGACGATAACAGGAAAATAATATTAATATATATATTATATATATATATATTATTTTTGTAATTGTGAAAGAAATTCTGGCACATATTACTCTAAGTTAATGATTACTCTTATACCTTTGAAATATTTAAGCATTCACCATAGATCAAAAACACTTTACCATCACACTATATGCTATGGAAGATTGATTCATCTTATTAGTTAGTTAAGTAATTATTATTTTTTTAGAACGTCAAACTTTGATTCATCTTATTAGTTAGTTAAGTAATTATTATTTTTTTAGAACGTCAAACTCTACTTTTAAATCTTACTCTGATTTTCTCTACGAGACTAGAACCCGCATTACTTAAGGGCAACATCTTACTATACTCTTTGATACCATTAGATTACAAGACTCGTGCAGTGTTGACATAGAGGTTTATCGATACAATTTGAAGTGGTTGACGTAATGCTAAATCATATGTTTTAGCATCATAGGATTCCATAAGAGTTGACCTATTGTTAGTGGCCAGTCATTGCAAAATTAGTGATTTTTTTAATTATTATCATTCAACTAATCTTATGTTTATTTTGTGGATCGTTTTTTTATGTATTAATAAACGAAGGCGAGACACGTTTTCACTTGATCCTCACACCACCAAAATATAAATGGTTTGTCAGAGTTTATGACCATACGATGCTAGAACAAGTGTTACAAGAAGAGTATTATATATATCATTATTGGGAAAAGGGTAAAATTGAGAACCACCTTAAGTTGCGAGAACCACGAGAATTTTTTGATTTGGCGTAAGTTGGGTCATTTTTTTTTTGCACAAACGTAGATAAAAAAATTATAAACACATCTATAAAAAAAGTAAAAAAAATTGTCGAGCCGGTAGTTTTGACTGATGCAAGTTTTTTTTACGGCAGACGTAAATTTTGGAAGAAAATAAATATTTTTTTACGCCTCATGTAAATGTGGGTATACGACTTTTTTTTCATTTTTTTTTTGTGAAACAAGTGATTGTTTTTACGACTTTTGAGAAAAAAATTCGGATAACCCTTTTGGATGACCTAGTTCTGTTGGTTCTCGCAACTCGTGGTGATTCTCATTTGAACCGAATCCTATAATTATTAGTGACAAATAATGGAATAATTCTATCATAGAGATAAAGGACATAATTCACATGGATATAGTAAGTCTCGCTTGGGTTGCTTTAAGGTAGTCTTTACATTTTCCCTTTCACTCGTAGTATGGGGAAGAAGTGGACTTTAGAGAAGCACTCCTATTTTAGTTGAGGAATAAACATATTCTTTGTTTTCCATCACTTTAGCATGTATAAAAAATTATTGAGGCTTCTTTTCTTACAAAGCCTTTCAATTTTTTATTTCTCTTTCGTATGTATCGTAATGGACGATTTCATCGGTTATAATCGAAACAAACTGTTGAGAACGGTTTTAAATTTGGTCCAATAGGAACTAATGTAAGGAATTTATTAAAACTCTTGAATTCTGAATATGGTAAAGTAGTATATATATAATATATAGGATTAAGGACTAGTAAGTATTTTTGTTATTTTTTTCTTGATTATTAGTTTTCATTTATAAACACTATATATGCTAAACTTCATTTGAGTTACACCGTAACTAATGTTTTCGGGTCAGTAGGTTGACGGGTTAAATATGTGGACTCAAATATGAACGTATATTTATTTTTGTCGAAGACATCAACGATCCTCTGGACACACTTAATAGCATGTCGTATATTTGTCATGTTTCGGTCGACTGTATTAGGGCAGGCATATCGTGTCTACCCGACCTGTTAAGACAAGACCATGATAAGACACGAACCCAAAAGAGGTAAACACGAACATGACACAGAATCTTTTCGTGTCAGATTTTCCAAACAAGAACCTGATAATAAACAGATTACACGAAATGACCTATTAAGACACGGAAAAATTACTAGTGCATCATACGACCTGTTACGCCTCGAACAACGACCTGTTAAGACGCGAACAACGACCTGTTAAGACGCGAACAACGACTTGTTAAGAACGCGAACAACAACCTGTTAAAACACGGACACGACCTGTTAATACACGAACACAACCTATTATTAAATATATCAACTTTACTTCAAGTATTTTTTATATACAATTAGGAACTCAATATATCTTTTTATTTAAAATTAAACGTGTCATTAACGGGTCTTATTAGGTTAACATGTATTTAACCTGTTAAGATACGAAATTAAACAGGTCTTAACGTGTCGACCTGTTATAGACACAGAACCTGCTAACTTTGTGTAGTTCGTGTCGTGTCATCGTGTTCGTGTAGAAATTGCCAGCCTTAACGGGTATGACAATCCGAGGCATTAACTAAAAACCTTACACCACACTGTATAAATGTTAGCATTAATCGTACGCAACATGAGCATATACCAAACTCGATGCTTCACCAAAATATTATAGTTTTTCATCATTCAGAAGTTTGATGCTCATACGAGCTTTAGACACTTAATATATTGCATTAAGGGTGGATTAAATGTAAAGTGAAGTTTTTTAAACTTTTAAATGTTGATTTGGTGGTTTTAAGGAATATATAACCAATCTTGAGTTAGAAGCTAGCCAATCAACATATGACTGCCATCCGTAATAATGCATGGGAATCAGATGCAAACTGAAAGTATAATTTTTTAATATGTTTAAAGTTAGTTGAGGTTCGAAAGTATTATTATGGTTTAAAATTCTAATTCGGGTAGAAGGTTTTGGATTGGACTTCGGGTTTTATTCTCATCTCGAAATAGAAAACAAACGAGGAAATATATATAAAAAATTGGGCATGTGAGGCCACCAAGCTTTGTAACAAGATCCTTGTTAAATGGGATTTTTAAACATGGCAAATCTCTTAATCATCATCTCAGACAATAATAAATAATAATCATTGATTACGATAATAATAATGATAAACAATTATAATGTTATTAGCATGAGTTGTAAATCATCCTATGTTTATGTGATTCTTGTGTTTACTACAACAAATATAAATTACCCATTTTTTAAAGTAAAATGCTAAAATGCTCTCTGAGTTCAGATTACTTTTGTGACTTTAGTTGAAAAATTGAAATATTTAATATCTGGGTTCCTGATTTTTTTTTGTCTTTTTCATCAATTGGCAAAGTGGTTAGAAATTTCAGCTCTTTGTCGTTTTACTCATTTAAATGATGGAGTTCTTGTTGCAGTTCATACATAAAATGACGATTATACCCTCCATTTAAATGAGGAAAACGACAAAAATGACAGAAATTTCTAACCTAGTTTGACAATTGGATGGAAATGACAACAAAAATGAAACCTCGGAGAAATGTATACAAAAGGTTCCATTTTTAACTGAAGTGACATTGACCTAAGCTAAAGGACCATTTTACTCTATTTTTTAATATGTTAAAGTCGCCGTAATATGCATATACACAAGTCTTAACATTTTAAAGTTATTAAATTATATATCTTCTGTAACATTAATGATATAAAGAAGTAAGTACCTCTTGCGATTTTAACAAGATAAAACGAAACTAAAATAGACGTCAAAACATGTTATTAGAGTAGTAGATAATACTTATATGAGTCAATAAACTATTATTTCTCATCATGTGACTTTCTATGAGTTCTCATTCTCATTTTAGTTATTCTCTTTCACTTGTTTATGAGTCAAGAAAAACTATTATTTCCCATCATGTGATTTTTTATGAGTTATCATTCTCATTTTAGTTGTTCTCTTTCACTTGGTATCATTCTTGATATTTTCTTAATATATCAATGGATCTATAATCGATTTCACATTCTAGTGCCGGGAACCATCCTTCGTAACACCAACTATCACAAACCAAACCATCCAAAATAGTCGGCCACATAGACTTGGGCCATGTACTCAGGCACCTAACCACGTTATACCTAGCGATAAAGAATTCCACTAAATATCATGTGGCAAGTTCTTATGCTATCTTAACTATAATAAATTTCAAAGAATGTCATGTGATAATATCTTCTTCACTCTCAAGAGTCAAGAATATATATATAATCTTATGTTCATGATTATGTTACTTCGATATTATTAATAATTAACATTAGTATTATTTATCTACTTGTCTCTACTTTAATTAAAAAAAGTTATTGAAGAGACTCTTTATTGAAAGAAGATGAGATAACAAAAAAATAACAATATATATTGTAAAAAAAAATATATAAGCAATATATGTTTTTAGATCGTCAACAAATTCCATTCCATCTACTTTGATAACACTTTCCAAAATAAGAAAATATCAATTTTGAAATAAAATTCTTAAACGCATTATTTAAAATGAATAATGTTATATTTTTGGGTAAATTACACTTTTCGTCGTTTATGTTTGTATCGAGTTGCAACGGATAGCCTTTAACTTTAATAATTACAGTCACAGTCCTTTATTTGAAAAACTCATTACACTTTAGGTCCTTTGACACTAACCTAGTTAAAATTTTCAGGTTAAATATGACATTTGCCTTACACATGAGGGCAAAATAGTCATTTAATATATAAAACAAAAAGGAATTCAAATTAAAAAAAAAACTTATATCAAAATCCATAAAACCCCTTTCTCCCTGTTTATCTCTCTCTCTCTCTCTCTAACTCACTTTCTCCCCTGTTCTCTCACTCTCTCTGCATCTCTCTTCTACAACCATCAGCCATCCAACTCATCAACCATCATCAGCATTAGCACATTGACCTGTTTACAAGCTGTCCACCACTACCCTTTAAAACCCTAGATCCAAGTCGCCGCTGACCTGTTTACAAACCTAGATCCGATGCGCCGATTTGACATCAACTGAAACAATAGGAGCCATCGCTGACTTGTTATCACCGATTTGGGTGGAGAAAGAAGGTAGGTGTTTCGTGGTCCAGAGATTGGAGGTGGAGGCGGTGGTTGAACAATTCTGAAAGGTCTCAAAGAATGGCAGTTGGTGAAATAGATTCGATGTCTGAAAGATTGGCCTGTGATCGTTGTCGTGGTGAGTGTAATACCCGGCAGTGGTGTGGTGGGGCTGCCGTGGTGAAACAAACCGGGGAGAAAGTGAAAGAAAGACAGGGTGTGGGGTTGGTTGAGGTGGTGGTCAGTTGGAGGTGGTGGAGTGGTGGCGTAGAGAGAGTAAGAACCCTAATTTCGTTTAAGTTGCAGAACCCCAAAATATTGAATAAACAAACACATACCTTCATATACACCAGATCTTAAAACAAAAAAGAAAAAAATACAGTATATTTACTATTTAGATAAATGGGTTTATGTTTTAAATGTGGTTTATTTTATTGTTTAAATTTGTTTTAAATAAATAAAAGAGTAAAATTACAAATCTACCCTCATGTGCAAGGCACATGCGATACTTAACCTGAAATTTTAACTAGGTTAAGACTAAAGGACGTATAGTGTCATGAGTTTTACAAATAAAGGACTGTGACTGTAATTATTAAAGTTAAAGGCTATACGTTGCAATTCAATACAAACATAAAGGACGAAAACGTAAATTTATATTTTTTTAAGCTTTTTATGTATACTTGATATTAGGGTTATATGTATTCATATAAAAAATTTATATTTATTATCCGTGACACAAGAAACAATATGAATATAAAAAATAATAAAAATTTATAACAAATTTTTCTTCGAACACAACCAACATCAACATTAACATATTTATTTAAAAAAAATCATTCAATTTTATATAGATAGAAAGCACAATTTTTATCGAAGAACTCGATCAACTCCATGATCATCTAAAGGTCTTTTATCTTCTATCATCAAACCCATGTAATACATGCGTCTGTAAGACCGCTGGGTGTGGACGGCGGTTGGGGCGTGGCTAGCTAAGCAACGCCGTTGCAGCCCAAGCCAGCGTGGCCAGCAGCGTTGCTCCGCTGGCGTGGGGCGGTCTTGGATGGTGATGTGGCTGCCCGTGATTGGCTGGCTAGATATATCCGTTAGGGGTAGTCGTTACCCCAACGACAAGTTTACAAAAAATAAATAAATAAATAAAAATTACAATTTTACCATTTAAATACTAACTTTTTTTAAAAAAATTACCACATCTCTCCCATTCACCTTCTTATTTTTTTACAATAAACCCATTCAACCGACAATTCGACCCAAACAACCCCTACGCTTTCCAAGAGAGCTCATCACCTAGCCCGACCCAAATACCCAACCGCGACCAACCCCAACTGCTCATATACTCACATATTCCGGAGCTCGCCGGCTACGCGTCGTTTCTAGGGGGAGAGTGTTCACTAACTTTCCATTCGACGAATCATCTGTTCCAACCAACCTCTCCCAACCCGACTCCGTGCCCGAAACACAGCCCCAAAACATTGGTAGTTCGTCATCCAAACCCAAAGCAAATACATGCACTCGGAGTTTAAATACATGCACTGCTGGAACATTGCAAGACACACATCTAAATGGGCAATAGGCACTACCGGCAGTGAATCTACCTCCTCCAAAGGGCAAGAACACCATCGTCACAAGCTCAATCCGATGCTCGTGATTAAGAGGTTGATCTTACCTTGGATGATTTTGGTGATTCTCTTCCCGCCCACCCTGTCGAGACACCTCAAAAAGGCGCGCTCAAAGAGCAAGGTCGGTTACGACCCCCACCTCGGCTTCCCCCTTGGGTTCGACCCCGACTTCGGCTCCGGCTAGAGGGTTATACACCAATCAGTTGGAGGAAATTGCATCAAAAATTGACACGTTCAACATTCTCCAACAACAAAGGATTGAGGAGAAGAGAAAAATTCAAGCTTCTCGTGAAAAAATTGCAAGTGAAAAGTATAAAAGAACTAATGAGAAGCAAAAACTTGCGGATATGAAGTTTCTAGCCATGAACGTCGAGCACCTTTCGGGCGAGGCATTGTCAACGACGTTGGCGATGAAAAACGGTATCTTGGGAAAGCTCGGAAGCACGGAAACGCCCTGGATGTACCGTCTCCCGTCCCGGGAATGCTAGGGGACGGAAACGGCTCGGGGACGGCCAGGAAACGTCCCCGGCAGGTAGGAAACGTCCAGGATTCGTGCAGGATATGGGGACGGATTATGGGGACGCGCAAGAAACGTTTCCTGCAAGTTTCCGGATGTTTTTTTCGGTTAAAAAAAAGATTATTTAATCCCTTTCGAATATATCGCCCCTACAATTCAGTAATACAAATCGACGTATAACCCTACATCACCTCTGTAATTGCCGATCTTCTTCTTCTTCTTCTCTTTTCTCATTCAAACTCCAAAATCATGGCTTCTAATGAAGAAACACAAGGATCATCATCATCTACAGATGAACCTCCATTGTGGGATTATGTGGAAAAACAAGAAAAGCAACGTTCAGGAGGAACTTGGAAATTCAAGTGCAAAGTTTGTCGTGAAAATCGACAAGATCGTATTCAAGAGTTAGAGCACACTTGCTCGGTATAAAAGGTATGATTATCTACTGTTTTGTTTATCTACTGTTGTTCTTCTGTTTTGTTTATCTACTGTTGAATTGTTGATTATAATCAGAATATCTACTGTTTTGTTTACTGTTTTGATGATAATTGCTTCATGTTTGAAACTTTGCTGGGTTTTTTTATTATCTACTGTTTTTAGTGTTTTGTTGATTATTGTTGGTTTGTATAAAAGGTAGTGGGATTGCTATCTGCAAGAAAGCAACACAGAGTGATAAAGTTGCAATGAAAAAGTTAGAAGATGCATATGAAGAGAGAAAAAACAATTTAAAAGCGAAAGAAGACGGGTTGCCATGTAAAGCTGGCAATCCCTTAAAGAGGAGAAAACCCGCTTCAAATCCTTTTCAAAAAGCTTTTGGTGTGGAAACAAGGGACCAACTTGATGAGGAGATAGCATGGATGTTCTATACCGGAGGTCTACCTTTCAATCTTGCAAGAAACCCGCACTACCAAAGGGCTTTTCAGTTTGCTGCAGAAACAAAATTGAAGGGTATGTACCTCCTAACTATAATAGGCTTAGAACAACCATGCTACAAAAGGAAAAGGAGAATGTGCACAAGTTATTGGAACCGATTAGGTTATCATGGAAAGAGAAAGGTGTGTCTATTATCAGTGATGGTTGGACAGATCCTACACGAAAGCCTTTAATCAACTTCATGGCTACCTCAACTAATGGTCCTTTATTTCTAAAGGCGGTTAATTGTTTTGGAGAAGTCAAAGATAAGTTTTTTATTGCTAATCTGATGAAAGAAGTTATCAACGAGATTGGTCATGAAAATGTTGTGCAAATCATCACCGACAATGCATCAGTTTGCAAGGCGGCTGGAGAGATATCACGAGTGAGTTTACTAACATCTACTGGACACCATGCGTGGTACATACGCTTAATCTTGCGTTGAAGAATATATGTTCACCAAGGAATGTGGAAACCAATCAAATAACATATGATGAATGCAAATGGATAACAGAAGTTCACATGGATGCGGTTGCAATATAAAACTTTATCATGAACCATAACATGAGACTATCCATTTTAAGCAAGTTTACTCCTCTTAGATTGCTTTCAATTGCTGATACTCGTTTTGATCAATTGTTGTGATGCTTAAGAGATTCAAACTTGTCAAACGGGATCTACAAGCTATGGTCATAAGTGATGAATGGGCTTCTTATAGAGAGGATGATAGTGAAAGCTAACTCTGTTAAAGAGAAGATTTTGGATGACGATTGGTGGGATAAAGTATCATACATTCTTAGTTTTACTGAACCGATATATGATATGATTAGAGTTTGTGACACCGACAAACCATGTCTACATTTGGTGTATGAGATGTGGGATTCAATGATTGAGAAGGTGAAGGCCGAGTCTACAAGAAAGAAAAATGTCCCTTATCTACTCGTAGTATCTTTTATGATGTTGTGTATCAAGTTTAAGTGGCTCGGTGGACGAAGAATAACACTCCTCTACATTGTTTAGCACACTCTTTAAATCCAAGGTATAAATAATTACATGATTGGTTTCTATTATGTATTTATTTTTACTTTTATGTTGTAGATATTATAGTGACGCATGGTTACTTGAGAATATTGAAAGACTCCCTCCTCATAGGGAGAGAAATTTCACAAGAGAGGCGGACTTGTTTTAAGAGATTGTTTCCTAATGATGATGAGCATGATAGAGTCTTGGATGAATATGCTTTGTTTCAATGAAGGCTGGTCCTTTTGAAGATTTAACATGTATTACAAAGATGGATACTATGGAACCCAAGTCATGGTGGGACTGGTGCTCAAACTCCTCTTCTCCAAACTTTAGCTTTTAAATTACTTTGACAACCTAGTTCGTCTTCATGTGCTGAGCGAAATTGGAGCACCTATGCATTTATCCACTCGCTTAGGAGGAACAGATCGACTACAAGTCGTGCTCAAGACTTGGTTTACGTCCACAACAATCTTCGGCTTTTGTCTAGGGCCCCTAACGATGTTGTAAATATGTGGGATGTGGGTGGAGACACTTTTGACTCGATGGAAGATGTAGGATATTTGGAGTTTGCTGATCTTTCATTAGATGAGCCGGAACTTGAAAGCGATTTGCTTGTTAACTTTTGATTAGTTTAGTAAGATATGGGATTTTTGATCTTTACATCAATATATAACTATTTTGGGTTTTGTGTTACATTATCTTTGATATATATTTATTTTTTTATATGTTTTTATTCCCGTACCCATCCCGTCCCCGCTTCTTGAATTTTTTAGTTTTGCCGTTTCCCGTGCCCGTGCCCGTGCCGTCCCGTACCCGTAACTGTCCCAGTGCATCATAGTGGGAAAGTATAACCCAAGCCCCACCAACCCAACGGTCTAACTAATAGTTTTAATATACGACGTTTCTCCATGCAATTGAGTGGGTATAGTAATTAACTATCTCAATGAATAAGTTAAATATAGTCTCTACCCATTTGTTAGCATTTTAACATACTAACCCTAAGAGTTTGGCCGGTAAGTCCATATCTATATCACTGTATATATTGTATGTATGCATTATAACACAAACACATACAAGGTTTCTAAGCAGACGAGTCAACTTCCAACGGATTACTTGATCATTTAACAAACTTTGAATTCTAGTTGACATGTGTAACGACTCTCGTCTCGACTACAAACATAAGGGATGTATGTTTGAAACGCTATAAGTAATAAGTAGGAAACTAGGAATATTATCGAAGAGTTGTAATATTATAGATGGTATTGGATTTGTGGTGAACGTTTAAAAAGTGTTCCCGATAGCATTTGGTTCTCTATAGATTCTTTTATCAAGAATTAAACTTTCTACCATCTATCTCTGCACTTGTACCTCTAGACACGCAAACATTAATTAAAACTAATATGTCAATAAAATCTTTAATTAAAATATCATTTTTGTCAATCGTTTCCTATATTTTAAGTATTATTTAATAAACAGTAATATATGGAGATTATAATATAAGGTGGTGAAAATGATAATGTGTGCATGTGGATTGATGAAAGTTGATTAAAATGAATATGACGATCAACAAAATCCTAATGCCAGGCACGTGCTTGTGGATGAGGGGATCACGTGCCTCGACAGTGCTTCCATGTGGGTTTTTTTTCTCTTTTTTCATATCGTTGTTTTCACATCTCTAATCTCTTGTGTCAACCAGGTAAAGAACAATATGGTGACGTTTGGTTACAATTTAGATTCCTATTATATGTTTGCTTTTTGTTGTTTTTGATGATATCCAGTGGCGGATCTAGAAAATCGTTATAAGGGTAATGTTTCAAAAAAAAGGGTAACAAAATCGAAAAAAATGTCAATTTTTTTCAAAAATCACACTACTACTGGAGCGTTAAGGAGTAGCGGGGGCTACCCCTATTTAGTGCTAGGTCCGCCCTGATGATATCACTTGCTTCGGTTCGCGGCGGGGGCATAAACCATGCCAAGTAGTACTAATGGTACGCAACTACCAGGGATCAGCAACTCCGGAAAAGTTCGTAAAAACAGAATAAAAATAAAATAAATAAATAAAACCGAACGAAAAGCATACGTAAAATCGTTGAACGATGCATGCCTGTTGCGGCATGTTAATGCGAAGAAATTAGTCTGAAACTAAAAATAGAATAGAATAACTAAGTCGATCTCAGACCACGGGCGTTGCGACGACCCTGTTAAAAAGATATGATAGACACGTTTGTGATGGTCCTATCAATCGGGAAAATAACGAAAAAACGTTGAAAACAACACGTACGTTACGGCGTGTTCACTCGCAAAATTAGAACGAAACGTAAAACGAAAAATTTGTAAAAGATGAAAAATATGGAGATCAAAGTTGAAAAAAAATTTATGGATTAAATTGTAAAAGATGAAAAGTTTTGGGTTAAAGATAAAAAAACAAAAAGATTAAAATGAACAAAATGAAAATCTTTAGGTTAGAATGAAAACTCTTTTTTTTTGGAAAATCCTTATGCTTACTGTTCAACTCCAAGAAACACAAACATCTTCCTAATATGCTAATATAAGCTGCTAAAATTCGTATTATAAAAATTTAAAACTATTTTATGCTTCTATCACAACATAATCACATACATGATTAATATCTATACGCGTATAATTATAATATTCTATAATCTTTTTATCTAATAATACTTTTTGACACACTTTTATACATCTATAGATTACAGGCTTATAGCTCCAAAACTATATTATTATTTTGTTTTTTAGATTAGTTTTGGTTACAACGGAAACATATTATATAAACACGTACTTAGTAATTTATATAAGAGTGAATTACTTTTTGAGTCCCTATGTTTTAGTGGTCTTAGCCACTTAAATTCAAAATCAAAAAGTTTAACGCTTTTAGTTCCTAACCGCTCATTTTATAACGTTTTGAGTCCAATTTTTAACATTTGTACTTTTGATTTGGACTCAAATGGTTAAAACTACTAAAACACAGAGACTTAAAACGTTATAAAATGAGCGGTTAGAGACTTAGAGCGTTAAACTTTTTGATTCTGGACTCAAATGGTTAAAACCGTTAAAACACTAGGACTTAAAAAGTAATTTACTCTTTATATAGTTTTTAGTTGCATGCCCTTATATATTTTTTATAAACATATAAATCAGTATATAGTAACAACACCCCTTCCTTTCTTGAGCGATTATCAACCGGTTACAGTTTCTGTTAACAAACGGTTATTTTGTGCACCTCTATAAATTAATGACCCACTGTAATTTAGGCCCAATAATGACATCAAAATTATTGGGAAACTAGGTGGCCCAATCTGCAAATGGATTTTGAGTAATGGGCTATTTTTGTTGAAATCCATTCACAAATTTATCGGTTTAGTAAAGGTTTTGTTCTAAAGTGGCAGAAATAATCGAGCAATGGACCTACTGAAGCCCAAGTAGGCCCACTGTGTTGAAATCCATTCACAAATTTATCTGTTTAGGGTTTTGAATATGTGTTATATATGTATATTTTGATAGCAGTTAAGAAACATAATTACCAAACTAAAAGCAAACCAATATCATCTATACAAACATGTTTCATAACCATCCAAATGCACATTCATAAATGTTGAAACAAACTCTTGACACATAGTGTTCTTGGTAGATGCATTACGGAAATCGGTGAAGATGTGAGATTCCTCGAGTTCAGGTCCGTCTCAATGATAGTGTAATCGTTCTTCATCTCTACATTCACTATTAACTTGTTAGAGGGTCCACAGGCTCGAAGCCCTATGAACACTACGATGCGTGAGTCAAGTCGGGGCCACTGGGGAAGGAATATCAAGTATAGCATGTAAAGAATATAATGTATGAGCATAGTGGTATAATATATACTCTCGAGTTCATCTACCAATCGATCCCCTCGGTCTCCATAGCATTGGTATTTGTTTAAGGTATTTTGATTAAGTAATTTTCTTTAATGAATTATTTGTTTTTAATGTAAATAAAATTTATTAATTATATTAAAAAATACTACAAACTGTTTATTTGTTTTCAAAAATGAGCTCAATTATATTTATTGTTAATCCTTGACTAACATGAATACTAAAAACACTAGCTATAAAAACATACTGGAGTCGTCTAGCAATGGGAGGATGGATATGCCAATCCTTATGACATGGATATATGTCATCCCACCTTATTGCTCATTATTAGAGGTTATACTCTTCTTAGTGGTTGACTTACTTTCGTTTTTAATAAACTATAAAATAGCTTTTCAGAGAATGGTTTGTTTGTACAAGAAATAAAAATATGCCACGACTATAACAGAGAATGGTTTGTTTGTATAAGAAATAAAACAAATACAGTAACAAGAAGTTTGCACTAATATTGATAGTTAGCATATTAATTCTTTTTTGTAAGTGAAGGTCCTATTTTCCTAGAGGCCTTAGGCTCAAGCCTGAATTACGTGTACTATAAACACGGATAAAGGAGTGTCGTTTATTACGAACAATGAAGGAAAAATGGTCTCAAAATTTTATTTCGTTTTGGGGCTCTAAAAAGGTTGAAGCAACCCTATACATATATGAATGAAGGCTTGCAACTTACCTAGTGATGTATAATAGACAATAGCCAAATATTTACAAAACAATAGACAATCCATATTAAACCGATAAAATTCAGAATTGAATTAAGTCAATTAATTAAACCGATAAAATACAAAAGAATTGAATTAAGTCAATATTTGGCTATAATATGCATACTACATCGGTTTCAATAAATTTATTATCACGTTTATCATAGATATTTTTATTAACCATAACCATGCATTTTTGTTCAAACAAAATACCTATAATATACAGCTAATTAATTGGCATGTTATTATTAGTAGTATTATTTTAAATTTAATGATTTTGGGTGTTCGGATGTGGGCAAACTTGGAGCGTTTGGACTTTGTCAACGCACCACTACTCTTTAAGTGCCCACCAGCCACCATTAGTTAATTTAAAAATATTTCAATGCTTCCTTCTTTTAAATTTTAATCATACACACCTCAACAAACTATTACTTTTAATTTGAGAATTTAAAAAAAAATATATAACCAAATTATATGTAGTGTTTGTGAGGTAAAGTGAAGCAGGTATATGTTACATATCGTCTAAAGATCATTGTTCAGCTAAATAGTATAAGACATTTTTGTAGTTATTACGGTTGTATATAGTTTAAAGTGGTTATGTATTAAACATGCATCATTTTTAGTGGGAAATGAATGTGAGCCGTATTGCGATGGTGCATATATCATTGTATTACAAAATGGTCCGATTGTTTTTGTAATGAAAGTAAGGAGAGCCAAGGAGGAAGAGTAAAGTATACAAAAAGAAAGAAGAAAATTGTCTCTAAAGGAGTTTTTTTATGGAAAAAAGAAAGGAAAATAAGGAGAAATGTTGTGTATTTTCCTTTCAAAAGGTAAACATAATTCGTAATCATTACCTTCGTTTTAAAAATATTCTAATTACTAGTTATTTATACATTAATAACATGATTGTAAAAGTATTGCCTTTTGCTTTGCACTTATGTAACTCAAGAACATATATGAATACATTCTTTCATGTTTTATTTTCTCGTTATCTCTAAATTTTATTTTACCTTTGTTATTAAAAAGTCAAACTCATTCGTTGAAACTTTCGTGACCAATCACAACGAATTTATCCGTCACTACCATGGTTGTAAAAATCCCGACTAGGTGCCGATTAATCAAATTAATCTCCATTAATCCTATTAATCCCCGATTAATCCGATTAATCGTTAGTCCTCACCCCGCCGCCCGATTAGCGACTAGCGATTACTTCAACACTGGTCACTACTCACTAAATATCAGTGTTGTAAAAATCGCGACTAGGCGACAATTAGTCGGCGATTAATCGCTAGTCGTCCAGTTACTGCGTAATTTTTCTTATATCGGTCCATTAACCGACTAGGCCAGCCAAAAATCGACGATTCCAGCAAAAAACCTGTATATTCCGACCAAACCTCTAAATTTCGGCCAGTTTCCAACCAAATCATATGAATTCCAACAATTAATCATGTATACTTAAATAAATGAGTTGAGTAAGATTTAAAACCTAGCTACTTAAAATATTTACCTATAAAAATGTATATATTTATACATAAAACTGAAAATTACATATAAAAAACCCGATCTGATTAATCCTGATTAATCCCGAGTAATCCCGAGTAGTCGCTAGTCCCCACTTCACCGGCCGACTAGCGAGTTCTCCAACCTTGCTAAATATGTATCAACTGAACTGTTTAACCGTTACTTTAAAGTTTAGTAACCTCGTTTACATAAATTATGAATTTCAAATAAGTTTAAAAATGAGTAAATTTAGAGGGTATAACTGAATTTCAAAGAGTTTTCTTTTTCGAGAATCAATTAAACAAATAAACCTATTTGTATTGTGAATAATACAATTTCTAGAAAAGATACGCGAACAAGGGGAATGACATATGTAATTTTTTAATATCAACGTAATTAAGAATGTGTGATGGTCTCAATTCGTGTTGATGTCATCATTTATATGCTTTTAAAGATATTCAAGCTTTGTATTTTATTTTCTCTTGATTAATTGTAGGGGCTCCTTTCAAGCCAATGCATCCCTTTTTCAATAGTCATATATAAAAGAGTCTATTCAATATGTTACATTGATCTTATCTAAGTTGTGTACCAATCCATTGTTGTGTCACTTCACCAACCCATAGTTGTCAATTATAGTTTTTCTTCTAAACTATAAATCATTTATTTTAGTATGATTACACTAATAATAGCCAAACAACCCAATTTTCTACATTTATCTTCAAAACTTATATGCCCAATAGATATGTAAAATATGTGTATACCCTTAATAGTTATGTTGTTGATAATCTTTGTAGTGCTATCTGTTTTATGTGATGATGATAATATGTGTTTTATGGCCCAGAGCAAGTGTCAGGTGGGCGACCGCTCTGGGACTAAATCGAAATAGGCTCGAAAGAATTTATAAAGTTTTTAAAGAAAAAAACTTAAAAGGCCTAGATTTATGAACCAAAACCTTAAAGGCCAACTGTTTAGAAGTCCAGATGTTTCGAAGCTCAACTGTTTTTTGCAAAACAAATTCAGAAACACAACTATTTTAGTGAGTAATGGATTAATGTCTTGGCCCAAATTAATAAACAATCATAATGGATTTAATGAAAACGGACAAAAAAAAAATCTTGCACAGCGCCAATTTTTTTTTTTGAAAATTTTTAGAGATGGCCTGAGACACATACACTACATATCTAACTCTGTATTATAATTAAAACAAAGCGTCCAAATGCTTATAAAGTTATCATAATTCTCTATTTAAAATCGGTTGTGTATCGAATATGTTATAAGAATAGAGAGTGACATATCAAAATTCTCAAAAATAATAAAGTCCATAATTCACTTATAATCCTATATCCTATATAGTATATATATAATAATATCGAACATTGCGTATAAAGAAGGGCATTATTGAAATATTGGTCCTATAGTTTCCTCCATTAAAAACCCATAAACTCTCCACAAAAACAGAACCAACATAGCAGAGAGTGATTTATCATAAACAAGATGACAGAAGTCATATTAAATGTTGATGAACATTTTATATATCCTGCATCCGAAATCATATGTTGTAGAATTTGTCACGAAGCCGAGTTCGAAAGCTGTAAATCATTAGAATCTCCATGTTCATGTTCTGGAACCGTCAAGGTACGTTTTCTGGTTCTGACTTACTTTATATGTTTTTAACTACGCGTTGATTTTAGACGCTACGCTGGTGTTTAAATTTAAATATTTAGTTTAATTTAATTTAATTAAGACGTTTTGATTGATTGATTGATCATTAGTTTGCGCATAGAGATTGCGTACAGAGATGGTGTGATGAGAAAGGAACACTAATTGCGAAATTTGCCTCCAGGTTAGGTTTATTTATGTATTCGTGTTCGGTTTTTTTTTTTTTTGATGATTAATCTTGTTCTAGTGTTTATGATGGTTTTTATTTGAATTCGAATAATGTTTGTTGTCGTTTTGGTAAATTTCTGTCCTGCTCTCATTTGACATTTTCACGAAAGTTTGAATCAATACTAACCGTTTTTGGTTTGAGCTTCGAACCAATTCTGTTATCGTGACGAACCTTGAAGTGTGTTCGGTAGATAAAAAAAAAGAATTTTGCCAAACCAACAAATTACAAACAAATGGCAGATAAACGGACAACAAGCTGCGTCGGAACCCACTTTTGAATTTCAAAATTGATCCTACCAAATTACAAACAAATGACAGATTACTTGTTACGGAAATATGTCTTATTAATCAAAACTTAACTTTATTTAAAAAAGAAAATTCCGCCTCATTTGTGTGTGTGTATATATATATATGACCTATTTCGAGCTTAGATTTTACCTACAGTAAATAACAAGTAAACTTATACACATGAGTCAACAGAAATATCTTGAAGTATAAAAGTTTGAGTCACTTACTAGTTATTACACTTCAAAATTTTCATATTTTCGAAAATATACCAGGTACCCGTATTCAAAAGAAAATAATAATAAGTGGACCACAAGACAAATCATAAAAATAATAAAGTTAATAAGGTGAAATTTATTACAATGATTATAGAAGTAAATGTGACTTACATGGACACAATCATATAAATATATATGAAATATTAATATATATTAAAATATTTATGATTTTTTATCATATGAAAAATATTCTACCCTCATGACCAATGATATTGAGCATTATATGTAGGACACTAAAACAGTTGTAATCAGCTTAAATGTATAAAATATCTTATATGCTTAATATCAAAAGTACAATGAATAATTTGTAATAAAATCCAGTTGCTTTGAAAACAATTTCGTTTTGGAAATGACATAGATGTAACAACTGAAAATGACATGAACTTGTTTAACATTGCAGAAATTTGAACCGGGATATTCAGCGTCGACACCCTCCAAACAAAACCACGAGACTGATGTACCTATTCGGTAATTACTCGTCGCCTTATTGATTTCTAGTTCAATTATCATGTAATATATGAGTGTGCAAAGTTTGTAAACCATTTTTATCAGATAACACGTACATTTGATTATGTGATGTGTATATAACTTTTATTATTATCATGACATCAAAAGTAAAAAAAATAAAAATAAAAAAATTTTCACAGTCCACGTCACATGCCACCCAACCAACCACCATCCTCGCTTCAACCACCTCAAATCGAAGTTGGCCTCGAAATACGAAATACAAGTTGAAATTGAACCGACGATGACGGTAATGAGTAATGACAATGGAGGTGGAGATGCCGGGAGAGAGAGGATACTCATAGTGAAAGAAGGGTACCAAATAGTGGTTATGTCCTTTTTTTAATGTCACATAATCATTTTTTACCTACAAGGTCATCTTATATGTCATAATGAAATAAACATTTAAAAGATTGCGTATCATTTTAGTATTAAAATAGATACATATATACCTACTAGGTCATCCTTTATGTCATGAAACAAATATTTGAAAAATTGTGTATCATTTTAGTAATAAAATGGATACATATATTATAAAAACACATAATATTGATCAATAATATTAACCAAAAATGTATTTCGTGAAGTTTATATTGGAAATTAAAATATATACATATATATGAAACAAAACATAGTATTGATCAATGATATTGGTGGTGGCACAACCACTGTCAAGTGGCAGCCGCCGTATGGTTTCCTGATGGAACATCCAGAAAAGCCTAACTCTGAAGTCAACGTGAGCACGGTTAAGATAACACAGTCTGGTCAGAGTGGGGTAAAATGAGACTCTCCAATTTGAAGAATGTTGTAATCTTATACATGAAGTTCATCATTTAAAAAAAAATATTTAGCTAAGTTTATATTGGAAGTAACCACTGTTTGCATATTAATTGACAACTCATAATTTCTTTTCAATCTTAAATTTGTTAATCTTAAAAAAGTAGAAAGACTATTATTGTTCAAGATGCAGCCCCCTTCTAAGATAGCCTAGGGACAATTTCTTTTATAACTTTTTAATGTTTTTTTTCTGTACAATTTAATTTTGCTAATTGATTTAATAATATTACAATAATAGAGGAAGATTGGAAGTTCCTAGAACAGATGATAATCTTGAAACAGTTGTCATTGTTGGTGAAGAAGAAAATTTGGTTGACAGAGAATATGCAGAATGTTCATCAGTAGCTGATACTACTGCTTCATTGTGCAGAAATTTGGCTCTTATAGTAAGTTTTTACCTTAATTTTTTCGAGAAATAATTGTAACAGGGTGTTGGGATTCTTTGTTATAGAGTTATAAATATATGTTAACTTTTATAAAGTAAGAATAAACATAATTGGCTTGTAATAATTCGTACTAGACGTCATTGGCCATTGGCATCACACCTTTGAATATTCCCTCTGGCAGTCCAACCTTTTACATATTTTTCCTCCACTGGTCCCCCATTAAAACAACTTAACGAAGTTAAGTTTTTTTTTCCGAATTACAAACATATGTTTTAGGGCTTTTGATCAGAACGACGATACGAGTCGATTGACGTAAAATACGTTGCTCCAAACGACGGAAATGATACTTCAATTCCGGTGTTTAAACTTCCAATTAAGAAAAATCAAGTCGTTTGGAGCACCGTTTCGAGATAAGTTTTACATCAATCGACTCGTATCGTCATTCTGATCACAAGCCCTAAAACATCTATTTGTAATTCGGAAAAAAAATACATAACTCAGTTAAGTTTTTTTAACGGAGACCGGTGAAAAAAAATAAGTGAAAGGTGTGACTGCCAATAGCCAATCACATTAAGTGGGAATTATTACATGCCAATTTTCCAATTATTTACTCACAAATAACTAGACACACACTTTAGGCAAACAATCCAAAGCAATATTAAAAATACTTATAACTAGCAATAACACCCCGCGCGCGTTGCGGCGCGGTACATCGCAGACATCGAATTGATTAATCCAAACGTTATGTGATGTGTTAACCAAATGAAAACACATTTTGACGTATCTGATTGAACTTAGTGTAACCTATATAAGCATTGCAATTGGATCAAAATAAAATAAATCAAATTTATACCATACAATCATAATGTATTATATGTGACCCGAGTCATACATATAAAATGTAACGGGTCTAACGGAAAAGCTAACACGTATAATCAAAAGAGATGAATTAGAGCTTTTGAAAAAAATTGGAAAAAAAGAAACCACAATTTGACTCCACTCGGTTCGAAATAAAATTTACATAACATCACATGACTCGTTTCACAAAAAAATTACGTCGAAATAAACCAACTCAAATTTATACCGAAACGTACATAAAAATATGCAATAAAAATGTTTTTTAAACGAACGTATTTCTATTTGACTATCGTTTCCAGAAAAAATTTATTTCGACACTAGCAAGCGAATTATCGGCACGTACATAAAAATATGCACGTGGAAAAATAGTTTTTCTTAAGTAAATGAGGTATAAGGTAAACTCAAAACAAATTATTAGTAAAAAACTTAATAGGTTAAATACGTTTGTAGAATTGTGCCAAGTAGCACTAATGACAAACTACTGCCAGCGAATACCAACATCAGAAGAGCTTGTAAAAATAAAATAAATAAAGACGATCTAGGATCCGCGCGTTGCGATGAACTTGTAAACGGAAAAAAAGACGCATGCGACTGGCCTGTTAAACGGGAAAAAATAGGCGAAAAAACGTTGAACCCCACAAGCATGTTGTTGTGTGTTGACTGCAAAAATTAGAACGAAACGTAAACGAAAAACATGCGAAAGATGAAAGGATTGGGGGGGACCAAATTTGAAAATAAAAAAATATTGGGGTTAGATTAAAAAGTTGAAAAACTTTGGGCTAAAATTATAAAAAGCTAAAGGGGTTAAAAGTGAAATACACAAATTTTTTTTGAAAAACACACAATGCACAAGTTACAACTATGTAAAGCAAAAAAGTGTTACAAATTTATAGTTTGAGGATATCAAAACACATAATAAGTAGATAAAACACTTTAAAAGGGTACTAGAAATGATTTTATTCACTAATGCATACATTATAATATTTTAATTGTTTTATAGTTTTAGTATTCATAAATTCATGTATCATTCATACATGTATTCATTGATATGTAATATCTTACTAATAATTCTCAATCACAATTTTAGTTTATGTATAAAAAATCCATCTAAGCTACAATAAAATAAATGTTATTTGTTAAACAATTTATTTATTTTTGAAGGACTAGGTTAGTAGGTTGAGTTGTTATCCAAACGTTGAATTCAATACTAAGCAATGTGAAATAAAATACATGTCTTATAATACTAAATGTTATAAATTTGTTGAACAAAATATTATATAATATTACTATGTTAGCTTATAGCTATTTTGGTTTTCATTTAAAAGATTATAAATAAAAAATATACAAAAGTTTAAAGGTCAAAGCATGTGTTTTCATCTTAAAGTTTTAGTCCTTTAGTCCTTAATGTTTGAAAAGCCTAATAGGGGCCCCTAATGTTCACACGGTATCAAGTGGTCAAGAAAAAATTAATGCCATAACACCATTAAATAACAACTGTTTTAATTAGGCTCCCAGCCTTGATGGGACCACCCTTTGAATTTTAGATACAAAACCAATTGATGGTGGAAGTGTGAGGTGTTTGAAACTTGAGGGTGAAAAATAAACATTTGATTTAGAGTAAACTGTCAAAATGATCCCTAAGATTTGATCACTTTTGCCAATCCAAAACTCAAACCTTTTGAATTTGGGTCCTAGTAGTTTCAATTTTGTTGTCATTTTCATACAAAATCAAAAATTGGTTAGATTTTTCAGTTAACATTCAGTTTTTTGTCTTTTTCCTCCCTTTTAATGAAAGGCAAAATAGTCGATTTTTTTTAATTTGTTATAATAAAACGTTAAAAGACCATTTTACCCTTAGGAGGAAAATGACAAAAAAATTGGATGTTAACTTAAAAATCTGACCAAATTTTGATTTTGAAAGAAAATGACAACAAAATTGAAACCACATGGACCCTGATTCTAAAGGTTTGAGTTTTGTACAAAAGTGAACAAACCTTAGGGACCACTTTGGTAGTTTACTCTTTATTTATTTGTTAAAGACTATAACAGATCGTTAAAACACTGTTATGTGTGATTATAATTGTTGTATACTTGTATTGAATATTATGAAGAAAATTATTGTTGTATACTTGTATTGAATATATGAAGAAAAGTGTTGATGTAATATATAATACTCATATTTACATAAACTGCCCTCTAATATTTATATAATCAGATCTCTAACTAATCATAAATACATTGTGTCTAATACAAATGAATAACAACCTGCCAAACTAAATGATGCTAAATTTTGCATTAGAGGTGTTTATAGAAACCCGTTTGTTCAAACCGGAAACCGTATAAATCTCAAATTGACCAGGCATATTGGTTTGCTTTGCTTCGGTTTAGACGGTTTGATAGGTTTTAATGGTTTATAAATTCTTGTGTAGTACATGACTTGAGAAGAATATTGTTTATAATGAAAGCAAAGTCATTATGAGACACAGTATGTACCATTACGTATTTACGTTGCTAATTGCTTCTACTTTTGTGCCTATGATATGATTTGATGTGATTATGATTTGCTCATTTGTTTTCAGTTAATAGTTATGAAGGCTTGTGGGATCTTGCTTCCAATGTACATAATACTGCGAATGATCGATATGGTCCATAACATCATCACACATCAATATCCGGTTTGTCCCAAATTCTTTATCGTGTAGTTAAAAAAAAGTTTCTCAATATTGATGGTTCAGACGGGTTGGTTAACATGTGAGAAATATACTACGAAAACAATTATGTCATCCTTTTATTTTAGGGTGAAATAAGTTGTTTTAATACGCGATTAATTGATATATTACTTGAGGGTTTCTTACTTGTAATATAAGATGTTTAATTAAGTCATCCCAAACCCTTCTAAACGACCATTGTAACCTGTAACTTGTACTAAGATCTTACATGGTTTCTACACAGGATTGGGAACGTGACGACATATAGTTGACATACACAAGCACGACAAACAAGACGACGACTGTCAAACTCTAATTGTGGCCTGGGATGGATTGGTTTCGTTTGTTACCGTATATAGCTTTAAATTATTCTGACTAGATTGTAACCTATTGAAGCACACTATACACATCTGGAAGTCTTGAACCCACAGTACAACACTGTTATGTTCATCACTTGAATCAATATCCCTAAGAAAAAGCGTTTATTGCACCATAATTCGACCAACTTCTAACAACCTATCGTTTACTTTCGTTACCGTTTGAGATAACCCACGACGTGGCACCATATAAACCGCCATATCAACAAAAATAACTAAATTAAGTTGAACAAAATACCATTAAGACCTTAAAAAAAATAAATACAAAAAGTCTCAACAGGTTTCTCATACTTCATTGTTCATTCATTAGCAATCTTAAAACTTGACTAATACAATTCAAGCATCGATAAATCGAATATCAAAGGTGTTTGGATGAATCTGCCACACGTTCAACGCTGCATATTCCTCTAAACATTCTTTCAGCTGAGCTTCGGTGTACCCCTGTATATATGTTCACAATCAAATTACAACCCGCAAAATAAAAAAACACCATACCAATATAAAAACAAAAATAAAAAGGATGAGGAGAAAAGTAGAACTCACCATTCTTGAAATCCTGTTTAGAGCTTGGGCATAGCTTACATCCATCTTGTTGGCCCTTGCAGCCTCATCACGTAAAATCGAATAAATATCTGAGATCGCATCAAGACCAGACCGCTGCCTTTCATCAGAGTACAATGAAAACTTTGACATTTGCATCAGCCGAAGTGCCTCGTCCACGTCACTCTGAGCAACAGTTTCCGAGAATCTCAGCCTCGCAAGCGCCTGCAGTTATATTTTATTGTTAACAATGAACATCACCTTTGACCACCCATTGCCATAGCTAAAAGTAGGATACAACGTATTTAAAAAAAAACTCACAGCTGATATCCTTAAAATACTGAGAAGAGTTCTGACAGTTGTGTATGAGTGCGGGCTGTTTGATTTTGCTTCTTCTTGTCTGATGCTTGAGTATGCAGTAGCTATGTACTCCTCCAGTTCTCTTGGAACAGACGGAGATAACTTTCTGGCGGCTGATATGTATGACCTATCAACAAATAAAAATAAATTAAGTACTAATAATCATTATGGCTATGTGACAAATGGTATATTTACTAAAGGAAATAAAACAAAAAATACCTGAGAACAGAAGCTTCGAGAGGGGCAAAACCAAGGGCTGGAGATTCTCGTTTTTGGTGAACGTAAACAACATGTCTAGCCATTTCAAGATCATTATCCATGTCAGCTTTGTCAAGAATCAACCACAAAAGATCGAATCTTGATAGAAGTGCTGGAGGTAGGTTGATGTTTTCAGCTGGAGTTCTACGTAGATCGTATCTTCCCCTTTTCAACAAAATAAGATATTTATACTTGATATATAAATATGCAAGTGACTCATAATATATGAAAATAGAGATAGTGTTTTATATGTTACCAGGCGGGATTTGCAGCAGCGAGAACTGCGGTTCTTGCATTCAAAGAAGTTGTGATTCCAGCCTTGGCAATGCTGACTGTCTGCTGTTCCATGACTTCATGTATAGCTGTCCTATCTGACTCATCCATCTTATCGAACTCATCAATTGCGCATATGCCCATATCTGCCAGCACCTAATGGATGATGTGTGCAAGAAACGTTAGAATTAGCCAACAAGGTTTATTTCTAACCCGTCAAGGCGGGTTTAAGAAAACTAGCTTAAATGATAACGGCTCAAAAGTTAAGCATCACCCAATGTGAACTTTTAAAGCACAAAACCTCATAAATCATTTGACATATTAGATCATCTCTGATGTATGTACCCATTTAAACTATTTTTATGTTGAATATTTAATAAATAACTGAATTATCTAAATTTTTGTGGTAAAATAACAAAACTCCAATCCGTTTCAACCTACACCATATATTACCAATTACACGACACGAACCTTACACAATTTTCCAGCTTTACTGATATTAAGAGTGTGAATTTCTGACACGACCCAAAAACACGGCACGAACCTAACACAAATTCGCAGGTTTGGTTTAGTCTAAATCGGTTTGGGTCAATTTCAAGTTGAACCCGCGAAGCTGATCGGGTTGGTGGGTTGACCTATTTAACCCATTTATATTGTATTCTATTTTTTCACAATGTGTTGTGTGGGTTTAATTATAACTTATAATAAGAAATTGCTTTAAATTTTATAATTTTTGTAGTAAAATTTTAATCTTAATATACTACTTTGCGAAAAGAAGTTAAATGAAAATGGGTTGAACGGTCATGTTTGGGTCAACCCACAAATATTCAGGTCGTGTCCAGGTTCATATGTATGACACAATTTGCACGATAAGGTCATGTTCAGGTTCAGGCGGGTTGAACCCGCCAACCCACAGACACGGCCCATTTAGCACCCTTAACTGATATGTAATTATATAACAAGTTCCTCTCACCAGTGCCCCCCCTTCTAAAACCATCTCATTTGTCACCGGATCCTTCTGAACAGCTGCTGTAAGACCAACACCACTGCTTCCTTTGCCAGTGGTATACACACCCCTTGGTGCAACGTTAATTATGTGCTTCAAAAGTTGACTTTTCGCGACTCCAGGATCACCCATCAAACATATGTGTAAATCGCCTCTTATCTGCATTACCACATGCAGAACACCATGTTAAATTATTAAACCAGATGGATAAAGCTGATATAATTAGGTTGAAATACGCAAGAAAAGAATCAACAATACGATACCTTCATCCCGTCCTTTAGTTTCCTATGAGGGGCACCCACTAAGAGAAGTAAAAGAGCTTTTTTGATGTCTTCATGTCCAAAAATCTCAGGGGCCAGTGAGCGAGCCAGTTTGTTGTATATATCACCATCTTCTGATAAGCGTGCAATTTGTTCTTCTTCATCTCCTTTGAGTTCGTACCTGCAGATAAAGCAAAAGGATAGTATGTTCAGTGAATAAGTAATGACATAAGTAGTTTATGATCCAAGAGTTCTCAGTTTTGATTTTTTGAAAGGCACTTTAGGTGTAATCAATAATTAAAAACTTCAATAAACACACATTGCATCAATTTCAGATCGGCAACAATGCTTATATAAAATATACGTATGGCCATAGAGATTAAAAGTTTCTTACTCCTCATATTTTTTCTTAAAATGAGATATTGACATGGCTTCCAAATATGTATCTGCTACTAAACCCGCTCGCATTGCTCTAAATCCAGTATAAGGTATAGGAAGAAATATTCCAGACAGCTCAACAACATCACCTGGGGATACCTGGAGATTTAACAAGTAAACTTCAGACATACATTTAGAAACATTATGTTCTTTCTATTTCTAAAAGCTATAGCAATCCACAAACCTTTCTTGTAAGTTCGCCTCGAAAATGGAACAGTCATTGTACGCGGAATATGACCTTTCGGAACATGTTCAGATAGTTCTTGAAGTTTTGCCTGAAAGTTGTAAGATAAAACAACTCATGTAAGAAAACATTTGCATTTATAAAATGTTGAAATTTTGCTAACAATAATTTTAAACTAACCTCCTGAAACTTCAAAAACTTTGAAGCTCTGAGTTGGAGAATAAGATTCCCTTTTGCCCGGTTAACATTACAACGCTTTGATGGACATTCAAACAATGGCATGAACACTCGAGTAGTTACCTCCTGTTGCGTTAAAGTAGAATGTTATACAGACAAAGTATATCCGTTGTAAGTAATGTATAGATAGAAAAACTACTATCATATCCCACAAAAAATGGTACTTCACTGACATGTAGAGCTTGTAAATAATATTAAGTTACCAACTATAATTTAAAAAAATACATGAAAAACTGCTAGCATAATCAGAAAAAAAAAAAGCTAGCACTGCATAAGCAACATAAACCAATTGTGTTTTCAAAAGTGAGTGTAAGGTAAGGTAAACATGATTACATACCTGATATATTTCAAAACCACACTCTTCACATGTGTAAACAGCAACCTTCATCAACGGTTTTACATCCGAACACCGAGTCACAATACCAGATATCTTAACAAGCTGGCCAATATTTGAAGCCCTAACTTCCCTTATAGTAAAGGGCTGACCCTTTGAAGAAGCTCGAATGTACACTTCACTGGTTTACACAAAAATGAGCATTAGAATAATGAATAAGCTGTATAGAGCATTAACAAACAAATTTCCAATCAAAAGAATATATTAGTAACAAGCCTAGAGCAGTTAACATGTTAACCTAGCTTTAATACATAATTACGTATATAATTTCATTCAGTTGATTTGTGGCTAATAATTCAATTTATCATGAGTATATGAATATTACACCAGCAAAATGAATTAAACAATCAGCTAATGCAAATTCAAATTCACTTTCTGCAATTGCATAACCTTTAACTATCATATCAGTATCAAACTAGCACAGTCAAAACCTGCAACTCAATTCATATAAGCTAGAACCAACTTAATCAAATAAAAGCCCTAACTTATACTTACTAAAATCGCTTAATCTCCGGCGGCATCCTCTGCCTCGGATCGGTACCATCAGCATTCTCATTGCCTTCTTCAGCTCTTTGTGTCATCAATATGTCATGATCATCATCCTGTAGAGCCTCTGTTGGCTCAGGAATCAACTCATCAATTGCATCAGCAAAAATCTCAACATATCTCCGAGTATTTTCAGTCACTCGTCCCACAAACTCCTCATCCAAATCCTTATACTAATTCACACAACAACAAAAAATTTAAAAAAAATTAAAAATAATAATACGTAATTATCAAGTCATAAACCTAATCCGGTAATTAATTACTAAATGAAATTCATTAGCAAAGATGTAGAAATTACATCGAACAGGTCTTCGATGTCGATTTGAATCGCTTTGATTTTACGGTTTGCGACATCTTGCTGCGCACGAAACAAATTATTGTAAACATACACATACACACGTATATATACACATATATACATATAAATGAATTAGGTTTTACGAAAACCTACAAGGATGTTCATATATTTAGCTTCACCGTTCGCATCAACGAAGTTTTGAAGGAAATCTGTCGCCAGATCTGTTGGATAAGATAAATGAACGAACTGTTAGCATCGATTTGATGTGCAGGATTTAAAGTATCATCTAAAAACGGATCAGAATACATATAATACATACCTTTGTCTTGACTGAAATTGACATCCATTGTGGCTTAGGGTTTCAGCAGTTCTGGCTGGAATCGAAAATTTGGGAGGTGAACTCAACACAGAGGCACTATGAAGAAATGTGGAGTGTAAATTGCGGGAAAATGGAGAGGGATTTTGGCGCCTCAATGGTGTGTGAGGATAGCTTTTGGCGGGAAAAGTGAGGGATGAAGGTGAACCTATACAAGTGGGTATCGTACTGTGGTGGGCCGAGGTGTGTTTTAGGAGTGTGAAATATACGTGGACTGGTGGTCTTAAAGCCCATTAAATGGTTTACTGGACTTTTGCGACTACAGGCCCAGATTTATTTCTAAAGAGAAATTTATATTCCTTCTTTTTTCAACTTAGAGCATTCCCAATAGCAAGTATTTGTAAGGATGAGCATTTCATATTGGTACCGGTACCTATTTTCTCCGTTTTTAGATATATATTTTGGCTGGTAAAGAATCTTTGTTCATGCATAAATGATTCTCTAAATGAACAATCTCATACTTTTACAACTCTTCTAGAATTCACACACTCGTCTCAGTTGTCTAACACATATCAAAGGGCACACTCAACTTAACTGCAGGATTAACACTAATGATCAACTTCACATAACAGAAAATTAGATCTAAATTTAGATAATAACAAATACAGGCTTAAGTGGTTAACCTACCACAGTAATAATACAAATTGATAGTGATACAACATCAAGTTATAAAAGAACATATAACTATTAACATAATAATATGAGTGAATTGTAAATTTTGTCATTTATCTTTATACCCAATTGCAAGCGGTGTCATTTATCTTTAAAATTGACGAATTTTGTACTTAATGTTTCAAAAACTACAAGCTTTGTCCTTTAGTCTTAACCCAGTTAAATTTTTTCTGTTAAATTTGATCATGTGCAAGGCACATGAGGGCATAATTGTCTTTTCTCTATATAAGAAAATTAAAATTAAATTAAATGTTATTTATCACTCATCTCTCTCTCTCTGAACAAACAACTCTTCCTCTCTGTACCTTTGAAATTCACTGTGTATAAGTGTATAGGTAGATTACACAGATGATATTGATAATAGCATCTCTATATCCCTCTCACTTTACCTCTCTCTCTCTCTCTCTCTCTCTGGCTCTATCCACCATACCATCACCACCAACAGACACCAACCACCGTCACCAACCACAACACTCTCTCTCACACACAGCGTTCATCTACCGGAGCTCCCAACTCTACCACTGTAGCCGACAGAGCTGATTCTGTGGTTTTCACGTTGCTGTTGCTGCTACTATCACGTCACCGGAGCAAAACCACATGAGAATTCCATGCGCTGCTACCGGCACGGCGCTGCTACTGTTCGATGGAGGATTTGGGGATTTTGTGTTATTTGGGATTTAAAGGATTTGAGGTAAGTGGTGGTACCACAAAAGATCTGAAATTTTAATACCCTTCAACACCCTCTCCAAAACCCCCCAATTTGACCGGATTCGTACCGTCATCCACTGCCTGTATAAATAAATCAAACCAAGTTATGGTGCTCGGATTTTCAGGTTGTTGATTTTCATGCGGCCGTCGGTAGGGTTGCCGATGGCAGTGATGGCGTGGCGGTTGTTATTGACAGCGGTGGAAGTTGGTGGCGGGTTGGTGGTGATGTTGAGTATGGTGGTTGGTGGTGACAATGGTAGAGGTTTGTGGTTATTGGTGGTGATATTGAGAGTGGTGGTTGTTGGTGGCGGTGGAGGAGGTTTGGTGGTGAGGTTGTTGTTGGTGGCAGTGGAGGTTCGGTGGAGGCTGAAAGTGGTGATTGTCGGTGGTGAAAAGTGGTGTAGAGAGAGAGACAGAGGGGTAAAGTGAATGGGATATTTGTTTATTTTAGATATATATATACACACACACATTATTATATAAATAAATATATGTTTATGTATTATATTAGTTTTTATATTTAGTTTTGTTTTATTTGTTAATATATTTTTTAATAAATGGGTAAAAAGACTAAACTACCCTTGTGTGATTTGACTTAACTAAAAAAATTAACTGAGTTAGCGTTATGGACATAACATGCAATATTTTTAAAACATTAAGCACAAAACTCGTCAATGTTAAAGATAAAGGACACCGCTTGCAATTGGGTATAAAGATAAAGGACAAAATTTGGAATTCACTCTAATAATATTATTAAGGCATCTGAGACCAGAAGCACGTACAAGAAGATTCATGTACTGATCGGCATCGAAAGACATTGTGTTAATGGTGACGACAGTGGCAAACTGTGATCTGGAGCTAAGCGGAGCAGAGTTCTAGAAGCATCCTGTGAATATAAATGGATCGTGTAACTGGTTTGGTACATGAGATTGGCCTTTCTTGAACCCAGTGGCGGATCCAGCCTTGTTTGTGTGGGTTCACATGAACCCACTCGGCTTGGAAAAAATTAGTGAAAACTTTTTATGATTTAGAAAAAACTGTTATAATCTATCAAAACAAACCCACTAAAACAAGTTCCTGGATCTGCCAATGAACCCTCTGATTGAACCGATTTGAAACATTGCCAATGACCCTAAACTTTTATATTTTAAGCTTAAATGTTAAAATTTGGATGATGGTCATCTACGTCCAAAGAGTAATGTTTTTTTTGTTACTCTCGTTAAAAAAATGTATTTCGTTATGCGTTCATGCTTTTCAAAATTTTACTGTTTTCATTTACTTTGTTAATCTTATCTATCTTTTGACGTTAAATGAAGGCATAGGAGTTGCAGTGGTTGGCACTACAGATGAAAATAACTTAAAAATTAAACATGTGGCCATGATATGAGAAAATTTTGGACATGGTACTAGAATAGTTAAAATGGCCAGAGCTCATGGACAAGACGGAAACTGAAGTTAACTTTATCTAAAAAGCAATAGTATGTTAGAATCGCAAAAATTGTATGATAAGTTTTAATACATCGTATTGAATGTGATTCAAAAGACACTTATGTAAACAGTCTTTTTTTATCTTTTCCGCTAGTTTTGCCTATCTTTTTATGCATTGTATACATGTGTATTACTAAATAGCTTATAGCCTAACGTACCACGCATTGCAATAATTCCCATGTTGTATTGTAATTTAGTTCATAATGTTTTTATATTAGTTTTTCAATTTGTTTTCTAACACCACGTATACACGCACGCGCGCACACACTACATATACAGCACGCGAGGTGTACAATTATACACACATTGTAAAATCACAATTGGTTTTATTCATCATACGTTTATACATGGGCAAATTGGCACACCATTGTAACTAGTTTAGGGCGTAACTATAACAAGTTTATACCCACTATTATTGAAGGGGTATGATCATAAATCATGCGCAAGGTATTATTAGACATGCGCAAAGAGGGCCATACCCGGACTTAGCAAAAGAATACTAGCTATCACCAGAGTGTGTGCGCAAGCTCATATGGGCGCACACAGCGCAAAAGACAGCAAACACAAGTAAAATAGTATAGATGGTAGAGGCTGCAGCCAACCAGCGTGCGTCAGGCTCTGCTCAGACAACTCACACGGTGATCAATCGTGCAAGAGATAAGAAGTACAAAAGGACGGTGACGTGTAACCAATCAGGTTGCACCGTTCACTTTCCACAATCTCACTCACAACTGGTGATATACTCGACAACAAGGACAGTCGTTAGGCCACGTGGCTCTAATCACCGTGTGCCAACGTCTCGATCTTCTACAAACACTAATGGTCCTGCCTGAGGAGACAAATAAGATATTCATTGATGACGACGTCAGGCCCAAGGCCCATCAGTCAGTCTCCTTCTCCACACTATTCGGCTATAAAACCAACTTTCAATCACAAGTTTAAGGATCGGCTCTCTCACTCTCTTACACTTAGCACACACTCATTTAGTTTTCTTAAATGATACTTATTTTTACGCCAGAGAGTGGTTATAAGGAGAAACCCCCCACATCTCCTCCTTGTAACGAGTCTTACAATGTTTTGTTTTACATATCGTACTCCGATCATTACTGAGGAAAGATTAAGGATCAACCCATATTAACGAGACCATTCTTACATGGATAAACCCTTCGTTTAGACTTGGTTGTTCATCAACTACAATAGCAATGCATCCCACGTGTTTGAGACAAAAGAAAAAATTTAAATTTATATGAAAATTTAAAAAAACATATTATATGAAAATTATTTAAATTACAAAAATGAGTAAAACTAAATTCAAATTACAAATTGTATTATTTATAATCATGTCATCCTCTCGATGTTAGTTACCTTTAGATTATATCTCATAAGCTTTGTATATAATAAATATTAATTTAGAATTTGATTAATATATATATTCACACACTCATGACTCATACATGTCCAGTGGCGGATCCAGAAATTTTTTATGGGATGCGAAATATTTTTAAAGATTTTAGATCCGTAGGTATATAAATTTTTTTGGTTAATATCGGGTCGGATCCGGTCGATTCGGTTCGAGTCGGGCTATGTAAAACAAAAGAACATCAAGCAAACATTTACATAACCATCAAAAACACGTCAAACGATGTTACAAACATATTTAAAATGTCGCCCTAGGGGTTTTCATTTTTTGAAATTCATCCAAAATATCATTTAGTGCTACTTTTCAATTTATAATTTCATCGAAACATATAAATCGATCAATAAGTTCATAAAACAACACTAAAGTACCAAACATACGATCGCTCCATTATTTTCATTTTTACTTTTCAAGCCCTACTAATTGTTGATTACTTTGTAAGTTGTAACAACCAAAAACTCATATAAACAACAAAATCATCATACTAAAGTCTAGAACAACCAATAAAACATCAAAATACATAACAGGAAGGGGCAGTTTGGGTTAGGTTATTTTATTTTATTTTTTGAACGGTAAATTTGGATCACTGACGGACCACTGGATTATCATCGTGCCCAGCGAAAGCACCTAATATCTATCTCCACTACCCAATAATGCATATACACCAATTCAGGGGAAACCCAATAAATTTCGAAAAAACCCCTTGTAGCAATTGAATCCAGGACCTAATGATCCCTAAGTCTTATCTCACCCCAAGATGTCACAAGGTTATAATGCCATGGGTTGGGTTATTTTATATAGTTCAAATTTTGTTGAGTTGGATTAAGTGAGCTTGGGTTAATGAGTGGGTTACAAACTAATAAATAATGTTATATCTTTATAAAAATCAGTGTTTAGGTTATATTTTTATAAAAAAATAAGTGTTTATTACAATTTTTTTTATAAATTAAAAATATGATTTTTTTAAGGAGCGCGGTTGAAATTTTCCAAGGGGTGCGGGTGAAAAATTTCAAGAGGTGTGGTCGAGATTGAACTGGAAAATTAACACTAAAATTTATTTTTTCAAGGGGTGCGGCCGTCCACCCACGGGTGTGGGTAGGTCCGACCCTGTACATGTATTCAAAATTTTGTTAATTCAAATTACAAATTGTATTATTTATAATCATGTCATCCTCTCAATGTTAGTTACCTTTAGATTATATCTCATAAGCTTTGTATAGAATAAATATTAATTTAGAATTTGATTAATATATATTCACACACTCATGACTCATACATGTATACAAAATTTTGTTAATCAAAATGTGATGTGGATAGACAAATAATTATTGACAAATGACAATGTTTATTTAGATTTATTTAGATGAAAAATCTTTTCAATCTTAAATCTTAAATATCTTTTATACCATAAAAGGTAATCCCCATCAACCTAAAATATTGTAAACCTTAAATACGATCCTCAAAGAATCATCCATAAAGGATGGTGATTCACATAATATTGGCAAATCTCTAACTTTAAAAAACTTAACCCCAAATCACATCCACAAAAGGATGTTAAAATAGAAAAAAGTAAACGTGAATTGGAAACAAAATAACTTGTTAAAATAAAATTTGATTCGGTGAATATTCTCCATCTAGAAACCGACGGTTAATCAATCAACATTACGTGGCCTTGCTGGCAGCGTCCCGTACATCATATTTACACCGATGCCACTCCTTCAAAATTGCCGCTATTTCATATTCCAAGTCTCTGTGTATATGGCTGCTTAAACAGACCCTTACACTTCAAATAATATCAATATTACTCCTCCAAGTTAGAAATAAGCATCCTAAGTTTGAAATATTGCACCAAAATCACTTACCAACCCGAATATCTCCTATTCAGAGTTGAATTGCACTATTGTCATGCATTCAAAATGATACCATGTGAAACAAGAGACAAAATATACAAGAATTGGTTCTTAAATCGATTTTGAGTGGAGTTTTTTGAATACAACACGAGGGTTTCATAAATCGTTGATACCGACCATATTGTTCAAAAAACAAATCGACTAACTTGGTATGTTCAAGGTTTATATGTTTGGTTTATGGTTTGATTTTCAATCTGAAACTTGAAACCGATCATGTCAACCAAATCAACCTACTAGCTTTATTATTTATTATTTATGTATTTATTTATAGCTCTATTTATCACTTATGTATATGCAACTATGCACGTGCATAATATAAAAAAAATGATCTAAATCAGTTTTTTAAATTTTAACACAATGAAAATATTGATAACTAATTCAAACTACCAAAGCAAACAATTTTTGTCAGTCTAGTCGTCCCAACCGAATTTCATCAAATCAGACGAACCATATCGTAAATAGCGATATACAACACCACACAAAGATCACAACCATTTCTTAGTATGTATTGAGTAAACTATCTCTTAAAACCTTACGCTTTAAAAACAAATTAATATACATTCATTACTTCAAATTAATTAAAACATTTTATGAAGGTGATGACTCATAAGATACATTTTCAAGAGAAAAAAAAATAGAAGTAAGAGATATTTAGTTAAACATAAATGTTTTATTGGTCTTGTTCTATAATCTTTACCTCGAAGTGGTGTGAGTTTATTATACGTTGTATTAAAAAAAAAGTTGTACATAAGGTTAGGGACTATGTTTGTCGTAAACAATTGTACAGGGATCGGTCAAAAAAGTAGGTATGGATCTGGATATCCACATTGGCTATCATATTAAAATAAAATATTATTAATATTTCTGCAAACCCACGCTTTTTACCCTATAAAACCACAAGCCGAATACCTTGTTAACCTTTATTCCTCTCCAGGTCTTTCTCTCTCTTGTTTTCTTCATCCTTTTGTCATGAATTATTTGTGTTTCTAAATTCCTCGTTTTCTTCATCGTTTCTCATGAATTATTTGTGTTTCTAAATTTTCATGCAGATCGTTTGAATCTACTTCTTGGTCTGAATCGTGAATTTGATTTCGATTGCTGATATTTCAATCGTTTAGATGCTTTTTTCGTATACATGACGTATGCTATACTGATGCGTCGTATTCGAATTCTTCACTCGTTTTCCGTCGTTTTTCTCTACTGGTTTCACGAGCTTTCATAAATCATTGAATAAACCCTAGTTTTTTTCTCTCTTAATTTTTAGTTAAAAAAAATCCTTTAATTATTTTGTAATATTATATTCATTCAACTCTAAATACACATTTCTGTTTGGAAATTGGAATTATTCATCTTTGGATTACCCGATGGCATCATCACCAAACAACTACCCTCCTCCAACTGACCATCTTGACGAAAAGAAAAGAAAACGGATGATATCAAACCGAGAGTCTGCACGCAGATCGCGTGAGAAGAAGCAGCAGCGTTTGGATGAGCTGTTGGCAGAAATAAGCCAGTTAGAGAATGATAACAACACAATAAGGAAGAAGATTGATGGGGCAACACAAATGTATGTTGGGGCTGCTTCTCAGAATAATGTTCTGAGAGCCCAACTCACTGAGTTGACTGAGAGGTTGCATTCTTTGAACTCGGTTTTGCATATTGCTCAAGAAGTTAGTGGTTTGGCTTTGGAGATTCCTGAGATTCCTGATACTTTGCTTGAACCTTGGCAGCTTCCTTGCTCTGTTCAGCCTATTGCTGCATCATTCAATATGGATATGTTCTAGGGTTTTAGTATTATTAATCTAGTATTGAGCTTGTTTGGTTTTTTTTTTTTTTTTTTTTTTTTTTATGGGTCTGTGAGTCAACTGTTTATTTAGTTTTGGAGTATGTGGTTTGAAAAATATTGATGGGTTACAATGTTTGATATTGATATGGTTTTAGTATTATGTGGTTTTAGTATCCTTTGGGGCTGCTAAGTAGTTGGTAATGCTTGGTGTTGCATATTATTGTCTTTGAATGAATTACAATGTTTGATATTGATATGGTGTTTGATAATAGCAAGAGATTTGCTCTCTATTTTCACCAATGGCCCATGTATAATTATTGTATTTTTTTAATGGCGTGTATGATTAGGTTTGTCCGAACCGCTTGACCTTTGATCGGAAAATGCTGGTTATGTTTTTGTTGGCTTGGTTGTAGATGAGATAATCGGCTCGATTCTGGTTTTAAACGAACCGAGCACGAGCAATGGTTTGCTCGGCTCGGTTCGCTCAGTTTGGCTCGAATTGGATTTAAATTATTATACACACACACACGAATATGGATTATATTTATAGTTTTATATATACCACCACTCTATTGGATTTTTCGCCACTATATACAAATATATCTATACATACTACCACAAACAACCAAATAACCCTGAATCTAAAAGTAAAACCCTAGTCGCTAGCTAAGTGATAGTTTTTACCTGGACAATCTACTCTTTGCCTCATCTTATCTCACACTCATTGTAAGTCGATTTTCTCGCTCTCACTTGTCATCGTTCTCTGCAACGTAGTCATCGGCTTATCGGTCACAACCTCAACTTCATTAGCGGCCACAACATTATCATTTTAAGGCATGAAACTTGAAACCCAACATTTTCATTATCTCTCTCTACAAATTTAAACCGGATACAATGGGGCTAACAAAATAGCTCGCCGCCGCTCGGAAATTAATGTTCGGACAATGCTCGTTTGGTTTTTTTGAAAACAAGACGATCAGAACTAAAAATATTTTGCTTTCAATTAGTTTGGCATCAATATCCCATGATACAGGAACTTCTAAACACCCGCAGGAGCACGGAACTAACATATTTATCTAGCAATGACTTTTCTCCTAGGATACTAAGAATTTAAGGAAATCAATATCATGATAATAATACAAATTAAATTGGCCTAACTTTTCTCCTAGGATACTATGAATTTAAGGAAATCAGTATCAAGATAAATATCACAGTTTTAACACGTGGAATCAAAATCCACAATGAATGGAAACCAAGCATGAACACAAAATTAAAGGTAAAAGTGTCTTCTCTCTATGAGGTGGATGGTTCAACTCATGCGATTTGCGGATATAGAAGCATTTAGGAGTAACTTAGTTTGCATTTCAAAAGAAAATACATAATAATCTGAACTATTACCATTGGTCGATAATAATCTATATTGATAATGTGACAATTGACTTCCTATTTTTCACTTCCTTACCAAAAGCAATCTCACTCTAACAGAGATGTTAGTTTACTATGTATGTTCTTGGGTTTTATCAGAGATGTTAGTGTTACTATGTATGTTCTTGGGTTTTATTTATGTCTATTTCAAACATATTACAACATTCTTTTTGGAACAAAGCAAGAACAAAAAATTTGGAAAACTCAACATGCATGAAGATATGTAATTTGAAAAAAAAAGTAAATGATCAAGAGACTAATTAGATAAAGAAATGTAGATTCTAGTATTCTAAATTATTACTCAATGGTCGATGATAATTTATACTTGTAGTCTAACCATTAATTCTCCTATTTTTCACTTTCGTTGCCAATAACAATTTCATTGTAAGGGTGCAACTACCTATGCTCTTAAATTTATTTATGTTTGGGATAAAAGTCAATTAATTATTCATTAGGGACACATAAAGTCACTTTTTTTTGTTAGAATTAGATTGTCATTGACAACGATAATGTTAGGAGTGTTAGTGATCATACTGTCAATGCTGATCATTATCGAGCAATGGATAATCTTAATTATAATTTTTTTGAACGGCCAACAGAATCAATCCCAAGCACTCTCGGGGCAACCACTGAACCAAATGGAGTACTCTGATAGTAACCCGAGTCCACCACCAATTCCGGGGAAAACCCGGTTACCCACCCGCCCGTAGGTACAACGGTGAAATTACCAGTAAAACATGTTTGACTCAAGGATCGAACCCAGGTTTCTCTGAATCTCCTATCAATGTCCACCATTGTCTCACTTTACCACTAAATTTAGAGATCATTGGCAATAATCTTAATTATTAAATCCAATATCCTTAAATAAAACTCCAATACACAACTAATCGCTTTTATAGTTTTATGAGTCCCCATGAATCAATAATCTTTCTATTGGCATCGAAACGTTTTGGAAGATTCAATCTAAAAGAATTAGAGCATCAATGAGTGAATGAATGAACTAAACCGACATAATAATATTATTCGAATTGATTGTCTGCTACATGTGATTTGATTTTAGAGCACCAATGACAGCTTGTTGGGTTATTTGAAAGGGTAAAATGAAAAGATTTCCGCGAGTAAATCGACTATGGTCACTAAAGCGATGGAAGATATCAAAGCTCTCGGATACATATGGATAAAGAATGGATCCCCTTTTAGAATAATGGATTGGAGAAATTGGTGTAATTTTGATTTTTGATGTTGTTTGTCTCTCGCTAGCTTCTTGCTAGTCGCCTTCTAATGAAAGTAGCCATTCAAAAAAAAAAAAAAAAAAGAACACAGAAGAAGTCAACTTATTATAGTTGAGATTATGTTTTGCAAATCAATTGGTTAACAACTACATAAGAAAATAGTTAACTTGTTAACTCTTCCCTTAGAAATTCTCTTTCAAATTCACTCTTTAACATTGAATTAGAGCTACCAATTATTGGGAAGCGAGGCTCGATCACTTCAATTGACAAATAGAAATCAGTTAATCAACAATCGTGACAAGGAATCAAGAAATAGAGAATACCAAGGTTGTAACAATCGCTAGGCGCTAGTCGGTCGGTGAAGTATCGACTAGCGATTAATCGGATTTGAATTTTATATGTAATTTTCTGTTTTATATGTATACACACATATTCTTTATGTATTTTGTTAAGTAACATATTTTAACACCTTATATGACCCATATCTTCAAGTAGATAGGTTTAATTGTCGGAATTTATAGGTTTTGGTCAAGAATCTAGCCTAAATTTGAACGGAATCGCTAGACTACCACCGATTTTTGGCTACTTAGGAATGGGTTTGATCATTTTGACTGCCTACTGATTAATTAACCGATTAGATAAAGATTACTTGGTGAACCTGAGATTACTGATTAATCGGAGTCTAGTAGGAATTTTACACCCATGAGAATACATTAAAGGACCATGGGAAGTCCTTACTACACTTAGAAACTGAAGAGAATAGTATAGGAAGCCGACGACACTGGGTTGTGGCTCCTCTAACAATGGTGGTTTGTAGTTTGTGAATTTTGGAAAGAAAAACAATGGTAGTTGTGATGAGGGTTTTGCTCATCTGATTGTAATGCCATTGGTTAAAACAACCTTATAATTGTGTTATATTTTACGTGAGATTAGACATTGAATAAGAAGTGAGTCGACACGGGCTTAAATTCTAGTTGCTCCAATGGTATATCCATCTTTTTGGGATGTTTATTCACCATTTTGGCCAAAGCAAAAAGAGTTACAAACCCGGATATATTTTCTAAATTTTGACTTTTGGTTGGCTAGTAATATAAAAGAAGTCTTATTTTGGTGTTTTATTTTCTTGTTCTTTATTATGTTTTTCGAGATCTTTTACTATTTATTTTCTTTTCTTATATTAATTTTGGAAATTAAATATTTTTTAACTAAACCTTTTATTTATTTATATTGTGAACCTGCTATTAATTGTATATTTGTTATTTTTACTCATTTTTTTATTGCTAACTTAGACGGTTACTACAACGTCTCTACATCAAATCGTCAAGTATGTTCATAGAAAAACATAAAATTCAAGCTGTAGTTTTCAATTAAATTTAATTAAATTATATACTAAAGTTAATATAATTTAATTGAAAACTACATAATTAATCTTTTTGTTTTTAATCCATGAGGCAGATGACTTAGATAAGATAACACAAACCAACTACATATCAAATCATCATGTAACAAATATAATTATGGTATATATGATTGAGTTATCATTATTATAACATGTTTTCACCATACATAACATATCTAGATCGATCCCTTGTAATTCAATTGTCCACCCATAAAACCATACATAAAATCATCCACATAACAATATTACCCGACGTTACACCATCAATTACTCATAAGTACGACACTCATCAGTCTCAGGGTTATCCTTGCAGTAAGTCTCCAAGGGGTCTGCGTCTTTAGCCTTGTCCCGAGCATGGCTAGAGCCGCACTCAACTCCTCCACCTCATCCCAAGCCGCCACACATTCACCGCTGGCGGGGTCATCTGCACATGACTCCTGAGCGCTCTTGATGCTAGCATCGATCTTCTCCGACAGACCCTCAGGGGCGGCCCTCACTGGCATCAAGTACATCCTACCGGATGTCATGATGGCGGGCATCTTGACACGTGTGGGCTTTAGGCCCGAAATGATCCTGGGTGAGTCCGATGATGGGTTGGCCAAGACTCTTGGAATTGAGAGGCTAACACTAGCAATTGATGCCATTGTTTAATGAGAGTTTGTTTTGGAAATGATTATTGTGAATGGTAATAATATGTAACAAGATATGATACGTGAAGATAGATATATGAATGCAAAACGTAACGATTTTTGAACATATGTTTCTTATCATTTCGTGACCAATCATGGGGCTCCACGTCCACTTGCAACATTAATATCTTTACATGTGATTACAAAGCTTGCAAAGATTTTTTTTTAATTTTATTTTTTTGTGTTCTAGAATCTGGAAAAAAAAAACATAAAATGGAGATATTTTTAGTATGAATACGAAGCTAATATTTTTCAAAGATGGGAAGCAAATATTTAATTTACTTCTCTTGAATACTTTTTTGTCTAGCGATGCCTCTTGCATTGAATAGAATTTACTTTTTTTTTTTTTTTGAAAAAAGAAACTTTTGAACCAAATTTGAATTAAAAGTTGTTTTTGAATTGAGTTTGCACCTGAATCGAGTTCCAAATTCAGTTTTCGAATCGAATTTGAATTAATGATTTTTGAACCTTATATATTCGAATTCGGATGATATATATAATATAAATAAATTTGTTTTTCATAAAAATACATATACTTTTTATTTATTTATTTACTCATTTTGTTTTCTCATAAGTCGGTTTATTCGAATAGGTTTTTAAAATTTCGAATTACCTAAGATTGACCAAATTAACACCCTTATATTAAATCCGCTATGGACATTTTTGTTATTTTTATTTGGTTTAATTTATTTTCTTTATGTATAACAAGCACTTTTGTTATATGACTTGGTATTTTTCTACTGAAAACAGCCAACTTAAATGACCTTTTATTGTGGTGTTCATTAGCTGCCATTATTATTAACAAAAAATCTATGTTTCTAGTGCTCCTAATTGATACAGATCAGGACAACTACACATACTCTCTGTAATTTTTGGATGCCAAACACCCCACCCTCTTCTACTATCTACTCATAACATATTTTCGTAGGATTTGAACATGCACCATTTGTTAGGGATAAACACCCGATGCTACTAAGTTAAAAGGCCATCGCCTACAGATACTTTTGGATTAAACTTATAATTCCAAATAGATGAACTCTTTAAATTACTCACATCTTTTAACGACATCAAAGTGTGCTAAATCTGGTGTATTTAAATAATTTACTTTGGATGTATCAAACTGAGTTGAAATTTGGTTGTGTGATGACGTGACATCAATTTTGCCTTTAAAGATGTCTCACTTATAACTAAACATATGTAAATGTAAAATTATCGAACCAAATTAGTGTTAGATGTTACCAAACACACACCTTCCCTTCTTTCTTTCTTGGTCCTGAATTCACACCGGTTGACCCGCCCCTCATCTTCTTTCTTCATCTTGGTTGATAGGAGAGCAAAAAATGACCAGTTGTGATCGAACACGAGGGATATAATAAGAAGGAATTCCAAAATGAGTAAATGACTATAACATAAAACAATACTAGTTGAAAATAACATGCATACACTATAAACATATCTAGCCAAACCTTAATACAATTATGAAAGTCATTATTAGTTAGAGAGAATAGTAGTTTGACACTAAACTCACTTTTGTGGTTGCGAAGATATTACAACTATGAAAATGTTACAAGATATCATTTTAGAATTGAGGAAATATTACATAAACCCCATTGAATAAGCAAGTTGGTACTTACTTTATCATGGACCATATTTTTATTGTCACTTAGTTCTTAAAATACAAATATATTTGATGCTTTTTTCTTAATAACTTGCTGAGACGAAAAAGTATAGAATAATAAAAAAATTAACCTTTTTAACGGCAAAACTTATATAAAAATCCAGGCCAGCTAGGCGTTGGAACCCGAAAGTTACAAAATTACATCACGAATGTTAAAATCGACCCATGTATCCCAATCAATATTACCATATTTTGATCTGCTCGTTATCCAAAGATATGAATTTTCTTTAATGACGTCCGCCGCTTTATTAAAGTGAACGTGATGATTGTTGAAAGTCTTCTCGTTTCTAGCCTTCCATATTTCCCAAGCCGCCACCATTAGCACCGCCTCGACGATCTTCTTCCATTCTTTCGATCCTCTATGTTCTATAACCAAGCCGAGAATTTGGTCGATCGATTGGTAGGTTGAAGGAAAAGGAAGTTTTAGCCACACCAACACTGACCACCAGATTGATTTCGTAATTCAACAATCCCATAGAATATGGTTTACCGTCTCTTCCCTCAACCCGCATCGCTCGCACAATTGGTCCGGAATAACGACCCCCTTATAACAAGATTAACTTTGATACGATTTAGGTAAGCTCTTCAGTTAAATATAATTGATCTTTGGTGGGAGCCAATTGTTCCAAATTAAAAAAACGGTTAAAAAACCAATTATAAATTTGAGACATAGAAAAAAATATAGAATCTCCTTTTAAATTTTGAGTAAATTGGCAAATTCTTCCCCTGAGGTTTGAACATGTTTGTCATATTCATCAAAAACAATTTTTTTTAACAATATAGTCCTTCATTTTTGAGATTTTTTGCCATTTTCATCTAAACATCTAATCTGTTTTATTTTTTCTATCAAAGATTTGGATGAAAATAGCAAAAAATCTCAAATCTCAGGGACGATTTTAGTAAAAAAGTCAGACGTTTGGATAAAAATAACAAAAAATCCTAAAAGTGAAGGACTATATGGTACAAAAAAGTTGTTTTGGATAAAAATGAGGGCCGAAACTTAGGGACGATTTTAGCAATTTACTCTTAAATTTTTTTATTAAAAATCAGATATTTTACAGATACTTTCCTACCCGGGTCGGATATCGGGTAAATATCAGTCTCAGAGGCTCTGGTCCAATAACAAAAGTCCCCAAACACAACGAACACATCATCCACCAACAATATTCGCATTCGATTGAAGAAGCCATCAATCAATTACTTATCAAGCAAGCAATCAATCATCATGCGGTTACACAAACTCTCTCTCACTTCACCCACTCTTCTTCTTCCTCATTTCCCCCATTCTCTACACTTCAAACGGTGTCGTATTTCATCATCTACAACACGAAATCATTCACATAACCGTTTTCTTCAACCTATGTCTACTTCAAGGTTAAAGAAGCTTGTACCTGTGGCCGCAATCGCCACTGAAGACGTTGCTGGTCCTAATGGCTCTTCATCTGCACATGAAGATGACGGTACTTATGGCTTTTAATATATCTGTGGTTTTGAATTTCGATAATCCTGTGTATTGATTGTTAATGGAGTTTAATTAGTAGTTTAATTGAAAGAGTAATTAGGTTTAAAACGTAAATTACTGTTGTAATTCATGTCGGTTTGTACTTTGTATATAGTGTTTCAGACCTTGTGTAGGCTGTTGGTTGTAGTTAGGGCTGCAAATGAACTGAAGTTAGAACGAACATGTCGTGAAACGTTTGGTTGGAAGTTCGCTTGTGTTCATTCGTTTAGTAAATGAACGAACGCGTACAAGAAATTTTGTTCGTTTAGTTAAATGAACGAACATGAACAGAGAGCGTGTTTGTTTATTTATGTTCGTGAACGTTCAGTGACGTTTTTTGTTTATGTTCGTTTGTGTTCGATAGCTCACTAGGATTTTTAATTTTTATATTTTATTTAAATACTTCAAAAGTCTCACTAAAAATATTTATTAAATACTAGTGTATTGTATATTACATAATATTTAATCATATTGATGTACCTTTTATTAAATATTAGTGTAGATGTGAATTTGTGATAAATATTGTGTTTGTTTATGTTGATGAATGCTTGTTTGTGTTCATTTGTGCTCATGAACGTTCGTTTGTATTTGTTTCCTAAGATTAACGAACGGACACAAACGGACAGACACATTTATTTCCTTAATGAACGAACACGAACAAAAAGTCTCGTTTGATAAGTGTTCATTAACAGCTGGTGAACACATTTATTTCCTTAACGAGCAACGTTTGGTTCGTTTGCATCCCTAATTGTAGTTTCTAGTGTTGGGTTTATGGAGGCTTAATTAGTTACTTGGGCCCGGTTTAGAAGACAAAAAAGTGGCAGACTAATTAAATTAAAGACCGATGGCAGGCTTGCCCCATTTACTTGTTTTTTTCGGGGAATAAGTTATAAACCGCAACCTGTAATCATGTATAAGATGATCTTGTACTTATAATTTCTCATCACGAGAGCAAAGAGCAATATTACTATACCGTGGTTGCAGCCCCCGAACCACGTAAATCCTCGTGTTCTTTACTTCTCTGCCGTTTATTTGTATGTGTGTTTGCAACTTGATCCTAACATCTAAACCTAATATGCATGTTTTTAATATGCATGTTTTCGGTTGGTGATGAACTCTTTTTATGTCATCTTAAATGTGATGCAATTAGAATCGGACGGTGGATATCACCTGCCTCCACCAGAAATTAAAGATATTGTTGATGCACCACCACTTCCATCTTTATCATTTTCACCAAAGAGGGATAAAATTTTATTCCTAAAGCGAAGATCTTTACCTCCATTGTCTGAGCTGGCAAAACCAGAGGACAAACTTGCAGGCATTCGTATTGATGGGAAATCTAATACACGTAGTAGGATGTGAGTCACGGGAATGTTAGTGTTTTTATTTATATACTTTTAAATGTGGTTGATAACTTGATATAATTGAATGAATAAAATTTGTTGTTTATTTATAGGTCATTCTATACTGGTATTGGAATCCATGATCTAAAGGATGATGGCACATTAGGTCCAGAAAAAGTGATACATGGCTTTCCAGATGGATCCAAGATCAATTTTGTTTCATGGTAAACTTTATCGTCTTTGATCTTATTATTTAGGGAAACTGCATGAAACAGAAATGAATTGTAAACATGTTTTGTTTTAGCAACCAACACCATAAATCAGTCTCAAATACTTAAATAGTAACCATCTTACTCTTTATTACTCATTTTTGCAACCAAGTTACATGTTATTACTAACTAAAGTAACAAATAACCCTGCCAACACTTCAACCAGTAGCAAGTAAAAAATTTGCTTGTTTTTCATAATTGTTGATGTGGCATCATATTTATCATTTTAGTGTATACGTATGCTTCACCTGGCATCTGATTTGTCAATTAATTATAATCTTAAATATACATTGCATATCTGCTATGGTGTCTAATGTTGTGGCTGGCATGACATCATGACATATTGGTGGTTTCTAAGTTGATCCTAATTTCGAGTTGGCTACTAAATCTGGAAAATAAAATTTAAATTTCGTTTCTGGTTCATGCATTTTGCCCTTTTCTTTATTATAATTTGCTACAATGCTGTGCCATTTTTCTCTGTTTTTAAATTGGTTTATCATTTCTTTATTCTTAACAAGGTCAACGGATGGAAAACATTTAGCCTTCAGCATTCGGCAAGACCAGGTACTGGCCTTTATGATTACTACTGAAACCCAAATACCCAATAAAGAAAATTTGTTAATAGTATTTTGATTTACCATCCAGTTATCTACAATTTTGTACACATAAGAGTCTTGGTAACCCTAAGGCCTAATCATCCAACAAATCAACTGAAACAGGAGGACGATAGTGGCAGTAAGCTTAGAGTATGGGTTGCAGATGTGGAAACAGGAAAAGCTAAGCCCTTGTTTCACGCGCCAGATGTGTTTCTCAATGCAGTTTTTGACAAGTATTGATCACTTTCTGAGCTGGCAAAATTGGTTGGTCGGGTGGGTTGGGTAACGGGTCAAAACAGGTAACTTTTAGTACAAGTCAAACGGAACAGGACTGGTCTGTCTGACCTGTAAGGCTGTAAACACTCTACTTATCTTTTTTATAAATAGTACTTGCTAAACATAACTATACACACTATATAATTACAGTATTATTCCACTCTTTCCAACTAAACGATTTAGGAGGTTCTTTTGCAGCTGAGAACTTCAATGACTTCAATAAGACCATAACAATTTGTATCTTTTTAATGGAATCTCTTATTTTAACTGATTTGACCCGTCAGAGAGAACACAATCCAAATGGGTTAAGACTGACACCTATAATTTTCTGGTTTGCATTCGAACAATTAAGAAATAAAGTAACTTGTTTGGTAACAATAATATGTTTCTGTTGACTTGCAGTTACGTGTGGGTCAATGATTCTACACTCTTAGTCTGTACAATCCCATTATCTCGTGGAAGCCCACCAAAAAAACCATTAGTCCCTTCGGGTCCTAAAATCCAATCAAACGAGCGAAAGAGTGTAGTTCAATCCCGAACCTACCAAGATTTGCTGAAAGATGAATACGATGAAGATTTATTTGAATATTACGCCACATCACAGCTTGCTTTGGTGTCTTTAGATGGAACTGTGAAATTATTCGGGGAGCCAGCTATATATACGTCACTAGATCCATCTCCTGATCAGAAATATATTTTACTAAGCTCACTTCATAGGCCGTTTTCTTTTAATGTGCCATGTGGCAGATTCCCTACAAAAGATGATTTGTGGTCCGCTGATGGGAAATTTATAAGAACACTTTGTGATTTGCCTCTTGCTGAGGATATTCCAATTACATTTAATAGTGTTAGAAAAGGCATGCGGTCTTTGAATTGGAGAGAAGATAAGCCTTCGGATCTTTACTGGTATGTCTACTTCTTGCTTAAAATCATATCATGTGATTATCAGCTTATTGAAAATAGTTTATTTCACCCCAGGGGTAAACTTGTATTTATGAATCAACCTATATAATATTATAATTTCCATAGCAGAAACTGTTTTGTTGCAGGCTTGCAGCTGCTCCAAAGCTGATTACTTAACCTCTAAATGATATGAATAATTTTCACTATACCCAAACACCAGAAACGGATTATATGCGACTTCAAAACACCAAGTCAAACACCCCCCGATTGTGTTATTTCCTGTTTAACGGTTTACATAAATGCTATTTTTTAAAGGGTGGAGACACAAGACGGTGGTGATGCCAAAGTAGAAGTTTCTCCTCGTGACATAGTCTACACACAAGCTGCCGATGCCCCTGAAGGTGAAGAGCCCAAAATCTTTTTTAAGCTTGATCTTCGCTATGGGTTAGTATCTAAAATAAATTACACACAGTAATTTTGCTACAAATAAGTTAAGTAGCTGATGCGACATATTGAATGTTTTCAGAGGAATTAGCTGGTGCGATGATTCACTTGCCCTAGTATATGAATCATGGTACAAAACACGACGTGTAAGAACGTGGTTGGTTGCCCCTGGGTCCCACGAGACCCCACGTTTATTATTTGATAGATCGTCTGAAGATGTATACTCAGACCCCGGTTCTCCCATGTTAAGGAGAACTCCAGATGGAACATATATCATTGCTAAATTTAAAAAGGAAGATAAAGAAGGGACGTATATATTACTAAACGGAAGTGGTGCTACCCCAGAAGGAAACATACCTTTCTTAGACCTCTTTGACATGTAAGTATGTTACATACAAATGAATTATTTTTCAAAAACGGTTAAAGTATACATTTTGATGTAAAAACCCTAAATTATATGTTATCGTTCTATCATATGGCTCAACTTATTTCAGAGATACCGGAGATAAGGAAAGAATATGGCAGAGCGACAAGGAGAAGTATTACGAGAGTGTTGTGGCTTTAATGTCGGACCAAACAGCAGGAGACTTGAACGTGAATGAGCTAAAAGTGCTTGACTTCCAAAGAGTCAAAGACTGAAAACACCCAATATTATATACAACAATGGCCCGATAGGAAAGCATTTCAAATTACTAGCTTTCCACATCCATACCCGCAGTTGGCATTATTACACAAGGAAATGGTGCGGTATGAGAGACGAGATGGGGTCCAATTGACGGCAAATTTGTACCTGCCACCTGGCTATGACCCGTCACGGGATGGCCCGTTACCTTGTTTGGTTTGGGCTTATCCTGGTGAATTTAAGAATAAGGAAGCAGCGGGTCAAGTTCGTGGTTCACCTAATGAGTTTCCTGGCATAGGTTCAACTTCACCGTTGCTTTGGTTGGCAAGGAGGTATTACTAGTTTATTTAATATTAAATAATAAAAATTCGTTACATGATTTTCCATTAGTATTTGATCAGTTTAATGATATCATAAGACATGCAGATTTGCGATATTGTCTGGACCCACAATACCTATCATTGGTGAGGGAAAAGAAGAAGCAAATGATAGGTAATCTTTGTGGATGAAGTTATAATCCTGTTTCGCTATTTATGACCGTTCCTCACCGTTTAATGACTATTTATGTGATTTTTTTTTTGTGAGCAGTTATGTTGAACAACTTGTTTGGAGTGCAGAGGCTGCAGTTCAGGAAGTTATCCGCCGTGGGGTAAATTTTTTTTTTCTGATCCATTTGATTACTAATAGGTTAATTTACATTGTTACTGTCATAATAATTTTTAATACATTATATGTTAAAGAAGTCCTTAAAATGGGCAAAAAAGTGGTTGTGGAGCGACCCGACCCAACCCGTTTCAGCCGGAGCTAAAAGTTACCCGTTTTGATTCGAATATATTTTAGACTGTTATTCGGCGACCCCCAACCTTGCCACCTGTACTTTGGATTAATCTGACTTATGCTATTTTTCTTCAAAAACTGAAGGTGGCTCATCCAGACAAAATTGCTATTGGGGACATTCCTACGGAGCATTTATGACCGCAAATCTTTTAGCACATGCCCCTCATCTTTTTTCTTGTGGAATTGCTCGCTCAGGAGCTTATAATAGAACACTAACACCTTTTGGGTTTCAGGTAACATTTTCTTTTTCTTTCAGTCACAAAATATCAATGTACTTACTTAATCTTTGATATGTATAATGTATTTATGGGTATATGTTTTATATATATTTTCATTAGAGTGAGGATAGAACGCTGTGGGAAGCTACTGATACTTACATCAAGATGAGTCCTTTCATGTCCGCCAATAAGATTACGAAGCCCATTTTGCTTATTCATGGAGAAGAAGACAATAATTCAGGAACCTTAACCATGCAGGTGAGATTTAATTATTTAACACCTTATTCCTTGATGTTTAGTCTGCAATGTGAAAATACGTCATTTTTGTTTCTCCGCAAACAAAAAATTCATGACTAGAGATGACAGTTTTGGTCCATTTACTTATTATGAACGTGTCTATACGGGCTGCTCCCTCTTTCCTGAAATTGTCACTTACAAACATAAAACACCATTTGTGATACGCACTATTAATGTAGATTTTAGTTAGCAAAATGCCGATGAACATGTGGACAAGTAGACAACGATTTTGGGATGAAGTAGCATGTTTTATCTCAAATGTTAAAAAAAATAAATAAACATGAAATGGATGGAAAGCCGTCCAAGGTGATTTTTAGTGCATAAAAGCGTGTTAATTCATTTATTTAAGAAATTGGTTTAATACTGGAATAATGGAAAGTTCTTGTTTATAAACAAGAAGTTCTTGACAAAATGTGTTCCAGGTTAATCCAACCTATAGTTGTTATAGCGGTCGTTACGCTCGCTATAGCGAATAGCATAGTGAAGCGGGAGCTTCCCACTATAAGGTGTTTAGTGCCAAAAAAGCGATGAAATAGCGATAAAATAGGTTTTTTCTTTTTTTCTTTTTAATAAATACAAGTATATACTGAAAAAATAAGCTTATTTTAGGGTTTTTTGTTACAGGATTGAAATAATATAAGAAGCGTATATTCTTTCCATATTTACCGGATTTTTTTTTATAAAATATACATATAAAATATTTTAAAATTTTCCTTTAGTGTATCGCTTTATTCCCGCTATTTCATCGCTATCGCTAGGTACCGTACATGTAGCCTGTTACTATTTACTGCTATTTGCTATTAACAACTATGAACCAACCCGATCAACCAGTTACGACCCATACAATAACTACTCATTTTGACCTGCCATTTAAAGAGTACAGTTTTCTTTGCAATACACGTGACTATGGATTATTATTACGATGCAGTCGGATCGTTTCTTCAATGCTTTAAAAGGTCATGGGGCCCTCTCTCGCCTAGTCATCCTACCATTCGAGAGCCACGGTTATTCATCACGGGAGAGCATAATGCATGTCCTTTGGGAGACTGACAGGTGGCTACAGAAATTCTGTGTTTCAAATTCTTCAGAAGACATTGCATCAAAAAGTGATGAAAGCAAAGAAACTAAAAGCTCGGAGAATAAAGCTGTTGCTTCTGGTGGTGGTGCTGTTGCTGAGCGGGAAGACAATGGAGTCTACATTTTCATACAAGATCATCACTTTGGTAATTTCTGATTTTATCATTTTTGCTCAAGATAATATGTTGACCTAGTGACGGTTGGTAACTTTGACCCATTGATTTACAATCGGGTCTATTTGGGCCCTATGACATTTCCAGCGGGTCAAAACAAACTTGCCTAAAAACGAAATCGGCGGGTTGACAGTTGCGCCAAGTGTATTCAAATGCTTACCAACGTCTTAAATGGCTTCTTAGAAAAAGACAAAAAAGTAGGTTATTATAGTAAAATCATAGTTTTATCAAAAAATGTGGACAAAAAAGTTTTGGCGTTAACTCGTTAAATAACAAGAGGCTCACGTTTGTTGTATATTAGTCATTGCACTGTGACTACAATACTGTTAACATTAATGACACGTACAATGGCCGAGTGGAAATATTTGGGGTATTATGGTCATTTTCTTTTTATAAATGACCCAAATGGAATGCTTATTATAACTTTAAGGCTGGAGGGTGTGGCTAGGAGCTTTATCACCGCCACCTCAGCGCCACATCACCGCTACGTCACATAAGGGCTTTAAAGCCCCCTCCTTTAACTTGAAGGGTATGGAGGGTGTGGCTAGGGGCTTTATAGCGCCCCCCTTTAAACCAATCAAATTCGATGGAGCCCCTTTCAGCTCGTTACCATGGTGGAGCCTCCACTATAGCGCCCCAAGATGAATTGGAGGGTGTGGACGATGGCGCCATAGCGGCGCTATAGCCGCTGAGGTGGCCTGGTAGTGCCCCCATACCCTCCGGCCTAATGACTAATATGACACATGGAACAAAAATCGAAAGCAAGTTGCTATTTGTTGGCATTAATCCTATTAAAACTTATGCCACCAACACACATTCTCCCACCTCTAAGTATGCACACAAATGGGTATGTCGGTATATTCTCTTGGTTTAGGCGGATATTATGTTAATTATTGATTTTCTTAATATTATCATATTTCAGATTCTCTTTTTGGAGCAACAATTGGTCATCAATTATTTGAAGAAACTATTTAGCAGGCGTACAGGCGTGCCATTATCAGCTCCTGAGAATACGCGATCGGCTGATGCTGTGCACTGTAGATATGAAGGGATGTCAATTGTACCATCCCTATAGTCTTGAAGCGAAAACAAACTTGTATGTGACTTAGAAATTTTGCTTATAATTTAATGTAACAATTCATGTAACATTTACTTTGTATTGGATAAAGGGATAACATCATATACATGTCATTGTTTCGTTTATTACAATAGAGTAAAAGTATCAACAAATGCGGTTTGTTTTTCTAGAATGTTTAATATTTAAAACTGCGGCTAGACGTGATATAAGACCAAATGATCAAGATGTAATATTATTAAGATGCTATAATATAGTTGTTCTTATATCTTCATCCTAATGGCTTCCTTTTTTTGCTCCACCAACTTTTTGTTGCTACTTAATCTCCTAACAGCCATACCATTTGCCATCATCATATCGCTCGAATCAGCCACTCAGACCACTAACTACTACCAGTTTCACAGCACAAGCTGGCTCAGAGAATCCAGCAAATGGGATGAAGTCAACCGCCGCTTCATCGTCTCCTTCACGGACATTGGTGGCCTAGGTGTCGTTCATGTTCCAGACGACCACAACCCAAAAGTCGTCCTGGAAGAGGTTCCTGTCGTGAATAATACCGATTTTGTTGGGAATGGGACGTGTGGTGTTTTCATTGACCGCCTGAGGAACAGAGTGTTGGTGGCCATTGCTGATGTGTTTGGCAACACTTACAGTGCAGTTGCAGCCTATGATCTGCACTCGTGGAAACGCTTGTTTTACACGTTGGCAACACTTACAGTGCGGTTGCAGCCTATGATCTGCACTCGTGGAAACGCTTGTTTTACACTCACCTCAGTTCCTCAGTTTGATCACTTTTTATTTAAGAGTAAATTACACTTTTCGTCGTACTTTAGGTATATACTAAATTTCAGGTTTTGTTCCTAAACTAAGGTAATAACAGAAACTGTCTTTTAGCAGGTGATGGAAAAAAGTTGTGCAGATGATGTTACCGTCGACGCAGAAGGAAATGCATACGTAACAGACATCAAAGGTACTCAAATATGGGAAGTCGGGTAGACGGTCAACTCTTATCGATCATAAAGAGCACGGTTTTCCATGCTAAAGAATGGTACAATGACACAATGACCCTCAACGGGATCGTCTACCATCCAAATGGGTACTTGATTGTCGCGCACACAATCACAGGAACGCTTTTCAAGGTTGAGATCAATAATGACAACAAAGTCACTGTGATTAAAGTTGACAGTAAGCTGACATTTGCAGATGGTTTGGAACTTTTGTCACCCACTAAACTTGTTGTGGCTGGAGTCACTGGTGTGAAACTAGTTAGAGACTGTTGATGATTGGTTAACCGGTTCGGTTGTAGGAAGGTCACCTGTGTTAATACATAGGTTTGCAACTGCAGCCATGGTGAAGGATGGGAAGGTGTATATTAATCATACACTTGGTATGGGTTACCCTGAAGATTATTCTTGATATAGGAAAGAGTAATGTTAGAGATAATTATTAGTTTAAAGTATTATGTTTATCTAGTTATTTTATTAATTTCATTATTCTTGATATAGGAAAGAGTAATGTTAGAGATAATTATTAGTTTAAAGTATTATGTTAATCTAGTTATTTTATTAATTGGTTAATAAGTATTAGAGTTGGTATGGGTCTAGGATAGCTTGTTTAGCAAGTAACTATTTTAGCATAAATAGATATGTTAGGGTATGTAATTATTTGGTTGTTTTGTTTTGGTTCTTTAATAATATATAAAAGAGCCGTGAGAAGTTCTCACAAAATCGTTGTCTTGTTACGTTTTTTATCCGATTATTTCCAACATACCCTAAGAAGAAACATATTTTTGTTGAAGCTGCATTTTCTTAGATTTTTTTTGGTTACAAGTTTAGTTGTGTATTGAATTAAGTTGCATAATAATCCAAGTTTGTGTTCTGAGGTGGACCTAAGTCATAGAGAGGCGAGTCATGTGACACCGGTAGAAATAAATTCATGTGTTATATAATATCTAACTAGTATTTAAGCTCCCGCGTTGCGAGGGGGCGTAAAATCGTGCCAAATAGCACTAATATTATATCACCGTCAACGCTGAAGTTGCGGCGTGTTAATGCGAAGAAGTTAGACTGAAATGTAAAACAAGAAAATAATAACCAAGTCGATCTAAGACCCGCGTGTTATAACGGACCTGTCAAATGAGAAAAAATAGACGACCAAAAAATGTTGAACCACACACACGTTTCGTCATGTGAACTCGCAAAATTGAGAACCAAGCGTAAACCGAAATATAAAAACATTGAAGAACACATGCAAGTTGCGTCAATTTAACTTGCAAAATTTAAAACAAAACATAAAACTTGCGAAAGATGTAAAGTATAGAGGATCAAAGTTGAAAGTAAAAACGTTGTGAGGTTAAATTAAAAAATGAAAAGTTATGGGTTAAAAGGAAAAAAATCAAATAGTTGTGGGTTAATAGTAATTTTTTAAATACTTTTGGGTTAAAAGAAAAATGTTAATGTTTTTTTTTGTTAAAAAACTCCCTAAACAATATGTACAACACCTATATGCATAATATTCTTGCTTATTTATAGTATATAAATATATAAATGTTTGTTTTTAGGGTTTTATTTACTGATGACTATTTACTGAATATTTTCAGAAAGTGATACCTATTTACTGAATACTTTCAGAAAGTGATACAAATATAATAATCTTAATCCGCAACCTTTGTGAATTATAGACCGGTAAACTATAGAAAGCGGTACACAAAACAAAAATCACACAATCATGTACTGGATATTCAAAATCACGTAATGTGTACCAGGTCTAAACCGTATAAAGCGGTAGACAAAACAAAACAAGATAAAAATCACGTAGTCATGTACTGAGTATTCAAAATCACGTAATGGATACCGGGTCTTCAATATCACGTAATGGGTATTCAAATCCTGTAATTTTTTTAAAGAAAACTATAGCAACAGTCTGCTCGAATTAAAGATTATGAAATGCTCGTTAATACAATGTAACTTTTTTAAAATATTAGCGTATTAAAAAGTTATAGTCGTTTGAAAATCAAGGTGGAAACTAGTTCACTTGAGAAAAAACAAAATTACCCTTCCTACAATAACACTTGTCCCTTCCTCCTTTTCACGTATGCTTCGCACCGGATTCCAGTCTTGTAGAAGATCCTTGTCTCGGTAAAACAAATAAAATCACATTAAAATTAGGGAAAATAACGAAATTAGCCTATGACTAGTCCACTTTTCCAAAATAGCCGGCTTAAATCCCGTCATGAGCCTTCTCATCGAAATGGAGGCTGCTTTAGCAGCTTTGAAAATCCTTTTAGCATTGACCAATCACATTACGCCACATATATTCTAAATGCTCTAGATTTTTTTCAAATCTCCTACAGCAGCCTCAATTTCGATGAGAAGGTTCATGATGGGATTTCAGCGGGCTATTTTTAAAAAGTGGACCGGTCATAGGGTAATTTCCTTATTTTCCCTTGAAATTAAACCTATGGGAGGTGGTAGCATGAGCGAAAGGTCTAAACTATACTTTCAGAAAAAAAGACCGTTAATCTAGAGAGAGGGGAAGAAGGAGCGGAGGAGATGAGATATAAGTTGCGGGTGGGTTTCGTTTCGGTAGAAAAACGGATCCTGGATCCGGGTCAAACCCAAACAAAATCAATCACAGGGTCTTTCGTTTGTACGTGTGATAAGAAATCAAAAAATGGAGAAGATTACTACTACGAGCGGTCTTCACCCCTTCTCTTTCCCACTATACCCACCTTCACCCCCACCCCCAATTTCTCAAACCCTAATTTCACCATACTCTCTTTTCCCCCTTTTATATTATTATTATTATTATTATTTAATCCACCATCCATTATTCCATCCCTTTGTTTCATTCGATCACCACTTTCTTTGTGTCTTCTTCTCTAACGTACGCTTCCCCTTTAGCATCTCACAAGGGTTTCGGCCTGTTCGCTCTGTCGGTGATTCTTGGTTTCTAAATTTTGAATCTTTTTACTGGGTAATTCTTTAGTTTGTTGTTTACTTTCAGCTTTGATTTGGGTTGTTGGGTGTTGTTTGTTGGATTGATTGGATTGGATTGATTGGATTGGATTGATGTGTGTGTATGTTCTAAGTTGGGTTTGTATCAATTTTGGGGATTTTGTTGTGTTTGTAATGCGTATGATGTTTATGGTTGTGGGATTTGTGAATTGTTCTGTATCTATTCTTTTTGATTGGGGTTGTTTTGGTTTTTGAGGGGGTTGTTTGTTTGATTTTGATATGTTTTTTGTTCTGTATGTGTGTTTTAACTTTTGTGGATGAACCGGTATTCATTGGCTTATGATGACTGATCGGTTGAGTTTTAAAATCTATGTTATACGGATTTCCAACTTCGGTTTACACAATTAGATTTAGATGTTATTTGTAATCAAGTTTTCGTTTCGAAAGGACTCGAATTGACATGGAAAAGAAGTCTAGATAGTAGACATGTAGCTGCTTCGTTTTGTTTTTCATCGTCTTGTAGGTTCTTGTATGGTGGGTCGTATTTTATAAATGTGACTAGCTTGTTTTATGATTTTGATTGCTGGGGCAATAACTTTATTATATGGTGTATCAGTATTTTGTGACCTTAACAGTTGTCTTTTTAAAATTCGATTCGGTTACTTAATGATTTGTATGTCGTGACTGTGCCTGAATTTTTTGTTACTAAAGCTAAATTTCGATTACTTTGTCTGGTCAACTTTTTGATAAATTCCATGATCGTAAAGTACTGATATTTTTGTGGTAGACAACTCGATGGGTACTACATTTATGATATGGTTTCTTTGAAACTTTTACTTGAGTTAAATTGTATAAAAGGTCCAGATAGACACGAAAAGCAGATTGAAATTTTTGTTTGTGGTATAACGAATTTACTAGTTCATCATAAGCTAATGAAAAAGAAATAACGCATTTCTTAATATTCTCTAGATTGTGGTATATGCTTGTGTGACAATATGTTACAACTCTTAACTTCAAAGAACATATGTACGCCGGACTACAATCTGTATCGAAATTTCATTCTGAATAAGAAGTTAGTTGTCCGTGAGTCATCAAGGATTGTTTAGGTTACGATGCTTACCGTTCAGTATTTTTCTGCAGGACTGTTTCACGTTCTAACCTGTTGTATTAGTGGGCTTACAATTTTGCGACTTTCTGCGAATATCTGATTATTGGCTAAAAAGCGAGCCAACATGGATGAGTTCGGAGGTCCTCGACCTGAAGGCACTGGGAACACCTTTAAAAGAAAGAGGACCCAAACCAGCAGAAGACCGAAACCTGACGTTCCAGCATTACCTGAAAATCACGATCAATCATCTTTATCATCAACACCACCTTCAGATGAAGCCGGAAAGATATCAAGTGACGAGAATGCCGTTGATGCTAATCCGAAGAGAAAAGTGTTTAATCTTAATCAATGTACTACAAGATCGGAAAGTGAATACTCAAATAAGAGATATAGTAACGAATCGCATAGCAATGGTGGCTCGACAGATGCAAATGAAAGTAAACTAAAAAAAGTCAAACTTAAGTTAGGTGGTGTGACAAGGACTATTCAACCCAAGTTTAATTCTGCAACTTCGAAGAATTCAGGATCTTTGGATGCCCCTCGGACTCGGCCGAAGTTGATTCTTCAGGTATAGTATGTTTTAATTGCTCTTTTGTCACTCTTGTCGCTTTATAATCTTGCCATATATATGTTTTTTGTGAGCTTGGATATGCTTACAACTCACGGTTTGTAAGTTTTTTCTTACATTTGGTTATTGATCTTATTTTGTGGTGTAGCAATTTTTGGGGTGTACACGACTACACGGTCTGGTTCAGCCGGTTTCGACAGAATTTTTGGGCCAAACCTTATTTACAGTTTAGAAATACGGCAAGCCGAGGCCAGCTTTTTTAGTTGGTTGGGCGATGGGATTGGTCAAACCAGTAAAAAACGATTCAGTTTGGGCTGCTTTTAGTTAAGTATATGAAGATAGGGCTGCAAACGAACCGAAACCGTGAGGCGGGAAGTTTGTTTGTTTAATAAATGAATAAACACGAATTTGTTCGTTTAGTTAAATGAACGAACATGAACAGAGGCCGCGCTCGTTCGTTTATGTTCGTGAACGTGTTCATTTATGTTCGTTCTTTTGTGTCCGTTACTTAAAATTAGCGCACGATTCGGTAAGTGTTCATGAACACGTTTATATCCTTAACAAACGAACTCGAACAAGGATTTGTTCGTGTTTGTTCGGTTCGTTTGCAGCCCTATATAAAGATCATTATTTGAGTTAGGTTTTCAAGTTAATTAGATAGTTCATGAATATTAGACACACATAACTGCATATTCAACATTTGAAATAAAAACTATACAAAGAAGAGTCAACTTGGCTTTTTTCGGTTTACAAGGTCCGTTCCAAGGCAAGCCGCTTGCTGTTCCATTAAAATCGAATTTTCAAAGGTCGTCACTTTTAATTACTTTCTGGAGTTACCTAATTTGTTTTAACAATTCCAGGACAATTCCGATGAAGACGATTCTCCGTCTTTAGATAAAAAGATTGGGTTACAAGGGATACCTTGGAAGGATTTCTCTAGGGTCGGTTTTACCCTCGGGAGAGAAAACGCTTCAATTGGTACCGAAAAAACAGACAGCACTAGAAAGAGCAAAAGGGTACCGAAAAAACGTGTTTTAGATGGTGATTTTGTTGACGAAGATGATGATGAGATACGGTATCTTGAAAAACTGAGAAGCGTTAGAAGTAGAGATTACGATGACGATTCGAGTAAGAAACACAGGAGTCTCTCTAGGGTTTTTAAAGACGACCCGAGCCCGTTAACGTCAGGCAGAGATAGTGGTTCTGTTGACACTGATTACGAGGAGGAAGATTTGGTATCTGATAATGAGAACGAAGGAAACAAGGGAAAGAAACCTCGAAACGATTCTCCCGATTCTCAAAATGTAGCTAAAAGGGAAACAACTCTCACGTCACGTCAACGTGCGATACGTTCTGGTAGGGATTCTGCTTCTGCCGCTACTCAAATCGAGTTTCCAAACGGATTGCCACCTGCCGCACCTCGAAGTAAGTTACTTTCTACAAACCATGTGAACCAAAGATCCAAAACACAATTACACTAACCGTATGGATTCATAATTTGCTTGTGGTTTTTTGCTTTTAATATGTACAGAGCAAAAGGAGAAACTTACCGATGTGGAGCAGCAACTTAAGAAAGCCGAGGCTGCCGAAAGACGGAGGATTCAGAATGAGAAAGCAGCTCGTGAATCAGAGGTTTGACTTACCTTGACTGCTTGCCAAATTATTACGATCTCTCTCTCTCTCTTTTTTTTACCTTTTTTACACCGTGTGCAAAAACTGTTTAGGCTGAAGCCATCAGGAAGATACTCGGTCAAGATTCAAGTAGGAAGAAACGAGAAGACAAATTAAAGAAGCGCCAGGAAGAGTTGGCGCAGGTACGGGTCATGTTGACTTCGTTGGTTGATAGTCAACCATGTGAATATGGACTATATTTATGTTTGTTTTTTTTTCGTATCTTTAGGAAAAGGCTGCCAATACAAAAATATTAGCACCCAACACTATTCGGACAGTTATCGGACCAACAGGAACAACTGTTGCATTTGCTGAAGATATAGGTCTGCCTAATATTTTTGACCCAAAACCTAGCTGGTAAGTATATAAAATAATAAAACCTTTTATTTCCGTTTAAAAAAAAATCAAAATCAACTATTTACCTGTTTGCTGACTATATTTATACATTTTTTTTGCAGTTATCCCCCATCAAGAGAAAGATGTGTTGGGCCATCTTGTACCAATGCGTACAAGTATCGAGATTCCAAATCAAGGCTACCTCTTTGTAGCCTGCAATGCTATAAAGCGGTTCATGAAAAGATGCAGGCTGAAACCATCTGCTAGTGCTTTAAGTTACAAGCGTTGGTAGATAGGAGATTCACAGTTAATTCTGTGGAATTTGCGGCGAGTTATACTATTATATAACAAGCTTCTTGATTGTTGAAAATTGGCATCCGTCTTTTTGCCTTTATGTTGAGGATTATGAACTGCATAAGTTTTCATTGTATGATCGCGAACAACTGAACAAGCATCCTTTGCAAGTACTAGTTTACCGTCAAATACCAGCAGGTTAGATTGATAACTTGCAGGACCGGGCCTAAATGAACAACCTATACGGGTTTTGTATTTCGTGTAGTCATGTTATGTGCGACGCTCAGCGTGACTCAAAACTCGAAATAAGTACAGCACTTTCTTAAATGAAATTGGTGTCACACTCCAAAGAATTGATAGCTCTTTTAAGAAGACGAAAATGTAATTTAAATAACTTGTATATAAGCATAGTGTCAGTACTAGCATAGTGACAAACATTTGGTTTATCATGATTTCAACGAGGCTAGTAAAATAAAAATACAAAGGTTATAAAAAGATGGTGAACAAAATCTTACAGCATGTATGTATATATTAATAAAAGAAAAAGAATTCATATATATTGAGCAACTTAATATAATAAATACAAGTTATATAAAATAACGGCAAACATGATGTGGTTCAAATCCTTTCAAATGTTTGGCTATGTGATATATAGATATAAAAAAGTGTTGTTTAATACTTAACATTCATCTTCAAACCTAAGGGTGACCACTATATTACATGCCATAATCATGTACTTGAAAAGCATGCTTAAAAATGTGAACTACATGTTGGTGAGCTTATAGGTTTTAATACAAAACAAAAACACGTATGATGCATATTAAATAAGTCCACAACAAATCCTGTACCCAGTCTCACATTCGAACTGGATTCCTAGGCAACAAAGAGCCCCTATCTTATGTCCTGTCACAAACATAAGAGAAACAATAGCAGATTATATGCCGCAACGACTCGCAAGTCTCAGTGGTGGCTGCCCAACTGTGTGTGGGGGATTCCCAAGTAGTACTACCCATATGATCCGTCGGCTCAATCCCGAGTTAATGGTTGTGTTAACAAAACAAGCGGGGCAAGTGACAGCAAAACATATCTTATTTATTATCACATCACAAAGTTGAACAAAATAATTTAGAAGCATGCTTGTCCCCTAAAAGTTACGGAAAACGGGGCTATAAGACTCACCTCAGTATTTAGCAGTTCACACAATGGGTATCGGTCCTAACGAGATCCTATAACCAAACAATATGTCACAATACTCGTAACGCAAAAGGATTGTGTTCTATTTCAAAGCTTAGGTCTAAATCAACTCTCCTTTAAGTTCTAAGTATGTCACTAATAAATACAATACTATATAATGATGATGAAACTTGGAATTTTAAGTAACTTTATTTTAAAATGAAGTTTGGGTTTATGTGTTTATTTCTATAGATTATGTGTGTACGTATGTTGTAATGTAGTATATCCTGTAGAACCAGGCTTATGTAATATGTGACTGTAATATGTTTGTAGTAAGAAGACATGATGACCCCTTTAGGGGCAATTTTGGTAATAACATGTGTGTCTAGTTATTATAAATCGATCAATGTTGTTTTGAACCATAGTCACGCCCCAACCCCTGTCTCGGGGTGTGACAGATTGGTCACGTTTAGTACATAACACTTTTAAGTAAGTAGGAGACGCTAATCAACGTAACACTTTTAAGTAAGTAGGAGGATTATAGACACTAATCAACGTACATCAATAAGGAAGTTAAATAATTGTTTTGTCGACTAAATTAAAAATCAAGGTCGATTATCGAGAACTGGTTTCATAACATATTTCCTTAACTAAGTGTAACCACGTAAGTTGTAACTATATAAGGTTCTAACTAGACGAGACAAAGGCAGAGCGACATGCTTTTAACCCACTAGTCTAAAGAGCATAACTCTTTCAAGAGGAACTAGGATCTCAGATAACCAATCTATCCCATAGCCCTCCTAGCCGAGAAATAAGCCAGGCGATCCATTGATCCTTGTACAGATCCAAGTTGAAGGTTTCCAAATCTTTACGGAGTTAAAGATATTATAAGGTTTTAATATTTCCTAAAGAAATCCATTTAGATCATTTGAGTGAGAAGCAGCCCAACGGGATGATGGAAAGTTGGGCCCAAAACACAAGGAAGATATTGTTGAATTTCGAATTCGAAAGGATGTCTGTCTGTTAGAAGAATCTACATCGAAACCGCAATTCTCCAACTTCACCAACCCGATTTGCTTCTTCTTTTCAGGTACCCTTTTGAATGTTTTTCAATTTCTAGGGTTCATGTTCTATGCCACACATATTCTTCAATTATCCTCCAGCTCTTATAACTTCATGATCGTTATCTTTATTTAGTATGTTGCAAAATCCTCTTTGTTAAGTTATTCGATTCAACTACCATATCTGATATCTCCACTGTTTTAATTGTAAAGATCTGCTATAATTTAGGGAAACTATAATCATTTAGTTTTATGGGTTATTGATTTCAGAATCTCTGTTGCATCATATGTTATGTTGGAAAAATTACTGAAAATAACGTTATTTTACTAATTTCGTGAAAATAATTTTAACGTTATTTTACTAATTTCGTGAAAATAACTTTAAAAGAGGGGAATGGTTAATCATGCATCATGTGGTGGCGTTGATAGCCGAAAAACAAAAGGGTACATGCACTAATCGGCCTTTGTCCCGATTGTCGAGTGTTATGTGCCTTATGTCCAAGGCTTGATGCAAAACTACTATCGAGCCAGGGGTCTCACTGGAAGGAGCCTCTCTATTCCTCCGGGGTAGAGGTAAGGCTGTCTACATCTTACCCTCCTTAGACCCTATCTTTGCTTTACTATTGGTGGGATTTACTGAGAATGATTATGATGATTGTAATTTACTGCTTTCCTTTAGATTATGGTATCGTAATTCAGATAAAATTGTTTTATTTTAATTAGTATACTAAGGTTCCTACATGTTTTGGGGATTTTGTTAACTTGATGTGGATTTTGGACCTGAGTTTATACTCATCTGTTTTTCTTTTGTTGCAGTGTGTGCATTGAGATATACTGTAATCTCTATAGGTTTCGTCGTTCATGGCGAGGATTAAACCTCAAACTTTGTTACATCAAAGCAAAAAGAAGAAAGCACCGAGAAGTATCAGTGTTGCCGCAATTGCATTGTACCATGTCGTTACGGTCGTTATGGTGTTTTTCCTCTTTGCTACATACAGACACTGGTCTCAAAGGTTTGTTTCACAGTTAATGTATTATAAATTCTTTCTTTGATAACCTCTACGTGCCTCACAATCATCCCACTTTTAATCGTCACGAAGAAAGGCAAAAACCGTGTTTTTATGCACTTTTGGCGCAATTAGTCCATGATGACTTAACTTGCACTTCATGTGAAATCATGCATTATTTATATATGGTTTGCATATAAATGTTGAAAGAACTAATGTTGGATTATACGTATAAGATACATGCTAAACGCACCTAATGAGTGATGTGTGTGTTACTATTAGGTCAATAATGCAGACTGAGGAAGGAACATCAAACTTTCAGGTACGAGTGGTGAATTAAAAACTACTGTTTGTTTTTTTGTGAGACGATGGGGTTTTTTTTGTAAGGTCACCTAACCCAAGATCTCATTCAACAAAGACAACCAACAGGTGTGCGGAATCCACCTGATGATCAACCACTGTAGGATGTAGAACACGAATGCAAGATTTATGAGAGAAATCAAGAATACACAGAGTATTCTTGATGTAGGAGATGAGTGACGTCACACACACAGTAGCCGCCAGACAAAACACACCCAATGATTAGGGCACATATTTCCACAAAAGAAAACGTTGTCTTGTCTATTCCACATAAAGGTATAAATACAAGACAAACTCCGGACAACACATTGTCCAAAGACAAGGGCCCAAAGCCCATACAAGAATAACCTCGGACTCCATGACATAATGAAAGTCCGGACATAACATCCTACACAAAACTCGGACAAGAGAATCATAACATAAACCCTTTCTCTAGTCCTAAACCAAAACCCCTGACCTTTGTCCTAAACATAAACCCTGACAAAGGCTTTGACACAAACTAGGACAAATTGTCCAAGGATAAACCTTGGACTAACTTTCAAGACATGTACAATAAAGACCCTAACACTTGGAAGCCTTGCACTTATCACCCAAAGTGCATTAACAAACTCCCCCTTGATCAGTGCATGGTCTTCAGGTGTCTTGAAATCTTCATCCTCGCTTCAAGTATTCACTTCCTGCCCAGACTTTCTCTTTACTTGGACTTTGACTTTGTTGACCAGAACTGATACACAGTTACTCAACGGGAGCCGCACTTACAGACTCCCCCTTAACTGTTGCTATCAGTCCTGTGTGGCAAATTAATCTTCAGTCACCGGATACTGCGCTTACAGACTCCCCTTAGACTGATGATATCATGCCTGCTATCAACTTTGGTTGAGGCTTGATCTTTCAGGTAGAGCACAGGGATCTTTAACCCTTCTAATCAAAGACTTGCTGACTATCACTTAAATGGTAGCTTTGTGAAACCCGAAGAATCCAACATCAAACACTGTAGATCCTCCCCCTCAAACTTCTCCCAAATTAAATTAACGCGAACCAACCTACAACCAAATGTAAGAACATCGCTCGATCCTTGATCTTCAAACTTAACCGACATAAGAACGAAACGCCAGATTTTCAATTGCCAACATTGAACGCTTCAAATTCTGCAAAGGCATGAAGTTCAGTTCGATAATTTAATAACAAACTGAACCTTGAAAAAGTACATCCACCATCTTGATCAAAGTCTTCAACCAATTGTCTGAAATCTCGAATCTTCAAGATCCAATCTCGTATCTTCACGAATCCACCGATTACCCGATGACTTTCATCTCCGATCTCCCCCTCAATGTAAGAACCCCTATTTCGAGAATCCGAGTAGTCACACCAACTTGGAAGAGGAACCAAGAAGACTAATCTTCCCTACTCTAATCGGCATACAATAAAGGCTCAATCTTTAAGCAGTTGCCAAACGAACAATTTGCTTCATCACGTCAACACTTGATCAAACCTCAAACAAACTTGACGAAACTTAATCAAACACACTAGCTCGAAACTTGTATCATGTTTTAACTTTCTTTACTGACGAGAATAAAACTCATTTAATCTCACAATTGTAAACACGAACTTGTTTCACTATTGCACCCAAGCTTCACACCACAACAAGGTTCATTGTCGTACCACGAGCAGTCGCACCACGAGCTTTTAGAAATTTACAAAGAAATAAGATATGTTAAATTTTTTTACTCCCCCTTTTTCTTTGTAAACTTTCAAAGTCCAACCAAGTCTTATTATCTTCACATCTCAAGCACGATAATAGTCCAAAATTGTTCCAAAATCCTAGTAAGGACCAAATCCGAGCACCGAAAATCTTGAAACGAACACCGTGGACCACCATTACCGCGTCTCATCCGTACGAGCAAAAACACTTCACTTAATCCAAACAATATAACCTAAGAACTTTTTAATAATCCGAAACCGACGTCAAGTTTCCGAACTACACAAAATTCTACCGCTTAGCTAATTATCCGGTACCCCAGGTAACCCGGAGTAACTAGAAAAACTTGGAACATGTAAAACTCGAACTTCCGAACCACACAAACTTCTAAACTTAGCTACAAATCTGGTACCCCCAGGTAACCCAGAATTCTAGAAAATTTGGAACTCGTAAAACCCGAAAGCTCTTGAATCTTGATCAGATCAACTGAACAGTACCTCTGAATACAAAGAAATTCGGAACAAGCAAAGAACTTCCGAACATAACCCATAAATTCGGAATTTTTTTTTGCTCTCCCATGTCATACCTTACATATTATTCACATAGAATATATACAAAATGGTAAACTCGGAATCCTAAGACCTCTAAACACGGAACATGAAACTCGGACCACTTATAAGAGCTTATAATTTGGACCAGCAACAAACCAAACTCGGAACCACTAAAAGGGTTTAAAACTCTAACAATGAAAATGAAAGGGTTTAAAACTCTCACTAGTGTAAGGGTTTAAAACTCTCACACTAGTGTAAGGGTTTAAAACTCTCACTGGTGTAAGGGTTTAAAACTCACACTAGTGTAAGCGTTTAAAACTCTCACACTAGTGTAAGCGTTTAAAACTCTCATAGTGTAAGGGTTTAAAACTATTACTAGTGTAAGGGTTTGAAACTCTGACCTTACTTCCAGTATCTCCCCAATGTGACTTCACATTGGTTCACCGATACTCCGGAAACACAAATAGTGAATTAAAACACGGACAAGATTTTTGAAGATCAAACAAGGAATCTTTCACAAAACTCCAAGGCACAAAATGAACACCATGAACACTCTGTGAAAACCCAGATGAAGATGAACACTAAAAATCACTAAACTACTCAAAATCCATCACCAAATCACTAGAAATGAATGAAGAATCAAGAATAAATCACAAAAACTCACTAAACAAACACTAAACCCTATCAAAGTTTGAACTTTTCTCACAAAAACCATCAAACTAAGAAACACCTACAGTAGTATGAGCACACTGATCTAATACCACTTGTAAGGTCACCTAACCCAAGATCTCACTCAACAAAGACAACCAACAGGTGTGCGGAATCCACCTGATGATCAACCACTGTAGGATGTAGAACAAGAATGCAAGATTTATGAGAGAAATCAAGAATACACAGAGTATTCTCGATGTAGGAGATGAGTGACGTCACACACACAGTAGCCGCCAGACAAAACACACACAATGATTAGGGCACATATTTCCACAAAAGAAAAACGTTGTCTTGTCTATTCCACATAAAGGTATAAATACAAGACAAACTCCGGACAACACATTGTCCAGAGACAAGGGCCCAAAGCCCATACAAGAATAACCTCGGACTCCATGACATAATGGAAGTCCGGACATAACATCCTACACAAAACTCGGACAAGAGAATCATAACATAAACCCTTTCTCTAGTCCTAAACCAAAACCCCTGACCTTTGTCCTAAACATAAACCCTGACAAAGGCCTTGACACAAACTAGGACAAATTGTCCAAGGATAAACCTTGGACTAACTTTCAAGACATGTACAATAAAGACCCTAACACTTGGAAGCCTTGCACTTATCACCCAAAGTGCATTAACAAACTCCCCCTTGATCAGTGCAGGTCTTCATTTGTCTTGAAATCTTCATCCTCGCTTCGAGTATTCACTTCCTACCCAGACTTTCTCTTTACTTGGACTTTGACTTTGTTGACCAGAACTGATACACAGTTACCCAACGGGAGCCGCACTTACAGACTCCCCCTTAACTGTTGCTATCAGTTCTGTGTGGCATCAATAATCTTCAGTCACCGGATACTGCGCTTACAGACTCCCCCTAGACTGATGATATCATGCATGTTATCAACTTTGGTTGAGGCTTGATCTTTCAGGTAGAGCACAACGATCTTCAACCCTTCTAATCAAAGACTTGCTGACGATCACTTAAATGGTAGCTTTGTGAAACCCGAAGAATCCAACATCAAACACTGTAGATCCTCCCCCTCAAACTTCTCCCAAATTAAATTAACGCGAACCAACCTACAACCAAATGTAAGAACATCGCTCGATCCTTGATTTTCAAAGTTAACCGACAGAAGAACGAAATGTCGGATTTTCAATGCCCAACATTGAACGCTTCGAATTCTGCAAAGGATTGAAGTTCTGTTCGATAATTTACTAACATACTGACCCTTGAAAAAGTACATCCACCATCTTGATCAAAGTCTTCAACCAAGTGTCTGAAATCATTTCATCTCGAATCTTCAAGATCCAATCTCGTATCTTCACGAATCCACCAATTACCCGATGACTTTCATCTCCGATCTCCCCCTCAATGTAAGAACCCCTATTTCGAGAATCCGAGTAGTCACACCAACTTGGAAGAGGAACCAAGAAGACTAATTTTCCCTACTCTAACCGGCATACAATAAAGGCTCAATCTTCTAGTAGTTGCCAAACGAACAATTTGCTTCATCACGTCAACACTTGATCAAATCTCAAACAAACTTGACGAAACTTAATCAAACACACTAGCTCGAAACTTGTATCATGTTTTAACTTTCTGTACCGGCGAGAATAAAACTCATTTAATCTCACAATTGTAAACACGAACTTGTTTCACTATTGCACCACAAGCTTCGCACCACAACAAGGTTCATTGTCGCACCACGAGCTGTCGCACCACGAGCTTTTAGAAATTTACAAAGAAATAAGATATGTTAATTTTTTACTCCCCCTTTTTCTTTGTAAACTTTCAAAGTCCAACCAAGTCTTATTACCTTCACATCTCAAGCACGATAATAGTCCAAAATTGTTCCAAAATCCTCGTAAGGACCAAATCCGAGCATCGAGAATCTTGAAACGAACACCGACCACCATTATCGCGTCTCATCCGTACGAGCAAAAACGCTTCACTTAATCCGAACAATATAACCTAAGAACTTTTTAATAATCCGAAACCGACGTCAAGTTTCCGAACTACACAAAATTATGACGCTTAGCTAATTATCGGTACCCCAGGTAACCCGGAATAGCTAGAAAAACTTGGAACATGTATAACTCGAAACTTCCGAACTACCCAAACTTCTAAACTTGGCTAAAAATCTGGTACCCCAGGTAACCTGGAATTCTAGAAAATTCGGAACTTGTAAAACCTGAAAGCTCTTGAAACCTCGGATCAGATCATCGAAACAGTACTTAGAATACAAGGAAATTCGAAACAAGCAAAGAAATCCGAATAAAACTCATAAATTCTGAAAATAACCCATAAATTCTGAAAATAACCCATAAATTCAGAATTATAACCACAAATTCGGAAAAACACAAAAATTTAAAAAATAAATTTTTTTTTGCTCGGACGTTAAGTTAACAAAACTCGGACCTACTTGAACTTATATGAGACTCGCACCCTTGAACCTTATCTCAAACTCGGAATGAATCAGAACTTATACCTCTGACTACAAGGAAGTGAAACTCGGACCTTGAGTGACAGAGGACTAAACTCAGACCTGAAAGCTAAAACTCGAACCTTTGAATAACATAAAACTCGGACTTTCAAAATAAGTAACAAACTTGGATCAAAACACCCTTGAAACTCGGAGGATGAAACTCGGACTAGCTTTAGTAAACTTGGACCTTGGAACTATAAGAAACTCGGACTTCTTATAGATAGTGTAAGGGTTTAAAACTCTGACTAGTGTAAGGGTTAAAACTCTTACGAGTGTAAGGGTCTAAAACTCTCACTAGTGTAAGGGTTTAAAACTCTTACTAGTGTAAGGGTTTGAAACTCTGACCCTTGCTTCCTGATTTGTGACTTGATACTGGTTCACCAATACTCCGGAAACACAAACAGTGAGATTTTTGAAGATCAAACAAGGAATCTTTCACAAAACTCCAAGGCACAGAATGAACACCATGAACACTCTGTGAAAACCCAGATGAAGATGAACACTAAAAATCACTAAACTACTCAAAATCCATCACCAAATCACTAGAAATGAATGAAGAATCAAGAATAAATCACAAAAACTCACTAAACAAACACTAAACCCTATCAAAGTTTGAACTTTTCTCACAAAAACCATCAAACTAAGAAACACCTACAGTAGTATGAGCACACTGATCTAATACCACTTGTAAGGTCACCTAACCCAAGATCTCACTCAACAAAGACAACCAACAGGTGTGCGGAATCCACCTGATGATCAACCACTGTAGGATGTAGAACAAGAATGCAAGATTTATGAGAGAAATCAAGAATACACAGAGTATTCTCGATGTAGGAGATGAGTGACGTCACACACACAGTAGCCGCCAGACAAAACACACACAATGATTAGGGCACATATTTCCACAAAAGAAAAACGTTGTCTTGTCTATTCCACATAAAGGTATAAATACAAGACAAACTCCGGACAACACATTGTCCAGAGACAAGGGCCCAAAGCCCATACAAGAATAACCTCGGACTCCATGACATAATGGAAGTCCGGACATAACATCCTACACAAAACTCGGACAAGAGAATCATAACATAAACCCTTTCTCTAGTCCTAAACCAAAACCCCTGACCTTTGTCCTAAACATAAACCCTGACAAAGGCCTTGACACAAACTAGGACAAATTGTCCAAGGATAAACCTTGGACTAACTTTCAAGACATGTACAATAAAGACCCTAACACTTGGAAGCCTTGCACTTATCACCCAAAGTGCATTAACAAACTCCCCCTTGATCAGTGCAGGTCTTCATTTGTCTTGAAATCTTCATCCTCGCTTCGAGTATTCACTTCCTACCCAGACTTTCTCTTTACTTGGACTTTGACTTTGTTGACCAGAACTGATACACAGTTACCCAACGGGAGCCGCACTTACAGACTCCCCCTTAACTGTTGCTATCAGTTCTGTGTGGCATCAATAATCTTCAGTCACCGGATACTGCGCTTACAGACTCCCCCTAGACTGATGATATCATGCATGTTATCAACTTTGGTTGAGGCTTGATCTTTCAGGTAGAGCACAACGATCTTCAACCCTTCTAATCAAAGACTTGCTGACGATCACTTAAATGGTAGCTTTGTGAAACCCGAAGAATCCAACATCAAACACTGTAGATCCTCCCCCTCAAACTTCTCCCAAATTAAATTAACGCGAACCAACCTACAACCAAATGTAAGAACATCGCTCGATCCTTGATTTTCAAAGTTAACCGACAGAAGAACGAAATGTCGGATTTTCAATGCCCAACATTGAACGCTTCGAATTCTGCAAAGGATTGAAGTTCTGTTCGATAATTTACTAACATACTGACCCTTGAAAAAGTACATCCACCATCTTGATCAAAGTCTTCAACCAAGTGTCTGAAATCATTTCATCTCGAATCTTCAAGATCCAATCTCGTATCTTCACGAATCCACCAATTACCCGATGACTTTCATCTCCGATCTCCCCCTCAATGTAAGAACCCCTATTTCGAGAATCCGAGTAGTCACACCAACTTGGAAGAGGAACCAAGAAGACTAATTTTCCCTACTCTAACCGGCATACAATAAAGGCTCAATCTTCTAGTAGTTGCCAAACGAACAATTTGCTTCATCACGTCAACACTTGATCAAATCTCAAACAAACTTGACGAAACTTAATCAAACACACTAGCTCGAAACTTGTATCATGTTTTAACTTTCTGTACCGGCGAGAATAAAACTCATTTAATCTCACAATTGTAAACACGAACTTGTTTCACTATTGCACCACAAGCTTCGCACCACAACAAGGTTCATTGTCGCACCACGAGCTGTCGCACCACGAGCTTTTAGAAATTTACAAAGAAATAAGATATGTTAATTTTTTACTCCCCCTTTTTCTTTGTAAACTTTCAAAGTCCAACCAAGTCTTATTACCTTCACATCTCAAGCACGATAATAGTCCAAAATTGTTCCAAAATCCTCGTAAGGACCAAATCCGAGCATCGAGAATCTTGAAACGAACACCGACCACCATTATCGCGTCTCATCCGTACGAGCAAAAACGCTTCACTTAATCCGAACAATATAACCTAAGAACTTTTTAATAATCCGAAACCGACGTCAAGTTTCCGAACTACACAAAATTATGACGCTTAGCTAATTATCGGTACCCCAGGTAACCCGGAATAGCTAGAAAAACTTGGAACATGTATAACTCGAAACTTCCGAACTACCCAAACTTCTAAACTTGGCTAAAAATCTGGTACCCCCAGGTAACCTGGAATTCTAGAAAATTCGGAACTTGTAAAACCTGAAAGCTCTTGAAACCTCGGATCAGATCATCGAAACAGTACTTAGAATACAAGGAAATTCGAAACAAGCAAAGAAATCCGAATAAAACTCATAAATTCTGAAAATAACCCATAAATTCTGAAAATAACCCATAAATTCAGAATTATAACCACAAATTCGGAAAAACAAAAAATTTAAAAAATAAATTTTTTTTTGCTCGGACGTTAAGTTAACAAAACTCGGACCTACTTGAACTTATATGAGACTCGCACCCTTGAACCTTATCTCAAACTCGGAATGAATCAGAACTTATACCTCTGACTACAAGGAAGTGAAACTCGGACCTTGAGTGACAGAGGACTAAACTCAGACCTGAAAGCTAAAACTCGAACCTTTGAATAACATAAAACTCGGACTTTCAAAATAAGTAACAAACTTGGATCAAAACACCCTTGAAACTCGGAGGATGAAACTCGGACTAGCTTTAGTAAACTTGGACCTTGGAACTATAAGAAACTCGGACTTCTTATAGATAGTGTAAGGGTTTAAAACTCTGACTAGTGTAAGGGTTAAAACTCTTACGAGTGTAAGGGTCTAAAACTCTCACTAGTGTAAGGGTTTAAAACTCTTACTAGTGTAAGGGTTTGAAACTCTGACCCTTGCTTCCTGATTTGTGACTTGATACTGGTTCACCAATACTCCGGAAACACAAACAGTGAGATTTTTGAAGATCAAACAAGGAATCTTTCACAAAACTCCAAGGCACAGAATGAACACCATGAACACTCTGTGAAAACCCAGATGAAGATGAACACTAAAAATCACTAAACTACTCAAAATCCATCACCAAATCACTAGAAATGAATGAAGAATCAAGAATAAATCACAAAAACTCACTAAACAAACACTAAACCCTATCAAAGTTTGAACTTTTCTCACAAAAACCATCAAACTAAGAAACACCTACAGTAGTATGAGCACACTGATCTAATACCACTTGTAAGGTCACCTAACCCAAGATCTCACTCAACAAAGACAACCAACAGGTGTGCGGAATCCACCTGATGATCAACCACTGTAGGATGTAGAACAAGAATGCAAGATTTATGAGAGAAATCAAGAATACACAGAGTATTCTCGATGTAGGAGATGAGTGACGTCACACACACAGTAGCCGCCAGACAAAACACACACAATGATTAGGGCACATATTTCCACAAAAGAAAAACGTTGTCTTGTCTATTCCACATAAAGGTATAAATACAAGACAAACTCCGGACAACACATTGTCCAGAGACAAGGGCCCAAAGCCCATACAAGAATAACCTCGGACTCCATGACATAATGGAAGTCCGGACATAACATCCTACACAAAACTCGGACAAGAGAATCATAACATAAACCCTTTCTCTAGTCCTAAACCAAAACCCCTGACCTTTGTCCTAAACATAAACCCTGACAAAGGCCTTGACACAAACTAGGACAAATTGTCCAAGGATAAACCTTGGACGAACTTTCAAGACATGTACAATAAAGACCCTAACACTTGGAAGCCTTGCACTTATCACCCAAAGTGCATTAACATTTTTCACTTGCCATGAAACAGTGAGTTAATATTTTGTTCCACTAGTTATATTGTAAAAGTTTTGTAACTTCAATCTACCACAGGTTGACAGACATTATAGATTCAAAGAAATCTGACGTTCCTAAATACGCTGTAAGTTTCTGTGTCTTCACTAAAAACGATCCGTTTGGCTATCTTTCATCTAAACTATTGTGGTTCTGATACTTTACTATCTTGTTGTCTTTCTTTGTGTGTTTTGGCATACTTGTGTTAGCAGTTAATATCGGTGATATATCGGTTATATGGGTCCCCTAGTAAAATATCGGTGTCAAATATCGGTCAGAATATCAGTACCGATATTATCGGCTGTATATGTAAACTCAGCATTATATTAAAATTACTGATATCCCACCGATATCTCACCGAGATAACCTATATCTCAAATATCGGTCCTTGACCTATATCCGATATTTTACCGCATTAACTGCATAGCTTGTGTATCTAGATTTTCAACACCTCTAAAGGTTTGATTACGGTGGAACTTTACAATGAAGGTTCACCTGAAATTGTCGATGAATTTATTGATGCCTGTTGAGCATTTGTAATTAACTTTAAATTCCATGGCATTTATTAAAGTTATATTAGTTTAATGCAATATTTTCTCTCCATGTTTCGTTTTGAGAATTGCATTTGTAATTGTAAAGAAAACTGATCTAACCAAGAAAAACGAATGAAAAATGATGATCAATAGGGGAAATTTCAATATGACTGCTGATGATTAATGTTTGGAAATGTGTTTCTGCAGCCAAAAGGGACACTTTAAGGGAATGTTATTTCAACGCGTAGTGAAACATTTTGTAATCCAAGGAGGTGACGCCAAAAATCATGCAGTTATAGAGGACTGGACATCTTGATGCGGGCCTAAGTGTGGAGGAGTGGGCCATGTTATATTTGGAGGCCCAAGATCGCGTGACAAATGGGGCTTCACTAAAATGGCTTTAACTTGGGCTATGGGGTTCCGTTTTGGGCATGTGACCAGTCAAAACGATCGTGAGGAAAAATCCCATTTTGCTGCAAACGCCTTTGGCGGTTTGGGTGGACGTTCGGGCCCAAAAAAGGCTTATTTCTATGAGTATTTTTCATTTTTATGTTTTTTGGCCTTTTTGCCAACTTTTGTTTTGTTTTAGTTTTTGGCCTGAGTGTATTTTGGGGCACGTTTCAAATTTATAACTCTATTAATATGTTGGTTATGAGGGGATAATGAGCAGATTTCAGTTTTGGAAAAAACAGTTTTTCACTTCAAATTTCGTGCCCTTTGGGTTGAATTTTGGGGTTGGGACAAGTTCATCACGGGTATTCGTAGAATTAACGTGATTAATCTTACTTATCGTTTCTACTCTACATCACATCTAGAGAGAAGCACTACAATCAGCTTGAGAAAAGGTTTATATTTAATTTGCAGTTAATATCGGTGATATATCGGTTATTGGTCCCTATGTAAAATATCGGTACCGATATTATCTGCGATATTTGAGCGTTATAACCGATACATCACTGAATTGTTAGTGTTAAATTGCTATATATATAAATTCTTCATGATATTAAAATTACCAATATCCCACCGATATCTCATCGAAATAACCTAATTTACCGCATTAACTGCATAGTAAATTCACACATATGCATAATTTACTCATCGTCATTATTTTTCCATCTAGATTAAAGCATGAAGCTTTTATGCTTGGTACATCAAATACCAAACATGATAAAGAAGGATTTGATATTTTCATCACAACCGCTCCAATTCCAGATCTAAATGCAAAGCTTAATGTGTTTGGACGCGTTATAAAGGGAGAAGATATTGTTCAGGTAATTATAAGGGATATTGGAGTTAAATAACCCAACTGTCACCAATTGGCCAATAACACTCATAACTTTCGATTTGTACACCAGCACTCCCAACTATCAACTTATTGGCCGATAACACTCCCTAACTGACTGAACCCTAACCTAGTTAGCTGATGTCAGCTGCCACGTCATAAAAAATGTCATGCCAGCTGCCACGTCATCAAAAAATGTCATGTCAGCTGCCATATCATAAAAATGTCACGTCAGCAAAAAGGGTCACATCAGATGGCACATCAGCAAAACTAACTGTGCTAGGGTTCAGTCAGTTAGGGTGTGTTATCGGCCAATAAGTTGAAAGTTGGGAGTGCTAGTGTACAAATCGAAAGTTGAGAGTGTTATCGGCCAATTAGTGAAAGTCGGGGTTATTTGAATCCAATATCCTTAATTATAACATTACAGTTCATGTATGTTCTTTGTTGAGTATAAAATGAAAATAAATAATTATTGTTTGGTTTAATTTTGTAATTTGTGTTATCCAGGAAATTGAGGTGGACACCGATGAACATTACAGGTCTAAATCTTGATTTGGGATAATCGATGTGACACTGAAACAGACGATTTAAGGTTTCGGTTGATTTGATTTTTTGTCTAGTGAAATATGGGGCAAAGGGTTGGGTTTAATGATCTAATTGTTTGTGTATGTGTTTGTTATTCACACATTGTACAACTTATGGAAGAATAGTTGATTTAATTAGAGGTTTAGGTCATACACTAACCTTAAATTTTTGTCATTAAATTTGTTAATCAGTTTTCTGCAAGATTCTGTTTTTGTTGTTTTGTTTGATAATACTACATGACTGGCTATTTGCTTTGTTTTTAGCTTTTCTAGTACCTAGTATCAGAACATAAACCTGGTATTCCTCATGTTTCCTAGGATCAGAATCATATGCTTATATTCTTGTATTGTTTTACAGGATGGCCAAAGCACACACTTCTCTCTCACACACAGAGTGTGTGTAAAATGTGTTTTTACTATTTTTTGGCAAATTGGATTTAAATAATCTGATCTGATTGTTTCCAGCCAATAATAATCCTAACTGAGTTTATTCCCGATAGTGGTCCAACCTTTTTCATTTTGTTTGTATAATGGTCCACCGTTAACAATAACTTAAAGGAGTTAAGTTTTATTTCTGAATTACAAACCGATGGTTTAGGGCTTTTGATCAGAGCGTGGATACGAGTCGGTTGACGTAAAACTTACCAAGAAACGATGCTCCAAACGGCTTGATTTTTGTTAATTGGAAGTTTAAACACCCGAATTGAAGCAACATTTTAATCGTTTGGAGCATTGTTTCGAGGTAAGTTTTACATCACTAGACTCGTATCCTTGTTCAGATCAAAATCTCTAAAACATCGGTTGGTAATTTAGAAAAAATCTTAACTCCGTTATGTTTTTTTAACGATGGACCATCATACAAACAAAATGAAAAAAGTAAAACCACTGTTGGAATTAAACTTAATTGAAGATTATTATTATCCAAAAACAGTGAGATTCAACTATTTAAATTCAATTTGCCATGATTCTTTAGGTAGTAAAGTTTATTTATATATTAACATAAAATAATGCTCTATGGACTATGATTTTGTAGAGGGTACTTAAAATAATAGCTCCTAGTTAATATAGACTACGCAGAAGATACCTTCTACGTAGCATATCTTTATCTCATATATATTCAAATGAATTTACAATGAATAACAAAACCGTATTTCCTGATTCCTGTTTAATGTTTAATATGGATTTGTTAGCTAATAATCAGGGACTAACTAACAGACCTCTCGTGTTACATGTTTAATATTAAGATAACGTTTACTTAGGTAGGGGTAAGTTAACGTACAATTGACCTTAATGTACGATACGTACGCGATTAGAAATCCGCACGTTATAAACCTCAAAAGACCAAAACCCCACATGTTATATTTATCAAACTCGGACTCGCATGGTCATAAAGTCAGACACACAAACTCGGACTCACAATTTGGTTGTCCACATGTTATATCACAATACACTTTCTCTACTTAGATATAGTGTTTTAAAACCCGGATTGAACCTGCTAGTATAACTGGTTAACTGTAAACCGTTCGTGCCACTGGTTTGATTACAACCTTAAATTTAGGTGACTAAAAACTGAAAAGCTGATTAGTATTCGAATGAGTTCATAAAAAAATATTTATATGGATAAATTACTAGATGAGATATATAGAACATAATTCTCTCTTTATAGTGTTAGTGAAAGAATAACACTAACATTAGCTCCTCTTAGTTTTAAATACTCCTGTTAGGGGTAGGGGTGGTCATCACCCATCACTCACTCACAACTTCCAATCAAGTTCCGCCATGTTATCAACCATTATTACATCACTCACAACCTTTTTTAGTGGAAATGCCCATCACTCACAACACCTAACAATAAACCCCTACATTCCCTCACAACCTTCCATTCTTCACGCGTGATATATATCACACGTTATAATTTTTTTCCATGAAACATTGGGTGGCGGCGGTGTGTGAGGAAGTTTCACGCGTGAAACATGCCCATCACGTGTAAAAAAACGACCGCCCCGGGTCCTCTTAGTTTTAAATACACTAACATTTGCATCATTGCATTGCATAGAAAGCAACATAAAATTATTCCTTACTTTTTATATTACACCTAATGAAAAAAATGTTAGCTATAGTTAGTAATGAAGCTATTATATAAAAAGTAAATCATAAAAGGCAATTCTTTTTAGATATAGTGGTCTTTGTGTTAACGGGAGGCTAAGTTAAGGGCATCAGTTGGATTATGTGTTGTAGTGGTGCGATATGAAAAAAAAAGTGCTACCATATAGGCAACTATGGTTTCACCTTTCAATAAAGTTGTGTTGTGTGGAGGGTGAAATGTTGTAGGGTGAGTAATAAAAAAAGTAAAAAATGATACGGTAAGGTGGGGATGAATAATTGGATTGTATGCTAATTATTAACTAAAAGTGTATAAATTCAATGAATTTGTGCTCTAACACCCACAAGGGGATTCGTGAGGGGCAACAGCTGTTTCACCCAACACCGTAGTGGTGTTAGCGCCCATATTTGCCAGCATGGAAGGGCTTGCCACCCCTTTTTACATATCCACAACATATACTCTCATACCCATCACTCATCTCTCATTGTCACCTCAACGCCAGGGATGTCCAATTCGCTACCAGTACTGTAATGATCGAATTTCGGTACCAATATTTGGTGTTTCGGGACCAGTACTTTTGGTTCGGTACGATACGTTATTTTACCACCCTTTTACCTTCGAATACCGTATCATACCGTACCGTACCCGAGCCCTTTCGGTACCAATACCCATTTTTGGTAAATTTCAAGATTGGTACTTTTAGTTCAGTACCGATACATTACCGATCATACTCAGCGTTACATCACTCTCTTCCCATCATTTCACCCTCCACTATGAGAGTATATCGGTCCAGATGTGAAAGCTTTTAGATTATGTCATAACCCATTCAAACAATGAATTAAATAATCTATTTAATTTATATCAGAAATAAACAACTATATATATATTTATTTAAAAATTTAAAACAAGTGTTACATCAATGGCGCCATAATGTCCAAGTCGTTATCTGGAATGATAATAGCCTTTAATTTGAAAACCAAACAAACCAAACCAAAAAGAGTAATTAACACCTAACCATAGGTTTGATTTTGATGTGTAAGTTGATTTTTTCCCAACAAACAAGTAGTGGGGTATGAAGTAATGACAAGATTTTGGAATAATTCAATAGCCTTCACTAGAGAAAAAAAGAAAAAAGGTTGGTGCTAAGGGGTTTTGTTTTAACGTCAAAACAATTGATCCGTCACTTAACCGACTGTGTTATAGGTCGGCAAACAGTGATGATTAAATCTGTGAATTCTTAGTAGGATAGTTTTGCAATTCAAAAAGGTGTGGCAGCGTAGCTTGTTGCCCGTTTACCTACTATTTGATTGTAATTTGTTGTTTGCATTTTAATGAAAGTTTCGGGCTTTGTGTGTTAAAAAAGAGTTAAATATCATTTTGTCCTTATGGTTTGTTCAATTATGTTAGTTCAAACCAAATTTTAAATCTGTATCATTTTCATCCCTGACATTCTTGAAAGATGCCAATTCATCCAAAAAAAACTAAGGTTGAATTGATAATTGGACAAACCACATGAACAAAAAAGGCAGTTAACTCATTTTTTTGGACGGAACTGACATGCTTCTAGAGTGTCAGGGACGAAAATGATACAAATTTAAAATTTGACATGAACTGACGTAATTGGACAAACGACAGGATGGCAGTTAACTCGTTAAAAGAAATCTTAGAAAAGATATCACAAAAGTGAAATATGATCTTATCTCAAAAGTGAAATATGATATTATCAGATGGACCATTCAAAAGAATAGTGATCGTTTATGGGTATGTTTGGTATGAATCTTTTAGAAGCTTTTAACTTTAAACTTTTAAGAAAAAAGTCATACTTAATAAAAAAACCTTATTTGGTTGGAAGAGCTTGAAGCTTTTAGGTTAGGAGTTGAATCTTTTGGTTAAACGCTCCTACTAGTAGCGTTTAGAAGAGCTACAAACTTTTAGGGAAAAATGACTATTTTAACCTCTAAAGATAACAAACTTTTCAGTTATTTTTTTAGTTATGTCCATTTTGGTCATTTAATACATTTTATTAAAAGATTCAGCTACTTTTGTCAAACACCTAAATATATCTAAAAAGCTACAGTCACCAACAACCAGCTTCCAGCCACCAGCAACCAGCTATCAGCTATCAGCTTCCAGCTACCGGCCACCAACTACTTTTACAAACATACCCCATGTGTTTGTTTTACTTATTAAGGAATTACATGGATACGTATTTGTTAATATTTGTGTCTTAGTTTATTTTAGAAATAATTGAGTTGGGTAACGGCAAAACATATTTTCGTACCGGAATTAATGAAAATATGTCTATGTTTTTTTAATAAAGTAATTGTATCTTACGAATTAAGTTAAAGAAAATAGCTAATTTAGTTTATCACCATATAACCATATATTCTTGTCATCAGTCGTGTATAATGTAGAACATTTCAGAAAGTGTGACCTCAATTAAATATTTAGTGATAGGAAATGAAGATAACAGAAACAAACCTACCAACTTTATAAATTAAATCTGACAAAGAAAAGTTAAATAACGACTGATAGGTAGCATTCAAAACCAATGCTTTAAAATCTGGTTTAAACTGAGCGGAAGAATTTAAAAACCGGTTTTTAAAACATTGTTCAAAACAAGTATTATAAGTTATAACCTGTAACTATGAAATGATATGGCTTTAGTGACCAAACAATTTATTTTTTGAACTGTGACTTTCTTTTTGAGTGACTTAATGTCACGACGATTAGACCGCCTAATCGGCGGTCCTAGCCAAGATCTGCCCAGATTACGTTGTCTTAACTGGGTTCGTGCTGGTTGGTCAGAGTTGGTTACGGCGTTCCCCAGGAAACCGTACTGCCTCCACACGAGTTGCCTCGCTGAAGTAACAGCCTGTAAGACCCTACGTGTTATAACGTAACTTTTATAAAAGAATTTGCATTAAAGTAATAATAATGCAAATATATAATGATCTGAATTCCTAAGTTACTTTGAACTTTACAAGTATTTCAAAATCTTTTAACATATTAACATAATTCGATTTGGTAAACGTTTCAATCGAAATGCGGAAGCTTGTATCTTGATCGTGTTCGGTTCTTCGTTGAGCTTGATCGTCATCCGGCATCCCAAATATTCCTACATTTCATAAACCATGAAATGGTTAGTCATACGAACTTATAACGTGTTTAAATCAAGTCCTATCGCAAACTTTCGTATATGAGACCTTGGAACCCGTCTATACGGACCCGAAAGCTCTAAAGAATCAAACAAATGAATTCAAAATTTTTGGTTGAAACACGCCGTAGGTTACGGTTGCCTTACCATAGCCTACGGTAGGCTTAAACGCCAAAAAACAGCCATTCTGGACCGTAAGCTACGGTTCATCCAACTCAAACCAGAAGCTCCGAACCGTAAGTGACGGTTCGGAACCGTAACTTACGGTTTGGCCCATCTGCAGCTTTTCTCATTTTTTTGTTTTCGCTAAAATCCCCATAACTTTTTCGTTACAAGTCCGTTTTCCTTCATTTTCGATTCCACGCGATCGTAATTTGATCCCCCACATTTTAGAATCAAAATCCATCATTCAAAACAATGATTTCTTACCCTTTATAATCGGTGTAAGATTTAATTCATACAAATATTTTGACCCTATGAGGGATTTAAGCACTTTAAGCCTAAATCTCGCTTTTTTTTCCTTACCTCCTATTCCTACACTAAGACTTTTATTTATCTTTCACCACAATTATATTTGTGGTAGATTTGCTATAGTAAAATCATTTATTCCAAAATCTACCCTTCGGCTAGTCAATTTACGAAAAAAAAAATCGAATACAAGGCATTAGACCAAAAAGAGCTTATACCTTTTACTTTATGCTACCGGAAAGGATTGTTTAATTTATAAAACTCATATTTAAACTACCCTTAAGGGTCATTTGCCCGATTTATCATCCGAGAGCATTTTAGTCACTTTAAGTCCTTTTTCCATAAAAGACGTTTAAAAGTGTAATTTGAGAAAAAAAGGAGTTTTAAACCATGTTCTATTTAAAATCAATGTATTCAGAAGATATACCTCACTTAGGTAATCTATTTTCCACCCGTGACTCGTTTAACTCTCACCGTACTCTAAGCCTTCATTGAGAGTTTGACCCATCACACATACCTGGCTCGGGTCATAGTTCTGACCCGTTTAATACCTTGTATTATTAGTTGCTAATTAAAAGCAACACAAGTCGTACGCTATTCTTCCTGTGAGCACAAAACTCGACAAGTAACCATTAGTCTTTATTGTCAAATGGTGATAATATCACCGTTTGACCCGTTTGGTCTAATTGACCATTTTATCATTGTGAGATGGTATTTTATTTACCATCTCACCCATGTAATCCTTTTGGGTTTATACCATACAGTTATATTACTAAGAAATCATCTCTTAATTCTTTTGACCCATCGTGGCTTACACCATAGAGTATCTTTTCAAAAACCAATGTTTATCCGTTAGCTCGTAACCGAATTGACATATTACCCTTTTTACTTATTATGGATTACACCATACGATAACTTAAATGAAACTCATTGTTTATTCATCATTACTTTACCTAGTTACCGTTTTACCCTTTTTACCATCAAATATGGTTTCCCACCATTTTCACTTGTTCCGACCCGATTCAATCCGTGTCGAAATGTCATATTCCAAGACTCTTTCAATTACTAGTTCACTCTATTCATAACCAATACATAATTAATTGTTCTACTAGAAAAGTGGAATCTTTACTCACCTTGCATCCAAATTATGCCTTTTTCTTCATACTTGATTTGTTTGACTCGCTTCCTTCCCAAGCTTCCACCTAGCTTGTCAAGCGTCAAACTATCATATAATATTCACAAGGTCATTAGATTAGTCATTGTAGATCATGACCTTCACACCTTATGAACCTTTATACCACTTTTACTTATTGAACTCTATCATAGGTCGGTTTGACTTTTAAAAGTCAATCGCCTATTTACTTATATTTTTGCACAATTAAGTTCAACGAATTACCCGGTAAGCACTATTCTTCGGCTACCATTTTAATTACGTTTCTTAACTAAGTTTACGAAATTATTTACATTAACTTAGCATAACTTCAATCTTCATAACACATGATGATCTCAAACATCATTTAACATGAATATAGTGTTCATTCCTTCATATCATACAAAACCCATTCGATGGCCAGTATGAACATATACTTAAACTCAAAATTTGTCCAAGTATTTTTCCTAATATTACCATGCATGATGGTTTTAAACATGATTATATCATAAACTTTATCATACCATCAAAACCCACTTGATAATCTACTTGTTCATCACTTAGAAGTAACCTTACATCAAGTACTTCATAATTTCATCATATCTAACGAAATTAGGCATACATAAACATCTAATTTCATCTTTGGATCATAATCCATCAATTATTTGCAAGTAACCTACTTGTCTCAAATTTCAACTTTAACCAATCTAGGTTTTGTGACATACCTTATGATCCCCACAACTAGGTGATCGTTAACATACATTCAAACCCGAATTTGGTCTTCGATTGGCCCTTCAATTTGAAGATTTTGTTGAACTAGGGTTTGCACACACCTAAATGTACACACACTAAATGTGTGTGTTATGTGTTGGTTTTGTGTTTTAATAACACAAGTTTCCTTTTTTTTACATCCTTGGTCCCTCAAGGTTAGTTTTGATTATAATATACTACAACTCATTGTTTTATTGCCTATTTACATATTACTAACTAGATTACTTATTCCTAGTTATTTTGTCAACGGGTCAATTTTACCACTAACGGTATTTTACCCGCTTTTTTACTGTTAACGCGATTTGGTTATCAAACCCGTTTTTGGAGCGTTACACAGGCAGATGAAAACCGGGGTATGACGTGTGGCTCAGGACCAAACAATTTACTTAACGATCACTTGACTTGATTTTAAAAAATAACATGTATCCAAACTTTAATGATTACTTACTAAATTGTATGACACCTTTTGGTGAAATTTACACAGTCAAGTACGAAACCAATCAAATGATGTCACGTGTCTATAAAAATTCACATTTTCTAACTTCAAAATTACATGGACATAGGCTCAAGGGACCATGCGATGTCACGTGTCTGCTGGTGTGCGTTGAGCGTACTATATATTTTTGTTATTATTTTAAGTTTATTTTACGCATTAGTCAAGTTTTAAATTTATAAAACACGATATTATACTAACACTAAACACACACTTGGGCAAGTGCACCCATCGTGAGCGTAGTATAGCGTTGGTAAGATACCGAGATCGTCCAAGGACACAAGAGCTTTTAATACCGGTTTATCGTCAACGTCTAATTAATCTAAATTTTTGATAAAAGTTTCAAAATTAAAAATAAAAATAAAAATAAGAAGATAAATAAAATAAAAAGAAAAGATAGACAAGATAGAATCACTTGGATCCAACTTATCTTTAATGTATCATTTGATGATTTTCGCACTTTCGGACTTTTTAAGAGATTATCTTAGTTATAGTAGTAGGCCCCTCTTTTGAAGGTGACGTTACCCTCAACCTAGTGGTTTGAGTCAGCAGGGATACAATCCCAAAGGGTCGGAATATTGGAAGACAATTAAGTAAGTTATTAATGCGAAAAGTGGTAGGCCCCTCTTTTGAAGGTGACGTTACTCTCGGCTAAGTGGTTTGAGTCAGCAAGGATACAATCCCAAGTAGCCGGTTTAAAATATTAATAGTAGTTTACATATGAGGGGTTCAACCCGTTCGCACCCCCGCCATCCAATACCTTTAGGGTATTGAAGGAGGTCTTAATAAGCTCGAACCAAGTCCTCGCAGGATCTATACACTGAACGAGAAAAGAATTTTCCCAAACCACCCTTCTAACCCCCTACCAGGTTAGTTAACGCGCTTTATATAGACCGTAAAGACACGAATGAGCAAATCAATGACATCATGAAGAAATGGTAGGAAAATTCACTTTCAACATAAGAAACTAGTTATTAAAGTAATTAATACAAACCCAAATAAAAAGTGTCGAAAGATTAAAATCAAAAGTAATACATTAAAGACTTGTCTTCACCAAGTGATGTAAGAGATTAGCCAAGCATGGCCTTTGATTGACAAAAACCCTTACAATCAATCTTGGATCCCGAGACTACTACACACTCTAAAGATGAAAGATGGGTGATGGGTGATGGTGGTGGGTGTTGGTGTTGTAGTGGTGGGTGTTGGTGTTGTAGTGGTGGTAGTGGTGGCTAAGTGAGAGAGAAGTGGTTTGCCAAGGGATGCCTTTGAAAGGAACCAAGCACCCCTATTTATAGTCAAAACAGAGGCCCGGCCACGGCCCCGTGTCCAGTGGGCACGACCCGTGGCCATCATCCTTCTCTTTCTTCATTAATTGCATCTGACAGCAGAGGGCCACACACGACCTAGTGGCCTCTAGGCACGGCCCCGTGGTCAACTGTTCGCTGTACTATCTGGATCCTACAAATCTTATAGTTGACCACGCCCCATGTTGGCCTGGGCACCGCCCCGTGGTGGGCGTAGAAGCTTTTGCAGGTTTTGTTTTGAAGTGTAGGGTCTGGCCACGCCCCGTGTTGGATGGACACAGCCCGTGGTCGTCTTCTGTAACTTAGTTTTTATCTTTGGGGTGTTGCTGAGGGGTCGGGCATGGTTCATTATTCCTTCTTTTGTATTTATGTTGGTTTTGGCTGCTTATTTGCTTCTTTCGTTCTTTTATGCTCTTTTTATCCTGAAAATACAAAAGAAACAAAGAAACGTGTTTTTTCCAACATTAGTACTAAAAAGGGGTTAGTTTTATGCCTCAATTGATGTAATTTATATGTTACATTTTGCACACATCATCTACCAATCCATGTTTTTTTCTAGACTTTCGCTAAATGTTTACCTTATCAAATACGTACTCTCTAGGCTTTGATCTCAATCCTTGTCTCCTTGAGATTATTATTTTGGGTTGAGGTACCGTGTTGTGACTCTATAAGATTCGTGTGTTTAATCAGCTTTTCTTTAATTTAATTAATATATTTCATCAAAAAACTTGTCAAATTACATTAAAACAGAAGGTAGACGGGCAACAAGTTGCACCGCCACCCTTTCTGAATTGAAAATCCTAACATTCCAAAGACAAACCCCTGCCCCCCTTAGGTTCAACAATTGTTGGGGATGACCCGTTGGACCTTGGTCAAGAAGTGAGTAGCTTTTGGCGCTAGGAAGCCAAATGTATCAAAGAAAAAGGGGACAAAGACATGTTGGTTCTCTGCGCAAGCTTTAGCGTGCTTATCTACTTTCTTTGATTCTGCCTTTCTTGCTGCTTGTCCAGCTACAAACCCGTTTTACCTTAAACTAACCAAAGGGGAAACCCCCGTGAGGTCCACACAAGCATGTTTCCCCCCAGTTCAGCCAAAAACGAGCAGATCCGCTGGTCGGAGAGTAGATCTCCCTTCCATAGGGTCCGTGAGGAAATTTAAAGGGGCCTCTTTCTTAGCAGAAGTCTCAACTCTTCTTAGGATGTCCCACAAAACATCCCGCACCCAATTATGCCGATATTTGAACCCAGGAAGCTCTTTACAGTGAATTGCGTGCTCCTCATTTTTTGTTCATACAAGCTTTATGGCATATCGGACAGTTTTCATCTTCCGGGTACATAGGGATCATCAACCGGCTTTTATGTTTCAAAAACTCAGTGGCTGTCTGACAACTTCTGAATGGGTAAGTGTTTAACTAGTAAGAGGTTTGAACCTTTAAAAACCAGTATAATGCTGAACCATTAAGTGCTGAACCAGTAAGAGGTCTGGACTATTAAGAGCCAGTATAATGTTTAACCGTTAAGAGGCAAATGTTTGACTAATTCAGATTAGAGGTCTTAACCATTCAGACTTAGTATAATGCTCAACCATTCAGAGGTAAATGTCTTAACCATTCAGACATTTGCTCGTGAAACAAACAGTAAGAATCATTAAGTGCTAAACCAGTAAGAGGTCTGAACATTCAGAGCCTCACGAAGAGGTAAACAAACAGCCCCTTAATCATTCAGACTTAACATAATACTTAACCATTAAAAGACAAATGTTTAAACCATTGATATACATTTGCTCACGAAACAAATTAAGAACTAAATCAAACATCACCTTACTCATAACGATTAGTTAGATAAAATATACATTACTCCTACCGTCACTACTAAAATCTTTTAAAGCAATTTTTTTAACGGCAAAACTTCTATATATAAAAATATAGAAAAGCAGGACAGCAGAAGCTAAGACTCGCAATAATTACACGATTACATCCCAGACATTAAAGTCTACCCATCTAGCCAAAACAAATTGAAGAAGAATAGATGGAAAAAGGTTCCGAATAATCCAGAAAAAAACGCGTTAAATCCGCGCACGTGAGGTTGCGTAAATGTTGCGGGAGTCGGGATCAATCATCCACGTGCCCACTACTCATTGGCTGAGGCCCAACGGCTGACGGCCCATTTTTTGGATTTATTGGTCCAATTTTCAAATATAAAAATAGGTGTGGGCTGGCGATTACTCTGCTTAAAATGACATTTTCTTTTATAATTTTTGTTTTTGTATCTCTAGAAGTGTTTGGTTCCATTCTATCAAGGACCCGTTCTTCTCTATGTAGAAGCTCGTATATAAACAAGTTTAATTATTGAATACAAGGCTTTAAAAAGACAAAAGAAATACAATTATATTTAAGTACTGTTAAAGTACTGGAACGAGACGTCGGATCAACTTAACAATCAATATCAACTTACTATTGAATCAATTAAAAAAAGTTATCATACTAGTAGGATTGAGTATAACGTTTGATCAATGTTGGTTGAATCAATTTAAAAAAGTTATCACACTAGTAGAATAGACTATAACGTTAGATAAATGTTGGGTTATAAACGAGCCAGGCTTAGCCTAAACTCGTCTAAGCTTTAAGATCGAGCTCGATTCGGGTTGGCTAGTTTATGTTTATTTGTTATGCATAATTATATTTATAAATTAACATAATATATATTATTTAGTTTTTATTATCTTAATTACGTATTTGATAATAATTATTTGATGTATTAAATTAGAACTATACAAATAATATATTTTAGCATCGGAAATCTAGGCTATATGAAGCTCGAAACTTGAGTTGTTAAAGTTTGATCTGATTCAAAACTTTAGCGAGGTAACTTCGAATAGCTAGTGACTTGGTCACTTACATGTCTAGATAGTCATCGTCAATTATCTCCAAAATATCATTCAATTGACTATTTTTTGTAAGTTCATTTGTTTTTATCTATGACATTATAAAATATTATCATAAAACTGTTTTTCTGTTGTTGTAAAGCCCACCCTAAATAGGGGTGTAAACGAGATGTGTCCGAGCTCGTTAAGGTTGTGTTTAGCTCGTTTAGAGCTCTATTTGAAATAGCAAAATAGGCTCTGAGTAGTTTTGTAAGCTCAACTTTGGTTCGTTTAATATTTCTTAATTATTTAACTATATACATTTATAGTTTTATGTATTTATTTTTTTATGAAAATTCTAAAAATCTAGAAAAAGAAAAGTAACTGAAGAAACTTTTGTGGGGTAGGATGGATGATTGTGTTTCCTAGGGATCATACAAAAAGAAAAGATCACTGGCCTTTTGAAATTCATCACCTCTTTCTTTTTTTCTTTTTCTTTTTCTCCTCTCTATTTATATATTTTTTACTTTCTATTTATTTATCAAAACAATTAACATTCTATATATAATATGCGAAATGTTTTTAGTAATGAGACATTTTATAAAAAAAAGATAATTAAAATTATCAAAATTTATACATAACTTTGAAAGCAAATAATTTGATAGGTGATTTTTAAATAATTTATTAAGCATGATAAAACCCCAATTTATATATTTAATCAAGTAGCCAATGATCTTGTGGTCCAGTGGTGGAAAGTGTTTGAGTTTTCAAAAGAGGCTCAAGTTCGATCTCAACTCACTGCAAGTGAGGTGGTAAGGTTTACCCACCTTGGTGGGGTTCCTGTCCGGGGTCACGGGTTTGAGCCTGGCAGTCGTGATTAAGTTTCCACGAGGTGCGAGGAAGGCTCTGCGCTGCACTCCCCTTATTCGAACCAGGGTGGCTGTGCTTCCGATAAAAAGGGTTGAAGCGCAGTCGGTAATGGATTTCCAATCGATCTACACCTTTCAAATATATATATATATATATAATCAAGTGTATATTTAAGAAGGAATTACAAGAATTGGAGCAAGAATTGGAAGAAAGATTACTAAGTGATGAAGAGAAGTGGGTGTTGGCAGAATGATAAGGACATGTTAACGGCAAGTTTTTCAGAAAGAGAGATTAAAGATGCTGTGTTTAGTTGTGGTGAATGTTCGGTTAAGAGTAGTATTACATCGGTAACCCAGTCGGCGTTTCTATCAGTAAGATACATTTTAGATGGCCCCTTGATTATTAATGAGATTATGGCATGGGCAAAGAAAAATAATAAACGATTGTTCTGAATGAAGATCGATTTTGAAAAGGCATATGATAATGTAAATTGGGATTTTCTTTTGGATATTAAAAAGTCAGATGGGGTTTCCAGATAAATGGTGTAAATGGATAAAAGGGGTGTTAGCGTCGGCTTCTTCATCTGTTTTGGTGAATGGTTCTCCTACGTATATGCTTAAGTGTTCGAAAGGAATTAGACAAGGAGACCCTATTTCGCCATTTCTCTTCATCATTGTTATGGAAGCGTTTGCTAGTATGATTAATAAGGCGACGTCCTTGAAATTATTTAAGGATGTTAAACTTCCAAATGGAGGATTGGAGCTATCACACCTTCTATAAGCGGATGATGCAGGACGATGTTGTTCTTATTGAAGATGAGTTTGTTTGGTGTAAATGGATTCCGATAAAGTGCAATATCTTTATGTGGCGGGCTGAGCTGGACCGCTTACCTACGAAGGTTGCGCTTAGAAGGACCGTTTACCTTCATGTGTGTCTTATTTAGATAGATTTGTTTATCTTTCTAGATCATGGTTTTGCCCATCAAAATGGTATCATTCAAGATTTGTTTTTAAATGATATTTGATTAGTGGAGAGTTTAAACGAGAAGAAATTACAAATTAAGAATAAATGATACAAAGGTAATTTGAACAATACATTAATAGTGGTGAAGGAGAAAATTATGATTGCATTAATGAGACTTAAGTAACTCTTTAAAATATTTATTAATATGTTACACCAAATTATCTATATTACCCTTAGTAATTAAAACATTAATTAAATAAAGAAAAAAATAATCTCTTGATTCACAACCATTGATCAAAAAAATTTAAGGTCTAGATTAATTTATGTTTCTTTTTTTAAGAAGATTGTTCTCAAATGAACCTTCCATTATTGATTATGTGACAAAAAGATATGATTTTTAAAAGAATAAATACAACCACATTGACCAATTTAATGTAGTTTAATTGATGGTGATTGAACGTTTCATAAAACTATAATAAACTGAAATTTTTTTGTTTGTTTTAGAGTAGAAGATGTTTTTTTTAGGATTATGGTCTTTAAACATGACTTACATAGATTACTCATTGTAAATGTAATTTCATTATATTTCCACTGACAAATGTTTGATTTGTTTAATGTGTAATAGTGGACCATAACCCTTATCGTGCAATATGTGTGACTCATGCATGAAATGGGATATAAATCATGGGTGTCTATGCGCATATACATATACATATATAGAGTTAGTGGAGGTTTAAGTGTCTTGGAAGCCAGTTGCGAGCCATCAATAATATTTATCACAATTTGAAACTGATAGAAAGTTATTAGGTCACAAGTTACCTTGAGTTTAGGGTATGACATCTTGATACCGATTGTCATTCATTGTGTCATTGGCATTTTAGGTTGCGGCGTAGCTTTTTGCTCGTTTACCCGTCATTTGTTGGAATTCAGGCCCTTCGATCAAATAAATAAACACTAGATTGAACGAACTTGTTCGATTTGTTTATTATTTATCAATGAAAGCACGCAAATTACAATAGATCTAACCATCTATTTAGACTGAAACACCAATTAAATAATTATTAACCTTAACTAGATAAATATATCTAATAAACTAATGATTATCTTCAACCCATTTAACTATCTTGAACGCAATTCAACTCCGATTAAGATTAACCCAACAATTCAGAATTATCTCTTTATTTTTTTTGTTATAACATCTTCTTGAATTTACATTTAAGCTGACACTTAAATACAAGGTAGAAATTCCTCGCGCGACTTAGCGAGATAAATGTACATATTATAAATTTAATAGGTTAATTACAATATTTTTAGGTTTACCCACACAAAACGATCACAAGCCAAAATGATTTGACACGTGTTTTACACTGATCAAAAACCATAAAAGTGAATATCGGCACCGATTGTGATTAACACATGTTTTACACTGATCAAAAACCATAAAAGTGAATATCGACACCATTGTGATATTGGTTGGTTCAGTATTGTAACATATTGTATCAATAAGATACCGATACTTAATGTAGATTTTTCAATTTGTTTTGCATCGAAATGTTAAACGAAAAAAGATATCTGGTACCAAAACTGATACCGAAACTAAAAATAAGTAAAAACATAACCCAAACACCGGATTACATTATCTGCTCGGCACCGATATTGCAAAAAGAAACTGACTCGTATCGATAAATAAGAGCTTTTGAATTTGCTAATAAATGGATAATGTACCTTTAGGTCATTAGAACTTGTTAAGTGTATTACAAAAAAGAAAATAAAAGTAAAATAAAGTTAAAGCATGATGAATTCGCTTTCGTGTGCACGCTCGCTCATCATCTACCTTTACGATGAAATTAATGCTTCGTTAAAATAATAATATATATTCCGCTTCGTTTAATATGAGTTACAAAATATTTTTTCTAAAGTATAATGTTCTAGTCTATTCTATTCTATTCTATCTATTCATCGATAATACAATCTTTCAACAGTAATTATTGTTTGAAAATAGTAAGTTTGATTGTGATACTTTTAACTTTTATATAAATCTTTATTTAGATAACTATAATAAATTACATATCAAATCAAATATAATATTACTGTTATTAATTGATACATAGAGATTTTTCTATAATATTCAACTATTTGAATAAATATTTCTAAATGCATCATTTTTATGACAATAAAAACAAAAACAAGTGAAACAAACATCATTACAATATAAACATGTTCATATTATAAATTCTTAATGTCGTAACTCGTAATACTAGAAAAAGTGCATAACATCCCAACAATCGATTTTTTTAAATGATCGGAATTAATCACAAACATTTTGCCAAAACACATTAGCAAACCATGGTGGTCAATACGGTCAGACAACATTATGGAAGTTATTGAGAATAATTTGAGTATATGTTACAATATATACACGAAGATAACTATTTAAAAGGGTATGATCAATAAAAGGTTAATTTTGTTTAAGTAAGATAATTTTTTTAACATTTTCTTTTTTAAACTAAGATGACAATGTAGAATACAAAGAGGAGTGTAAGAGACTTGTGGCCTAGTAGTAAAAAATTTGGGTTTTGCAATGTAGACTCAAGTTTAATTCTCACTTGTGTCAATTGGGGGGATATTAGGCAATGTGGTGACAAACCCATCGAGGGGGGTTCGATCCTGAGCCGCACCCCGGTTTTCATCCGGCTGTTACTTCAGCATGCAACTCGTGTGGAGGCAGTATGTTTCCTGGGGAACGCGTAACCAAGTCTGACCAACCCAACGCATGCCCGGTTAAGATAACGTAGCTGGGCAGATCTTGGCTAGGGCCGCCGTTTAGGCTGTGTGACATTGGGTCACTTAAAAAGAAAGTTACCGTTCAAAAACATTTTTGTAAAAACGTATTTGTTGACTTTTTTTTCTGCATACACATGTATATGTTCTCTTATTTTTTAAAGTTCATAATTTTTTATACCACATTTAAAAAAACATATCTTAAAATCGAGTATCTTTTCATTTCTAAATTGAGTACTTTTTTTCTATATAAAATATGAAAGCTAAAAAAACTTAAAAAATTGTGTTGTATATCTATGTTGTAACATTTTTATATTATATTTTTACTAGATTTTGTACTACTTTTTTTTTATACCTTTTTTTACGGATTTTTTGTGTTTTTTTGTTTAACAAAACAAAAAGGTTAGTGTTTGTATTTTAGGATCAAAAGACATTTTTATCCTACTTATAAGGAGTACATACATCATATTCATAATCATTTTAGACTAATTAGGCAAAATCCCACTTTTAATGAGTTCGATTTATTTAATATATGAGATATAAAGCAATATAAAAAAAGTAAAATTTGGTCATCCTTTGTGTGTTTATAATTATAATTTGTAAAAGTTTAAATGGGAAATGATCATACAAAAGAACAAAAAGTAGTACACGGCAGGCACATACTACCACAACTTTTGCACAAATCCCCACCTCCATGACGTCGCTGTAAAAACCCCAATCTATGTTCACACCTAAACCTAATCTTTGGCCTTTTAGTCCTTAACCAAGTACATTATTTGCAATTTCCCCCTCAGCTTCTATTTTAAACATATTTGTTTTTATTCTTCTTGTTTATTTTTATTTAACCTTAACCATATCTTAGGCCACCTAGAACCCCGGGGCACTCCACTGGTAGGCTTCCGCGACTTCAAACCTGCGTCAAAATAACCCCGGGGCACTCACGGGTAGGCTAACGCGACTTCAAACCTGCGTCAGAATACCGTCGCCACCCCCAAGGATAGGCAAGAATTGAGGCATTTGACTTTATTGATATTAATAAAATAGTTTATGGCATGGGTAGTCAGTGTTTACTAGTATATGATTCTTTGCATTAAATTGGACGGGGAAATGATGGTTGGATGGGCCTAGGGTACTTACCCTTAAGTGCTCATTCCTCCCTTAAAGCATCATTATCAATGGGGCATGCCCTCCCATACGGACCTGACATGGAAGAGAGTGGAGTAAAGACAACCAATACGAAGGAAAAAGGTCGCATGAGAGGGAAGTCAATGTCAATGGATGGTGATAAGATTGAGATCGCCCCATACCGAAAAATATTGTAACAAAAAAACGAATGAAACTATAAACTGAATATCGTATCGATTTTCTCGGTTTGTTATTGTTTAGTATGGGAATCATTAAAAATACAGAACACGAAGGGTACCAAAAAAAGTATGAAAAACGAATACCAATATTGGTTTGGGTGGTATCATGTCACACCCCTAATTTCCAAGTGTAACCTGGTGGGCCCGTTGGAGAATATCGTGACGTAAGTTGATATCATCATACTAACAATACAATATAACACAGCGGAAATCTGGATAATTACTATTACAAACGTATGAATGTTCAAAGTTCAAAAATAATATACAACGCTTGTAACTAGATCCACAGCGGATCAAAATGATAACAAAAAGAAACTTGACAGACTAAGGCCTTCTAAGCAAGGGTTGCAATTCCTTCTAAGCTTCGCCGAGTACTTCCAGCCTATTACGAATACTTGTCACCTGCGCTTAGTCTTTTGAAAATACGTCAGTTTTCACTGGTAAATACATTTAACCGACTCATTTTGAAAATATTTCGAAAACATTTAGTGTACGCATAGGTACTTAGTTTTAATAAATAACTTGGGATAAATAATTTTTCATGTTATCAGTTTTACATGCTAATAATACATTTAGAGCCCGAAAACTAAGCGGGATCATGATTAATCGACACACCATTTGACACCTTTAATAGGTGCACCCCCAATGGGTTATAATTTAATGTAGCATCTGACGGGTGTATTGTAACGCTCCGTATTTTCGCATTTATTAATTGTTTATTTATTCATTTAATTCGTATTTATTTAAATAATTAATCATGCATTTATTCAATATATATTATCTAATCAGTCATTTATTCGATTATTTATCTATTTATTTAATTACTCAATCATTTATTTAAATTTATACATATATTAAATAACTAAACAATTTTATTTATTCTTTAATTACTTATATTCATTCAATATTTCGTATTAACAAATAAAATTATAAGGTCTTAAATTAACCGAGTTATTTACATAAGGGTTAGTTAGTCAAGTCCAAGGGACTTAGTGCCATTAACTTGTTAAATTCAAACTCCTTTTGCCGCCAAAACATTTTCCAGCGAAGAACACCACAATTTGTAGCTGTAATCCTTCCATTTATATCTCCTTCCTGATTATTCGAGACCTAGCAATCAAGGTCATTCCCGTATTACGTTCCAATCATGTATCAATCACGAACTTAACCCTTAAACCCGACTCGGTTCGATCTCCGTGAAATCTATATATACCGAATACCCTCATTCCCATTCTCAAACCTCTCCCTATCCTCGCTCACCTCTGCAAACTCACTTTCACTCCTTCTGATCGTTTATACTCATCGCCGGAATCATCACCTATCGCCGGAATATTCAAATATCGTCGGAATTCGCAAAACAGTATCGTTTCTTTAAATTGTTTAAAACCTTCTGATGTTAATGAATGTAGTTTTTTAAATCGGTTAATCAAAGCTGATTAACTATGTTAGCAGACGGGTTCATGTTCTGGGGTTTATTTCATGAAGAAGATGAACTCGATCAAGTGCTTTTATTTAATGAAATCGTTTGTTTTAAACGGGTTAGATACCCAGCCCAACTGGTTGGGCTGGGTCCAAACAGCATTGAAGTCGCGGGTTCGAAACTAGTTTTGTGCACCGGTTTGATTGATTTAAAACCTTTTTAATTTAATTGATTTCTGAATTAACCTAACAAGTAAATAAGTATAATAAAAATCAAGAAACTAACGGGTTAGACACGTAGCTCAGTTGGAAGAGCTGCGTGCACACAACCAAGAGGTCACGAGTTCGAGCCTCACTACACGCAGCCAATACCACAGTTGAACCGGTCAGACCTTGTCAGGCCTGACAAGGTTTTTTTTAATTTTTATTTTATTTTAATTTATTTATTTATATTACTTTTTGTATTTATATTTTAGTTAAAAATCAATTAAAAATACATTTTCGAAGGTTTTAAAATCTCAATAAAAACCACAAAAGTAACCTAAAAATCTAACAAAAAGTATTAAATCATAATATTAATTTTTATATATTTATCGAATTATTGCGTTATTATCTAGGTTAGTCTTCTTCGTCGTTTAAATCCTCAATTCGTGCACACTTTTCATCAATCAAGAAAAACGCACCCACTGTGAGTGAATTCTTACAAATTCCTCTTTTTATCCATGTTTTGGGGTGTTCATATATTTCGTTTATTCAAACACTTGTGCTATTACCATTATATGATCTAACGTGTGATGTAAATGTTATTTGTTGTATTGCGTGTTTACATTTTTGTCAAGTTGCGTGCAAATCATTTATTAGGCCCATCAGTTCCTCGTTGGAGACGGGTTGAGCATCAGGCGCCTCATTAGATCGGCTCCGTTTGATTGAGCCTTGATCTCATTGTTCATCATATGTCATGCTTGTGTGTGCATTAATTGATACTATGTGGTTTGTGGCTAGATTTACATATGCGTATACTCATATTTGGTTTATGCACATTTTTAATAACCAATATAAATAGTTCCTTCAAATGATTAAATAAGATTCACTCGCCAACTTTTGTTGACCCAAAACCCTATTTTTACACATGATACAGGTAGACAGGTTGAAGCAAGGAACACATATGGAATTGCCTTAGAAGAAAAATAAAGAGTTCTTGAATGTTGTGTTTAGAACATGTGGTGTTTGTATGTTCATTGAAATTTGTTTTTTTTAAATTGTAAATAATAGATATGAAACCTATTAGTAAATGTCATGAGCTTTGGTGATAACCCAATCATGCCCCGACTACCATTTCTGCTGCGGGTCAGGGTGTGACAGATTGGTATCAGAGCTTTTGACTATAGGGATATAGGATAAGTTATTAGTCCCTTAGAGCCTATACTATAGTCGATTAGATTTTTAATTGCTTATGTGGTTACATGCAAACTTATGATGTTTATTTGTTTCATATTTTCCATAAAATGCATGCAAGCACTTTCACTATCATTTTCTATGATACTTAATGAGTTATAAAATTTGTCAAACATAACATGCTTACATATACATTCATCACGCACGTATCAATTCTCACATATTTAAAGCATTCTCATATTTCTTTATTCAAGATTTTGTGGTGTTTTTCGTTTTTCAATCTCATCAAAGTGAGTTCTACGACGGGCATGTAGTAACTGGAAGGGTACAAGTACCGGTAGTCGAAAAGTCGTGTCTAGGTTGGCATTCGTATAAATCCAATATAACGGACTAGTTTGCCTACCTGGGGACTAACGATGAGAGTACGAAGGACCTATTAGGCCAAAGCATGCCACACCAAATGTCGTTCGAACTAACCCCACTTTGAGTTGTCATTGTGTCCATACCAGGACTGTCACACCCCGACCCGCAGCGGAAAAGGTGATCGGGTTGGGTTTTCATCAAAGCTCATGACATTTATTATAATGTTTCATATTTATTATTACAATTTAAAGGAGATCATACAATCAAATCATACAAATACAACATGTTCTATACATCTTTCTAAACTTCATTATTTTTCTTCTAAGGCACTTTCCTATGTGTTCCTTGCTTCATCCTGTCCACCTGTATCATATGTAAAAATGGTTTTTGGATCAACAAAAAGTTGGCGAGTGAACCTTGTTAGAAAACATTTATTATTTATTTCTTGTTGTATTTAATATGGAAAAATTGTGCAATAATCATATATGAACAAATGTAAATAAACATACAATAACAATAACAACAACAAACGATAACATACAATAACAAACCAACTTGCATGAATATATAACATGAATGAAACTGTATATGTTGGCAACGTCACATTCACGCTCATAGTTAATGGGGAACGGACGGCCTATGATAAATGTCTGTGCGATCAAGGCTCAATCAAACGGAGCCGATCGTATGTTGGCAATGCCTGGTTCACGCTCATATGTAATAGGGAACAGCTCAACGCTCATATGTAATGGGGAGCGGCGGCCTATGATAATGTATGTACTGAAAATGATAAATTTAATCTAAACAATAACCACACAAACAGTTGATACATGTTGAATACACATTGGTTCATGGATATGATGGATGCACAATAGTTTAAATGTAATAAATAATAAGACACATGATACACCCCAAAAACGTGATTAAAACGGGGAATTTGTAGAGATTCACTCACATTGGGTGCGTTCTCTTGATGATGTTGGATGCGCACGAGTTTAGAGAGTTGATCGACGAGGAATAACTAACCTAGTTAATAATGAAAAGGTACGGTAAGTAAGTGGATTTTATTAAAAATTTAGTAGGATTTTTGGATATATTTTTGTGAGTTTAAGGCTATTTTCTAACTTTAAAAACATTATTTTTAAGTATTTTTAATTGATTTTTAAATTAAATAAATAAATAAAAATATAGAAAAAAATGTTGACTTTGACCGTTGACCATGACCGTTGACTGTTGACCGTTGACCGGTTCGGTCGTGTATAAGCATGCACTGGGTGAGACTCGAACCCGTGACCTCCCGTATGTCACACCCCGACCCGCAGCGGAAAAGGTGATCGGGGCATGATTGGGTTTTCATCAAAGCTCGTGACATTTATTATAATGTTTCATATTTATTATTACAATTTAAAGAAGATCATACAATCATAATTACAACATGTTCTACACATCTTTCTAGACTTCATTATTTTCTTCTAAGGCATTTCCTATGTTTTCCTTGCTTCATCCTGTTCACCTGTATCATGTGTAAAATGGTTTTTGGATCAACAAAAAGTTGGCGAGTGAATCCTATGAAAAACATTTAAACAAGTTTATTGAATTGATTATAAAATAAAGTGCATAACCACATATGAGTAAATATAGATGTAAACTTATTCACAAATCACTTAATATTAAATAATGCACACACATATAATAATAGATTGTTTTGAGGCACGCGTTGTTCAACTCGTCTCCCACGAGGAACTGATGGGCCTAATGAATGAGTTTTGAGGCACGCGTTGTTCTACGAACTGATGGGCCTAATGAATGAGTTTTAAGGCACGCGTTGTTCAACTCGTCTCCCACGAGGAACTGATGGGCCTAACAAATAATTTGCATACAACTTGACAATATGTAATACATAACTACAAACAATATTTACATTCTAAGTTTAAATCATAATATGGTATGGCACGAGTTTGAATAAACGAATTAGTTTAAGTGACACATGATACACCCCAAAACGTGTAATAAAAAGGGGAGTTGTAAGATTCACTCACAGTGGTTGCGTTTCTTGGATTGATGATAAGTGCGCACGAAGTTGGATTTAACCACGAGAGAAAACTAACCTAGATAATAACATAACGGTTCGGTAAATAAGCGGATTTTATTAATCAATTTTAGTAGGATTTTTGGATATATTTTTTGTGAGTTTAAGGCTATTTTCTAACTTTAGAAATGTTATTTTTAAGTATTTTTAATTTAAATAAATAAATAAAAATAATAAAAAAATGTTGACTTTTGACCGTTGACCATAAGCGTTGACTGTTTGACTGTGACTGTTGACTGTTTGACCGGTTTCTATTGTGTGTATGTATGCACCGGGCAGGACTCGAACCCGAGACCTCCCGTACGCGTGCACGCAGCTCTACAACTGAGCTACATTTCTAACCCGAAATATTTCTGTTTTTAATTATATTTATACACTAATTAAGTTAATCCGAAAATCATTTATTTTAAAAAGGACTTAATGTATCGACTCGGTGCTCTCCACAGGTCTCGAACCCAGGACCTGTGGTTTAGTTTGGCACATAGTCCACCGCTGGACTGTGTGTCTAGCTTGGTAAATATTCTGGTTTTTATTATACTTAACATCTTACTGTTGTGGATCCGGTTCAGTTTTAAAAAAAAGGACATTTTATTACAGCGAAGGTGTGTGTGTGTCAAGGATCGAACTCGGGACGTATGCGTATTGTTTGCACACAGTCCACCGCTGGACTGTGTGTCTAACCCGTTTATATAACTTGTTTTAATTATACTTATACACTGCTTACATGTTTCAGGATTTGGCGTTTATAAAAAGGCATTATATTTCAGCGAATCGGAACACAACAGAATTCGAACCCGGGACGTATGCTTTAAAATCGCACACAGTCCACCGCTGGACTGTGTGTCTAACCCGAGATATAACTCGATTTTAATTAAATATATATATAACCGAAAACTTCATCTTCTTCGTTAAACTTAACCCAGAACCCAATTCCGACTGTTTCGATACATTCATCAATTTCTTTAGTAAATTGTAATTAGCTACATATGAGATTAATAAAAACGAGAGAGATTAGGTGTAAGATATACCGAACAGAGATCTCCTGTTTCGCCGGCGAGTTTCCGATGACAGTAGGTTATTCCGGCGACGTGTATCTTGCGGCAGAGGTTCTTCAAGAAGTTTGAGGTGAGTGTGGGTGACTTCGGTATGAGCTCTAGATGTTCTGTTTTTAGAGTAAGGCACAGCGGTGAAGGGGTTCGATTTTTCGGCGAGTTGCATAAAGTTTCCGGCGAGTTGTTCTTGCTGAATAGGGACTTGTAGAGGGGTTTACGAGTGTATTGAGGGTTGATTCGAGTGAATAGCGAGTTGGTTCTCTGACTGCAAGTACTCATAGACTTCCAAAACCACGACTTGCTTAAAATCAAACGGAAATTTTGTAACAGTGATAACGGTTTGCGAGTTAAAGTGTTTGATTGCGATTTCGGTTAAGGATTGATTGTCATAATCGTTCTTTAAAACGTATACGTTTGAAGCAGAGCGGTTACTTACTGAAATCTCGCAATTGACTCGCATGGCACGAATATTTATATCTATTGATTTCCATTATTTCCCAAAGAGTGCAGGTAGCCTAGTGGTGCATTGTGTGTTTGTTTGAGCGGGAGACCAGGGTTCGAAACCCGGCGTCTCTATTTAATTTTTATCTCCTCATTTATTATTGATTATTAATTATAGTTTTTAAATTATAATATATTGATTAATTGTGTATCGTATAAAATTAATTTGAGCATTAAATATGCAACGAAATTTTTAACTGGTTGTTCGGTTAATAAACGAAGTGGGTTTGGTAAATCCGGTTTTTGACGGATGTTACAAGGACACCCTCCGACCTTATACTTTGCAGTCATGTTTTACGATTTTTATTCGGGTGGCGCAAGTGTTAACAGGCCAACACCAATGTGAACAATACCAGAGCCCAGTAGTCATAGGGGCCCACATGACCACCAAGGCCAAGTATGGGGACATATGGAGGCCCAAACATGAGCAAAGGCCAAGACATCCTATGGATGTAGCAAATTGATTTTCTTTATTTGTTTTGTGAATGTTCATTTCTAAATACGACACATGACACCTAAAACGTCAAACTCATACTCTCGATACGTATTCCCTGTAGGAAAATCCCGCGAGCGTATGGCTGCCCAAATCGCTCAACAAATGGCCGTCGTAATACCCAACATCGTAGTTCAAGTCCAACAAGCCCTTGTCGCCAATCCTATCACCCCAACCAATCTAGAAGGACAAAATGTCGCCAACCCTCCTCTCAACACCACTAAATGCACCTTCAAGCATTTCAAATCCTGCGATCCTCCAAAATACGAAGGGACTGAAGGTGTCACCGCTCTCCTCCATTGGTTTGAGGAGATGGAAAACATTTTTCTCAATTGCGACTGCCCCGATGATCGAAAGGTGCGATATGCTACCGATCGTTTGTTCGGAGTAGCACTTACATGGTGGAATACAGAGAAGGGCAAGCGAGGTGCTGAGGATGCTATGACTTTGACTTGGGAAGAGTTGAGGGAGATCATGACAAGACGTTCCTATCCAAGAAGCGAAATCAAGAAATTAGAAGATGAGTTCTACTCTTTGAAACAAAAGGAGGGCGACCACACCACATACAACAAGAGATTCCTTGATTTGAATCAGATGGTCCCCAACTTGTTCACTCCCCTCTACCGTTTGATCGAGCACTACATTCGAGGTCTTCCTTAAAAAATTCAAGACCCTGTAATAAGTACCACACCTGCAACTTTGGAAGCAGCAATGGAGTTAGCTACAGAGCTCACCGAAAACCACATACGGAATGAAGACTTCAAGGAGGAGAAGAAGAAGGATAAAGCATCAACCGAAACCTCAAAATCAACCCAAACCGAATCCTCTTCTCAACCCACTTCTAAGAGAAAACGAGATGGGCAAAATTTCGCTGTCACCCAAGGCAATCAACCAGCTCCACAAGCCGTACCCCTCCAAGCTATCCCAATCACTCAAGTAGCACCCAACTCTACTTACCCAAATAAGAAACCTTACATTGGACCTCACCCTCAATGCAACACCTGTTTTTATCACCATCCATCTACCATACCTTGTCGACTGTGTGCTAATCGTGGGCGTTATGGTCATTTGAGCAAAACTTGTCGTACCCCTCAAAACCAAGCTTCACCCCTACCCAAAACATGATCCAATCATATCAACAACCTCAATACCCCATGGTTCCACATGTTCGAGCTTGCTTTAATTGTGGGGACCCTACCCATTTTAGAAACACGTGCCCTCGATTGGTTAACATCATAAACGCCCAAGCTCAAGCAAACCCAGTTAACCAAGCAAATCAAGAAAACCCAGCACTACCACCAGCAAGAGGAAGAGCTTACAACATCAACGCCAGTCCTGTTGAAGATAATAACGGCCCAAACGAACAACCCAACTAGCCTTCCATCACCAAGAGTCAAGACTCAACTCCAACCGTCTAGTTCTTAATGTTTTCTCAATCTTTGTGTATCCCTGTTATAATTTGGGAATTTATGTATCCAAGAATTTTAATGCAAATTGATATTACTGTTTTATTTCATATCTTTACTCATTGATTTAATTTTCATATCATCATACATCACGACGTATCTCGAAGTTGGGTCATGTATCACTTTTTCATAGACTGACCCCTTCATCATAGCAAACGAGAGAGGTATTGTCGTCATTCAGTCATGTATCCTTTCAGATTTGAGACTCAAGCTTTGGTTGTTGTGTTTGTTTATGTTTTAGAGTCACATAGAACTAATCATAACTTACTGACAAAGCCAATGAAAATTTGACAAGAATATGGTGGATACGCCGCTGGTACTTCCTATATATAAGTATTCTTGTCAAAGGATCAAAAGCATTATCAGGCGGTTATGAGAAGTTCCGTGTAGGTTTTAATATTGACATAGTTGAAGTTTTTGTTTTGATATAACCTTATCTTTTCAACGCATCAATTCTCTCAAAACTCTTATGCATGAGATCATATCCAGTCAATAAACTCTATGTATCAACGCTTTTCATCTTAGGCATCAAAAAGCGATTCCTGTAGCAGGGTATTCAACCCTTACTAGGAACGTTACTGCCTCAACCAAAATCCAAGCATCACACCTCCCTTTTTACGTTAAAAGATATTCAAATATTAGTCCGAGTACGTTGGGAGTCAAAACGAGGACCCGACGGGAACGAGAAGACTCAATGCGCGAGAAATACCCGCATCTTTTTTTCCGGTTACGACTACTACTTAAATTTCGGGACGAAATTTCTAAAAGTAGGGGAGACTCTAACGCTCCGTATTTTCGCATTTATTAATTGTTTATTTATTCATTTAATTCGTATTTATTTAAATAATTAATCATGCATTTATTCAGTATATATTATCTAATCAGTCATTTATTCGATTATTTATCTATTTATTTAATTACTCAATTATTTATTTAAATTTATACATTTATTAAATAACTAAACAATTTTATTTATTCTTTAATTACTTGTATTCATTCAATATTTCGTATTAATAAAAAAAATTATAAGGTCTTAAATTAACTGAGTTATTTACATAAGGGTTAGTTAGTCAAGTCCAAGGGACTTAGTGCCATTTATAAACTTGTTAAATTCAAACTCCTTTTGCCGCCAAAACATTTTCCAGCGAAGAACACCACAATTTGTAGCTGTAATCCTTCCATTTATATCTCCTTCCTGATTATTCGAGACATAGCAATCAAGATCATTCCCGTATTACTTTCTAATCATGTATCAATCACGAACTTAACCCTTAAACCCGACTCGGTTCGATCTCCGTGAAATCTATATATACCGAAAACCCTCATTCCCATTCTCACACCTCTCCCTATCCTCGCTCACCTCTGCAAACTCACTTTCACTCCTTCTGATCGTTTATACTCATCGCCGGAATCATCACCTGTCGCCGGAATATTCAAATATCGCCGGAATTCTCAAAACGGTATCGTTTCTTCAAATTGTTTAAAACCTTCTGATGTTAATGAATGTAGTTGTTTAAATCGGTTAATCAAAGCTGATTAACTATGTTAGCAGACAGGTTCATGTTCTGGGGTTTATTTCATGAAGAAGATGAACTCGATCAAGTGCTTTTATATAATGAAATCGTTTGTTTTAAACGGGTTAGACACCCAGCCCAACTGGTTGGGCTGGGTGCAAAACAGCATTGAAGTCGCGGATTCGAAACTAGTTTTGTGCACCGGTTCGATTGATTTAAAACCTTTTTAATTTAATTGATTTCTGAATTAACCTAACAAGTAAATAAGTATAATAAAAATCAAGAAATTAACGGGTTAGACACGTAGCTCAGTTGGAAGAGCTGCGTGCACACAACCGAGAGGTCACGAGTTCGAGCCTCACTACACGTAGCCAATAACTAGATAAACATTCCAAAATCTAATCCGATTTATTCTTCTAAGCCATCCTATATGTTTCTTGCTGCAACTGGATCACCTGTATCATATGTAAAAATGGGGGTTTTTGGGTCAACAAAAGTTGGCGAGTGAACCTTGTTAGAAAACATTTATTATTGATTTCTTGTTATATTTTATATGGAAAATTGTGCAATAATCATATGTGAGCAAACATAAATAAACATACAATAACAATAACAATAACAATAACAGTAACAGTAACAGTAACAATAACAATAACAAACCACCTTGCATGAATATATGACATGAATGATACTGTATATGTTGGCAACGTCACGTTCACGCTCATAGGTAATGGGGAACGGACGGCCTATGATGAATGTATGTGCGATCAAGGCTCAATCAAACGGAGCCGATCGTATGTTGGCAACGCCTCGTTCACGCTCATAGGTAATGGGGAACAGCTCATGCTCATAGGTAATGGGGAGCGGCGGCCTATGATAATGTATGTACTGAAAATGATAAATTTAATCTAAACATTAACCACGCAAACAGTTGATACATAATGAATACACATTTGATCATTGGTATGATGGATGCACAAGTGTTTAAATGAAATAAGTAATATGACACATGATACACCCCAAAACGTGATTAAAATGGGGAATTTGTAGAGATTCACTCACATTGGGTGCGTTCGTTTGAAGATGCTGAATGCGCACGAGTTTAGAGGATTGATCGACGAGAAATAACTAACCTAAATAATAACGAAAAGGTTCGGTAAATAAGTGAATTTTATTAATAATTTTAATAGGATTTTTAGATATATTTTTGAGAGTTTAAGGTTATTTTCTAACTTTAAAAACATTATTTTTAAGTATTTTTAATTGATTTTTAAATTAAATAAATAAATAAAAATATAAAAAAATGTTGACTTTTTGGGTTGACCGTTGACTATTGACTTTGACTTGTTGACCGGTTCGGTCGTGTATATTGTTTGCACTGAGTGAGGTTCGAACTTGTGACCTCCCGTACGCGTGCACGCAGCTCTACCAACTGAGCTACGTGTCTAACCCGAAATATTTCTGTTTTTAATTATATTTATATACTATTTAATTTATTCAAAATTCATTTATTTTAAAAAGGATTTTAATTCTATCGAACCGGTGCGCATAATAGGTCTCGAACCCGGGACCTGTTGTTTAACGCTGCACACAGTCCACCGCTGGACTGTGTGTCTAACCTGGTTAAAACACTTGTTTTTATTTCTCTTATATACTAACTGGAAGTTTCCATATTTGGGTTTTATAAAAAGTCTGAATATTGTGATGAATCGGAACAAGGACAGACTCGAACCCGGGACTCTATGATTCAAATACACACAGTCCACCGCTGGACTGTGTGTCTAACCCGAGATATAATCCGATTTATATTAAATTTATACACAATCCTAACTTCATCTTCTTCGCTAAAACATTACAGACAACGATTACTCTACTGTTCTTGTCTAATTCGATTGAGGGACATATAAATGATTAAGATGAAATGGATAGGGAAGGTTTTGGAAATGAACATACCGAAATGATGACTTTTCTCAGAACTCCGGCGAAGTCGTCGGCTCTGTTTTATGAACTCCATCTGAACGGGCCAATTAATAGTTTTGATTAACAAATTGTGAAATTGAAGGACTAAACAAGAGTTATCAGAAGGTTTAAATGATTATACCATTTTACAGCGCGATTTAGGAATTTTCAGAAAACTTTCGGCGAGTGCTGATTATCCGATATCGTCGCCTGGGACTGATTCTGATTGAAGGGTTTGAGTTAGTAAGAGTCTAACAATAGATAGAAGATGAAAGAATTGAGAAGTTTACCGTTTTGATGAGAGACACGGTTTTCCGGCGAAAGTCCGGTGATAACAGATAGCGATTCCGATGATCAGAAAATAGAGCAAAAGTGAAATTGAGAGTTCTGTGGGTGTTTTTGAGTCGCGAGATGATGATATTGCCGGTGTAATTCAGGAAGTAAATGATTTCGGTTATTAAACCCGAAAATCATATGAATTCAAGTTCAATAAAGGCTGAATTGATTGAGATCGTGCGTCGTAATGTTTTCATCGGTTATAACCAGTAATATCAACACTCAATCGTCTAGAATGTTGAAAGCCGATATCGGTTTCAGTTTTTGGCGCAAACAGGTGATTCACGGGTGAACTTATGTTTTATTTGTTTCCTAGATTTCACAAAGACATCAAGTGGCGGAGTGGTTATGTGTTTGGTGATTAAGTTCTCCGGCTGACCCGGGTTCGAAACCCGGCAGCCCCTATTTATTTTTAATTGCCTTATTGTTATTTTCTAACAATTTTAATTTCCATATTCTAAAATGTTTATTAGTTATGTATTGTTTAAAATTAAAATAAGCATTGAAGTCGCGGGTTCGAAACTAGTTTTGTGCACCGGTTCGATTGATTTAAAACCTTTTTAATTTAATTGATTTCTGAATTAACCTAACAAGTAAATAAGTATAATAAAAATCAAGAAACTAACAGGTTAGACACGTAGCTCAGTTGGAAGAGCTGCGTGCACACAACCGAGATGTCACGAGTTCGAGCCTCACTACACGCAGCCAATACCATAGTTGAACCGGTCAGACCTTGTCAGGTCTGACAAGGTTTTTTTTTAATTTTTATTTTATTTTAATTTATTTATTTATATTACTTTTTGTATTTATATTTTAGTTAAAAATCAATTAAAAATACATTTTCGAAGGTTTTAAAATCTCAATAAAAACCACAAAAGTAACCTAAAAATCTAACAAAAAGTATTAAATCATAATATTAATTTTATATATTTATCGAATTATTGCGTTATTATCTAGGTTAGTCTTCTTCGTCGTTTAAATCCTCAATTCGTGCGCACTCTTCATCAATCAAGAAAAACGCACCCATTGTGAGTGAATTCTTACAAATTCCCCTTTTTATCCATGTTTTGGGGTGTTCATATATTTCGTTTATTCAAACACTTGTGCTATTGCCATTATATGATCTAACATGTGATGTAAATGTTATTTGTTGTATTGCGTGTTTACATTTTTGTCAAGTTGCGTGCAAATCATTCATTAAGCCCATCAGTTCCTCGTTGGAGACGGGTTGAGCATCAGGCGCCTCATTAGATTGGCTCCGTTTGATTGAGCCTTGATCTCATTGTTCATCATATGTCATGCTTGTGTGTGCATTAATTGATACTATGTGGTTTGTGGCTAGATTTACATATGCGTATACTCATATTTGGTTTATGCACATTTTTTAATAACCAATATAAATAATTCCTTCAAATGTTTAAATAAGATTCACTCGCCAACTTTTGTTGACCCAAAACCCTATTTTTACACATGATACAGGTGTACAGGTTGAAGCAAGTAACACATAGGGAATTGTCTTAGAAGAAAAATAAAGAGTTCTTGAATGTTGTGTTTAGAACATGTGGTGTTTGTATGTTCATTGAAATTTGTTTTTTTTAAATTGTAAATAATAAATATGAAACCTATTAGTAAATGTCATGAGCTTTGGTGATAACCCAATCATGCCCCGACTACCATTTCCACTGCGGGTCAGGGTGTGACATGTATGCCTACACCCCGTGCTTAGGTCGTGGCCATTTGCAATTAAATGAGTCGTGGATATCCAGGACACGGTCGTTTTAACCCCCAAATGTTTAATATTAAGCAATACGAATTAAAATGGATTATTTGAATTCCCGACTGATTGGTCTTTGATCCCATATTCAACCATGTGGTATTAATATACCGTATCCCAAGCCCGTATAAGGGAAAATAAGTTAAAGTATTTACCTGGCTTACAAATCTTTAGTAAATAAGAAAATAAGCAAGGCACAGCCGTAATAAAATTAAACTAGCTTGGCGACAATCTACCGGAAGTCTCTAGTCTGGAATGGATGGTATTATTAACCGATTAGTTAGCTAACGGGTCTTTATTTAGTCATTGACTTAGACCGGCTAATTTAAAATAAAAATAACGGTATGAAACGCTAGATTAAGCGGTGAGCGGAAAAGAATGTATTTTGGACCCGACAAGTAGTAAGACTTGTATAATATGGGTTACCATTTTACATTCTGGAATTTGAGAATATTTGATATGGTTAAACCCGTTTTGGTTAAATTGCGTAAACTAGTCACGTAGGCTTACCTGTACGCATATATAAGCGAAACTAGGTAACCGGGTGAGTCCTACACAAGTTCCATATGCCATTATGTTTAAAATATGTTATTATAGCATTAGGTTACTGATATGATGGCCCGTTATTGTTTTAAAGCAAACTATGCCTTAAAAGGGCAATTTCGTCATTTAAAAATGTAATAAACGAGCTTATACGTAGACTGATGTTATTAACATAATCAATCTGTAAAAGTACCTATTTTATGATGTTATATCAGTAGAATATCAATTATATGTGTGGTTTATAGATTAAGACCAAACTATGTCCCGAAATGGCATTTTGATCATTTCACATATAGTTTGATAACTTATTTGGGTGTCTGAGTTTGGGACATGTACCTACTGTTAATAAGTTGAAAATATGTTTTGAAATCAGTACGTATCAAGCCTTGATGCTCTAATATGGTTTTAAACCATATTATGCGCCGAAATGGTGATTAAGTTGCTAAATGACGATTTAAATGGCATTTAAGTAAAACTGTCTTTGTGACCAGGTTTGTATGACCAAAATAGGTTTATTTATATATATATATATATATATTACATCAGCGGGTATAAATTTTTGGTTCATTTAAATGTTTAAAACCCATTTAAAGTGCCGAAAGGGCAATATCGTCATTTAAGGACATAATATGCAAACTATAGCTTAAACTTAGTTTGCAACCTGAATGAACATCCCAAATAATTCTAATAATGATATTACATCAGTAGGTATTGAGTTTTGATGTCAAGTTTATGTTTAAATCGTTTTATGTGCCAAAATGGCGATTTGGTCCTTTAAAAGCACGATTTGCGATGATTAAACAAAACTCAGGTTATGACCAGATTATTGACATCAAAATAAGTTAGTCATGTTTATAAATCAATACATAATTCATTTGTGTGCTTGTTTATATTAAAACAATGCTTTTGAGTATGAAGGACATTTTAGCAAAGTTTAGGCATATTTATCGGATACTTGCATAACGACTCAAATTACTACATGACCATGTCCTATAACTCCAGAGGGTTATAGTATATTATAACATGGTCATAATGCAACTTAGGGACAAAAGCTAATGTTGCTAAATCGGGTCAGAACTGAAAGTCAAACACAGACGTCAACTTTCGCGACTTTTGGTTGCGAACCGACCTTAGACCTGGGATTGACGAGCCGAACATGTTCCTACATGTTTTATGATTATTACCAAGTTGTTTATGTGTCAAAACAGGTTTTATAACACCTACATTGATAGTTATGATTTTATTTCAAAACTGACTCGTTTGACTTTTATTAACATAACTTTGACCCGTCAATTGACCAAGCAAACGTGGTAATCAGGAGGTACCCTCTTGAGGGATTAACACATACCTTATTATGATCACGTAGACATGTTCGTTACGAACATTGGCTGGACCATAATGGTCTTAGCTCAAAGTCAAAGCGTTTTTACGTCAACGCTTTGACATTGGCCTAAAACTTAATAAAACTGAAAAGGAGGGCTAAGAACACTTACACAAGGTCCTTAGCATGAAATAAGACTAATTAGGAAGCTGCCAAGTGTTAGGAATGTCACACCCCGACCTGCATCGGAAAAGGTGATCGGGGCATGATTGGGTTATCATCAAAGCTCATGACATTTATTTTAACGTTTCATATTCATTAATACACTTTAATGGAAAATTACAATCAATATTACATCATGTCCTAAACATCAATCTAGGCTTCATTGTTTTCTTCTAAGGCATTCCCTATGTTTTCCTTGCTTCATCCTGTTCACCTGTATCATGTGTAAAAATGGTTTTTGGATCAACAAAAAGTTGGCGAGTGAATCCTATGAAAAACATTTGAACAAGTTTATTTAATTGATTACAAAATAAAGTGCACAACCACACATGAGTAAAAATAGATGTAAACTTATTCACCAATCATTTAATATTAAATAATGCACACATGAAAAATAATGAATCGTTTTGAGGCACGCGTTGCTCAACTCGTCTCTCACGAGGAACTGATGGGCCTAATGAATGATTTGCATAAACTTGACAATATAAAATATATAACTACAAACAACATAAACTAAATAATACACACACGAACAATAATGGATTTGTTTTGAGGGCGCGCGTTACTGAACTCGTCTCTCACGAGGGACTGATGGGCCTAATGAATGAATTGCATATAAATTGACAAAATGAAATACATAACTACAAGCAATATATACAATCTAAGTTTAGATCACAATATGGTATGGCACAAATTTAAATAAACGAGTTAATTTTGTAACACATGACACACCCCAAAACGTGTAATTAAAAAGGGGAGTTGTAAGATTCACTCACATTGGGTGCGTTCGGTTGATGATGTTGAATACGCACGAAGTTGGATTTAACCACGAGTGAACTAACCTAGATAATGGCATAATGGTTCGGTGAGTAAACGGATTTTACTAATCCATTTTAGTAGGATTGTTGGGTGTATTTTTGTGAGTTTAAGGCTATTTTCTAACCTTAAAAATGTTATTTTTAAGTATTTTTAATTGATTTTTAAATAAAATAAATAAATAAAATAATAAAAAAAATGTTGACTTTTTGACCGTTGACCGTTGACAGGTTCGTATGTGTAATTGTGTGCGCCGGGTGAGGCTCGAACCCGAGATCTCCTGTACGCGTGCACGCAGCTCTACCAACTGAGCTACGTGTCTAACCCGAAATATTTCTGTTTTTAATTATATTTATATACTAATTAGATTAAACAGAAAATCATTTATTTTTAAAAACGATTTTAATCTAACGAGTCGGTGCGCTCCACAGGTCTCGAACCCGGGACCTGTGGTTTAGGTTAACACACAGTCCACCGCTGGACTGTGTGTCTAACTTGTTAAATAAACTGATTTTTATTATACTTATATACAAACTAAATATTTTCATTTTTGTCTTAAATAAAAAGTTTGATAATTGTCCGGACCGGTGCGGTAGTCCGGACTCGAACTCGTGACCTGTGTTTTAAACGCGCACACAGTCCACAACTGGACTGTGTGTCTATCTTGGTTATTATTCCGGTTTTTATTAAACTTAACATCTTACGCAGTGACTCCGGTTCAGTTAAGAAAAAAAACATTTTTATTAGGGCGAATGTGCGTAGGACAAGATTCGAACTCGAGACGTAAGCGTGTTTTATGTGCACACAGTCCACCGCTGGACTGTGTGTCTAACCCGAGTTATATCTTGATTTAAATTAAACTTATACACAACTGAAACTTCGTCTCCTTCGTTGAATTTAACCAGAATCGGAAGTCCGACTGGTTCGAAGATTTAATCAAGTTCGTTAGTGTCTGGTGGTTAATTACATGTGAGATTAAATAAAAAGAATGAAGGATTAAGCGTAAGGTATACCGACTGGACTCCTCTGTTTCTCCGGCGAAACTCCGGTGACAGCAGAAACTTCCGGCAACGTATGTCTTGCGGCAGAGAGTCTTCAGCGAGCTTGAGATGGATGTGAGTGGCTTCGGTATAAGTTCTGGGTGTTCAGTAAGGCTCAGAAGTGAAGGGCTCGGTTTTCCGGCGAGGTGCAGAAGTTTTCCGGCGAGTGGAATTACGTCGGGAAAATGTGTGATTGTGGGCGAAAAAGCTAACAGAGTTTAGAGGGGGTATTTATAGGGAGGAATCGAGATGTATAAAGTCGGATTCAAAGTCATTACGTTTTCCGGCGGTTATGACTTGCGTCGCGGGTTCAGACGTCGGTTATAACCGATGTCATAGTTAAAGTTTACGTTAAGAATAAAAGAAACCGTCCAATCTCGCGAGATAGCCGGGATTTCCGACGACTGCAATTGGGCGCGTCGATTTTGAATTCGATTTTATGATATGAATTAATTGTTTCCATTAATTAACAAGAAACACTAGTGGCGCAGTGGTTGGATGGTTATGTGTTAAGTCACTTGTTGACTCGCTGGCTGACCCGGGTTCGAAACCCGGCAGCAGCTTTTTATTTTTATTTTATTATTTTTAACAGTTTTTCAAAAACAAATTATATATTCCAATATAATTATTAATTATGTATCGTCTAAAATTATTTTGGGCATTAAATACGCCACGAAATTTTTAACTGATTGTTCGGTTATTAAACGGAGCGGGTTTGGTAAATCCGGTTTTTTTTACGAATGTTAAAGGAACCTCCAGATGAGATGAGAGAAGTGAAAGTAGAAATGAGCAAGTCTCCATGTTGCAACTACAAGGGTATTTATAGTTGAAGATGCATCATAGGGTTGATCCAGGTGTTGGCAAGGGCTAGGAGATTAGTACAAGTGTTTAGGGTCGTGGCACAAGCATAAGGAGGGTGGCATTGGCGAGCAAGGTGGCAACATAGCAGGCTGCCATGTTTCTTTTTGTTGGCAACCCCTTACGGACCGTAAGGGTCATGCCTTGCGGTCCGTAAGGACCTCTGGCGCCCACTGATTTGAATTGGTTACGGACCGTAACCATAGAGGCTTGCGGTCCGTAACCGCCTTACTGAAACAATGTTTTGGTTACCTTACGGTCCGTAACCATTGATGGTTCCGGTCCGTAAGGACCTTCCAGAAAGGAAAACTTTGGCATCTTTTTGCCACTTTAGTCCTTCGACTTGTCCGATGCTCGTTCAGAGGTTATTTAAAATAACATGACGGCGTCCCTTAGTCCTTCTCTGCTACACATGGCCACCAAGAATTTTCGAGACACGTGTCGGAATTTTATTGGATGAAATTTTCGAGGTTTTACATATTAGTTTCATACAATGTCGCCACTCGACAAGAAAAGTTCTTTAAGTGACTTATAGGTTGTGAGAGAGATGAAGGCTAGAGTAAGAAGAGAGAATAAAGGATGGTCCGTAGATAGATAGTAACGTTTGTAGTAGGGGCGGGCAATAACCGAACCGTTAACCGAAACCACCCCGCAAACTGATAAAGCTAAACCAGAATAATCGAAAGTCTGTTATTGGTTATTTTTTATACCATCGGTTAACCGAACCATTAATATTTTCATATATTTCTAGCTTTTATACATCCATTTCATGTTTTATACTTTCATTTTATTTATTTATACATCCATTTCGTTTATTTATACCTACATTTCATGTATTTATACCAGTGTTATAATAATCGTTAGGCACTAGTCGGGCGGTGGGGTACTGACTAGCGATTAATCGGGGTTAATAGGGATTAATCAGAATTAATCGGATTGAGATTTTTATACATAATTTTTAGTTATATATATACACACACATTTTTATATTTAGTTTTTTAAAGTAGACATGTTTTAACCCCACATTGACCATTTTTATAAGTAATTGGAATGAATTTATAAGGTTTAGTCGAAATTTGTTCGGCGTTTGGCCAAAATTTGGCCAGAATAGGACCGCCATTGATCGGGTAGCAATTAATTGGCCATTAATCGGTGAACCTTCGATTAGTGATTAATCGGTGACTAATCAGAGACTAGTCGGGATTTTTACAACCATTATTTATACCTCAATTTTATTTACTTATACATCTATTTCTTATAATTTTAAGCAAAAATTTTAGCACTTGCTTGATTATGTTATTAAATAATTCAAAAACTGATAAATTAACCGAATTAACCAAACTAATTAACCGATGAATTTAATTGCCATTATGGTTAATACTAATGACCGAACCAAATCAAACCGTACACAACCCGAGTTCGTAGACCTCCCATGGTTGCACTTGGTCTTATCTACTTTCTTCTAAATTTGTTTATACTAATAATCAATTAAAAAACAAAAGGACTTTTATGTAATGTAGACATAGTGGAGGGGGCCAATTCAAATATTCTCATGACAAGACAAAAGGATAATTTGACCACGGTAGTATAGAGCTACAAGTTACCCCTTCCTTGTTATCTGTGACTCATAGTCAGACCTTGCAATTAAATACACGCACCGACGCCTGTCCGTCATCCGTACCATCCTTCACCTGCTACTTCCGGTCAAACTTTCACCCCAAGCCTCCTTCATACCACCAACAAAACCCTCATCCCCCTTCAGAAAAAGCTATTTTCTGTTTTGCAGTGCTGCAACCATTAACACCGTAGAGTTGTTGTTGTTGACGATGTTACTAAAAATGGAAACAAGTCTATATGATACTCCTCATCATCATCTAACGGATAATATTCTATCCGACCCGTTTTCATCACTAGTTGCTACTACTACTGATGACGTTAACCAGAAGACTTCTTCATTAGGGTTCATGGAGATGCTGGGGTTTCAAGATTATTATTTTGACAATACGACGACGTCGTATCAACAGCTACTACCGCCGCCGCCGTTACTACCGACGTCATCTTTATCAATGGCAGTGGAAGTACATACGTCAGCTGATCACAATGGTGATGTTGATCATGGTCATATGGATAATCCGGATGAGTTTACAACCGTTGATGAAGAGTCATCGGTGGTGTTGAATGGGCAGCCGTCATCACCGAATAACTCTTCTTCGATCTGCACCTCACCTTCACCTGCTCATCAACGACTACAAAAACAGTATGTTTTTAAGTAATTATTATTATTATTATTGTTTTGAATTTTAAACCGTGTGTTTTGAAAAGAAATAAGCATATAATAAGATTCTACCATCTAAAAATTATATTTGTATATTTTAATTTATCGCTTTAGTGCTTTTTTATACTTACCCTAAATATATATTCTACATCAAAGTTGAAAAACGCTGTGAAATATCTAGTGGTTTTGTGTATTAATTGAACTTATATATATATATTTTGCAAGTGTGACGCTAGATCTGCTTTTTGTATGTACTAAATCAAGTTATATAATTGGATGAACATGCAGATGTTGGATTGAAACGTAACTACACAAGCAAGAGAAAAAGGATTTTTTTTTTTTTTTTGTGGATTTTGTAATTTTATAATTTGTTTATAATTTATTATGCAATGTATAAATTAATAACTAATAATCTTGGGTGTTTTTTTTTGTATACAAGTGATCATAATGTGTATAAAATAGGTGTATAACATATAGATGAGAAAATCAAGAAATTAGTAATTTTGATGGGTGTATAACATATGCTACACTTATTAACTAATTTATAATCCGCTGCGTGTATCGCATTAGTTCAAGTATTATAAATAAAAACAGTCTGGTACACGAATAAAACTATTGTCTTATAGGACATAAAAATGATTAGTTTCATGATTTTCTCAAACTAATATATGGTATATATTTAAACATTTTGTCATTAATTTTGATTTTATTGTAACAAATCCTTAAATAAGTTTGTAAGCATAATAACAATCACAAGTGATTTTTTGGTTTTTTTTAAACAAAGAACCAAATATGAATCACCCTGAGTTGTAGAAACATAAATGAAGTGGAATAAAAGAATGAATGAATATGAATGCATGTGAATATGTAGGTGTGTTAAAGAGAAGAAAGCAATGAGTGGAGATGAGACAAAAGCAAAGAAGAAAAAGAAAGAGAAAGCACCAAGATTTGCATTCATGACGCGGACCGATATCGATCATCTTGACGACGGTTACAGGTGGCGGAAGTACGGCCAAAAAGCCGTCAAAAACAGCCGTTTTCCAAGGTAGTGATCCCTTCTTCGCTAGTCGCATGATCAAATTTAATAAGCTAACCGCACAGCTCGTTATGTTTTTGTATGTATTATAATATAATATAATATAATATAATGATTGATGAACTTGCAGGAGCTATTATAGATGCACAAGTGCATCATGTAATGTGAAGAAGAGGGTTGAAAGGTGTATGAGCGATCCATCTTACGTCATTACCACCTATGAAGGCCAACACAACCATCCAGTTGCGCTTAATTCCGCACCTCTAATTCCCTCCTATAATAATTACATCACCAATGCCGCCTTTGCTGCCACCGCCGCCACCACTGCCGCCACACCCACACCGCCTGCTATGCTAAAACTAGAACAAGGAGGGCTTCTGCAGGATATGCTGCCTTGTTATCACTGATCAACATTCATGCATCTTTATGTTTTATGTATGAAGCTAAGAGATTCAAGCAATAGGTGCTTGTATATGCATGCTTAATGTTAACTTTCTATATTACTATTAGTATATATATATATATATATATTGTAAGAATTTAGTTTTACTTCACTTTTCAAACCAATGTTCATGGGAATGGGTCATATCTAATATCTTTTACTAAACCCTAAACAACTTAGTTGTTTATGTACTATTTTTCTTGAATTTTGCAGGTGCGCGTGTGTGTGGTCTGTTGCGTCGTAGTTGTATCAGTTAATATCATTTTGGTTACAATGCTGCAGTTTCTCCCCCAATATCATTTTCAGGTTTCAGTCATGACCTATGTTAGTGAATCATTTTTTCAAGTGTAGAGGTGAACATGGATTAATTGGTGAGGTTTGATTATGGATCAAATGCGAACATGACCGATATTTCAGTTTTAGATTTTTACAACCGATCGTTTTGATTACAAATGGTTTATTTCGTCATAGGGGAAGGTGTTTCGATTGATTCACAACTAAGTTACGATTTTAGATTTATTATAATCGGTTGGATTTGTTCACACAGAGTTTGTTTTGTGAGAAATTCATGAACATAGAAAAGTTGTCTCACTGTTTAACAAAACAAGTATATTGACTTTTAAACTACGACTATGCCGACAAATTTGGAGGCTAAGTCCACAAAAAAATTACGCTTTTAGATTTATTTTAATCGGTTAGATTTGTTCACACAAAGTTTGTTTTGTGAGAAATTCATGAGTATCGACATCAACTTGTTTTGTTGTTTAACAAAATAAATATTGACTTTTAAACGACGACTATGCAAGCAAATTTGGAGGCTAAGCCCACAAAAAAATGCCGGCTAAGTTGTAGCCGGCAATCAGTATCTATTTTGATAATTTGCTAATTATATAAAAAAATTGGTGGTTCAGTTACTTTGTTATTTTGAGCTAAATTATATAAAAAAATTAAGCTTATTTAAGTAAAAACAAAATTTATACATTATTTATTAACTTTGTATTAGTTTCTTTAAACATACCATATTATTTATCAAGTATTGAAGGTTCAAAGATTTTGTTTATGACATTCCAGTTTTGTTACTTTATATATACAACCATAACTGAATCATAAAATTTGGGTATAAAAAGTAAATGAACCATCGGTTTCATAATTAATTCGGCAATGTAGTTTTGTTTTATTTATTTATTTTATTTTTTTGTTGGCTATAGTTCAGCTATTCGGTAATGAACCATCGGTTTCATAATTTATTTGGTACTGTAGTTTTGTTTTATTTATTTATTTGTCGCGTAAAATTCTATATATATATATATATATTTTATAATAATTATAATTAAACTCGTTAAGTTACATCAAAACAGAAGGTAGACGGGCAACAAGTTGCGCCGCCAATCCTTTCTGAATTGCAAACCCTAACCTTCCAAACACAAACCTCTGCCTCCTTGGGGTTGAACAATTGTTGTCGGTTATAGTTCAACTATTCGGTTTTTTAAATCTCTTTAGATTCAAAAACGTACCGAATATTAAAAATATGATCGAGCTCACTATTTTCATCAACAAACAAGACATGCAACTAGAAAGAAAAAGGTAGCGATTATGCACTAATAAAGGACTTAAAATCATAAGCCAAAATCAGATTTGTAGACCCATATATTGTTGATGGTGTGGTCTGGGCCCTTAGGCATGCATGTACATTTTGAGCTAATCATGATGTTAAGATGGTGTCATCAAGCACTAATTAGATGAATTCTTTACATGCGATTTGGTCTCCTAGATTTGTTTTTGGTTCAATGAATGTCCAATCACACGCATTTAGTCGTCATGTGCAAACCAAACATATTCTTTTCTAAAATTAACCTAGCTAACATATATTCTTAACTTAAATTTACCAAACATATCCTATGATATTACATTTTTAAACTTAAAATTAACCTAACATATATTCTTAACTTAATTAACCAAACATATACTATAATTAATATTACATTTTTTAAAGACAAAACTAGTGTGAGAATGTCCGATATTGTTCATCTAAACTGCTTATCTGATTAATTATGAGTCAGGGGCTGTTTGTGTATTATCTGATTAATTATGAGTTAGGGGTTGTTTGTGTAATGAGGTTTTTAATGGTTCAGAGCTTTTATTGGTTCAATACTTAGAGGCTGTTTGACAACTTCTGAATTGTTAAGTGCTGAACCAGTAAGAGGTCTGAACCATTAAGTGCTGAACCAGTAAGAGGTCTGAACCATTAAGAGCCAATACAATGCTTAACCGTTCAGAGGAAAATGTCTGACCAACTTAGCCGAGTTCAAAGGGTCATGCACAGTAATGTTATGACCCCGAGATCTATGGATGTAGTTTTTAAAAGACTTAGTTTTGCTATTCAGAAAGGGGTAGCGGCGCAGCTTGTTGCTCGTTTACCTTCTATCTCGATGTAATTATTATCTTATCCGTGTTTAGTTAAAAAAACCACAATTGAATTTATTTTTTTACAAAAAAAATCAGATAATAGAGGTCTTAACCATTTAGACTCAGTATAATGCTTAACCATTCAGAGGCAAATGCCTGAATCATTCAGATTTCTGCTCACGAAACAAACAGTCTGAACAATTAAGTGTTGACCAGTAAGAGGTCTGAACCATTAAGAGCCTTATTAAGAGGTAAAAAAAACCCTTAATGGTTCAAACTGTTTGTTTCGCGAGCAGATGTCTGAATGATCAGACATTTGTATCTGAATTGTTAAACATTATATTGAGTCTGAATGGTTAAGATTGGTTAGACATTTGTCTTTGAACGGTTAAACATTATACTGGTTTTTAAAAAAGGTCCAACACATAATGGTACAGACCTTTACTAGTTTATCACATATCAATTCAAAAGTTGGCAAACAACCCCTGAAATAAACATCTTTTAAGTTCCAAAATGCTTGTTTCAAAAGGCAACAAGCAAATAAACATTATTTATGAGTGAAAAGCAATCCCTAATACCTATCAGATCATGATCAAATCCAGTACTAAAACATCTTCACATGTGATCTTGCAAATTCTTAAAACTTGATAACCCATGTAGGATTTAGACTGATGATTGCAATTCTCAAGTTGTTGAAAAGGAATCTCTATTTATCATGTTTCTACCGCTATCGGAAAAATTTTATAAATAACAGGAATAATATAAATTAAAATACATCATTGGGACTACGTTTCCATATAGACTTTATAAAAAAAATGAGCATGACTTAGTTTGTATATTAAATTTATGTCAAATGTTTCAAATATATAAAACCCCAATGGTAATAAAAAGTTATAATTTTTCTAAAATAAAATGTTAAATAAAATTCTAAGAGCGGAAACTATAGTTTGAATGTGTAAATAGTATCAAACCACCATATGTAGTATAGGCATGTTTCTACAACATAAAGGGCTTCTTCGGGTGGACAATGAGCCTTACCTACCCTGATGTTGCCGCTCGGTGTTCTGGACTTCTGGTACCATTATCGGACCCTTCGATTCTCCAAAGTTAATAGACTACCCATTTTTTACTTAGCTCGCGACATCACTTCAAGTTATCACATTATAATAAAAGTGTTTACTATGTAGTATTAGTTATAGTTTTCGAACGCATCTGATCTGGATTTATTCTTAACGGGTATCATAACATCCAATGTATGAATTGATTAGCATGGTACCAATACCATTTTAACAAGCTGCATTTGCACCAATTAGTTTGGATTTTAGTTTAACAGTCATCAGTTCAGTTTGGATTTCAGTTGTTCTACAACTAACATGATATATGGCATGCAAAAAAATAATTTGTTTTTGTCCCACATCTGAGAGGGGTACAAGATCAATGGATGGCTTATAAAATGAACGGCCCAAGTTAATCACAAGCATACCTTTCTCGGCCTTTTGGCTAAGATCAAGTGTAGTATCTGTTCTTATCAGTTTAATATCTGATACGTGGGTCATCGGCCCACTTGATATTAATCTTACTTTTTTAGGGGGAAGGCCCGTTACACTAGCTTGCTAGTGGGGTTCTTCATGTGTCGCCTTTGTGTTGCACTACTGCAAAGGCCCGGCGCACCCCTCCAGTTAGCAGTTCAATATTATATGTAAATCTCAATTAGTTTCAAAACATACATATACACAAAAATTTAAAAAGGATTAAAAACCTTTATATTGTGTTAGAGAACATCAACAAAATAATGCTCTCACGAGGCACCTTTTCGACGATGTTGCGACTGTGAGAGATCATTAGAATGAACTTTACATAAGATCCTAATTGTGGTTCATTATGAAATATCAGTTTTTGGTCAAGAATATGAACAAACTTAATATATATCCGCGTAAAGAGGAAAAGTGGGTAATCTTGACCGTTTGGAACCTATCAAGTGCCAACGACTGTCATGCAAGGCTAGTTTCATCGTCCATGCACCTACCACGCCGCCATGCATGTGTTTAGTACTGTCTTATTATCTTATACTATGTCCGTTGTTTATTTCCAGCATTTCGGGTCAGTTGTTTACTTCCAGGATTTCAGGTCAGTTGTTTATTTCGGTTCTTCCAGTAGCTTTATTTATTTCTTCATGTGCTTTTAGTGTTAGTATGGAGTCTAGCCCATTATCATAGACCATGGAGTAACTGGTCAGCTCCCTGTACCTGAGCTTTTTCTGGTCAAATGAGAAAGAAAAAGGCGGACGTTTAAAGAATTTTTTGTGTATAGAAAAAGGCGTACGTAAGTTAAATGTGATCTTAGAGCCGATTTTTGTGATCCAAAGTACCGACTACTGTATCTATGGGTTAGGGTCCGTAACCGTCATGAAAAGGCTTTTTGATCTAAAACACATCTAGTTCTAATGATTTCGTGGTTTTCATTTGAACTAAACATGTATATGGTCAACTTCTTTGACCGTTAAGGTACTCGATTCTTTCAAGCCAAACAGTGCACAGTCAAAATATAAAATATTGAAGAGTAAAGTATCAATTGTTAAAATAAGTATGACAAAAGAAAGTAAGGGGTTAGTAGCTGTTGATGATGATGATGTCGATGACGTTGACTTCACAACTACCATTCAAAATGAACAAACACAGCATTCGCATCACCAACAAGAAACCTAACTAAAATCCACTAATCACAAAGGGGTAGCCGCTAACACGTCAAATTCTGCACCTACTCTCCTCATTTCTTGCTCGATTTCCTCTGTCATCGCTTCCATTACACTAATCTCCGAATTCCATTTCTCCTTCTTCAACACCACCTGTTTCCGTCTTTCCTGCAGCTCCCTTATCTGTCTATCGATCACGTTTAACTCATCATCGCACTGAATTTTTCTTTGTATGGTATGTTCCTCTACTTTTTCAGCAACCCCTTTTGACCGTTCCACCAGTTCATCCTGTTTGTCCTTTATCAAAAGCAATCGGGTCAACCGTTCTCTTAACACCCTGACATCAAACCCGTTATCTTCAAGTTCCACAAGTGTTTCCAAACAGTCCTCTATGGTGCTTCTTGGATCGTCAAATCTCATACCGCAAGTCTGGCCAACCACAGTTGTAAATGTAACCATGGTACCAATGGCTAACCCTTCACGAGCGCTTTCTTTCACACCTTCCAATAACGGCCGGAAATGTGGTTTTTGTGGAAGCATCCGGAAGGCGTCCATTGATTCTATGGTTTGCCAAAGCGACGGGTTTCGGACAAACAGCAAGTCTTCAGAACCCACCACACATATCGCAAGTTTCTCACTCACATTTGATGACTGTTCCATAGTTCCTTCTGGAGATGGATTTGTTTTTCATCAATTTGTAATTCTCATAAAAACAAAAATAAAAAAACGGTACAAAGAGCCTTACCTGGGCCAAGAACGGTTATCGGAGCGTCTTTAGCTTTAACCCATCTAGAAAGAGGACGATGATCATCAGACACGCTGTCCAGTGATTTCCCAACAGATGCTTCCGGGTTTCTCGTTGCTGAATCCTTCTCAACCCTACCATCTGTTTTCTCTTTTGATGAATCTCGAGAATCTACATCAAAAACACTAAACACTGTTGGAAACATCAACACATTCAAATGACTGGAGACTCGGTGATCATCATTATTATAATTATGTAATGAGTAAAATGCCATTTTCGTCCATAAGGTTTGGCCAGTTTTGCGACTTTTGTCTAAAGGTTTGTTTTTCTGCATCTGGATGCAAAAGGTTTGAAATTTTGCCATTTTCATCCGGCTCGTTAACTCCATCCATTTTTTCTCCTTTAAGTCGGGTATTTTCGTCTTTTTATTAACTTAAAGGGCTATTCGGTCTTTTGAATACTTGTACATCATCATCATCATCATCATACTCAGTAAATCCCACCAACAGCAAGGCTAAGGTAGGGTCTGAGAAGGGTAAGATGTAGACAGCCTTACCTCTACCCCATAGGAATAGAGAGGCTGTTTCCAGTGAGACCCCCAGCTCGATTTTGAATACTTGTACATAAAATGAAAAAGACCGAATTGCCTTTTAAGTTAACAAAGAAGACGAAAACACCCCTGACTTAACAAAGAAAAATGGATGGAGTTAACGAGCCGGATGAAAATGGCAAGATTTCAAACCTCTTGGATCCAGATGCGGAAAAACAAACCTTTGGACGAAATGGCATTTTACTCTTATTTAATAATAATCCATCCTCTTATAATAAAGTCATTACTGCACCTTGAGCTGAAGACTCGGTGTTTACACTGATTGTCTTCCGTTTTCCTCGTTTTCCTTTCTTTGCCGAATGCTTTGTTGTTTCCCGACCCGGTTGAACATCTAAATCTTTCCCAGTATTTTCATTTCGCAACTTGTCTTCTTCACTCAATTGGGCATTTTGTATCACTGGCTGCTCCTTTACAGGCCCATGGTTCTCTTCCAATGACTTGCTCGCTAAACTTGTAGTCAAGCCAACTTCTTTCTTTTGACCAGATGATGCAGAGGGAACAGCACCGCCGTTCTGATTATCAGCTGCAATTTAAAAAAAATGTTAGAAAGTATGCACCAATAAATTGTCAATCATCTTTTAAAATAATAAATTAAAATAAAGAGAAAGTTAAAGGTTACATGTGATAGAAGTGTTAGGGCTTAAGGCCCGTAACTTAGGTGGTCTACCCTCTTTTTTTTTGGAGCAACAGATGCAGTATCCCTTCACTTCCCTTCTATGAGAACATGAAAAACATTACAACCATTGACTTTATATAAATTTTAATACAAGTATAGAATGGGTTAGGATCTTGCAAGAAGGACTAGGCTAATTGAGAAACGCGAGACGCATTCTGGACCATACATTTTTCCTAAGCAAAAATGCAATTTTTTTTGGAACAATCAGAGCTTTTTCTGTCAAGTTTTTATTTTTATTTTTGGATACATACATATATGTATAGTTGATATATACACATGTGTATATACATGTTTAAAATGATTGATGATTGACAATTTATTGGTGCATACTTTCTAACATCTTTAACTATACATATATGTATATACGTGTTTAAATTGAAACATAAGTATTGTACATCTGTGTCTAATAATGTACATACATGTACAAATGTGTATAAATGATTGTATTATATATGTATATAAAGGAAGATTATGGTTCTAAATATGTTATTTCTAGTGTACATATGTGTAAAATACGTGTTTAAAGTTGGAAAATAAGTATCGTACATGTATATTTCATACTATACACATATGTATACTTTAGGAATTGACATATAGTATAGAATTACGTTTACTTTGCTAGAAATTGTAATTATCTCACCTTCTCGGGCACTGTTAATGGTGAAAATGGAACAGTGGGTTGTTGCGTGTCACTTTCTGTAACATTTGGGGTCTTTTCAATGGAGAGCTTTTGAAGTATCTTCCCTTGTGATACTGTCATCCCATTACACTGCAAACCTATGACAACGGGAATGGGAGAATCTTCGGTAATATCTTCTTTTTCCAGAGTATCTTGGGTTCTTGTTTTGATGGAGCCAACTTCAGATCCTGAAATTGTTTTAACCTTGAGCACTTTATATACAAGGCTTCTAGATAAGTTTAACTTTAAAACGAGGATTCCATTAACAAACCTTTGTCAGAAGCTTGCAGGCTCGTATGCTCGTTGCCTAACTCCCCCTCTTTCTTGAAGAATCCGTTGTTAGTTTCCTACGCTGCAGTTAAAGAAAAGTCAACCTTGCCCCCGAACACAGAATGAAAAATAAAGAGTAAAATGCCATTTCGTCCCTGAGGTTTGGCTACTTTTGCGACTTTCGTCCAAAGGTTTGTTTTTCCGCATCAGGATCCAAAAAGTTTGAAAATTTTGCCAATTTCATCCAACTCATTAACTCCATTTATTTTTTAGCGTTAAGTCAGGGCAATTTTCGTCTTTTTAGACATTTTGTGATGATTAAAGGGTTTGGGTGGGGAGAAAGTCAACGGAGGTGGATCTTTATTCCTTGTAGTGTTTTTTATTTTAAAAAAATGTCTAAAAAGACGGAAATACCACGCATTTAACAGAGACAAATGGATGTAGTTAACGAGTTGGATGAAAATGGTAAGATTTCAAACCTTTGGACGAAAGTCGCAAAACTGGCCAAACCTCAGGGACGAAAATGGAATTTTACTCAAAAAATAAATAAAACGAATATTTGCTTGTTAGGTAAGAAATACATCCATATAAGACATTCAGCTCACCCCTTTCTTTCCATTTGCTTGGTCAGTCATTCCAGTTTCTTCAGAGTCAAAGCCCTCATATTGACCCATAATGGACCGTTTGTTTTTTTCTTGGATCATCATTCGCAATTTCATCCTTCAGTTTCTTTGAAGACGGTGAACCCTTACCATTGATATCAAGAACTTTCGGCTTTGTTCTCTTCATCGTTGATGTTGCAAGAGTGGGTCCTTTGTCAATGCTAGGTGTTTTCTGCTCAATTTGCTCATCTATCAAGGAAGGAGTGGCTTTCACATCCGTGTCACCCTTCACAGAATTAAGATTTATATGATTATAACATTACAAAAAAGTAAAGATCAGTTTATAAGGCCATGAAACAGATCTTAAGTTTAAAACATTAATATACCATTTAGCATCAACACATAAGTAGTGTACCTCCTTATTTATTTTATTTTTTCAGAAAGCAGTAAATGATGCCTTCTTACATTAAGAATAAACAAAACTATGTTCTCCATATATACAATTATAGATGCAAACACACATACTTCATTTGAGACATACTATAGCGCTTCATTTAATACACATTAGTAATTAATTTAAGGAAGGGTAGCATGGGTAATTTACCCATTCCACTCTCTCATCCACTATTTTAGACCCACTGCCCCAATCTTCCATTCCAAAATTGATGGAATGTTTATTTCTATGGGATTGGGATATAATATGATATAGTTAATAGAATACTATATTGTATTATATTCATATTATATCATCATGTCATATCGTATTATTTTGTATGACATGATATTATATATCATATCGTATATTATTAGATTTTTCCATTAATAACATTACATTACACCACCTCACACAGTGGCACAACATACAATACAATAATATTAAAGTAAAGTTGGTTGTAGAGGTGTAAACGAACCGAACGTTCAGTGAATTGTTCGGCAAGAAGTTCGTTTATATATGTATGTGTATAAGGATGGTTCAATTCGAAGACCGATTTATTTGATAAGAGGAAAAACAAAATAAATAATTCATTTTTTCTATCCTAAAAAAAATAAATATACAAAAATATACTTTTGTTGATGATTGCTCTCGTGTTATTTGTATTTATATAATGAAAAAAACATTAAGAAGTCAACAACAAATTTTTGTCTTACGTGAATCTCTTCCATCACAATTGGCACCTCTCGTGTCGGCTTTCACAAGCGCCTCACACCTTCTAAAAAACCAAGCTACTAAGTAACTAACATGATATACCCATATTTAACCACCCAACACATTTGAGAAACTATGTATCAACTTAACTCACTTAGGCTTACTCAAATCAACCTCAGCCAACACAATTATTCAAGTTCAATCACCAAAGGCACGTTTAAAGAGTCAGTAAACAAGTTTACTTGCTCAGATAAGACTAGATTCTTAATCTTTGGGTGTGTGCGCACATGTGAGTATTCACATTTTATTGCATTTAGTACACATTTTGAAGTATATATATAGTACCTAAGCATAATACATACATCTTTAGGAACTTTTTGGCCATTCCACATGATCTTCTATCAACAAAGATGCGTTTACTTAATTCATAGCCAAGTAGTCAACAACCAGATAGTGTTGAAATGAAATGAATACCTGAGAAGTGTTGAACCATTGGCCACCTTTCCATTCCATATGTGGCCTCACTCTTGAGTAAATAAACTCTCTTTCCTTTTTAGTATGCTTAAAGAACACATTATACCTATTATCAGGAAGTTCTTTCGTAATCACTCCACTCCACCATCCAAAATCATAATAAGCATCCACCTTTTCCGACAAAAAAATAATTCTTGGCTCTCAAATGAGGTGGTGAGGGTCGAATATGAAGGTAATCTACTGTAACTTTATGAGATATCGCTTCATCACCAGTTCCCCGCTGCTGATACTCAACTAGAAAAGTATTGTTGTCTGAATTTTTCAGTATTGTTGCAGGAACCCAACAATTACGTAAACTTTCTTTCTCAAAAGACACTTCTACTTTATTGCCTACAGTGAACATCACTGCTGCTGTTCCCTTCCAAAAATTTTGCACAAAAACGAAATCAGTAGCACACATACATAAACTAACAATTTAACATCGCCAAATAAACAGCAAATAGACTCCCAAGTTAAAACATTATCACACCAAGATCAAACTGAGAGCACTACTTATAAACAATAAAACCTAAACTGAACGTGAACACTCGATCAACAACTCGATTCATCATAGCAGGGTTAAAGGTACATTATTACGGTACTGGGTACCGAAAAATACCAATACCGAAACGTACCGATCGAATTTCAGTACTCATTTTTGGTGTTTTTCAGAATCGGTACTTTCGGTTTGGTACGGTATTTTAACCACATTTTATCTTCAAATACCGTAGTGTACCGTACAGAGCACTTTCGGTTTGGTACGGTACACCTTCGAATACTGTGCTGTATCGTACCGATCACTTTCTGTATCAGTACCCATTTTTGGTGATTTTTGGACCAGTACAATTTAGTACCGAGCTCATCCCTATAGAGCACTCATAATAAACAATAAATCATAAACTTAACAGCTAACGCAATCACTCGATCGACGACTCAGTTCATCATAGCAGGGTACATTACTTACTATACAGTGAAGAAACCAAAAAAACCCCGAAACTAGAACTTACCTAAACAACAATATACCCTAGAACACAAGGAGCACTGATAATAAACAATAAATCTTAAACTTAATGTGATCGCTTAATCAACAACTCCGTTCATCATAGCAGGGTACATTACTTACTAAATAGTAAAGAACCCCCAAAACTGAATCTTACCTAAAGAGCAACAAACCCAGAATACATGGAGCACGCATAATGAGCAATAAAACCTAAACTTAATGTGCTCGCTCGATCTCGATTCACCATTCACCGTAACATGGTACATTATTTAATGGACAGTGAAAAAACCTAAAAATCCCCAAAATTGGATCTTAACCAAGAGCAACAAGTGAACAAACCCTAGAATACATAAAAAGTGCATATATCGTAATTCAAAGACTATAACTAATACAAATTAATGAAACTATAAATAAGTGAAAGCGTAAACCTGCTTCTGTGGTTGGAACCATCTTCCACCGACCCATTTTCGATGGATCCGTAGCTCAGAACACCGAAACTGAGCCTGATCGGGAGGGTTTTGAAACGTGACAACAAAGTTATCGGCGTCAATTACGGTAGTAATAACGCCGGTCCACCAACCGTCTCTGTAAAAGGCGTCAACGACGTCGTTTAGCTGGAAATTGGGGGGATTTGAGTCCGGAACAGGTGAAGGTCTGACGTAGGAAATGTTAGCGTATTCTCGCAAGCGAGTTGTGGAATTGGTTTCGGAGAGGTTGTGGTATTCGACGTAGACTAATTGGTTGCGACTGGAGGTGGTGGGAGGAGGGTGGAGGACGGTGGCGGAGTACCAGGTGCCGTTGATGAAGTCTTCGTCAGAGTTGATTTCAACGTGAGAGCCTTTGGTGAGGAAGGAGAGGGAGGAGGTGGTGGTCGTGGTGTCAACCATGGTGGTTGTTACTCCCCATTTCAGGTTTCTGAAACCCTAGGTAGGGGCAAAGGGGAGTGAGGGTGGTGGTGGTTAATGGTTGTGGTATTTGCTTTTTTAAAGTCATTAGAAGTAAGTTTACATGACAGAAAACCGACACGAAATGACACATTTTAATAGGCTTGTGTCTTAAATAGGTTAACACGACTGCTAGTTTTCGGGCCGTATTTACTATTTTGTGTTCGTGTCTGTGTCTTAACAAGTTGTGTCTGGCATGATATGTCAGCCCTAGTCCCTAGACTCCACACAGCATCCCTCTAGGGCGAGTTAGTGTCTTAATATGTCGTGTTTGTGTCTTAACATGTCACGCTCGTGTCTTAACAAGTCATATGATACGCTTGTAAATTTTTTCGTGTCTTAACAGGTCGTGCGTGTTTGAAAAAACTGACACGATAAGATTTTGTGTTCGTGTTTACCTGCTTTGTGTTCATGTTCATCGTGTTCGTGTCTGACACGATATGCCAGCCCTACCTTAACCAACTGACTTTATCGAGAAAGATTACTTTTTTAGGTCAAACGGTTGATAACTGATCTTATGATATAGTCCCAAAGGGACATGGTGTGGTTCGTGATGGTGGTTGTGAGAAGTAGATTAGAGATAGGGTGGTTTGTCGTTCAAAAAAAAAAGTTATCGTTTTTAAACTCAGAAATCACAAAACATTATTTTTCAGATTTTTTAATATAAAACTGATAGAATAAAGTATGATCTTCCAACAAAAATAGATATGCTATATCGCTTCGGTAGAGGGAGTGCAAATGGCAAAAGGCCGGAACAAGAGGAGTTGCAACAGATAAAGGAAGATTAAACGCGGTACTTGTACCCATTTACGTGGAGACAAATAAGCGAACGAAAAGGGTGCAACAGGGGGACGGAAAGTAGGAAGTTTTTTTCCCAGCTTTGGCATAGGCTATTATAAAGACATAACACATCCCTAAAAATGACTTACCTTTTGATTTTCACTTTTTAGTTGATAACTATTTGATTTCCACTATCTAGTTTTATTGGCCATGTTGGTATAGCCCAGTTGGTCAGGGGAGTTTTTCGTAAGGCTTCTCCTTTGGAGAGGTCCAGGTTCAACTCCTGCTATGTACATAATTGGGAGTATGGAGTTGGGCCTGGGCAGGGTTTCAAGAGCTTGCCTCGCCCTGTGGGGTAGTGGGCCATTTGGCCCCTACATTAGCCGTTCAAAAAAAAAATCTAGTTTTATTGACTTACAACAGTAAAAATTACAATTAATCTAGTCGCCGGTTAATCGCTAGTCGGCACTCTTCTGATTAATTTTTCATTAATCAGTCCATTAATCGCTAGTCGGCCTGTAAAAAAGTCGTGTGAAAATCGCAAAAAATCGGAAAAAAAAATCTCAAATTCAGGCCAAAACCTGCTAGATTCCGGTCAATACTTGTCTACTTAAAAAAATACATATAAAAATATATGTATATATGTATGAAACATAAAATTATACATAGAAAGTCCGATCCGATTAATCCCGAGTAATCTTGATTAATCGCTAGTCCCCACCCCACCGGCCGACTAGCGTCTAGCGAGTTCTACAACCATGCTTATAAATGCTACCGTTCAACTTTTAAGACATGTTAAACTCAAGGGAGAGACAGAGACTATAGAGACACCTAATAGGTGTATTAAGAAAGCTTAATACCACATAAATTGATTTAGCATCCAACACACTTCAAATTCTTACACCTAAGCATACATTCCCCTTAAAGGTGTTTCAATACCAAGTTATTGTCATACTGTTAACTTCCTTGTATTTACATCACATTGCATCACATCTTGCACTTGGCCACTACAAGAACACAAAACCACATAGCATCTCCAGTAAAATGTCTGTCTGCAATCTCCATGCTCCCTTGTGACATTCTACCACAACTTTGACCAGATTAACTCGCATGAAGATGAACAAGACGACGATTAATACGGGTTTCCATTTTCTTGATGACCAATAAGCTGTCAGATTAATCCCATAAGTGTCATTATATCTGGAAACGAAGATTCTAATGTGCTTACTGATTATAAACAGTATGGCAGACCAGGAGTGTGATTACCTGCCGTATTAACTATCTGTAGCCTTCAACTTTCGAGGCCTTTTGTTAGAGTGAGCTGGTGAAGACGGAGCTTCTCTTCCCGGACCCTTCAAACACCCAAAAAACATAACAGTTAACAATTGTTGACCACGAAAAACTTACTAATAGAATAATATGGAGATATAGGCAGATCGAAAGCTCGAAGCCTAAAGGGAGCATGCTCCATACCTTGCGTTTTTGGTCCCTTTTGCCAACTCTTTCTGTTGATATTGCTGGAAAAAAGATGAAGATAAAAACAAACAAAATAATTAGATACAAAAAAAGAGAAGAAATGAAAAATGAAACCACAAGTAAAAGTCCAATCAAACTAATTACCTCCAAAGCTTACTGAGTCAGGAACGAACGTACGGTCCTGATCAATACCACGCTGTAAACGCTGTCAGGTCGCACCAAATAAACCCATATGGAAACATATAATATAAACAGAGATAATTACATAAAACAAAAGAAAATTAATACAACAAAACAGTTCACATTCGTCTTTTATAGGGCTTAGTAACCTTTGGTGTGTCTGGTGTTTCAGTATATGAACTTTCACGATAAGACGAACCTTCTTCCTTATTTTGCAACTAAAAAGAAATAGAAAAAAAATTGGTAAGTTAAAAGGAAAATAAACGGAGACTTAAAGAAACAAACAAAAACATAACAGCACCAGTTTCTGAAAATTTAAAAGGGTTAGTATCTCTTTCCGCAATTCCAGATGCTCTGCACAAACAGCTTTCGTAGGGACTTTGGGTTTCAGATTCACCTGTACAAATGGCAAAATTGTAATTTACCGTAACCATACCCGATTTCTAAAGAGTTTTTATTAAAAATATATATATAAGTAATATGATAGTTAAGAAACAATAATAACATAAAAAAATCTTCCATCTACAAATGTATCGAATATAATAAGAAACCTTAAGCTCTTGTAAGAGCTGTTCAACACGTTTAATAGTTCGCAATCCTGCTGATGAGCTCGCGGCTTGCACCATTTGATCCAGTGCGTATGTTCGCAAGTACACCCGCATCTGCATACAAGATAAATCAGTAACCAATAAATTTCATAAAATGCATGAAACAGCTAATAACAAATGGCGTATACCCACACACATTTTCTAAAGTGGCCAATTTAAAACGATAGAAAAAAACGCATGACCAGACAACTTAAGTTAGGCTTATTAAGGTGTGAAAACTATATATATATATATATATAATGGGGAATTATGATACCGCGCGAAGGGAGGCTGCAGCAGCAGCAGCATTCTCTGCCATTGACATCAAAGGTGCAACACCTGAATTAGCCTGAATATTAGAAGGTGATGCAGTGTCAACAAGAGCAGTGGTTTTTTCCATGCGTTCTGGACTAGCGTTTGATGTGACTGCCAACTCAGCATCCTGAGCAGCCTGAAAAAAAAATACATGAGGCACATATGGTGAAAAGACAGAGTAAAGTAGGAAAGAAATCTAGTATGAAACTTGCCTTTGCAGCCATACGAGACTCCATTATTTTCTTAGCTTCAGAAAGAACCTGAAAACATAAGAATTAACAGAATAATTATATTTATTTCCATATAAATATTTGAAAAGCCCTCGATTAGTTACCTCAGCATCTTTACGCTCTTGATGCTTTGTCTGAGAGAGAACCATGGACAATGCGCCCTTACGCTCAATCTCATGAGAGATGTTGTATGGTTCCTACATCAAAGAGTAACATTAATCATATTTTTTTAAAAGCCGAAAAAGCTTCATAAAAATCAATAAAAAAATGTTAAGGTAGACATAATACAAAAAAGGTGCATATGTTACCTTAACAAGAGGATTACTGGAAACATCACCAGGAGATGGAGCCCGTGCAATTAATATTGCCCGAGAAACTGCGCTTGTATGGGCGCAAGAAAAACAAAGATTTAAACTTTATCAAAGAGAAATTAATAATGGAAGTGGTGTCAAATATAAAGTAAATTACCACTATAGTAGCGATTCTTTAGTTCCTCCACTGATCGAGATGAAGAAAATCTATCAGCAATTACAACGAACCGGAGATCGAAACGTTCACATAAATCAAAGAGTTCATCCGTCTCTTCTTTAGTCCATGACTGGCAAAATAAATAAAACACTGCTAATGACATACATTCGACCAATGTTGACCTGTCTAAATCTTCTTTAAAAATAATAAACTTGCTTTTGTCAATAAAAACTAAAACTTTTATGGTTTATTCCAGGGCAAAAAATGTTGTTTGGCTGAAATAGAAATTTAACCACAGTTGGTTACCGTTTAAGCAATTAACTCAATAACAAAGTGCTAAAAAAATCCGGACCCCTTATCGCTCATAAGACAGCAGAAGAGAGACTGAAAAATAATCTATAACAAATATGAAATAACGTAACATATTTGACACTCACAGGATCTGTCAAATGCTTCGCATACTCCTCATCTGTGTACTTGATCACATCAACAGACTGCATAATTTCAAGTCAAAATCAAAGTCAACAAGACGTCCCTCTATATAGTATACACACACACACATATATATGCATATATATCATTAATTTCGCAATTACAACTACCACTAACACAGATACAGTTGAAATCATCTCCGTATGAATACAAAGGATATAAGTTACTACAATGCGAGTATCTGAACTCAATGGCTGACAAGCTACAGGATTTCTGGCACATGTAGCTGTTATAAAGAGAAAGAAGGCATGTACCTTGTTGTACTTTGCAAAGGAGTAATCTCCAGTGGGTGGAGTTCCATTAACAACTCTGACCTATAAAGGTTTTAAAGCATTATAACATATTACAAAATATATCCAGCTAACCATCATGGTCGTATATCAGGAAAAAGAACATAATACAATAAGAATATACCCAGTGGTACAGCTTCAAGTCATCTTTCCGAGCAGAATTTGTGAAAGAAAGCCATTCCCATGTTATCTGAATAAAAAATCTCAAAACTGTCAACAAGTCAAATGCATAACACGAATAAGTGACTAGTGTAATAGTCAATCATCTCAGGCACAAAGTAGCAAAGATTAATGAATACATGGTTGAGAGGAAGCAAACTTGAGCAAGTTATTCACTTTTACACTAGATGGGAGTACGGGACTCATTTTTGCAAATTTACAGATACGGGTGGCAATCATGTCAGGTTAAATGGTTAAACTGATGAACCCGAACACGACCCATATATTTATTTATGACAATCACATCACCTAAAATCCAATCACACTTACCTGTGTAACCCATTAATCAAAACGAGTCATAAACGGTTTACAGGTTGTAAAACAAGTTAAACCTGTCATAAACAGTTTGGCGGATTGCAAACATACTATAATATACGGCTAAAACAGGCTAACCTTATGTAAAGTTCTTTTATACATTAATTATAGTTTTAAACGGGTTAACTAGTAAATGAACACACTACCAAGCGTTCGCGAACATAAACGAACGATCGGAGCCTCTGTTCACGTTCGTTTGTTTTAACTTATCAAACAAAATTTATTGTTCGTGTTTGTTCATCTATTAAACGAATCAACAGGCAACGCACTTCCTGCCGAGCGTTTCACGAACTGTTAGCTGAACGTTCAGTTCGTTTACTCACGAACTGTTAGCTGAACGTTCAGTTCGTTTACAGCCCTAGGTCTTAGTAATGTACAGGTCTTGTCATTCCAGTAAACTGACAGTTATAACAGTATAACCTAATTTAACAGCTTGAAAAAACAAAACATTATGACCTAACCTTTTCATTTTCAGGTTGATGACGCTTCTTCAACTGATTAGCATCAACAGAAGGCATAAGAGGTGCCACACCACCTGTAAGCGCATAAACCTGCAACCAAAAGTCTGTTAAAAAAATTCAAGGAATCAAACAAATTATATATATATATATGTATATACACATACGATGTATAACTACAAACCTCACGCGAGATTCCATCGGGTTTTCTTTGAGAATCTTTTTGTGGTCGTGATTTCTTTTCCTGTGGTATAGGCAGTGAAATTTTTGGGAGCCCTAGAATGTCTTTGGCGTCCATTATCTAACTGAGTTAGGTTTAATGTGATTTGTTTGTGAAGAAGAAGACGATCAACACATGAATGTGATAAATCGTGATCTGGAACTAACTGAAGATTCGAAAAAATTAGGGCTTGAATTTAGAATCGATGTACGAAAGCTCGTAATGTTGGATGTAGTGGTGACTCAAACAAAATGTTTTAAAAACCGGTTAAAACGTCTTATACATCCGGATAAATCGTTTTTGAGTCAAATCTGATACGGTATAAAAATCGGTTTTTTTAAAAATTGTGTATAGTATACTTATAATTTTAGTGCATTCATATGTTTAAAGAACCATCAGGTAGAACCGGTTAAATCGTTCGGTACTCCTGGTTAAACTGTTTCTGAGCCAAATCTGATATGGTATAAAAACCAGATTTTAAAACATTGTGTATAATATACTTATAATTTAGGGCATTTGTAAGTTTAAAGCATTTAAATGGTTTAGTTTATGGATTAATTGTTTTGAAGTAGCGAGTTTTGGGTTGTGGTTTAAACCATAGTTGTTAAAAGCCATCGCCTCTTGCGTCTAGCCCATTTTTCAGGCAAGACGAGGCAATTGTGCCTTGAGTCAAGACAATTGTGCTTTAATTCTTCAAGTGATGATTCACACATAGGTTCCGACGCGATTCCTAGATTCCTTAAGAGTTTCCAACAATATTCTAAATTCCAGTAAGATTCCAGGAAAATTCTACTTTTATATAAGGGAAATCATTTTTCTACACCAATACACTAATTTAGTTTCTACTTTTATACAAGGAAAACCATGTTTCTACACCAATACACTAATATAGTTTCTACTTTTATCTAAGGAAAACCACTTTTCTACATCAATACACTAATATTTTATAACTTTTGATACTAAATAGATGATATTAAATATTATATAATTGATTTTGTTTATTTTATTTGTAGAATATTATTATTTTTCTAATACATAATATATTTTTAAATTATTTTCATTGCGCCTGGTCCCAGGCGAGGCCTATGCGCCTTGAGTGCGCCTAACGCCTTTAATAACTACAGTTTAAACCAATGGACCGACACGTCATCTATATGTATTTATATTTGTTCACTTAAAATATGTAGTCTAGCCCGGATAACTCTTGGTTTAACGAATTAAATGAGTTAAAAGTTAATATATTATACTTAACTTAATTTCGTGTTGATGTTGGCCACCCTCGATCCACCCTCTTCCCTAAATCCACATATTCATTGTCAATGTCTTACCGTGGTCCCAATTACACTAGCATCATTGTCGCGACGTAAATCTCCCTTCACTCTACCTATATGGATTCGGAAAAATGTTGTGTTAACCACCACACCACAAGTTTAACACGGTTATTAAAATCGAACATGACACGTTTAATATGACTATTGAACTTGACACTTCTACTAACATTGTCATGTTTAATAAGCGGGTTACACGATACTTTAACACAATAAATACAATTAAATGAATGATAATACCCAAACTGTTAAAACACGATTAAATAAGCAATTCAGTCACATGAATGACATCACATGTTTAAAATGCTTGTTGGCATGATTTCAGTGAGCGATAAAAAGTTCAAAACCAAACTGAAATCCAAACGAATTCGAATTAGAAACGTGTCTAACCAAATCCGAAAAAAGAGAAAGAGAAATGAGTATGTTATTTTATTAAGCCATGTCATAATATTTTTATACACATCATACTCATTTATCTTTTTTCCACAATATCTTTTTATTTTATTCTTTGGTGTAGTAATGACACTTGGCAATGGTAGTGATAGTGATAGTGATGAATGCTTTTTTTTTAACAGCGAACGTTACATAATCCCTAATAGTGACACCACAGACGTTAACTTAACTAAGAGTCTAAGACCAAATTCATTTGCTTGCACAATAAGTTCCACAACCTCCAAGTTGAATACTTAAATTCAACCATTTTTTTTTGCTTTTATATAGGTATGTCAGCTGTTGCCATCTTCTCAAAAAGCCTGCATTGATCCTAGTGGTTCCATGTCTTTGCAAGTGAAATATTGAAATAATGTATATTGAATTGGTTGATTTCTCGTACGGAAAGCAATGAGAAGAACTAATATATGGATACATAGAAAAGAAATAAGGAAATACTATCACAATATTTGGTTGACCCTTTGATGATGCAACGGTCATACCACCTAATGCATGGCTGTCAAGAATCTTCTAATTAAGGAAAAGACTTTAATCCTTTATTGATTTAATTCAATTATTTTATTTTCTAACACCCAAGACTTTAATCCTTTATTGATTTAATTCAATTATTTTATTTTCTAACACCCTCTTCAAGTTGAGTTGTGGGGTCTCCAATACTCAACTTGTCAAGACAATGGCCGAAGATTCTTCCGTTGACGGCTTTTGTTAATATATCTGCTAACTGGTCTTTTGATGGAACAAAAATAAGCTTGATGATCCCGGCTTCAAGTTTTTATTTGATAAAGTGCCTGTCTACTTCCACATGCTTCGTACGATCGTGTTGTACAGGATTTTCTGAAATTTGTATTGCTGCTTCGTTATCACACATGATGCTACTAGCGGAGGTTGAGAAAAACCGATCTCAGTTAGAAGTTTTCGTATACACAGGACCTCCGCTAGGCCTCTTGCAATCCCTCGAAATTCGGCTTCAGCGCTTGACAAAGCTACCACTTTTTGTTTTTTGCTTCTCCATGTAACTAAGTAACCACCAACTAGAGTGAAGTATCCAGACATTGATCTTCGATTTCCTTTGTCTCCTGCCCAATCTACATCCGTATATGCCTGGATCTTTAGATGTTTGTTTGGTTGAAAGAGAACCCCATAACTAGTTGTGCCTTTGAGGTATCTTATAATCCTTGATACTGCTTCCATGTGACTCACTTGAGGTTGTGCATAAATTGGCTAACAACCCCAACTGCATATGCAATATCAGGGCGTGTATGCGAGAGATATATGAGTTTACCAACTAAGCGTTGATATATTTCCTATTAGCTAATTCTGATTCTTCTTCCATGTGAAGTTTATGATTCGCGATCATTGGGGTGTCAGCAGGTTTGCAATCAATCATTCCTGTCTCTGCTAGAAGATCAAGAATATATTTCTTTTGACATATAAAGATCCCTTGTTTAGACCTTAGTACCTCAATTCCGAGAAAGTACTTAAGTCTTCCTAAGTCCTTCATTTCGAACTCTGTGAACAAATTTGCTTTCAACTTCTTTATTTCTTCTTCATCGTTTCCTGTAATTATCATGTCATCAACATATATAATCAACAAGTAACAAATTTACCTCTTCTTTTGAGAAACAGCGTGTGATCAGAGTTGCTTTGTTGAAATCCATATTTTTTCATTGCTATAGTGAATCTACCAAACCAAGCCCGAGGGGATTGCTTTAGCCCGTAGATAGATCTTTTTAATCGACATACTTCTTTTGGTTTGAATTTTTCTATGAAACCAGGTGAAGCTTCCATATAAACCTCTTCTTTTAGTTCTCCATGCAAGAAGGCGTTTTAACATCGAATTGATGTAAAGGCCATCCTTCATTAGCAGCAATAGAGAAAAGAACACGAATTGTGTCAATCTTGGCTACCGGGGAGAATGTTTCCGAGTAATCGATCCCGTACGTTTGAGAGTATCATTTTGCCACTAGTCGTGCTTTGTATCTTTCAATGGTTCCATCAGGTTTGTATTTGATTGGGAAGACCCAACGACATCCCACCGGTGTAACATTCGTCGAAAAACGGGTTTCAAAACCCGCTTCGTTTATTAATCAAATATTCAGTTATAAGTTTCGTTGCGTATTTATTGTTCAGATTAATTTTAAACAACACATAATTAATAAATATATTAGAATTTAAAAACCAAATTTATAACTAATAATAATAAGTATAAAAAAATAATAATAGGGTAGCCGGGTTTCGAACCCGGGTCGCCCACAAAGACAAACACACACCACACCGCTCCGCCACACACTTCTTTTGTGTTTAATACCGAAACAAATAACATTTATAATAAAAACCGAAAGTCAAATCTGTAAAACAGCGCGCCAGAACTCGCAATCACCGGAGAAACCTAAACTCCGCGATTTTGGCTATTTTTCCTTTGACTGAAACGGATAAACTGATTTCGACATCAGTTATAACCGTGGCCGGCAATCAATTTTAGTCAAAACCGTCGGAAATCTTTAATCGCGATTGTTGACCTCAATTCAAACCCAAATCAGCTGCCCTCTTATAAATACCCACTCCAACCTCCTGTAAACCTTTCGCTCAGAACCGAACTCTCTTTCCGAAGCTTTATCCCTTCCAAAGCACGTCGCCGGAGTTTCTTTGCACTCGCCGGAATCACTGAACAGAAAACCGCAGTTGTCTTCAGACGGTATAATTGTCTAAACCTCCCTGCTACCTCTTGATTTATAATTTAATTGTTCAAACCAATAATCGAAACTGTTAAAACAGTTCACTCAGCCGGAAATCGCAAATCAGAGCCGACGAAATCTTGCCGGAAATCTGAAGAAAACTCTCTGTTTGGTATACCATATTACTTAATCTTCACATTTCTATTCTATTTTCAATCAATTATAAGTTGTTAGTTGATTAAACAAAACAATCGGGTTTCACTGTTATGTGTTCTTCACAGTGAAGAAGATGAAGTTGAACAAGTGTATTAGTATAATTAAAATCGGATATTTAACCGGGTTAGACACACAGTCCAGCGGTGGACTGTGTGCAAATAAAATACACATGTCCTGAGTTCAAATCACGCATGCTACCGACTTTCTGAAATAAAACCAACATTTTTAAAACCTATTCAGATCAATCCACAGAATGTATATAAGAGAAATATAATCCAGTAGTTAAGCAGATTAGACACACAGCCCAACTGGTTGGGCTGTGCACACTCGAACCGAAGGTTCCGAGTTCGACTCCGGGTCTCTGCAACCGGTTCGGCCATATTAAATCATTTTTAATAAAAACTAAATAAAGTTAAAGTTAATTAGTATATATATATAATTAAAACAGAGAATATTTCGGGTTAGACACGTAGCTCAGTTGGTAGAGCTGCGTGCACACAAACGAAAGGTCCCGAGTTCGATCCCACGCACCGCATGGAATAAACACAGTCTGACCGGTCAGACCCGGTCAACTGTCAGAAAGTCAACCCATTTTTTTATTATTTTTATTTATTTATTTAATTAAAAAATTATTTAAAAATACTTAAAAATAAGATTTTAAAGTTAGAAAAATTCATTAAACTCACAAAAATAAATCTAAAAATCCCACTAAAGAGCACTAATTAAAAATATTAATCTCAAATAAAATTTACTTATTTATCGAATCATTTCGTTATTATTTAGGTTAGTTTTCCCTCGTCGGTTGAATCATAAATTCGTGCGCATTCATCGTCATCAAAGAACGCACCCACTGTAAGTGAATCTCTACCAATTTCCCGTTTTAATCATGTTTTGGGGTGTATCATGTGTCGTATAATTCTTTTATTTTATTTAAACACTTGTGCATACATCATATCCGTGATCAAATGTGTATTAAATGTGTATCAATTGTTGTGTGAATTATATGTAGATTGGATTTATCATTTTCAGTGCACGCATTTCATTAGGCCCATCAGTTCCCCGTGGGATACGGGTTGAGCATCAGGAGCCTCATTAGATCGGCTCCGTTTGATTGAGCCTTGATCTCACATACATCATCATTCATATCATATACTCATCCAAAGTGGTTTGTGATTGTTTATCTATATATGTTTGCTCACATGTGATTATTGCACGAATTTTCTTTATTAAATAAAACAAGAAATTAGTAAAAATGTTTTATCAAGGTTCACTCGCCAACTTTTGTTGACCCAAAATCTCCCCCGTTTTACACATGATACAGGTGATCCAGCTGAGACAGGAAACATTTAGGAAGGCCTAGAAGAATAAACAAGTTTATGCTTTGGAATAATTATGTAGTTTCATTTTCTTGTAATTGTATGAATTTTGTTTTGGATATTTAAGTTTGTACTTTGAATTTAATAAATATGAAACATCTTAGTAAACATCATGAGCTTTGGTGATAACCCAATTATGCCCCGACTTTTATTCCGCTGCGGGTCGGTGTGTGACAACCGGTTTCTTTCCTAAAGGGAGAGTACTCATTTCCCATGTGTTATTCTTCATTAACGCTTCCATATCTATTTCCATTAAGGGCTTGTTCAACAGAATTTGGAATTCATTGTATAAAGTAGAAGTAAAAGCTTTAGCTTCTTGTGATAAATTTCCTGTAACATCCGTCAAAAACGGATCTACCAAACCCGCTCCGTTTAGCAACCGAACAGTCAGTCAAAATTTTCGTTGCGAATTAAATGCCCAAAATATTTTAAACGATCCGTAATCAATTATTATACGGGGGTATATATTTAGTTTTTGAAAAACTGTTGAAAATCGAAAAATAAAAATGAATTGTTACAGCCGGGTTTCGAACCCGGGTCTGTACCGAGTCACCTAGTGACTTAACATCTCACATACAAACCACTGCGCCGCTTGATCTGTTTGTTATATATTGCAATCATTTAATTGATAAAATAATGTTACGAATTCAAAACCGGCGCCCAATCGCTTCAGTCGTCGGAATCCCGGAATTTCCGCGAATCTTAACTACGATTTACGTTATAACGTAAACCATTAACTACATATCGGTTATAACCGATGTTTGAAGTCCGCGACACTTTTCAAAACCGCCGGAAAAATTTAAATAACGAACACAGTCCAAAATCAGACCAAATGCATTTCGATTATTCCCTATAAATTCAACCACAATCGTCTGCAAACCTTTCGCTCAAAAATCACATCTTTTCACGGCGAAATTTCACTCGCCGGAATAAACCTGTTCGTCGCCGGAAAACCGGTTTCCCCATTGCCGAGCTTTTCTGAACCTCTGAAGTTTATACCGGAGATACCCTTACCTTTTCCAAACTTTTCGGAGACTTGCTGCTGCAAGACACCTGACGCCGGAGTAGTTTTCTGTCGCCGGAGTTCTGCCGGAAAACAGAGGAAAACGAGTCGGTATACCTCACGCTTATTTTCCTTTCTTTTTACCTCTATCTTACCAGTAATTAACCTAAACCACTAATGAAACTGGAACAAAAGCTCGAACCAGTCAGACCCGATTTCTGGTTCAACTTTGTCGAAGAAGACGACGCACTTCCATATCATATAAGTATATTATAAATCATGATTTTAATCGGGTTAGACACACAGTCCAGCGGTGGACTGTGTGCACATAAGACGTTAATTATGCAAAGGTCTCGAGTTCGATTCCCGTTTCACACGCTGCCTTAATAAAATCTATTTTTATTTTATTACTGAACCGGAGTCGCCTTAGTTATATGTTAAGTATATTAATAACCGGAATAATAACCAAGTTATACACACAGTCCAGCGGTGGACTGTGTGTTTGTTTATATCACAGGTCACGAGTTCGAGTCCGGTCCTCAGCACCGACTCGGACAATTAACTCTTCTTTTTAAATAAGGCAGAAAAGGAAATATTTAAATTGTCTTTAAGTATAATAAAAATCAAGTGATATAACATGTTGAACACACAGTCCAGCGGTGGACTGTGTGTTGGATTAAACCACAGGTCCCGGGTTCGAGACCTGTGGTGTGCATGACCGTTTCGCCTTAAACTGTTTTTAAAATAAATGATTTTCTATTAATTCTAATTAATGTATATATGAAATTAAAATCGGATATATAACGGGTTAGACACGTAGCTCAGTTGGTAGAGCTGCGTGCACGCGTACGGGAGGTCTCGGGTTCGAGCCTCACCGAGCGCACAACAATATTCCGCAAACCGGTCAACGACCAGTCAAAGTCAACTGGTCAAGGTCAACTGTAGCAGAAAAAAAAAATAAATATTTTTATTATTTTTATTTAATTATTTTAATTAAAAATCAATTATAAATACTTAAAAATAACATTTTTAAGATTAGAAAATAGCCTCAAACTCACAAAAATACACCCAACAATACTACTAAAATAGTTTAAATAAATCCGTTTACTCACCAAACCATAATGCGATTTATCTAGGTTAAATCTCACTCGTGGTTAAAACCACTTCGCGTGCATTCATCATCATCAACCGAACGCACCCACTGTGAGTGAATCTTACAATTCCCCCTTTTAAATTACACGTTTTGGGGTGTGTCATGTGTTATGAATTAATTAATTTATTTATTTAAACTTGTGCCATACCACATCATGACTTAATCTTAGATTGATTTATTGTTGTGATTTATTTATATTCCGTTTGTCAAATTACATGAAACTCATACATTAAGCCCATCAGTTCCTCGTGGGAAACGAGTAGAACATCGCGTGCTTCAATTCAAATTCATTATTGTTCATGTGTGTTTTCATTGAGTTTATATTGTTTGTAGTTGTGTTATTCATATTATCATGTTTATGCAATTCATTCATCAGGCCCCTCAGTTCCTCGTGAGAGACGAGTTGAGCATCGCGTGCCTTAAATTGTTTCCATTATTATTCATGAGTGTTTCATTTAACATCTTATGATTGTTGATCGAGTTACATCTAATTTTACTCATGTTTGGTTGTGCACATATTTCATAATCAATTTAAATAAATTGCTCAAATGTTTTCCATAGGATTCACTCGCCAACATTATGTTGATCCAAAAACCTTTTTACACATGATACAGGTGAACAGGTTGAAGCAAGGAAAACATAGGATATGCCTTAGAAGAGAACAAAGAAGTTTAGATTGTAGTTAGATCATGTTGTAGCAATCATTGTAAATTTCCATTTAAATTGTATTAATGAATATGAAACGTTTAATAAATGTCATGAGCTTTGATGATAACCCAATCATGCCCCGATCACCTTATCCGCTGCGGGTCGGGGTGTGACAGATTGGTATCAGAGCCATGACTATAGGGATATAGGATAGGTTATTAGACCCTTAGAGCCTATACTATAGTCTGCCTAAAATTTTAAATTGATTAAGTGGTTACATACAAACTTGTGATATTTATTTGTTTCATATTTGTTACATTTCAGTCAAACATACATGCTCATATACATATTCATTATACATATATACATATTCATTATACATATATCGATGTTCATGTGTTCAATTTATTTTCATATTCTCATTATCCAAAGATTTTATGCAATTTTCAATTCTCATCAAAGTAAGTTCTGCGACGGGCATGTAGTAACTGGAAGGGTACAAGTACCGGTAGTCGGAACGTCCTGTCTAGGCTGGCATTCGTATAAATCCAATATAACGGACCAGTTTGCCTACCTGGGGACCAACGATGAGAGTACGAAGGACCTATTAGGCCAAAGCATGCCACACCAAACGTCGTTCGAACTAACCCTACTTTGAGGTGTCACCGTGTCTACACCTGGACACATTCCGAACATCACACGTTATATACATATTTCTCGATTTTCATCGGGTTTTGTGTACGCAACCAGGCAGAAACCGTGCGAACCATATGAAAAACCGGTAATTCATGGGGGCCCACATGATTACATAAGGTAAAGTATGGCGGCATGACGGGCCTAACAGCGAGCAAAGCCCAAGACATCCTATGGATGTAGTATTTTTGGTATAATTATTTTATGAATGTTCATTCTTGAATGCGACCCATGATCTCAAAAGCATCCAACTCATACCCTTGTCATGTATTCATTGTAGATGTCTTCTAACCTCGCCCGTAGGAAGATGAGAGCAGGAAAAGCCCGCGAACGCATGGCTACCTTAATCGCTCAACAAATGGCTGCCGTAATACCCAACATTGTAATCCAAGTTCAACAAGCACTTACCCATAATCCTGTCAATCAAGCAAACCAAAACATTTTCAACTCTTCCCCAAATACCACTATATGCACCTACAAGCATTTCAAATCATGCGACCCTCCGAAATATAAAGGGACTGAAGGTGTCACCGCACTCCTCCATTGGTTTGAAGAAATGGAGAATACTTTTCTGAATTGCGATTGCCCTGATGATCGCAAAGTGCGTTATGCTACCGGTCGACTATATGGGATAGCACTTACTTGGTGGAACACAGAGAAGGCCAAACGAGGTGTTGAAGATGCTATGTCCTTAACTTGGAACGAATTGAAAGAAATCATGACCAGACGATTTTGCCCAAGGAGCGAAATCAAGAAGCTAGAAGATGAATTTTACTCATTGAGGCAAGTGGAAGGAGACCACACCACCTACAACAAAAGGTTCCTCGAATTACATCAAATGGTTCCCAACATGTTTACTCCCCTCTACCGTTTGATCGAGCACTACATTCGTGGTCTTCCGTCAAAGATTCAAGACCCTGTGATAAGTACCAAGCCTGCAACTTTGGAAGCAGCAATGGAGCTAGCAACAGAGCTCACCGAGAACCGAATCCGAAACAAAGACTTCGAGGAAGAGAAGAAGAAGGATAAAGAATCAACTGAAACCACCGAATCCCCTTCTCAACCCGAATCCCCTTCTCAACCCGAATCCCCTTCTCAACCCAACCCTAAGAGAAAAAGAGTCGGGCGACTTTTCGCTGCTACTCAACGAAATCAACCAGTTTTTCACGCTATACCCATCCGAGCTGTCCCAATCACCCAAGAGGCACCCAACTCAGCTTACCCAAATAAGAAACCATATCTTGGACCTCACCCTCAATGCAACCACTGTTTTTATCATCATTCCCTTACTTTACCTTGCCGGCTATGTACAACTTGTGGACGTTATGGTCATTTGAGCAATGTTTGTCGCACCTTTCAAGACCAAACCTTTTCCCCTACTCAAAACATGGCCCAAACTTATCACCAACCCCAACACCCCATGTTCCCATATGCTCGAGCTTGCTTCAATTGTGGTGACCCTACCCACTTTAGAAACACATGCCCTCAATTGGTAAACGTTATCAACACTCAAGCCCAATCAAACCCAGTTAACCAAGTAAACCAAGAAAACCCAACCACTATGCCACCAGCAAGAGGAAGAGTCTTCAATATCAACGCCAACCCTGTCGAAGATAATGACGGCCCAAACGAAGATACTCAGCTAGTCCTTTTCGCCGAAGATCCAGATTCAACTCCTGTTGTTTAGTCTTATGTTTTCTTTATTACATGTGTAGACTGTTAGAGTAATTATGGTATATTATATATTATATATTGTTTTCAGTATACGATTTTGCCGAGGCCGTGGCTCCCCATCCATCGAGGTTGAGTTGGATCCCCATTTTATTATGTGGTTGATCTTGGCGTGCCCGCACGATCGGCTCCGTTTGTTGAGCCTTGATCGGTTACGTAATATTACATTTCAATACATGCAATATGCTCGGCTCCGTTTGATTGAGCCTTGAGTACACAGATTTATTCTCATTTCCAGTTCATGCAATATGCTCGGCTCCGTTTGATTGAGCCTTGAGTACACAGATTTATTCTCATTTCCAGTTCATGCAATATGCTCGGCTCCGTTTGATTGAGCCTTGAGTACACAGATTTATTCTCATTTTCAGTTCATGCAATATGCTCGGCTCCGTTTGATTGAGCCTTGAGTACACAGATTTATTCACATTTCCAGTTCATGCAATACGCTCGGCTCCGTTTGATTGAGCCTTGAGCACACATACAATTTCATTATCAGTATCTTGTGGTTGTGGTGTTTGTAGTAGAGTCGCATCGAACTAACCATAACTTGCGGATAAAGTCAATGAAAATTTGACAAGGATATGGTGGATACGCCGATGGTACTTCCTATATATAAGTATTCTTGTCAAATAATCGGAGGCATTATCAGGCGGTTATGAGAGGTTCCATGCATAGGCTGTTTGTGTGGTTAAGTTATTCATATACAGTACATGCAATATGTTCGGCTCCGTTTGATTGAGCCTTGAGCACACAATTTCATTTTCAGTACATGCAATACGATCGGCTCCGTTCGATTGAGCCTTGATCGCACAGATATGTTTCATTTCAGTAATTTATGTTTGTTGTATTGATTGTAGAGTTATAGGACTAATCATAATTCACTGTTAAAACCAATGAAAATTTGACAAGAATATGGTGGATACGCCGCTGGTACTTCCTATATATAAGTATTCTTGTCAAAGGATCAGAGGCATTAACGGATGGTTATGAGAAGTTCTATGTAGGATTTATTAGTTTCTTGGTAACCAATCATAACTTGTGGATAAAACTAATGAAAATTTGGCAAGAATATGGTGGATACGCCGCTGGTACTTCCTATATATAAGTATTCTTGCCAAAGGATCAGAGGCATTATCAGGCGGTTATGAGAAGTTCCAGGTAGGATTTATTATTTGCCTTGGTTGGAATTTGTGATACATTTATATCATCATGTTATTTAAAGAGATTGGATTGTGTTCCATTTCTACATAAATTAACCTCTCCATCATAACAAACGAGAGAGGAACTTCCATCATTCAAACATATATGGATTCAAATATTTGCTGTTGTGTTTATTCATGTTCAAATATTCGCTGATGTGTCTATTCATGTTCGAATATTGGCTATTGTGTTTATTCATTCGCTGATGTGTCTATTCATGTTCGAATTTTTGCTGTTGTGTTTATTCATGTTCAAATACTTGCTGTTGTGTTTATTCATGTTCAAATATTTGCTGATGTGTTCATTCATGTTCGAATATTTGCTGTTATGTTTATTCATGTTCAAATATTTGCTGATGTGTTCATTCATGTTTGGATATCAGCTGTTGTGTTTTTATTTATGTTCCATGTAGATTGTAGTGTTAGAAGTTTTGCCTTAGGATATAACCATATTTTTCCCAAACGTATCTAAACTCTTATGCATGATATCATTTTTTAGAGAATCATTCCTCTTTATCAATATTCATACAGTAGGCAACAAAAAGCGATTCCTGAATAGGGTACTTAACCTTTACAAGGAACGTTACCGCCTCGAACAAAAAAACTTAAACCCTCATTTTTGCTAAAGCATACAACTGTCAAACAAAACATCATCATTCTTATAGTCAAAATATATCATTATTTAAATTTCGGGACGAAATTTCTAAAAAGCAGGGGATACTGTAACATCCGTCAAAAACGGATCTACCAAACCCGCTCCGTTTAGCAACCGAACAGTCAGTCAAAATTTTCGTTGCGAATTAAATGCCCAAAATATTTTTAAACGATCCGTAATCAATTATTATACGGGGGTATATATTTAGTTTTTGAAAAACTGTTGAAAATCGAAAAATAAAAATGAATTGTTACAGCCGGGTTTCGAACCCGGGTCTGTACCGAGTCACCTAGTGACTTAACATCTCACACACAAACCACTGCGCCGCTTGATCTGTTTGTTATATATTGCAATCATTTAATTGATAAAATAATGTTACGAATTCAAAACCGGCGCCCAATCGCTTCAGTCGTCGGAATCCCGGAATTTCCGCGAATCTTAACTACGATTTACGTTATAACGTAAACCATTAACTACATATCGGTTATAACCGATGTTTGAAGTCCGCGACACTTTTCAAAACCGCCGGAAAAATTTAAATAACGAACACAGTCCAAAATCAGACCAAATGCATTTCGATTATTCCCTATAAATTCAACCACAATCGTCTGCAAACCTTTCGCTCAAAAATCACATCTTTTCACGGCGAAATTTCACTCGCCGGAATAAACCTGTTCGTCGCCGGAAAACCGGTTTCCCCATTGCCGAGCTTTTCTGAACCTCTGAAGTTTATACCGGAGATACCCTTACCTTTTCCAAACTTTTCGGAGACTTGCTGCTGCAAGACACCTGACGCCGGAGTAGTTTTCTGTCGCCGGAGTTCTGCCGGAAAACAGAGGAAAACGAGTCGGTATACCTCACGCTTATTTTCCTTTCTTTTTACCTCTATCTTACCAGTAATTAACCTAAACCACTAATGAAACTGGAACAAAAGCTCGAACCAGTCAGACCCGATTTCTGGTTCAACTTTGTCGAAGAAGACGACGCACTTCCATATCATATAAGTATATTATAAATCATGATTTTAATCGGGTTAGACACACAGTCCAGCGGTGGACTGTGTGCACATAAGACGTTAATTATGCAAAGGTCTCGAGTTCGATTCCCGTTTCACACGCTGCCTTAATAAAATCTATTTTTATTTTATTACTGAACCGGAGTCGCCTTAGTTATATGTTAAGTATATTAATAACCGGAATAATAACCAAGTTATACACACAGTCCAGCGGTGGACTGTGTGTTTGTTTATATCACAGGTCACGAGTTCGAGTCCGGTCCTCAGCACCGACTCGGACAATTAACTCTTCTTTTTAAATAAGGCAGAAAAGGAAATATTTAAATTGTCTTTAAGTATAATAAAAATCAAGTGATATAACATGTTGAACACACAGTCCAGCGGTGGACTGTGTGTTGGATTAAACCACAGGTCCCGGGTTCGAGACCTGTGGTGTGCATGACCGTTTCGCCTTAAACTGTTTTTAAAATAAATGATTTTCTATTAATTCTAATTAATGTATATATGAAATTAAAATCGGATATATAACGGGTTAGACACGTAGCTCAGTTGGTAGAGCTGCGTGCACGCGTACGGGAGGTCTCGGGTTCGAGCCTCACCGAGCGCACAACAATATTCCGCAAACCGGTCAACGACCAGTCAAAGTCAACTGGTCAAGGTCAACTGTAGCAGAAAAAAAAAATAAATATTTTTATTATTTTTATTTAATTATTTTAATTAAAAATCAATTATAAATACTTAAAAATAACATTTTTAAGATTAGAAAATAGCCTCAAACTCACAAAAATACACCCAACAATACTACTAAAATAGTTTAATAAAATCCGTTTACTCACCAAACCATAATGCGATTTATCTAGGTTAAATCTCACTCGTGGTTAAAACCACTTCGCGTGCATTCATCATCATCAACCGAACGCACCCACTGTGAGTGAATCTTACAATTCCCCCTTTTAAATTACACGTTTTGGGGTGTGTCATGTGTTATGAATTAATTAATTTATTTATTTAAACTTGTGCCATACCACATCATGACTTAATCTTAGATTGATTTATTGTTGTGATTTATTTATATTCCGTTTGTCAAATTACATGAAACTCATACATTAAGCCCATCAGTTCCTCGTGGGAAACGAGTAGAACATCGCGTGCTTCAATTCAAATTCATTATTGTTCATGTGTGTTTTCATTGAGTTTATATTGTTTGTAGTTGTGTTATTCATATTATCATGTTTATGCAATTCATTCATCAGGCCCCTCAGTTCCTCGTGAGAGACGAGTTGAGCATCGCGTGCCTTAAATTGTTTCCATTATTATTCATGAGTGTTTCATTTAACATCTTATGATTGTTGATCGAGTTACATCTAATTTTACTCATGTTTGGTTGTGCACATATTTCATAATCAATTTAAATAAATTGCTCAAATGTTTTCCATAGGATTCACTCGCCAACATTATGTTGATCCAAAAACCTTTTTACACATGATACAGGTGAACAGGTTGAAGCAAGGAAAACATAGGATATGCCTTAGAAGAGAACAAAGAAGTTTAGATTGTAGTTAGATCATGTTGTAGCAATCATTGTAAATTTCCATTTAAATTGTATTAATGAATATGAAACGTTTAATAAATGTCATGAGCTTTGATGATAACCCAATCATGCCCCGATCACCTTATCCGCTGCGGGTCGGGGTGTGACATTTCCCTCAGCAATACTTGCCATGGGATATTTAGAGGATACAATTAGTTTTTTTGGAGAGTACCGCTTTGGTGGAACTCCCTTGTTGGCTCTTGGTGGTAGGACATATTTCTCAGTCGTTTCTTCTTGTGTTTGCTCACCTTGTCCTTCTTGTCCTGTTTGTTCTATAGCTATCTCATGGTTATTAGATAAATAAAAAAAAGGAGTCTCTTGAGACTCAGTATTTTGTATATCTTCATGAGCTTGAGAATTACTTACCTCAGACATCAGACTAGGAGGATTTTGGTCTGTAGCACTGATTGTTGGTCCACCTGTTTGATGGGAAGCAAGTGACTCATCTTGGGTACTATGATTAACTTCTTCTGATGACGAAACCCATTTTAGCCAACTCAGTGTGTCATACCCAATCTCCCCTTGACCACTTTGTTGGGAGGTGTAAAAGAACTCAGTTTCAAGAAAGTCACAATTCATTGTAGTGTACATATGACGTCGTTTTGGACTATAACACCGATATCCTTTCTGGTCGATACCATAGCCCACAAACACACATTTCTCAGCACATGGGTCGAGTTTGGACCGATCTCCTTTAGGTATGTGGACAAAGACAGAGCATCCAAAAATTCGTGGTTGAAGTGTAAGAGCCGGAGGGAGTTTGGTAAACTCGGATAGGGTTTGGAGTGGAGTTTTTAGGTCGAGGGCTTTGGTTGGCAAGCGATTGATGAGATAAGTAGCTGTAGCAACAGCTTCAGGCCAAAAAGACTTAGGAACATGAGATTCAATTAGAAGAGCTCGAGTTATTTCTAAGAGAATGCGGTTTTTTTCGTTCTACAACACCGTTTTGTTCAGGAGTATGTGGACAATATGTTTGGTGAATGATTCCTTTTAATTGACAAAAAACGTTTCATAGAGTCATTTATAAACTCTCCCCCATTGTCGCAGCGAAGAATTTGGATGTTGGTTTTAAATTGTGTTTATATCATGCTACAAAACATAGTGAATTTATCAAAAACCTCAGATTTATTTTTTAGGAAATAAATCCATCTCATACGAGTGCAATCATCAACAAAAAGTACAAAGTAACGAAAGATTTGTCCGCCAATAACTTCCGTTGGACCCCAGACATCCGAATGGATAAGAGAAAAAGGTAAATCAACTCTTGTGTTATTTGGTTTATAGGTGTGTCTATGACTTTTAGCTAGAACACAAGTTTCACAATTTAATGATTTATTGAAGGAAATAACTTCGGAAATAAAAGATGTAAGTAACCAGTGGATGGATGTCCCAATCTTCTATGCCATAACCAAGCTTCTCTATCCATAGACCCGTGAGCTAGCATCACAGTACCATGTTGAGTCACTTCTTCCACATAGTACAATCCTTGGCGTTCAGTGCCACGCCCAATGATCGCTCCCGTCCTGATATCCTGTAGGATACAAAAGTGGGATGTATTAAAACAATGCAATTTAATTCCTTTGTCACATGACTAATGGATAACAACTTATGTGACAAAGATGGGACATAGAGGCAATTTAAAAGTTTTAACGTTAGGGATATTTCAATAGTTCCTCCTCCCTCTACTAGAACTTTCCCCCATTGGCAGTTTTGATGTGATTAATTTGGGTTGGGACCTTGAGACCATGTCCGTTAGATCAAACGTCATGGTGTCGGTAACTCCACAATAAAAAATCCAAGATTTATCTGAATTTTCGTGAGTTTCGACCACATTAGCTTGTCCAATTTTTTCTAACGTTTTTTCCTTTAACTCTAAATTTCTCAAAAAATTATTTCCTAAGAAAATGTTATTATTATTTTTGTAAGAAATAGATTTTGTGTTTTCCAAAGTATTAGTTTCCAATTCTTCAAATAAAGTTCGGTCTTTTTCGTAATTAACAGAAAGTTTGTAAGAAATTGACTTTGTGTTTTCCAAAGAACTCATTTTTAATTCTTTAAATGATGTTTGGTCATTTTCATATTTAACACATGTTTGAGAATTGTTATTTAAAATTACGTCAACAGGGGAGTTTTCTAATAAATCTAGAACCTTAGGATTTAAAATAGAGGGGTTTGAGAACCAACTCTCAAACCCGTTACCTCCATTGTTGCTGTCGACTTCATCGCACCAATGTAATCGGCCGACGCCACACCTCCGAACCCTCCGCCGTAACTGTTATCGGCCGATGCCATACCCCTGAACCCTCCGGCGGGGAACTATTGCCTTCGCCGCCTGTGTTGTTGGCTCCGGAGTTGCCCACGGCAGCGGCTCCTTTCCCCCATCAGTGTCGCCGGTATTCTTTCCCTTTTTATGCCCATCGTTCCACTATTCCGGGAATCCAACGAGTTTAAAACATTGATCTTTCATATGTTTCATCATTCCACAATGAGTACACTTTAATTTTGATTTGTCGACTCGGAGTGATGTCCCACTGTTTGGTTTAGCCTGACCGAATCGCCCCCTTGAAAGGAAGCCTAACCCCTCGGAATCGTTCGCTCCGGTGGTTGCTAACCCGGCCGCCACACCATGTTATGGTAAATTACCGGAGGAGACGACTCATTTAAGGAAGGGTAGCATGGGTAATTTACCCATTCCACTCTCTCATCCACTATTTTAGACCTACTGCCCCAATCTTCCATTCCAAAATTGATAGAATGTTTATTTCTATGGGATTGGGATATAATATGATATAGTTAATAGAATACTATATTGTATTATATTCATATCGTATTATTTTGTATGACATGATATTATATATCATATCGTATAGTATTAGATTTTTCCATTACATTACACCACCTCACACAGTGGCACAACATGCAATACAATATTATTAAAGTAAATTGGTTGTAGAGGTGTAAACGAACCAAACGTTCAGTGAATTGTTCGGCAAGAAGTTTGTTTATATATGTATGTGTATAAGGATGGTTCAATTTGAAGACCGATTTATCTGATAAGAGGAAAAACAAAATAAATTCTATCCTAAAAAAATTAAATATATAAAAACATACTTTTGTTGATGATTGCTCTCGTGTTATTTGTATTTATATAATGAAAAAACATTAAGAAGTCAACAACAAATTTTTGTCTTACGTGAATCTCTTCCATCACAATTGGCACCTCTCGCGTCGGCTTCATAAGTGCCTCACACCTTCTAAAAAAACCAAGCTACTAAGTAACTAACATGATATACCCATATTTAACCACCCAACACATTTGAGAAACTATGTATCAACTTAACTCACTTAGGCTTACTCAAATCAACCTCAGCCAACACAATTATTCAAGTTCAATCACCAAAGGCACGTTTAAAGAGTCAGTAAACAAGTTTACTTGCTCAGATAAGACTAGATTCTTAATCTTTGGGTGTGTGCGCACATGTGAGTATTCCCATTTTATTGCATTTAGTACACATTTTGAAGTATATATATAGTACCTAAGCTAATAATGCATACATCTTTAGGAACTTTTTGGCCATTCCACATGATCTTCTATCAACAAAGATGCGTTTACTTAATAGGATATTGAGCCATCCTCGATAGACGCCGTTAAGTTTTACTGAATAGGATATTGAGCACGACTCGTTGGAAGGAAGGCTTTATTTACAACTTCCAAACTGTGGAGGTAGTCTACAAAAATCGGATGTATTTATTCGCGATGTCTTAGCTCAGTTAAATTATAAGGCTTGACAATGGTCTGAATAATATAAGAATTATATTTATCTATAAGAGTAAATTGCCAAAATAGTCCCTGTGATTTGGGCAGTTTTGCCAGTATAGTCCAAAGGTTTCATTCATCCTCTGTGGGTTCAAAAGGACCGAATTGCCATTCTAGTTAACAGAAAAATGGATGGGTTAAGTCAGTTGGACCAAAATGGCAATGGTGAAACATTTTTGGATCCACAGGGGATCAATGAAACCTTTGGACTATACTGGTAAAACTGCCCAAACCACATGGACCATTTTGGCAATTTACTCTATCTATAAAGCATGTGTTCATGCAATGTGTGCTTGCTTTGTTATGATTATGGATGCCAATTTCCAACATCAATGGATTTTATAATATTTCGACTTTAGTTAACACACAAACATCCACTTGTACTTTCCTATTACAACTGTATCAGCTAGATCCAAAAGTGGTGCTCATCACATGTTCACACACCTTAAAAAATACCAAATTTTGTTTATAAATCCTAAAATGATGGTGACTCCACATGTTCACGCACCTTTAAATATATATATAAGACATAGTAGATAGATCAAGTAAATAATTAGAAACTAATAGATATGAAGCAGGTAATTCTGTTATTATCATGGGTTTGGATGCTTGTTGGTATCTCAGCATCCAGACCGCTAATTATTAACTTCGGCGATTCAAATTCCGACACAGGAGGTGTGCTGGCCGGTGCAGGCCTTCCCATTGGCCTTCCACATGGCATTACATTCTTTCACAAAGGCACGGGCCGTTTTGGCGATGGCAGACTCATCATTGACTTTTTCTGTTAGTCAACTCTCTCATCCCTCCATTTCTTGTAGTTGTTTCACTTATTTCAACCTGTTGACTTTGGTCAATGTTTGAAACAGGTGAACATCTAAATCTGAGTTACTTGAGCCCATATATGGAATCACTAGCGCCAAATTTCACAAGTGGATTAAATTTTGCGGTAGCTGGAGCGATGACTCTACCGCAGTTTGTTCCTTTTCAGCTTGATGTTCAGGTTCGCCAGTTCGTCCATTTCAAGAATCGTTCACTTGAACTCCTCTCCCTCGGTATGTTTATATTCGCTTACCTGCAAAATTATCATTTTTCCAGCTTATTAGACTAGTTATGTAATAAATATACAACCTTGTTACTGGTTTAACTATATCAATAATTAGAGTGAAGTACACAGATGGTCCCGTGGTTGACCAAAATTTTGGATTGGGTCCCTAGTTTTCCAAAATATACAGATGGTCCCTGTGGTTTGCACTATGTAACGCATTTAGTCCCCAACTTTTGCCAAAAGTACATGGATGGTCCCTGTGGTTTGCACTTAGTAACGCGTTTAACCCCTAACATTTGTTAGCTGGGGACTAAAGACGTTACAAAATGCAAACCAAGGGACCATCCGTGTACTTTTATAAAGCTAGGGACCAAGTCCAAACTTTTGGTTAACCATAGGGACCATCCATGTACCAATAGTTATGAAAACTTAAACAATGTTTAAATAAACTGCAGGTTCCGGGAACTTCATAAATGAAAATGGATTTCGTAGCGCGCTTTACATGATAGATATCGGACAAAATGATCTGCTGGTTGCACTGTATGCATCAAATCTCACTTATGCACCAGTTGCAGCCAAAATTCCGTCTTTTATAGCAGAAATTAAACTAGCTGTTCAAGTAAGCATCCATCTCTCGGTTTCATCCCATATATATTTTTTTTAGATGCATGCTCAAGTTTTGTATGGCGAAAATGTAGAATTTATATTTGTATGGTGGGAGAAAGTTTTGGATACATAACACGGGCCCGTTAGGATGCGCTCCAAAAGAGCTTGCGTTACATCCACACAACCGTACCGATCTTGACAAAATTGGATGCTTTCGTGTCCATAACGATTTGGCCAAACTTTTCAACAAACAGTTACGTAAAATGTGCAAAGAACTGAAACATGAGTTAAAAGGCGCGGTTATTGTGTACGTGGATGTGTACAGCATCAAATATAATCTCTTCACCAAACCGTCAAAATATGGTAACAACATATTTAAATTCACTTAACTTAAGTTGTAAATAATGAAACTAATGATTTGATTTTTACAGGATTTGTAGAACCATTTAAGGCATGTTGTGGGTCTGGAGGGCCTCCAAACAACTACAATGTGAAAGCGACATGTGGGCAGCCCGGTTACAACATATGCAATAATGTAACATCGGCTATAGTGTGGGATGGTGTTCATTACACGGAAGCTGCAAATAAGGCGGTTGCTGATACAATTCTTTCGACGCCATCATTGAAACTAGAGCGGTTTTGGTCAGACTGACAGCGTCATGTACTCATGTACAAGTAACCTGACATTCTAATAATAAATACTTGCAAAATTTGAATGCACATGGGTGGAACAATAGTTTATATGTGTGTATGTGAAAATGAAATAGGGATTAAGAACGGAGACTTATAGTATAACAGTATACTCTTGTAGAGTGAAGCTATAAAGAAAACTCGTATAATATCGTATTTACTCTCATAAAAAGATATAATGTCAAATATACATATTTTTTAAACAAAATTCTGAATCACTTCTTCAATCTCTCTTCCTAATTCTTCAAGATCTAACTAATAACTCGGTTAACAAATAAATTTGGGCTAATATGTACCTAGTGAATTTTAAATCCCAAGATAAAAAATAAAACTATGTATGTCATGGATTTCTTATGGTGGCGTGCTTCGCCACTTAGACCATGCGTTGTGGAGCCGTGAGCGTGGGGAGTTAGCCACGCAGCTGCCACGGTGGTCGCGCACACCACAACGGCCAAGCTTCAACGGGGGCGCGAGCGAAGGCTTCAGCCGAGGCGTGAGGGTGGTGGCTGGCGCTATTTGGCAAAAATGGGGGTGTTTTGGGGCGCTATTGGTGAAGTTACCACTACGGGTTCAAGTGAGGGGGACGCGAGTGGGCAAGGTGATGAGTAGACGTCTAGTCAGCGCCATGTGTCACAATATTAGAGGATGAATTCATGTTGTGGCTTCAGCCACGACGCATACTCTTAAAAGATGATTATGTAACCTTTATCAGATTCTGTGTAACATTATGAAAATGAATATAATAGTCGTGAAAACCGTTATAAAAGTTTGAAATGAATGTCAATACAGGTATATATATGAAGTTTTGGTCACTGTATTTGTTGTTAGCATTTAAAATATAACAAAGATGTAAGTAACAAATTTAACTTTTATCACTATAGAGACATAGAGTATAGATTGATTCTTAAATATAACTATGGTTTGTTATCCAGAAAGTATAAGTATTTAGTCAACTTAAAAGTTCTATATTTATATATCAAGTTGCAGTTGTATTATTTAAAAAAAAACAGATATACAATTGATTATCTAAACAACTTGATATTTAAAATTACTAGACAAGTCTTTATCCATATGTCCTTTTGTGGTTTCCTTAATATAGAAACATTTAAGATTCCTGCAACTTGATGGTATAATTCAGTTATTCACATGTTGGTTTTCTTAGTGGCTGTATTTTAGCTTAATAAATTTCAATTAGGCCCGAATTTACCGCTTTATATTTTTATTAAATATACCAAGGCCTCTAGGGAATCAAAAAATTAAATAACTAATAGTTATAAAAATAAAAGTTTTGATAAACCTGAAACTATAAAAATATAAAAATACCCTCTAAGACTTAATTTTTTTTATAGAGTTTCAATTTTTTTTGGTTTCTATTTGGTATGAAAACAATTTAAACAGATAATAAAAGTTAAAAAAATTCTATTAAGCTTTCAATTCAATGAAACATACCAATAGGTCATTAATAGTTTATAAATAGTTAAATTTAAATTTATTTCAAGACTTAAAAAGTAATACTCTTATTTATATAAAAATATATTTTCTCTAAATAGTGTATATTGCTTCTATGCTCATGCAATTAGTATTGCACAAAGTTTTTTTTTCCAATTAAAATCTGAAAAAATTAACCAAGATCCACAAATCAACAATATCATATAAATATGGAACCAAGTAAGCATTAAAAATTTATTAATTAATTATATTGTATTTAAATAAAGTTAGATGAACAAACTTTATTATATTACAAAAGTTGAAAAAATAAGGTTGACCATGGTTTCTCATGCAGTCTCATCCCTCAATATAAGAACCAAATGAAGGTAGAGTAGACTGCATTAACTGATCTAAAATATGAAGATTGTAAATGCATTTTGTGGGCTTCTATGGTTCTGTATGCTCTTTGGTATCTCACTGTCTAGACCTATGATTATCAACTTTGGTGATGCAAATTCCGACACCGGAGGTGTTCTGGCGGGGGCCGGACTCCCCATCGGCCTTCCACATGGCATTACATTCTTCCACAAAGGCACCGGCCGATTCGGTGACGGTCGACTCATCCTTGACTTCATCTGTGAGTCCACTCTCTCTTTGTTATATTGAGTCTTCTAACCAAGTGAACCCGTTAACACTGAAAACTCACGGGCCCTACCAATATCATGTTTGCAAAAAGTAGAAAAATATGTATTCGAATGTGACTACGTGAGACCTTTAATAGTATAGGAAGGGACTCGAACGTTTACCACAGTCGGTTTTGCATTATTTTTCAACATGCTAATTTTGTTCAATGTTATTTTATGGAACAGGTGAGCATCTGAAGCTGGGCTATCTGAGCCCATATATGGAATCACTGGCACCAAATTTCACTAGTGGTGTAAACTTTGCAGTAGCCGGAGGCATGATTCTACCGCCGTTTATTCCTTTTCACCTCGGTGCTCAAGTTCGCCAGTTCATCCATTTCAAGAATCGCTCACTTGAACTCTTGTCACAAGGTATGTTCATTTCTAGCTTTCTCGATCCATCATTCTTGTTTTTTGGGTAACACATCCTCCGGGTCCGTGTTCAACATGAGTACAATGTGAATTTCTGACACGATCCGATACCGACACAAATTTTTTGGGATCGAGTTTAGTCTAACTGGTCCGGGTCAGTTCTGGGTCAAACTCGTGAATACGTTTAACTACCGGGTCGTGTTCGGGTCAACCTGACGGATTGACCCATTATAAATTTTTTTTTAAATTGTTTTATGTCTGTCTTTGAATAGACACATAGACTATTTTATAACAAAAGTTAAAAAAGAAAAGTTTGCATCCTGTTTTGTAGTTTACACGCGATTGCTTTATATTTTTTATTGTGACCTGTTAATAATTTGTAGTTTTGGGTATTAGTTTGTGAAAATAAAATAAAAAAATTCCGGGGTTAAGCTGCCCTCGTTTGTGTCAACCCGAGAATAAAAGTGGAGTGTTCAGATTCAACCCACAAACACGACCCGTTTAGCACCGTTGTGGGCCTTGTGGCGTTTGCGTTCTTCTGGAAATAAATACTTATTTTTTGATAAACAGGTTCCGGGAACTTTATAAACGAAGATGGATTCCGTAACGCGCTTTACATGATAGATATGGGACAAAATGATATTTTGGAAGCACTGTATGCATCAAATCTTACTTATGCACCAGTTGCAGCCCAAATACCATCTTTTGTAGCAGACACTAAACTTGCTATTCAAGTAACCATTTTTTCATATGATTCCATTTTAATACCATAAACCACATGTTGACAAGTCAAACTTACACGTAAATTCGTAAAATGTAGAATCTATACCAGTATGGTGCTAGAAAGTTCTGGATATTCACACCGGGCCACAAGGTTGTGCACCTAAAGAACTCGCGTTACATGCACACAAAGATACCGATCTTGACAGCATTGGATGCTATCGCGTCCACAACAATCTATCAAAACTTTTCAACGAAGGATTGAGTAGAATGTGTGACGAGTTGAGACCGGTGTTAAAAGATGCAGTTATCGTGTATGTGGATGTATACACTATCAAATATGATCTGTTTGCCAACCCTTCAAAATATGGTAACAATGTATTCAAGTTTACTTCGACTTTAGTTGTGAATCGAGAGACTTTACGTCTTAACGGTTTGTGTTGGCACTTGACAGGATTTGTAAAGCCACTTAAGGCGTGCTGTGGATACGGAGGGGATCCAAATAATTACAATGTGAAAGCGACGTGCGGGCAGCCTGGATACAACATGTGTAGTAACGTATCATCGGCTATAATATGGGATGGTGTTCATTACACAGAAGCTGCAAATAAGATAGTTGCTTCCAAAATCCTATCCATGTCGTCGCTAAAACTAGACAGTTCTGGTAGATCTGAAATTGGAAGATTAAATTGCTGAATGAATAAGATGGATGAATGTTATTTTTGGATCTAATAACATTAAATTTTATGATTTGATACTGTATCCGTATTTAAAATGAACAAAAAGTGTAGATCTAACTTCAAATTTGGATTTAGATTATTCATTTCGATGCTCAGGTTTACGACGTTTTTATGTTTATTTAAGAGTAAAATGCAATTTGCGTCCCTGTGCTTTAGGGGGGGGGGGGTGTCAGCTCATGTCCCTTGAAATCAAAATTGTAGACCATTGAGTCCCAACTTATAAAAAGCAATGAATCCCTCCCACTAACTGAGTTAATATTTTCAGTTAACTTAAAAAAGATAGGGGGGTGAAAACGTAATTTTACATTAAATGATGGGGGCAAAACAGTCATTCGACATTTACTTATCTCTCTCCAACAACTGCGCGTCAGTCGAATCACGCCTACAAAAATTCTCTAAACAATGACCTACATGCGTCATAATAGTGTCAATAAATAGCATGCATCTGTCGAATGACCGTTTTGCCACTATCCATATCCTAACACATGTTTCGAGTATTTCGGGTTTCAGTTTTTCTGCAAATCCCTATACTGACATCTTCTGAGTTTAAATAAGCCCATAATCAACTTCATATACAACCATATATATTCCAATGTTACAAGCTTTGATACGATGCACAGGGCTTGATTCGTTATACAACATCAAAACTGAAATTTTACGGTTTCTAAGACTAATGACACAAGGATACAACGTTGAAGATGTCACTAAATAGTAAATATGACATCTTGTTTCTATTACAAGATAACACTGCATACAAGAATGTTTGTGTTGCACTGAATATAATACAAGGTTACATTTACGTATTGCATTTCACAAGCGGTGAGCGTTATTCGTATGGGGTTGACATTTCTTCTGGGCACTGCGCGCATACAACTACAAGAAACAAACGAGCTAACGGAATTCCTTATCTCCTTTTACAAACCGTGAAATGCACACTGCTTTCTTGCATGCTCGGGGACCAACTTCGTAAGCATCTCCACAGGCACCCCTTTAAGTTCTATAACAAAATTTTAAAAAAATACATCTTTTTAGTATAGTTAAGATACACAAAAATGTATGCACAACAGCACAAGACCAATATTTTTATTTTCATTACCATGAGGTTTGAAATTAAAAAGCGGTGGAACAAACCGCCCGTTTGGCAGCCTGATAGCCGGATCACGCAACTCATCAAAGAATGGATGAACCATTGCCTCCAACTGTATGAAAATGAATTGTGGTTCAAAAGAAAGAAAAATAAAAATAAAATATAGGGTTCCAAAATCCATCTTGTTATACTTACAGCAGTGCTTCGAAGATTTGGGGAGTACTGAAGGAGCCTTGAAACAATATCAACAGCTTCCGGGGGCGTCCGCTTATGAAGTATCTGAAAACGTATTGTTTAGGTTGTGAATTAATGAATTTACATGTTATGAAATTTGTGATTAAATCTTAATAACTTACTTTATGCCATGGGTGAGCTTTAATCTGCGGAAACTTGTGTTCTGTGTAGTTGCGGTTCATGCACTTGATCTCTTCCCTTGTTGGGGTGCCCAAAACCTATGAACAAATAACTCGCCAATTTAAATCATTTGTAGGGCTGCAAACGAAACGAAAGGAAATACATATGTTCACGAACGAGATTTTTTGTTTGTGTTCGTTCATTAAGGAATTGAACGCCTTCTTGTTTGTTTGTGTTCGTTAATCTTAGGTACCGAACACAAACGGACTTTCATGAACACAAACAAGCGCTCATGAACAAAAACGAACACAAATGAATGATCGTGAATACAAATGAATACAAACAAGCGTTCATGAACAGAAACGAACACAAGCGAACATATATTATTTTGTATAAAATCGGCATCTTTCATCATATACATTAAGTAGATCCCCTCAAAATATACCAACCTAATTATCCAAACATACTTGAGTACTTAGCATAATCTTGATAGACATTATTAAGATAAACTAATGTCTTAAAAAACAAACGAACATAACCTAATTTCAGGTCAAACACAAATGAACATAAACGAAACACGTTACCGAACGTTCGTGAACTTAAATGAACGCGGTCTCTGTTCATGTTCGTTCGTTTAACTAAACGAACAAAGTTTCTTGTCCGTGTTCGTTCATATATTAAACGAAAGAACACAAACGAACTTGCCGCCGAACGGTTCATGAACAGTTCGCTGAAAGTTCCGTTCGTTTGCAGCGTTTGCAGGTAGAAAAAGAAAATTCACAAAGCAAGTTTACTTGACACGCGCTTCAGATGATATTTCAATATTATATGCAAAATCAAAATTACCTTTATGATCTCCACTAGCTGGTCAACTCCACTCTCACCAGGGAAAAGAGGCTGAAATTACATAAGATATCTATCAGTTCATAACTTCATAAAAACATTCTGTATAAATGAAAAAGCTATGCAGTTAATATCGGTGATATATCAGTTATATCGGTCCCTTAGTAAAATATCGGTCTCAAATATCGGTACCAATAATGATATTATCGGCAATATTGGCTGATATTTGACTGATATATCTTTTACCAATAACCGATATATCACTGAATTATTAGTGTTAAATTGCTATATATATATAAATTCTGCATTATATTAAACTCACCGATATCTCACCGAGATAACCTATATCTCAAATATCGGTCCTTGACCGATATTCGATTTATTACCGCATTAACTGCATAGTTAAAAAGGAAAAACACATTGTGCATTTGTGCTTACCTGTCCAAGCAGCAATTCCACCATAACACATCCGGCAGACCAGACATCGATTGCTGTGGTGTACTCGGTAGCCCCGAATATTAGTTCAGGCGCCGATAATATCTTGAACAAATGTAAGAAATGTTTGACTCTCCTTTGACCTTTCAAACGAATTACAAACGTAAAGTAAGACAATGCAACACAGTATCAAACACAAAAACTGAAAAACAAGTAGCTACCAAACAAAGATTGATACTAACCAAAACTTTAGCACTTCCGAAATCACATAGCTTGACTTGATGTGTATGCGGGTTTACCTGTTAAAGAGAAATTATCTTTACTCGTTAACAACAAACTAAACATAAATGGTGCTTTTACTAATTACTAATATATACACACACACGCACATCATGTATAACGCGTGATAAAACACACGTTTTTAACTTTTATCATTTTTATACATACGAACAACTTGCTATCGGGAAACATCAATCAATATATACAAATTACAAAATGTGCATACATGCAGTGGTGAAGGTTGAGATATTATACGGGGGGGGGGGGGGGGGGGGTGTCAAAAACGTATATGCCCAAAATTTTCTATACGAAAGCTACATATATAACACTACTGAGTGAAAAGTTCAGCGCCCCCCCCCCCCCCCCCCCGCGGCCCCTTCTAACCTTCGCCCCTGCATACATGTCGAAAAGCCTACCAGTAAATTTTGAGGCTTGATATCCCGGTGACACACTCCGATACTACCATGAATATACGCCAGGGCTCTGAAAATCTGCAGCATAACCAAACCAAATGGCTTAAAAACGAGAAACTCCGGAAATAGATCATCCTCAAATTAAAAAAAATAAATAAATAAAATAGAACTTCAGAAACATTCTGTAATACATGATTAAGATAAAAACATGAAAATAAAGGAAACAAATCTTTACAGCTTCAGAAAAGTTGCAGTTACTTAACTTCAACATTAAAGTACAGAAAAAAGAACAAAAAAATATATTTTTACCTGGTAACTGTATAGCTTCACATAGATCATTGGCATCCTCTGGTTATTCTTGTAATAGTGTCTAATCATTCGATGAACAGTCTCGGGAACATACTCTAACACAAGGTTAAGATAAAGCTCTTCTTTTTCCGTAGTCGAAAAGAAACAATGCTTCAAAGCAACAACGTTCGGGTGATCCAATACACGCATTGTTTGCAGCTCCCGGTTTTTATACCTCTTGTCCTGAAGAACCTTTTTAATGGCCACTGATTCTCCGGTTTCTAAGCATTTGGCCTGGAACACGACTCCAAATGACCCATGCCCAACAACGCGCTCTGCCATGTAACTAATCGTCTGAAGCAAATAAAAAATAATCGTATCACCAACAATGAATAGCTACTAATACAAGATTCCGAAAGAAGGAATCTGCGTAAACAAAGGTACCTGTTTTGGCTGGCCGTTTTTACCACCAATAGTTGTCACGATTATATGTCCGGTCTCTGCCCCGTTGCCATCAACTATTGCAGGCTCCATTTCCTAAAGGTAATATATGAAAATTTGTGTTAGAAAAAGGAGGTAAACTATAATCTACCAAAGGTAATATACTAATACAGGGTTAGGGTAAAATGGAAACTCCTACGAGTTACTTAGAGAACTCGGCCTTATGAAAGGTTTTCTCAAAAAAAAAAAAACCAAAAATTCAAAAAAAAAATCAACTTTTCCGCTACCCGTAAAAAAACGGTTACAGCTGCTGTAAATGCTGATTCATGCTGATGTTAACAACTTTTTACAGCAGATGTAAAGGCTGAAAAAGCCACTTCAAATTTTCTTTTACAGCTGCGTTTGTAACATTTTAATCTAGGTGTGTGCAAAAAATGGAGTCAAAACTCGCACGGGAAAGGCTGAATTCTCTAAGTTCTCACAACTCGTAGGAGTTTTCTAATCCTAATCCTACTAATATATTTATATATATGTATGATGATGTAACTAACCCTATCATCCTTAATTTTCATGCCATTCATCTCATCAGGCAACCTTTCAGCAGCCACTGTATTTCCGCTAGGTTCTCTTACTCCAGATGCAGGTACCACACTTACCGAAGCCATCCGTGTCGGAATCAAAATTAATCAACTATTCTTGAGCTTTATGGTCTTGTCTACAAATATGCAAATCTGAACACAAAAACAAGTGATTCAAGACTATATCACAGAAACCATAAAATAGAGACGATTACAGACTAACGGCAGGTAGACGGGCAACAAGTTGCGCCGCGACCCACTTCTGAATAGCAAATCCTACCCTGCTTAACGGTGCGGTTCCTCAAGCGGGTTCAGCATGTGGTAAATTGTAACACCTCGCATGTTAAGACTATATATATATATATATCACATATAAGTATATAACTATGCATATAAATGTTCTCTATCCAATTATGTTGCCCTAAACATCTCAAACAAATCTTACATACAAACAACTAATAATATATGAATTTCGAAACAAGTAGAATTAATTTCCTGATAATATATGATTATATGGAAAGATAAACAGAACAATTTAACAATAAAACTATAGGTATGATTGGAATTGAGAATAAATAATGAAAATTATTGAATGTGAAGATAAACTTATAGAGACTACAGTAAAGTAAAGAAGATGAGTGTTAAGAAGGTACCTATGATGGATGATATTGTGAAGAATTGAGAGCAGGTTTTGTGTAGATGATGATGATGATGATGATGAAATTTACAAAATTGAAAAAGTAAAATGGTGATGGTGGTTGGAGAGGATTCAATCAAAGATACATTATACATAACATAGTATTGGGATGAAGAAGACTTTCTTTCTCTCTCTTTTGACTGGTCAAAAATTTATTATTATTATTATTATAAAAAGTGTAATTCTCTTATCCAAGCGAGTATTACTTATTAGTCAAGAATGATGGTTCCACATGCATTCAACCTTTTACCATGTGTTTGAATCACACAGTTTAACGTTTTAAGTGGGTTAAGAGTTTGTAAACAATTATTTTTCAATTTTTAGTCAAATATTTTAGAGTTAATTTATGTTGACTCTTAAGGTTTATTTATTTTAACTATCTGAGTATAAATTCTTTTTTTTTTCCTCAAATCATGGCCTATGGTTTATGAATGTTAACTATTTGACTCCTTATGGCTAACTCCATCCAACTTTGACGTTAGTTTTTGAGGGTATAATTGTCCGTTCAATTTAGTATGTTTAATAGATCTAAATTAAATACTAATTAGTGTACTATTATTTCTAAAGCAAATATACATTTTACACATGAGTTATTAAAGATAATTAATTGGTGGAACTTGATTACATCAGATTGAAAAAATATGGATTCTAATTTATACACAAACTAGGTTATAGTCCGTGTATTACACAGGTTTTTATAAATGTAATGTTATATAATTAATGAATAAATATGTTTTAAAAAACATATGCATTGCCCGCTTGAATAAAGTCGTGTATTATAAAAAATAGAATAAAATATAACATAATTTGTTAACACATATAGTCTTCAACATACGTATTTCAATAAATGAACATTGACATGAAGTAATAAATTTTATTAAGTTAATTTTGGAAACATAATATCTTTTAATTGGGTAGTAACTTTGATTTTTTTAATATCACCTATATTTTATTATTTAACCTATTGCATTTTAACATTGTTACCATCTAACCGCATTAAATTTTTAAAATTTGATTTCTTGCTTACGTAATCAAGTTCCGTCAATTACTTCTACCACATAGAATTTTAATCCTTCATGAATAAAATGTATGTATGCCATAGAAACAATCGTCGACCAAAGGTAAGTATGAATTTGTATTTGAATTTGATTTATTAAACACTTAAAATTAAATTGACAATTATACCCTCAAGAACTAATGTCAAAGTTGGATGGAATTAGCCATAAGGAGTCAAATAGTTAACATTCATAAACCTGAGGCCATGATTTGAGAAAAAATTAGAATTCGTACTCAGATAGTTAAAATAGATAAATGTCAGGGAGTCAAATAGAAATTAACTCAATATTTTATTATCTAAATAAAATAAAAGGAGTGAGTTTGTACATGAATTTTTTTTCTGTATAGATTTTGAAAATAATTAAAAAAAATCATGTATGCATTTAATTATCTCTTTTGAATAGATGATTTGTATGAAATTAAAATATTTAAAATACTTGAAAAAGTTCAATTTCAAGTATCGGTTAGTAACTTGTAGGGGCGGAACTACAGGAGAGTCAGAAGGGTCCATTGACCTCCGGCCGGCCAACTTTTGTTTACCAGGAAATCGTTCATCAGTCGATCTTCGTTTTTTGACCCTTTAGATTTATAGTCAAGAGTAGTAGAAACAAAGAATTTTGAAGCAGGAGGAGCGAAACTGGAATTTTCATTTTACGCAAAGCGAGTCGTGAAAGCAGAGGGCAGAGTATGATTCGGTTGGGAAGACAACGAGTATTTTGGTAATTGGTATTTATCTGACGGTTAATTTAGATTTTGTTTTATGTTTTATTTTGGTCTAACCAACGGAAAGAAAGTCAGAACTTGCAGAACTTTTTTAACTTTTCTTGTAATATGTGAAATACTAAAAATTATTTACTTTCTTAAAGTGAGTCGTTTTTCTTTAATTTTACTTTGTCTATTCGTTTAATTTCACTTAAAAATTTCTACTTTTGTTTTCTATAGATAGTTTAATAAATTTATTTATTTGGATGGTCTTGAAATTAATTTTGACTTTCTGATTAAAAGTTTCCGGTTTTGCGCCACAAGTAAATTTGTATTTATTATTTACCATTTAAAAGGTCAAATTTTGCTTAAGTGGTCAGGTAAAAGTGTAATAAGTACAAGTCAAGAATGGAGACTGTTTTTTTATATATTTTATCTCTCACGTGTATAGTAAGTTTTAATAATAAAATATAAAAGTCATATGAAGTTGTATTTTATATAATAGTCATAAGTCAATGTTGAACAACACCACATGGCATAAGTGAAAGAGGAAAAATAAGGTCCATGGACCATGGTTTTTTAGTAAGGTGGCACATGATTCACGGCTTCACGCCACAAATTAATTATGAATAAATTTAACACGTGGAAAACGTTTTTGTTAAACAATAATATTTTTGCTAGTCAATTATAAACGAACATGACCGAATGAGAAGTTGGATGATTGTGTAGTAGTATTATAGTTATAAAAGTTCAAAATCCTGGTAGGTAGAATAAATAAATACACAAAGTAAGAGATGTAGAACTCAAATTTGATGTATTTACAGTTTCGTTGCAGTCTTTAACGGTCACCCATATTCTTCGTTTGATGAATTCACAAGTTCCTTGCAGACTCCCTTCTAAATAACAGTTGTGGGTTTCAATCTCATATGCGTAGGGGTGGGGGGTAGCAAAATAGCCTCGTCACACCAATGGGCCAAATTTCAGGGGAACCTTGACCCCATCCAAAGCAATGAATCCGCCTGTAAATACACATATAATTAGGAACCAAACAACATCAATTATGTGAATTGTATAGCTCGAATTGCTACGAGTCTATAACTACTAAAGTCAATCATAATATATCATATGATAACGGTTACAATGGTAACAACAATAAAATGTAATTAACATCGTATCCCTTAAATATATATTAGAAGTTATGAATTTGATTTTTATGAATTATTTAGGAATATTGGTTTTAATAATACTAACTATTCGTCGTTGGCCGCCAACAGTCTTAACTTAAAAAATGACCACTGCTAGTCCCAACTATTAACATATTGGTCTCCAACAGATCATGACTAACAGAACCCTAACGCCGTTAGTCTCCGGTCACTGGAAAAACGATTTTGACCGGAAAACTCAACATTTTCGTCTCAAGCCTCTTTGTAACCTTATTTACGGGCCTTTATGAACCTTCTTCTAGTAAAAGCCCCAAATATTGAGGTTGCCGGAAAATTTCTATTTGGATGGAAAACTCAACTCTTTGGCCGTAAAACTCAATATTTTCATTTGTAACCTTAGATTGGACCTTTAGGAACCTTTTTCCTGGAAAAAACCTTTTTCCGGCGACCGGAAACTAACGACGTTAGAGTTCCGTTAGTCAAGGTCCATTGGAGGCCAACATATTAATAGTTGGGACTTGAGGACTGCCAGTGTTATTTTTTAAGTTGGGACTGTTGACAGCCAACAGTAAATAGTTGGGATTATTAAAATCCAATATTCTATTAATTTAGTATATAATTGATCTCTAGACCCTAATGTACATCAACTTTACTCAAATTGGCCTATGTCTCATGTAAAATGACATACAATATACTATAATTTGATTTTTGTTATCTAATTGTAGCCTAGTTATTATTTAAATATCAAAAGTTACTTTGGACTTATTTGTTAAAAGCTAGAATTGACACTAGAATTGTCAGGCATAGACACTTCAGTGATCACTGTTTCTAATTTCTATGTTTGTTAATTTTGTTTTGCCTTAGGTTCTTCTTTATTTCGTCAATTAACCCTCGGATGGTAATTATCTAAGATAACGCATCGCCATGTTAATTAATTATCTGTAACTTGGCATGTATCAATGTAAACTAATGTATCGCGGTCTAGTAACAGAATTTGTTATATACTTTGTAATCTGTTTCATATACATTTGCATAACGTCTTCAACTTTGTAAATTGTAAATACAAACCCGACCCATGGCCGAATTTACAAAATAAAGAATATGGTCTTATTACACTTAAATAGAGTAAGAACTCTCAGGCTGAATCCGGTTGGTATGTCTTTGCGTAAATCGCAAACCTTTCCAAGCCTCGTCTCATCAAGTTTTCATTGAAAGGTTGTAACATCTGGTTGTAGTTAGAATCGGAGAAAACTTTGTTAGATCAACTCGAGCATATGACGAGATTGTTTATAAAAAAATAGATTAAAGAGTAAAATGCCAAAATGGTCCCTGAGTTTAAGTTACTTTTGCCACTTCAGTCAAAAAATGAAACTTTTTTTATTTGGGTCCCTGAGATTTCATTTTTGTTGCCATTTTCATCCAAATGGCAAACTGAGTTAGAATTTTCTGTTAACTTCTCTTTTTTTGTGGTTTTCCTCATTAATTAAAATATATTATGACATAAAATGACGATTATACCCTTATTTAAATGAGGAAAACGACGAAAAGGGGAGAAGTTAATAGAAAATTATAACCTGGTTTGCCAATTGGATGAAAATGGCAACAAAAATGAACCTTACGGACCCAGATACAAAAAGGTTTCATTTTTGAACTGGAGTGGCAAAAGTGGCTTAAACTCAAGGACCATTTTGACATTTTACTCTAAAATAAAACATCTAAAACGCAACGATTTCAAGTACTTACGGATGCCACAGGGGACAAGAATTGAGGTACTTCATATGAACAAGTAAGCTGTAGAAAAACAAGAATTTTATTATAAGCTTTGTATAAAAAGCAATATGTGAGTATGTGACTGAAATGTTTTTTTGGTCTATGAAGACTTACTTCAACCAAACATGATGAAGAACCTACAGGATAAAAACGTATTGCTCATCTGTGACAAAAAGACGAGCATTTCAAAATTCTTATACTCGAAGATAACAATGATTTTAGCATGTTAATGTATTTACCGGTTGGGAAGACCTTCCATTGATCTCCAGTGGATTTTCTGATTTGGGATCGGCTGCAAGATTCAACAATGTGGCGTCAAAGATATAAAGAGAATAAACGGGTCATGGGGTACCGTTTTACTTAATTTACCTGCATATTACGAGAAAGCCAAGAGAATTCAAGATCGTGCCCAAATGCTTCAAACTTATAAGACCATTGTGATAACTCAGGCTTGTCTTTTAATACCTGAAACCAGTACGCTACATCGTCTCAAGATTTCAAAATGAACCGTGTAAATGTAAAAGACACTTATTATCTGCAATCAATGTTGTAAAACAAAGTCTAGGAGTCCGAGTAATCGCTACAAGGTAGGCTTCCGAGGCGAGTTTCTTCAACCGCCTAGTTACTTGGAATCAATCAAACGCGGTCAACTTCAGCCAGAATCAGATCTAGCTGATCAACTCGGGCTGAGTTTGATAAAAAAAAAATAAAACATAATTAAAGAATGAATATCATTTTTCAAGGAATGAATATCAGTTTTTGAAATATATTACTATTTAACATTGTTTTTTTTAATCTATATTGATAATCACGTATTTTGTTATAAATATTAGCAATTTCCTAAAAACTAATTTCTTTATAATTTAACTTGTCCGAGCACTCCCCAATCGACCGACCTGAGAGTGCCTAACGACTTCTGCGACCATGTCTGCAATAATTCAACGATATCACCAAAGGATTGCACTTTTTTATACTTGGAAACTCAAGTAAGTTTTAAATCGCATGCGGCTTGAGCCTTATGTTCTTTCTTTCATTGGACCACTTAAATGGAAGTTATTCATAACTGCTTATCCTAAGGAATTCAAATGTGAGTTGTTGTAGTCCTATAGCCTTCATATAATTGAGCTAACAGTTCTTTGAGCATATGTCTTTGATGCATGAATAATAAAAGAAATGATGAGTGTATGGTTGGGCGTCGGTAACATACGATTTGTACACCTACATGGCATCAAGCCATAATTACTGGAATATTAAGTTGGTGTAATATCAACTTAATGGAATGAACAAGGCTATGGATTCACCGTAACATCAGTTGAAAGTAATGGCCCAACTTACAAAAGTATCAGGCTAAAAGTTATGTCTCATTTCATTCTGCATTTTAATGCGATAAACTAAAATTTTATTCACTGCATATTGACGTTGTACCACAACTCTGATAAACCGATCTCACACACACTTTCAATAATATATATAGTGTGAGTAACAGATCATAACTTAAATGCAAAGCTTATACACACATAGATGCCAAGTTTACGTATACACCCAGGTTATACCTCCAAATACAAAGAATGTCATGATGGGCAGCATGCCAAGATAAGTATTAAGCCAAGAATACCATGATAACTGTCACACCCCGACCAGCAGCGGAATAAAAGTCGGGGCATAATTGGGTTATCACCAAAGCTCATGATGTTTACTAAGATGTTTCATATTTATTAAATTCAAATTTCAAACTTAAATATCCAAAACAAAATTCATACAATTACAAGAAAATGAAACTACATAATTATTCCAAAGCATAAATTTGTTTATTCTTCTAGGCCTTCCTAAGTGTTTCCTGTCTCAGCTGGATCACCTGTATCATGTGTAAAACGGGGGAGATTTTGGGTCAACAAAAGTTGGCGAGTGAACCTTGAAAAAACATTTTACTAATTTCTTGTTTTATTTAATAAAGAAAATTCGTGCAATAATCACATGTGAGCAAACATATATAGATAAACAATCACAAACCACTTTGGATGAGTATATGACATGAATGATGATGTATGTGAGATCAAGGCTCAATCAAACGGAGCCGATCTAATGGGCTCCTGATGCTCAACCCGTATCCCACGGGGAACTGATGGGCCTAATGAAATGCGTGCACTGAAAATGATAAATCCAATCTACATATAATTCACACAACAATTGATACACATTTGATCGGATATGATGTATGCACAAGGGTTTAAATAAAATAAAAGAATTGTACGACACATGATACACCCCAAAACATGATTAAAACGGGGAATTGGTAGAGATTCACTCACAGTGGGTGCGTTCTTTGATGACGATGAATGCGCACGAATTTATGATTCAACCGACGAGGGAAAAACTAACCTAAATAATAACGAAATGATTCGATAAATAAATAAATTTTATTTGAGATTAATATTTTTTAATTAGCGCTCTTAATGGGATTTTTAGATTTATTTTTGTGAGTTTAAGGAAATTTTCTAACTTTAAAAATCCTATTTTTAAGTATTTTTAATTAATTTTCCAATTAAATAAATAAATAAAAATGAAACTAAAAGGGTTGACTTTTGGCAGGTTTGACCGGGTCTTGACCGGTCAGACTGTGTTTATTCTATGAGGCTAGTGAGGTTCGAACTCGGGACCTCTCGTATACGTGCACGCAGCTCTACCAACTGAGCTACGTGTCTAACCTGAAATATTCTCTGTTTTAATTATATATATATACTAATTAACTCTAACCATATTTAGTCTTTATTAAAAAATGTTATAATATGGCCGAACCGGTTGCAGAGACCCGGAGTCGAACTCGGGACCTTCGGTTCGAGTGCGCACAGCCCAACCAGTTGGGCTGTGTGTCTAATCTGTTTAACTACTGGATTATATTCCTCTTATGTATATACTGTGACTTGATTTGATTAAGTTTTAAAAATGTTGATTTTATTTCTGAAAGTCGGTAACGTGTGCGATTCGCACCCGGGACGTGTGTTTTGTATTTGCACACAGTCCACCGCTGGACTGTGTGTCTAACCCGGTTAAATACCCGATTTTAATTACATTAATATACAATTTAAGTTCGTCTTCTTCATTAAGAAGAACACAGAACAGTGCACCCGACTGTTCTTGCTTATTCGACCAACGGCCTTATAATCGATTGAAATGGAATAGGAAAACAAAGATTAAAGAATATGATATACCAAGACGGAGAGTTTTCTTCAGATTTCCGGCGGTGTTCGTCGGCTCTGATTTGCGACTTCCGGCTGAATAACTGTTTTTAACAGTTTCAATTATTGTGTTGAGCAATTAGATTATAAATCAAGAGATAGCAAGAAGGTTTAGACAATTATACCGTCTGAAGAGCGAATGCGGTTTTCTGATCAGCGATTCCGGCGATATTCCGGCGAAAATGAAAATCTCCGGCGACGAGCTTTGGAAGGAATAAAGCTTCGAAAGAGAGTGCGATTCTGAGCGAAAGGTTTACAGGAAGTTTGAGTGGGTATTTATAAGGAAGAATAGGCTGATTTGGGTTCGAATTTGGGTCATGATTCGCGGTCAAAGGTCTCCGACGGTTATGACTGAAATTGATAGTTAGACATCGGTTATAACTGATGTCGAAATCAGTTAACGCGTTTTAGTCAAAAGGAAATAGCCAAAATCGCGGATATCTCGGTTTTTCCGGCGACTGCGAGTTCTGGGCGCGCTGATTTCCGGTTTTGATTTCTGGGTTTTACTTCAAGTGTTATTTGATTCAGTGTTTATCACAAGTGAAGTGTGTGGCGAAGTGGTGTGGTGTGTGTTTGTGTTTGTGGGAGACCTAGGTTCGAGACCCGGCAGCTCCATTTTATTTTTTATTCACTTATTATTATTATTTATCAATTATGGTTTTTAAATTCTAAAATGTTTATTAGTTATGTACTATTTAAAATAATCTGAACAATAAATACGCAACGAAATCTTATAACTGAATACTTGATTGTTAAACGAAGCGGGTTTGGAAACCCGTTTTTCGACGAATGTTACAATAACATTATGTCAAGATTCAAGAATATCAAGATAAACATTATGTCAAATTGTCGAGAATGTCGAAATAAACGTTATGTCAAGAATGGCACTCCCAAAATACTTTCATAATGTAATGGTCTAATGGGTATGCTAGCTTTTATGTTTAATACTTGAGTTAGAAAGTATTACATGCTCACCAAATTATAATCATAACTTATAAGTGATGTCTAAGACTGAATTGAAGACCAGAAGTGAATTTAGCGTATATACGAAACGAGGAGGGGGGCGGTCTCAATCAGGATTTTGGGCTAAAATGGAGAATTAGGGGCACAAATAATACACTAGGGGCCCATTATGGCACTACTCCAAGCAGAAATTTTTTTTTTGACTTTAAGACTTCTTTACTCCTTCAAATAAACTGCATATTTATGTGAAATTGCTTGTTTATATTAAACTGTCGTTAATTTTTTGTTTGTTTATGTTACATTATATGTCCATATTTAACATTTTAATATAATTATCTGTTTTTTTTTTTACCGGACTGACTGTGAACGACCCATATTTCGGCGCGTACTCAAAATTTCTGTATTCGCCATCACTGCTTAACACTATCGTACTTGATCATAAAGATTCGGATTTTACATAGGACTTGTATAGACGAACATCTTGCACCCTAACATAATATAAATTACATAGACAACTAAAATCTTTTAAACCATTTTATAAGCAGTTATAACACACCAATAATAATCAGTACCAGAAACAAATTAAAAACATTTACCTTAACAGAAGAAATGAAGGGCATCCATTGAGGAATAGCTTCTCTATCAAGATAACAATTATAAGCTACAGATATTGGCACACCTATTTCCAATTTAACCCTGCATAATAAGTAAATCAACAATCAAAATACTGAATTATTAAAACTTTAAAAAGAAAGCATAAAAGTTTAAAACTTTAAATAGTACGTGCACTCCTACCATTCCATAAAAACATTAGATCTTCGAGGTTGTTTAAAATTCGTTATGCTTTCACGCCCATGATTCGTTGACCGAATCGGCTGTCGTACGATGAATGGTAGTGAGAGTCTGTGTGTGATGAGGACATCGGGTTTAGTTGTTGTTGTTGTGCGGGATTTGACGGCGGATGAGGTGGAGATGCAGAGGACGGTGGCGGTTACATTTGAACCGGAAGTGACCACCGGAGACAGTGAGACACTATTATTTTCTGTGAATGGTTGTTTGGTTGTCGTTTGTTGACTTTATGACTTCTGTTGTACCCGGGCCCCGGTGCCAGCCGACATTAGCATGAGAAGCCTTAACTTCTTTGAAGTAGAGGTGAAACGAACCATTTCCTTGGGCGCCACAATTCGGTTCGGTTCAGTTCGGTTGTTAGTATTTTTTGGTAATTATAACCAAAGTCATCGGTTAATTGATTCGGTTTATTTGGTTAATTTGGCGGTTTTCAGATCGGTTCAGTTTGGCTACGGTTATTAACCAAACTAAACAGTTGCTAAATTTTTTGTTTAGATATACATGGATGGAAGTATAGATACATGAAATAGATATATAAATAAATGAACTGAATGTATAAAATGGAGGTATAAATACATGAAATGGAAGTATAAAACATGACATTGATCTATAAAAGCTAGAAATATATGAAGATTTAAATAGTTCGGTTAATTTTGGTTAACCGATTCGGTTAATTTGGTTTCGGTTAATTTGGGTTCGGTTTTCTCGGTTTTGGGTTTGGTTTTGGTTAACGATTCACCAAATCAGTTTCTCTTAATGTGGCCGAAATCGGTTTTAAAAACGGTTTGGATTAAGAATCGATTATAAAAAAGCTAAATCTTATGAGAAACGATTAGGGTCGGGTTTTAAAATGGTCCAAGGCCCAAACCCATTGATAAACTGATTAAAAAAACTGAATCAATGACATTTTTGTACATCTCTACCATACGCTATTTGCACGAGATTAGCTCGTTAAATATAAAGAATCGATTAGGGTCGGATTTTAAAATGGTCCAAGGCCCAAACCCATTAATAAACTGAATCAATGATAATTTTGTACATCTCTACCATACCATACGCTATTTGTTCGAGATTAGCTCTTAAAATATAGAATAAAGTTGAGATTAAATGAGTTTGAGCTGAAGTCGACCCCAAAAGCAAGTTTGTTTAAAGTCATCTCATTATCTCAAGATATGAATATCGAATATAAGTAGTTTAGTCGTAATTTGAGGATGCATGAATTGATATAGAGAAAAATAAATGAAATATGCAATAGGGGAATAATCCATTAAAAAGTGGATTTTGCGTAAGTAGTGAAGTAGTGAGATGATGACAAGTGACACTCCTTATAAGTAGGAAGAAAAGACATTTTGGTCCTTATAAGTATAAGTGTGAAAATGACATGTTGCACCCCTTTTGTTTTCTAAAAGATACAACAAAAATATATAGTATAAAAAAATTATCACAAAAAATCTAGTACGAAAAAATACAGCACAAAAAAATTTAGTAAAAAAAATATAGCACAAAAAAATTTCAGCACAAAAAAATCCAGCATAAAAATTTCAGAAAAAAACGAATTTAAGACAAAAAATATGGCACAAAAATGTAGTATAAAAATCCAACACAAAAATATGCTATACAACATAGAAATACAACACATTTTTTTGGGTTTTTTTAGTCGTCATATTTTATATAGCAATATGGTACTCAAATCAAAGATAAAAAGACGCTCGATTTTATAGTGAAATTTTTATAAAAAAAATACTATCCTATAAAAAAGTTATAAACGTTTAAAAATTGGGGTGGAATATGCATGTGTCTTGTATGTGGAGAGAGAAAATCAACAAATAAGATTTTTTCAAGATATTCTTACACTCCTATTTTTTCCTACATTTTCATTTTAACCATTGATTTAAAAAATAAATGGTTAAGATTTTTTCTTATTCTACTTAAACAAAATAAACTTTTCATATATCTTATGATTATGAAACGAATTAGTGTGATTTTCCAACATGTTTATTTTATCCCAATGTAATTATGCATGAGCTAGATTTGCTATATAGACACTTCATTTGATATGATATGAATCTGTTTTGCATATACTTTTTATTTAAATTTTATCTTTTCCGTTACCTGTAAGAGCTGTCAAGCAGGGGCGGAGCTAATGTGTTAGTAGAGATAGCACGGGTTACGGCTCAACCACGTCTTCATAGTGTAAATATAGCTCTCAACTCCATCTCCATAATGTAAAAATATCCTTCAACTCTTTCTTTATTATACAAAAGATACCCCTAATCCAAAAAAAAAATTAGAATAACCCTGAATATTTGGGTTAGTTCCGCCGCTTCCCTCAAAAGCATATTGTGTATCAAACTTAGACGTCTCTTTATTCTTCATGTCTCATTCAAAAGATATGAAAAGTGTTCAAGAATTTAAAAGAGCATTTCTAACAATAAATGTGACAAGTTAGATTTTGTATTTGCTGTTAACGTTTTAAACATTTATAAAATTATACTTGTGACCTAATTTTTGTAATAGGAATTATACTTAAAGAATTTTTATAAATATAATTAACTAATTAAATTCATTAAATAATTACTAAAGGATATTGTATGCATAGGCAACCTATTAAGTATAGGTAAATTATGGTCTTGAAATTGTTATTCGATAGCTTATTCAAACAATATTTTTCTCTGGTCTTAAAATTGTTAGTCGATAGTTTATTCAAACGATACTTTTCTCTGATAAAACTTGACTCGTAATTTATAAATTATAATATAAATATATATATATATATATATATATATATATATATTATGAAAACACAGATTTGGTTAAGTTTTTGGTTCCGCTATAAATTCTGCTAATAACTGAGATATACAAAATGAGGTTTATTTTGGTATCATATGCATACAAGTGCCCGACTTTATATTTTTGGAGGGTTTTTTCTTTTAATTGTTTTAGTAAGTGTAAGGATCGTAACAAATTAATACGTTCCTGAGGTCCACGTCCACCATGCACAACACTCTCCCATGAAGTAGCAAAAATATTGCATTGTTTCCATTCAGTAGTTTATTTAGTTTGTTTACATTAGTGGTTTAGGTAATGGGTAGTTTTTCATTATGTCCATGTAATTCAGATTTCCCTTTGGAAGCCTTATAAAGGCAATTTAATTTAAGTTTTATAAAATATTAAGCAGAAAATTGAAGCAAATAGTCTTTTCTCTATCTTTTGTTTTTGGAGCTTGACCCTCTTTAAGGGTTGTCTATCTTGGGAGATTGACCATCTCGAATCGGTCACTATCACAAACCAAACAAATACTGAACAAACTTCCGTTGTGTAGCCGGGGGAATCCCACTAGTAGAAATTATATTAGAGATTTAAATTGTATAGGAGATAGATATTTATTTGGGAGTTGAATTATATAGGAAAATAGATTCAAATAAAAACCTAAATGCAGAGGGCAAATCACAAACGCTTGCATAATTGATTTTTATTAAAACAACAAATTACACAACTATAAACATTTTATTACATTTGTTTTTTAATAAAAAAATCGAAAAGACCCACCAAACACATCTGACGTGTCCTTAAACAAGGATTTTATTCTTGACATACCCCCCGAGCAACAACGCTTACCGATGCCACGTCATATGCCAACTCATCCTTATGGGCCCCATTATGCTCTCACATTCGTTATAACAACTTATAACCCAAGATTAGCTGGCACACCATATTGAGGCAGCCAACTTCCACCATTCAAAAACGAGCCAAGTGTATAGTCAAGTGCATCTCTTTCATTTGTAATCGGCTTATAACCCGCCCATGTGACCCGACCCGCTTGGTTGGATCCGGGTCCAGTGTTCCCATACTCTCTAAACATGCATGTCAAATGGTTGTTTATACCGTCTGGTGACTGCCATGTCATCCATCCTTCCGGCTTGATCAAATCGCCAATATCACATTTCAAGATCACCGATGTCGCCGACGGCTTCCACGGTCGTCCGAGGTAGCTCGGGAAGCTCGCTTGCACCGGGGCCAGCTCCGGGGACGCTTGGATTCGGCAGTTATGTAGCACCACCCCTCCCAGCTTCTTCCATTTTCATCCTTCCATCAGCGTACACATGTTGCCTTGTGAGGCATCCGGTTTTCGGACGAAATTTTATCCGAGTCTTGGATAAAAGCCCGCCCGTACCGAATATGAAGTCAACGGTTCCGTAGATGGCACAGTTTTTGTAAAACTGGTCGTGTGTATGGTAGTACAATGTGTCTTGGTAACCCTCAAACCCGCAGTCTACCATAACCGTGTGCGGGGATTGAGAGCGGAAGGGGACTGCTTGGTGTCCCGCTGGGCCGATAGAGTTTTGGAACGTGATTCCCCTAGCCATGAAGCGTTCACCGATAGCACTAACCGTTGCGGTTTGTGAAGTTCCAATGTTCATAATGCCATAGTTTAAGTTACCAGTAATGATGGTCTTGCCTTTACCATCACCGTACATGAACACGTTGTCTTGGCCGCGGTCTACGGTGATTGCTCCTTCTTTGTATGTCCCGGCTTTGATGTAGATTATGTATCTTCCTGATGGGCCGGGCGCGTAAGCGGCTAACGCTTGTTTATGCTGTTAACTTCCCGCTTCCGTCTTGAGCTACAACCGCGTCGGGTGTCGGGTTTGCTGGAACCGGTGGTGGGGTTCGGGTTTTGAACAACGCTTCGTTGTTGTCAGGTGTCGCTTGTAGAAGCTTTCTGTCGGTTTTTGGTACCCATGATGGGAAACCATTGCGGTCAATCTCGTCCAGCTCCGCAAGAAGCTTACGGTTTCCGATAGGAGGGAGTTTAAACGCATCTAAACTGACTCCAGAATCCTTAAGAAGGTTGTGCACGTTGTACACAATCTTTTGTGCGTTATAAGTTAACTCATTAGATGTTTGTAACGCTTCTTGCATATCAGCTTTCACTTTCTTGTCTTGGATCTCGTCCACACATGTTGTCTGGTACGAACGAACCGCGGTCAGCCAGACTAGCAGCGGGTCAACTTGTTGCGATAGCGTGGTCGCTTTCGTCTGGGAAATGACTTTAAGCACCTGTTTGAGCTCATCACTCGCATAACCGATCATTTTCTCACACGTTGTGAGCTGATCCCGGGTATGCTTCGTGCCATCTTTCTTCGCCGCAGTGGCCTTCTCAAGAGACTTATTCAGCTCATCCGCCGTAGCGCGGATGACCGTGATGATGTAATCTTGAGGGGTGGCTGACGAGTTTTTCGCCACCTCATCAACCGCGTTAAAACAACTATCTTTGAACTCGGTTTGTTTGCATATCATCTCGGCTGTTTTGCTGTTGGAGCTAACCTTAGGATCATCGGAACCATGCGATTTATTGCTGTTTGCGAGTAGTAGACAGATCCCGACCACAACACCGACCACGATGATGACCGATGCGACGGACATGACTACCTTGTTAGCCATGATGCTTATGTTTGTTTGTTGTTGTTCAAGTGAGAGATGAATATGTTTGGAGTGAGTATGCATGTATTTATAGTTTATGTACGTAATTTCAATGGTTGATGATCCTATAGTTTTGCATCACTTAATGGTTGTGATTTAAAACCAATGATGATCCGAATTTGTCATCAATGTCACCTTCATTAAAGGTATGGGTACTATGTATGTACGTATAATCCTATATATGTTCCTATAATTTGGGATTCATTTGGTACCATTCGTTTTTTTTATAACTTTGCATTGAACTAATAATTAGTTTAGTTATTAATGGGTCTCTTTAAACCAATAGTAAACAGAATTAAACTTATCTTTGACTTTTGACGTTTAATAGCTTCTTTGTGAAAAACTTACCCTTTTGACTTTGGTTTTTTAATAGCTAAATATATAACAATTCGTAATTCTTTTTTCTCTGTTTGTAATAACCATTCTAAAAATAATTCATAAATTTTTTTTTTCTATTTGTATACTCATACTAAAAACCACTATTACATGATAATTTAAAATTCTTTTTCTCTAACTCTATAATTATACTAAAAATCACTATATTTTTATATTTTCTTTCTAATTAAATAATATTTCTTTACTTTTTGTAAACAATATTTTCTCTAACTTTACTCACAAACAACAAATTTTTTCTTTTTTCTCTACTCACAACCCCTCTATATTAAAGACAGGAGAAACTCGCATAGTTATGAAGGATGCTCTAAAATGACTAGACAAAACGAAACAAATTATATAAATAGAAGTGGAATTCGTAACTAGCTAGTTCTACTAACACTACTTTTTATATTTCTATATATTTACACTTCACTTAAAAAAACAAAAAAAATAATAGAATAAAAAATGCTTCCTTTTTGCTGATCGTTACGGTAAAAAAATGTATAATTACGAGACCTCTAATTGACCCATAAATCAACGCCCACGTTCACGCTACACTGACACAAGAGCCAAATAAAAGATCTACAGTCTCCTTTGTCGAATCAAAAAAACTATCAATACCTCTATCCATCATACACCAACACCCCACAGTAGTATTCCATCTTATTTAGCTTAGTACACACAGTAGTATTCCACTTTGTCCCCAAGTACATGAATTTTTATTATTACAAAGACTGTATTTTTACAATAGTAACACAATCTTTAATATTACAAAGACTGTATTTTTACAATAGCAACAAAATCTTTTTGCATTAAAAATACACCTTGGTGACATTTTACCTATTAAATATGTTTAACGTATTTCCTTTCTAATTAAAACTTTCAATTCGACCCTTTTGTTATAAAACATAATCCAATCAACCATTTGTAATACAGATAGGTCAAGATTGTAAAATGTACTGCCTTATATCCTTTTTAACTTGGTTCCTTTTTAGTGGGTTTAACCATGATTTCTAATTATGCTAAATGTAGTTGTTGGAACTTAATTTCTGAATGTTTGGATTCAAGACAGGTGTATGTGATGTCGGTTACCGACTTACCAAGAGTCTCATGAGAACACTAAATGTTGTATACAAAGAAGTATTTACATATTTATATATTATAAACATCAATATTAATTTGCCGTGGTATTATTTATCAAAGCCGTGTAATACAGATAATGTAAACACTATTGAGAGTTGGTTTGTATCTAAAATAATATATGATACTTTCAAGAATAAAATTACTAATATTATATAGCAATTGTAAACAATATATAATACTTTCAAGAATAACATTACTAATATTATATAGCAATTGTAAAGTCACGAGGGTCAAGATATGTTTGATTTTGTTTACTCTTGGTTTAAAAGAGACCCATTAAACTAATTATTACATGCTTGTGTCGACCTTACGGGGGTTTTCTTTTTGGTTGGTTTAAGAAAAAACGGGTTTGTAGCTGGACAAGCGGCAAAAAAGGCAGAATCAAAGAAGGTGGATAAGCACGCTAAAGCTTGCGCAAAGAACCAGCATGTCTTTGTCCCTTTCGCCTTTGATACTTTTGGCTCCCTAGCACCAGAAGCTATCCACTTCTTGACGAGGGTTCAACGGGTCGTCTACAGCAATTGTTCAACCCCAAGGGGGTAAGGGTTTGTATTTGGAAGGTTAGGGTTTGCAATTTAGAAAGGATTGGCGGCGCAGCTTGTTGCCCGGCTACCTTCTGTTTTGATGTAACTTGGCAAGTTTTCTGGCTTATATATGAATTATAATTTAGAATGATGCTTAATGAATCCGAAATTATAGCGGAAAATCATTGGTTTAAATCAAAACCATTAAGTAATGCAAAACTATAGGATCATCAACCATTGAAATTACGTACATAAACTATAAATATATGCATACTCACTCCAAACATATTCATCTCTCACTTGAACAACAACAAACAAACATAAGCATCATGGCTAACAAGGTAGGCATTGTATCCGCGATCATCATAATCGGTGTCGTGGTCGGGATCTGTCTAGTACTCGCAAACACCAACAAATCCCATGATGATAATTCCCATGATTCCGACGATCATAAGGTTAACTCCAACAGCAAAACAGCAGAGACGATATGCAAACAAACTGAGTTCAAAGATAGTTGTTTTAACGCGGTTGATGAGGTGGCGAAAAACTCCTCCGCCACCCCTCAAGATTACATCATTGCAATCATTCGCGCTACCGCGGATGAGCTGAATAAGTCTCTTGAAAAGGCCACTGCTGCGAAGAAAGATTGCTCGAAGCAAACCCAAGCTGAGCTCACAACGTGTGAGAAAATGATCGGTCATGCGACCGATGAGCTCAAACAGGTGCTTAAAGTTGTTGCCGAGACGAAAGCAACCACGCTATCGCAACAAGCGGATCCGCTGCTAGACTGGCTGACCGCGGTTCGTGCGTACCAGACAACATGTGTGGATGAGATCCAAGACAAGAAAGTGAAAGCTGATATGCAGGAAGCGTTACAAACATCTAATGAGTTAACTTATAACGCACAAAAGATTGTGTACAACGTGCACAACCTTCTTAAGGATTCTGGAGTCAGTTTAGATGCGTTTAAACTCCCTCCTATCGGAAACCGTAAGCTTCTTGCGGAGCTGGACGAGATTGACCGCAATGGTTTCCCATCATGGGTACCAAAAACCGACCGGAAGCTTCTACAAGCCACACCTGATAACGAAGCGTTGTTCAAAACCCGAACCCCACCACCGGTTCCAGCAAACCCGACACCCGACGCGGTTGTAGCTCAAGACGGAAGCGGGAAGTTTAACAGCATTAAACAAGCGTTAGCCGCTTACGCGCCCGGCCCATCAGGAAGATACATAATCTACATCAAAGCCGGGACATACAAAGAAGGAGCAATCACCGTAGACCGCGGCCAATACAACGTGTTCATGTACGGGGATGGTAAGGGCAAGACCATCATTACTGGTAACTTAAACTATGGCATTATGAACATTGGAACTTCACAAACCGCAACGGTTAGTGCTATCGGAGAACGCTTCATGGCTAGGGGAATCACGTTCCAAAACTCCATCGGCCCGGCGGGACACCAAGCGGTTGCGTTCCGCTCTCAATCCCCGCATACGGTTATGGTAGACTGCGGGTTTGAGGGTTACCAAGACACATTGTACTACCATACACACGACCAGTTTTACAAAAACTGTGCCATCTACGGAACTGTGGACTTCATATTCGGTACGGGTCGGGCTTATATCCAAGACTCGGATATAATTGTCCGAAAACCGGATGCCTCACAAGGCAACATGTGTACGGCTGATGGTAGGATGAAAATGGAAGAAGCGGGAGGGGTGGTACTACATAACTGCCGAATCCAAGCGTCCCCGGAGCTGGCCCCGGTGCAAGCGAGCTTCCCAAGCTACCTCGGACGACCGTGGAAGCCGTCGGCGACATCGGTGATCTTGAAATGTGATATTGGCGATTTGATCAAGCCGGAAGGATGGATGACATGGCAGTCACCAGACGGTATAAACAACCATTTGACATGCATGTTTAGAGAGTATGGAAACACTGGACCCGGATCCAACCAAGCGGGTCGGGTCACATGGGCGGGTTATGAGCCAATCACAAATGAGAGAGATGCACTTGACTATACACTTGGCACGTTTTTGAATGGTGGAAGTTGGCTGCCTCAATATGGTGTGCCAGCTAATCTTGGTTTATAAGTTATTATAACCAATTAGATTTTGAATATGAAAGCATAATGGGTCCCATAAGGATGAGTTGGCATAATGACATGGCATCAGCGAGCATTGCTCGGCTATGCCAAGAATAAGATCCTTGATCAAGGACATTTCAGCTTGAGTGACGAAGAAACCAGACAACATCTTCATTTACGTGGTCTTTTAGACATAATGAGCTCGGGTGACGATAAAATTACCTAACATCATATGCTTTGACACAATTTAGTCAAGCACATTTGGTCGCTTAAAGAGCAAGAGTAAATGTAGGTCACGTGTATTTATTTATCAAATGTTGTATGCTTTTGAATTTTTGTTTTTATATCTGTTTGTTAAATGCATGTTTTTAAATTTATGAGTAAATTACATAAAGTGTCCTTTATGTTTATACACGTTTTCAAAGTGTTTTTTTTTACCTAAAAAATTAGTGGAAACGTACTTTATGTTTGGAAGCCTTTGCATGTCTAGTCCTTTGTCCAAAACCTTGTTTATTTTGAACGTTAAACTAGGTTACGCGAACCCACACAAGGGCATAATCGTCCTTTCCCCTCTCATTTTAATTTCCCCTAGTTAAATAAGCTTACACAACTAGGGGAAATTATTCGGAGAGGGAAAAGAACGATTATGGGTCCACGTAACCTAGTTTAATGTTAAAAATAAACGAGGTTTAGAACAAAAGACAAGACATGGAAGGGTTTCCAAACATAAAGTACGTTTTCTGTAATTTTTTAAGGTAAAGAACATACTAATGGGGATGCAGGCTCGATTTCCATTGAGCCATTTTCGAGGGACATCTGGGTGAAGGGACCAATCGGGGTTTTAATCCTGAGTTTGAACTTGATGGGGCAAGGGTTTACGGATTCCCGCACACTAGGGGGCATGCTCTCAAGGCGGTTGAGGAGTTTACTTTGGACATAGCCCCGAGCAAGGTGGGTTTACATGTGAGATTCTTTGCCGTTAAAAAAATAAGCTTACACACCACCGCCTGCCACCACCACAACTAGTAAGCTATAGTCGTCACACTTCCCACCACAGTACCACCTCCACGACCGCCTAACCTAACCTCCACCACCACCCCCACTATCGCATGAACCTTCTCTGAATATAGATCCACTTCTATGATTTTACAACCACAATTTTAGTCGGAACCCTAATTATCGATGATTAGTCCACTGTAAGTCGGAACAAGGCCTACTTAACACGCTTGGTATTACTAAGATAAGTTGCAAACTTCTATAACTCAATCCCAAGCACCCTCTTACTTAAATCTCAAGCCAATCTTAGTAAGCCATAACTCAAGCCCAAACACCCTCTTACTTAAATCTCAACCCATTCTTATTGGGCCATAACTCAATCCCAAACTCCCTCTTACTTAAATCTCAACCCATTCTTTTTGGGCCAACGTATACTACCACAACGGCCCACAGCCCGCCCCAAATTTTGCTTAACGTCCCTAGTGTTCAAACAACCATCTCACCGCTGCACATAACCGCCGGTCGCCGCCGTCGTCCGTCGTCATCTCCGTCGTCATCCGTCGCCGTGCTTTCAGCAACCTCTCACCGTTCAAATAAAAATGGAAACCGGACAGTACCTCGGTGAAATCTCAGCTCTCTGTTTTCTCCACCTCTCTCCACCGTCTCCTTCACTTCCATATCTCCTTGCAGGTTATCTTCACTTTACTTCATCTTTCAAGTTATTATTATTATTATCATAAAATTAATAGTAACACTTGCTTTTTATTGTCAATTAGGAACTGGTTCGCAGCTTCTGTTCTATGACCTAGCTACTTCCACTATGTTTGCTTCATATCAAGTGTTCGATGGAGTTAGGGTTCACGGAATATGTTGTATGACATCACTGGATAGTGAAAATACTTTCAGAGTCGCTGTGTATGGTGAACGCAGACTCAAATTGTTTCGATTCAATGTTCGATTACCGGATCATGATGATGAAACGCTTGTTAATCTGGTTTCTGTTCAGTGTTTGCCTAATTTAGGTCACTGGATTTTGGATGTTTGCTTTATACAGGTGTAGTTACTTTCTTCGATTTCTGTATTGTTTATTTCATGCTTAGACTTGGTTGTTAGCCCGTAGGGTTGTAAACAAACTGAACCGAACTGAGCCTTGTTCATGCTCGTTTGTTTCGCACGGAACTTGTTCATGAAACGTTCACGAACACCTATCGAACGGAAATTCTTGTTCTTGTTGTTCATTAAGGAACTGAACTTGTTCACGAACACAAACAAACATATAACAATTTAAAAAGAAACGATATTCTTAATAACAAAATTAGACATAATCACCTTGTTAAGCACTTGATATAATAATCATAAACATAATTATCCCAACACAAAGGCACAAGACTAAACATAACGAATGTTCACGAACGCAATTGAACAAACGTGACCTTTGTTCGTCGTGTTCATTCATTTAATTAGTCAAACAAAACTCCTTGTTCATGTTTGGTTATTTGATAAACGAATGAAGTAAACGAACTTCCAAGTTCCACCCGATCGGTCACAAACGGTTCGGTTCATTTACAGCCCTATTTAGTTGTGTTACTTACTTTGTTGATCGGTAGTAGGATTCCGTAGATGAAGGGAGGCAGTTTATTGCCATTGGATGCACCGATAACTCTGTTTATTTTTGGGACATGTTGACTTCTACAGTCAGCTATCAGGTTAGCTCTCCAGGTACGGTTTACAGTTTACCTGACTAAACTGTATAACAGAAACTAGCTATACAACTAAGTACATAAGCACTGAGAATAACTGCTCTAATATGGTTTCCTTCACAGACAGATGTCTTCTGTATACGATGCGGATGTGGGGTGAAAAATTGATTCTATCCGTGTAGCATCTGGTACGATTTTTAACGAGGTACTTAAGCTTCTCTTTAAATGGTTCTAATCTTGTATTATACGGTTGAATGCGCTTTTGTGATTGCTCACATGTTTTTGAAGTTGATATTGCTTAACGTTTGAAGCTGATTTATGCTCTAAATGTGTTCTCGCAGATTATAGTTTGGAAAGTCGTTTGTGGGTGTTATACTCCTTGTTTAGATAGTCCTACAAAGGACAGTGATGTCCATGTTTGCAATCGCAAGTACAAAGCTGTTCCGGTCTGTAGACTGGCTGGGCATAAAGGTTCCATATTCCGTATTACATGGTCTTCAGATGGATCAAAACTAGTGTCGGTCTCCGATGATCGCAGGTCAATTCTGATATGGATTTTGTTGACTATTTTATCCTTGAAGCAGTAAAAATAAATGTATACATAATATGTTTAACTGTTTATTTGATTTATTTTTAGTGCAGTGCTCGTATATGGGAAGTTCATGATGCTAAAAAAAACTCCAATGATTCTGCAGAGGTGACCGTCTCTTCTTCCAGTGGACCTGTGCTATTTGGTCACAGTGCTAGGGTTTGGGATTGCTGTATGTCTGACTCTGTAAGCCTGCCATAAATGCGCAATGATCAGAGTAACCAACTTTTTAAGCCTGCTAATTGTTTTTATTGTATGGGGAATGATGGTGATCTCAGTTAATCGTCACTGTGGGCGAGGACTGTACATGTCGTGTATGGGGACTAGATGGAACTCAACTTAGAATAATCAAGGAGCACATGTAAGTAATTTTCCCAAAATGAAAAATTAATCCACAAAACTAAATTTAGAATTATGAAAAATGAAAATTGTGCATGTTTGTTGTACAGAGGGAGGGGAGTATGGCGATGCATGTACGACCCAAGTTCGTCTCTTCTTGTTACTGCTGGATTTGATTCTGCCATAAAAGTGCATCAGCTGCATTCTTCTTTACCCATGGGTTTAACAAGATGCAACGGTGTGGAAGATCATGAAAGGAAGCAAATCTTTACCATACAAATTCCAAACACAAATCGTACTGGACGAATGGACAGGTACGTCCAGTGCCAAAGATATTATAATTCGTCTTATTCTTTTTATTATACCGAGTAAAATGCCATTTTCATCCCTGAAGTTTGGCCAGTTTTGTGGCTTTCGTCCGAAGGTTTGTTTTTCCGCATCTGGATCCGAAAGGTGTGAAATCTTGCCATTTTCATCCAGCTCGTTAACTCCATCCATTTTTCTCCGTTAAGGCACGGGTATTTCCGTCTTTTTTGTTAACTCCGAAGGCAATTCGGTCTTTTTCACTTTATGTACAAGCCTTTAGCATAATGTACAAGTATTCAAAGTACCCTTACTAAATAAAAAACAAAAATAATATAGGTAAAAAGACGAAAATACCCCTGACTAACCGGACAAAATGGATGGGAGTTAATGGCAAGATTCAAACCTTTTGGATCCAGATTCGGAAAAACAAACCTTTGGATGAAAGTCGCAAAACTGGTCAAACCTCAGGGACAAAAATGGCATTATACTCTATTATACCTAATATCTTCACAATTGGATTGTTTTCTTGCACGTGCAGCAAAAGTGAATATGTACGTTGCATGCATTTCGCAACCGAAAATGCACTTTATGTTGCCACAAACAATGGTGTCTTGTACCTCGCTAATATATCCGATACTGGTGATGTGGCATGGACTCAGCTTTTCCGTGCCAGTGAGGATATCGCAATAGTTTGTATAAGTGTATTTCCCGGTGCCGATTCTTGTGTGGACAACTGGATTGCTCTGGGAGACGGTAAGGGAAGATTAACCGTTGTGAGAGTTATCGGTCTCCCAACACCAGAAGTCAATGTTTCCTTAACTTGGTCTGCTGAAGCCGAAAGACAACTTTTGGAAACATTTTGGTGTGAGTCTCTGGGCCCCACTTTTGTCTTCACAGCTGATCCTAGAGGAAAGTTGAAGTTATGGCGTATCGAGTCATTTTCTGAGCATTTAGTAGCAGAGTTCACATCATGCTTTCCTATAAGGATAATATGTTTGGATGCATCGTTTCATGAGGAAGTGTTAGTGTGCGGAGATCTTCGTGGTAATCTTGTTTTGTTTCCTTTATTAAGAGACCTATTGCTCGGTACATCTGCTTCTTCGGTTGCACAAATTTCCCCTTTAAATTACTTTAAAGGAGCTCATGGCATATCAAGTGTGACCAGTGTATCTATTCATGGTTCAAGTAACTTTGAAATACGCTCGGTATGTTCATATGTTTTTGTTTTGCATAAATTAATGAAAAAACTTTGATTGAATTTAATTTAACTCATTGATTATTTCTTCAGACCGGAGATGACGGGTGCATTTGCTATTTGGAATATGATAAATTTGAACAAAAAATGGACTTCATCGGGATGAAACAACTCAAAGAGCTAAGTTTAGTCAAATCTTTCTTTCCCAATGGACAATCCTGACTATGCAATAGGCTTTGCGTCAGCTGATTTTATAATCTGGAATTTGTCAACTGAGACCAAGGTTCTCTCTTCCTCTTCTAGTCTTCTTCCCAATGTTTTCAGAACCGGACCGGACGTCAAACCGCTCTCCTTACTGGTTTACTAGTCGGGCCGGTCGAACCGGTTGGATCAGATGTAAATCTAGGTTATGCCGTAAATATTATAAAATAAATAGTGTTAAATTGAAACAAATAAATCAAAATACGGTTCACCTGGTTTTCCGGTTCAACTTAAACCGGGCTCGATAGGGTGAACCGGACCGGTCAGACCCCCGTTTTCCGGTCCGGCGGGTTTTCAAAAAACATTGCTTCTTCCGCTGCCCGTTGACTATTTTAGCCTACTATACGGTTTTTATAATGCTTGCCCATTTTTTATTGCTATAGGTAGCCGAAATTTCATGCGGTGGATGGCGGCGTCCTCATACTTTTCTTCTTGGTGATATACCCGAAATGAAGAACTGCTTTGCGTTTGTGAAGGTTTGTAGCTAAATTTTAAGCAATTTGTCCACAACATAGTTTATCCAATCTAAAAGAGTAAAATGCCATTTTCGACCCTGAGGTTTGGCCACTTTTGCGACTTTCGTCCAAAGGTTTGTTTTTCGACATCTGGATTCAAAAGGTTTGAAATCTTGCCATTTTCATCCGACTCATTAAGTCCATCCATTTTTTAACGGTAAGTCATGGGTATTTTCGTCTTTCTAGATATGTCTAAAAAGATGGAAATGCCCCTCATTTAACGGAGAAAAATGGATGGAGTTGATGGGTCTGATGAAAATGGAAAGATTTCCAACCTTTTGGATACAGATGCGGAAAAAATAACCTCTGGATGAAAGTCGCAAAAGTGACCAAAGCTTAGGGAAGAAAATGACATTTTACTCGATCTAAATTTGGGTTTTTTTTTTTATTATTTTCTCATAGGATGAAGTGATTTATATCCACAAGCACTGGGTAGTTGCAAGTGACAAAATATATCCCCAGAATCTCCATCTGCAATTTCACGGCAGAGAGATGCACTCGTTATGTTTCGTTGTCGATCATACAAATAATTTTCAACTAAGTTTCATAGCAACAGGCTGTGAAGATGGAACTGTGAGGCTAACAAGGTTCGACCGTATAACTAATTAAAACAAACTAATGTTACTATCCTTAATTAAATTATGTTTTAACTAATGATGTTATACATTCAGGTACTCTTCAGGTGTTGACAACTGGTCTGCTTCAAAATTGCTTGGAGAGCATGTTGGTGGTTCAGCTGTAAGATCACTTTGCTACGTGCAGAAGGTGCATAACTTTATAGATCATATGATGAGTACAGCTGGCGCAGTTATTAAGCAAGGAACAGATTTAGACGATCAGGAAGATCAGTTCCTGTTGATTTCGGTTGGTGCAAAAAGGGTGATAACGGCTTGGAAACGCAAGAGTATGTCAACGCCTAAAAGTGAAATGTTGTTCCAATGGCTTTCCAGTGATTTGCCAAACAGAAAAGTTGGTACGAATTTGAACGGATCAGAAAAGGTGGAAACCAATGGAAACGCTAATAATGTTTCAATTGATAAACCCCCTCCGGAAAATACGGAAGTTTGCTGCAACGATGGTAATGAAAATGATTGGCGGTACATGGCGGTGACCGCTTTTCTTGTGAAGATTTCTGGTTCAAGGTGGTCTAAAATCCAAGAAGTGGCTTTCATTATTTTAAGAGTAAAGTACACAGATGGTCACTGTAGTTAACTAAAATTTTGGATTTAAGTACACGGATTGTCTCTATGGTTTGCACTTTATAACGCATTTAGTACTCAACTTTTGCCAAAAATACACGAACGGTCCTTGTGGTTTGCACTTTGTAACGCATTTAGTCCTAAAAACGTTACAAAGTGCAAACCACAGGGACCATCCATGTACTTTTGTAAAAGTTGGGGACTAAATGCGTTACAAAGTATAAACCACAGGGACCATCCGTGTACTTTTGGAAAGCTGGGAACTAAATTTTGGTTAACCACAGAGTCCATCTGTGTACTTTACTCTTATTTTAATAATTCCTTGCTACGTTCACCAATTAATATATATTAACCACGATTCTTGGTATGTCTGATTGCAGGACATCTGTGTGTTTCATTGTTGTTTCTTGCTCAGATGCCACAGTTACATTAAGGGCTCTAGTATTACCACATCGCCTCTGGTAAACATTTAGCCACTTAACAATATCATACGCCCCGCCAAATTGTACTTCTATATCTGCTTAAAATAGATCAAATAACATCAGGTAATTTACGCTTAAAACAAGACATTAATCTCATTCTCTTTTGGACCATTGCAGGTTTGACGTTGCACTATTGGTTCCTTCAGCTTCACCAGTTCTCTCATTGCAACATGTCATTATTCCTGAACTTACAAGTTTTAAAGGTTTTTAATTCTGTTTTTATGATATTATAATTTTATAATATTTGTTTTGTGTACATATTACAATTGTAATTTGATATATTACTGATACCAAAAACCCTTGTTTCTTTTCAGACAAAAACCAAACAAAAAGTGTGTTCATGGTTATTAGCGGGTCAACAGACGGAAGTATAACCTTTTGGGATGTAACTGAAACCGTTCAAACTTTTATGCAAAAAGTATCAAACCTAAAGAAGGAGGACTGCAGAAACTTTCAAAGAAGACCACGCACTGGAAGAGGAAGCCAAGGTGGACGACAATGGCGGTCACTCGACAACTCAGACAAAAAACCAGCTGCCACATCACCAAAACCCTCAGAGAACAAGAACACTGAGGATGATATGCAAGACCAGACATCATTAAATATTATACGTCCGTTGCATGTTTTGAAAAATGTTCACCAGTCTGGGGTGAATTGTATACGCGTTTCAGATGTTATAGATTCGGAATCTTGTTTTTCTTGTAATGTTGTAAGTGGTGGTGATGATCAATCACTCCACTCCTTTTGTTTTAATGTGATGGGTTCTGATAGACCGAATTCCGAGATGCACTTCCATCATCAAGTTAAAACTTCCGGAAACTACCAGATTATGTTTTCACGTCCCGACAAAATAGCCTCAGCTCATAGCTCTGCGGTAAAAGGTGATACTCGCTCTTTCTGTAAATTCGTTCGAATTATTAAAAAGTTTCTTTAATTGTGGTGTTTTCCATCTAAGATGCAATTAATTTGGATTGAAATGAAGTGTGATATGTGTATATAGGTGTATGGACGGATGGGCGTTGGGTTTTTTCTACCGGGCTTGATCAACGTTTGCGTTGTTGGCGCGTGTCTACGGATGGAAAGTTAAGTGAGCATGGCCATTTGATTGTTAGTGTACCGGAACCAGAAGCACTTGATGTTAGAAAATACGGAATAAACCGTTATCAAATAGTAGTTGCTGGAAGAGGGATGCAGATGATGGAGTTTATAGCTCCTGCAGAAGCTTAGTTTGTTTGGTTGGAAATTAAGAGTAGTTGAATTGGTACGTTTTGATATTTTTGTTTAGATCAGCATTTGTTTGTGTCCGGAGTGTACAATAGACAGTAGTTATCCAAATTCCAAAGTATAAATATATATTTATTATTTATACAATATTCAGTTCTTTCACAAATTACTGTCATGATCGCACAACTTGGTCTAAGTGTATGTATATTTGTTGTTTAAATTCTGAAATAATGTTGATAAATAAGAGTTGTATATAAACACATTTTTATAAAAAATTCTCAAAATGCAAAATTTTACCATGCTGTCATTTACCTCACATTCATTCTTGTTATAAAACCAGAAGTCATACCCGCGCTATGCGGCGGGATAACTCCTTTTTTTCGTGGCGCCTTGAGGTAGGTTGTTTTGAAAAATCTAAACGTAAAAAACCGCACTTAGTGACGATGTTCAAAAAACACGAAAAGTAGTTGTAAAAACGTACGTTAAGTAAGACGAATAAAAGAAACTTACAATATTAAAAAAATGAAATAATAAAAGGTGAAGCAAAATGCAAAAAAACAATAATGGATTTGCTGTTATTTTTTTACTTTGACAAGAATAAATTAATTACAAATTTAATACAAGTAAAAAACATACATTCTCTTGAAGGGCTAGCAACACACGGAAAAACTAAAAAAACACAAGAATAAGACACAACACAAAACAAACTGACTCATAAACTGGATAGGATGAGATAAGACACAACACAAACCAACCTAGAAAGACTAAAAAAACAAGAATAAGACTAGACGTGTGAAACACACGGAAATATACGTTTTCATTTTCAATTGCACTCCTTACGCTTTGTATAATATACCTTTTCATTTTCAATGTCACTCCTTACGCTATCTACAATATACTTTTTTTACCAATTTACCTTTGGACTAATTCAGTCCTTTTTTTTTGTTTTTTTTCTAATATCTTGTGTTCGTGCTAAACCGAGTGTCATTATCGTATCAATACTTTTAGGCATATTATGACTTTATTTTTGTGGTTTTCTTTTTCGATTGCTAAGCTGAGTGTCGGTATCGTATTAATACCACAATGAACCGAATCGATACCAACTGGATTTCACCGATTAAGGTGATATAACAGTCTTTTAGGGTTTCATATTTTGTAGCACGTGCAACGCACATGACTGTGTCAATTTCTAATTGTGAACCGGTTTTCTTTGAGAAACGACACTAGGAAACCAAAATCAATTCTTGCTTCCATTCCAATTTCTTTAAACCAAAGATATACACTTGAATTAAACCCTAACTTTCAAGAATATGAGAGTTGGTGGGTTTAGGGTTTTATGCAAGAATTTGGTTCGAACACTCTCAGCAAATGGAACTCATCATCTTCGCAAAAAGACTCATCCTTTCTCCCTACCCTTATACTCAACTGGTCTGTTCTTCATCTTTCCCTTCATATTTATCTTCTTTTCTTTTATTAAGCATTGAGTTTTTATTAATTTATTTATTTATTTATTTTTGTGGGTATGTTTGCTAACAAATCAGTTATTAGTTAGATAAAATTTAAACAGAAAAAGTAGTCATCTTTATGGGATTTCAGTAAATGGGTCAAATTTGTTGGCTGATATGATTATTGTTATGTTAATATACTAATATATCTCTTAATTTTTATTTTATAAGTGGCTGAGGTGCAACCTCAATCATCAGCTGAACTGATCAAGATGATGGAGCACAGACTGTCTGCTATTGAGCACAGGAATGCTTATCTTCAAGGCATTATTAATCAGGTAACACTCATCAAGTCTCATGTATGTTGAGTTTATATACTGATATTATATATCTGTTTTAAATTTCTATATTGAATAAAGACAGCCAGAAACCTCACCAACTGAGTATTCAAGAGCAAACAAGGAGCTTCAAAGTCTGAGTGATAAAATGGATCTCATATCTAAGTTGAGGACAGTAGAAAAGGCGAGTCTTTATGCTTTTGAATAATTATTACTTTAAGTTGATAGATTGATAGAATCAACAGTATGGTTTTGTATATGTTGTTATCGTTATGTATGTACTTATAGTTTATTGGCCCACATAAATATCGTATATAATGTTATTTTCTCTAACTATGCAGTTTAATATCGCGATATATCGGTTATCGGTCCCCATGTTGTATTAGTGTCAAATAGTGGTCAGAATATCAGTACCGATAATATAGGCGATGTTGAGCGATATATCACCGATATTCCCAATATCAGTACCTTTCTTCTTAGTTCTACCATTCGTCTTTCTTCTTATTGCTGCTACTAGTGTTTTAAGTCTTCGTTGTTAATTGTTAGTGTTTTAAGTCTTAATCAGTTCCTACTGGCTACAATTGTTAGTGTTTTGCAAGTTGCAAAAGATTAATTTGTTAATGGTAAGAGAGTATACTGAATTTTTAGTGTTAAATTGCTACATATATAAATTCTGCATGATATTAAAATTACCAATGTCCTACCGCGATAACCAATATCTCAAATATCAGTCCTTGACCGATATCCAATTTTTTACCGCAATAACTGCTTAGTTCTCTAATAATCAAGTAATGACGAATCCTGGATGATATTATAGTATTAGTTCGGTATATTAGTTCTTCCATCATGTGTAGTATCTGACGCTGATGCTATATGTGGTTGTAGGAAATTGAAAGTTTGAAATCACTAATGGGCGATTGTGAAGAAGATAAAGACATGCAAGCCATGGCATACGAGGAACTGGAGCAAGCCCTAAAAGAAGAACAAAAACTGCATAATCAGCTGCTTAAGTCTCTACTGCCTAAGGATGACGCAGATGTAAGAGATTGCATTTTGGAAGTTCGAGCAGGTAACACAATCATTGAAGATTACAGCGTTCTTGAACATAACGTCAAATCTTGCTTATTAAATATAATAATTCTGATTTTGCATCAGGGACTGGAGGCGAAGAGGCTTCACTATTTGCAATGGACATCTTTAAAATGTGATTTTAGATTTTTCACTGACATTATTATTCATTATTGTTTGTTGTTGTTGTTGTTGTTGTTCCCTGAGGTTTGGCCAGTTTTGCGACATTCGTCCCAAGGTTTTTTTTTTCGCATCTAGATCCAAAAAGTTTGTAATCTTGCCATTTTCATCCGGCTCGTTAACTCCATCCATTTTCTCCGTTAAGTCAGGGGTATTTTCGTCTTTTTTGTTAGCTTAAAGGGCAATGTGATCTTTTTCACTTTATGTACACGTATTCAAAATACCTTTACTAAATAAAAAAGACTAAAATACCCCTAACTAACAAAGAAAAATGGATGGAGTTAACGAGCTGGATGAAAATAGCAATATTTCAAACCTTTTGGACCAGATGCGGAAAAACAAACTTTTGGTCGAAAAGTCACAAAACTGACCAAACCTCGGGGACGAAAATGCCATTCTCTCTCTCTCTCTCTCTCTCTCTCTTTTGATTCCTGACCTGTGATACCTGATTCACACCAGGTATGAGAGATACTCACAGAAAAAGGGTTGGAGATTTGAGGTGGTGGAAGTTACAGATTCAAATATGAAAGGATTCAAGGTCAATTTTCTTGTTCTTATTATTTTTATTTTATTTTGGCTAATGGGGGGATTTTATTTGATCATTTAACAAAGAGTCATGCGTAACGAGTGTATTTTATTTGGCAGGAAGCGAGTGCTGCAATATCCGGGCCAGATGTCTACGGAAAACTAAAATTCGAGAGCGGAGTTCATAGAGTGCAGGTTTTTTACACCATTTCACTTGGTGAATTTGACTGCTAACGTAAAATACATTTTTCTTAACTTTTTTTTTTTTTTTTGCAATTTGCAGCGAGTTCCCATCACGGAGAAATCAGGACGTGTTCATACAAGTGCTGTGTCTGTTGTTATCCTTCCCCAAGCAGATGAGGTGATCGGTGACTTTACTAAAATAGTTGCCATTTTATTATTCTTTTAATTTGTTAAATATATGAGGCACGCGCTTTTTTAAAGGTGTGATCACTTGTAAGTCATAACAAAGTTGCATTTTGCAGGTAGATGTTCAACTAAGAAACGAGGACTTAAGAATCAGACACATACAGGTCTGGAGGATCTGGTGGTCAGCATGCAAACACTACTAATAGTGCCGTTAGGATTACACATATTCCATCAGGCCTCACAGTTTCTATACAAGACGAACGCTCACAACATATGGTAAATCATTTTAATATAACTTACTACAACCGTACAACATGCATAATTGTATACTGATTTTTGTTTCCATTTGGTTTGTTAGAACAAGGCTAAAGCGCTAAAAGTATTGTGCGCGCGCCTGTATGAAATGGAGAGATGCAGACTACAAAACAGCAGATCAAAGCTAAGATCAGACCAGGTATTATTAGTGTATTTAGACAAATATTTTAGCTTTTTGTACAGAGATTCGAATAGAAATTTGATTTTTTTGTTTATTAACAACATTTGACATGAAACCAGATCGGTAGCGGAGATAGATCCGAACGTATACGCACCTACAACTTTCCACAAGGGCGAGTTACAGATCACAGGATAGGTTTCACTCATCATTCCATCAGTGATGTGATGCAGGGAGAGAGTTTGGATTACTTCATTGATGCCCTTCTTCTGCAGCAAGAAATGGATGCAATTGCTGACTTCACTGCCACCTCAGCTCATTGAATATGTTTTTTATAGTTTATATTATACCAACTAAATGCTTTTTTTTTCAGATATGTAATTGATATTTCAACTATAAGCTTTTGCAAACATTCATAATAACTCAATAATCATAAATTAGTGAGTGATGATATTTGTGTTAAATATTACCATTCCATGAAATAGTGTACAAAATTTATCTAAGAAAAACCAAAAGTCATTTGGGATGAAATTAAAATGCTAGAAACAAACATCTAATCATCATCACTTTCTCGCTATATGAAACAAGTCCACCGGTAACAACATTGGTGATAGGAACTGAAGGTTTACATTCTTCGGGTGTGCTAATCTTTGCCTTTTTCGGTTGAGGTTTAACTTTTATAACTACTCCCAGTGGGCGGGCGCGTGTTTTTTTCTCTCCGGATGGTGGTTGCTCCTACAAGCCAAATACGTATAAGATTATCCAATGAAACACTTCGATAAAAAATGATCATTAACATATAACACTCAAGTCTAACCTGAAGTTTAGGAGGGGCCACAGCTGATTCCTTTAGCTCGTGTAGAATGGAGGACTGTGCAGCTACTTGTTCCTGCATATTACATAAGCAAATGGCTTCGTAACAATTCACAAAATTTATATAATCATACTGAATTTATGTTGGTAGCAAGATCACGAAAGACGTAAATCGCTTGTTAATTCTTGATGAAAGTTCAATATCAAGGGTCTCATATTTTAAAATCTAACACATGCTTGCATGAAATATATATAACGAACCTGAAAACTCCGCAGCTGTTTAGCTTCCTCATCTGCTATGTGCTGCTCGTATTCTCTCCTTGACTAGACAAACAAATGAATTTTTAACGATTTAAATCCATATATTTATTAGCTATACGCCTTATACAACAAAATAAATTGATAATGATAATACAAATGGTATTCGCGCATGTTCTAAAAACATGTGAGCTATTCAAATGAACCAAGTAATACAAAAAGATAATCACCAGCTCCAACTTATCAAGAAACTCCGTCTCGTCTTCATCCAATGCTTTTGGAGGTCCTGCATAACAAAATATAGATATGAACAAATTAACTATCTTTCCAAACTACATACACCTAATTAAGATTTAGCATTCAGTTAAAATTCAGTGAGCGTGCTCAGCCTTATACACGAATCATGGAACTCTAGAAAATATACTACCTACATTATCAGCAGGTCTAGTAAGAACAAAGAACAACTACAATCACAAAGAAATCATGAATCATAGCAAGGGCACATAAGAGACCGAAAGAAGTGATGACTCACTATGCTTGAAGCGTTCGTTAAACTCTGCATCTTTCTTGTCCTTATTCTCCTTTAAAATCTGCATGAAATCATTTAAACAAGCCAAATGAACTATCTGTGTACTGGAAAGGCAAGCTTGAAAAAGTTACAAACTAATGCAAAGGTTATGCACAGAGAAAGTCAGCAAATACCGTATAGCATAAGTTTAACAGCATCAACTATACTATGAAAATCAAGAGTGAAACAAAAGATGATAAAGAAATAGTAGAGCATGATGCCGGAGCATCCGAACTACTAATGCTCGGTCCAGACCCGGTTGACCGTTGAAGTTGACCCAGGTCCAGGAGAGAGTGGCAACCCAAACTCAGAATCATGATTGGAACAAATTTCCTCAAGTTCGAATTCTTATTTTTTTTATGATTTTGGTTTGTTTAAATAATATATAGAAATGGTCGGAGTTTATCTTTATCCTGAACATAATAAGTTTAGGTGTCGAATGCAGAACGTGAATGGATGTTGAATTTTATTTAAAGACTTCATCAGAACACTTTGCCCCAGCCAATGATCTCTAGATCAAGTGGCGGAAGGCTTGCATTTCTCTTGGGAGATGCAGGTTCAACTCCCACTTGGTGCAGAGTGAGGCACTAGTAGGAAATGATAGGATACCCAAGGAGACCTGGGCTGGATCCTTGAGCCAAACGGGTTTTCCTAGTAATTCCACCGCCGTGCCTACGGGCTGGTGGGTTACCGGGTTTTCCCCGGAATTGTGGTGGACTCGGGTTACTCTCCGAGTACTCCGTTTGGTCCGGTGGGTGCCCCGAGAGTGCTCGGGATTGATTACGTTGGCCGTTCAAAAAAAGAACACTTACCCTCAAACTCAATCTGAATGATCTATAACATCAAGAACCAAACTTAGGTGAAACAGTAGAGCATTATGCCCAAACTCAATGGTGTGATCTATAGCATGAAGAACCAAATGCCTAAACAAGTTGTGCAACATAAACAACATTCCTGTTCCAGTGTTTCTTATCTAATGCCTAGTTTATACTTCATAGTAAAGGGTAGATGCACGGTACCCCTGACCGCGGAAGGGATCCCTCTTCCCAAGCTAGCGACCCGGCAATGCTGCCTGGCGGTGAATACCCTGCCAACTCGAGGGGAGTGAAGAGCCTGGGGTTGACAGGATTCGAACCCGCGTCAGTGAAGACCTCAAGCCGGTTTAAAGCGGGTGCCGGTGGCACTGGGCTACCCCCAAATGGTTATTCATAGTAAGTATTGCAATTAAAAGATAATATTTTTTGTTGAGCTAAAGATAGATATGGTGAATGAAAGTAATAAAATAACAGCAACACAAGAAGAAGAAAAAATAATAATAATAATAATAATAAATAATAATAAATAATAATAATAATAATAATAATAATATAATAATAATTTATGGTACCTCAAAAAGGGGGCGGTCTCTTTGGGCAGTACCGTCTTCAACTCTAGGTCCTCGAGTCTTTTTGGCTTCATCCAACTGTTAGCGGTTAAATCACAAGAGCTCGCTCAGGTTTCCAATTACAATCGTTGGATGAATGAATAAACAAAGAACAAACAAACAAACAAACAAGAGATTGTGTGACCTGTTCCTGCGATACAAAATTCATCAGCCTCGTTGCCGGAGGGTAACCATCGTCCGCCATATCTCCTTTTTCGTAGTGTTACTTTCAATCTTCTTGCTTTGTCTCACGAATCCAATTTACGATGGATGGATCATTCAAATGGTCTCAATTTACAACACACCAAACCAGTTGAGTTACATTCGATGCTAATGGCTTCACCAAAATAACCCTTTTCCTCTTATATGTTTTTTTTTTCAATTAACTCCATTTTTTACTACGATTTGATTTTTATTTCTGTTAATTTTTCTAATTTACAATTATACCCCTGATTATTGTTGTTAAATAATTGAAGTGAACATTAAGGCGGTGTGGGATAGCACGCCAAGCTCGGATCATAGTGCCCTTTATACCGTCTCGCTGGCGCCAAAGAGGGGCGCTATGTTGTGGCCCGTGAAGCCATTAGCGGTGCGGGAAGAGAAGAAAAGGGGGGCCCACGCCATCACCATCCGTTAAATAATTGAAGTGAACACTAAGGCGGTGTGAGCTAGCACCCCGTCAAGCTCAGATCATAATGCCCTTTATACCATCTCGTTGGCGCCAAAGAGGGGCACTATGTTGTGGCCCGTGAAGCCATTAGCGGGGCGAGAAGAGAAGAAAAGGGGGGCCCACCACATCACCATTCGTTTACCAGCCAACCACATCATCTCCACCACATTCTATCTTGGTTCACCGGAAATAATGGCTGGAGAACAAGGAGAAAAACGATTGGAGAAATGGAGAGAAGGAAAATGGCATTGGCGGTTGTAGGTGTGTGTGTGCCGGGGGAGGAGGATAGGTGCAAGCTGTACTACAGTTTTAATAGACAATCCCAAACACTCATTGCAAAGCTAAACACTACACGCGTTTTACGTCGAGGACATTTTTCTTTTGCAAGTATAATCATAGTACATATAAGTTGTACAAATGGAGGATAATCGTCAGGAAGGTGCAAGCTCAAGAACCTTCGATACATTTGAAATTTCGGTTGGTTCTTGTATGGTTACATCATTATCTGCAAGCTTAAGAGCTGAGAGGGTGTTACTCAGCGATTCAGCTGCTCCCGAGGTTTCATGTTCCCTTGTACCATCGGCTGACGATTGTCTACTTTCTTCCATGAGTTTATCCAGCTCGTCTTCAATATCTTCATCAAAGTCTTCGTAAGATGGCGGAACTGACCCTGAAAATCACACAAATAAACCCATGTTGGTAAGAGCATATTAAGACCATGATGATTTTGTTATTATTTAACGCCCCACTTGCGGTATGCGCATATAATGTATATATGAGTGGGTGCTCGGGGGCAAAAGTGAAAGTGCACTAATTTTAACGTTATTTTACTAATTTCGTGAAAATAACGTTAAAAGAGGGGGATGGTTAATCATGCATTATGTGATGGCGTTGATAGCCGAAAGACAATGGAGTGCATGCACTAGTCGGCTTTTGTCTTAATTGTTGAGTGTTATGTGCCTTTTGTCCAAGGCTTGATGCAAAACTACTATCGAGCCGGGGGTCTCATTGGAAGCAGCCTCTCTATTCCTACGGGGTAGAGGTAAGGTTGTCTACATCTTACCCTCCTCAGACCCTACCTTAGCTCTGCTATTGGTGGGATTTACCGAGTATGATGATGATGATGATTTTGTTATTATTAATATAGAAACAAATGTGAAGAGTACCTAAGACTTCTTCTACTTGCTTTTGTGAAGTGATTGTTTCATCAAGATCATTTAAACACTGCAGCACTTCTTCTATGGTAATCATCTTATCCTTCATCGCCTTTGTACCGCTTTTAATAGCTTCAAAAACCTGCCGATAAAAAGTAACGTATGAGTGAAGGTGGCAACAATGTGGGCGACATTTTTTTCTAGATAAAACAAACCTCTTTTGAATCTTCGGCATCCGCTATGGCTCTAAGGACTTCCTCTACTCGCCTTAAAAGCACATCACATTTTTCTCTACGTTCAGATGACACCTTCAGTTCCCTTGCGTGCCTCCGTGCAACGACTTTGTTCCCTGATTTTAAAGAAGCCAAAGCCGAAGTTTTCGACCTACACAACAAACAATGTTTTTATTACTTTTTTGCATATTGACTGCAACTATATGGTTCTCTGACATGGAGCTAATTGACCAGATAAGAGAACAAACACGAAACATCATAAAAGTTAATTGTCGGAATCCTTATCAAGCGATAATTTCAGCCACATTGAAAATATGTGAATGGAATATGCTTACTTGTTACAAAGTTGATCGATCATATCAATTTGTAGCTGGAGCTTCTCTGCAGTCCAAGTCAAGTGTAGAACATCATAATCTGAACTTGTCGCACCAGAGATCGTTTTGTTAGAAAGAGACACTTTCACACCCTGTTACATAAAATGGTCGTAAAAATAATAATACTGATACTACAAAAGATATACAAGAAACTGAACTTAATCTACAGCAGACAACAGTACCTCTATAAGATCATTCCGCCTGATCGCGACGTACTTCGCCTTCCCACATTGGGACAAATGGCTCAAGATCACTGATGCTTGTTTTGGCCCTCCACAAATCGCTTGAAATTTGCTCATTGTGATTATGCATGAAGATGTCCAGTGATCTTCAGATATTAGCTTGACAACTTCATCAGATTTCTCCTATATTTCAGAAAATGTTGTTTAATATCACTATATCATAACTAAGATGAAACAATAGAGTCTGTTAAATCAAGGCACGTTCTACGTGTGGGCGTGGCTTACCTGTAGGACCGACGTAACGATGAACTCATCTTCTAATGGAAATGCGGGTTTAGATAAAGGAAGCAGATGTCTAACTTTGTGGAATAACTGGGTGAGTTGGCCACGTTTGGGGTCAACGAGATCACTGCTACATAAAAGGTGGCCGGAATTATACATTTCAACCTGCAAGAAAGAAATAAAACCCTATCATTTATAGATGGCAATCATGACCCCTTTCAAAAAATAGCTTGGTTTAGACGAATATAAATTGCATATGGGTTTATTTGTGTCACCTCAAATTAGACAACAAGCTAGTTTGAATCTACTCAAATTAGATAACGAGTCAAAACGAACAACTATTATAAAAAACTTGTTCAACTTAGAAAAGATCCGTATCGATTATAGCAAAACCATGACCAAATGACCATTGTTTGTCTCCACCACCTACTCGTTGTAGCTAGAGGTGCACAAATCCGGTTCAAACCCTAAACCAGTTCGGGTTGTGGCTGACCCAAACCAAAGTGATCCTCTATTAAATCAGCCCGCTTTGGCCCAAACTCATTTTGCTCATAACCCGCATCAACCCGAAACCCCGTTAAACCAAACCCAAACCCAAACCCACCTAGTTTGCCAGGCTTACCAGAAACATAGCATTCTTCTTATTGCTGCTATTAGTGTTTTAAGTGTTAAATGTTAGTGTTTAAGTCTTAATCAGTTCCTACTTGCTACAATTGTTGGTGTTTTGCAAGTTGCAAAAGGTTAATTTGTTAACGGTAGGAGAGTATACTGAATTTTATGTATTAAATTGCTATATATATTATATAAATTTGCATGATATTATATTTATCGATATCACATTGATATCTCACCGCGATAACCTATATCTCGAATATATTTTACCACATTAGCTACTTGGAGAGTAAATACCAAAATAGTCCGAAAAAAATATAACCAGAACATGATCGATGCATAAAGGAACCAAGCCTCCCTGATTAAACCAGACATTTCTAACCTTCAAAACAGCAATAATAACCCAAATTAATAAATTACAAAATAGGGGTTTTTTTATAGAACCAACGCTAGGTTAAAATTGAGAATGAGAATCACACCACTGACCACTGAAGGACGGATGATGATGATGCCAAGATGACGAGCGATTTTGATGATTAAATTCTTCCAGAAGTGGTACCTTGGTTCCCAATCAGACCTCTGCCCGCTGAATGCCTTGAATCTCGTACCCACCGTCACGTCGGAATCCCAATCGGGTACTTCCTTAAGTATCAGTTCTCGCACTCTATCACTTGCGTCTTCCATTTTCTTCAACCACTGCAACTTCCACTTCAAATTGTCCCAGATTTATAAACCCAGTTATGACTTATTATCAAGCATATAATTCATATTTACCAAAAGCTACCTAACACTGTGTTTCAGAGTTTACTAATAAAAGGAAAGGAAAAGAAACGAAAAGAAAGTAAACATATTTTCTGTTACAGAGTTTCATTTAAGTAAGGAAATGAAAGAATAATAAAACATGTTGTGTTCTCGATTTTCATTTAAGGAAGGAAATTAAAGAAAACTAGGATAAATTCTTCAATTTTTATATCCTTCCAATTTAGAAGGAAATGGAAGGAAAGACATTTTTTATCCTTTCTCGTTCTTTCTTTTCTTACCTTTACTTTCTATTCATTTCCCCCGTTAAGTTAACTCAGAAACAGAGCGTAAAAGTTAAAACACACCTGCACTTATATTTAATAAAACATTGTAAACTATCGGGGTTTATGCTTTAAAAAGATACTAGTTAAGTACCATGTGTTACACGGGTTACTCAAAGTAAATTATATTATTTAATAGTGTTGTGATAAACTTTGAAATATGTTTCATTACTTGAAAAGTAATCTCAACAATTAAAAAGTTCCGAGTAGAATTATCTCATTAGATATGGACCTATCGTTTACAAAATCACCACCACAGAGGTTATAATCTATCACCACTACCACTCTTCTCCGTAAGTTCCGAAAAAATAGTAATCTATTGCCACTACCACTCTTCTCCGAAAGAGTTCCGGTGACTTTGACAGACCCGGCATATGAAACATGGATGTGAACATTCCTTGGACCTACAAAACGTTGAGAGAAACTAAAAGCAGGGTATAATTAGTGTATTCATATTTAATTTATTGAAGTACAAAAAAAATATTAACAAGTGAACTGACTTGAGTCATCTAGTTTAACCCGTATATAAAAGTACCCATTTCACCATCACACAACCCTCTTATTTTCCAGTCTTTACTTTTTCCAAGTCTCAATCACAACTCTAGTCTTGTTCTAGTCTTACACACATATTAACATATGAACTCACCAAATTATATCAAGTGATACATACACACCCTCTTTCAAAGTTCATGTTCGAGCCTAATTTGTGCATGAGGGTTTTATATTTTAAGAAATTTAATATTATGAATTAGCAACAAGGATAGGGTGTGTGGTGTTGTACATCATGCTTTAGAAGTGTTTTATGCATAAATGAATGTACTCTTGGCAATGGGGTTGTACTCAAATTTGGGTATAAAACCCACTATCTCTTTCTCTAATTTTACACACTTAGATTTTATTCTTCTCTCTTATGTTGGTTTTGGTAGTTTTTGCTTCACGTTGTTTAGATGTCGGTGACTGTGCCATTGTCTCATGTTTACACACTCCGCCGTTGTAGCTGTCGGTTTGGTGTTGTGGTTATTTAAGTTGGTTTTTGCTTCATGTTGTTGAGGTGCCTGTGATGTGCCGTTCTCATATTTACACCGTCTGTCGTCGTTGTCGGTTTGTTGTTGTGGTTAGTATGCTTCTTGGTGTTGTATATGATGTTTGGCAAGTGTTTTATGCTTTAAAGGGTTTGTGCTCTAGGCTTTGGGGTTGTACCCACTTTTGGATATAAAACCCCACACCTCTTTAAACAACTCTGAGCCTATGTTTTCGGTTTTGTGTTTGTGTTTTTGTGTTTTTTATACTTGGTTTTGATTTTGAGTGATGGCCAGTAATGCTGATGGTGTGTACGGAGGATGATGGTGGTTAGACGGTGATGTAGGAATCCAGTGGCAATTGGAGTTCAGGTGTGGGTTGTCAAAATACATTAGCCACAAGTGGGTAACCAAAATGATGTTGTTTGAGTGATGGCTAGAAACAAAATAAATGCAAGTATATGACAATGTTAGGAATGGGTTTTGATAAATGTTGTTTGTGTGATTAATAAGAAAATTTGGCAATACTTTTTCGGACACGAAGATGATTCTCAAATACAATTTAATTTGACTATTTCATATCCCAATGTATATTTGCTTAATTAATGACAGCTTTGTATCTTGGGAATTCAATTGAGGGAACAATTTCTCCCTCATTTGTGACAAGTCATGATTTTTTTCTTTTTAAACTTTAAATTCCTTTCATTATTATGGTGGCTTGTTGGTGTTTGTGGAAGGCCCGGAACAACTTGAGATTCAATAGCATTGAGGAGAATGCGGGTAGTATTGTGCAGGATGTCAAGCCCTTAGGCTACCTTTGGTTCAACAGTAGGTTATAAGGTGAATTGGGGAGAATGGTGTAATTTTGAGGTGATGTAATTGTGGTGTTTCCCTGTGTGTTGTTGGCCTTTTTTTGGGCTTCTGTGAATAATAGTCATCTTTCAAAAAAATGCCTTTAAAAATGAAATAAAAAGTGATTACTTAGCATTCAATAAAAGTCAAGCTTCATTGACTTCCTTATATCCAAAAAAAATTTGTATAAGATTCGAATTAGTACATCAGAAACCATGTTTGACACACAAAACATGATAAGTTAAATGCCTTTATTCTAAAAATTTACAATGTTTTATAACAGAAACATGTATATTTAACATAATTAGTTAATCTATACCTTCATACAAAATTGGATTAATCTATTAGTTACATTTAAGTTTAATCTTTCAAATGTTAAAGTGACTATTGGTATTTTAACGAATCAAATCGACACTGATATAATTTAAGTTTTATCTTTCAATTGTTATGGTATTGTAATGAATCAAATCGACACTGATACATTTAAGTTTAAACTTTCAATTGTTAAAACTTGTAACGAATCAAATCGACACTGATAAATGTTAAAGCTTGTAACGAATCAAATCGACACTCATACATTTAAGTTTAAACTTTCAATTGTTAAAACTTGTAACGAATCAAATCGACACTGATAAATGTTAAAGCGATTGTTAGGATTGTAAACAACACGGCGCAACACTGGGTACTTCTACTGTTTTTAGTTTGTAAGCCCCCAGCCGCAACGCGGCGAGGGTTAACCCTAGTTATCTAACAAAAATAAGCATTACGAGAGAATTTACATAACTGATTAACATACAGGAGAAGATAGTGCTTAAGCATGTCAGTGGTTGATGGATGGTCAGCCGAGTGTATACCAACAATCATAAGTTTCATTCACCTAACATGGAAAACTGAAAAGTGTGAAAAAAATGTATGTTTGTTCTTATTTAGTTGGTTAACTTTTTAGTATGCCACATAGCATCACGAAAGAGTGGTGTATTCGGGAACACAAACAGTTGTCTCCGTCCTTGCATGGCTTTCGTCAGCATGTGCAATATAAGGTTAGGGAGCTGATAAGATTAAAAAAAAGTTATATATTTCAATTCAAATCAGAAATGTGTTGCACAATGATCCATAAAACAATTGATAACGTTTCATTCCTCAACTAATTAGGAGTGCTTCTGAAGTCTACTTCTTCCCCGTACTACGAGTGAAAAGGAAAATGTAAAGACCGTCATTAAAGCAACCCGAGCGAGACCTACGATGTCATGTGAATTATGTCCCTTGTCTCTATGATAACCTTTGTTTTTATATTTTGTACACTATCCGTCACCTTTTTGATTAAGACATGCATACATGCTATGTTTCTTTGTTGTATAACAATATAGTTTTGCTAACATACTATGGTATTAGAGTTAGGTGTGTATTTAATGGATCATATAATTAATTAAGGGATGTGTTGACGAGGGCCCCTCGTTTGGGCTCCTCGTCTGGGCTGCTCCATTGGGCTCCCTAAAAGGCGCAACTCTTATTCTTGAATAATAACATGCACAATAAAAGAGCGGGAAAAGAGAGAACTATCATTTCATCGTCCCTGCAAAAGCCATTAATGGCCTGTAACAAGACAGAGAAAATCACATTCGGAGAAGTACGAAGTTGGTACTGACCTCAATAATGGCAAAGGCCATCTCTCTGGCAAGAAGGAGACACATATTGGACGCTGCCAGAAGTACCAGCCAGCACCTAGAAGACCGTTAGATCGTTCAGAAGATCCGGGCTAGATGATAAGCTTATCTCTCTGTATAAGCTATCCTAATAATCGACCAAGGTAAGCATTGAATAACACTCACTCACATACAAGAACTACATTTACCCCGAACATTCCTTGATTCGCATTGAATACTCAAACCTCAGGATTCACACCAAAACATTCCGGCAACTTCATTACACCGGAATAACCTTTCTTCTCCGGCAAGTTTACTTATTCTCACGCAGGAGCTTGGTCACGGATCCCCCTCCGGGCCCCTCCGTTATGAGGCTAACGGTATTCTCTTTTGCAGGCTTAGAGAAGATCTCTTTGGACGTCGACGAGTCTCTTCAATCGCCAGCCAGATTTTGGGGACTCAACACGATGTGTTCTTATAGAACCTAATAATAGTATGTTGAGAAACATAAGAAGCATGCAAACTGTGTTACAACAAAAGGGGTCAAGCTAAAAGAAAAGGTTTATTTTTCTCTCCTTGTAATCTTTCTTGAATTTAATCTCTTATCTCATGAACTAAAAATAACAATAATAATAACAATGTCCACATCCATTTAGTGGATATACACATCACATGTAAGTATATTTAGACAAAATGCTTAAGATTTGAACTTAGAGGAGCCATGGGACTTGGGATGTTTTTACAAATAACACATGAATACAAGTTTCGGATACCAGATAACAAACACAAAAAAAAATTAAAAAAAATAAATAAATTAAGGAACATTACAAGTCTGAAAATGCCACTGATTTATGAGAAGAAATGGTTGACCAAGTCAACTGGGTAACAATGAATCTTTGTATCATCTTTACTACCTGTGGTTTGACTTCAGTATACATGCAACAAAGGGAAATTTATTAACTCACACACCACCATCATAGTAACTGATCAAAACTCATACCAATATTTCTAATCATCAAACTCATAACTTTCATATACTTGAAGTAAAAGGTCCCGACAAGGTACCACCGCCCCGATTTTGATGCAAGCCAAAAACGCACCAGCAAGCTTGCGATGCAGGCTATACACCTCATCAGGTGGCGGTGTTAATCTGTGTCTCAACATCGTTCCACCGATGTTTGAAAGGCTTTGAGTTATATTATTAGCACGGAAATCATAATCCCCGGGTTTTGCAAATGGCAAACCTACAACAAAAGCCGCCTGAACATGTGCGTCCAGCATTATCTCTGATTCCTGACCCGTCAAGAAACCAAGCCTCTTTGACATCTCGATAACTCCTTCCCGGTCACAATTTGCACATGCAACAACCTGGTTCATATTTTGAAACCCTCATTACGTAGAATACTTTCCAGTTATTTTTAGGGTTAAGTGCATAAAAAGGTAACTGTTACATATACTTTTTTTTTAAATAACCAAATTAATATAACTAAAGAAATAAGTTGGTAAAGGAAACCCCAACTAATAACTAAATTTGTTATAGTTGTACAGATGTTTTAAATAATTCCACAATTTCTGCTAAGTACAAAAGATTAAATATTAAAAGGTAATTTAGTTTTAAAAAACGCAAAAGCAACCTGATTTTTACGTTTTTGAAAAATGCCATGTCAGCGAAAAGTCCACATAATACCAAGCGCCAAGTAGGCGAGTTACTTGCTGACTGGACTTATTTTAATAGTAACCAGCATGGATTACCTTAAATAGAAAATAACCGAATTTTGATGGATTTTTATGGCCAAAAATAAGTTGGTTACCAAAATAAAAACCAATCCAATTTTCTGTTCCTTTTTTACCCAATCGACCCTTATTTTATAAATTTGTGTTTGAAATGAATCTTAATTTTGAACTGAAAACCACAATAACAAAGCTAGGATTAATAGTGAAACCGAAACTCACCATTCTCAAGTAATCATCAACGAAAGGCTTAGGGTAACTTCGAGCAGCACCAAAGTCGATGAGATTTATTGTTCGTGTATCCTCGTTGTACAAAAAATTACTCCAATTAGGATCAGTCTGCATTACATAAAGTAGAAGCATTATCAGAAACAAAAAAGAAAAAGAAAGGTTCACAATATGTGTTTACATCTGAAATATATAAATAGAAAGACACATAAAAGACATGCCTGCATGAATCTGAATACAAATAGCTCTTTCAATGTAAGCTCAAGCAACTTTTTCCCAACATAACTACGGGTCTCTTGATCAAGAAGTGCAACCTTATCAATAGGAATTCCTGAATCAAGAAGAAATAAATTATTTAGCGCACCGAAATAATGCATTTCTGTGAAGATTTAGATGTAATCATGTATATCTTTAAGAAAAAGATAATGTTTTTACCTTGAACAAGTTCTGTGGTAAGAACCTTTTTACTTGATAGTTCATTTACAACGAACGGAACATAAAACCCATCTACATTTGATAGTAATTTGCGGAACGTTTTCTGATTTGATGACTCCAACTCGTAGTCACATTCACGTGATAATTCTTCTTTTGCCACCTGTAAACGGTTTTGGATTCAATCATAAACTGTTTTTCAGGACATTTTATCATGAATCTTACACATATTTTATGTGTGTGTTTGGATGTTTCTGAATTTCCTCAAAAAGTGAAGTGATGGTATCGAGAATGATAATCTTATTAGATGAAAAAAAGGTCAAAAGCTTGTGCTGACGAAAGTTACCTTCATAGCTCTGTCCAGATACAAACCCTCTGGAATCAGATTTGTATAGTCTAAGAGCAATTTTACATTCTCAATGTCGCTCTCAATGCTATCTGCAACACCGGGATATTGAATTTTCATTGCAACTTGAGTACCATCCTTGGTGACAGCGAGGTGTACCTAGGAATTCATTCACCAAAACTTACGAAATGTATCAATGGTTAAAGATCTAAAAAGGCATAAAGAAGAATCTTAACAATATGTAAACTACATAACTTTTGGAGGATCACTAATAGAACAGGTGACTGGCCAACAACTAATAACAAACCAAAATGTTAAACAAATCAATAGATCTGACTTTGACTCACCTGGCCTATACTTGCAGCAGCGAGTGGATTGTAATCAAAGCTTTTCAACTTAGAAGACCAGTTGGGGCCTAATTCAGAGTCCAAAACTTGATTGAGCTGGCTTCTGGGCATGACATCGGCACCCTGACGAACAATATCTAAAGCAGCCAATATCTACAAGGAATAAGAAGTCAAAGTTTCATGATCAAAAAGCAACCAAGAATAAATTAAGTTACACTTGCTTTTAAAATCCGCAAAAGAAAATAGCTATGTATAAATTATAGTTATTCCAGAAATATAGTGTATTAACTATAATTGACACACACATATTAACATTTTCTACATAGTTATGTGTGTAGTAGCACACAATACGTACGCATATCTATGTATACAATATATATACACATACATATGTAGGTTTTTATGTTATTATGTATACATATGTAAGTGATCCATCGGCATGAATTTGACGGCAGCTATTTTCTAGGTGTTTCATGACGCTAGTTAGGATATTTTACGGGGCGTATAAACATCGGATGAAGGTTAGGATTTCTAGGCGCTAGTTACTTACTAGGTGTTTCATGATCCATTTTTCTGTCATCTTCTTTCTTTTCTCTTCTTCTATCATTGTCACAACTGATAGTCGTTTTTTTTTTGTTCATCTTACATATACTTTATGATATTTGTATTTTTATGCAAAAAGGAGGTTTTTGGAGCCTGGGGTCTCACTGGAGACAGCAGTTTCTACCTTATGGGATATAACTAGGTACGTTTGCTTGTTTGTTTGTGCGCACACACACAACACACACACACACACAACACACACACATACATACATACATACAGATAGATATATGCATGTGTGAGTATACATATATACATTTATGTGTGTAAGTGCATAGATACACACTGGCACACATACATATATCATTCTATTTACAACTCGTAAAAAAATACATAATCAAACACTACAAGCTAGAGCATTAGAAGTATGGGCATAAACTTTGAAATTACAAAATTAGCCTATTTAAATTTCAATAAAATATTGTGGAGTAGAACTTGTGATAGATAGTTTACTAGTTAGAATTGCAGAACTAGAGTTTGAATAATATAAACAGGTAGTGTTATTCAAATTATGAATGACTTCACATGAGTTAGTCTATTCCTTATCTCACTGAACTACAAATAATATTACTTAAGCCTGATACAACTATCTTTACAGGTGAAATGGACTAATTTCCATCAAATGAGTCGGTTTACAACTCACGTATAATAGCATAAACATATTACTAACTCATAACCAAGACATTTAATCTCGAAAAGCTTAAATGAACAGAGAAGAAACATACCGGAGCAGGAACAAGAGATTCATCCTGGATACTCAACATTTGTCCTAGTTTCAGCGCTGCTCCACGCATCCGACATAGAGCAAGAGCCAAACGCTCCGCATTCTTTTCCGATAAAAACGGTGAAAGCGCAGACTGGTTCCCTTGTGATGCACTTTTACCATACACAATCCTCCTAGCAGACTCCTGTACTGTTCCCCAAGCAAGCCCAGCCCCTAGGCCAGCAAACCTTAACAACTAAAGTTAGCAAATAGCCAACAGTCTACTCAAACTGTAAGAAAATGTATGCATATAACTGATTCACACATCACAAAACTACAACATCAATAGCACAAATTACAATAAAACACACAGCAAATGACATTGTGCAAAATATTCCTATTGTATAAATTATAAAACAAATTAAACAGAAAAAAATTAGGGTTTATAAACTTAAATTCAAACAACTCACCCAATCGCTCTGGAGAACGGAGTAGACGGAACCTTCCTCTCCCTCCGTCTTCTCTGCATCACCGGCGTTACTTTCGCTGGGGAGTCAGTCACCGGCGGTGCGTTCGCCGGCGAATCAGTCACAGTCTGATCAATTCTTCAACCGCCGCAACCGCAGTCGCATCACCGCCGTCCAAACTAACCGCATGACTAACACCCGTAACCGACTCAGACTCTCCGTCACCGGAACCAATTACACGATCAGAAACAATCGCTGTTTGAATATTCTGATCGGAAGGTGTAGGCGCCGGTATATACCAATATTAACATTAATATTATCATTATTGTTATTAGTTATTTTATTATTATCCGGTGACGGTGTATCTGTAAAATATACAACGGTGTCGTTTTTGGAATCTGCATTGGGTGTAGGACCGGTGAATTTACGGATTTCGCCTTCGGTGAGACCGGATATGTCGGTGAGTGATAAGATGGCTCGCCGGGCTAGGGATTGTAGGTCTGGTTTGTCGAGATTGGTCCGTTTGACGGCCTCTTTGGCGACTAGAGAGAGTCCGGTGGCTAGCTTGCTGAGGTCTTTCAACGACGCCATTTCCGACGATGCGGAGGCGGTGGAATTGGTTAAATGGTGTGTTTATGGAGAGGGGGAGACCCTCGTGTAGGGGTATTGGCCAAGGATCGGTTTAAGTGTCACATCGATGACCGGTTTCTTTTAATGTTTTGTTATTTTTTTTTTTATTTTTGGAACTACGAACTTCTTTGTTTGATCTCGGGTACCGCACTTCGTAAATGGAAGAGTCTCGTTGGTTTATTCCGGACAGGCTATGTTGTCTTAACTTGACTCACGTTGGATTTAGAGTTTGGCTTGGGCGTTCCATTGGGAAACCATACCGCCGACTGTTACTTGACAGACGTTGTACCACCACAGGAGTTGAACACTCTCTGGCGTAACACACGTTTACCACTTGACAGACGTTATTTTATTATTTTGTCATAATTTTGTTCACGATTAATATGTGAAGGTATTATATGTTCTAAAATTGTTGAGTGACTTTTATGAGAAAAAACATAAAGTATTTTAGTTTTTCATGCAAAAAATTGTTGAGAGACTTTTACGAGAAAAAAAAAGAGAAAGTATATTGGTTTTTTATAGTAGTTGCTCTTAAAAGAAAGTGACTTGTTGGTTGTTTAAACTCGAGTTTGGTTTGTTTAATTTAAAAGAGCTTGTATGTAAGCTTTATATCTAAAGTTTATGTTATGAGTAATTTTTCAAGTTTAACGGCGTGAGATAGGCCCGTAGTATTATTCAGTTGTTAGGTTTATACTTGCAAGTGTTTTGCACATACAACAATTTTGTAGTATCAGAGCTGATTGATATTTGTTTTCTTTGCTAAGTATATATGTTTTCTTGAGTGTTTTTTTCCTAAATTAGTGTTGGTGGAAAAAATATTTACCAAAATGTTGTTCCTTGAAAACTATTTATCAACATGGTGTTTGTTGTTTACATTTTATTTGCCTTTTCTTTTTAACCAACAAATTAATATTTTTTTAAATAAATAAAGTATCTATTTTTTATTCCTATAATGATTTATATTTTTTCAACCATTCCAATATTTTTTTGTTCTTTTATTTCTTCTTTCTCCAATTAACTCGTTATATTTTTTAGCAATAACTCTTTCCAAAAAAAAACATATTAGCTTTTTTTCCCTTTACAATTAATTCATTATTTATTTCTTTATTCTTATATTGCACTTTCTTATGTTTATAGTAAATTGATCCAATAACTCTCTTTTTTTCTATCTACGAAATAAGAATTGATCTCTTGTTTATATTCACCTTTAACAGTATTTTAAGATTAATCCAAATTATTATTACTAATAATATTAAAATAAAAACTTACTAGATACTGGGCACTATAGTGCCCCAAGAATTTTTCAATATACGTTTGTTATTGATAATACCACTAACAACAATATATATGCATATTTGTGTGTTGGGTTACGCACCAACTAATGAAACAACTAGAATCGAATCAGTTGGCTTTGTATTTTTTAGTTTATTTTTATACTTTAATTTCTATGCCAAAAGTTGAAGAAAAATACTCTAAGCTCCAATATGTAAACACAATTTTAGTTGTGAATCGTAATAATCTCTCTCAAATGGTTTTCTCATTTCTAGTTTTTTTATGAATTTTAGGTAGAGGCATCTTTGTTTGTATCAATGTTCCGAATTAACTTTTTAACACTTTCGTGTTATTATATATGTGTTTACGAACGTAAATGAGTTTATAAAATATATTGGAGAAATCAAAGATTTAAAAAAAATATTGGATTGATTGAAAAAATAGAAATCATTAAAGATTAAAAATAGATACTTGATTGATAAATACAAAATTAACAAGGAACATCATTATGGTAAATAGTTTTCAAGAAACATCATTTTAGTAAATATTTATTCCACCAACATTTGTTTGAGAAAAAACCAGTAACAAACTAATACACTCATTAATCCTACTTTTAAAGCGTCTTTATTACTAGAACTCTCACACCTGAGAAGAAACATCACTATACGCACCTTCAACTTGATACCTTTAAATGCCCCTTTGGAATATTTATAACCAGTAATTGCATCATATATTTGGAAAAAAAAATTTGAAATTTACCTAACTCCACCTAAGGTCAGCCCAATAATAAAAGTATCTTGGGCTTGGGCCCAAACAACAAGGGCCTTTAGCTTTCTTAATTCTTGGTTATTGCGTCTCATAATTCACAACCCAACCCATATTGGTTGACCAACTTCTCAAATCACATTGTCATTGTCATTTCTCGCAACATCTTATCTCACTTCTCATTCCAAAGTTGATTATATTATTGATTTTGTATTTTGTGTTCAACGATCAATGATTTTATGTGTGAATATATTTATGTGGGTAAGGTGCCATTTGTTGATTTTCTGTTTATCCAAACTATCAGAGACACAAGGTTATCAGACATCAAATCTTACTAACATTATAACAATGACAACCGTAACATTATTCCATAAGGTAGACGATTATTTGAGATAAGTTAAAGCGTTTTTGCTAGTTTTATGCTCAATCAATCGTGTGCGGTTTTGATGATTGCGTGTTCAATTGATTATGTGTGGCTTTGTTGATTTTGTGTTAAATACTATATAAAAATTTGTTGAAAATCAGGCCCTTAATCAAACACACACAAACACAAGATTGAACAACTTATTCGGCTCTTTTTATAATTAAACCAAAACACACAAACTACAATAATATAATCATTTAATTCCTAACCCAACTCAAACTCTATTTTAATAATAAAATAAATATATGATAAATAGATAATTCAAACTATTTAAATAACTAAACCAAACTATGTTTATCTTCAATCTTTTTGAATTATCTTAAACCCACTTCAACTCCAATTAGAATTAACCCTTTAAAATTAAAATAAGTTTATAAAGTAGCTCAATCTTACTCGTTATAAGCTCAAGTTTTTCATCAATCTAAGCTTGTTGGCTTCTTTCTCGAATTTTATTGAGCTTGTTTGTAATTTTGCATTTATGTAAAATAAAAATATGAGTTAATTACTATTTTTGTCATGTGGTTTGTCAAAAATCACCATTTCAGTCCATTAGTTTAAAAATTATGATTTCAGTCCCTGTGGTTTCACTTTCGTAACCATTTCAGTCCACCTCGCAACCATTTCAGTCCTTGTACTTACAGAATAAATGGATTGAAGTTGTTACAAAAGTGAAACCACAGGGACTGAAATGGTTACGAAAGTTAAACCACATGGACTGAAATCGCAATTTTTAAACTAATGGACTGAAATAGTGATTTTTGACAAACCACAGGGACGAAAACAGTAATTAACTCTAAAAATATTTGCCACTTGGGGTGTAGTCCACCGGTAAGAGAAAAGGTCCGGCAAAGTCAGGTTCAAACCATGGAAAGTAAAATTAGCGGTTCTAAAAAGTATTTTTATTGAAATGATTGAAATAATAAACGATCTAGTTTGGAGAGCCCTGAGCTGACTTAAGCTTTCTGTGAGTCTATCTCGAGCTAAAATTTTAGTTTATTTAAAATAAATCGTAACCATGCTCGCTCGTTAAACAACCCTAGTCTCCATTCACCAACTCCGACCACAATAAACAATCTTGTTCGATATCAAAATTTATCATACGAAACCATAATTACCTCTCGAGCATCAACAGCCAAGAATAAAAAATATTAATTTTATATCAAAACTAATAAAAACAGAATAATTGGTACAAAGGCATTTTGAAGAAAACTAACAGCTAGCTAACCTGCTAATTACGATAACTAAAGGGTAATTATCAACGATAAAATATATTTAATCAAAAAGTGGTACCATTTTTCATTGTGTCACACAACAACCAACTCAAGCTTAGTTAATTATAGAGTAAAATACAAAATGGTCTTAGTTTATTAATTGTCATTCTCTGTCACAATCTTTAAGTTTAATTCTGAACTTGATGTCTAGCATTCATGTAGTCATCACGATATGTCTACACATGTTCAACGTGTGAGACTTGTTTTTATCATTTAATTTATGTATCTCGTACCTAAACTTATGTCCATCTTCAACTTTATTCATAGTACATGTTTTACTCTTCAATGGGTTCATATACCTTTTTTAAGTACTCCGCACGAAAATTTTATAAATATTAATAAAGGATTACATATACAGGAGGGTATACCCTCCGCCTATACTAAGCTTTATAAATATTAATAAAGAATTACATATATCGGAGGGTATACCCTCCTCCGTCTATACTAATTTGTTTCCCAAAACAAGCTAAGTGAAACCAAAAATATGAGCCTAGACCCTAAGACATTTCAATAGCTATGCATTATTACAATCACTGGTGTAAACGAGATAAGCTGTTTATGAGCTACTCAAGATCTGCTTGCCAAAAACTCGAGTATAGTTGAGCTTAAACGAGCCTGAGCCTAAAAATAAGTTTGTGTGATGAATGAGTCCGAGCGGAGCTGGCTTGCAAGCGTAAATAAGACTATTATTTATATAATTTGTATTTAATATATGAAGTAAATATTCGCATAATAATAATTATTAGTAGATACATTACAAAGGATACATGCCTTGTATAAAATACCTAAAAAGTGATACACCAATTATAATTAATATATATACACACACAAATGTTTTAAATATATATAAATGATAAACAAGTTAAGCCTGAGTGTGTCTGTCAATAAATGATGTACAAGTCAAGCTCAAGCTTGGAAACTACTAAAGAGCCAAGCTTGAGCTTAATCTCTTGTAATTTAAATGAGCTGAACTCAGGCCTAGTCAAGTCTAGGCTTAAATCGACTTAGTTCATTTCCACCCCAAATACAATACAATCCAAACATGCCCTATTTTGCTATATGGCCATAGTCCATATAGAATTATAGAAGACATTTTGCTGGACTATTAATTCACAAAATAGGGGGTTTATAATTAACCCAAACAAACATTAGTACATTACAAATGAAGCAACAAATATGTTACAGTCTTATTTTTAACACACATGCACACTAAATTATATAGTGGGTTTTCAATTTTAATTATATATACATTCTATCAAAAAAAATTCACATTCTGAAATGATTGACACAAATTTATGAGGCCACAGGGTGTGGCTTAGCGCCACTCCGCCACGTCAACAACGTTAGCGTTCCAGGGCGCCATCAACCACCCCTGAGCGTTAAAGGGGAGGGGGCATTGTTGCTCCGCCAGTAACGAGCTTTAAAGGAAAAAACAGGTGGGGCTCATTCTTTTCAACCAATCAAATCTTTTTCTCTTTATTTATTTTTTTTCTATTGTTTAATAAGAGGCTTTAAAGGGATTTTAAACCATTACATGCAAGTTAAAGTAAGGAACTTTAAAGTCTCCTATGTGACGTGACGTTGACATAACACTAAGGTGACATGATAAAGCCCTTAAAGACTTTATACAACACCGTTTGTCCTAATAAAAATAACCAAACAACTCAATGTCCAAGGAGACAAAATGGTGGTCGTTTCTACGACCTTTATTTACGAGCCGACAAATCACATTATTATGACAGAATATATAAAATGTCTTTTAATGTGTTTGAAGTATAACTAGACTTATCAACCAAGTATTCTTTTAGAAGGAAATGAGAAGAATAACTAATAGATAATATTCTGTTTTATTATTACATTTGTTATATAATTTTATTTGATTTTCATTATTCAAACTACTAGTGAACTGGCCAGTTGTAACGGTTCAACCGTCCGGTCGTAGAACTAGTTAAACCATACGGTACAGCCGATTAAACCGTTTCGAGCCAAATCTGATACGGTATAGAACCAGATTTTAAAACATTGCATATTTAAGTGTTATGTTATCACTAACGTACCTTTTCCATCCTCTATAGTCTATGTCGTTAAAGAGAGTTTGGTTTTTGTGTTGTTATACATATAATACATATTAATAACTTGGTAACCTAGTAAAAATAACAGCAAGCACTACGTTGCTTTTAAGACTATTACTTTTTATAAAAAAGAATAAAAAAATATCTTGTAGAAAAATATTGTGCATATATATAAAACAAGAAATTTTTTTTACCCCAAAATTTTTTAGGCCATATGTGATCACACTATCTGTGTACGCTCTATACTTATCCTTATTGAATCACTTATATACATACAATTTATACTTGTGTTGGAACGAAACCAATTCTTACCACAAGCTTTTAATAATATAGCTGTGATCTCTCGTTACGAGCGACTATCTCCAATGTAGTTTAACCTTCTTTGATAGAATTTTACCTAGTAACCTTTAAGATTCTGTTAAAAAAACCTTAATTTTTTTACTTTTTTTATTAAAAATTTACACATATTAACTATTAATAACACTAGATTTTTATTTTTTATTTGTTAATATGCATATCTTTTATTAAAAATTTACGCATATTAACTATTAATTACACTAGTTTTCTTATTTTTTATTTGTTAATATGCATATCAAGTGTTTTACATGTGTTCTTCATGTTTATCAATTCTTCAACACTCTTCAAGTTCTACATAGACCATAATTTTCACATCATAGTTTTTCTAAGGTGTACTTATATTATTAGAAGAATAAATATTTCATAATAAGCAATGCTAATATTAAATTTAAAAGTTCACGTGCTTAATTAAATTTATAAAATATATTAACTAGAAAGTTAACTTCAATCAGATAAAATACTTGTTATGTCAACGTGCACTATGCAGGATGATGTTCTTTGTTGGCAAACTAAACAACTTACAAGTTACAACATATTGTTAAATCTATATTTTGCTTAATGTAAAAAATAATTTTAATTTTAATTATTATTAATTTATAAGAATCTATAATATATCAAACGATATAAATGATCCTACGGGCATACAACGAATAAGCATTTAAGCAAATAAGGGTTATAATCGCTACAAATTAAAAGGTCTTAGGTTGTCCATAATAAAAGCAGAAACGGTAAAAAAATTGTAGGTGAAGGTGTGTGGAAAGGATGTGAGTAAACCGATCACTGACAAAGCAACGGTCGATGTTATCAGCAGATCATTGATGGACGTTTCATCGACAAAAAATATCTACAGATCACCAACGTGTCATGAACAAATATTTCACCGGCGGATAGCCCATCCATCGATGAAGAATGAACCGCGAATATTATCTAATAATTAATATGAAAAAAGAGTTGTACGTTTTTTTAATATAATTCACGTTTTGCTTTTTGGTTATTTCAATTTTTAATTACTCACCTTTTTTTCCTACCGTTCGTCAACCGTCAAGTGTTTGTTTGCATATCAATTCTTTAGTTATTTCAACTTTTAATTACTCAACTTTGTACGCACGTGCACCGGAACCCTCTCATCAGTCACAACTTTTTTTTACGGCAAATTTGAATCTTTAACGGATCATTGAGTATTACGTATATCAATAATCATCACATATCCATCTCACGCATAATGCCTATACACTAATTCAGGATAAAACCCAATAAATATAGGAAAAAAACTCATGTTGGAATCAAAACTCAGGACCTTTTGTTAGATATGTAGGCTTTGCGGAATATATGACGCTAATGTTGCAATAGATCCCTCCAATAGATGCTCTAATTCTAGATGCTCTAAGAGATGCTCTAGATGTGGGATGCGCTAATATTTGCTTGTTATCATATGCGCTATTATGAAAGCAGATACGCTAATTTTGTTAAGCCTGATACAGTTTCTATTTTACGATTTTCTTGGTCAACAAGTTGTAAACCCTAATTTGGGTATTATAAATAGTTGATAGGTCCTCTGTAAGTGGTATCACCTCAGAAATAAAATCCTAACCCTAGTTGCAACCCGTGGACGTAGGTCACCTTGACCGAAACACGTAAATTCTCGTGTTCTTTATTTTCTGCTAGTGTGTGTGTGTTTGTTCCGCTTCCGCTCGACCCTACTCTGATCCGATATCCCTAACAAGTGGTATCAGAGCAAAAGGTTCAATTAAACACACGGTTCACACGGTTAGCGCTGGATAAGGAGAGAACTGGACGAGAGATCTTGATCTGCTGTTGTGTCGTCGCCGCCAACTTGTTTACGGCTCGTACCTATTCTCTGGGTTGCGGCTCGTAAGGTCTAGGTTTTGCGTCGTATGGTTTGCAGTTGCAGATCAGGTGGTTTTGCGGTATTTGGCGATCAGGGTTTTGGTTTTTCAAACCTGGTTATTCACGATTTTACGCTCGGGTTTGCAGGAGAAGTTGCTAGTTTGGGTACTTAGGGTTTCTGGTTTGTTAAGGTTGATGGGTTTCGGGTGCTTGGTTCCTTGTGGTTTTTTTTTTTTTTGCTTTTCTCGTTTGCTATGGCTGAAGACGGGAAGTTCCGAATCGAGAAGTTCAACGGTACTGATTTTGCATGGTGGAGAATGCAAATAGAGGCGTTGCTTGGTGAATGCGATTTGGATGTGGTACTGGAAGAAAAACCTGCTGGAATGGATAAAGCTGCTGAAGCAATTTGGAACTCAAAGGACAAAAAGGCAAGAGGTAAAATTACATTGGCTTTGACGAGGAGAGTTGCTTTTAATATCATGAAAGAAAAACTGCTCGTGATATGTTAACAGCTCTGTCAAAAATGTATGAGAAGCCCTCTGCTGGTAATAGGGTGTTCTTGAGGGAACCGTTTAATATGAGATTGACGAAGGCAGTCTAGTTGCTGATCACATTAACGAAGTCAATTCGATTTTGTCCAGTTAGCAACTGTGGGCATGAAGTTCGATGATGACACTCAGGCTGTGTTTTGTTTCTCCTTACCTGATAGTTGGTCAGGATTTGTGACAACGGTCACTGAAACGGCTGGAGCTGGAAATTTGAAGTTTGATCAGATCCGAGATAGTGTTTTGGGTAAGATATTCGCCGAAGGAACTCTAGTGGAGGATCTACTTCTGGTATGCGCAGTGTTAACAGGGGAAGAAGTAATAACAGAAGCAGTGGGAGTCGTGGGAAAAGCTTGTCTAAAGCTGGGAAGAATGTGAGGTGCTGGAACTGTGGTGAAAAGGGGCATGTTAAAAACGAGTGTCCTGATCCTTAGAAAAAGGATGGTAAACAGCATGTAAACAGTGTTGTATCAGATGAATCTGATGGTGACGTACTGATTTGCTGTGAAGAGTCTATAGATTCTTGGCTATGGATTCTGGTTCTTCGTTTCACTCCATTCACAGCGGGGAGATGATGGTGAATTTGAAAACATGAGACTTTGGAAAGGTACGATTAGCTAACGGTCATGTTCTTAATGTTACGGTATGGGAGATGTCAATCTGAAGACTTCACTTGGCACTACATGGAACTTAAAGAATGTCAGGGTAATTCCAGGTTTAACGAAGAAACTTATTTATGTTAGTCAACTGAATAAACAAGGACTAAATGTTAAGTTTGGTGGTGGAAAGTGGAAGGTGATTGAATGGAAATCTTGTTGTTGCCTGTGGGAGAAGACGAGGATCGTTGTATCTAGTTGAGGTACCTACTGAGAGAGTAGCCATCCCTATACAACATAAAGTCTGGTTCACTTAATCTAGTAAGTGAAAGAGGGTTCAAATTGCAAACTTGAATCCTGGTGCTTTAGGGATGTCGTTGAATGTAGTCGGGGGTCTAAGTTTAAGCCAGTCAGGGATTTGGTGATAATGGGAGCACGGGTCGTGTTCCGGGTACAATCACGAAGAACCGTTGGGTTTTGAAGACGAAGGTCCCGACTGAAGAAAAATGCTCTCCTGGAAATAGTTTGCAAAATGTGGAGAGTGGTATTAATTCTCGGTGTATCTCTGGTGTCACACCCCGACCCGCAGCGGAATAAGAGTCGGGGCATAATTGGGTTATCACCAAAGCTCGTGATGTTTACTAAAATGTTTCATATTTATTAAATTCAAATTACAACTTAAATTTCCAAAACAAAATTCATACAATTATAAGAAAATGAAACTATTTAATTTTTCCAAAGCTTAAACTTGTTTATTCTTCTAGGCCTTCCTATGTGTTTCTTGTCTCAGCTGGATCACCTGTATCATGTGTAAAACGGGGGATATTTTGGGTCAACAAAAGTTGGCGAGTGAACCTTGATAAAACATTGTTACTAATTTCTTGTTTTATTTAATAAAGAAAATTTGTGCAATAATCACATGTGAGCAAACATATATAAATAAACAAACACAAACCACTTTGGATGGGTATATGATATGAATGATGATGAATGTGAGATCAAGGCTCAATCAAACGGAGCCGATCTTATGAGGCACCTGATGCTCAACCCGTCTCCCACGGGGAACTGATGGGCCTAATGAAATGCGTGCACTGAAAATGATAAAACCAATCTACATATAATCCACACAACAATTGATACACATTTGATACACATTTGACCACGGATATGATGTATGCACAAGTGTTTATATATATAATAAAAGAATTATACGACACATGATACACCCCAAAACATGATTAAAACGGGGAATTGGTAGAGATTCACTCACGATGGGTGCGTTCTTTGATGATGATGAAGGTGCACGAATTTATGATTCGATTGACGAGGGAAGAACTAACCTAGATAATAACAAAATGATTCGATAAATAAATAAATTTTGTGGGAGATTAATATTTTTAATTAGTGCTCTTAAATGGGATTTTTAGATTTATTTTTGTGAGTTTAAGGAAATTTTCTAACCTTAATAATCTTATTTTTAAGTATTTTTAAATAATTTTCTAATTAAATAAATATAAAAAGAAATAAAAAAAGTTGACTTTTTTGACCGTTGACCGGGTCTTGACCGGTCAGACTGTGTTTTTATATGCGCTGAGTGAGGTTCAAACTCGGGACCTCTCGTATATGTGCACGCAGCTCTACCAACTGAGCTACGTGTCTAACCCGAAATATTCTCTGTTTTAATTATATTTATAAACTAATTAATTTTAAACTTATTTGGTTTTTATTAAAAATGATTTATATGGCCGAACCGGTTGCAGGGACACGGAGTCGAACTCGGGTCCTTCGGTTTGAGTGCGCACAGCCCAACCAGTTGGGCTGTGTGTCTAATCTGTTTAACTAATGGATTATATTACTCTTATAAACATTATGTGACTTGTTCTGATTCAGTTCTAAAAATGTTGGTTTTAATTCTGAAAGTCGGTACGTGTGCGATTCGAACTCGGGACGTGCGTGTTATATTTGCACACAGTCCACCGCTGGACTGTGTGTCTAACCCGTTTAATTATCTGGTTCTAATTATATTAATACACAACTCAACTTCGTCTTCTTCATTTATAAGAACTCAGAAACAGTGAAGCCGACTGTTTGTTTAATTGACCAACAACACTTATAATTTGATTGAATTGGAATAGAAAAAGAAGAATAAGGACTATGATGTACCAACTGAGAGTGGTTTCTTCAATTTCCGGCAAGCGTCGGCTTCTGATTTTGCGATTTCCGGCTGTATGAACTGTTTTAACAGTTTTGATTATTGGTTTGAACGATTAAAGTATAAATTAAGAGATAGCAGAGAAGTTTAGACAGTTATACCGACCGATGAATGAATGCGGTTTTCTGTCTAGCGATTCCGGCAGGATTCCGGCGAAAATGAAAATATCCGGCGACGTGCTCTGGAAGAATCAAAGCTTCGAAAAAGTGTGCGGTTCTGAGCGAAAGGATTTCCAGAAGATTGAGTGGGTATTTATAGGGAAGAACTGGATGAATTGTGTCCGATTTTGATTCTTGATTCGCGGTCAAAGGTTTTCCGGCGGTTATGACCGAAATTGACGGTTAGGCATCGGTTATAATTGATGTCGTAGTCAGTTATCGCGTTTTAGTCAAAAGGGAAAGGCCACATTTGCGGAGTTTTGGTTTTACTCCGGCGATTCCGCGTTCTGAGCGCACTGATGTCCGGTTTTGATTTTCTGGTTTTACCTTAAGTGTTATTTGTTTCCTTGTTTATCACAAGTGAAGTGTGTGGCGGAGCGGTGTGTTGTGTGTTTGGGTTTGTGGGTGACCCGGGTTCGAAACCCGGCGTCTCCATTATGTTTTTAATTCACTATTTTTTTTGTTATTTAATAATTATGGTTTAAAATTCTAATATATATATTAATTATGTATTGTTTAAAATTTATCTGAGCAATAAATACGCAACGAAAAATTATAACTGAGTATTTGATTAATAAACGAAGCGGGTATGGAAACCCGTTTTTCGACGAATGTTACAGTATCCCCTAGTGGTAACAGGAAAAAGATGCGGGTATTTTTCGCGCATTGAGTCTTCACGTTCCCAAGTAAACTCGGGTCCTCGTTTTGACTCCCAACGTACCCTGACAATTGGAATACGACTTCGTCTTAAACGCTTCTCTCCGAAGTCCATGATTTCTACTGGTCTTTCAATGAAGTGCATAGATTCATCGATCTGAATGTCTTCTAGAGGAATATGGAGATTTTCATCGCCGATGCACTTCTTCAAGTTTGATACGTGGAATGTGGGAATAATTCTGTTGAGCTCTTCTGGTAGGTCAAGCTTGTATGCTACAGGACCTACTCTTTTGAGTATCTTGAAAGGTCCTACGTAGCATGGTGCTAGCTTGCCATTCTGGCCAAAACGAACCACTTCCTTCCACGGTGATACTTTTAAAAGTACTTGATCACTAATGTCAAACTCCAAGGGCTTTCGTCGTTTGTCTGCATAACTCTTTTGACGACTTTGAGCCGCTAGAAGATTATTTCGAATTTGAATGACCTTGTCGGTTGTTTCTTGAATTAATTCTGGACCGGTGATTTGTGATTCCCCAATTTCGTGCCAACATACTGGAGATCGGCACTTACGACCATATAAAGCTTTGAAAGGAGCCATGCTGATACTTGAATGATAGCTATTGTTGTACGAAAATTCAACTAATGGTAGATGAGCGTCCCAATTCCCTTTGAAGTCTCTGACGCATGCTCACAGCATGTCTTCAAGGGTTTGGATGGTGCGTTCAGATTGACCATCAGTTTGAGGATGAAAAGCGGTACTGAGGTCTAATCGTGTACCCAAGGCGGTTTGTACGGCTCGCCATGTTCATGAAGTGAAACGACCATCACGTTCAGAAGTGATACTTAATGGTCCGCCATGACGGCTTACGATCTCGCTGATGTAGATACGAGCTAACTTCTCGTTCTTGAAGTCCTCGCGAATCGGAATGAAGTGAGATGACTTTGTAAGACGATCGATTATTACCCATATAGTGTCATACCCACTGGAGGTGCGTGGTAAACCGGTAATGAAATCCATGGTTATGTTTTCCCACTTCCATACAGGTATTTCGGGTTGGACTAGAAGTCCTGAAGGTCTTTGGTGTTCAGCTTTTACTTTGGAACAGGTAAGGCACTTGGAAACAAAGACGGCGATATCCTTTTTCATGCCAGGCCACCAGTAGGTGTATCGTAGGTCTTGATACATCTTGTCGGCTCCTGGGTGTACAGAGTATCGTGTTTTGTGCGCCTCATTCATGAGGAAATCACGAAGGTTATCGCGATCAGGAATCCATATGCGATTTAAATAGTATAGAATACCGTCGGATTCGGTTTCGATTTTTAGTTCAGCTCCACACGACAACTCATCGCCTACGTCATTTTCTGTTACAGAAACATGTTGAGCTGCTCGGATTCGATCTTTGATGTCGGTTACGATTTACGAACATAGAAGACGAATGGAGTTCGCATAACCTTTTCGACTAAGCGCATCGGCCACCACGTTTGCCTTTCCAGGATGATACCGAATTTCACAGTCGTAGTCGTTAAGAAGTTCGACCCATCTTCGTTGCCTCATATTCAACTCCTTCTGGTTGAAGATATGTTGGAGAATTTTGTGGTCAATGTATATTTCACACTTGGTACCGTAGAGGTAATGTCTCCATATCTTGAGAGCGAACACAACGGCTCCAAGTTCCAGGTTGTGGGTGGTGTAATTCTTCTCATGAACTTTGAGTTGTCTAGAAGCATAGGCTATCACTTTTCCTCTTTGCATTAATACACAGCCTAGCCCTTGCCCTGATGCGTCGCAATATACTACAAAGTCAACGCAACCCTCAGGGAGTGTGAGGATAGGTGCGTCACAAAGTTTTTGCTTTAGAGTTTGGAAGGCTTCTTCTTGTTTAGGTCCCCATATGAAGGGTTTTCCTTTATGGGTCAAAGCCGTAAGTGGTACAGCAATACGGGAAAAATTGGCAATGAAACGTCGATAGTAACCAGCCAAACCAAGAAATGACCTTACTTCGGTAGGGGTACGTGGCGCTTGCCATTCCTGTACTGCCTTGATTTTTGAAGGATCGACATGTATTCCCTTGTCATTGACGACATGTCCAAGGAATTGTACTTCTCTTAATCAGAATTTGCATTTTGAGAACTTAGCGTGGAGCTTTTCAGTCCTTAAAAGTGTAAGGATGAGTCGAAGGTGTCGCTCATGATCGGATTTAGACTTGGAGTAGATAAGAATAGCGTCGATGAAGACTATGACGAAACGGTCAAGGTAGGGTTTGCATACCCTATTCATTAGATCCATGAAGACAGCGGGGGCGTTGGTTAAACCGAATGGCATGACCATGAATTCGTAATGACCATAACGAGTCCGGAAGGCGGTCTTTGGGATATCTTCTTCATGTACTCTGAGCTGATGATAACCAGAACGAAGGTCGATTTTTGAAAAGCAGGTGGCGCCTTGAAGTTGGTCTAGGAGGTCATCGATGCGAGGTAGTGGATAGCGATTTTTAACCGTTAACTTGCTGAGTTCTCTATAATCAATGCACATGCGAAACGTTCCATCTTTCTTCTTCACAAAGAGAACAGGTGCACCCAAAGGTGAGGAGCTAGGACGTATGAATCCTTTGTCAGTCAGCTCTTGCAGTTGACTGGCCAGCTCTTGCATTTCGGATGGGGCTAACCTATAAAGAGATTTTGCGACTGGTGTAGCGCCAAGTACAAGATCGATGCGGAATTCGACTTCTCTCACAGGAGGGAGTCCTGAAATGTCGTCGGGAAAGACTTGTGGGAATTCTTTCACAACTGGAATATCTTAGAGTTTCCTTTCCTTGTTTCCCTTTTTGACGACGTGAGTTAGGAATGCGACATAGTTCTTGCGGAGATATCTTCGGGCTTGAAGGCAGGAAATTAGTTTGAGTCCTTTCGAAGGGGTTTCTCCAAAAATACGTAGGGTCTGACCGTCTGTAAGAAGAATGCGAATGAACTTTTCGCGGCACACTACTTCAGCGTGATGCTGGCTGAGCCAGTCCATACCGGTTATAACATCGAAACTTCCCAACTTCATAGGAATGAGGTCAACTGGAAAATCGTGATCGTTTAGAGTGAGGGTACAATTGCGTATAATAGAATTTAATGAAACGGGTTTTCCGTCAGCAACTTCCACCGTTAGAGATTCCATGAGATTAACACGAGTTTGGTTGAGGATAGGTTCAAATTCTAAGGACACAAAACTCTTATCCGCGCCAGTATCGAATAACATGGATGCATAACTACCATTGATGAGAAACGTACCGTTAACCACGTTGTTGTCAGCCCTAGCTTGGTTGGCATTGATGTTGAAAGCTCTTCCTCTGGCAGGTGGAGGAGCTTGGTTAGCTTGGTTTACTGGGTTCGCTTGAGCTTGGGCATGGATGATGTTTACCAAGCGTGGACAAGTGTTCCTGAAGTGGTTTGGGTCCCCACAGTTGTAACAAGCTCGCATGGGTTGCATCATGGGGTAGTTGGGTTGGTAGTAAGTTTGGGCTGCGTGTGGTACAAGTGGTAGAAGTAAAGGTTGTTGGGCTTGACCCAGTATCTGATGGTGGGTTTGGGTTGGGGGTTGATTGCGGTTCATTCGTTGAAGAGTGCGACAGGTTTGGATGGTGTGACCTGCACGGCCACAGCTTGTGCAATGTTGGCAAAGAGCTTCGGGAGGGTGATGGTATTGACAACGGTTGCATTTTGGGTGTGGGCCAGTGTATGGCTTTTTAAATGGTGCAGCTGAGGGAGCAATTTGGGTGATTGGTGCAGCAGTGATAAGAGGGTTGTTTTGGGTGACAGCAAAATTCTTGCCATTACGTTTCCTCTTACCAGCAAACCTTGAGGATGAGACTGGGTGGTTTGTAGTTGAGGTCTCTATGGGTGCTTTCTTCTTTTCATCTTTGAATTTGCCGTTTCGAATGCGATTCTCAGTGAGTTCTGTAGCTAACTCCATCGCGGCTTCAAGTGTTGCAGGCGAAGTGCTTAAGACCGAGTCTTGAATTTTCGAGGGAAGACCTCGAATGTAATGTTCAACCAAGCGGTACACGGGGGTGAACAAATTAGGGATCATCTGGTTCAGTTCGAGAAATCTCTTGTTATAGGAAGTGTGATCTCCTTCCTTTTGTTTTAGTGAGTGGAATTCGTCTTCCAGCCTTTTGATTTCGCTTCTTGGACAGAAGCGTCTTGTCATGAGTTCCCTTAACTCTTCCCATGTTAAGGCCATAGCATCTTCAACTCCTCGTTTACCCTTTTCCGTGTTCCACCAGGTAAGGGCTACCCCAAACAGTCTTCCAGTTGCATAACGTACCTTGCGATCCTCGGGACAATCGCAATTGAGGAAAGTGTTTTCCATTTCTTCAAACCAGTGAAGAAGAGCGGTAACACCTTCGGTCCCTTCATACTTTGGGGGATCGCAAGATTTGAAGTGTTTGTAGGAGCACTTTTTGGAAGGAGGGTTGGCGACGCTCTGGTCTTCTTGATTGGGAGGGTTGATGGGATTTGCGGTGAGAGCTTGTTGAACTTGAATCACGATGTCAGGAAGCACTGCGGCCATTTGTTTAGCAATTTGTGTGGCCAAGCTTTCATTTGATATTCCTGACTTTCTACCTCCACGTAGTTGCCTAGCCGACATCTACAGGAGTAAACATAGGAAGATTGTGAGTTTAAGAAGTTTCTAGGTGTCATGTGTCGTAAAAGAATGAAAAATAACATAACTGACAATAATTCAACTACATCCATAGGATGTCTTGGGTTTGCTCATGTTTGGGCCTCCAATGTCCCCCATACCATCGCCTGTGTAGTCATGTGGGCCCCCATGACTATTGGGCTTGGTAGGATTCACATTGGTGTTGGCGGATTAACACTTGCATCACCCGAATGAAAATCGTAAAATATGATTGCGAGATGTATGGTAGGAGGGTGTCCAGGTGTAGACACAATGACAACTCAAAGTGGGGTTAGCTCACACGACGTTTGGTATAGCATGCTTTGGCCTAATAGGTCCTTCGTACTCTCATCGTTAGTCTCCAGGTAGGCAAACTGGTCCTTTATTTTGGATTTATACGAATGCCAAGCCTAGACAGGACGTTCCGACTACCGGTACTCGTACCCTTCCAGTTACTACATGCCCGTCATGAGAACTCACTTTGATGTGATTTGAAAAATACAAAAATCATTGCAAAAATCATGGGAATCGTGAGGTGTGTGCTCTCATGGATATGATATGTTATGAGGATATGATTCATGATGAGCATTGTATAATAACATGTATTTGTCAGCATGCTTGCATAACATTGAGTGTATAAATAAACATAAAGCATATAAACATCATGAATTTTGTATGTAACGCATAAACAATTTAAAATTTTAATTAACTATAGTATAGGCTCTAAGGGTCTAATAACCGATCCTATATCCCTATAGTCACAAGCTCTGATACCAATCTGTCACACCCCGACCCGCAGCGGAATAAGAGTCGGGGCATAATTGGGTTATCACCAAAACTCATGATGTTTACTAAAATGTTTCATATTTATTAAATTCAAATTACAACTTAAATATCCAAAACAAAATTCATACAATTATAAGAAAATGAAACTATTTAATTTTTCCAAAGCTTAAACTTGTTTATTCTTCTAGGCCTTCCTATGTGTTTCTTGTCTCAGCTGGATTACCTGTATCATGTGTAAAACGGGGGATATTTTGGGCAACAAAAGTTGGCGAGTGAACCTTGATAAAACATTGTTACTAATTTCTTGTTTTATTTAATGAGGAAAATTTGTGCAATAATCACATGTGAGCAAACATATATAAATAAACAAACACAGACCACTTTGGATGAGTATATGATATGAATGATGATGAATGTGAGATCAAGGCTCAATCAAACGGAGCCGATCTTATGAGGCACCTGATGCTCAACCCGTCTCCCACGGGGAACTGATGGGCCTAATGAAATGCGTGCACTGAAAATGATAAAACCAATCTACATATAATCCACACAACAATTGATACACATTTGATACACATTTGACCACGGATATGATGTATGCACAAGTGTTTATATATATAATAAAAGAATTATACGACACATGATACACCCCAAAACATGATTAAAACGGGGAATTGGTAGAGATTCACTCACGATGGGTGCGTTCTTTGATGATGATGAAGGCGCACGAATTTATGATTCGATTGACGAGGGAAGAACTAACCTAGATAATAACAAAATGATTCGATAAATAAATAAATTTTGGTTGAGATTAATATTTTTAATTAGTGCTCTTAAATGGGATTTTTAGATTTATTTTTGTGAGTTTAAGAAAATTTTCTAACCTTAATAATCTTATTTTTAAGTATTTTTAAATAATTTTCTAATTAAATAAATATAAAAAGAAATAAAAAAAGTTGACTTTTTTGACCGTTGATCGTTGACCGTTGACCGGGTCTTGACCGGTCAGACTGTGTTTTTATATGCGCTGAGTGAGGTTCGAACTCGGGACCTCTCGTATACGTGCACGCAGCTCTACCAACTGAGCTACGTGTCTAACCCGAAATATTCTCTGTTTTAATTATATTTATATACTAATTAATTTTAAACTTATTTGGTTTTTATTAAAAATGATTTATATGGCCGAACCGGTTGCAGGGACCCGGAGTCGAACTCGGGTCCTTTGGTTCGAGTGCGCACAACCCAACCAGTTGGGATGTGTGTCTAATCTGTTTAACTAATGGATTATATTACTCTTATAAACATTATGTGACTTGTTCTGATTCAGTTCTATAAATGTTGGTTTCAATCCTGAAAGTCGGTACGTGTGCGATTCGAACTCGGGACGTGCGTGTTATATTTGCACACAGTCCACCGCTGGACTGTGTGTCTAACCCGTTTAATTATCTGGTTTTAATTATATTAATACACAACTCAACTTCGTCTTCTTCATTTATAAGAACTCAGAAACAGTGAAGCCGACTGTTTGTTTAATTGACCAACAACATTTATAATTTGATTGAATTGGAATAGAAAAAGAAGAATAAGGATTATGATGTACCAACTCAGAGTGGTTTCTTCAATTTCCGGCAAGAGTCGGCTTCTGATTTTGCGATTTCCGGTTGTATGAACTATTTTAACAGTTTTGATTATTGGTTTGAACGATTAAAGTATAAATTAAGAGATAGCAGAGAAGTTTAGACATTTATACCAACCGATGAATGAATGCGGTTTTCTGTCTAGCGATTCCGGCAGGATTCCGGCGAAAATGAAAATATCCGGCGACGTGCTCTGGAAGAATCAAAGCTTCGAAAAAGTGTGCGGTTCTGAGCGAAAGGATTTCCAGAAGATTGAGTGGATATTTATAGGGAAAAACTGGATGAATTGTGCCCGATTTTGAGTCTTGATTCGCGGTCAAAGGTTTTCCGGCGGTTATGACCGAAATTGACGGTTAGGCATCGGTTATAATTGATGTCGTAGTCGGTTATCGCGTTTTAGTCAAAAGGGAAAGGCCACATTTGCGGAGTTTTGGTTTTACTCCGGCGATTCCGTGTTCTGAGCGCACTGATGTCCGGTTTTGATTTTCTGGTTTTACCTTAAGTGTTATTTGTTTCCTTGTTTATCACAAGTGAAGTGTGTGGCGGAGCGGTGTGTTGTGTGTTTGGGTTTGTGGGTGACCCGGGTTCGAAACCCGGCGTCTCCATTATGTTTTTAATTCACTATTTTTTTGGTTATTTAATAATTATGGTTTAAAATTCTAATATATATATATTAATTATGTATTGTTTAAAATTTATCTGAGCAATAAATACCCAACGAAAAATTATAACTGAGTATTTGATTAATAAACGAAGCGGGTTTGGAAACCCGTTTTTCGACGAATGTTACATCTGGAGCTGGTGGATCGTGCAAGCCGGTTGAGATAGAGAATAGGTCGCTGACGGTTTCAGTCACGGCTGGGTTGGAGCTTGTGGAAGCTTCAACTGGTCTCTCAGGTACTTGATGAGAGGTGTGGTTGCAACTAGGGGGCTTGGATGTGACTGAAGTCTTAGCTTGTTCTTGGGAACTGGAGGCTTGGAAGACTTGAACTGGTGATGTGTTTACTTGGATAGACTTTGTGGTTTATGCAAAGCCTCCAAGTGGGAGATTGTTAGATATGTAGGCTTTGCGGAATATATGCGCTAATGTTGCAATAGATGCTCTAATGGTAGATGCTCTAAGAGATGCTCTAGATGTGGGATGCGCTAATATTTGCTTGTCATCATATGTGCTATTATGAAAGCAGATACGCTAATTTTGTTAAGCCTGATACAGTTTCCTATTTTAGGATTTTCTTGGTCAACAAGTTGTAAACCCTAATTTGGGTATTATAAATAGTTGATAGGTCCTCTGTAAGTGGTATCACCTCAGAAATAAAATCCTAACCACAGTTGCAACCCGTGGACGTAGGTCACCTTCACCGAACCACGTAAATTCTTGTGTTCTTTATTTTCTGCTAGTGTGTGTGTGTGTTTGTTCCGCTTCCGCTCGACCCTACTCTGATCCGATATCCCTAACACTATTGGTCCCAAAGACTTATCTCACCCCAAAGATGTCACTAGGCTATATAGCCATGAACCTCACCATGGTCAACAGCGTCCCATCAATAACGGCAATACAATAGCGACGATATGTCGCCGCTATTACCAATAGGGGCGACGACCTGGACTATTAAGGGTGACAACCGTTGCCTCTATTGCCCCGTGTTCTTGTAATGCCAGTCACAAGTCACAACTCATGTTTGACAGATGGTCAAAATGGGTGTTTCATCGGTTTGGTTAAGAATTAATAAATGATCATTACCCCATGGTATTTTTTAGGTATATACGTTTTTGACGCCCCGAACTTTTCGCTTAGTAGTGCTCGGTATGTTGCTTTCGTATAGAATTTTTAGGTATATACGTTTTCGACCCTCCAGTTTCATTATTTCTTAAGTATAATTTTAGGTCCGGTGACTTCTGATCCATAGGTCGAAATCTCAAACTTCGCCACTAAAGAGAAACCTGATAAATAATCTTAGTTAGTGTAACGTAATTCTGACACGTATTACTTGGATAAGTCTAGATTCTGCAATATTAATATAAATAAATCTTGATTTTTTAATATATATATTCACATGTCAGTTTTAACTCCATGCATATGTAATAAGATGTGTGTATATATACACCAAGACCTCAACAATTTCATATAAACACAGAGAACACATCTCAACATCCATTTATCAAATATGGAGTTTCAAACATTTTCCAGTGATCAAAGTGATCCAATCTTCATCCCAGATTGGGAAAACCAAGAGGATGATCTCCACTTGCCGGAGAATCTCCTTGAAGATCTCCATGACATTTTAGAAAGTTTTCCACCGGAAAACACAACCGCAGGATCCAATTCTATGGCCGATGGTGGTTCTCCGTCGCTGGAAAATGATTCAGATGATGCCGTCCGAGGAACCAAAGTGCAGCCGGAATGTGCTAAAACATCAAAGAGGAAAAAATCGGCGAGTGGAGACAAGAAGCCGGCAGATTGGACGCGGTACAGAGGAATTAGGAGGCGGCCGTGGGGGAAGTTTGCGGCCGAGGTAAAAATATATTCGCATTGATTGAGAGAATGTTGTACAACACTAGGTTTCCAAAGTAGTATTTATAAGAGTTAAGTTATTGCAGAAATGGGTCTTAATATATAAACTATCTTTAACGTGTTAAATGAATGAGAGATTTTTTTATAACGTTTTTCCCATCTTAATATGCACATATTTTAGTCACAGAATATAAAAAAAATCGTGATTTTACACTAATAGAGTAATTATGTAATTTTGTAAAGTAATCACAGAATAAAAAAAATTCGTGATTTTACACTAGTAGAGTAATATGTAATTATGTAATTTTGTAAATTAAATTATATTTACTCTACAATTTTGTAGATAATTATAATTACTCTACAAAATTACATAATCACAAATCATGAATTTTTTTATATTTTGAAATTAAACATCATTATTAACGAGTAGGGAAAAAAAACTTCCTTTAATTCTTACGTTAAAAGCATTTTGTATGTTAAAACTCATTTGTATTTAATCTTTACATGTATTTATAATCACCCTGTGTTTTTTTTTTTAAATATACCTTATATTATTTTAACATAATTATATTGTGTTTGTTATGGAGGTAACAAATCCAATGAAAAAGCGAACACGAATGTGGCTGGGGACATACGACACGCCAGAGGAAGCCGCGATGGCGTATGACAAAGCCGCTTTTGAGCTCCGCGGCTCACGAGCCAAGCTGAACTTCCCTCTCTTGATCCGTGCTGATGGCCCGAACCATACGGTGGCTGCTAAGTTGTTACAATCTCAAAATGCATCACCACCGGCACCCACGTCATCCTCCTCCACGTCAGCCGGAAAAAGCCACCGGAAAAGACAAAAGAAAAATGAGGTGGACCAACCATCAACTTCCACCAGTGCCACGGAGGATATTGGTGGTAGTGAGTGTGACTCATTGTCGAATATACAATTGGATACACTTATCTCCGATAGTTTTGTACCGGCCGATACGGTGGAGCCACCGGTTGCTCCGGTGGTTGACTTTGACTTAAATTGGGAGCTAGATATTGATACATCTATTTATGAGCAATTTTTTGGTGAAAATGTGGTGCAGCCCACTAGTGCTGAGGTGGCGGATGAGCTAGCGTGGGATAATTTGTTGGAAGATATGGTTGAGCCACCAATGACCACCGGTAAGCCAGTGGAGGTGGTTAATACATGTGGTTCACCTTTGGAGATCGATATGGATACATCGATATTTGAGTGTATTTTTGGGGAAAATATGGGTGAGGAGTCGAATATCGCCACTAGTGTCGCGAGCGGCAGACGGCTATGGTGATCTTCAGTCACCATGGAATACGCCTCTCTATTGAAGGTACTTAAGTGAGATTATTTTTAAATAGTGGGTTTCTCAGGAAGATGTGCTTAACAAGATTGCTAATATTGTAACGTCACTGTCATCTAGCTACGCTACTGCTATCACAGAGGAAATTGTTGGGTGATGCTTCTGAATGATATTAGTTTTAGGTCTCAGCATTAGTAAGTGGTACTTCACAATCTAAACGTTGGAAGATTAAATCTTGTAAGGTGTAGTTTGTGGTGTATTTATTCTAAAAATATCAAAAATCACAATAAAAAACAATAAATTATTATAGTCTTTTAATTACATGGGTACTAAAAGGAAAAATATTTAAATATTTTCCTTTCGTTTTTAACAATCTTGTGTATGGAAACGTGTAAAATGAAGGGATGATGGGATACCAAAATAAGGCATGATGTTATAACTAATTTAATCGTGTAATGTATTAATAATTTTTATAAATTTCAAAAGAAAGTTAATAATATTATAAATTTCAAAGGAAAGTTAAAATATACTTCCATAAAAAGAATAACAATCTTGGGTATGGAAGCATGTAAAATGAAGGGATACCAAAATACGGCATGATGTTATAAATAATTTAATCTATAATGTTATAACATTTTTATAAATTTCAAAATAAATTTAAATTCAGATAACTATTAGCTATTAGCGTGTGTTTACATAAGTTGACTGTCAATTTCGTCCATGTATTTGTCAAATTATACCAGTTCAGACCAAATTTCAGTTTTGTACCAATTCCGTCCCTGACATTTTTGAAACATATGAGTTCCGTCCAAAAAAACATGAGTTACCTATCATTTTCGTCTATGTGGTTTGTCCAATTATTCAATTCAACCATAGTTTTTTGGATGGATTCAACATGTTTCAAGAATGTTAGGACGAAAATGATACAAATTTGAAATTTGGACTGAACTGACATCATTGGATAACCCAATGGACGAAAATGGCAGTTAACTAAAAAATAAAACATATTATAAATAATGCATCGTATGTTAGTTATAAACGTGGTGTTATTTAAAACTAGAACTTGCACGCTACACTTGTGGAGTGTTCTTGAATATTCAAAAAAAGAGAAAGACGATAAAAATTAATAATTTTATAATAGTATTACCTAATTCAATCTTGTCAGATTATATAAATTTCTAAATAAACCATTTAAAGCTAACAAAATAGAGGTAACCAAGCAACAAATGCTTGAGGAACTTTAGGAAAGTGGAAAAAGAAAGCTAATTGAAATATATAGGACGAAACGTATCGTCACATTTTCATTGCTTCATGGTATCCAAATCACTACCAACTACTAGAGGTGTTTGAAAACCATTCTAGATCGGTTGAACCAACGACCAGAGTCAAAAGTGGTAAGAAGTAAACGGTTTGATTTTGGTTTGCTTATTTGATGAAAACCAGCCTTCCTGTTAGGTCAGGTAGAAAGGTAGTTACATGTTTACATTCAATTCACCGTGGTCCAAAACCATCCAGACCGGCCTAACCGTCATACCCCTAACTAAACATGAGGTTGTTTAACCTTTTAATTTAATTTTTAGAACTTTATCGTTTTGAGAATTCTTGTATTAGGACATGTAATTGAGCAACAAAATGAGTTTATGAATGTATGTTGATTTGGATAAATAGAGATATGTGGGTCATTGTTATTGTTGCTTTTTTTTTGGCAATACCTTTCAAAACCCACTTATACTTTTGACATTATTAGAAAATCTTATTGGCTTATTTAATTGGAATTAATCGGATTAATATTTTTATATATGTAATTTTTAGCTATATACACATACACACATTTTTATACGTAGTTTTTTTAAAGTAGACAAGTTTTAAGCCTTAATTGACCCATTTTTTAAGTAATTGGCAATAACTTATAAGATCTGGTTTAAATTTGGCCAAGATCTGGCCAAAATTTGACGAGAATAGGACCGCCATTGACTGCCTAGTGATTAATTGGCCATTAGTCGGTGAACCTCCTATTAGTGATTAATTGGCGACTAATCGGAGACTAGCCGGGATTTTTACACCCATGTATACAACGATCCATTTTCTAAGCAACATTAAATTCCAACACCAAAAATATTCCAAAACAATCCATAACCATCACAGCAAATGATTCCTCAAAGATTAGAATTCATCGTTGTTTTAACTCGCAAGTTCAAAAAATAAAACCATCTCTCGCTCTAGGAAATCAGGTGTGTCGTGTCGTGTAATGTCCATTGAAAAAACTAGCTAGCCTGTGCAACAATCCCCGTCACATAACCTTGACCGCTCACTAGCCCAATGGGTGTCGTCTCCTGTAAAAAGATATTTAGTTAGGGATTAAATGTAAGGAACAACAAAAAGACTAAGTTTGCTATATAAGTAGGTTGGGTCACATGGGTCAAAGCAGATTCAGATTGAAACAAGGCATTTTACAAGTACGGGTCAAAATGGGACGGTAGGATGCATATGGTTGACGCATACACACTCTATTTTCAACAAGTATGACCAACAACGACCCAAACCAACACATTAATGTTATGAAATTGTAACCTCTTACAAAGACCATTCAACAACGAAATTAATACTTCATAATTTCATTTGCGGCAATTTCATATCATCATCATCATCATCATACTCGGTAAATCCCACGAATAGCACAGCTAAGGTAGGGTCTGAGGAGGGTACGATGTAGACAGCCTTACCTCTACCCCGTAGGATAGAGAGGCTGCTTCCGGGGAGACCCCCGGCTCGATTGTAGTTTTGCATCAAGCCTTGGACATAAGGCACATAACACTCGGCAATTAAGACAAAGGCCAATTAGTGCATGTACTCCCTTGTCTTTCGGCTATCAGCGCCACTACATGATGCATGATTAACCGTCCGTTACTTTTAACGTTATTTTCACGAAATTAGTAAAATAACGTTAAAATTAGTGCAATTTCACTTTTGCCCCCTAAGCGCCCACACATATATACATTATATGTGCACGCCGCAAGCGGGCAATTTCATATATATCCTTCTAAAAGTTTAAAAATTTACACACACACACACATATTCCCCAAATTTTAATAGTATCATTTTTATATCCCGTAACACTAAAAATATATTTACACATTTCGAACTAAACAACATTAAATCAACTACTTATAACAGTTCACTAGATAAAGGAATAAGAAAATACTCAAATAGCACTATTACTAAAAAATCATCTCAGCAAAGTGTTCTCTTCGTTTATTATGAAAGGACGGTTATAAGTAACAGGCTAATAGCTTTCATTTTATATACTACAGATTGAGAAGATATACCATTTCGAGTGTTTTAAAAGGGTAAATACGATATTTTGATATTTGCGCTATCACTTACTCATATCTTCTCACACCATTTAAAATGAAACCCAAGCAATAGATATTTTATAATGGTGACCTTGGCAGTCATGAAAGTATGAGCATATAAGATGGTGGGACCTACCTCTTAGGTCGGCTTCGGTCTTCATCATAATCCATCACTCCACCAGGTTCGGGGAACATCTCCTCGTGCCCTCGGAAGTCAATGTCTTCCTGCTCACAGTATGTGACTTCTGCCACAATGTAAGTAAGATGCATACACAAATATTGCTCAAAATTACAGGACATGCCACCATGGAAACAATACTTGCAATGAATTGATGAAACACTTCAACATGAGTATGATTTTTTTTGTTGGAATACATATTTTGTACAGTTAAATTGGTCCTCATTATTCTCACACGTATAGAAATGAAAATCTTGAAAATGGTGTAAAACAACACACACAAAGAACATGAAACGCAAAGCATTGTAAGATATCTAAGTAGTTAACGCCGTAAAAAATCGGATATCGGTCTCGAGATATCAGTTATCCCGGTAGGATATCGGTAATTTTAATATCATGCTGAATTTTTATATATAGCAATTTAACACTAATAGTGCAGTATGCTTTCCTGCCATTAACAAATTAACCTTTTTGCAACTTGCAAAACACTACAATTGTAGCAAGTAGGAACTGTAAGACTTAAAACACTAACATTTAACACTTAAAACCCTAATAGCAGCAATAAGAAGAAAGACAAATGGCAGAACTAAGATGGAAAGGTACTAAATTAGTGATATATCGGTCAATATAGCCGATGATATCGGTACCGATGTTCTGACCGATATTTTGCACCGATATCTCACTAGGGGACGGATAACCGATATATCAGTGATAATCGCGATATTAACTACATAGTAAAATATAAATACAGCTGACCTTCAGGGAAAGTGTCTTTTTCACTTCTTCCATTCTTTCGTCGGCTTCTTTCTTATGCTTCTTGTCCAGCTCACTCATCGTGTCAGCCCATTTTATCTTATCTTGAATTGTAATAAGTAAATTATCTGATGTAATTAACCTATGAAATGCCAAAAACATGTCAAGACAAAGTAATACTATAAAATAACGTACAAATAACAGTCAAAATACATTACTAGGGTTACCAGCTTGATAACGTATTTATCATACTCCCCAATTGTCCAGGCCTTAGATCCCTCCCGGCTGCAAATTGCACCTATGATGATGACAAGAAAATTAAAAAAGCATGTATAAACTTACTGATAAGCAACATACAATGAACTATACCTGAAAACATCTTCGCAACTGATCCAGCTTGCCCCTAACAATACCCTTTCAAGATGAAAAACTAATAAATTACCAATTTAATAAGTTAAACCGTTGAAAGGCATAATAAGCAAAATAAAAATCCACTCATAAGTTATGGAAAGTACCTACCACATACATGCACTCATTAATCAAGAAATCTTCGAGCTCGCGAACATTTACAACACCCAATTCTTGCATCAGCACATCATATGAGAGTACCTGAAAGGACCCATAAACTACAAAGTCAAGAACCAAGTACATACAAAAGCAAACTAGCACTAAAAATATATAGCTTCCTAAGATTGATTAACCAGTTAAAAAAACATGAGAATTGAACATAATGGTCCTATTGGACACACCATCATAAAATACAATGATCAAATGTTAACTGGGGTTCCTACTAAATTTTGATGAACCATATAAATAGTTTCTCGTAAGTATTTTCAATTTCCACGACTATTCACTAAGAAGTCTACTATTTTTTCGTTTATTCTGTTTCAATATCAGTCTTACAAGAAATATGTGAGCATACTCTTTGATAGAAAAGTGAACAAAGTATATAAACTTATAAAATATGAAATTCGTAAATAGTTGCATAGAGAAATATGATTTTTTGATACATCAATCTCAATGCAATGTTTCAAATAGACACTGAGTTCAGGAAGGTGTCATACCATATGCCCTCTCAAGCCTATAAGAATTACAATGAGTCGGGCCACACTCAACAGTCTCACTATAGTGTATAAGTGCATTTGAACTCCAAGGAACATAAATTCGAATTCAAGTGTTATTTACTCATAACTTGAAATCAGTTAGTGCTCAAGAGGAAAAAAAAGAAAAAGAAACAGCTTCAACCTTACATTCAAATCAATACATATACGTCAAGACTAATTACGTGAAAGAGTGCGTTACCTTGTTTGCTCAGCTAGTGTGAGCACAGTGAGTTGTTTTAACTTGAGAACCTGATCAGGCGCCAATGGTGGAAGATTACTAGCATTTCCTGCATATCATAGGCATAAGAAAAGTCCGTCAGATAATTTATCATAACGAGTGATTCAGGTGGATAGCATACAAAAACAAACATTATATGCTCAATAAAGCCATCATAATCTAAAAATGCAGCCTCCATACGATAGACCCCCAAACATTTTATATAATCCTTCTTTGCATGTGACATATGTTCAAATCCTTGAGGTTTTGTAATTAGCTCCTGGCTACTCAAGAAAGAAAAAATAAAATGATAACAAGAAAGCGTGTCATAGAAGAAATACAAAGAAGATCATTATTAAGTTTGAATGCAAGTGGATGCAACGCGATCTATAACACATGACATGCCATGTGAAATGATTATAAATTCATTACCATAAAAAGTGAAATAAAACTGAGAAACGTACTCTTATATTCACTCCATGTTCCATGAGCAAACATTCGAAGCAAATCAAGGTAGATAGAATGTTCTGTGCCTTGAAGCTGCATAAGATCAGACATTAGAAACAAAAGAAATTGACACACTTCATAAAAGAGATCAAATGATGATGTAAACTGATCCCTATAATCAAACTACAATATACAAGGGAATCAATACGATAACATATCCAGAAAATGAACTCAGCAATAATAAGAGTGTATCATATATACGATAACATATCCAGAAAATGAACTCAGCAATAATAAGAGTGTATCATATAAACAAAAATGCAAACGATCACATGAGTTATGAGTATCAGAGTATGCCCTACAAAGAGTGGTTGGTCATGGTGTAATGGGCCATTTGATTCAGTATTCCACGTATACCCAAAAGAGAGAGATGTAAATCTAAAAAAGAAGTGAAGACTGATTATTAAATATAATAAAATGTTGACTCTTGATTGACTGTGCCCAAGAGTAAAAGACAGAATAAAAAAGGCAACAAAAATCTACATCTGATAATTAGTTGGACCCTGCAAGAAGTGTCACTAGAACCAAATATTTCAACCAACCACAAAAGTTTGCAAGTACATAAAATCATTGAAAACATTGCCAGAAGTCCAGAACCAGATGTCATCATGCCACAATCACAGAAGCGCATAATCAAACCACAATAAGGCTTTCATTTGTTAGCAATGTATCCACTATTTATCCGAAATCAGAACATCTAGAAACGTGTATTTCACCATCACTCATGCACCATATATGACACAAAAAGATTTCTAGTTTTTGTACGAGACATTTTACATCTGTTTTCACCTATGACGGTAAACCGATATGCTGGTACAGTAGCAGAAAGGTACTCCATTAACTTATCTTAACACTAATAACAAAATCATAGTTGACTTGTTGACTAAAGGATTAACCCTAATTCTAATTCATAAATATATCTCCTGTACTTGTAATTTATTATCACTCAATACGAAAACCCTAGTTGCCCCCGTAGACGTAGGTTTCACACCGTGACAATAAAATATAGGGCTGGCATACCGTGTCAAACACGACCTATTAAGACACGAACACAAAACAAGTAAACACGAACACGACACGAAATCTTATCGTGTCAGTTTTTCTAAACACGAACACGAACCTGATAATAAACAGGTTACACTAACACAACCTGTAACTGTAAGACACGAGCATGACCTGTTAACACACGAACACACCCTGTTAAGACACGAACTCGCCCTGGAGGGGTGGTGTGTAGAGTCTAGGGCTGGCATACCGTGTCAGACACGACCTGTTAAGGACGAACATAACCTGTTAAGACACGAACACGAAATACGAACACGACACGAAAACTAACAGGTCTTGTCGTTTCGTGTCCGTGTCTGAAATTTCAGCCCTAATAAAATCTCTCGTGTTCGTTTACCGTTTTTCCGTTTGTTTGTGTAATCGTGTGTTACTCTTTTGATCCTAACAGGGTAGCATACCCACCCTGCACCCCTCTTCTAATTCATTAGGATATACAAAATTATAAGTTTTAGTACAAAATCATCCATCAAAGAGTTTCAATATTGATCCATAATCATCCAACTCAATGTTATTCCATAGCCCTAAACCTAAATCCCTTTCATGCAGGTTATAATGTTATATACACTTTGTGCAAACAAAAACTATCAATCAACCAAAACCCTAAACGAACATACAAGTTAACACAACTTATATAAGAAACGAAGAATTCGGACCTCAACAACGTTAGGTAGGGAAAGAATCTCGGAGAAAGCAAAGAGTGAAGGATGCGAAGTGGCGTCACCGATGACGTTTGCGAGTGAAGAACCCTTGGAATTGGATGCTTGATTCACGAAGAGTTGGATGAGTTCTTCTTGCTTTTGCTCGATGTCCATGATGATCAACTTCAAGGATCATACAACTTGCAGTGAACTGGTGATCAGATTAATGGAACTTTTGAGTGGATCTTGGAGTTTTGAAATTAGGGTTTGAAATCAGAATCAGGGATTTTGAGGGGTTGGAGAAAGTGTTTTGGGTGAGTCTATCGTGTTCATTGGAATTTTACTCTTCTACAGCATCTGCTGGTTGCATTACACAAGATTTGTGTTTGTGAGTGGTGGCAGATATTCGATTGGTATCGATACGTGTTATCGACGGTATTGCGGTATGGTATGCTAACTCGCATATTAATCTAAAGAAAAAACCTAAAAAATAAAGGTCATGATATACCTAGAAGAATATCGACATTTAATCAGTGACATGTTGTTTTGCATTGATCAAAAACTTAAAAACGAATATCTATAACATTTTGATAGCAACGATACTGGTACCAATATTGTGTCGAAAACGGTTCAATTTGTGACGGCACTAGTATGATATCAGCACTTGCTATAGCTTACGATACAAAAAATAGCGGATACAACTTCAGTTTCAACAAAAATTTTTACCAGATACCATAAAAACGAATAACGGTACCACAACCAGAATTGTTCGAGGGAAGGTTGAATATTATTAGGGTTGTAATCAAGTCGAGTTGAGTCGACCCAAGCCAAGCTTGAACATAAAAGAGCCAGCTCGGCTCGACTCGTTTATTCTATCGGGCTGAAAAGTCGAGCTCGAGTTTGATTCGTAAAATGTTCGAGCTAGCTCGAGCCACTTGTTATTTTTTTATCATTTTTCTAAAAACATTGATAACTTAGAAAAACCAAAAAAAAAAATTACACTCATATCTGTATGTATTATTTTTGTTTTTCTAATATTTTAAAGACAGGTGTATTAAAAGTATTTAGACTTGAAACTTTTATTAATTAATGAAATGTTATTTTATTTACGGATGTTATACTTTTTATCTATCGTAACGTATTTATTTAGGAAAAAAAAAAGCTTGGGGATGGTAAGACCCATTTCCTTTACGATGTTATACTTTTTATCCGTCAAAACGTTTTTATTTATTAAAATAAAAGTTTGGGGATAGTGTATGGTTTTGGGATGAAAATAATAGGACGAACTATATATGATGTGAAGGGAAGAGAGTATGGATATTACTGAATCGATGATGACGAGTCAGCTTCTCTCGGCTCACTGCAACAATAATTTAGGTTTCATTTTTTGGGTTAGATATGTTGGATTCTAAATTATGATTTTTTTTCAAATGTTTTTATGCCATAGTTTGTGAAAAAAAAAAGAATATTGGATTTTAACAATTCCAACTAATCGTCGTTGGCCGCCAACAGTCCCAACTTAAAAAATGATCATTGACAGTCCCAAGTATTAAATATTGGCCTCTAATGGACTCTGACTAACAGAACCCTAACGTCGTTAGTCTCCGGTCGCCGTAAAAAACGTTTTTTGCCGGAAAACTCAACATTTTCGTCCCAAACCTCTTTGTAACCTTATTATGGACCTTTAGAAACCTTTTTTAGTAAAAGCCAAATTATTAAAGTCGCTGAAAAACTCTTTTTTTCGTCGGAAAACTTCTTTTTGGCTGGAAAACTATACTTTTTGGCCGGAAAACTTAACATCTTCGTCCCAAACCTCTATGTAACCTTAGATCGGCCTTTAGAAACCTTTTTCTGGCCTAAAACGGTTTCTCGGCGACCGGAGACTAACGACGTTAGGGTTCTTAGTCAGGGTCCATTGGTGGCCAATATGTCAATAGTTGAGACTGCCAGTGATTATTTTTTAAGTCGGGACTATTGGCGGCCAACAACGAATAGTTGAGATTATAAAAATCTAATATTCAAAAAAAGAAGTTCAAATGAAATGTTATATTATTTGCATTTACTTATAATTTGTTTGTTGTTTGGCATGTGAGAATAATGACAATGGTATATATCTTATGTGCATTTTTTTCATTATATTGCATTATTAACCTTTTAATGCTAAAGTTGAAATCAAGCTATAATGATTGACAAAATGACTTCAAGTCTATGTATCACATATATATAGTTGGATGCATCTCTATTACAACAATGAATCAAAGTTGCATGGTTCAACACACTATGACGAAACGCTATAATATACATATGGACTAAAGATCAAATACAAATAAAATTAACATACAAAATGTATACACTAAAGGAAAAGCCAAAAAAACGCGGTGCATTTTCGTAAATATTTGGTCTTCAAAATTATTCTACAGGATCATATGTAGAGTGATTTTGATCATATTTACGAAAATGTCACCGCGTTTTTTTGTCTTTTCCTTCAGTTTGTACGTTTTGTATGTTAAGTTTATTTGTACCTGAACTTTACTCTATACATATGTATCAAAACTCATTACAATAGTGAACCAAACTTACAAAGTTGAGATTATAATAACTTAAACACACCATTATAAGATCAAAGGTTGACTATTGGTTAGGTCAACACATGCAAATTTTGATGCACCATTACAAACATACATGTTAAAACACATTATAAAAGTGCATCAAATGTGTAAAGTTTGAGTACACCATAAATTGATTTTGAAGCACTATTACAGCTTCAACTCATTCAGGTTTCGGGACACAAACGTGAAAAGTCGACTATCACATCGAACATTACAACATTACGATCGCTATGTTAAAAAACTTTCCAAGAAAGCGAACTAGTATAACGCCTTTAAGTAGACAAAACCACAAGAGTACTCGCATGCAACGAACCGAAATACAACAGTTGATCACACGGTGAGAATAAATAGTCAGCGATAACTACATAACCAAAAAATTATATAAGGGGAGCTAAAAGAACTCAAAGTCCACAAAATTACCCCCAGGCTTGGTCTCCACATCCACCATTCTCTTGCTATCGTTACCCACCCCACCCGCCCCAACTGGGGTGGCTTCCCGGAAATTCACAGGCTGTGGTTCCACCTCCATGACTCTCGGCACTTCAGGTGGGGTACTGCAACGAATCAGAGCCCAGTTCACACCTTCAAAAAACGCGTGTTGCTTGATCTCAGTGGCTCCTCTTTTGACTCCAAGCCTGTTTTGCGGCTCTTTCGCTAACAACGCCCTGATTAGATCCCGGCTCGCGTAACTAGTAGCCGGTGATTCAGGAAACTTTAACTGCTGCCCAACTACGTTAAACAAAGTGGCTCGGTTTCCCGAACCCTTAAAAGGGGTTTTACCGTATAATAACTCGTGTAAGAATATTCCGAAAGTCCACCAATCTACCGCACTCCCGTGTCCTTCCCCTTTGATAATTTCGGGCGCCAAGTATTCATGAGTCCCGACAAACGACATCGACCGAGCAGCGGTCGGTTCTGCGACGAGTTCCGGCAGTGCTCCGAATAGTGGGGTGAGGTCAGCTCGGGATTTGGAAGCGCCTCGTTTCTTGGCTTTTGGAGTGAAAACACGTGGGAGGAAACACGTGGGTTGGATGCAAACTGATGTGGGCTCGATGCACGATGACTGTCGTTTGGAAGTGTCACTGTTTTGAGATGATTTCACAAGCGTAGGCAAAACCGCACATCGTAAAGAAAGGTCAAAGTCGGATAACATTATGTGACCATCATCACGTACCAACACGTTTTCGGGTTTTAGGTCTCGGTATACAACTCCCAGCATATGGAGATACTCAAGTGCTAATAGAACCTCAGCAGCATAAAACCTGTTAAAAGAAAACAAAAGTTGATTATCTTCGTTTCATAAATGTCGATTATCTTGGTTTAATCAGGAAATGGTTAAAGAGGCAATTTCATATATACCCCTACAAACTTGCAAAATATTGTATATACTCATGCAAAATTATATATAACATATATGCCCTTACAAAGTAGTTGAAATATCATATATACCAAATTCATTAAAAACAATTTAATAAATGACAATTTTACCCTTATTTTTCGAAAACTTTGAAATCTCATATATGACCTTTAATTTCAAATATTACGTTTACTCATTTCTAGCATAATTTATTTAGCTTAAATATCATATATGGGATATACTATTGTTTATGGGAAAAAAAGGAATAAAAATAAAAATGGGTAAAAATAAATTTATGCTAAAAATGTCTTACATAAAAAAATGAAGTTAAAAGATTAGTGTATATGAAAACTTGAAGTTAAAAAAATAAGGATAAAATGATCATTTTATTAGATTGTTTTTTAATAAATTGGGTATATTTGATATTTTAATTACTTTGTAAGGGCATATATGATATTTATAGTTTTGGTCGCGTATATATGAAATTTTTAGAGTTTGTAAGGGTATATATGAAATTAATCCATAATTAAGATATCATACCTCGCTGCATGTTCTGAGAAATGTCTTCCAGGTTGGCGTTGCCGTAACATGTGCAGATCACCACCGGGACAATACTCCATGACCAAACAAGTAAACCGATCGGTTTCAAAATGAGTATATAAAGTCGGTAAAAACGGGTGGTCAAGCAGTTGTAAAATCTCGCGTTCGGTCTGAGCTCGTGACAGTTTATTTCTACTAGTAAGGGATGCTTTATCCATCACCTTCATTGCAAAGTAGCAGTAGGACCCACTCAGCTCAGAAAGATACACACTACAAATGTCACCACAACCGAGCCGTCTCAACAACTTAAAATGACTCATGCCCAAAAGCCCGTCACGGGCCCGAACAGAAAGAATCGCTTTCCACCTCGGATCATTCCCTTTGTGCGGCTTGTTAACACTCCCGGTGAAATTACTCCAGTTGCTATTGTCACTTAGCCCGCTACTATCACTCGCTCGACTAATACTTGTTTTTCCACTTTCTAGCGAGTCATTCCCTCGTATACTTCCTTTTGTACTTTCGTTAAATTTATCAACACTAAGCATTCCGTCACTTGTAACCCCGTTACTCGTACAACAGCTGTTCGCGACACTCATACCCGTGATAATACCGGTACTATCAATGCTACTATGGGGGCTAGGAGGTAAAGAAGCATCCCAAACACACTCTTTTTCCGAATCTTGTAACGGGGAGCTCTCGTGCGACGGGCCAAGTAACGGGCCTAACGGGCTTTGTTTGATTTCGGAAACCTGGAGTGACAAATCTTCTAGAAACGGGCCCTTTATTGACAAGGTTTTCAGTAAGCATTTTGGATCAGGTAATTTGGTTTGACCCATGGGTACACGCACCGGGCTCATGAAATCAATGTCGATGGGCTCTGGGGGATGACTGGCTCCCGAGAATGATGTTGAACCGATATCATCTAGAGATTCATCGGTTCTTTTTAGTGTGCTAATGTCTAAAATAAGCTCGTTGTCGTCATGGAGCGAGTCTTTCCCCTTCCATGGCTTCACGGGCACAGGTAAATCGGAAAAGTCGAGATAACCGTCGTCTTCTACCGAAATGTATTGCGTGTTTGGTAACTTGTCCATACGAAACGATTGTTGGTGATCCGGAAGCTTTCTTGATTCATAAATCCTTTTCATTTTTGTTTAATACACCATCAAATGCCGATATTGTAACCGATGAACCTCTGAAAAGCCAAAACGAACAGTTAGCAATAACATCACATGTAAACACTTTCTGTGCATATGTAAAAGATAAATAAAGCAAACACCAAACATAATAAAACAGATCATGAATATCATTTTCTCCTAAAATAACGTAAATTAAACCCGAAATCATTCATCCACAAGCGAACATATACACATGTCATATAATATCTCCAATGGCGTAACCAGAACTTCTTTGTCAGAGGGTCATCATAAGACTCTTTTCTACTGGTTACAACTAGAGGGTGTAATTGTAAAACATGTTTGTTCCTAGAAAAATCTCAGATTGTATTTTATAAAAATCTTACAAATTTCTATGTTCGGGAGGTCAGTGGACCCTCTTGACCCCCCCTCTGGTTCCGGCCTTGAATATCTCATAATATGGGAATATGAAATGACAGATGAACAAGATCTTGATATTCAACCTAAAACTACACTAATCAAAAATTATAAATGATCTATTGTAGTAAAATAAAGTCCAAATAACCAATTGAGTAAAATGCCATTTTCATCCCCGAGGTTTGACTACTTTTGCGACTTTCGTCCCTGAGGTGCCATGTTCATCCAAAAAGTTTGAAATCTTACCAATTTCGAGGGATGAAAGTCGCAATAAACTGCCAAACTCAAGGATGAAAATGGCAATAAACGCAAACATGAAGGAGTCAAATGCACAAAAAAATCAATTTGGATGGAACAAGCAAAAATGACTAAATCGGACGATTTTGGCATTTTACTCTAACCAATTTATTGAAAATACCAAATGTGATATATGAATGTACAACTGTAATCAGCCTGTGAGTGTCAATAAAGCCTATAAACTTTATAAAAACTTTTTTTTAGAAACTCACATACAAACTGCAATCATTTTCCGATGATTACTAAAATTATGACCGGAATGTTTGCCAAATGCTAGATAAATGATGCAAAATAGTGAAATACTTATAAAATCTATAAAATAATAAATAATTAAAAAACAACTTTATCAGATCCCTAACTTCATTCACAATCATGTAACTAAGACAAATAATAATAATAATAATAATAAATAATAATAATAATAATAATAAATAATAATAATAATAATTAATTAATCTAATAATAATAATAATAAAAAATATATAATAAAATAATAATAATAATAATAATAATAATAATAATAATAAAATAATATAATAATAATAATAATAATAATAATAATAATAATAATAATAATAATAATAATAATAATAATAATAATAATATAATAATAATCTAATAATAAATAATAATAATAATAATAATAATAATAATAATAATAAAATAATAATATAATAATAATAATATATAATAATAATAATAATAATAATAATAATATATAATAATAATAAATAATAATAATAATAATAATAATATAATAATAATAATAATAATAATAATAATAATAATAATAATAATAATAATAATAATAATAATAATAATAATAATAATAATAATAATAATAATAATAATAATATAATAATAATAATAATAATAATAAATATAATTAATAATAATAATAATAATATAATAAATAATAATAATAAATAATAATAATAATAATAATATAATAATAATAATAATATATAATAAATAATAATATAAATAATAATAATAATAATAATAATAATAATAATAATAATAAAAATAATAATAATAATAATAATAATAATAATATAATAATAATAATAATATAATAATAATAATTAAAATTATATAATAATAATAATAATAATATATAATAATAATAATAATAATAAAATAATTAATAATAATAATAATAATAATAATAATAATAATATATAATAATAAATAATAATAATAATAATATAATAATATAATAATAATAATAATAATAATAATAATAATAATAATATAATAATAATAATAATAATAATAATAATAAATAATAATAATAATAATAAATAATAATAATAATAATAATAACAATAATAATAATAATAATAATAACAATAATAATAATAATAATAATAAAGATATTCAAAGCTATCACACCATACAAACTCACAAAGTCGCAATTAACAGCTGAAAAGGCAAAACAAACGTAAATTACAAAATAAGAAAGCAGAAAAACTGTAAAAAATCATCACGTTGTAATCGAAAAATCATTTGAGCATCACTATTAGAGTTAATTCACTAATTCAGTAATATTAGTTACTTTGTAGTATATATTCATTCTCCACTACTAGCTAACAATTTTCTTAAAAATAATTCACAAAATAACCACATAAATATCAAAATTACCCCTAATTTTAACTAAAATTTTCTTTAAAAAACATTTTAACTTGGTATCAGAGCCGGTTTACAATAACATTCACAAATAATGACCACATAGTGATCAATATTACCTCTGATTTTAACTAAATTTTTCTTAAAAAAACATTTTAACGTGGTATTAGAGCCGGTTTCCAATAACATTCACAAATAATTACCACATAGAGATCAATATTACCTCTCACTTTGAGTAAAAATAAGTTAACCAGAACGAAATCAACAGGTGGATGAGAGATTTGAGTAAGAGTGATGAATGTAGACGTTGAGGAAGAGATCTGAGATGATGATGTTGAGAATTGACCGTTATCGGTGAATTTATGTATTATCTAGGGTTTGGTGATGGATGAGGTCTGCTGTGTTTGCCGTAGATGAAAGGTAAGTATAGAGATGCAGAACGGCAAATTATGGTAGCAATAGCATTAGCATGACTGAACACTTTGCTTTGCTTTACCTTTTTCTTTTGTTTCCACCTCTTTTGCTTTTGCCGTTTGAATACAACAAAAATGTTAGTATTTCATTCCTAAAATAACATCAAAATTTCAACACTTCACTTTTTATATCAATAATAATTAAAAAGGCTTTGAGACTTTTATGTCCTCGGTTTAATTCTTACAATGAATTTTTTTTTTCAGATTTATTGGGTTTTTTTGAATTGGTGTATAAGCATTATAGCCTAGTGGAGATGAGTATGATCGCGTGGTTCAGCTACATGTGACGCTTTAATCGTCAGTGATTTAAATTTTCATTCAAAAAAAATTAAAAATAAAGCCGAGGCATCCATCCAGTTACAATTATTGGCAAAAGGTCACACACGCCCCGCAATCGCAGATGGCACAGGTCACATGGCCCCTCACCAAATCCAGAGGAAATCCATTGCTCGAAGACCCACTTTGGTATAACAACGGGCTCACACTGTCACACATGATATTTTGTCACAAACGAGACTCCAATTGACGACCTCCCTTAGAGAAAATTACGGGTGCTGAGGTAATAGAATAGAACATTGAAATATGAATAATCCTTATACTTTGAATAAATACATGCAACAAACCTCCATTTGATAGTGTTGTTTGAGTGTTTTTATTATAAGGGTATGAGTTTGAACGAATATGTTCGTATTTAATTAGGTATTCTGGATAGAAATCCAGAGTGACGTGTTGAGAAATATATACACATTCTATTCATAATATCATAGGATCCATAATGGAAGCTTTAAGAAACACCTCCATGCCCCTCTTCTCGTAACCAAAAACGGCTATATAATGTATTCAAGGTCATCTTCGAAAATCACCGAAAGTCTGTGGGCCTTGAACAAATAAAAATACGGGCCCCTAAAATATGAACATTTAAAAAATATATATATAAAATGTTTAAAATATATGAAAATGAATTAAAGACTTGTGGGAATCACCATTTTCATTTAATGTACTTTGACAAAATTAGTCAATTAATTAATGTCATTTGCATTTAGTGAAAAACCAATAGCTAACAAAAAAAAAACAAAGCTCGGTTAAACCAAAAGACATTCGGATTCTAACCCGCGTCTTCTCACTGTTAAAAAGACATATAAACCACCAAACCAAGCACTTAACCGAAAGACATTGGGATTCTTACTTTTGCAGCATAAATGGTCTTTAAAAAAATGTGCCCCCAAAGAGTTTGGGCCCTGAGCCGTCACTCACCCCTCTCCCTCTGGGCCGGCCCTGAATATATCCCTTGTTCCCTCCTCTTGGATAATCCGTTTTTGAAATATATTTTTTTACACAAAAACGCCTCTCCTGCATATTTGTCGCATCTCATCCATCTCTCTTGTGAGCCCCTAAACGCCAAAGAATATGTTGTGGGAATGCTCTTATTGACTTACACCCATCATGATTTATGAGTACAAATCAAACTTTAACTAGACCATTCAATCATTCATCATACCATTCAATCATTCATCATACAATATACAACATTAAAAAGGCAATTGATCTTTAAATTGATAGTTCAGTGTTAATTTATTTACTTGTATTTTAGTACGAACTGTTATGTAAATATGTTTATTGCTTATTAACTTTTTTTCACAAATATTGTATTAAGTACTATGATTTGTTAATTCAAATTAATCATCATATATATTTTATTTTTTGGGTATAGTATATTCATCATCCTTTCTTTAAAAGACTATAGTTTAGCACAGATTGGCAATAATCTAGTTTGATAATAATGTTTATTATATTCAGGATTATAAAAAAAAAATATTGTTTATAAGAGGTTTGATTTTTGTGTATAGTTTCAACCCAAAGAGTAACAGGGTCATCTAGGTTGAGGACTTCAGATTTTTATGAAACAATACTTGGATTCATGTAATTGGTTTGGTTTCTGATTAAGATATATTTTTGAATCTCATATAAACCCTGGTTAGAAAACTCACTAAAATTATCAAACTATTGTATCTTTAAGATGTATATCAAATTATTAAACTAAAGTTTTCAAGAAATGAATAAATAATCCAAATACCTCGAGTAGCAATAAATAAAATTCTTAAACCATCAAACTTAATTACATCGAGATAGAAGGTAAACGGGCAACAAGCTGCGCCGCTACCCCTTTTTGAATAGCAAAACTAAGTCTCTTAAAAACTACATCCAAAGATCTCGGGGTCATGACATTACTATGCATGACCCTTTGAACTCGGCTAAGTAGGTCCACAGTCTCTGGCGCAAGGAACCCAAAAGTGTCAAAGGCAAATGGATAAATACATGCTGGTTGTCAAGACATGCTTTCCCGTGTTTGGTCACTTTGCCCGAAGCAACTTTTAAAGCAGCCTGACTCACCATGAAAACACTACCCCCTAAGCCCACAAGGGGGAGACCCCTGTTAGATCCACACGTGCGTGTTTTCCTCCTATCCATCCGAAGACCAAAATGTCGGCTGATCTAAGCGTAGATCTTCCTTCAAGTGGATCAGTTAAGAAATTCACTGGTGCCTCTTTCTTAGCAGAAATCCCAGCACGTCTGAATATGTCAAAAAGGACATCCCTAACCAAATCATGTCGGTACTTGAAACCCAGGAGCTCTCTACAATGAACCGCATGCTCTCCAAAAGAGTCTAAACATGCCTTGTGAGAAACAGGGCATATATCATCAACTCGAAATAACGGAATCATGAGGCGATATTTAAGGATAGTGCGGTACTCCACCGGCGACATATGTTGACCTAACCCATCTATAGGTATGGCTAGAAGAAAATCTTGGGCATATGGTGCTCGTAGACACTCAAAAATGGCTTTTTGTCTAACGGTCAAGTCAAACTGTACTTCAATATCTTGGACAATTTTACTAAAAAGAGCACTCGCCAATGCATGTTGGGCTTTAGGGGGCGGTGTCCTTTTTAGTGAAACCGCCGAAATCGAAGCTTGGAATCGTATCAAGAAGACAAGCCAAAGCACAATCATAATCAGAATCCATACCACATATGCCACTGTCTCGTAAGATGTGGTCCTGTAGCACCCAAGATTGGGCCCTGGAGGCTACAAAGGCATAAGATGAAGCCTTTACAGCTGAATACAACCCAAACCCCAAACCTAATAGGTAAGGAGGCAAGTCACCACTGGAAGTCTCCAAAGAAAGGAACTCCACAAACTAATATGTCTATGAATAATTACTATCATCATAATCATCTTTTTTGTGAGGAAACAAATTTAATAGATCGGGCTTTATGATTTGATATTTCTTTGGAATTCTATAATTGTGTGTTAAAAGAGTGTATCTAGGATATCAATTTATATTATAGTGGTATACTTATATAATTATACGATTAAAGTTATTCTACAAAGCATTCTAAAAATAAGAAGTGTATAAAGATATAATAGATCGTAAAATATAACACAATTTCAAGCAAAATATAACACAATGCCAAAAAAATGTAACACAATGTAGAGGATAAAAGACATAATGAGTCATAAAAAAAACACAATGACGCAAATATAGAAAAGACACACTAATAAATTAAAAGACACAATAATATATAAAAAAAATCTAAAAATCTATATAAACAAAAATCTAAAAATCTACAAAGTAAACATCTAAAAACAAAAACCTAAAATCTCACATCTTAGAGTTCGATAAAACAGTTCCAATGCCGCTTAAATGAGGTCAATCGGAGTTCGTTTGATACCCTTCTTACAACTTATTTTTAAGAGACTTTGTATATGATCCTAACTCTATACTTATATACGTACATCTTTGATGTTTGATTGTTCTTTTTTTATATTAAGGTCATGCGTAGTGGAGGGTTATACAACACTAGCTATAACTCCCCATGACGTCCTGAACCCACCCCCCGGCGTTATGGAGCATAGTCGTGATACGTATTGCGGCGCCAACTTTGATTTCTCTCTCTCACACATGTATATGCAAACATATGTATAATTGAAGGGATATAATCTCATTACACATTCAAGTTATATAACCCTTCATAACCCCTATTCTTATACATTTGACACTTGTTGTATAACACCACATCTATGAGGGTTATAAAACTTGACCATTACAATGCTCTGAAAGACATAAACATATCTTAATATATTTTTTATTCTTAATGTATATTTTATTCTAGATTATAACTATAACTAGTTAATGCACCCCGCCCGCGTTGCAGGGCGGTAAGCCAAAAATTTCTCAACCAATTAAAAAAACACTATCATAGTTTTGCTAGAAAAAAAATCGAAAATGATGACAATACTGTTATTTTGAGTTTGGGCCAAAACTATAATTTGTCAGAACTAATGAGCAAGTGTTAGACAACTCCTTTATACGGAAAAAAATTTAAATTAAGTCAACCAATTAAAACAAAACACTTATATAGTTTTGTTAAAAAATATATAAAGCGATGGCAATATGAAATTTTGAACTAATAGCAAAATCGTATTTTTTGACCGGGTAAAATCGTAATTTGCCAAAAGCTAAAGGACGGGAAAATCGTAATTTTGAACTAAGGGCAAAATCATAATTTTGAACTAAGGGGAAAATCATAATTATGAACTAAGGACAAAATCTTAATTTTGAACTGAAGGTAAAATCGTAACATACCTGGGCCAACGGGGGAGTCCCATGCAGCAGATTGACACTATTTCCCCACGCACCTTTAAAAAACTAAAACGATGTCAATACTGTAAATTTAAACTGGGGTAAAGTTGTAATTTTGGGCTGGGGTAAAATCATAATTTGCTAAAAGCTAAACGATGGCAATACAATATTTTTTTACCAGGAGAAAATGATCAGGGCAAATTGGTAATTTTATTGAGTCAACCAAGTAAATTAAAACACTACTATAGTTTTGAAAAAAAAAATGTAAAACGATTGCAAGATAAAAAATTTTAACTGGGGAAGAAATTGTAATTTTTGAAATGGGGACAAAATCATAATTTTGAACAGGGGGGGGGGAAGCGTAATTTTAAGTTGGGCAAAATCATAATTTTATTTTGAACTGGGCGGAAATCATAATTTTGACCTGAGAGGAAAACCATAAGTTTTTTTTAACTGGGGGCGAAGACGTAATTTTGAGCTGAGAGAAAAATCTTAATTTTGAACAAAAAAAAAGAAAACGTAATTTAAACTAAGGGCGAAACCGTAACTTTAAACTGGGTATAAAATTATAAATTGGTTGGTCTAATGGGCGAAAACGTAATTTTGAGCTAAGGGAAAAATCATAATTTTGAACTGAGGACAAAATCGTAATTTTAAGATAGGAGAAAAAGCATAATTTTATTTTGAACTTGGGGCGAAAACGTAATTTAAATTAAGGGCGAAACAGTAATTTTAAAATGGATATAATATAGTAAATTGGGTGATTCAATAGGAGAGTGTCAGGCGAACTGCCTGGCAGTATACCATTTCTTGGCCTGACACTATACCATTTCATGAGAATTGTATGGCCTGCACTATCATGAGAATTGTATAGTATAGAATGTGTTACAAAATAAAACATTATATTTTGTCATAATTCATAAAGACGTAAAAAGTATATATGGTACATTTTGTAGGGATACGTCGTCAAACTGTCGGAATATGGGGCCAACAATGAATTTGCTTTACACTGCACGGCTTTTCATGGACTATAGGAACGTTTGTCCAACTTCCTTTCCATGTGTTGCATCATTTTTAGATTCGATCCCAATTTCATGCTCTCAAAATTCTTTTTTATATTTTATTTACAAGAGTTTATTAAATTTCAGTTTTATTGAATCACACTAATAGATCCAAAGGCTAATGGATTTAAGAAAGAATATTTTCTTGATGTTATTGTTAATGTCTCGCTTTTGTGGTTACTAGTAGACATCAAAAGTGTAAGATGTCATAGGTTGAGTGATTACAAAATCCACACATATTTATGCAATATGTAGGATGTTCCCTACAATAATACAAGCCCTTTAAAAAAAGTTTAACAAAGTGAGGTATATAAGTTAGATAAATGAAGAACGGGTCGAGTTGCAGAGCTTGACGGTAGGGGTGTGAATTTCTGACACGACCCGGAAACCCGACACGAACCTAACACGAAATTCGCGGGTTTAGGTTTCGTCTAAACTGGTTCGGGTCAGTTTCGGGTTGAACACGCGAACCCGTTTAGGTTTACGGGTCAGGTTCGGGTCAACCTGGTCGGGTTGGCGGGTTGACCCATTTAACACATTTATACTATATTATATATTTTTTACAATATATTTTATCTCATAAATTAAATGGGGCGTGTATTTTATGCCATGATTATAACTTAAAAGGAGAAATTAACATAGCTTTTATAATTTAAATAGGATATTATTATATACATTTGTGTTTTTTAAGTAATTTTTAATTTTAATATATTAGTTTTAGAAAAAAAAATTTAAAAATTCGGGTTAAACGGGTCGTGTTCGGGTCAACCCTCAATACTTCGGGTCGTGTTCGGGTTCATATATATGATACGATTTTCGGGTTCGGGTTCGTGTAAAATTTTCGGGTTCGGGTCGGGTTGAACCCGCCAACCCACGAACACGACCCGTTTAGCACCCCTACTTGACGGTCCTGTTGCAAATATAACACTCACTGGTACATCAGACAAGTGGACGTCTGATAGCTTTTTGGTCAAACGTATTGAAGAGGTCATAAAAACTCATGGTAGGGTATCGCCAAACTATGTGATCTGTTGGAATAACTGGACTCCAAAAAAGGTCGGGATCGTCACTTTGGGGAGCGGTGGGTGAAAGGTCGCCGACAAGGATGGCGTTATCGAGAAGAGGGGTCCTGGTATAATAATTGGAGTGCGTATTTTGTGGCGAGTATCCAGAGACATGTGACGTTGGCTCAGATGGTTTGGGCTGCAGTTTTTCAGTGGAGTAGACTTCCATCTCAAATCATTTTCAACCTTCGCGACATTCTGGATGATCACTCGTTCGTCGATGGCTCGGCCAAGAAGAAGAAAGATTTTCATGCCATAATACTTGTCGTCGTATGGAGCGTCTGAAAGGCTAGGAATGATTATATGTTCAGGGGTCATCAAGCATCAGCTTAATTCAAGGGCCAAGGACCAAACGCTGACATGGGAAGAAGATTGGTGCAGTTTCGATATATTTAGAGTTAATGGTTGAAGTTTTTTGGGTTGGGTTCGGATAATTGTTAGCCTTTGTTTTCTGTTTTGGGTTGTATTTATTTCTATTTTGGTGCAACAAATGTAACTGGTGGATGTAAGTTTGACGCTAACGCCTTGCTAGAATTCGTATAAAGCCGTAAAAAAACATTTATCTATTACAATTAAAATAATAAGCTTAATTGTTAATACAACTACTACAATGCCTTATTTATTATTAGTTATATATACACAATTATATATACTAAACAACTTTTGTATTACTTCGAGAAAGTTTAGTAAATTAACATTTAAATAAGTACGTGTTTCATGTGTAATGTGTATGTAAGAAGAATATATTTTTTCTTTTTCATCTTGTAAATCGCTTTGAGTCTTTGACTATATACTTTAATTGTTTCACACAAACATTTTTTTATGCTAACTGTTTTTTCATCTGTTCGGCTCGTTAGCACGTTGTTAAGCTCGTTTAGTTTCAAGCTTGTGCTCAAGCCGAGCCGAGCTGCTTCATTTAAGTTTAAGCTCTAGCTCGAACCCATCTGGCTCGACTTGGCTTGACTCGTTTACAACAATAGGCAAATTAAGTCATGACTCATGAAGACGACAAGTCGACAATTGGATTTAGGGTAAATTACACTTTTCGTCCTTTATGTTTGTACCGGATTGCAACGGATAGCGTTTAACTTCAATAATTACAGTCACAATCCTTTATTTGCAAAACTCGTTACACCATACGTCCTTTACCATTAATTAGGTTAAAATTGTGTGTTAAGTCTATTCACATGAGGGTAGTTTGTAGTTTTATCTATTTACTTAAAAAACTATATTTATAAAAAAAAAGAAATAAGAAAATATATTTATTAATATTAGCCAAACAACATATTCACACTCAAACTCTCTCTCTATCTCTCTTAATCCCCTGTAACCTAATACCCCCAATCTTGCTGCTGGCCACCACCACTCCTGCCGCCGGCCACCACCTAAACTCCTCGCCAGCCACCACAACTCCTGACGACGGCACCATCACTCTAGCCAACTCTCACTCACCCCCCTCCTCTCTCTGCAGATCACCACCATCACCACTTCCACCCTTTCAGATCTGCGAAGAACACCATTGTTGCCGAAGATAATGAGCGTAGGAAACCATCACAGTGGTGTTAGGGCGGCAATTCAAAAAACGCGTTTCACGCCGGCGACGAGGGGAAGCTGATCCGGCAAAGTCTCTGATTGCAACCGAACCTGTCGCTGCCATTTGAGTATCTCGCTTCCAATCAAGACTCGCACTGATTCTGAGTTCAGTTTCATTATAGATCGTCCGTCATTGCAGCTCTCTTCAGCTCCGATCGGTATTTTTGTCACACTATGGTGCTTGGATATTAAGGAATATTATATATAAGAGTAAGGATAAAATACAAATGGTAAGATAAGTAAGAATGGTTCGAAGGATTTTAGTCCATTGATCTTAGATTTGGGGTAAGAAGAATTTTAGGCCATTGATCTTAGATTTGGAAGGTTAGGGAAAAAAGAAGACAATAGAAGAGCATAACATTTATGGATTTTTTCTCTCTCCACATGCAAGGCATATGCCAATTCCCCCATCGATTTAAAACATCCATAACTTTTCTATACGACATTTTAAAAAAAAACTTCACTATAATAATGAATGTTTTTTTATCTTTAATATGAGCATCATATTGTCATATAAAAATAAAATAAAAATTTCATCTTTATTGGGTTTTTTTTTTTGCATTCTGTTAAAGGTTCACCACATCATTGTGTCTTTTAACTGGGTCTTGGGGGGGTGTTAGGTTTTTAGGGGTGGGGAGGTGTTTAGGTTTTTTGGGGTTTAGTTTTTAGCATTTAGCATTTTAGCTTGGGTTTGGGGGGAGGGGGGTTGTTAGTTTTTTTTTTTTTTGGGGAGGGGTGGGGGGTTAGGTTTGGGGTTGGGGTTGCGTTTAGGACTGGGCGGCGGTGGGAGTGGGAGGTTTAGGTTTTCGGGTTTTTGCATCTGTATGTTTTATAAGAACATATAACATAATATATGACACAATGAAGATGATGTTATATCTTGGTTTTCTATAAATTGCGTTATTTGTTCAGGTCATTGTGTTTAATTTGTTATCCATTGTGTTTTAGTTTCTTGTTATTTGTGTTTTAGTTTGTTGTATAATGTGTTTTTAGTTTGTTTTCCATTGTGTCTTCATATGCTCTCCATTGTGTCTTTTATCTGTTATCAATTGTGTCTTTTATCTGTTGTCATCAGTTGTGATTTTATTTAGTTTGATACTTATTGTGTTATACATTATGGCCATTGTGTTATACGTCAAGGTCAAAGTCATTGTGTTTTAATCTGTTGTCCATTGTGTCTTTATCTGTTGTCATTGATTGTTTTTACTCTACTTTACATTGTGTTTTATGTCATGTCCATTGTGTCATACACAACTGGGTTTTTGAATTTTTTTTAAAAAATATAACAATATGGTACTCATATTATAGATAAAAAACGCTTGATTTTATGGTATAATTTATGTTTAAAAACAAATGATGTATAAAAAGTTGCGGACGCTTAAAAATTGGAGGGGAAATAACATGTGACTTGCATGTGCATATTCTCTCTCCTCTTGTAGACAAAATTACCCCTTCCCACTTGAATCCTCCTAGGACACTTGTTACTTTCTGGTAACTTCTTATACTTCTTACAACTAGGAGTATTTGTAGAATAAGTTAACTCTTATATCTATACATCTATATAAAGCATTTCAGATATACAAAATTATAATTTTACCGTACATATAAATTTTAAAGCATGATGTACAAGAAAGTAGAAGCTCTTTTATAGGGGTATATAAGGAAATTGCTCACTTTTTTTAAGACGCTTAGGGGCGGGCAATACAGGGATTTTAAAGCATCCTGCGCATTGAAGGATGGAATTCATTCAATTGAATGCGACCTTTTGGTACTCGGCAGTTTCGAATCTCCTCAATAACCTGATTTTTTATTTAAAAACGATGAATCTCATCTTCCCCTAACCTGTTTTCAATTCTTACCTCAATCGAGTGAGATGGATAGATTGTTCAAAATTCTAGGGTTCGATGTCAGTACTGAAGGTGAAAACAAAGATTCAAGTTGATTTGAGATCCACCTACGAGAATTCAGAAACCGGTAACCCGTAATTCTAGGTGCTTCGATTTTGTTCCTTAGTCAATATTTGTTTATATTTGATAAATCATGTTAATGTGTTGATTTTGTACGTCATGATTTGGTGATTAGGTCGATTCTATTTGTACATTGTCCAATTGTCGTTCGTTTTCGTCCAATCGGAGCTACAGATTTGATTTTTGAGCAATTTGGGGATTTTGGTGTTCAGGCTAGGTGAATTTGTTTGTAAATTTGTGTTAGAAACTGAATTGGTACTTTTGTTGTTGAAAATTTAATTATGGAGTAATGTGGATCAATTAGAAGATGAATCTCATCACTCTTTTCATGGCAGTCATAAGTTTATATGTGTTTTAGGTTTGAACAGGTTCCTGCCATGCCAACTGCTGAGGTCAATCGTTGAGCATTCATCGAGAAGACACCGGGCAAATCAACCGAACCCTAAATTAGGTACCAATATGCTCTTAACCCTTCAGACTGTAAATTAGAGAAATTTTAATTTTCGTAATATTGATATCTCTGTTTTCTTAACCTACATATATCTGTAGTTCTTGTGGTATTTGTGCATATAATAGTTATACTTATATTAGGGCAATTGATAAGTTGAAGTTCAATGGGAGTTTGTTAATCTTCATCATTCTTTTAATACATTATGTAGTATTTGAGGATTTTTAAGTCCATTATGTGCTGCAAAACATCCATCACATGACAACAGTACAAGAAAATGAGAAATGATGCATTGAATTTGTGAATATTTGTTCCATTACTTACTGTCATGGTGGAGATATTTCAATTGTATGGAACTGTAGAATGTAGATTTGTTTTGACTTTTAAAGTTTTATTTCAACTGTCAAAAACTTGAAATACAAAAGCAATATTATTTTGTTTCAAGCAAAGTTGGAATGTAGATCTGTTTTGACTTTTAAAGTTTTATTTCAACTGTCAAAAGCTTGAAATACAAAAGCAATATTATTTTGTTTCAAGCAAAGTTGTTCTACAACTATGTATACTGTCAACAACTGCTAGCTATCATATGAATGTTTTTACTCAGCAAATCCAAATGACCCGATAGGAGTGAACCAATTATTTTTTAATTTGATGGCTATCATCTGAATGTATTTATAAGCAAATCCAAATGACCCGTTAGGAGTGAACCAATTATTTTTTAATTTGATGGCTATCATCTGAATGTATTTATAAGAAAATCCAAATGGCCCATTAGGAGCGAACCGATTAGGTGCTAAACGATCAGCGACGGTGATGAAGTGGTTGAATGTTGCACACGAACCAAATATGCGAAACTGATACACTTAAGAATTGGTTCTCCAAGTGAAAATTGCACACAAAACAAACATCTCCTATTTGAAGGTAATCCGTTGCTTTCTGTTTGCTTGTTTTTTTACGTTCATTAATAACTTAAATAATGATCAGGGGTAGTGGTGTTCCTTGGTAAGTCATTTCACCTTTTAACATGAGCATTTGGCATGAGATTTGACTTGGTATACTATTCTATGCAGGTTGTTGGTTATTGACTGTTGCCAATGTTAGAAAGGCAACGCATTCCTTTATCCCAGGCTGTGAGATCTAAATCTCTGAATTAACACTCACAGAGCCCAATTGGCAGTTCGGTTCCATCAAGCAAAGGGAAGCCTATGGAGTTATAGTCATATTCAAAGATTTTATTTTATTTCAACAAGTACTGAAGTTCACACCATGCTCAAATTGCGTGGAGAAGGGTTTCCCAAATTTGTACCTACAATTGGCCATCCTGACCAATGAATAGGATTTCTTGTGCAGTTAACTTTGCTTTGAGTGGATCACAATTGATTACTCCTGGTATATTAGATTTTGTAATAGGCGAACTGGCATGCACACAAAGAATATGGGCTGAAGCCGATGGGTTTTCTTATAAATCTGATCGGTTTTTCGCCCAACTATACGAAAAAGAAATGACATCCTCCGAGACCGACTCCGTAGAACCCTTGCTCCCCTAAAAAGTCTAATGTTTCTTTCCTTCGAGATGGACCAAAGAGAGGTGTAAAGATACCCTAAAGCAGCCTACTTTTAACCCCGCATATTCTCCTCGACGAACTGCTCCAAGTTAGACAAACCTGTAAGATCCCAGTTGCTAACTTCATTTATGTTTGCTCTTGGCGAAGTTTTAATATGATGCTTTAGAGCTGTAATTTTAGCATTTGTATTTGCACCATGTAATGCTATGCCTCTTTTCAGATTTTTTTTGGCGTTGAGTTTCGTAAGAAATGGCTATAGTGTGCCCATTGCATCTTAGAAATGCACTAATTAAATGGGGTCAATTGGCTGCATTAAGGCCCAGTTGTTTTCCAAACGACCTAATGCACAGAGCTTGCAGAACTTCAAACAAAAGCACCAGCACATAGCCATCCATACACACAAAAGAAGATTATAACTACCGAAAAAGCATATGGCTGTTTATTATCTGAAATATATGAAAATTTCTAGGAAGAACTAGGAACTTCTGGAAGTATTAACTTCAAAGTTCTGCCATCCTGGTCAACTAATTAAGCCTATTCTTGTTGCTGTTAAGTTTAGACAGGAGATGCTATTTAATTTTTGATGCATATATTCCATATTGGATTTGTTTAAGTATAGGAAGAATGCAGGGGTAACTGAATAGATGTCCTAATTTAGATAAATATAAAATCACAGATCATGATGATTATTTTCCGAAGATGCTTCTATGGTAGTGAGACAAGCAAGAAACAAGCTTTTAGAGTGCCAGGAAAAGCTTCAGGTGTAAGTAACTATGTATATTAAGTAGGCTTCACCTATTAATTTTGTTTTAAATTCATGTGGCTTTGCAGGCAGCACAAATTAAAAAAGAAGTTGATGATGATCCTGGATTGTTACAGGTCTCTAAAGTGCTGCAACCTTTTCATGAGTTTGGCCATGTGGTAGAAATGCTTTTACATAATACATAATTTATCTGAGAGAGTGTACTTAAAATTTTCCATTTTATAAATTATAAGTAAACACGCGAAACTCGCTTGCTATTGTTTTTCGTTTTACTAAATTGTTAATTATTAGTTCTTTTAAGAGATATATAGCCTTACATAAAACAAAACCATTGATAAACTAAGAAAACAATAACAACGCCGTAGATTGCCACTCCGCCGCAATGCACGGGTTCCCTACTAGTATAAATATAGTATTCGTCGAGTCATCTGTAAAGTTCTAAAGTTTCTTTTCATTATCAATTTAATAGAACAGAAATTTATGTTAGCATTAAACTCATGTTTCATTAGGGTTTAGTGGGTTGATTTTAATGCTCTGTTTCTTAACTTTAGCACCAATAAGATAAAGCAAGAAAATTTGTAATTAGTTTGTAAATTCCCATTTTTGATAAATTTTTTGGCTTATGGTTCTCGTGATTGTGGCTAATGAGTTGAGTTACACAATCTCTAAAAGGGATTTTTATGTGATAAGTGTGTTAACTTGTTGGGTAATTGAAAATGAAAGAGAAAGGGGAGAGAAAGATTGACGGTGGTGGTGGAGTGGTGGTGTGGTTGGTTGGAGAGAAAGGGAGAGAGATTTGAGATATGGTTATGTTTATTTGGTTAATATATTTAAAATATACCAGTAATACCCTCATGTGCAAAGCAAATATTATACTTAACTGAAAATTTTTAACCTGGTTAGTACTAAAGGATGTATGGTGTAATGAGTTTTACAAATAATGATTGTGACTGTAATTATTGAAGTTAAAGGCTATCCGTTGTAATTCGGTACAAACATAAAGGACGAAAAATGTAATTTACCCTTGGATTTATTTAGTCTGCATTTTTACGGGCTGTACAGAACGAGCCGATCGTATCATGTGGGCTCATTAATGACCCATTTACACATTTAGCCCAATAAGACACTTAATTTACAACTCGACGGCCCAATTTAACTTTTTGTATTATTTCCCAATGTTGGACTTGGGCTATTGGGCAGTTGGTGACTTGGTGTGTAGCCATGTTTTAAAATCAGTTATTATTTAAAAGTTTTTGTTAGTTAAGTGATTAGTCTTGTGTCAAATTTTCTTTTAATTTGATATATTTATTTATTTATATTTTTCCTAACCCTGTTCTATTTTTAACAAGATTTGTTTCCATTTCGGATTAAATATATCGACAAAGTATTTTTTTTAATGATAAATTTGGATTACTAACGGACAATTAGAGTGTCATCGTGTCACCAGCGGAACCGCCCGATCATATCCATCTTCACTAGACAACAATGTCTATACACAAATTCAGGAGGAAACCCAATAAATTTGAGAAAAACCCTTTTGTGAGAATCGAACCCAAAACCTAATTGTCCCGACTACGTATTACTTTATTGCGTGAAACATATGTAATAATGTGGTTAATATATATATACTATAAATTAGTAAGTTATTTATGCATAGCGTGTATATGTTTTGGATGGATTTTTTTTAAAAAAATGAAATTTTACTTTTAACCCAAATCTTTGAACTTCTTGCAATTGTAACTTCACAAAATTAAATTTTGTACTTTAAAGCCAAAACTTTTCTTCTTTTGCAATTTAACCTCAACTTTTTTATATTTAACTTTATTCCTCTATACTTTTCATCTTTCGCAGATTTCCGTTTTACCTTTCATACTAAATTTTGCGAGTTACCACGAAGCAACATGTGTGTGGTTCAACGTTTTCACGTTTCGTTTATAATTTTCCGAGGTAATACAACGCAACGTCCATGTGTAGTTCAAGACTTTGCGTCTATTATTCTTCATTTCATAGATTCGTCGCAACACGTGAGTTATTGATTGACTTTATTATTTTTTATATATTTTATCTTTCGGTTTCTTACAATTTTAACCTCAAAAGAATATTTTTTTACTTTCAACTATGGTTCCCTATACTTTTCATCCTTACCAAATTTTCAACTTTTTATCTTTTGTAATTTTACCTCACAACTTTTTTACTTTCAACTTTTTTAGTTTTAACTTTTTTACTTTCAACTTTAGTTTCCTATACTTTTCATCCTTACCAAATTTTCTTTTTACGTTTCGTACTAAATTTTGCGAGTTAACACAACGCAACGTGCGTGTGTGATTCAACGTATTTGCGTTTCGTTCATAATTTTGTGAGTTAATACGGCGCAACATCCATGTGTTGTTCAATGTTTTTACGTCTATTTTTTCTCATTTGATAGATTCGTCGTAACGCATGTATCCTAGATCGACTTATTTATTTTTTTAAATGTTCAACATTTCAGTATATTTTTTCGCTTTAACACGCCATAACTTCAACGTTGGTGGTTGCTGACGGTTGTGTAGGATTGGTGCTATTTTACATGCTTTTACGCCCCCGCCATAACGCGGGGATACTTAATTTTAGTTATAATTATTAAGTAGTAAATTCGATATAAAAAATAAATTTGGAAATTAATATTAATATTAGTAATTATTAAGTAGTAAATTTAATATAAAATTAGAAATTAAGAAAATGCAAAATATCTAGTGAGAAATGATACTCATGTAAGAAGCAAGAGGGAATTTTAGAATCAAAAGAACCAACTCTAGCCATTCATTTTTTTCCTAAAGGTATAGATATAAATTTGAGTAAGCTGTCATTTTGGTCCCTGAGGTTTGGGCAGTTTTGCTACTTTAGTCTAAATCTCAAACTTTTTGTATCTGGGTTCCTTTGGTTTCAGTTTTATTGCCATTTTGGTCTAAAAGTGATATTTGTCTTTTAAAATCCTGCTATTTTTCCTTTTCCTCATGGGCAAATTTGTCATTTTAAGCAGAGTTTGAGGTTTATTTATATATATAATAAATATTAATGCTTAAAATAACCATTTTGCCCCTGATGAATATGACAAAATAGTAGGAATTTAGAAGATAAATATCACTTTTGGACCAAAATGACAATAAAACATAAAACCACAGGGACCCCGATGCAAAAGGTTTGAGATTTGGACTAAAGTGGCAAAACTACCCAAACCTCAGGGACCAAAATAGCAGTTTACTCTATAAATTTGCATATACACATTATCCTTCATATCTTACAGTTCTTACCCATACGTCGTTCAAAAATATTACACTTCCATATATTTCTCTCCCTCATTAAACCTCCGTTTGTAAAGATGACTGACCACCATCACAGGTCATTTTCGCTATAGTTGGTGAACACAACCATCTCTACCATCACTCAACCATCTACAACCATCACACATTCATTTCCACATCTTCTCAATTGTGATCTAGGGTTTAGTCAGTGCTCGTCTTTGGTGACCTCCAGTGGCGTCTGGCATCTTTGCCAATGCGTCTAGGTGGTTTGGGCCTCTTCTCAGCTCGAGATGTTGGGGCTTATGCCTTTGTGGCGTCTAGAGCTCAGTCTTGGGAACTACAGGATCATATCCTTCGAAATTGTGAGGTCGTTGGGCTTGACCCGGACTATCAGCAGGCGCTTGAACGCTTAAATGTCTCTCTCCCAGACTTGGATATTGGCGGTTTTTCTAATAAGGACACCGCCCCCTCGAAGCCAAAAAAAACTTTGGCGAATGCTCTGTTTAGCAAAATCGCTCAAAGCCTGGGAGAAGCTTTTAATTTGTCATCCCGCCAGAAGGCGGTGTTTGAGTGCCTGAAAGGTCCCCATGCTCAGGAATTTTTGATTGTTATACCAACTGAGGGGTTGGGACAATGTATGTCTGCAGTAGAATATAGAGCCATTCTCAAATACCGGTTGATGATCCCTATGTACCCGGAAGATGAAACTTGCCAGATATGTCGTAAAGCTTGTATGGATAAATACGGGGAGCATGCAGTTCACTGTAAAGAGCTCCCTGGGTTCAAATATCGGCACGATTGGGTGCGTGATGCTTTGTGGGACATCTTAAGAAGAGCTGAGATTTCAGCTAAGAAAGAGGCCCCTGTGAATTTCCTCACGGACCCTATGGAAGGGAGATCTACTCTGCGACCAGCGGATCTGCTCGTCTTTGGCTGGACTGGGGGAAACATGCTTGTGTAGACCTCACGGGGGTTTCCCCTTTGGTTGGTTTAAGGGAAAACAGGTTTGTAGCTGGACAAGCGACAAGAAAGGCAGAATCAAAAAAGTGGATAAGCACGCTAAAGCTTGCGCAAAGAACCAACATGTCTTTGTCCCTTTTACCTTTGATACTTTTGGCTCCCTAGCGCCAGAAGCTATCCACTTCTTGACGAGGGTTCAACGGGTCGTCTACAGCAATCGTTCAACCCAAGGGGGCAAGGGTTTGTATTTGGAAGGTTAGGGTTTGCAATTCAGAAAGGATTGGCGGCGCAACTTGTTGCCCGGCTACCTTCTGTTTTTATGTAACTTGGCAAGTTTTCTGAATTTAAAATAATATTATTTATTTAAAAAAAACATACAGAACAAATTAATAATAAAGATCTAGGTTTAATGATAAAAGTTAGAATCAAACATTAGATTTTGATACTTAAGAACATTATTAAAAGTCTAGAAATAAATTTTAAGTATGGATATGAATTATATTAAAATTTTAAAAACTTACATTTGAGAAATTAAAGATGAATGATTATAGTTTGGTAAAAGCAAATGTAGAATATTAATAAAAGGAATAGAGGATAATTTAATTGATATATTTGGTACTTAATTGACGATTTCATGAAAATGGAAAGGAAAAAATAAAGGGAAACGAACCAAACGATCTGGCCTCATGGTCTGGCCGGGTCCTCGTAAGATCACCCAGAAGTACCCTTGTTGAATGCATTCCGTTCCTCACATGTGACAACCCGACCTGAATAGTGACGACTTGATCTTTTATCCGAGTGTGAACTAATTCCTCACAAATACTTTCCTTATTTTCACGCTAAGAGGCTCGTTGTCAAATCTCAGTCAATAGATATGCATATGTTTGTTTGCGTGTTAACCTTGGTGTAGATGTTATTTAGAATGTTTGGTAATTTTAGTGTTATTAACATGGTGCTATTGGATTAACTTGTTGATAGCTTAATCTTATTAAATATCAAATGAATCAGGAGATGTCAGGAGTGCATGCTTATTCTCCTCTAATAAGGTTTGGTGTGTTTAACGGATTTGGTTTTCTAATTAAATTATAATTATAAATATGTGTAGGGAAAAGTGAATACGGTACTGTTAGACACCTAATCTTACACCCAAAACCAATCAAAACTACGTCGTTTAAATTTAAAATCATCTAACCCGATTACAATCATTTCCATATTGATATAAAGATTAAAAAAATCGCATCCCTTCTTTAGTATTGCTCGTCTACTATTCCAACTTGCAGAGCTACTTCTCCTGCCACTTCCATCTTCATCCTTTTTTTCTTTTAAAAAAAGCATAACAAACTATTTTCTTTCTGTAACTCCACTCAAAAACTTTTAATGTGAATATAAAATTAGCTTATTGATCAGGTGTAAAATCTTATATCAACAAGAAAAAGAATTTTAATGTTACTAATATAAAACTGATGTTGTATAGTAATCTTCAATTAAATAAATTCAAGTACCTTCAAAATTGTTTTATAACAACAAACAAATCACCAATGACCGATACGTACCAGAGATTTATGTTTCATACTTTTACTTCTTCACCAATTTACCCAATAATTATATTCACATACAATTGTGCTTTGCTTCCATTCGACCGTTTGGATGTGGCTATGATTTTCATAAATTTGAAGAATTGTAAACTATTCAATTTCAAGCTAGTAATAATCGTAATAAAAAATGTATTCATCATTATAAATGTTTGAAACAAATGATGAAAAGGGACGGTTGCATTTAATATAAAATAGTGGATGAACAAGGCGAGGTTTTATGAACCAGTGTATCGGCTAGAATGTCATTTTGATTGAAATATGGAAGTGATTTAATTGGATTAGATGTATTTTAATCAAAACGACATAGTTTGTTTTGATTGATTTTGCGTGTAAGGTTAGGTGACTAAGAGTACCGTATTCACTTTCCTCATAATATGTGTATAATATATATTTTAGATAACTAGCTGGGCCGCTTGGGTCTTATGGTTGGATCGGATCATATGTATGAAGTAAGAAGGATGGGACTGATCTGGATATTTTCAAAACATAAAAAACCGATGGAATTAATATACATGCAGATATTACAATACTGTGTGAATAGTATTTTGAATTTTTTTTAGTTTTTGTATTTTTATATACTTTTACTCTCAACTTTTAATATTTACATTTATAACCTCTTAACTTTTAAAGACTTTGTAATCAAGTTTTATGTGGGTTTTTTTATGTACGTATGGTATAAATTTAAGTTGATTTACGTTTTGACGTAAAATTTTCCCTGAAATAAGTTGGGTCAAATATTATATGTTTTTATGCCTATTATTATGTACGTTTTCGGTTGTTCTACATACGCTCGTAAATTTTATTTTTCCCCGGAATTGAGTCGGTTCAAATATAATATGTTTTCGTGCTTATTTTTATATACGTTTTCAGTTGGTTTACCTTTTAACGTATTTTTTCCGAATACTAGTTGTGTCAAATATAATACGTTTTCATTAGACGGTACAAATTCAATGTACTTTACATTTCATTGTTGCGAAAACGCATAAGACAACATACTAGTTGGTCGACAAAAAGACGTACGATTACACCCTGTCAAAAAATCCAAAATTTGCTCTTGTCTAATTCTTAGTCTAATCCGATTGAATATTTGTTGTGTCCAATCAAAAGGTTTAATCTGATTGCGTCTTCACGATGCTAAGATCAATCCAAGTGATCGACTCCCGATTGCACGTTTTGTTCAGATTATTCTTGTGATTTGAAGATGGAGAATTGTTCGAAGATTCATATTAATTCAAGGATCTGCATTTTTTACTGTTTATTTTTTGAATTTACGCATATCTCAATCCATAGACATGCGTATGTTTGTTTGCATGTTAACCTCGGTGCTGATGTTATTCAGACAATATATTACCACTCGATGAGTTCTTTGTAATTGTCATTTGTAAATGATTGGTAAAAAACTTGATTAACCGAACACTAAAAGTTTATGTGGTTAGATATTATGCAAGGAACTAGCTCACAATTTTTTCATTGTCCGTGAAAGTTATTAATTTTCAGAAGTAAACTATCCATTCAATTACCTTCTAATTAAGTAATTACTAATAGGGGTTGGTTCCGGTACAAACCATATTTATCCTACAAACCATAAGAACATATCCTAGCACATAAAAAAAAAGTTAAATTAGCACATATTAAAACAATACATACATAATAGTAGCACTTTTGAATTATATTAGCACATTAAAATTAATCAAAATAATTGATTTTAGCACATATGTGAATGATGTCAGCACTTTTCTTTATCAGCACATTGAAAACAAAAGAAATATCTAAATAAAGAATTAATTGCTTGTTTGCTTAATTATAGAGAAGTCAATATAATTGATATTATTTAGGTTATTATTTTACGATTTCTCTATAACTGATTGGATGTCATATGACACTTAACTGTCTCGTTCGATAATTGGTACGGGTACAGGTACTGTACGGGTGTAGTGTGAGTTCCCAGTCACATGGGTTGTGGGTCTGGCTAGGGGTTTAACCTTCATGAGTACTCTTTAATTATCTGTATCTATCTAAGTAGATATATCTATATATGCATATGCTATTTGGAAACTGAGGTGACACATGAGACTATGGATATGTTAAAGAAGGTTGGTTTATATAGTGGCAACTTGCAAATATGAGAGGGAGTAAAAGATGGGACGGTGGTAGTACTGGAGTGAGTAAGTGCGTGCGTCAGTGGGAGTCAACGTCTTTTTCCTTACTCGGGATTTTGACACTTACTAAATATACATATATTACATTTGAGAACAGGTACAACTATACGCGTAAAATCACAATTTCAGAAAAAAAAAAAAATACACTATTCTTGTGCTTTTGACTTTTGAGTATTGGAGTGAAACTCAACAAATTCTTACTGGTTAATTTAGCAGTGATCTAACTTTGATAAGTATAAATTAAAAAAAAAAATAGAGACGTTCAGCTAATCACGTTCGATCTCTGCTCCTCTGAATCTCTGTTAGTGGTTATCACATAAGTGACTACAAGGACATCCCGTTAGCGATGTTTAGCCAATAACACGCTGAGAATACACACCCTTCTCTGCCACCATTAACGGTCAGCAGGGAGGGGACTAACGGGATATTCCGATAGTGACGTCTCGCCCAATCCCTTTTCACAATCTCGGCTATAAATACCCCACACTGCAGATTAGAGAAGATATAAAAAGAGAGAAGATCATAACAAGGGTTTAAACATACATTTTGTGGTGTAGGTTGAGTTCATTTAAGTTTATCTTCAAAATATAAAAAAATAAGATACGGCATGATGTATTAAATGTAAATATTGTCAAATATTGTAATTCCTATTTTGTATTTTTAGATTGATTGAGTCACCTCAACCACAGGATGTTAGTTGGCATTCTCTGTGTATATATTCCCGCTGGTAATCAATACAATCACTTTTGAATTCAATATACCTTTCTACATGATGATGATCGAGAAACTGGTATGTAAAGGAAATCTCTTATGTCACAAAAATATCTTTTATGTTGTAATACGACTGTTTGATTCAAATTATATTCCTCCATTTGGAAGAATGGGTATTTCACCGTAAGGTTATTAATTTTTTTCATTGATATTTAGTTGATAACCTTAGTGAGAGCCATCTAGATATTGTTTGTGTGGAATATAATTTATGTGTTTCTACCGGATACACTGAAGCTAGTATGGGCCCAGTTAAGACAATATAGTCTGGTCGGAGTGGGACAACGAGGCTCTCCAATTTGGAGAGTGCGGTAACCTAATACAAGAAAGTCAGCGTTCAAAAAAAAAGTAAATTACTATGGTCGTTGCCGACAATCCAATTGTTAGGGATGAGTAGAAAAATGTACCCCTAAAATATACATATTTATAAAAAACTTTAAACATATATAAAAAATAAATGTCAGGGCCTGAAGAGAGCAGCCCTAAATGATCGCTCACCCTGCCCTCCTCCGTGTCGCGCCGTAAACTATTTACCTTCATCTAAATTAGAGTTAAATGCACGGTTGGTCCCTGTGGTTTGCAAAAATTTGCAGACTTGGTCCTAATGGTTCACTAATTACACACTTGGTCCCGGTGGTTGTAATTTTTGCACTCGGGTGGTCCTTATCACTAACATCTGTTAAGTTTTCCAGTTAAGTCCATGTTAAATGACCAAAATACCCTTGCTTATTAATAAAACCACCAAATTATATGTCTTCACAGACCTCTCTTCTCAAACAAGCAGAACAACCACCACCATATCACCTCTGCCACCGTCATACCTCCACCATCATCTCACCTCCACCCCCGAACACCCACCACCACCATCTCACCTCCACCCTCGAACACCAAGACACACGACTAACGAAACGACACGACTCGACTGACCCAAGCCAACGGATGTACAAAACTTACAAAACGAATTGTGTAATCGGAAGCGTACCTGTGATCTATAAACCGACACAAGAACTGAGGTGGTGCGGGCAGTGGTGGCTCGTCGGTTTTGGTGACAGATGGTGGAAGTGGGTGTCGGGTAGCGGTTGAAGGTGGAGAAATCAAACTGCCGAAGGTGTTCTGAGGTCATTGTGGTTTGAGGTGGGTGCGACAGTGAAGGGTAGCATGGCAGTTGAAGGCGGAGGTAGGTGCGACATGGAGGAGGACGTGGAGAATAGAGGCGGCGGAGATGGTAGGTGGAGGGCGGTGGTCGGAAAATGGGTGGTGGAGGGTCGTGAACGGTGGTTGACCTAAGGTGAATGGTGGCGGGGTGGGCGGTTGTTGACGGTGGAGGGGGTCGATGGAGGAGGTGGTGGTCGAGGTCGGTGTGGAGAGTAGGTGTCGAGAGGGTGGATTCGACAGTGGCTGGTGAGTCAAATTGGGGAAGATACCTGTAAAAAATCCTGGTGGAGGTGGAGGTAGTGGTGGTCGATTGACGGTGGAGGTGGTGGTAATGGGTTGAAAGTGGCGGTGGAGGTGGTGGTGGTGGGCTGACGTGGAGGTGGAGGTGGGTTGAAGGTGGAGGTATCTGTGGGTTTTAGTGAGAGAGAGAGGAGGGTGAAGAAGATAAGGGGTGGGTTCTTTTCTTTTTTTTATTTGCTTAGGGGCAATCTAGTAATTTTGTACATATTTAACTAAAAAACTTAACATTGGTTAGTGATAAGGACCACCCGAGTGCAAAAATTACAATTATTAGAACCAAGTGTGTAATTAGTGAACCACTAGGACCAAGTCTGTAATTTTCGTAAACCACAGGGACCAACCGTGCATTTAACTCTCTAAATTATTTTTCCTAATTTTATATTTCACAATCAAATTAGCAAGCAAAAAGTAATGTAGTTTATATGGCCTGGCCAGCTACGAAGGATCATCGACATCATAAGCCATTGATCTTACAAAATAAATGACTCAAAATTAGATAGTGATTGTTTCATAAATCTAATGTTCAAACAATTGAAGAAACAAATATGGGAATAGTATTTTGGTCTTTTCTCACCTGAACATCTTCCCTTTGATTTTTAAACGGCTATAACTTTTTCATACGTTAAAATTTAAAAAAAAATTACACTGTATTAACAAACATCATTCTCTTTAATTCGAGCAATATATTGTTATAGTTTTCTTAAAAAATATTTACAGGATTTTGAATACCCATTAGCCCATTACGTGATTTTGGATACACTACACATGACTACGTGATTACGTCAATATAGGATTTTGAATACTCATTATGTGATTTCATTAGAGTATTTTATGTGAAACCCACTAAATGATTACGTAATTATATAACAATAGTTGACTATGAATTATTACGTGACTACGTGATTTTGAATACCCATTTCGTGATTACGTGACTTCATTATAGTGTTTTATGTGAAACCACACTGAGTGATTACGTAATTACGTAAAACAAAACATGTAATCCATAATATTTCATATGAAATACTTAGTATTTCATGTCTAGTCATGTATTAAGAATAAATATATACAAAACATTAGCCAAATCAACCTATAATAACCACATAATGTCATATATTAGAGATTTAATCACGTAATAAAGCATAAACACTCAAGTTATTATTATTGATGTACGTAATCATGTAAAAAGAATAATTGTAATAACATCAGTTATAAGAAATTATATTGAATGTGTAATCAGGTAATGGATTTGTATTGAATGTGTAATCACGTAATGGTTTATGTTGAATGTGTTATCACGTAATGCATATTCAAAATTACGTAGTCATGTACTAGGTATCCAAAATCACGTAGTCATGTGCTGGGTATTCAAAATCACTTAATCACTTAATAGACTAATGGTATTCATAATCATGTAAATTTTTTTAAGAAAACTATAGTAATATGCTACTCGAATTAAAGAGAATGAAATGCTCGTTATTAGTCGTTCGAAAAATGAAAAGAGAAAGTTACTGAAGTGAGAAATGACTAGATTACCCTTCAAGCCAATGATACTTGTTCTCCTCTCCTAATCACGTATGCTTAATACGTAAAATTGATCTTATATATGATCCAGTCACTTTGATATAAAGCGAGTAAAAATATAAGAATTAAAAATATTCTCATTTAACTTTTTGGTAATTGTATATAGTTAGACTACCCTTGTTAACAACCCTTTCCAACCCAACCTTTAATAAAATAATAATTTCTATCTCTTCCACCTACATAACTCAACCCCATCCAATCTTTCAACCCATTAGGAACCCAAAATAAACTACATTCTATTGTATTTTTGTTAAATAAATATGACTTAAGCTTTAATTAATTTTATAAAATTTATTGTACATAATAAATATGTTTATTTTAAAACATGCTATATTAAATATAACATTATTAAAAAAATATTTACATTCATAAAAATATGAAAATGCTATATTTTTACATTAAAAAAACTTTTTAAAGATAATTTGTAAACAAAACTGACGGTTTTTAGATTATTGAAAACATCTTAAGCATAACAAGTTATTGGAAAAAAAAACCTTAAGATAAAACAAATTGGTTGTTAGTAAATAAAGAAAAAGAATCATAAATTGTTTTATTTTTATTTAATAGTATGATGTTAAATTAAATATTTAGATAATAAGTTTTATTTGAAAAATAATCAATCAATTAAAAATAACATGTGCTAAAAAGACAAAAAGAATGGGTTGCAACCTAGGTTGCAATGTAGGCCATGTTGTGAGATTTGAAAATAAAAAATTGATTTTCTAATTACTTTTAATTACATCTGACATATGAGAAAGGTCATGGATGGAACTAGTCTTACAATAATAAGTTTGGTGTACAGTAACTAGCACCTCATTTTTTGTTTTTTTTCTTTTTTTTTTTGTCTTTTGGTTACATTTTATGTTATATATTTACCCCCAGCTTTCAGCATTGACACTTACAACCCCTCAACTTTTTAGACACTTTGTAATCGACTTTTATATTTTTATTTTTATGTACGTGTCGCTATAAAGTCAAATTTATTTACGTTTCGATGTAAGTTTTTTATTTTTTGGAAACCAGTCGGATCAAATATAATATGTTTTCGTGCTTATTTATATATATATATATATATATATATATTAAGGTGGTCTACATTTTGACATAAATTTGGTTTGAAAACAAATCACGTCAAGTATAATGCCGCCGCAACACGCTCTACCACTCTTTAACTTAAAAAAACCATTATATTCTTGTGGGCTTATACTTATTTACGTTTCAGTATAAATTTAAGTTGGTTTACGTTTCGACGTAAGTTTCTAATCAGTTATGTAATAAGTTGTTGTGCTTATTATTATATATGAATTTCAGTTGGTCTACGTGTTAACATAAATTTTGTTCGCAAACGAGTCGGGTCAAATATAATACATTTTCATTAGACGATATATATTCGAGTTATTTTACGTTTCGACGTTGCCGCAACCAAGAAATTACATATACAGTAACTTCAAATGGGCTATTTTTTTGTCGTTTAGTATGTTTTTTGTTTTCAAACCTTTGTCATTCAATATTTAGTATTGACACTTACAACATTTCAACTTTCTAAAAACTTTATAATCATTTTTTACGTGCTTATTTTTAGTACGTGTCAATATAAATTAAAGTTGATTACGTTTCTTTAAAAATGAGTAGGTTCAGATATAATATGTTTTATGTTTTTTCGGTACGTTTCAGTTGGTCTACGTTTTAGCATAAATTTTGTTTTACAACAACTCGAGTCAAATATAATAAGTTTCGGTGCTTCTTTTATACACATCTTCAGTTCATCTATGCTTTGACGTAACTTTTGTTCAGAAACAATTCGAGACTTGACAGTACAAATCCGAGTTACTTTACATCCAGACCCGTTGCAACGTGCGGGGAAATGTACTAGTTTTAGAAAAAGCCAATAAGTTAATAAGTTGTTTTTTAAAAAGTGTTTAGCTTAGCCTTTTCATGTAAAATATAAAAAACTTCAAAAAGGCATAAAATTCTAGTTTTTCAAAACTGACTTTTCATCCTACTGAAAAGTTGTTTTGAAAAGTCATTTTCAAATATCCAAACAATATTTTAACTTATTTGCTTTTTGAAAAAACCAATAAATCAATAAATTGGTTCAAAAAGCTTAGCCAATACCTTAGAATATGTGGAAGAGAAAAAAATACTCCTATTCTTGTATAACTAATAGATTTAAATCGTCCCCACCACAAGTTATTGGTGGGCTTCTTTCATCGTAGTAAAACGTTAGTAGGGACTACCAAAATAAAGGATAATATATCTTTCACCATCATTGCCATTACTCTTTTTAGATTGATGGCTCGTACTTCTTAGCTTTCTTGAAACCTAATAATAAAAGATCCTTTTGACATCATATAAACGTGTTTTTTTTTCTAACTCAAACAAAAAACCATATGTCTTTTACATATTAGAAATTAAGGATGTGAACTATATCTTATAAGTTGTATGTTTAGATTCATTTGATCAAGGCGATGATATTTTTATATTGTGAATACATAATTATAACCATACATTTGATACCATTTAATATAAGTTGTAACATCTAAAATTTATGGATTTTCATAAAGAGGTTTTGAGTGATAATTTATATTAGAAAGAACTTAGCTTGTAAAATTTTAGAACATTCTACAATATACATTATATTTCTATTAGGTCTTTAGTAGTAACTAGGTTACAGTCTCGTGTTTTATACGGGTTAAAGAACAAATAAAATATTAATATAAATAAATATGAACCAAATATCACAAAATATGAAGGTACAATACATATGAAAAAAACACAAATTAACGTACCTATAATCTCATTAAGATGTTGCATATGGACTTAGGAATATGTGTCAAGATGGTGGTATGGTGATTTAAAACATACTTTCATCATATCATGCATGGGTGTCTTAATTTATATTCCATAAACAATGAATTAATACATATGTTATTATAGAAATAATCTGATGTGTATTTAGTAAAATGAAAGTGAGGATGTTTTATAATTTAAGAAAGAATAAACAAATGTCATTAATTATTTAATAGTATATTAATAAAGTCAGTGATCTACTCATATACTTTTTTTTGAACGGCTAACGAATAAAAGATTCGCTACCCGGGGTAACCTATTGGCAAAAGGTTACCCGAGGTAATCCCCTAGGCTCGCGTTCGCAGACAATGCTAGGTAGCCCAAGCCCACCATCTCTTGTTCTAAAGAAAACCCGTCATCTGAAGGCCCATTATGGTAAACCTCGGTTGGGAACATATTCAAACTTGAGACATGTGTCATTCAACCCAACTCTTTACTTCCCTTCCATTGCTAGTTGAGCTATATCTCATTGGCAACGTACACATATACTAATGATTTTTAATGATATAAGTTAATTTTAACTACTAACATTAGCTACTCCAAAGAATATTCAACTTATTATATTTTAGGACACTTATGAAATAATTGTTTATTTTAATAATTTGGTATACTAATACATGAGTCATATAAATGTGTTATAAGTTATAAATAAATGTGGATTACAATAAATTTGTTCAAATTAAAAAAAAAGGTGATTTGTGGATAGCATAATTAATATTTTTATTGTTATTTAAAAATTACATGATATACGTAAATTTATTTTATATTTTAATTGATTTATATTTATCTATATATATATTTTATATGATGTATATCTATATCTATACTATATAATAAAAGAAAACATTTATGTGACACTTGTCATCATATTAGATCATGTCTTATGGATAATTATTATTTTAATTTAAATTATTTTAATTAATTTTAAATAACCCTCTTACTAAATATTATTTGGTTTAATATCTTATGGATAATTATTATTTAGTTTAATCTTTTCTAATTAATTATAGATAACTCTCCTACTAAATATTATTTTGTTTAATCATTAGTTAACTATAGGTAATTATTATTTAGTTTAAGTTTAATGTATACTTCTCATTTTTTTGAACGGCTAATTGCTTTCCACGTGTAAACCCACCCTTGATGCGCGGGAACCCGTGGAATGGGTAAACCCTCGCCCCCGTTGGACTCGAACCCGGGTTGAATCCCGAGCTGAGCCTTCACCCGGATGTCACAACCAATGCGCTGCAGATGGAAGGACTATACTCCTCATTTATAATATTATTTATTTGATTTTATATGACAGACACCTACTTTTTATTTGTAATATACAAATTTACTCTTATTTTTTTTATGATGTAATTATCTCTAATAAACTTTAAACTTTTATCATAGTATATATAATGCTAGACATAAAATCAAATAAACATTTTGGTCCTTTTGGATGACATCAATAACTTATACATAATATACTTATATATAAAATATGCACTTTTTAATAAAATAATACGAAACAAAATTACAAATATAAAACCATTGATTTTACTAATAATAACAATTTTTTTTAAATTAGATTTATTATGGGTTTTTTAAATATAATTTATATTTTATAACTTAGATGGTTGTTTATTTGCTTCTTGAGTAACATGTTTGACCACTGTATCTTTATTTCAATAGTCATCTCCGCAATCACCATATCTATCGCGTACGTACCAATTATATTCATTAGTTTTTTTAAATTATAATTTTCTTATTATTTGGTATATAAAATCATATTTATTCAAGCCGTGTAATACATGAGGGTTTTGAAAGATATAATTTTTTTTATTATTTGGTAAACAATATTACATTTATTCACTCCGTGTAATATACGTGGTTTTTGAAGATATATTGTTTTATTATTTAGTATGTAAAATTTATTTACTCAACCCGTGTAATACACGTTGTTATAACCTAGTAAGATTTATAAAAAGAATATGGTGTTGACATGTTGTATTTTTTGGGAATTATTTATTATAAGTTAAATTAGATTAATATTAAAAAATATTAAACAAATATATATATAAATTTATGAGTTTGAAGGAGAGAATGTCATGTGGCATTATTTGAAGCTTTTATTATTGATTTAGATTATATATTAGATATATATTAGAAAGAACTTACCTTGTCTAATTTTAGAACAACATTCTACAAAATACATTATATTCTATACTATTATACATATATTAAAAAGTGAAGTGAATGAATAGCGTTTATAATATTATCATATTATATATTTTTTTAGTAGTTTTATGATTTTTATATTATAGTAATAGTTATTTTCCTTACCTTTTAAGTTGGATAAGCTTAGTATCAACCGGTATTGGTATCGAAAATACCCGTACGGTCCGGTTCGTTATCGGTACATGAAGGTAAAAACTTGTTACTATTAAAAGGCAACACAATGAATAATGACCTATTTTTCTAATCATAGTTTATGTACTATTTAGTTTGATTTTTATTTAATAACTTTGGTTCGTTATTTAAAAAAATCTAAATACACAGTTATCTATAACTTTTTGTTAGCATTTTAATATGAATTTTATCGAAAGAGAAGATGTATTTAAAATAAAACATTTTCTTGTAATGTAAATTAAGGATTAACATTTCTTATCGAGTACTAGTATCCTACTAAACCGTATCAATATCGTACTGGATCGCTACTAACAAAATCGATACCGAAAGAAAAAGTTACAAAGGAAATGCACAATTTCAATGTAACTACCGCAAACACGGCCCCATGTGTTGCATGGCGTGCCAAAAAAAAAATCTCAAATGGTTGGTTTCTCCCGAGACACCCCGACCCATTTGATCATTAATAACGGCTTTTTAAATGGAAAAAAAGTTCATTATTTTACCATATAAATACATATTATACTTCAAAATTGGGGCTTTTACTAGAAAAAGGTTCTTAAAGGTCCGTAATAAGGTTACAAAGAGGTTTGGGACGAAAATGTTGAGTTTTCCGGCCAAAAATGACTTTTCCAGCCAAAAACGTTTTTCCGGCGACCGAAGACTAACGGCATCATGATTCTGTTAGTCAGGGTCCATTGACCAATATCTCAAAAGTTGGGACTGCCAGTTGTTATTTTTGAATTTGGACTATTGGCGGCCAAAGGCGAATAGTTGAGATTATTAAAATCTAATATTCTTTTTTTAAATCCCACCTCTCTTAACCGATTACTCTCTGTTCTTTGGAAAAATAAGTTGAAGCTCTCTCAATGGATCCCACACAAAGAAAGAAGTCACTTTTGAAATGGAAAACAAAAAAATGTAGTCAGCACGAGCCAACTATTTCAACTCTAGCGATTCACAACCCAACAGTTTGAATCCCCACAATTCCCGACCCAATCTCTTCACACTCACACATTCACAAACCACTCAATTTCCAATCCAACTGTCTGAAAAAAGAGGCGACGCTCTAACAAGGACCGGGACTTTGAGTTCTTCACCACTCTCATGATGGTTTGAGCATCTCGATGTTGGAGGTGGTTCTACAACATAAACGAGAGATTACGGCCCGTTGTGGTTGGACTATGCCATAAACTTATGTGTGCATGTGTTTTTATTTTTTTAAACATTTTAAGTATTGTTTGTACTTGGTATTACTAATGAAATTAATCTTTCCATGACTTTTCTTAATAATTAACATTTATTTGTGATTCAGTTTGAATGAAAGTATTATTTTATGTTTTCATCTTATTTATTATTTAGTTTAAAGTAATTGTTTAAAAAAAAGGGTTTAATGGAGTTTAAGAAACCCAACCTTTACTTAAAGAGTACAGTGAAATCTAGCTTAAAATTGAGATAATAATTTGTGATTGGTTAGGGGCACGATGAGACATGGAAAATTGACTTCCATCCTTAAAGAGTGTAAGGAGTGTATCTTTCAACTTCATTCATATTACCTCCCCAACAACAATCACAACATGTCAACTTATTTTTTCTGCTTCCCTGAACTTCTCTAAACATACGAGGTAGAGTATCCTAGACTTCTTAAGTATTTTTTTTAAATAATTAATACTTATAAGACTATAAGATGGAGTTACACGTGTGTTATACGTCTATAATTATATCAAAACATATTTATATTTAGAGTAAATTACTTTTTGAGTACTTGTGTATTAGTGGTTTTAACCACTTGAGTCCAGAATAAAAAAAAGTTCAACTCTCAAACCAAATTCTCATTTTGTAACCTTTTGAGTTCAACCCAGGCCGTCTCCGAAAATCAAAAAAAACATTTTGGCCCTGTGGTGGGAAAAAAATTGGACCCTATTCACAAAAAAGAATAAAATAATTTTGGCCAAGCAGCGCCATTCAATTCATTAATTGAATTTTGAATTAGTTTTGTTTATTGAAATTGGCTAGAGTTACTTTCAAATGGGCTTCACTAATTTTTTTTTAAAAAAAATTGCCAATTCAATAAATGCTAGCCCAAAATTATGCACCATTACAACTTGCACTGCTGAACAAAAAGAATTTCGTAAATGTTTGGCCCAAAAGTAAACACCAATATAACTTGCTGCTGAACAAAAAGAAGTAAAAACGTTTCAAAGTCCAGATTCGAACCTGGCGTCTTGCACACCTACAGAATCGCTGAAACCAACTGAGCTGTTAGAACTTTCTTGTATTAATTATCTGTATATAAATATATGAACATATAAACGACAATATTTTTATTTGGGCCCTGCGTGGGTGCACACCCTCTGGGCCGGGCCTGAGTCCAACTTATTAACATCGTCTACCAGGTCGGTTAACTAAAAGGGCATTTTAATCATTTACACACAAAATATAACTCTTTATTGCATAAGGGTATAAGGAACAAGTCTTTAATGCATAGAGGTTTGAATATTACATATAAAAATAAATTATACATATAATATAACACACACACACACAAACATCTTTCTCTCTCTCTCACACACACACACTTGCACTTCACCATCACCATTCCATCATCGCACCTTCGCTACCCCCACCTACCACGTTCCACAACACACATCTGCACTTCACCATCACCACTCCACCATCGCACCTTCATCACCACTCTACCACCACCACCACCCACCACCTCACCATCAATCACCTGCCACGTGCCACAAACACACCTGCCACCACCATCGCATTTCTACCACCGCACATCCACCACTATCACAACCACCACCGCACATCCACCATCCCCTAGCATTAGACACTTCTTCACACTACTAAAACCCCCCAATTTCAACATCACTTGAACTTCACATTTTTGTGCAGCACTGATGGTGGTTGTGTGGTGGAGAGAGAGATGAGGAAGAGAGAGAGAGAGTAATTAGATTGTGTCTGTGTGGATAATATATATATATATATATATATAATAGAGTTAATTTGGTCATTTAACAACAATTAATAGAGTAATTATAACGACGCTAAAAAATTGTACTAGAAGGTCTTTAAATGAGAATTTGGGTACCTAGGAAGCTAGTTTTTTTTTATTTTGTACTCAAGTGATTAAAAACACTAAAATACATGGACTCAAAAAGTAATTTACTCTTATATGTATAAGTGAATTTTTGAAAGTGTTCCAATGAAGAGTGACATGAACACCTCCTCCTCCCCATCTATCTCCATGTCATCTAATCTCACAAACACATTCTCTCTTTCCACCTCCTCTTTTACCTTTTTTCACAGTTTCCTTCTGGTCTTCCTTCGATGAATGTCTTCACCCCTCTCTCCTCTAGATCGACACCACATCCCTGAACATCCCCAATTAGAGATCTGTTGGTGTCCGACTTGGCGGTTGGTATGAAGGATAACGGGAGGATGAAATCTGTGGCAAATGAAGTCAACTGATGGAGACTGTTTTGATTTTTATCCAAATCAAGTTGAATTTCGAGTTATTTGTGCTTGATTCGAATACTGAGCAACCCCTACCTCCCATTGAGGTGCTATAAAGCAAGATCGCATAAACACGATGAGTCGCATGTCAAATTAGCAATGCGTTCCACTTATAAACATACATTTTCTCTCCCTTCATCCTTTGTGTCGCAACCCCCGACCCCTACCCCGGGAGCGGGAGCCGCGAGACACAGAGCTGGTGGTACCGGTGTTTATTAATTTGGCAACGGAATTACAACATCAGAATCGTAGTTAGGAAACAATTGATCAGAGTTTCAAAACACCAAACTTTTATATTACACAAAATGGGATAAAACCCAAGTTTCAATTACAATACATTTGTAGGGATAAACCCTGACTTATGGAAAACATAAACTCCGTTTATTTAGGTAACTTTTGTAGCCACTTTTCTAAGCCTTCAGTGCTCTCCACCTGGCTTCTGTTAGCTTCACATTAAGTTACCTGAAACGCGTTTTAAAAAGATTTTATCAGCAAGAAATACTGGTGAATACATCCCAGTATAATCAAAACAAGTTTTATAACTTTACAGTTATTGAGAGCATCCGCATTTACAATGTTTATATCTACAGCATTACCCAGTCAGTACTGTCACTCCTGACTTGTGGGTCATGTTAGCCATTGGCAAAAATCTATTTTTCCAACGGTAACGGTTTCAAATTTCGTATACAAAACCCCAACATACCGGCGGTAATTGTAGAATACATATACTCAATCACTGTTAAGCATAATTAAAACATTTTGACTCACAAAAAGGTTTACAAAAAAAGAATGTACTCACTTTGAAAACTTAGGTATTCCTACGGAGTTCTTGGTGAAAATTCTTAATTACTTTCTGGAATTTCTATTTAAAACATACAATGCACATGCGTTAGTAAATTAACCCAAGTCACTTTTAGCCATACAACCTAGACAGGGCCTTGACATGCGTCGGTGGGTCCTAAATCAATCGGGTAGGATAATCATACAGCACAAGATAGAACCACAACGTACTTAGTCGGGCAGAGCCTTGACATGCGTTGGCGGGTTCTAACTCGGGTAAGGTAACGAATTAGTGATCGTGGGTTAAGATACTTACAGCGGGCAGCGCTTTGCAGGTTTAGGGGTTTAGGGGGAGGGGGTTTTGACAGAAACAGAGAGTAGAGGGAGTATATGTTCGATTTTTCTGATTGAAACTAATCAACGAAAACGATCCCAGGCCTGGCCTTATATAGGTCAATTTGGCCTCTCTCACGCGTCGTGCGGGAATTTGGGTCTGCTCTCACGTGGCGCCTGAGGTGCCTAGCTAGGGCTAGGTCAGCCTCGTAACGGGTATAGGCTTGCCACATGGCAAAAACGGACATACGCGTGTCTGACGTCTGTCGCGCGTCGCGCCAGGATCAGGGGTTCCTGGCGCGTGGCGCCTGGGATGCCCAGATCCATTTTCTTCGTTTTGCGTGCTGAGTCTCGATTCGCGTGTCCGGTTTGTCGTTTTGGCTCGGTTTGGGGTGTTTTGGAGAGTTGTTACATCCTCCCCACCTTGATTTAAATCTCGTCCTCGAGATTCACTTGAGTAGGTGTGGATATTTTCTTTGCATTTCTGACTCGAGCTCCCATGTGTATTCCGGTCCTCTCTTTGAATCCCTTTTTATTGACCAGAACTAATCTCTTGCGCTTGAGATTCTTGATCTTTCTATCTTCAATTTGAACGGGTTTCTCTACAAATTTAAGTTTCTCATTTACCTCTACATCTTGAAGAGATATCACCAATGATTCATCTGCTAGACATTTCTTGAGATTACATACATGAAATGCATCATGTATTCCTGCCATTTCCTCTGGCAATTGTAGCTGATAAGCTACTGGCCCTATTCGTTGACAATCTTGAAAGGTCCAACATACATGGGGCTTAGTTTCCCTTTCTTACCGAATCTTACAACTCCTTTCCATGGTGAGACTTTTAATAGCATTTTATCTCCAACTTGAAATTCCAAAGGTTTGCGTCTGTTATCTGCATAACTCTTTTGACGATCTCGGGCTGTTTTCACTCTTTCCTTGACTTTGAAGGGCACGATAAGTTTTGCTCCAATGACCATAATGCCCACAATTTGCACACAGTCGACAAGGTACGGTAGATAGATGGTGATAAAAACAGGTGTTGCATTGAGGGTGAGGCCCAATGTAAGGTTTCTTATTTGGGTAAGTAGAGTTGGGTGCTATTTGAGTGATTGGGATAGCTTGGAGGGGTACGGCTTGTGAAGCTGGTTGATTGCCTTGGGTGATAGCGAAATTTTGCCCATCTCGTTTTCTCTTAGGAGTGGTTTGAGGAGGGGATTCGGTCCGGGTTGAGTTTGAGGTTTCGGATGATGCTTTATCCTTCTTCTTCTCCTCCTTGAAGTCTTTATTCCGTATACGGTTTTCGGTGAGCTCTGTAGCTAACTCCATTGCTGCTTCCAAAGTTGCAGGTGTGGTACTTATTACAGGGTCTTCAATTTTTGAAGGAAGACCTCGAATGTAGTGCTCGATCAAACGGTAGAGGGGAGTGAACAAGTTGGGGACCATCTGATTCAACTCAAGGAATCTCTTGTTGTATGTGGTGTGGTCGCCCTCCTTTTGTTTCAAAGAGTAGAACTCATCTTCTAGTTTCTTGATTTGCTTCTTGGGCATAAACGTCTTGTCATGATTTCCCTCAACTCTTCCCAAGTCAAAGTCATAGCATTTTCAGCACCTCGCTTGGCCTTCTCTGTATTCCACCATGTAAGTGCTACTCCAAACAAACGACCGGTAGCATATCGCACCTTGCGATCATCGGGACAGTCGCAATTGAGAAAAGTGTTTTCCATTTCCTCAAACCAATGGAGAAGAGCGGTGACACCTTCAGTCCCTTCGTATTTTGGAATATCGCAGGATTTGAAATGCTTGAAGGTGCATTTAGTGGCATTTGGGGGAGGATTGACAATGTTTTGATCTTCTTGGTTGATTGGGTTGACGGGATTAGCGGTAAGGGCCTGTTGTACTTGAACTACGATGTTGGGTATTACGGCAGCCATTTGTTGAGCGATTTGGGCAGCCATGCGCTCGCGGGATTTTCCTGATCTCATACTTCTACGAGAGAGACTAGAAGACATCTACAGGGAATACGTATCAAGATTATGAGTTTGACGTTTTAGGTGTCATGTGTCGTATTTAGAAATGAACATTCATAAAACAAATGAAGAATAATAAATTTACTACATCCATAGGATGTCTTGGGCTTTGCTCATGTTTGGGCTCCCATATGTCCCCTTACTTGGCCTTGGTAGTCATGTGGGCCCCCATGACTACTGGGCTCTGGTAGGGTTCATATTGGTGTTGGCCTGTTAACACTTGCGCCACCCGAACGAAAATCGTAAAACATGACAGCAAAGTGTAAGGTTGGAGGGTGTCCTGGTATGGACACAATGACAACTCAAAGTAGGGTTAGTTCGAACGAGGTTTGGTGTGGCATGCTTTGGCCTAATAGGCCTTCGTACTCTCATCGTTAGTCCCCAGGTAGGCAGACTGGTCCGTTATATTGGATTTATACGAATGCAACCTAGACAGGACGTTTCGACTACCGATACTTGTACCCTTCCAGTTAATACATGCCCGTCGTAGAACTCACTTTGATGAGATTGAAAAACAAGAAATGCCAAAATCTTGAATAAAGGAAATATGATGATGATTTGAACGTGTGAACATTGAAATATGCGTGATGAGTGTATATGTAAGCATGTTATGTTTGACAATAAGTATAACTCATTAAATATCACACAATATGATAGTGGAAGTGTTTGCATGCATTTGTGTGTGTAATAAATACGAAACAAATAAACATCATGATTTGCATGTAACCACATAAACAATTAAAATCTAATCAACTATAGTATAGGCTCTAAGGGTCTAATAACCTATCCTCTATCCCTATAGTCAAAAGCTCTGATACCAATCTGTCACACACCCTGACCGCAGCGGAAATGGTAGTCGGGGCATGATTGGGTTTTCATCAAAGCTCATGACATTTACTTTAAAGTTTCATATTTATTTTTTCTCTTTAAAGAAGAAGTTACAATAAACATACAAGTACAACATGTTCAAATACATTTTCATTCAAATTACAAACTAAAGTATCCATTAAACAAAATCATACAATGACAAAGGAAAACAAAACTAAACGTTCATTCCAAAGCATTAACTTGTTTATTCTTCTAGGCCATCCTACGTGTTTCCCTTTTCTCAACTGGATCACCTGTATCATGTGTAAAAATAGGGTTTTGGGTCAACAAAAGTTGGCGAGTGAATCTTATGAAAACATTTGAAGGAATTTGTTATATTGGTTATAAAAAGGTGCATAACCACATATGAGTAAACGTAAATGTAAATTTAATCACAAAACACATAATATCAAATAATGCACACGCACACACCAAATGATGAACAATGAGATCAAGGCTCAATCAAACGGAGCCGATCTAATGAGGCACCTGATGCTCAACTCGTCTCCCACGAGGAACTGATGGGCCTAATGAATGATTTGCACGCAACTTGACAAATGTAAACACATCACAACAAATAACATTTACATCACATGTTTAGATCATATAATGGTAATAGCACAAGTTTGAATAAACGGAAATAAATCAAGCGACACATGATACACCACAAAACATGAATAAAAAGGGGAATTTGTAATGAATTCACTCACAGTGGGTGCGTTGCCTTGACGATGATGAATGCGCACGAATTTAGGATTTGATCGACAAGGGAAAACTAACCTAAATAATAACGTAATAATTCGATAAATAATAAATTTCATTTGAAATTAATATTTTTAATTAGTGCTCTTAATGAGATTTTTAGATTTATTTTTGTGAATGTAATGCAAATTTTTAGGTTTTAAAATCTTATTTTGAAACATTTTTAACTAGTTTTCAAAGAAAATAAAAAGATTTTTTAAGTAAAAAAAAATTCTTTTTTTTTTATAATTTAGGGTTGACTGGTCAACGGCCGGTTAAACCGGTTTAATTGTAGGCAGCGTGTGAGGTTCGAACTCGTGACCTCTCGTATAAGTGCACGCAGCTCTACCAACTGAGCTACGTGTCTAACCCAAATATTCTTGATTTTTATTATACTTATATACTGATTAGAATATTTCAGAAATTAATTTATTTAAAAGGATTTAAATGATCGAACCGGTGCGCAGGATATGTTTCGAACTCGTGACCACGGCGTTGTTTTGCACCCAGCCCTACCAACTGGGCTGGGTGTCTAACCCGGTAAATAAAGGATTTTAATTATATTTATATATTATATGTTTTGTTTTATATTAACGTTATAAAATGCTCGGTTTATATAAAGGATTCGGCATTATGTATGGGACTCGAACTCGGGATCTTCGCGTTTCAAATGCATACAGTCAACCACTGGACTGTGTGTCTAACCCGATTAAAATCCCATTTTTAATTATATTTATAAACTTTTTGTAACTTCATCTTTTTCCTTGAATCAAAACACAGAAACAAGATCCGACTGTTATCTAAATTTTAACAATTCTGGTTACTGGTTTACAAACTAACGGAATTAAACATGAACATAGAAAGGTTTTAAAGATTCATACCCACTGGAAGATAGAACTTTGATGATCCCGGTGACCAACTCCGGCGAGTTCCAATCTTTCCGGCGAAGTGCAGAAAAGAAAACAGAGAGTTTTTAAGTGTTGATGTAGAGAGTGTTTTGAGGGAATGAGCGAATTCGTTTGTGGTGAAACGATTGGTGTTTATGGAGTAACCAGTCAATCCCGATTTCTGTTCCGAATTCCGGCGACTTGCAGATGAAGCTCTGAGGTCAGCGGTGCTGGGGAGAATAAGCAGAGGATTTCGAGAATGGTTTGAATGAGTTTGGAAACGAGGTTAGCAAGGTATTTATAGGTGATGTGATCCACCACGATTTCGGTTTTCCGGTGATATTTTTTGGCGACTACCAGACAATTCCGGCAGCAGAGTGTTTGAACAGAAAGCTTTTGAGTGATCGTTTGGAGAACGAGATGTTTCAGTATTTACAGATCAGATGATTCGTAAACGGTTTCACTTTCAAAATTGAGGTTTAAAGTTTTCGGTTTCGATTCCTCTCTATGTTTAATAACCGATTTCCTTTGAATCAGAGCATGATTGATAACTGAATTTGAGTTAAAACATGATTTGGTAACTGATAATGAATGCGTTTTTTTTCTTTTGAAATTGTAGCTACTGAACCTTTGAGCGGCATTTTTGAAACCCCCATCAATTTGAACGTGTATACATATATTAATGAATTCTAAAATAAACCGAATGAGGCTTGGCAGCCGACTGGTTTATGTGTGTGTGATGGAGGCGGGGTGACCCGGGTTCGAGTCCGGGTGCTGCCCGTTTTTATTCTTTTTTTTTTACATTAAATCTAAATTACTTGATTAATTATTATTGTTGTTATTATTATTATAGTTATTATTATTTATTTATTATTATTATTATTTCGCTTTAAATAATACAAATAAATATGCGACGAACTTCGAATAAATATTTGGGTTTTTAAACGGAGCGGGTTTTGAAACCCGTTTTACGACGAATGTTACAAAGAGAGCGTACTCTTTTCGGGTTCTCATGATACTTTCGACTTAAAGCATCTGCTACTATGTTAGCTTTTCCTGCATGATACTGGATATCACAATCATAATCATAAGGATTTCCATCCATCGCCTCTGTCTCATGTTTAATTCCTTTCGTCCAAAGACATATATTAAACTCTTATGATCTGTGAATATAATAAACTTTACTACCGTAAAGATAGTGTCTCCAAATTTTAAGGGCAAAAATTATTGCTCCTAATTCCAGATCATGTGTAGTATAATTTTCTTCATGCTTCTTGAGTTGTCTAGAGGCATAAGCAATTAATTTTTGACGTTGCATTAGCACACATCCATATCCTAATTTAGACGCGTCACAATAAACCATGAAGTCTTCAGTTCCTTCTGGTAATGCGAGTATTGGTGCGTTGGTTAACTTGTGCTTTAAAATCATGAATGCTTCTTCCTGCTTTGGTCCCCATTCAAATTTAATTGATTTGCAAGTTAGCTTGGTTAATGGAATGGCTATTCTAGAAAAATCTTGAATAAAGCGTCTATAATATCCTATAATCCAAGAAAACTTCTTACTTCCGTAGGCGACTTAGGGACTTCCCATCTGGTAATCGCCTCGATCTTTGTGGGATCCACATGAATTCCTTCAGGGTTAACCAAATGTCCAAGGAATTGTACTTCTTGTAACCAGAATTCACACTTCGAGAATTTAGCGTAAAGCTTTTCCTTCCTTAGCAATGACAGGACTATATGCAAATGCCTTGCGTGATCTTCCTTACTCTTAGAGTAAATTAGAATATCATCTATAAAGACGATTATGAATTTGTTCATGTATGGTTTACATATCCTATTCATCATGTCCATAAACGTAGCTGGGTCATTGGTTAAACCAAATGGTATGACTGTAAATACATAATGACCATATCTCGTTCTGAAAGCAGTTTTAGGAATGTTCTCTTCCTGTACTTTCAGCTGATGATATCCTGAGCGTAAGTCGATCTTAGAAAAGAATCGGGCTCCTTGGAGTTGATCAAACAGATAATCGATTCTCGGTAATGGGTACTGATTTTTAGTTGTAACCTTATTCAATTCTCGGTAGTCAATGCACATTCGCATTGATCCGTCCTTTTTCTTAACAAATAACACCGGTGCTCCCCATGGTAATGAGCTAGTGTAACATCCGTAAAAAACCGGATTTACCAAACCCGCTCCGTTTATTAACCGAATGATCAGTTAAAAATTTCGTGGCGTATTTAATGCCCAAATTAATTTTAAACGATACATAATTAATAAGTATATTGGATTATAAAAGTTATATTTGAAAAAGTATTAAAATTAATGAAATAAAAATAAAACAATGCTGCCGGGTTTCGAACCCGGGTCAGCTGGGTAAACTTCAAAGCCTTAACACACATTTTTCCAACCACTCCGCCACTTGTGTTTCTTGTTTATTATTAGAAACAATTAATGCAAATACACAAACTCGAATTCAAACTGACGCGCCCAAATCGCAGTCGTCGGAAATCCCGACGATTTCGCCGAGATTGGACGGTTTCTTCTATTTTAACCGACGCATTAACCTTAACATCGGTTATAACCGATGTCCAGTCCGCGACACAAGTCATAACCGCCGGAAAAGTTATTGACCGATGAATCAAGACTGAAACCAGACCACATGCATCTCGATTCTTTCCTATAAATGCACCCCTAACCTCTGATAGCCTTTTCGCTCACGATCACACCCATTCTCGACGAAGTGTCACTCGCCGGAAAGTTTCTGCAACTCACCGGAAAACCGAACCCCTTCACTTCTGTGCCTTACTCTAAAAACAGAACACCTAGAGCTCATACCGAAGTCACCCACACTCACCTCAAGCTTCCTGAAGACCTTCTGTCGCAAGATAAACGTCGCCGGAATAACCTGCTATTATCGGAAATTTCACCGGCGAAACAGAGGATCTCTGTTCGGTATATCTTACACCTAATCTCTCTCGTTTTTATTAATCTCACATGTAATTAATCACAACACGCTAAAGAAACTGATTATTTTTGTCAAAACAGTCGGACATCGATTCTGGTTAAGTTTAACGAAGAAGACGAAGTACTGATATGATATAAGATTAATTAAAAACAGTTTTATGAACGGGTTAGACACACAGTCCAGTGGTGGACTGTGTGCAAACAATATGCCTAACGTCCCGAGTTCGATTCTTGACACACGCACTTTCACAGAAATAAAATGCCTTTTTTTTAGACCGAACCGGGTTAATTTCAGTAAGATGTTAAGTATAATAAAAAACAGATTATTTACCAAGTTGGACACACAGTCCAGCGGTGGACTTTGTGCCAAACTAACCCACAGGTCCCGGGTTTGAGACCTGTGGCGAGCACCGAGCCGATGCATTAAAATCGTTTTTAAAATAAATGATTTTCGGATTAATTCAATTAGTATATAAATATAATTAAAAACAGAAATATTTCGGGTTAGACACGTAGCTCAGTTGGTAGACCTGTGTGCACGCGAACGGGAGGTCTCGGGTTCGAGTCCTGCCCGGCGCATACAGTTACACAATAAAACCGGTCAACAAGTCAACAGGTCAACGGTCAACAAGTCAATGGAGTCAACATTTTTTTATTATTTTGATTTATTTATTTTATTTAAAAATCAATTAAAAATACTTAAAAATAACATTTTTAAAGTTAGAAAATAGCTTTAAACTCACAAAAACATATCCAATAATCCTACTAAAATTGATTAATAAAATCCGCTTATTTACCGAACCATTATGTTATTATCTAGGTTAGTTTCACTCTTGGTTAAATCAAACTTCGTGCGCATTCAACATCATCAACCGAACGCACTCACTGTGAGTGAATCTTACAACTCCCCTTTTTAATTACACGTTTTGGGGTGTGTCACGTGTCACTAAAATTAACTCATTTATTTAAACTTGTGCCATACCATATTGTGATCTAAACTTAGAGTGTAAATATTGTTTGTAGTTATGTCTTTCATATTGTCAAGTTGTATGCAAATCATTCATTAGGCCCATCAGTTCTTAGAACAACGCGTGCCTCAAAACTCATTCATTAGGCCCATCAGTTCCTCGTGAGAGACGGGTTGAGCAACGCGTGCCTCAAAACAATTTATTATTGTATGTGTGTGCATTATCTGATATTAAGTGTTTTATGAATATGTTTACATCTATATTTACTCATATGTGGTTGTGCACTTTATTTTATAATCAATTCAATAAACTTGTTCAAATGCTTTTCATAGGATTCACTCGCCAACTTTTTGTTGATCCAAAAACCATTTTTACACATGATACAGGTGAACAGGATGAAGCAAGGAAAACATAGGAAATGCTTTAGAAGAAAACAATGAAGTCTAGAATGATGTTTAGGACATGATGAAATTAAGATTGTATGTTTCCCTTTAAATTGTAATAATGAATATGAAACGTTATAATAAATGTCATGAGCTTTGATGATAACCCAATCATGCCCCGATCACCTTTTCCGCTGCGGGTCGGGGTGTGACAGCTAGGTTGTATGAAACCCTTCTCTAGTAATTCGTCCAGTTGTTTCTTCAGTTCCTACATTTCCGTCGGTGCTAGCCGATAGGGGGCTTTGGCAATCGGTGTTGTTCCTGGTATTAGGTGAATTCTAAATTCAACCTCTCGATTTGGCGGCAATCCAGGCAACTCTTCTGGAAAGACATCGGAGAAATTTGATATTACAGTAATATCTTTTAATTCTTTTCCTTTAGGGTTGATGATTATGGAAATCATATACACCATTCCTCCTCTTCGTGTATAACTTGCCGCTTTCATTACGGAGATGAACTTTGTTAACCTTGTCGACTTATCTCCCTTAATTGTGATCCTCTCGCCACATGGCGCAATCACTTCTACAGATTTTTGATCACACAATATTCGTGCCTGATTGGTTACCAACCAATCCATTCCTAACATGACATCGAATCCGGCTAGATCCATTGGAAAAAAGTTAGCAGAAAATTTTGACTTAAAAGTTCTATCTTAGCTCCTACAGGATTTTGCTAATTTTGATAGAGGATCCATCTGCCGTATCCACCAAATAGTTTTGGTGAAGTTTAGTTAATGGTTGATTAAGAAAATTGCAGAAGGAAGTATTTATGAAACTTTGGTTTGCACCAGAGTCAAATAATACTTTTGCATAAACATCATTAACAAAAAACGTACCGGCAATCACATCCAGAATCATCTTGGCTTCTTCGGCAGTCTGCACGAACGCTCTGGCAGTCTTCTTGGGTCCTTCTGTCGTCCTTGCTTTGTTGTTTTCCGCTAGAGCTAGTTTCAGGCAGTTGGTTTTAATATGACCGGCTTCTCCACAATTGTAGCATAGCCTATTATTAGGTTTCTTTTTGCAGTCTTCTTCCTTATGCCCTGGGAATTTGCAGAAATTGCATTATGTAGAGCATTTACCGGAATGCTTCTTTTTGCAGTACTTACATAGGGGTGACGAAGAACTTGCCCCTTTTCCGCAATAGGAATTACCATAACGTAGTTCCTGAGTAATCTTTTGAGCTAGGTTCCTTTTCTGGTTTTCTTCTTGCGTACGTACCAATTCATCTGTCAAGGTGCTTACTAGCTCTACTGCTTCTCAATAGTTTGTGGTCTAACTGCCTTAACCACATGTCTGGTTTCACTGATTAATCCCCAAATGTAACAGGAGATTAATACTGGTTCTGGGGAGGATAGGGTTGGTACAATCTTTGCATATTCAAAGAATGTGGTGGTATAATCTTTGCAATTTACCCCAATCATTCTATGATTTAGGAACTTATTAGCAATCTGTTCCTTTTCATTAGGAGGACAGAATTTCCTTTCAACTATTTCCTTAAAGTTGTTCCATTCCATACTGTAAACCTTGTCACTTCCTCTGGACTGAAGAATGGTATTCCACCATTCTAAAGCTGCATCTTTAAAAACATTAGAAGCATACATAACTTTATCCTCATTGGCACACTTACTTATTTTTAAAACTGCTTCTGTCTTTTCTATCCAGCGCAAGGCTGAAATAGCTCCTTCACTGCCTGAGAATTCTATCGGTTTGCATGATAAGAATTCTTTATAAGAACAACCATATGAGATGGTTCTTCTTCTTTTTTTGAACAGGAGCTTGAATTAATAGTTCATGATTTCCGTTCATGCTATGATTTGGTTCAGAGGACACGCGTTTACTTACGGTTCGGACTTATCGTTTTCTGCCTTTTTAATAGTATCGATAATATAGGGCATAACATCTATGATTCCTTGGGCTACTATGTGTTTTATAGCACTTTTATTTATTTGATTCTCGTTATTATCGTTATTATGGATTTCCTGATTTACTTCGTCTGACATCTGAATCGTAAACATTTATCAGGTATTAATATCACAGAATAATAAATATCACACAACACAGTGAACCAAAATCGTCGAGCATTGCGACTTTTACTCTTTTCATATATATGCGTCTATTACAACCATAACTGAAATTCAAACATTAGTAACTATGCATCGATATATGTATATAGGTGGTATATAGTTTATATCTATTTTAGTTTTTTTTCTAACTATGTAACAAAATACACACACATATATATACATATATAGTAGGCGGCGGTTGCTTAAAACTGCATTTCCCACTCGTCATACTTCCAGACGAGCTTCTCTCCGATTTGGCGAATTCGGTTTCCTTCCTCCACCAGTTCATCTCCAAGCTGGCGAAGTTCTTCCACATGCTCCATGGGTAAAATTGGGGCTGACACTGGTTCAGGGTAAGGTGGAACTGGTTCTTCGTAGGGGAATGAGTTTCCCAGTAATTGCTGTATTTCCCAGTTGTTGGCCCACCATAGGTTTAGAGGATTTGGTGCTGGAATCCTGGGTTCCTCGTTGGGGTCAAAGGCTGAGATTGGAAATTGGTTCCCCTGGTTCTGGTCTAGATTCATGGGTTGGTTGGGAAATAAAGGAAGTATCTGTGGTTTTGGATTTGCTGCTTGGTTGAAATTATGCTCTCCTCCTATATTTACATACAAGTGGAAATTCGTGAATTGTCTATCCAACTCTTCTTCCCATAAGGGTCTAACTTCCGGGTTTTGGGTATTTCTAACTGCTATGGCTTGCTGTTGGGCTTGTCTTAATCTTTTCCTCCTCTCTCCTTTGCCTCGACTAAACCAACCTCTCTTTTTAGGGGGAAAAGGTTCTACAGCTTTGGCTTTGAAAACAAAGATTCCCTCGGAATCGGTAGTGGATCCAGCGGTTGACTGGGAGGTTCCTTCATCTGTGGGAGAATAAGGTAGGTGACGATAAGCGTCAGAAGTACCATGATCACTCATACTGTAAACTAAGAAAATTTGTCAGATTAACACAAAATAATCATAGAAGTTATAGATATTTCCTAACACAATAGGATAAAATTTAGGTATGTAAAAGAATACCTAAATGGCTTAAACCAGTGGCATGGCTCTGATACCACCTTCTGTCGCAACCCCCGACCCTTACTCCGGAATCGGGAGCCGCAAGACACAGAGAGTTGGTGGTACCGGTGTTTATTAATTTGGCAACGGAATTACAACATCAGAATTGTAGTTAGGAAATAATTGATCAGAGTTTCAAAACACCAAACTTTTATATTACACAAAATGGGATAAAACCCAAGTTTCAATTACAATACATTTGTAGAGATAAACCCTGACTTATGGAATACATAAACTCCGTTTATTTAGGTAACTTTTGTAACCACTTTTCTAAGCCTTCAGTGCTCTCCACCTGGCTTCTGTTAGCTTCATATTAAGTTACCTGAAACGCGTTTTAAAAAGATTTTATCAGCAAGAAATACTGGTGAATACATCCCAGTATAATCAAAACAAGTTTTATAGCTTTACAGTTATTGAGAGCATCCGCATTTACAATGTTTATATCTACAGCATTACCCAATCAGTATTGTCACTCCTGACTTGTGGGTCATGTTACCCATTGGCAAAAATCCATTTATCCAACGGTAACTGATTCAAATTTCGTATACAAAACCCCAACATACCGGCGGTAATTATAGAATACATATACTCAATCACTGTTAAGCATAATTACAACATTTTGACTCACAAAAAGGTTTACAAAAAGAAATGTACTCACTTTGAAAACTTAGGTATTCCTACGGAGTTCCTGGTGAAAATTCTTGATTACTTCCTGGAATTTCTATTTAAAACATACAATGCACATGCGTTAGTAAATTAACCCAGGTCACTTTTAGCCATACAACCGAGACAGAACCCTAGCGTACTTAGTCAGGCAGGGCCTTGACATGCGTCGATGGGTCCTAAATCAATCGGGTAGGATAACCATACAACACAAGATAGAACCACAACGTACTTAGTCGGGCGGAGCCTTGACATGCGTTGGCGGGTTCTAACTCGGGTAGGGTAACGAATTAATGATCGGGGGTTAAGATACTTACAGCGGGCAGCGTTTTGCAGGTTTAGGGGATGGGGTTTTAACAGAAACAGAGAGTAGAGGGAGTATACGTTCGATTTTTCTGATCGAAACTGAGCAACGAAAACGATCCCAGGCCTTATATAGGCCAACTTGGCCTCTCCCGCGCGTCGCCCGGGAATCTGGGTCTGCTCTCGCGTGGCGCCTGAGGTGCCTAGCTAGGGCTAGGTCAGCCTCGTAACGGGTATAGGCTTGCCACATGGCAAAAACGGACATACGCGTGTCTGACGTCTGTCGCGCGTCGCGCCAGGATCGGGGGTTCCTGGCGCGCGGCTCCTGGGATGCTTGGATCCATTTTCTTCGTTTTGCATGCTGAGTCTCGTTTCGAGTGTCCGGTTTGTCGTTTCGGCTCGGTTTGGGGTGTTTTGGAGAGTTGTTACATCCTCCCCACCTTGATTTAAATCTCGTCCTCGAGATTCACTTGAATAGGTGTGGATATTTTCTGTAACACCCCGACCCGCAGCGGAAATATGAGTCGGGGCATAATTGGGTTATCACCAAAGCACATGACATTTACTATTATGTTTCATAATTAAATGAAGTCAAAGTTACATTTCTCAAACATCCAAACATGTTCATTCATTACAAAGGAAAATAACCAAACATGATAATCCAAATACTAAATCGTTTTATTTCTTCTAATCCAGGTCCTATGGGTTCCTAGCTGCTGCTGGTTCACCTGTATCATGTGTAAAAATGGGAGGTTTTTGGGTCAACATAAGTTGGCGAGTGAACCTTATAGATAAACATTTGATAATAATTTTCTGGTTAGTTTATCAATAAAATATTGTGCATAATCATAAAAGAGCACATGTATGAAATCAAACATTGGCAAACATCAGTACAATTATAACATACATTAACAATCGATAGCATATATGAACATACCAACATCACATAATAATTAACAATAAATGAACTGTGCGATCAAGGCTCAATCAAACGGAGCCGATCGTATTGCATGAACTGGAAATGTAAAATAAAATGACCGATCAAGGCTCAATCAAACGGAGCCGATCGTGCGGGCACGCCCTGATCAACCGCATAATAAAATGGGGATCAAACTCAACCTCGATGGATGGGGAGCTACGGCCTCAGCAATTGCATGTACTGATATAATAATTTGCAAACAATAATAACTACTTATCAGCAACAAACTAATACACATGTCATGATATGATATATGCACAATAACTTGGTTATAATATGTAAAAGAACAAGACACATGATACACCCCAAAAACGTGATTAAAACGGGGAATTTGAAAGGTTCACTCACATTGGGTGCGTTGGATTTGAGTTGGTGAGATGCGCACGATTTAGACGAAGCGAGTCAACGAGGAATCACTAACCTAAATACAAATGGGAAAAATATATTAAATGGATGGATTTTATTAAAGATTTTAATGGGATTTTTAGATATATTTTTGTGAGTTTATGGCTATTTTCTATCCTTAAAAATGTTATTTTTAAGTATTTTTAATTGATTTTTAATTTAAATTAAACAAATAAATATTTTAAAAAAATAATATTTTTATACTGTTTGACCGTTGACCGGTTCGGTCAGCGGTAAATACTTGCGCCAAGCGGGATTCGAACCGGTGACCTTCCGTTCACGCGCACGTAGCTCTACCAACTGAGCTACGTGACTAACCCGTTAGAAATCCAGTTTTAATTATATTTATACACTTATTCGAATTTACCGAAAATTCCTTTATTTTGCAAAACGTTTTAATCTCATTGAACCGGTGCTTGTGACGGGACTCGATCGCGCGACGTGAAGTTTGTTTTGCACACAGTCCACCGCTGGACTGTGTGTCTAACCCGGTTATATTCTTGATTTATATTATACTTAACAACTACTCACTCTAACCCGGTTAGTTTATAAATAAAAAGGAATGTTATTACGTAGAGTGTGTGTGTAGTAAGGATCGAACTCGGGACTTGTATATAAACTTTGCACACAGTCCACCGCTGGACTGTGTGTCTAACCCGTTAATTATCCGAATTTTAATTACTCTTATGTTCAGCAATAGGTTCATCTTCTTCATCGGATTAAACTGTCAGCGTATTTCAACTGGTTAAGATTGATTTTGCGACTCTCAAAGATCTTAAACACTATCAGTAATTCAATAGTAAGGAACGAAAAGAGTTTAAAGAACAGGATTTACCGATTGGAAATAAACACAGAATTCCGGCGATAGTTTTGTCGGTACAGGAATTGAGCTCCGACTGTTGAAACAATTAACAGTGTGGTTCGATTATTTATAGAATTAAATCATCTAAACAAGGTTTAAATGAAGTGTAGGATATCTTACCCTTTCACAGTGGGATTCCGGCACTTTCAGAGACTTTCCGGCGAAGGTGGGATTTCCGATAAATGTTGGCTAAGATTGATTCTGATGATGGAATTTGGTTAGAGATTGACTAATCACATGTTTTAAACAAAAAGAGTCGAAGAAAATACCGTGAACATGCAAGTCCCGGTTTTCCGGTGAGTTGCAGAAAATTTCCGGCGATCGAATTCAGAGAGTCTTACGGTTCCGAATCTTTACGAAAATGAAATTGAGTGTTGTTGTGATAGCTATGATTCGCGCAAATGATCAGGACTTGGATTTAATCAGAGTTTGGTACATTTTCGGTTTCAAATACCGGAAGTGATGAAGTCTTTAAGTTCATTCAATTAGGATTTAATTAGAAACCGATATTCATCGGTTATGAGCTAGCCAAACGAAGTCGAAAGGATTTAGCGTTCAGTTTGCCGATTTCCGTTATTCAGACGTCATTAACCGTTAATTCGTGTTTGCGTATAAAACTCAATTGTTTTCCTAATGTTAACAGAAAACAATTGGTGGCGGAGTGGTTAATGGATCGGTGGATAAGTTAGTTGAGGCTGTTGACCCGGGTTCGAGTCCGGTCAGCTACAAAATTTTTTTATTTATTTTATTTTAACTTTTTATCAAATATAACTTCTATAGTTTAGTATATATATTAATTATGTAACGTTTAAACTCAAAATACTCATAAATACTTAATGAAATTTCATAACTTGGTATTTGATTACAAAACGGAGCGGGTTTTGAAGACCCGATTTATACAAATGTTACATTTTCTTTGCATTTTTTACTCGAGCTCCCATGTGTATTCTGATCCTCTCTTTGAATCCCATTTTACTTTGACCAGAACTAATCTTTTGCAATTGCGATTCTTGATCTTTCTATCTTCAATCTGAACGGGTTTCTCTACAAATTTAAGTTTCTCATTTACCTCTACATCTTGAAGAGATATCACCAATGATTTATCTACTAGACATTTCTTGAGATTACATACATGAAATACATCATGTATTCCTGCCATTTCCTCTGGCAATTGTAGCTGATAAGCTACTGGCCCTATCGTTTGACAATCTTGAAAGGTCCAACATACCTGGGGCTTAGTTTCCCTTTCTTACCGAATCTTATAACTCCTTTCCATGGTGAGACTTTTAATAGCACTTTATCTGCAACCTGAAATTCCAAAGGTTTGCGTCTGTTATCTGCATAACTCTTTTGACGATCTTGGGCTGTTTTCAGTCTTTCCTTGACTTGAATAATTTTGTCAGTTGTTTCTTGTACAATCTCAGGACCTGATAATTGCTTTTCTCCAATTTCTGCCTAACACACTGGTGTTTGACATTTCTGTCCGTAGAGTGCTTCAAAAGGTGCAGCATTGATGCTGGTATGATAACTGTTGTTTATTCATCTATTTTATAATAAACTATTCGGTTTTTATAAATAGTTTATTTATTTATTTATTTTGTAAATTTATAACTTTTCTTAAACAAATTATACAAATTTTAGTTTTTAATGTTTACAAAGTTTATAAATATCTAATATACAACTTATTATACATATATACAAATTCTTAAAGGAACACATAACTTACTTTAAAAAAAATTATTAAAAAATATACGAAGAAGATAAACTAAAAGAAATAAACAATAAAAGAAAATGAAAAGGCGATGGCCACGAATGACAACCCTATAGATAGTCATTGTACGTGTAAAATTGACGTACATATCAAATGACTACCTCATATGTCCCTCAAGTTCGTAACACCGCATTGAAATTTTTTTTTAAAATACATGATTATAAAATCGTGTTTGCCGCGACTCTAGTTTTTTGTTACAAAGGTAGCCAATAATTGGGAACATGGGTCACATGGCGCCCTTTTGGTAAGGGGTTTGTGGACCATGGTGTGTAGTTAGTCGGCGGTCTCAAGTCACTATCTTATCGAGTATCATAAGGTTTTGAGTTTGCATTTTGCGAACATAAAAACACGTATTTTTGGTTTTTAAACGTGGTTCAGGAAAAGGAAATAAAAACAGATATTTTACATCTTTTTAATTAATATCCAGTTTTTGATCACTATCTTTGTGTGAAACAATTGCTTGTCTTCTCTCAATCATCATTTAATGTACCAGTTTTATGGAGATGCACTTCAAATTCTCTTCATGCTTGTTTGTGTTTTTAACAACATTATAATAAATACTGGAAATTAAAGAAACTAGCATATCCATTTTATAGTTTATATATATATATATATATATTAATTTAAGTGTTATAAATCATAATCTTTTATTTAACCTTACGACCTTTTCGTAATTGAATTAAAACTTCTAGTTCTTTTTTCTTAACTTTTTTAAATGACTAGATTCGTACTTTAAGTTTTGAAATAATATGAACCAATGGCATCTCAGAGAATTCATATACCTTGTTCGAGTTTGAAAAAAATGTGTCCTTTCGTAATGTTTTATTATTGTTTTTTAAAATCAAATGGGTATTCGGCTCACTAAACCTAATGCTAAGGGCTAACTCCTAAACCATAAAATTATTTTTTAAATGTGTCTATCTTGAGTTGGTATAGGTATATTATTAAAAAAAATTGGTATGAGTATTCTATTTAAAAAATAACATATATATATATATATATATAATATATATATATATATATATATATATATATATATCGAATTAAGAAAACATGACCCTCAAAAATTTCAACTAGGTATGGAAATGTGAGTGTAAAAATGTATCATGATAATACTAAAATAGAAATGTGATTCCTACATTCTTCACCTAAAACCTTTAAGGCTTCAACCTTTAATACATAAACCTACATAGAACAAATAAAAATATCAGAAATTAGAGATACGTCTAAAAAAACACAACAATCAAACACAATAACATACATGGTACATATCGGTTGATTGACATATATATTTGCATCGATCCTGATCCCGAAATAAGTAACATTAGCACATAGCCTCATGCATGGGACATGTTTGGGAATTTTCAGAAAACCGGACGATCAGAGAGGCGTGTAATCACACTCAGATCAAATAATTTCGGTGGTTTTCCCGAATAATTTAATAGGATACAACTCTGATTTTCGAGAATTTGAACAATTGTATATCTGTTTGGAATTTGTCTGAACCAGAAGAAAATATGATCAAAACATGTTTACGAATTTTGGGGTTGGTGATGATTAACTGCCTAATGGCATTTATCTTAATTTTTAAATAAAACTGCCACTAAACTGCCATTATTTGATAATGGCTCCCCCCGTATACTTTGAATTATAATAACTCAAACAAACGTGCACTCCCGCACCTCCTACCTTGCTTGATGTGTATCATAATTCGCTTTATCACCAAGTCAATCCCGATTACACTAAAATATCTAACAATGCATACCTCTCTATCTTGCTTATGTACAAAGTTCATTCTACATTAATTAAACAGTTAACTTTGTTTTTGCTTCATCTGGTCTGACCATTTTAACGCTTTTACCTCAATAGTTTAAAAATTGTCATTTCCTCTCTGGAATTACTGAAACACCCTTCTAGTTAACGAACATTACGGATGAAGTTAGAGCGCGGGAGTTGACTATGAAAAATTAGCTAACCACAAGGAGCAAAAAGACCATATTTAAACTATTGGAGCAAAATGCTTAAAATGATCAAACCCTATGAAACAAAACGAAGTTAACGTGTATTAAACCCATATATAACGGTTGGTAGTTCATTTTCTTGAATCTTTCAAAATGATATGCAGGGCATTCATAGAGGGCGAACACGAAGTAGATGAGTAGAAGGGGGAAGATCAATCTCAAGCCATTTAAAAACCGAACACCAAGATTTCTGCCAAAATGTGATTCAAAGTGTCTACATGATTAGATCATTAGGGGCGAAGCAAAGATGGAATATCCAACCCTTTTTGTGTGAATTAACTCTAGTAGTGTAACATCTGTCGAAAAACGGGTTTTTCAAAACCCGCTTCGTTTATCAGTCAAACATTCAGTTATAAAGTTCGTTTCGTATTTTTGGTTCAGATTAATTTTAAACAATACATAATTAATAAATATATTAGAATTTAAAATCTATAATTGAAAACTTATAACAAATAATGAATAAAAAAATAAAAGGAGACGACGGGTTTCGAACCCGGGTCCCCCAGATGAACAAACGCCCAACACACCACTCCGCCACACACGATTTTGTGATATACAAGGAAACAAATAACATATATACAAAAACTAGAAAATCAAAATCTGGAAATCAGCGCGCCCAATCCGCAGTCGCCGGAAAAAACCGACGATTTCGCAGATCACGACCGTTTTCTTTGACTGAAACGCGTGAACAAAATTCGACATCGGTTATAAACCGATGTCTAACCCTCAAATTCAGTCGTAACCGCCGGAAAACTTTGACCGCGAATTCAAGACCAAAATACATCCTGTTCTACCCTATAAATACCCCCCTCAACCTTCCGGGAATCCTTTCGCTTAAGACCGCACACTTTTTCGGAGTTGAAGTTCTCAGAAGCTCGTCGCCGGAGATTTCCAATTTCGCCGGAACATCGCCGGAAATCCTTGATCAGAAAACCGTATTCATTCCTCAACCGGTATATCTATCTAAAACTTCTTGCTATCTCTTAATTCATACTTTAATCGTTCAAATCAGTAATCAAAACTGCTAAACAGTTCATACAGCCGGACATCGCAAATCGGAGCCGACGACACTTGCCGGAAAACCGTAGCAAACCCGCGTTCGGTACAACATCCTTAAATCCTTTTCTGTTTAAATTATTTTCGTTATCAGTAATAATCAATCAACTAATTCAATAAGATTTGATTAAACAGTCGAGTTATGTTTCTGGGTATTAATTCAGTTGAAGAAGATGGAAGCCAGTCTAAATATATATGTATAATAAAACTTGGTATTTTAACTGGGTTAGACACACAGTCCAGCGGTGGACTGTGTGCAATTTCAAAAGCGTACATCCGGGTTCGAGCCACACTTGTCCCGACTTTCTGAAATAAAACCAATCTTCTAAAACCTATTCGGATCATCCTTCAACACGTATATAAATATAGTATAATTCCGGATATTGATGGGTTAGACACCCAGTCCAGTTGGTCGGGCTGGGTGAAAGTTAAGTCGATGGTCACAGGTTCATCCCCGCTAAGCCAGCAGGTCAGATGATATTTGAAACATTTTTAATTAAATAAAATTCTGAATAAACTAAAAAGTATATAAATATAATTAAAATCAGAAATATTTCGGGTTAGACACGTAGCTCAGTTGGTAGAGCTGCGTGCACGTATACGAGAGGTCACGAGTTCGAACCTCACTCAGCGCACAATTAACCACAGTCCGACCGGTCAAGGGTCAACGGTCAAAAAAAAGTCAAAATTTTTATTTCTTTTTATTTATTTATTTAATTTAAAAATCAATTAAAAATACTTAAAAAATAATATTTTTAAAGTTAGAAAATGTCCTTAAACTCACAAAAATAAATCTAAAAATCCTATTAAGATTATGAATTAAAATATTAATCTCAAATAAAATCCATTTATTTACCGAACCATTTCGTTATTATTTTAGGTTAGTTTTTCCTCGTCGGTCAAATCCAAATTCGTGCGCATTCATCATCAATCCAAGAAACGCATCCACTGTGAGTGAATCCTTACAAATTCCCCTTTTTTATTCATGTTTTGGGGTGTATCATGTGTCGCTTTAATTATTTCATTTATTCAAACTCGTGCTATTACCATTATATGATCTAAACTCGAGATGTAAATATTGTTTGTTGTGATGTGTGTTTACATTTTGTCAAGTTGCGTGCAAATCATTCATTAGGCCCATCAGTTCCTCGTTGGAGACGGGTTGAGCATCAGGTGCCTTATTGTTCATCATTTTGTGTGTGCTTGTGCATTAATTGAGATTATGTGATTATGTTGTTTGTTATGATACGTGTTTACATTCTTGTCAAGTTGTGTGCAAATCATGCATTAGGCCCATCAGTTACTCGTGGGAGACGAGTTGAGCATCAGGTGCCTCATTAGATCGGCTCCGTTTGATTGAGCCTTGATCTCATTGTTCATCATTTTGTGTGTGCTTGTGCATTTATTGATATTATTTGTTTTGTGATTAAATTTACATTTACGTTTATTCATATTTGGTTATGCACAATTTTATTCAAATAACCAACATAACTAATCCTTTCAAATGTTTAAATAAGATTCACTCGCCAACTTTTTGTTGACCCAAAACCCTATTTTTACACATGATACACGTGGACAGGTTGAAGCAAGGAACACATAGGAAATTGACTTAGAAGAAAAATAATGAAGTCATGAAATATGTATTTGAACATGTTGTACTTGTATGTTTATTGTAATGTTCTTCTTTAAAGAGAAATAATAAATATGAAACTTTATAGTAAATGTTATGAGCTTTGATGAAAACCCAATCATGCTCCGATCACCATTTCCGCTGCAGGTCGGGGTGTGACAAGTAGGAAACCGGTCGGGAAGAATACACCAAGCCAAGATAGTGACTTTTTTAGGGACCAAATTATTCCACCTAGTCGGGAATCTCTCCTATCTTTAATGAAGCGAGTGTCCCCTAGGTGCCCTTAGTGTTTGGACAAGTAATGAAAGGCGGGCAACCGATTACTCAGAGCATCTTCAAGGCTTGGTCCGTTGGAGGGTCTGTTCCACAAACCACAACACAAACAAACTGCCTTGTTGGAGGAGGTGGTCCACTTGAGCGGACATGCATGGTTTGGAATTGTGGGAACCACCTATTCTCAAAACTTTTTTAGTGTAAAAAGTAGGGTGTGATATGGATATTTGGAATGATTTATTGTTGGAGGAAAAAAGAGTTTGAAATGATGGTGATTTGTAGTATGTGACATAGTGATTATAAAGTTTGGAGTTTGAACCTGACTTACCGATGGTGATTTGTAGTATGTGACATACTGATTATAAAGTTTGGAGTTTGAACCTGGTTTACCGTTGGGGATGCTCAGAGCCGTCTCCGAGAACTCTGAAAATAATTTAGGCCTTGAGCGAAATATAAAATTGGGTCCAAAATTGTGGTAAGAGGAAATGAGTTATAAAAAATAGGATCTCAGTGGTGGGGCCAAGCCTTGAACTTGAGACCTCTACATTAACTTGAGTTGAAATTTTCCAATGCACTAACAACACTTTTATTTATAACAAATGAATGGGTATATTAAATATATAATTTACTATATATATAAAAGCTTATAAAAACCTTTCGGCCCTTTAAAATTTTGGGTCTCGAGCGACGACACGGGTTGGCCGGCCCCAAAAGCCAGCCCTGGGGATGCTCTTAGGTAGTCTATTGTACTATAGCTACATGCTAATCATGTCTAAGATTAGAGAACATTTTATAACTATATTATTTTCTCTAGATAATGACATGTCTAACAAGGATAATCATATCCAAGATTCGAACAAAATATATTGACTGACATCTAACCTTAAATTACGTAGGAAGCATGCACTTGTCTTTCGGTTTATCATCTATGACTTATGAGAATAAAGTTGACACACATTAATTTCAATATAATAATCGTCTTTCGGGTTAAAACACCATTGATTAGTCTAAAGTGAAATGAACCCATCCCTCATTTGTAGTTTCTCCCCAACTTCTTAATCTAGAAAGAACCTAGGAATCAAATTTATTGTAGGATTTGGTTGCGGAATAGGATAACTTTTGTCACACCAAAAAGAAAATAGCCAATATACGACTAAAACAATCTTTTTGAATCATGAACAGGAAAAAGTACATAAATTATTCTCATGATTCCCTCTTATTTCTAGCAAGATAAGTCTAAACAAAAATAAACCAAAAATGAATCTATACAAATTTTGTAACATCAATGTTGAACCTATCACTATGACATTTAACTTCTAGTCATCTAACAAGATTTTTGCTTCATCTTACTAAAAATTTTTGCTTCTCGTGTTTCACTTCGGTTAACAGTCTTTTTGCTGTTGTTCGGAATGGGCAGGAGGAGCTCACAAACCCGTCAACCAAATGGAGATATGTTCTTAGGTCATGGCATGTGGCAAAGTCGCTTTTGGTTAGGTATGGTGACGCCTCACTGCTTAGACGTAGTTCTTTGCCTACTTCGGCATATCCGAACCACTCTATTGCTTCTTCAACTTGTTTTTGTAGCCATCCTTGCAACCCTACACTTCTTTTTGTCACATCGTTGCTATTGCTACCAATATCGACCAAGAATCCGGGGACTTTCGTGATCACATCCGTGGAGTTCACGATTCTAAGAATTTGTGTCCCGCTGCTTTCAAGTTGTGATCGGAAATTTTGGTTTCCAACACGAGGCCCGCCAAACGAGACTACGGTCACCATTGGCGAGTGCTTAAATGTCGAGGTTATGTCATAGGCCGTGAGGGTAGCTAGGGCAGCACCAAGGCTATGGCCAGTGACCGTCACACTAAGAGGCTCATTGCCATACGTCTCAATGATCCTTGATATCTCCTCACGCACCATGTCCCGTAAACATGGACACGTGTCAGTTGCTGACGTATACATGCTAAGAAAGCCTTGTTGTACCATAGCTTTTTTCTTTTCAGGTGCCATGTCATCAGGCAATGATGTCAACATGGCACGTAGATTCTCAACCCACTCAAGACACGTGGCAGTTCCCCTGTAGGCAATCACAACGTCCCTTCTACCCAACCGCGCAATCTCCTCGTCATCATCACAAACCGCCACGTAACCAATCCAGCTGGAATTCGTCGACGCCCAGCTCGGCATCCGGTCAATCCAACCTGGCAACTGAACCCCACACGTGGCATGCAAATTTTTAGTCACCTTATACCCATCTCCCCCTAATCCACATCTATCCAACATTGTCTTCTTACTAAACTTACATGTTGCATAGTCCGGTGATGATGTATCAAACTCAAACACCGGTAAGCCGCTTCGACGAAATCCCCATACGGAGTATCTCATGCCGGAGACCATCATCTAAAGGGTCAAGCAACCCTTCCCAGTTCTTGATCCCTTGGTACTCCCTCCACTTCTGATCCAAACTAGCCACACGGTGTGCTACCCGAGCCGGACCCGAATCGCTGTTCCAAGAACTCTTGACACTTAACTGTGTGGTTCGGTGGTTGGAATAAGTGGTGCAGTGTGAGAGCTCAGCCAGATGGGTTGTAGGTCTGGCTAGGTTGCATGGTTTAACCATGCCAATTACACCACCCTTCATGTGTCTTTATTTGTATCTTATATAATATATATATCTCTATATGTATATTTTATATAGGGTGTGTTTTGAACTTTTGAAGCTAGAATGGAGGCTGATTGAGCTGACAGACACTTTGCATATTTTATAGTTGCAAATGATATATAGATATATATATATATATATATGTGTGTGTGTAGAGAGAGAGATATGTAGTGAGAGAAAAAGGGAGGACGGTGGTATGTGCATGCGTCAGTGCGTGTGGACGTCTTTTATTTTTCTTCTTTTTGTTGATTTTCTTTGATGATTTTGAAAAGTTTTTAAGTTGAAGTTTATGTGACCGGACCCACATGATATATGTAACAAGTCTAGGATCTCCGTATCTCCGACCATGCATTTATTAGTACAAAGCAATGGATTCCTCGTGCATTGCGAGGGTCATTTGATGGATGTTTGCAGGGGCGGATCTACGGCATTTCGAAGGGTTCCCGGAAACCTCTCGGTTTGTAATTTGTAGTGTTATAAGATATAGAAAATACGAAAGGAACCCTTTAATATATTGAATAGGAACCTTTAACCAAAATTGTGAAGTGGTCGACTGGTTCTGTGCTTGTTTTGAAGGGTTGAAGTCTCGAGTTCAATTCCCCACAAGTTGTTACTATATTTATTAATTGCCTTTTTTTTTCCTTTTTTTGTTTATTGTAAAAGGATTTTTAATGTTTTCTCAAGACTCTGAGATTCACTATCAAGATCCCCACTACAAGTCTACACCAAAATGGCGCCTTTTACCTTCTTTTACTCGATCTTGTTCTTTTGCCAGGTTCTCTCTCTGTATATTTACACACACTCTCACAAATATATCTAAATACATATGTTATTTTACAATAGTTTTTGTGATATACAAGTTGAATTTCCTATAAATTGCATAATAAAGGATGGAATTTTGAAAATTGATCCATGTGTTCTGCTCAACTTGATTACTTGGTGGTATGGAAAAGAAAGATAGGATAAGGGTAGAAATGTCCCAAATTGATGCAGAAAGATAGTAGCTTTATTATATGTTGTTTGGAGTTATCTTCACTTGCAGCATTTTATCCTATAAAATACACACTAAATGTTTAAAACAATCTTTGAAAATCTAGTTTAAAACTGTGGTTGTCATCTATTGTTCTTGATTTAAGTTTTGAAACAAACAACATTCAGTCTTTGAAAATGTGCAACAATCTTTATGGGAAACGTTACCCTTACAGCAAAATGCTTGTATTAAGTTTAATTGTTCTAGATTGATTAGTTGGAAAGATTGGTGTAATTTAACATAATGTAATGGGCTGTTGTTTTTTCCCTCCCCTGGTTGGGGAGGTCGTTGTGAATAATAACTACAGTTCAAAAAAAAGAAAAATCTGTTCAAGAAATATTATATCAGTTTGACGGTAAACAAGATCCATGGAAGCAGGGGCGCAGTTTAGTTGGGGGTCGGGGGCGCCCGACCTCTGAAATTTTCGCTCAGCAATGTTATGTATGTTTTTTCGTATAGAAAATTTTGGGTATAAACGTTTCGACCCCTGGTTCTATATAAATTTTTGGGTATATACGTTTTCGACCCCCCCCCCCCCGGTCGAAAACGTCAAGCTTCGCCACTGCATGGAAGACGAGTATGTTGACCCGAAAAATAGAAGAAAAAAGACCAACATCACCAATCGTCACCAGTATGTGGTTAATAACTTCAACACAGTTCTCGCTATGCAAACTCAAGAGCTTGGAAACCTCATAGGGAACAACTATATGTATCTTTTTTTATTTGTAAAGACCATCTTATTTATATTACGTCCTTTTAATTTTTTTGTGAAGATGTTTTTTTCATTATTGTATCGTATTTTTATCATGTAATGAACCTTACCCGACCCGAACCGTCGAACCAACCTGATTTTATATTATTTTCGGACATAAGAAATTGGAACATTTAAAAAAGTGAACCCCTTAGAAAAAATTTCTGAATCCGCCACTGGATGTTTGTTTGGTTTGTTAGGCTAGACGGGACGCCCCGTGATACGTTTCCGGCAACGCGTTTTACCGTGTGATACACCACCGCCGGTGGTTTGTATAACGCGTGGTGGCCAAAACACGTTGTGGCTATCACGTGTGAAGATGTTTGTGTGCTGCACATGTTTGGTTGTTTTTCAATGATAGATGTTTGTATGGTGAGTGATGGGCACCCCCACTAAAATCCATCACTATGATGGAATTTATCTCGATGCCGTGGCGTATGGTGATTGGATGTTGTGAGTGATGAGTGATGGAAGCCCCTACCCCTTACAATATTGGTGTAATATCGACTTTTGGTATCAAAACCAAAAGCTATACATTGAAGGAAAACCATAAGAATAAATATTGGTATCTGCTCGGATAATACCAATATCGTTACTAATGTTATTTGGTTAGAATCGGTTTGGTTCGTCACGAAACCAATAAAAACATCGAGAAAACCACAAAACAATACTGATGTCTATATCGATGTTGTTCGAATGGTATCGGTTTGGCTTGCCATGATAAAGAACAAAAAGTTAATCAACTATGTTTGACTAGTCCACTTTTGAATTAAACTTTTAGCTAAAGTTGATAAAAAATAAGCATTCCATATTATTTTATAAAGATAACAAAAGGAGTAAACAATTAAAAGAACTAAACCGTGAGATGACTTTTCCTTATATCAATATTTGTATTTCAATCACTCGTACATTACTATTAACAACTCAATTTTGAGTAATATTCATATTAAGACGTGTGTAAAATTAAGAACGTCCTAATGATATAATTATAATATTATGACATATCGTTTTTTTAAAACTACAATAAAAACACACTCAAAACTAATGATAAATAATATATCTTACATTAAAATTATTATGTTAGCAATAATGATGACAATTGACAACATCATGTATTTCTATTAGTTAACTGTATTTGTCAAAAAGAAAAAAAATAAGTTAAACTATTCGTCATGTAATAAACTTTGTCTTCGAAAACTGGAAAAAAAGATCAAAAGTTACAGCCCGTCCTTATACTACCGCTTGATAAACCGCTAAGTTCCTATATAAATATTATTATTTTCTTTTATTATTTATAAGTTTCTTTCCTGTAGCTTACATGTTTTTTTTTTAAATATACAATAATATTACTACTATCATCATGGTTTTGGCTACACAAACTATGAGTGAACGAGTTCTTTTTTATTACTATAAAATGTGATATTACAAACACATTTTATTGGCATGTATTAGTTTCAATATATATACCTTAAATAAATACATATAAAGTTACATCATCTCTAATTAAATAAATAGATAAATAGTTACATTATCTCTCACAAGTATGAAAGCAGTAATTTAACGTCATCACGCATCTTTGAAAAGTATAGCCAAAAGGTATTTTTTGTGCTTTGTAAGAATGCACAAATTTCATACTGCTTGAGTCTACTCCATCATGTAAACTATTTTATTTAATTAGCTTCAAGTCATATTTCATATTGTTACATTAAAGATACAAGTTATCTAATCACCTAAGGTAATAGTCAACCAAAATAGCAATTAGGAGCAAGATTAATATTCTTAGGACCACGCTCACTAACCTTAATTAAAGCTTGCATAGTCAAATAAAGCTTCATTTATTCGAGTTTTTTTTTTCTATTAGATATTTTGGTACAATCGGGACTAACTTGGTGACCAAAGGGAATTATAATACATTGAATAAGTTAGAAGGTGCGGGAGTTTACGCTTGTTCGAGTTGTTATAATTTTGAGTGTTCGAGCGCAGTCCCCCGAATGGAAATTCCAAGGGGGCAACGTCCCTTGACGGGGGTCCGGGGGGTAGCGCCACTGAGAACAGGGTCCAAGGGGTGGCAGCCCCTGGCAGCGTCCTAGGGCATAGCCTGTTGGCATACCTGCAAGTTATTCCCAAATCCGTATAATCTTTTGGTCTTATTCTTCTGGTTCACTCACGAATTCTCAATACACACATACTAGTTCTTGTTCTCGAAATTCAGAGTTGTATAAATTATTCAGGAGAATCACCAAAATAACTTAATTTGAGAGTGATCACACGCCTCTTTGATTATAAGTGTATACGAAATTCCCCACTTTCTTGGCTACTTTCTTGCTAGTCTTTATATTCAGTTGCGTGTTATTTACTCACTTCATCTTTGTATATATTAATTAATTTATATTAATATTAATTAATTTATTAATTATTATTATAATATTTATATTAATTATTATTAATTATTAATTAATAATAATAATATTTTTGGGTCGTTATTGAAAAAAATTAAGTGGCTTAAAAAACTTAGGATAAAAATTAAATCCTAGTTGATTGTTAACTAATTAATATGTAACATAACTTTTTGGTAGGTTTGTGCATAGAGCATACGCATCCATTCTGTCACTTGGGCTCAACAAAAAAAAAACTTAGGATAAAAATAAAATCCTAGTTGATTGTTAACTAATTAATATGTAACAAAACTTTTTGATAGGTTTGTGCATAGAGCATACGCATCCATTCTTCACTTGGGCTCAACAAAAATCGGATATATCTCTAAGTAGGCAAGTTATATATTAGTTAAAATCTTACTTTTAATAATTAAGTAAACTAGTGTTGAGAAAGAATAGAATCCAACATGGGGATTGGGTTGATGGCATAATTAATAATGCAACTTTCAAAAGATAAGGCTGCTTGTATTTGTTTTCGGAATATTTAAGGAAACTACCCCCGTTCTAACATTGAATAGAATCTATTTTATCTAATACTAGGTTATCACTGTGAATACTCATAGGTTTTGAATTTTTTTATGTAAATATATATATATTTATATTAATAAATGACAATTGCATGATGAAAAAGGTAGATTAATCAGTGATAACAATGCCTTTAAAATTAAACAGTTATAAATTCTAATACTGACAAAAACAAAGTTGTTTTATATTCGTTGTATATCATAACTAAAAGAATATTAAATAACTTAAACGACAACTTCTTCATTAACTTTTTTCTTTAACACGTGCAAGACGTCGTTCATGAATATGGACCAAAGCTTTTGTGCCTTTAAAAAGCATTATATCAAATTTTGACTCGGAATCATGTCGAAGATAATAAAGTGTTCATCTTGAATTTTCATGTCTTGTTTGATACGATTCCATCCGGTAGTCATATAAAAGTTTTGACCATGTTTTTCCATAACAACCAACCATGTATGGTTAGGAAAAGTGGTTATAATAACATGTTTGGTAGGTACTATGTTCTTCATCTTATGATGAACAAAAAATATATCGAAAAGCTGCAAGTACAAAAATAATTATTTTATATTAAAGAAAGTTTTATAAACTTGTTAAATACTAATATAGTAATAACTTAAAAAACAAATAAAATCATTACCAAATAATCTTCATGTTCAGAGAAAAAACTGCGAGGTTTAGCAATATAAAAAAATCACCTTGAGCAAGTGCCAAATCTTAAAAAAAGTATATCAATCTAAAAGTTAGACTAGCTTCATACTGAAACAAAAACAATGAATCCTTTGATAATATTAATGATTGAATTATATTGGACCATCTGTTGTGGAAAAAGTATGAAGAACCTGCTTTCCTAATTTTGACAATAAAAATTCTTCCATCCATCGTAATGATTCGAACCATACCATCAGGAGCTAACTTATAATCAGCTACCCAATTGTGGTAACTCTCGGTAAAATTTGTATACATAATAAAAATTAATACAAACATATAAATAGAAATAAATTTGATAATAACATAGGAATACCTAAGAATTCATCTTGTTGTTTGATAGATAACGTAAAAGAACAATTAAACATCTATATGAACTTTGAATGGATGAAGATGATGAGGTAATATGTATATTTATAAGACAAAATTATTTAGGTTATAATAATAGTCTCAATTGTGGTCCAAGTAATTGGCCATTATTTACACAAATAAGATGATTGTAAAAAAGAAGATATATTACTAAATTAGAAAATTTATAAAATTGTAATTACAAAATAAGATATATACTAAATCTTATTCACGAAACTATGTATTATATGTATCTTTATATATGTTTTTTTCGGATTGTTTATAAACAAAAATATTTTACAAATTTGTTATTAAATGTATTAATAGTTTCCATAAATTGATTATATTGTATATTTTAAAACAGTTTTATTAAGTACATATATATAAATTGACTATCTATTTAATAGTTTCTATAACATTGTTAATAAAAAATAGTTTTCAAAAATACTGATACAAATCTATAATAAAAAAATAGTTTTATTTATAAAGAAAAAAAATTCTACAACTTGAATTTTAAAAGTATTTAAGAGTATCCATAAATTGATTACCTCTTATATTTTGATAACATTTTTATTATCCTATGTATCATGAATCTTTAAAAAAAAACGTAATATTGTTTATGTGTAGTATTCCCAAGAAGAAGCATGGTTTCATATATTTAGAATTTATTTTATTAAAAATTCTATAAAATATTATCATCAACTTCACACAATGTTGTTCCTTAATTATATTAGTCTTTTAAATATGTGAAATATTACTTATAAAAGTTTATGACTACCGAACTTCTTAATATTTATAAACAATAGAGAAAGACGGTATAAATAAAAAAAACACTACAAATCCTTGAAGTTCTTAATGTAGTTATAACAAAACAAAATAGCAAATCCAATGAAGTTAATATAAAAAACACTAAAAAAATTTGAAGTTCTAAAAGAATTTAAAATGTTAAACTATATATTCCCAAATGATCTCTTTGGAAAAACGTTCGTCATTTAATTGGCGTCCTCCCATCCTTGTCAAATATTAAAAGCTTGACGTCATCTTTAGTCTTTACTCTCGACAATGCAACATACACAATAACAAAGGGTATTAAACAAAGTGATTATATCATATCTACTACTTACAATGAAGGCATCATCAGCATTAACTTTAGTGATAAAAGGGTTCTTATAAACACACGATTTAAAGACTGGTAGAAAGAATGAGGATAGTCCAAAGGCCTGGAACAAAAGATAGTCATTTTTTTTCAGACCACACTCCCTTACAACTTTAGGGAAACCATCACCAAAGACGGGGCCCAACATAGTTCTTTTTAATTTTACAACCCATAATTTGTTACCATCAACAATCATAACAGATTCATCATATGGTAGTTGTTCTGCCGCAGAATGTCGCAAAATCATTTGGCATTTCCTATGAACAATGAAACAAAACACATTGGTTAGAAGAATGTATAATAAAATAATAAACATACCAAAAAATAGGATCATCGTCCAGAACTAAATTTAAGCAAGAAAAGGCTATTGTTATTGGGATCCATATCTACAAAGGAAATAACAACTGTTTTTAAAACTTAAAAACAACAATCTATTTATAGAAATAAAATCATAATACCGAAAAAACAAATCATACCAAAATAAAGAAAATAACGAAATCTTTTAAGAATTAACACGAATAAAATATCAAAATTATTACTGAGAAAAGAAACCATCAACATATTTGAAACTTTGATACTTAAATTCCAAAAAAATAATGAACATAAACGATAAAAAAGAAACATTAACTGATAAAAAACTAACAACAACAAAATTTGACTAACTTGTTTTGTTCGACGAAGAATCCGATTGCGATTGTGACATAAGATTTAGGATTCATCATGGAAAAATAAATAAATAAAAAACATCTGTAACAATGATAATCGATGAACACATACCAATCAAAAAACAACAAACAACAACAAATTTTAACTAACATGTATTGTTCGACGAAGAATCCGAGTCCGATTGTGACATAAGATTTAGGGTTCATCATGAAAAAACAAAAAACAAAACATCAGTAACTATGATAATCGATGAACACATACAGAAACATCTGTCATATTCTTAAAATCGAAGAATGTAGATGATCATCCATAAAACCTTAAAACCTTATGATAGAGTATTTATGATGCAAAACAAAAGAAAGAAAAACCACAATACTTTCAATTAAATATATATTTTACACTATATAAAAAATCAAATCTAAATAATATACCCGCAAGTTATCGTCACGGATCTACAAAAAAATATGAAAAAGACGAATTTAGTATTTTCCGAATGCGTTTGTAAACAGTCGATCTCCTATATGATCGAATAACATGAAGAAACCATATTGTAGCTTTGATTCAGTTGTTTTACCTTTGATGTTGATCGATTCTTGATTTTAAGAAGAAGATGATGAGCGAATTTGGAGAGATAAACAGAGATATTAGATGGTGTTAGTGGGTGAGATAATTAACAATAATGGAGACCTAAACATTTTATATGATCCAAATGATTAAAGCCGGTGCGTTAAAAACCCAAAGATCCGACCCAAATTCATTCGGATCCCGTGTCAAACTAATGTAGGCAATCTCATATTGTTTCCCTCCCAAAAACACCCTCTTAGGTTGTGGTCCAAATCCATCTCATTTATTAATATATATATATATATATATATGCCTTGACTTTTTTCTGGGAAGGTAAATTTTTATAATGTTGATGTAGGTGTTTTTAATGGATTTATCATTTATCTTTATCAACGTTTTTAAAGGGTTTGCCCTTGTTTTTATTAGCGACAACTAATATACTTAGAGGTTGTTCGTTTATCTTTTAATGAGACTCTTAATGGTTCAGACCTCTTACTAGTTCAACACTTAATTGTTTAGACTGTTTGTTTTGTGAACAGATGTCTGAATGGTTCATACATTTGCCTCTGAATGGTTAAGTATTATACAAAGTCTGAATGGTTAAGACCTATAATCTGAATTTATCAGACATTTGTCTCTAAACGATTAAGCATTGTACTGACTCTTAATGGTTCAGACCTCTTACTGATTCAGAACTTAATGATTCAGACCTCTTACGGTTCAACATTTAACCATTCAGAAGTTACCAAACAACTCCTTACTGTCATTAACCACCTATGCAACTCGCAAAATTTGAACATTTCACCTATTTCACTTTTAAAATAGAAAGAAGACTCATTACTGAACAATGTATAGCAATATTAATTCTTTCAACTCGTATGCTTATACTAAAGAAAAAGCACATTGACATTTTAGTAATTACATTCATTTTACAAACGAAATTACTCTATGTACTTATGTAATTACTCTAGGAATAATGTAACTAGTGTAGTGTAATTACTCACAAACAAAACCGCTGTGGTATTCTAGAGTAATTTTGTAGTTACTCTAGAGTAATTTTGATATTATTTTAGTGTGGTTGTGTTTCTTCTCTAGTGTAGATATATTTTTGAGTTGAATCAGAATATAGTTATATAATTACGCTAGTTACTTGTATTAGAGTATTTTTTGGACGTAACATAACTTTATTTTTTGAGTTTTCTTTTTCCGTTGTTATACCGAGTGCGATACCGTAACAAACTAAAATAATACTAACCGAATTCCCATGTAATGAATGATTGAATTCTTGTCACAACTAAAGTAATCCCACTAGTTTTGTCGTAATTATACTCTGTTAGAATATATACTCAATTATCCTCGAAGAAAGATACTCTTGTTCTTGTATAACTAATATACTAAATTCGTCCCAACCACAAGTTATTGATAGGCTTGTTCACCGTGGTAGAATCTTTGTGTAGGGACTACCAAAATAACAAATATTTCACAATCATCATGGTCAGATAACTATCTTGTGGACTAAATTTTTATAACCCAATTAACTAGATAGACAAGAGGTGGCAACTAGAAAAAAGCAATAATCGGTTTTATATTTTTAGGGACCCATTTTTCATCTTCACGCATGGCTTTGAAAGAGGTGGCAACTAGAAAAAAGCAATAATCGGTTTTATATTTTTAGGACCCATTTTTCATCTTCACGCATGGCTTTGAATGTTAGCAATTCTCAGAGACGGCCCTCTCTTGCATTTTGATTTCTTCGCACCCATAAATAAACTTTTCTATAACAAAACACGTTTACTCCAAACGTTAAACCTTAGTTTCTACTGTTTAATATAACGTAAACTAAATGTGTGTGTTTGTGAGTGTGTATTAAAACAAAAATAATGTAGGAGGCCATCAAGAGACACCACGTGTTAAAGGAAGTTACAAGAGCAATAAAACACGCATTGATGCACCGTCGGAAAACACGTTGACACACTGTTATAATCTTTGTTAGGCCATCTGACGTGCCATAATACATCACATGTGACTAGGACATGGAAGCGTGACCATGCATCGAATACCCGCAGCGTATGTGTGGTCCATGACGTTGGTTCAACAACGTGGAGTTTCTCTGGGCAATAACCAAATCACATATATTTTTCAGTTTCTAATAAAGGATTTAATTAGGCACCTCAATTGATTATTCGATAATAACTTGTACTCATAAATTTAAAAAAAAGTTAATTACACGTTCTTGTCTAATTTTTTTTGCGAACATTCTGATATAAATTTTATTGTAAACCGACTTGGTTTCAATATAAAGTATTTCCAGGTCTCGTAAATGCCGTGCAACTTGTGAGTACCCAATGATGATTTTTAAATAACGAATTTCCGGTTTAAATTATATTGAGTAACGACGATGAGGTTTGGATTACATTTGCATTATTATGTTTTTAAACGTAAGTTTCAACTAGCCAATGACTAACATCGTGCGACTTGTTTGTACAACATCATTATAGTTAAACACCGTACGAAATCACACCCACCTTATCTTTTATTCAAGTTACATTAATATTTACTTTATAATTGTTAAAAGAAGAGAATATTATTTGCATTTAAAATTAAAAGAAACATGTACATTTTTTCACATTTGATTAGTAAAAACATTTTCTACTCTCCCATACAGTGATAGTATAAAAATTGATATGACGTTGAAGTCACACTTTTTTCACCATATGATATATGAAGGGCACCCCTATATCCTTGTCTTTTTATTACCTTGTTCACTAATATGTACATTTTTTCATATTTGATATGTGAAAACGTTTTCTACTCTCATACAATGATAGTATAAAAACTGATATGACGTTGAAGCACCACTTTTTTACTATGTGATATGTGATATATGAAGCGCACCCCTTATATCCTTGTCTTTAAATTACCTTGTTCACTAGAGTTATTTCAATTCATCAAATCTTGTCAACGGTAGTTAGTTAAAAATTAAATCATTGGCCAAAATTAAAAGTATTAGTTGAATAAGTTTCAAAGGATTTTCAAAATCATTGCTAAGAAGAATTCGAAAGCAAGTGTTATCTACACTAATTAACCATTCTAAAAGTAATCTAAGTTAACTAAATATATCTAAGTTATCGTCCCCACCACGAGATATTGGTGTGCTTGATAGATAAAAGTAATGAAATGAAACTTACATATTGTGACAAGACTACCAAAAAGCAATTAAATTATTCCTTTCACTATCATTCTTTTTATAATGATGGACCCATATTATATTGAAAATTACCATGTCCTTTTCACTATATCATCTCTTCCCACTTTTACTAGTTATATACCAATAAAAAAAGACGGTAGTTGAACCAGTCAATCAGATGCATGAATTTAAATTTTGTATATTAAAAATGTGATGGTTTTTGGTTAGATGACACTTTTTTATGAGAACACAATTAAAAAATGGTTAAAATATATATTTTTTTAAAATATATAAACAAATTTCATTTGTATATAGAACCTACACATAAGTGTAAGTTATATTACCTATATAACCTATACACAATGTTTTAAATACCAATATGAACCGGCCGGTTCTACCGGTTAAACCGGATATCAGACACGAGTCCGATATGATAAAGGTCGGTAAAACCCTAATGCGGTATATATTATGTACAGGCGGTAAATCTGGTTCATACCGTTGAACCGGTTTGCATATCTTAAGATTTGATTTTGTAATTTTAATAAAATACGATATTAAGGTAATATTGATCTTCCATATTTTTGGTAATTAACCTAGTGTCTTCTATTCCAGTATGCTATCGTTGTTGAAACTGTTACTTACCTCGTGCAATGCAATATTGGTTATAACTAATAAAAATATTCTTAAACTGCTTAATAGTTTACAATAAAAATAGTTGTTTTTAGATAAAACTGTGATTAGTTACACAAATCCTAGTTAAGATTGGATTGTTTTTAGAGATGAATTTGTATTTTATGAAATTTATAGGGTTAACTAGTAACCTGGTTCAACCGCCCGATACAACCCGATTCAACCGGTTGAAGCCATCTTAGAGCCTAACCTGGTATAACTTAAAAACCGGTTTTTAAAACATTGCCTATACAACCTACATATATATGTAGGTAACAATTACTTTTTTTTCCAGAAAATATGAAGAATTTCGGGTTACATAGTAAGTGCATTGATAAACCACTTGTAAAAAGTTAAACGACTTAAGTTTGTTGTTTTCTTACAATAATTTGGTATTCTATGGTAAATTTCGATATACAAACTCCCACCCACGTACACATATATACATAGTTACTAGTGGGTATATATGTGCTACACGATATGATAACGCCTTTTGTTATTCTAAAATTGGCTGTCTTTGAACAACTTTATACTAATGCATGATCAATTTCTTTGTTAAACTAACACATTTTTGATTGGTTATCGTTTTGAAAATTATTTATGGTGAAATAACAAATCTAACACTTTTTTTACTAAATATATTAATAATTTTGTAACTTTTTAGAAACAATAATGATACTTAATATAAATTTAACTTTTAGAATAACCATTGTAAATGCGTTAAATTTTTTATATTTTTTAGTTGAGTAAATTAAAGAGCAAATAATAGATTAAATTAGAAGCATACACAATATGTAACACCCTTCATTCCCGCACTTCTAATTCTATGTAACAAGATTTTAGCACAATGACAACTAAAAAGGTATAATAAAAAAAAAAAACAAGGGTGTTTTCTTAACTATTTACTAACTTCCATGATGTTTTTTAGTCAATTGCTCTTTTTATGAATTTGAATTACTGACAATTACTATGATTACTGGCAGAACTAGACGTCGATCATCTTTAGACTAATCTATACACCAATTCAATAGGAAACTCAATAAATCTGGAAAACTGAGTTTTTTGCTGAACTATGCTAATATTGAAATGATGATCACAACTACTGATGCCTTCAAAAATGTTGCACAAGTAATGTATTGCCATTACTAATGGCGAATTCATTGAAAACGTAGGGTAGTGTCAGTGCACAACAAGAGTTAATCATTTTTGCAGAGATAATCAAAAGGGAAAGGACGAAAGGACTGAAAATTTTGCCATTAGTAATGGTGAAATCTCATGAATACCATTAGTAACGGCGGAATTTTTCTTTTTTAAAGCCTGCACATTTTGCCATTAGTAATGGCAATTTCTTTTAAAGCCTGCACATTTCGCCATTTATAATGGCGAATTCTTTTGAAGATTTCTAAAAATTTCGTCATTAGTAATGGCAATTTGTACCTTTTCTAAAGATTTGGCCATTACTAATGGCAAAATTTTCATTTTCTAATGATTTGGTCTCTTACACATTCTGCGCATTTCTGACACAAGCCTACTCTTTCAAAGGAATTCGCCATTAGTAATGGCAATGGCATTACTTGTGCACATTTTGAAACCCAGCATTAGTTGTGATAAACATTTCAAATATGGCACTAGTTCGCAAAAAAACTCTGAAAAACCTCTTTATAAGAATCGAACACAAAGACCTAATAGTTCTAAAACCTTATCACACTATTAAAATGTCACTATAGTACTATAATGTATATAATGTGACGAGAAAATAAACAAAATCCCTTTTTAGTCAATTACTAATTCACAAATTTGGACCTCATGCTATCCCAAAAGATCATTAAAAAAGTAGCCAACAATTGAGAATATGTGAGACGTGGCCTTTTTGTAGGGGTTTGTAATTTGTGGTGGGTGAATAAATCATCACTCACTAGTCACTATCCTTTCAAGAGTCATAGGGTTTGAATTTGAAAGTATGAGTTGACACGTATATATTGGTTTAAACGTGGTTGAGTACTCGGTAGTCTTACATTTCATATCAAAATCACAATATAAGAAGACCTTTTTTAATATTCCACTATTGATCACTTTGTGCGTGTATATCTTTTTCAAATATAAAGTAGTTTTATATTCAAACCACTTTTCACACTTTATATTTTGAATGTAACTAGAATTAGACCGTCGCGATGCGGCGGGGACCTTTTTTAATATTCCACTATTAAAAGCACTTTGTGCGTGTATATCATTTGTCAAATATGCATATCATTTAATGAAGTAGTTTTATCAAGATTTACTTCAAACCACTTTTCACACTTTATATTTTGATTGTAACTAGAATTAGGACCCGTCGCGATGCGCGGGGATTCTTTAGTTATAACTAAGTCGATCTAGGACTCGCACGTTATGTTGAACCTGTCAAACGGGAAAAAATAGACGATGTAAAAACGTTTACCCACACACGCACGTTGCGTCGTGTTAACTTGCAAAATTAGAATGAAACGTAAAAACGTTAAACTAAAGACGCACGTTGCGATGTGTTAAGTCACAAAATTTAGAACGAAACATAAAGCGAAAAATTTGCGGAAAATGAAAACTATAAAGGACCAAAGTTGAAAGTAAAAAAAGTTTTGAAGATAGATTGCAAAAGATAAAAGGTTTTAGGTTAAAAGTAAAAAAAACAAAGAATTTTAGGTTAAAAATAATTTATGAAATACTTTTGGGTGAAAAGTAAAAAATCAATTTTATTGGAAAACCCCAAAGCTAAAATTACAAAACATATATACATAAACATGTTGCTTCTTTATAGTGTTTTAATAATATATACATGAATTGTGTAATGTGTTTACCTTTTTTTTACTCGTATATAATTATTTAGGGCGATAATAATACATAGATTATGAGTTACGTTAGTAAAAGGTATATATTCGAATCTAATTCGCTATCCTCGTTTTTCTTCACTAGTTTTCAAGATTCATATGCTATAAAACACACAAATTTTTAAAACATTTTATTGTTGTAATTCTATATTTTTAAAATACTTTAAAAATAGTATTATACATATAACGAAGTAATTGTTTGTATATATTATTCACAGAATACAAGTCTATAAATAGAGGCTATACAACAATAGAAGGAGAGGAATACAAGTAGAAGATGATTAAACTAAATATAGAAAATATATAAATATAAAAGCATAGGCTAAGATAATGGAGACTGATGAGAGAGGCTTGACTTTAGGCATTTGATTAGGTATATCTTATACGCCCCCGCAAGATGGAGGATCCGCCGGGGACTCCAATCTTGGAGCGGTTTCGAAGGAAAGGTGCCCGTGATAATGGTTTTGTAAGCATATCTGCAAGTTGGTCTTGTGAGCTGATGTGAAGAACCTGTAAGCTGCCTGCTGACACTTGTTCTCGAACAAAATGATAGTCAAGTGCTACATGTTTTATTCGAGAGTGATAAACGGGGATAGCACAGAGGTAATGCCAAAATAGTAATGGCGGTTTCGTAGTGGTAATGCCAAGTTCAAGTAGTAAATTTTTTGTCCATGTAAGTTCAGCTGATGCATTTGCTAAAGCTTTGCATTCGGCTTCTGTAGATGAGCGAGAGACTGACTTTTGGCGAGCAGACTTCCACGAGATAATATTATTGCCAAGATAAATGATATATGTAGTGGTAGAGCGACCAGCATCATGTACACCACCCTAATCCGAATCGGAGAAGGCTGAGAGATCAAGGGAGGAGTTTCGATTGAGGAAAAGACCGTGGTGAATGGTACCCTTTAGGTAGCGAAGAACTCTCTTTAGAGATTGCCAGTGTGTTTGGCGAGGGTTGTGCATGAGCTGAGATAGTTTGTTGATAGCAAAGGAGATGTCCGGCCTGGTGAAAGCGAGATATTGAAGTGACCCGACTAGTTTGCGATATGGGGTAGCATCAACTTCGGGTGAGGTGTCAGTCATGGACAGGACCTCGGTGGTACCGAGAGGAGTAGAAAATCTTTCGCACCATCCATGTTGAACTGTTGGAAAATATCCTGGATGTATCGGTGCTGAGAGAGAAATAGACCGGTTGGTGTGGGAATAACTTCAACTCCAAGAAAGTGATGAAGCATACCGAGGTCTTTGATGGAAAATTTTTGGCTTAAGGCATGAATGAAACGATCAAGAAAGAATGTGTTGTTACCGGTGAGAACAATGTCATCAACATAAACCATGAACTAGCAAGTGACACATTGGTTTCGATAGATGAAAAGTGAGGCATCGGCTAAAGATTTTCGAAAACCAAAGTCAACGAGGAACTTGGTGAGCTCATTATACCAAGCCCGAGGGGCTTGTTTTAAGCCATAGAGCGACTTTTTGAGCTTGCATATGTGATTGGGAAACTGAGGATTAATGTATCCCGGTGGTTAGGTCAAGTAGACATCCTCGTGGAGAGTGCCATGCAAGAACGCGTTGTTAACATCAAGTTGCCTTAGCGGCCAATTTTTTGAGAGAGCAATGGAAAGGATGGTACTGATGGTAATGGGTTTGGTAACGGGGCTGAAGGTATCGAAGTAGTCCTTCCCATTGTCACACCCCGACCCGCAGCGGAATAAAAGTCGGGGCATGATTGGGTTATCACCAAAGCTCATGATACTTACTAAGAAGTTTCATACTTATTAAATTCAAATTTAAATTTAAATATCCAACAAAAATTTCTTACAAACGCAATAAAAATCTAAATGTTTGTTCCAACGAAATAACTTGTTTATTCTTCTAGGCCATCCTAAGTGTTTCTTTCCTCAACTTGATCACCTGTATCATGTGTAAACAGAGGAAATTTTGGGTCAACAAAAGTTGGCGAGTGAACCTTGATAAAACATTTAAATAATTGCTTATTATGTTTATAAAAGAAAATTGTGCATAAATCACATGTGAGCAAATATATATATGTAACCAATCACAAACCACATTGAATGAATATATGACATGAATGATGATGTATCTGAGATCAAGGCTCAATCAAACAGAGCCGATCTAATGAGGCACCTGATGCTCAACCCGTATCCCACGAGGAACTGATGGGCCTAATGAAATGAGTGCACTGAAATGATAAAATGAATCCACATATAAACCACACTACAAGCAATACACATTTGATCACGCAATGATATAAGCACAAGTGTTAAATAATATAAAGAAATGATACGACACATGATACACCCCAAAACGTGATTAAAACGGAGAATTTGTAGAGATTCACTCACAGTGGGTGCCTATTATTGGCTGATGATGAGTGCGCACTCGGAAAGGATTTGATCGACAAACGAATACTAACCTAAGATAATAATACGTTAACAGAAATATAAACAAATTAATATTTGGACTTAATACTTTTTGGTTAGGTTTTTAGGTTATTTTTGTGGTATTTTGTTGAGATTTTAAAATCTTCAAAGTTATATTTTGATGTATCTCTTTTTTTTAATTAATTTTTGCTAAAAATATAAGGATATATGACATATAAATTAATATTTAAAAAAACTGTCAGATATGATAGTTAGATCTGACCGGGTCTTTGTGTGAAATTGGATGCGTGTGACAGGATTCGAACTCGAGACCTCGCGGTTGCGTGCACGCAGCTCTTCCAACTGAGCTACGTGTCTAATCCGTTAGATACTGGATTTTTATTATATTTATATACTTATTAAGTACTCCTGATTTAATTTAATTAAAAAGGTTTTTAAAAACCAGTCGGTTTGCGTGAATAGTGGGTTTCGAACCCGCGACCTGGAGCCGGTTTTGCACCCAGCCCGGCCAATGTAACATCCGTCAAAAACGGATTTACCAAACCCGCTCCGTTTATCAACCGAACAGTCAGTCAAATTTTTCGTTGCGAATTAAATGCCCAAAATAATTTTAAACGATCCGTAATCACTTATTATGCGGGGATATATATTTAGTTTTTGAAAAACTGATAAAAATAACAAAATAAAAATGATTTACTCATGCCGGGTTTCGAACTCGGGTCTCTACCGGTTCAACCAAACACTTAACTCACACATCATAGACCACTCCGCCACTTTGATTTTCTGTTAAGTTAATGGAATTATTAAATCAAATAATGATGTGCGGAAATTCAAATTCCGTCAACTTGCGCCCAAACAGCTGTCGTCGGAAATTCCGACGACTTCGCCCATAAAACACGTTTTCGCTCAATTTAATCAATCAATTAACTCTCGCCAGCTATAGCCAACGTCTGAAAACGCGTCATTTGCCAAAATCGCCGGAGAACAGTTGACTTCGAATATAGACCGAATTCAGACCCCATTCATCTCGTTGCTACCCTATAAATACACCCACAACTCGCCAGAAGTCTTTCACACTCAAATCGCACCCTTTATCAGCGAAACATCACTCGCCGGAAGTATTTGATACATCGCCGGAAAACCGTATCATTAACCTTCGAGCTTACTGAACCCCCTAAACTTTCACCTAAGTCACCCACCCCTTTGTAACCTTTCGGAAGACTCTCTGCTGCAAGAAGTTGTCGCCGGAAAAAGGTTTCTGTCGCCGGAGTTCTGCCGGAAAACAGAGTATAACCAGTCGGTATATCTCACGCTTAAATTCATTCCCTTTTTACTTTTATCTCATTTGTAATTGATCATTAAACGCTATAGAAACTTAAATCAACATTTTAACCAGTTAGTCGTCACTTCCGGTTAAAAACAGTGAAGAAGACGACATTTCGGTAATGGTTAAGTATAATTAAAATCAAGTTATTTACCGGGTTAGACACACAGTCCAGCGGTGGACTGTGTGCACTTTTAACGCTAAGGTCACGAGTTCGATTCCAGTTTCACACACGCCGCCTTGATAAAAACCCTATTTTTAGCAAACTGAACCGGAGTCGCCTTGAGTATATGTTAAGTATATTGATAACCGAGTTATAACCAAGTGTGACACACAGTCCAGCGGTGGAGTGTGTGTCCGCTAACCCACAGGTCCCGGGTTCGAGACCTGTGGAGCGCACCGGTTCTCGAGACTTAATTCATTTTTAAAATAAAGGTTTTCTGTTAAATCCTAATTAATGTATATATATAATTAAAATCGGATATATAACGGGTTAGACACGTAGCTCAGTTGGTAGAGCTGCGTGCACGCGTACGGGAGGTCTCGGGTTCGAGCCTCACCCGGCGCACAACAAAATGCCATTGAACCGGTCAAACAGTCAGTCAACGTCAACGGTCAATATCACTGTAGCAAAAATAAAATATTTTTTTTATTATTTTTATTTAATTATTTTAATTAAAAATCAATTATAAATATTTAAAAATAACATTGTTAAGGTTAGAAAATAGCCTCAAATTCACAAAAATACACCCAACAATCCTACTAAAATAGATTCATAAAACCCGTTTACTTACCGAACCATTATGCGATTTATCTAGGATTAATTTCACTCGTGGTTAACACCATTTCGCGTGCATTCAACGTCATCAACCGAACGCACCCAATGTGAGTGAATTCTTACAAACTCCCCTTTTTTTTTATTCATGTTTTGGGGTGTATCATGTGTCGCTTAAACTAATTCTCTTATGCAAATTCGTGCTATACCATTATATGAACTAAATTAGAATGTAACTATTGTTTGTTTGTGATGTATTTCATATTGTCAAAGTTGTATACAAATTATTTAGGCCCATCAGTTCGTAAGAACAACGCGTGCCTCAAAACTCATTTATTAGGCCCATCAGTTCCTCGTGTGAGACGAGAACAACGCGTGCCTCAAAACTCATACATTAGGCCCATCAGTTCGTAAGAACAACGCGTGCCTCAAAACTCATTTATTAGGCCCATCAGTTCCTCGTGTGAGACGAGAACAACGCGTGCCTCAAAACTATCATTTGGTGTTTGTATGTTCAATATTCAATATTATGTGTTGTGTGAATAAATTTACATCTACATTTACTCATATGAGGTATGCACATTATTTATAATCAATTGGATAAACTCGTTCAAATGTTTTTCCATAGGATTCACTCGCCAACATTATGTTGATCCAAAAACCTTTTTACACATGATACAGGTGGACAGGTTGAAGCAAGGAAAACATAGGATATGCCTTAGAAGAGAAACAAGAAGCTTAGACTGATAGTTAGAACATGTTGTATCATTTATTGTAAATTTCCATTAAATTGTATTAATGAATATGAAACATATAATAAATGTCATGAGCTTTGATGATAACCCAATTATGCCCCGATCACCTTTTCCGCTGCGGGTCGGGGTGTGACAGATTGGTATCAGAGCCATGACTATAGGGATATAGGATAGGTTATTAGACCTTTGAAACCTATACTATAGTCTGCCTAAATTTTTAATTGATTAGGTGGTTACATACAAACTTGTGATATTTATTTGTTTTATATTTGTTTACATTTCAGTCAAGCATACATGCTCATTCATTATACATATATACATATATCGATGTTCATGTATTCAATTTATTTTCATACTCTCAGTATCCAAAGATTTTATGCAATTTTCAAATCTCATCAAAGTAAGTTCTGCGACGGGCATGTAGTAACTGGAAGGGTACAAGTACCGGTAGTCGGAACGTCCTGTCTAGGTTGGCATTCGTATAAATCCAAAATAACGGACCAGTTTGCCTACCTGGGGACTAACGATGAGAGTACGACGGACCTATTAGGCCAAAGCATGCCACACCAAACGTCGTTCGAACTAACCTCACTTTGAGATGTCACCGTGTCTACACCTGGACACATTCCGAACATCACACGTTGTATACATATCTCTCGATTTTCTCCGGGTTTTGTGAACGCAACCAGGCAGAAACCGTGCGAACCATATGAAAAACCGGTATTCATGGGGGCCCACATGATTACACAGGTAAAGTATGGCGGCATGACGGGCCTAACAGCAAGCAAAGCCCAAGACATCCTATGGATGTAGTAGAATTATTTTTCTATAATTATTTTATGAACGTTCAATCCCAAACACGACCCACGATCCCAAAGGCATTCAACTCATACTCTTGACATGTATTCCTTGTAGATGTCTTCTAGCCTCGCTCGTAGGAAAATGAGAGCAGGAAAAGCCCGTGAACGCATGGCTACCCAAATCGCTCAGCAAATGGCGACCGTAATACCCAACATCGTAGTTCAAGTTCAACAAGCCCTTACCGCTAATTCCGTTAACCCAACTCAACAAGAAGATCAAAACACTATCAATCCTTCAGTCACTAAATGCACCTACAAACATTTCAAATCCTGCGATCCTCCAAAATACGAAGGTACTGAAGGTGTCACCGCTCTCCTCCATTGGTTCGAAGAAATGGAGAACACTTTTCTAAATTGCGATTGCCCCGATGATCGCAAAGTGCGTTATGCTACCGGTCGCTTACTTGGAACGGCACTCACATGGTGGAATACAGAAAAGACCAAACGAGGTGTTGAAGAAACTATGACCTTGACTTGGGAAGAATTGAAGGGAATCATGACAAGACGGTTTTGCCCAAGAAGTGAAATCAAGAAATTGGAGGATGAGTTCCATGCTTTGAAACAAAAGGAAGGCGACCACACCACATACAACAAGAGATTCCTTGAGTTAAATCAAATGGTTCCCAACTTGTTCACTCCCCTCTACCGTTTGATCGAGCACTACATTCGTGGTCTTCCATCAAAAATTCAAGACCCTGTAATAAGCACCTCGCCTGCAACTTTGGAAGCAGCAATGGAGCTAGCAACCGCGCTCACCGAGAACCGAATCCGGAATAAAGATTTCAAAGAGGAGAAGAAGAAGGATAAAGCATCAACCGAAACCTCAAACTCCACCCGAACCGAATCCTCTACACCACCTATTTCTAAGAGAAAACGTGATGGGCAAATCTTCGCCGTCACCCAACGTAACCAACCAGCTTCACAAGTTGTACCTCCTCAAACTATCCCAAACGCTCAAGTAGCACCCAACTCAACTTACCCAAACAAGAAACCTTACATTGGACCTCACCCTCAATGCAACACCTGTTTCTATCACCATCCATCTACCTTACCCTGTCGACTATGTGCGAATTGTGGACGCTACGGTCATTTGAGCAACGTTTGCCGCACCCCTCAAAACCAAACCTCAACCCCTACTCAACCCATGATCCAAACATATCAACAACCTCAATACCCCATGTACCCATATGTTCGAGCTTGTTTCAATTGTGGCTACCCTACCCATTTTAGAAACACGTGCCCTCGTTTGGTTAACATCATAAATGCCCAAGCTCAGGCAAACCCAGTTAACCAAGCAAACCAAGCAAATCCAGCTCCACCGCCAGCAAGGGGAAGAGTTTTTAACATCAATGCCAATCCTGTTGAAGATGTTAACGGACCAAACCAACCACTTAACTAGCCTTCTCTCACCAAGAATCAAGATTCAACTCCAATCACTTAGTTTTTATGTTTATATCTCGATTTTCATGTATCTCAGTTGGAATTTTTATCCAAGAAATTTTAATGCAAATTACTAGTTCAGTTTGTTTTATACTCATTATTCATATCATCATACTTCACGGCATATTTCAGTTTCACATAGACTAACCTCTCCATCATATTAAACGAGAGAGGTTTTGTCAAACACGGATACTATCAGAATTAAGACTCAAGCGCTGATTGTTGTGTTGTTTATGTTGTAGAGTCGCATAGAACTAATCATAATTCACTGATAAAACCAATGAAAATTTGACAAGAATATGGTGGATACGCCGCTGGTACTTCCTATATATAAGTATTCTTGCCAAAGGATCAGAGGCATTATCAGGCGGTTATGAGATGTTCCATGTAGGATTTAGTATTGCCTTGGTTGAAATTGTGTTACATATAAATATCATCTCACTAGTTAAAGGAATTGGATTGTGATCCATTTCTATATAGACTAACCTCTCCATCATAACAAACGAGAGAGGAACCATCACCATTCAAACATATATGCTATCAGAATGTGGATACAATTGTTAGTTGTTGTGTTTATTTGTGTAGATTGTAGAATTTCTGCCTTAGGATATAACCCTAAGCATATTCAAACTTTTATGCGTGATATCATTTTAGCGAATCATTCCTGCTTAACAATACTTATACAGTAGGCAACAAAAAGCGATTCCTGTATTAGGATACTTAACCTTTACAAGGAACGTTACCGCCTCAAACAAAAACCTAAACCCTAATTCTCAAAAATGTAACCGGCAAACTCAACACCATCATTCTTTTAGTCAATTATATCCCAAATTAAATTTCGGGACGAAATTTCTAAAAAGCAGGGGATACTGTAACATCCGTCAAAAACGGATTTACCAAACCCGCTCCGTTTATCAACCGAACAGTCAGTCAAATTTTTCGTTGCGAATTAAATGCCCAAAATAATTTTAAACGATCCGTAATCACTTATTATGCGGGGATATATATTTAGTTTTTGAAAAACTGATAAAAATAACAAAATAAAAATGATTTACTCATGCCGGGTTTCGAACTCGGGTCTCTACCGGTTCAACCAAACACTTAACTCACACATCATAGACCACTCCGCCACTTTGATTTTCTGTTAAGTTAATGGAATTATTAAATCAAATAATGATGTGCGGAAATTCAAATTCCGTCAACTTGCGCCCAAACAGCTGTCGTCGGAAATTCCGACGACTTCGCCCATAAAACACGTTTTCGCTCAATTTAATCAATCAATTAACTCTCGCCAGCTATAGCCAACGTCTGAAAACGCGTCATTTGCCAAAATCGCCGGAGAACAGTTGACTTCGAATATAGACCGAATTCAGACCCCATTCATCTCGTTGCTACCCTATAAATACACCCACAACTCGCCAGAAGTCTTTCACACTCAAATCGCACCCTTTATCAGCGAAACATCACTCGCCGGAAGTATTTGATACATCGCCGGAAAACCGTATCATTAACCTTCGAGCTTACTGAACCCCCTAAACTTTCACCTAAGTCACCCACCCCCTTTGTAACCTTTCGGAAGACTCTCTGCTGCAAGAAGTTGTCGCCGGAAAAAGGTTTCTGTCGCCGGAGTTCTGCCGGAAAACAGAGTATAACCAGTCGGTATATCTCACGCTTAAATTCATTCCCTTTTTACTTTTATCTCATTTGTAATTGATCATTAAACGCTATAGAAACTTAAATCAACATTTTAACCAGTTAGTCGTCACTTCCGGTTAAAAACAGTGAAGAAGACGACATTTCGGTAATGGTTAAGTATAATTAAAATCAAGTTATTTACCGGGTTAGACACACAGTCCAGCGGTGGACTGTGTGCACTTTTAACGCTAAGGTCACGAGTTCGATTCCAGTTTCACACACGCCGCCTTGATAAAAACCCTATTTTTAGCAAACTGAACCGGAGTCGCCTTGAGTATATGTTAAGTATATTGATAACCGAGTTATAACCAAGTGTGACACACAGTCCAGCGGTGGAGTGTGTGTCCGCTAACCCACAGGTCCCGGGTTCGAGACCTGTGGAGCGCACCGGTTCTCGAGACTTAATTCATTTTTAAAATAAAGGTTTTCTGTTAAATCCTAATTAATGTATATATATAATTAAAATCGGATATATAACGGGTTAGACACGTAGCTCAGTTGGTAGAGCTGCGTGCACGCGTACGGGAGGTCTCGGGTTCGAGCCTCACCCGGCGCACAACAAAATGCCATTGAACCGGTCAAACAGTCAGTCAACGTCAACGGTCAATATCACTGTAGCAAAAATAAAATATTTTTTTTATTATTTTTATTTAATTATTTTAATTAAAAATCAATTATAAATATTTAAAAATAACATTGTTAAGGTTAGAAAATAGCCTCAAATTCACAAAAATACACCCAACAATCCTACTAAAATAGATTCATAAAACCCGTTTACTTACCGAACCATTATGCGATTTATCTAGGATTAATTTCACTCGTGGTTAACACCATTTCGCGTGCATTCAACGTCATCAACCGAACGCACCCAATGTGAGTGAATTCTTACAAACTCCCCTTTTTTTTTATTCATGTTTTGGGGTGTATCATGTGTCGCTTAAACTAATTCTCTTATGCAAATTCGTGCTATACCATTATATGAACTAAATTAGAATGTAACTATTGTTTGTTTGTGATGTATTTCATATTGTCAAAGTTGTATACAAATTATTTAGGCCCATCAGTTCGTAAGAACAACGCGTGCCTCAAAACTCATTTATTAGGCCCATCAGTTCCTCGTGTGAGACGAGAACAACGCGTGCCTCAAAACTCATACATTAGGCCCATCAGTTCGTAAGAACAACGCGTGCCTCAAAACTCATTTATTAGGCCCATCAGTTCCTCGTGTGAGACGAGAACAACGCGTGCCTCAAAACTATCATTTGGTGTTTGTATGTTCAATATTCAATATTATGTGTTGTGTGAATAAATTTACATCTACATTTACTCATATGAGGTATGCACATTATTTATAATCAATTGGATAAACTCGTTCAAATGTTTTTCCATAGGATTCACTCGCCAACATTATGTTGATCCAAAAACCTTTTTACACATGATACAGGTGGACAGGTTGAAGCAAGGAAAACATAGGATATGCCTTAGAAGAGAAACAAGAAGCTTAGACTGATAGTTAGAACATGTTGTATCATTTATTGTAAATTTCCATTAAATTGTATTAATGAATATGAAACATATAATAAATGTCATGAGCTTTGATGATAACCCAATTATGCCCCGATCACCTTTTCCGCTGCGGGTCGGGGTGTGACAGATAACTGGGCTGGGTGTCTAACCCGTCAAAACTTGCTTTTCAATTATATTTATATACATACTACGGCTAGACATGATGTAACAAAAACAAAACTGTTTATATAACATAGGTACGGTAGTGAATCAGGTTCGAACCGGGGACGTGTACGTGTGTTTTGCACACAGTCCACCACTGGACTGTGTGTCTAACCCATTTGAAACAACTGATTTAATTACATAAAACACGAGTTTTCACTTCATCTTCTTCATTTTGAATTCGAACCAAACCTGTACCGCCCGTTTAAATCTGATTCCCTTCTGATTACCATCAGTATGCGATGTTAATTGAGTAATATTCAAAGGAAAAGAGCAGGAGTCTACCGTAGAACAAAAGTGGAGGATCACGATTTCCGGCGGTTGAATTCCGGCGGCTGACTGTGTTTTTCCGGCGAACAGGGGGGGTGTGAGCAAAGGAATAATGCGAGCAGAATGAGCGAGTTTTGATTGTGGGATTTGATCAGTATTTATAGATTTCAAATAGGGTGCTCGGTTTTTTTGGTTTTAGAAACCGAGTAAAGTGATTGATTTTGGTTTTAGAAACAAAACTGATTGATTTCGCATAATTAAGGTGGATTGATACAGGTTTGGAAAGCTTTTACGCGGATTGCCAGCCGGATTCCAGAACAGGAACTAGTCAGGCGGGTTCGCTGGTTTGAACTCGCCGGCATTCTTCCAATTTCGATTATAAATAAATTGATCCAGATTTCTAATCAATTAGTGTGCGTGCCTCAGTAGTGGTTGTGGTGTGTGTTTACCGGAGGGACCCGGGTTCGATCCCGATTTACCCTTTTTGGTCCCTATTTTACTTTTTTTATTTTTATTACCTGTTAAATCATTTATTAATATAAATATTTAATACTTAATTGATTATTTATTATTGTATTAAGATTATTTTAAACATTGGTTATTATTATGTAATATTCTAATATTTTAAACAAAAAAAAATATAACTGAACGACATAAATAAATACACTTGATTGATAATTTGGGGCGGGTTTTCGAAACCCGGTTTACACAAATGTTACAGTATCCCCTACTTTTAGAAATTTTGTCCCGAAATTTAAGTAGTAGTTGTGACCGGAAAAATATGCGGCTACTTTTCGCGCATTGAGTCTTCACGTTCCCAAGTAAACTCGGGTCCGCGCTTTGACTCCCAACTTACCCTGACGATTGGAATACGACTTCGCCTCAAGTGCTTCTCACCGAAATCCATAATTTCTACTGGTCTTTCAACGAAATGCATTGAATCATCGACTTGAATATCTTCCAGAGGGATATGGAGGTTTTCGTCGGCGAGGCATTTTTTCAAGTTTGATACGTGGAACGTGGGATATATTCTGTTGAGTTCTTCTGGTAGGTCAAGCTTGTAGGCTACAGGTCCTACTCTTTCGAGTATCTTGCCCTTTTGGCCAAAACGAACCACTCCCTTCCATGGTGATACTTTCAAAGTACTTGATCACCAACACAAAACTCCAAGGGCTTTCGTTGTTTGTCAGCATAACTCTTTTGACGACTTTGAGCCGCTAGAAGATTGTTTCGAATTTGAAGGATTTTGTCGGTTGTTTCTTGAATCAATTCAGGTCCGGTGATTTGCGCTTCACCAATTCCGTGCCAACATACTGGAGATCGGCATTTACGACCATATAAAGCTTTGAAAGGAGCCATGCCGATACTTGAATGATAGCTATTGTTGTATGAAAACTCGACTAACGGTAGATGAGCGTCCCAGTTCCCTTTGAAGTCTATGATACATGCTCGAAGGATGTATTCAAGGGTTTGGATGGTGCGTTCAGATTGACCATCAGTTTGAGGGTGAAAGGCGGTGCTAAGGTCTAAGCGTGTACCCAAAGCAGTTTGTACGGCTCGCCATGTGCGTGAAGTGAAACGGCCATCACGGTCTGAAATGATGCTTAACGGTACACCATGACGGCTTACGATCTCGATGATGTGGATACGAGCTAACTTCTCGTTCTTGAAGTCCTCGCGAATCAGAATGAAGTGAGCTGATTTTGTAAGACGATCAATGATTACCCATATGGTGTCATACCCACTAGAGGTGCAAGGTAACCCGGTAATGAAGTCCATGGTTATGTTTTCCCACTTCCATACCGGTATTTCGGGTTGGACCAGAAGTCCTGAAGGTCTTTGATGTTCAGCTTTCACTTTGGAACATGTAAGGCACTTGGAAACAAAAACAGCGATATCCTTTTTCATGCCAGGCCACCAGTAGGTGTATCGTAGGTCTTGATACATCTTATCGGCTCATGGGTGTACAGAGTATCGTGTTTTGTGTGCCTCATTCATGAGGAAATCACGAAGGTTGTCGTGATCGGTAATCCATATGCGGTTTAAATAATATAGAATACCGTCGGATTTGGTTTCAATTTTGAGTTCAGCTCCACATGACAGCTCATCGCGTACGTCATTATCCGTTACCGAGATATGTTGAGCTGCCCGGATTCGATCCTTGATATCGGTTATGATTTGTGAACATAGAAGACGAATAGAGTTCGCATATCCCTTTCGACTGAGCGCATCAGCCACCACGTTTGCCTTACCAGGATGATACCGTATCTCACAGTCGTAATCGTTGAGCAGTTCGACCCATCTTCGTTGCCTCATATTCAACTCTTTTTTATTGAAGATATGCTGGAGACTCTTGTGGTCAGTGTATATTTCACACTTGGTACCGTAAAGATAATGTCTCCATATCTTGAGAGCGAACACAACGGCTCCAAGTTCCAGGTCGTGGGTGGTGTAATTTTTCTCATGGATTTTGAGTTGCCTAGAGGCATAGGCTATCACCTTTCCTCTTTGCATCAATACACAGCCTAGTCCTTGCCCTGATGCGTCGCAATAAACCACAAAGTCATCGCAACCCTCAGGGAGTGTAAGGATAGGCGCGTCACAAAGCCTTTGCTTTAAAGTTTGGAAGGCCTCCTCTTGCTTAGGTCCCCAAATGAAGGGTTTTCCCTTGTGGGTCAAGGCCGTGAACGGAACGGCGATACGGGAAAAATTGGCAATGAAGCGTCGGTAGTAACCAGCCAAGCCAAGAAATGACCTAACTTCGGTAGGGGTACGTGGCGCTTGCCATTCTTTTACTGCCTTGATTTTTGAAGGATCGACATGAATCCCTTTGTCATTAACGACAAGACCAAGGAATTGTACCTCTCTTAACCAGAACTCGCATTTTGAGAACTTAGCGTAAAGCTTTTCAGTCCTGAAGAGTGTAAGAATGAGTCGAAGATGTCGCTCATGATCGGATTTTGACTTTGAGTAGATAAGGATATCGTCGATGAAGACTATGACGAAACGGTCGAGATAGGGTTTGCATACCCTATTCATTAAATCCATGAAGACAGCGGGGGCGTTGGTTAAACCGAAGGGCATAACCATGAACTCGAAATGACCATAACGAGTTCGGAACGCAGTTTTTGGAATATCTTCTTTGCGCACTCTAAGCTGATGATAACCAGAACATAGGTCGATTTTGGAAAAACAGGTGGCGCCTTGAAGTTGGTCTAGAAGGTCACCAATACGAGGCAGTGGATAGCGATTCTTAACCGTCAACTTGTTGAGTTCTCTATAATCAATGCACATGCGAAACGTTTCATTTTTCTTCTTCACAAAAAGAACAGGCGCACCCCAAGGCGATGAGCTAGGACGTATGAATCCTTTGTCAGTTAGCTCTTGCAGTTGACTGGCCAACTCTTGCATCTCGGATGGGGCTAACCTATAAGGAGATTTTGCGACCGGTGTCGCGCCAGGCACAAGATCGATTCGAAATTCGACTTCTCTCATAGGAGGAAGTCCTGAAACGTCGTCGGGAAAAACTTGCGGGAATTCTTTCACAATTGGAATATCTTGGAGCTTCCTCTCCTTGCCTTCCTTCTTGACGACGTGAGATAGAAATGCGACGTAATTCTTGCGAAGATAACTTCGGGCTTGAAGGCAGGACATCAATTTGAGCCCTTTCGAAGGAGTTTCCCCAAAGATACGTAGGGTCTGACCGTCGCCGAGAGGAATACAAATGAACTTTTCATGGCACACCACTTCAGCGTGATGCTGGCTGAGCCAGTCCATGCCGATGATAACATCGAAACTTCCCAATTTCGTAGGAATGAGATCAATTGAAAAATCGTGATCATTTAGGGTGAGAGTACAATCGCGTATAATAGAATTTAATGAAGTGGGTTTTCCGTCAGCAACTTCCACCGTCATAGATTCAACGAGATTATAACGAGGTTGGTCGAGGATAGATACGAATTCTAAAGACACAAAGCTCTTATCCGCACCAGTATCGAATAATATGGATGCATAGCTACCATTTACGAGAAACGTACCGTTGACCACATGGTTGTCAGCCCTGGCTTGGTTGGCGTTGATATTGAAAGCTCTTCCTCTAGCAGGTGGAGGAGCTTGGTTAGCTTGGTTTACCGGGTTTGCTTGAGCTTGGGCATGGATGATGTTCACCAGGCGTGGGCAAGTGTTCCTGAAGTGGTTTGGGTCCCCACAATTGAAACAGGCTCGCATGGGTTGCATCATGGGGTAGTTGGGTTGGCAGTAAAGTTGGCTGCGAGTTGTGCAGGTGGTAGAAGTAAGGGTTGTTGGGCTTGGCCCACCATTTGATTTTGGGTTTGGGTTGGAGGTTGAATGCGGTTCAATCGGTAAAGGGTACGGCAGGTTTGCATGGTGTGACCCGCACGGCCACAACTTGTGCAATGTTGGCAGGGGTTTTCAGGAGGGTGATGGTATTGACAACGGTTACACTTTGGGTGTTGGCCAGTGTATGGCCTTTTGAATGGTGCGGATGAAGGGGCAACTTGGGTGATTGGAGCAGCAGTGATGGGAGGGTTGGTTTGGGTGACAGCAAAGTTCTTGCCATTTCGCTTCCTCTTACCAGCAAACTTTGAGGATGAACCTGAGTGGTTTGGAGTTGGGGTCTCAATGAGTGTTTTCTTCTTTTCACCATTAAATTTGCCATTTCGAATGCGATTTTCAGTGAGTTCCGTAGCTAACTCCATTGCGGCTTCAAGTGTTGCAGACGAAGTGCTTAAAACCGAATCTTGGATTTTCAAGGGGAGGCCTCGAATGTAGTGTTCGACTAGGCGGTATAATGGGGTGAACAGATTGGGGACCATCTGGTTCAACTCGAGAAATCTCTTATTATATAAAGTGTGGTCTCCTTCCTTTTGTTTCAATGCGTGAAACTCGTCTTCTAGCTTTTTGATTTCGCTTCTTGGACAGAAGCGTCTCGTCATGATTTCCCTTAACTCTTCCCATGTTAAGACCATGGCATCTTCAACACCTCGCTTACCCTTTTCCGTGTTCCACCAGGTAAGGGCTACCCCAAACAATCTTCCAGTCGCGTAACGTACCTTACGGTCCTCGGGACAGTCGCAATTGAGAAAGGTGTTTTCCATCTCCTCAAACCAGTGAAGGAGAGCGGTGACACCTTCAGTCCCTTCATATTTTAGGGGATCGCAGGACTTGAAGTGTTTGTAGGTGCATTTGGGGGTTTTGGGAGGAGGGTTGGCGCCGCTTTGGTCTTCTTGGTTGGGAGAGTTGATGGGATTAGTGGTGAGAGCTTGCTGAACTTGTAGTATGATGTCAGGAAGCACTGCGGCCATTTGTTTAGCAATTTGCGTGGCCAAGCGTTCGTTTGACTTCCCTGACCTTCTACCTCCACGTAATTGCCTGGTAGACATCTACAGGAATATGTATAGGGAGATTGTGAGTTCAAGAATTTCCTAGGTGTCATGTGTCGTAAAAAGAATGAAAACAACATAACTGAAAATAATTTAACTACATCCATAGGATGTCTTGGGTTTGCTCATGTTTGGGCCTCCAAATGTCCCCCATACTATTGCCTGTGTAGTCATGTGGGCCCCCATGACTATTGGGCTTGGTAGGATTCACATTGGTGTCGGCGGGTTAACACTCGCACCACTCGAATGAAAATCGTAAAACATGATTGCGAGATGTATGGTCGGAGGGTGTCCAGGTGTGGACACAATGACAGCTCAAAGTGGGGTTAGTTCACACGACGTTTGGTATAGCATGCTTTGACCTAATAGGTCCTTCGTACTCTCATCGTTAGTCCCCAGGTAGGCAAACTGGTCCTTTATTTCGGATTTATACGAATGCCTAGTCTAGACAGGACGCTCCGAATACCGGTACTCGAACCCTTCCGGTTACTACATGCCCGTCGTGAAAACTCACTTTGATGTGAATTGGAAAATATGAAAACATTGTAAAAATCTTCGAAAAGAAATAACGGAAATTGTGAAATTGTGAGGTGTGTGCTTTCATAGATATGATATGATATGAGGGTATGATCTATGATGAACATTGCATATTAACATGTACTTATGAGAATGTTTGCATAATGTTGTGTCTGAATATAAACATGAAAACATATAAACATCATGAATTTTGCATGTAACACATAGACAATTTAAATCTAGTCAGCTATAGTATACGCTCTAAAGATCTAATAACCTATCCTATATCCCTATAGTCACAAGCTCTGATACCAATCTGTCACACCCCGACCTGTAGCGGAATAAAAGTCGGGGCATGATTGGGTTATCATCAAAGCTCATGATATTTACTAAGAAGTTTCATATTTATTAAATTCCAATTAAAATTTAAATATCCAACAAAAATTTCTTACAAACGCAATAAAAATCTAAATGTTTGTTCCAACGGAATAACTTGTTTATTCTTCTAGGCTATCCTAAGTGTTTCTTTCCTCAACTTGATCACCTGTATCATGTGTAAAACAGAGGAAATTTTGGGTCAACAAAAGTTGGCGAGTGAACCTTGATAAAACATTTAAATAATTGCTTATTATGTTTATTAAAGAAAATTGTGCATAAATCACATGTGAGCAAATATATATATGTAACCTATCACAAACCACATTGAATGAATATATGACATGAATGATGATGTATCTGAGATCAAGGCTCAATCAAACGGAGCCGATCTAATGAGGCACCTGATGCTCAACCCGTATCCCACGAGGAACTGATGGGCCTAATGAAATGAGTGCACTGAAATGATAAAATGAATCCACATATAAACCACACTACAAGCAATACACATTTGATCACGCAATGATATAAGCACAAATGTTAAATAATATAAAGAAATGATACGACACATGATACACCCCAAAACGTGATTAAAACGGGGAATTTGTAGAGATTCACTTACAGTGGGTGCGTATTCTTGGCTGATGATGAGTGCGCACTCGGAAAGGATTTGATCGACAAACGAATACTAACCTAAGATAATAATACGATAACAAAAATATAAACAAATTAATATTTGGACTTAATACTTTTTGGTTAGGTTTTTAGGTTATTTTTGTGGTATTTTGTTGAGATTTTAAAATCTTCAAAGTTATATTTTGATGTATCTCTTTTTTTAATTATTTTTTGCTAAAAATATAAGGATATATGACATGTAAATTAATATTTAAAAAAACTGTCAGATATGACAGTTAGATCTGACCGGGTTTTTGTGTGAAATTGGATGCGTGTGACAGGATTCGAACTCGAGACCTCGCGGTTGCGTGCACGCAGCTCTTCCAACTGAGCAACGTGTCTAATCCGTTAGATACTGGATTTTTATTATATTTATATACTTACTAAGTAATTCCTGATTTAATTTAATTAAAAAGGTTTTTAAAAGCCAGTCGGTTTGCGTGAAGAGTGGGTTTCGAACCCGCGACCTAGAGCCGGTTTTGCACCCAGCCCGGCCAACTGGGCTGGGTGTCTAACCCGTCAAAACTTGCTTTTCAATTATATTTATATACATACTACGGCTAGACATGATGTAACAAAAACAAAACTGTTTATATAACATAGGTACGGTAGTGAATCAGGTTCGAACCGGGGACGTGTACGTGTGTTTTGCACACAGTCCACCACTGGACTGTGTGTCTAACCCATTTGAAACAACTGATTTAATTACAAACACGAGTTTTCACTTCATCTTCTTCATTTTGAATTCGAACCAAACCTGTACCGCCCGTTTAAATCTGATTCCCTTCTGATTACCATCAGTATGCGATGTTAATTGAGTAATATTCAAAGGAAAAGAGCAGGAGTCTACCAAAGAACAAAAGTGGAGGATCACGATTTCCGGCGGTTGAATTCCGGCGGCTGACTGTGTTTTTCCGGCGAACGGGGGGGGGGGTGTGAGCAGAGGAATAATGCGAGCAGAATGAGCGAGTTTTGATTGTGGGATTGATCAGTATTTTTAGATTTAAAACAGGGTGCTCGGTTTTTTTTGTTTTAGAAACCGAGTAAAGTGATTGATTTCGGTTTTAGAAACAAAACTGATTGATTTCGCACAATTAAGGTGGATTGATACAGGTTTGGAAAGCTTTTACGCGGATTGCCAGCCGGATTCCAGAACAGGGACTAGTCAGGTGGGTTCGCTGGTTTGAACTCGCCGGCATTCTTCCAATTTAGATTATAAATAAATTGATCTAGATTTCTAATCAATTAGTGTGCGTGCCTCAGTGGTGGTTGTGGTGTGTGTTTACCGGAGGGACCCGGGTTCGATCCCGGTTTACCCTTTTTGGTCCCTATTTTACTTTTTTTTATTTTTATTACCTCTTAAATCATTTATTAATATAAATATTTAATACTTAATTGATTATTTATTATTGTATTAAGATTATTTTAAACATTGGTTATTATTATGTAATATTCTAATATTTTAAACAAAAAAAATATAACTAAACGACATAAATAAATACACTTGATTGATAATTTGGGGCGGGTTTTTGAAACCCGATTTACACAAATGTTACACCCATGTTGTTGGTGAAAGCCATTGGCCACGAGTCGGGCTTTGTATTTATCAATGGAGCCATCGGGTTTTCGTTTGATACGAAAAACCCATTTACACCCGATCGGAGTTTGGGAGTTAGAGGGGACAAGTTCCCATGTTTGGTTTTGGAGAAAGGCATTAAACTCCAAATCCATAGCATGACGCCACTGTGGATCTTTAGAGGCTTAAGTGTGAGTGGTGGGTTCAAGCGCGGCTGGTAATGGATGAAGGGTAGTGTAATTCACAAGATTTTGGTTGTAATATTTTGGGTTGGGTTTGCGAGGCCTGTGTGGGCGAGCGGAGGCAGGAGGAGGAGAATTGGTGGGTTCGGTTGTGGTAGTAGATGGTGACGAGCTGGGCGAGGAAGAGAGAGAGTTATCGAGTGAAGGAGGTTGAGAGGGAGAAGGATGGGTTGAGTTGGGTGTGGGTGACGAGGTGGTGGTGGGTGGAGTGGAGTGAACGGACATGGAAGAGGAGTCCGTTTGGATGGGAGAGGATGGCCCGTGGTTGATTGGGTCATAGGGTGAGGGGAGCGGGTCGTGGGAGGTGGATTGGTTGAAGAGAGGTGTTGGGCCATGGGAGATGGATTGGGCGGAGGAGAGGGTTGTGAAAAGATGGAAGATGTAGGTGGTCCAAGAAAGGTATTGGGTGTAGGTAATGGGTCGGGTGAGGAACCGTGAGAGGAGAAGGGAAAAATATGATCGATAAATTCCACATGGCGGGAGTGATAGAGGCGATGGGTTAAAGGATCGTAGCATTTGTAGGCGGATTTAGACGAAGAATATCCAAGGAAGATGCACTTCGTTGAGCGAGGATGAATCGTGGATTTAGCATACGGACGAAGCCAAGGAAAGCATAGGCACCCGAAGGATTTTAGTTTGGTGTATGTAGGTGGGGTGTTGCATAGTTTTTCTAATGGTGATTTGAAGTCTAAAATTTTGGTTGGTAATCGGTTGATAAAGTGAACTGCCGTTTGGAAGGCGTGAGACCAAAAAGGGAATGGTAAGTTGGCATGATGCAATAGTAATAACCCGGTTTCAACAATGTGTCGATGTCGACGTTTCGCCACTCCGTTTTGCTCCGGAGTGTGTGTAGGGGTGGTGAAGTGAGAAATACCATTTTGTTGGAGGTAATGGAGGAGCCCAATGTATCTCCCCCATTGTCTGAGAAAAGAGAGATGAGGGGAGTTTGAAAAAAAATTTCAACAAGTGTTTTGAAAATTGGAAATAATGTGGAGACATCCGATTTTCTTTTAATGGGGTAAAACCATGTGTATTTGGAGTAAAAATCAAACAAATATGACATGGTATTGATATCCGTCGTTAGAAACTTTTACTGGTCCCATACATCGGAGAAGACAAGTTCGGGTGGTTTAGAGACTTTAAATGAATATTCGCCAAAAGGGAGTTTATGACTTTTATTCAAGGAACAAGCATCACAATGAAAAAGATTATTCGACACATTATTGTAATCAAGTCCGAGACTATTTAGTAAACGCCTTAAAACCTTGATAGATGGATGTCCAAGTTTATGATGCCATGAGAGAAGAGAGTCCGAGTTCTTAGTGCTTGTAACATTCGTCGAAAAACGGGTTTTCCAAACCCGCTTCGTTTAATAACCAAGTATTCAGTTATAAATTTTCGTTGCGTATTTATTGTTCAGATTATTTTAAATAATACATAATTAATAAACATTTTAGAATTTAAAAACCATAATTGATAAATAATAATAAAATGTGAATAAAAAAATAAAATGGAGCTGCCGGGTTTGGAACCCGGGTCACCCACAAACACAAACACACACCACACCACTCCGCCACACACTTTCTTTGTGACAATACTGAAACAAATAATACTTAAAGGGAACCTGAAATCAAAACCGGAAATCAACGCGCACTCAGAACGCGAAATCGCCGGAAAAAGACTAAACTCCGCAATCTTGGCTATTTTCCCTTTGACTGAAACGCATAACTGATCACGACATCAATTATAACCATTGCCGGCAATCAATTTCAGTAAAAAACCGTAGGAAATCATTGACGCAAACTTTGACCTTAATTCAAACCCAAATCAGCTGTTTCTCCTTATAAATACCCACTTGAACTTCCTGTAAACCTTTCGCTCAGAACCACGTTCGCTTCCGAAGCATTATTCCTTCCAAAACACGTCGCCGGAGATTTCCGCATTCGCCGGACTTTCCCGGAAACCGAGGCTTTACTCCTAATCGGTATAATTCTCAACTCTTTTGTTTGTAATCCATTATTCGGAATGTATTAACCTTAATCGGTCAACCAGAGACTGTCCCAAATAACGTCGCCGGAACTCCTCGCGCTCGCCGGAATATCACTAGAGAACCGAAGCCTCACTGCCAACCGGTATAAATCATCTAAACCTTCTTGCTATCTCTTGCTTAGTATTCTAATTGCTCAACACAATAATCAAAACTGTTAATTCAGTTCGTTCAGCCGGAATCACTGTCGGAAATTTTTAAGTGAAGAAGATGAAGTTAAATATGTGTATTAATATAATTAAAATCGGATATTTAACCGGGTTAGACACACAGTCCAGCGGTGGACTGTGTGCAAATACAATGCACACGTCCCGAGTTCGAATCGCACACGTTTCCGACTTTCTGAAATAAAACCAAAATTTTTAAATTTGCTCAGGTCAATTCACAGCATGTGTATAAAATTATTATAATCCAGTGTTTATATAGATTAGACACACAGCCCAACTAGTTGGGCTGTGTGCACCCGAATCACAGAACCCGAGTTCGAATCCCTACTCATCGCCGGTTTCCTAAACAAAATGTTACTTGTTAAAACCAAATTAAATCAGTCTTCAATAAGTATATAAATATAAAGTAATTTTATTCTATAATGGGTTAGACACCCAGCCCAGTTGGTTGGGCTGGGTGCAGAGTAGCATAGCGATGGCAGGTTCGAGCCTCAGTAGGCGCGGCGGGTTGTTTGGTCTAAAAGCTTTTTAAATTTATTAATTTCTGAATAAAGCTAACAAGAGTATAAGTATAATTAAAATCAGGTATTCTTCAGGTTAGACACGCAGCCCAGTTGGCCGGGCTGCGTGCCCACAGACGAAAGGTCCCGAGTTCGATCCCGCGCGCCGCATAGAATAAACACAGTCTGACCGGTCAGACCCGGTCAACTGTCAGAAAGTCAACCCAATTTTTATTATTTTTATTTAATTATTTAATTGGAAAATTAATTAAAAATACTTAAAAATAGGATTTTTAAAGTTAGAAAATTTCCTTAAACTCACAAAAAAATAAATCTAAAAATCCCATTACGAGCACTAATAAAATTTATTTATTTATCGAATCATTTTGTTATTATCTAGGTTAGTTTTTCCTCGTCGATTGAATCATAAATTCGTGCGCCTTCATCGTCATCAAAGTACGCACCCATTGTGAGTGAATCTCTACCAATTCCCCGTTTTAATCATGTTTTGGGGTGTATCTTGTGTCGTATAATCCTTTTATTTTATTTAAACACTAGTGCATACATCATATCCGTGATCAAATGTGTATCAAATGTGTATCATTGTTGTGTGAATTATATGTAGATTGGATTTATCATTTTCAGTGCACGCATTTCATTAGGCCCATCAGTTCCCCGTGGGAGACGGGTTGAGCATCAGGAGCCTCATTAGATCGGCTCCGTTTGATTGAGCCTTGATCTCACATACATCATCATTCATGTCATATACTCATCCAAAGTGGTTTGTGATTGTTTATCTATATATGTTTGCTCACATGTGATTATTGCACGAATTTCTTTATTAAATAAAACAAGAAATTAGTAAAATGTTTTATCAAGGTTCACATCGCCAACTTTGTTGACCCAAAATATCACCCGTTTTACACATGATACAGGTGATCCAGTTGAGACTGGAAACACTTAGGAAGGCCTAGAAGAATAAACAAGTTTATGCTTTGGAATAATTATGTATTTTCATTTTCTTGTAATTGTATGAATTTTGTTTTGGATATTTAAGTTGTAATTTGAATTTAATAAATATGAAACATCTTAGTAAACATCATGAGCTTTGGTGATAACCCAGTTATGCCCCGACTTTTATTCCGCTGCGGGTCGGGGTGTGACAGTGCTTGAATTGAGTTGCAAACGAGGAGGAGTAGGAGATGCATAGTAGACATCGTTAATGTTCACCCCGCACATGAGACGCGCCCCCGTGTGAAGATCCTCAACAAAAAAATGAAAAGGAAAAAAATCAACAGAAACTTGGTTAGTCTTGCAAAGTTTAGCAACCGAAATAAGATGATTACGCAAACGCGGAACAAGTAGGACATTCGATAACTTTAAAGGGCGGGATGTAGTGGGAATCGATGCATGACCGATATGAGAAATGGAAAGGGTGTTACCATTGCCAAGGACGATCTCATCGGGTCCTCCATATTCGGATAGGCTGTGCAAAAATGCTTGGTCGGATGTGGCATGGTCAGAGGCGCCACTGTCAAACATTTTCAGTGATGCATGTTGTGGAGAGTTTGCCATGGACACGTTGACAGTTGGGTTCGTTGGAGCTTGAGCCAAAGCAAGATTATTTTGTTGTAAGAACCGTGCAAACTTTCGACAATCCTTGGTTTCATGACCTGGAATGTTGCAAAATTGACAGAAAAAAATGTTACGATTAGTTCTAAAATGTGAAGATTGACCATTATTCCCATTATTGGTGTTTCGTGGGCCAAAGGTGTTGGGCCTGGTTTGGTTTCTGGTAGTTGTATATGGCCTTTGTGTGTTTCGGCCTGCTTGAGATTGTGTTTGGTTGCTCCTTTGGGTGAAGTTAACAGTAGTGAGCTGCTCAATAGGTTTGGCCTCCAACAAGGACCTCTCATGATCAACCAACTTTTCGTAGAGATCGGTGTCTCGAGTCTTTAGGGCAGCAGCAATCTCCTTATAGTCGTCACCGAGGTGAGCGAGAATGTGAACGGTGAGGTCGTCATCGTCGATTGGTTTCTGCGCCAAGGCCAATTCATCCGCAATAGCCTTCATTTCGTGGAGATAATCAGCAACGGGTCGGCTTCCTTGTTGGTTGTGGCGAGTTTGGTCCGCAGGGATATGATTCTGGACCTAGAGACGCTCGCATAGCTTTCTGTTAGACGGGTAAAGAGTTGGCGGGACGTTTTGGCAGAGGAAACGAGTGGCTGGATAGTGTCGGAGCAGCTACCAAGCAGTGCACCAAGGAGCACTTGATCTTGGCGGTACCAGGTACGGTATGCCGAGTTGGGTTTACCCTCCAGGTCCTTCGGTGGTGGTTCGGTTGAGCCGTCGACGAACTGTTCAAGTTCGAGTCCGGTGAGAGTGGAGAGTACCTGCTTTCGCCAGGATGGGAAGTTGTTTGCGGTTAGCCGGATGGGAAAATTGGTGGTGGTGGAGAGTTGAATGACGGTGGTGGAGGTGGCCATGTGCAGCGGCAATAGGGTGATAAGGCAGTGGATCGAAAAGAACTCAGGGGAGTTTGGTATGCTTTGATACCATATAACGAATGAATTGTTTGTACATATTATCACAAAATACAAGCCTATAAATAGAGACTATACAACTATGGGAAGAGAGGAATACAAGGAGAAGATGATTAAACTAAATATAGAAAATATATAAATATAAAAGCATAGGCTAAGATAATGGAGACTGATGAGAGAAGCTTGACTTTAGGCATTTGATTAGGTATTCCTTATAATACATATGTAACACTACGAAAAAAAAAAAAAAAACTTAACCCCCCTCCAAAATAAAAAATAAATAAACTCCCCACCCCACCTCCCAAAAACCTAATTATGTGTCTTTTGGTTTTAAGTATCAATGTTGAGAAATATGGATTTTTATTACCTATTGTGAGTTTTGGATGCATTTCATGATACAGGTGGAATTAAGGGCGGAGCTTTTAAGAGGCAAGGGGGTGCGTCCGTCTGTCCTCGCCAATATTTCAGTGAGTAGTGTAATTTTTTTGATTTTTCGTCCGAAATTTTTAATATTGTCAAATAAATTGGGATTGTTCAAATAACTCTTGACTTACAGCTTGTTGTTAAAAAAAATCAAGTTGTCGTGTATGAATTGAAGGTAACTCGGCAATATAAAAACTCAAGTTGTTTTTCTTGAGTAACTCATTAGACTTGTATAATTAAAATTGTTATTGAATTATCATTTGATGTTTTATAAAACGAAACATTTAAAAAGAAGCATTTAATAAGGCTCGATTGTGACTTGGTGTTGATTCGCTTGAATGTCTGGTAGAACGATCTTAAGTCGTGCTGTTAGAAAACGATAGTCCTGTTTAATTTTAGATTTTATCGAGCCGTAAGTTTAACCGAATAAAGAACATTTGTAGTTTCCCCACTACTTCTCAATCTATAAATAATATAGGAATCAAAATGTAGTAGGATTTGGGTTATGAAATAGAATCTTTTCGTTACACCAAAAAGAGAGAAGCTTATATACTACTAAAAGTCTAAAACCGACTTTTTGAATCATGAAAAGGAAAAAAGGACATGCTTCTCACTATACATTCGCGATTTCGTCACAAGTTCGTTGCCTTTCTTAAGTTTTCACAAACACAAAACACAAAATCCCACTTGAACACGTCGAATAACTTTGATATAAGGTTGTTCACGAGCCGAATCAAACCGATCAGGCCTTTCCTCTTACTCGATTTGTTCACAAACCGAAACTTTGATATAAGGTTGTTCACGAGCCGAATCAAACCGATCGGGCCTTTCCTCTTACTCGATTTGTTTACAAACCGAATTGAACCGAGTGTTTTTTTTTCAACCAAGCCAAATTCAAACAAGTGTCTTTCAAGAAAGTATCGAGCGAGTATCGAGCATCGCATAATAAAAAAGGAAAGTAACGATGGGGGTGTTGTTTTTTTAGAGTAAAGTGTAGTTTTCATCCATGAGGTTTCGTCTATTATAACACATGTATAAATTTAACACATAACAGGTATAAATGTAACAAATAATAAGGAATAAAAAAACTCAACTAGTTCTATCGAGATTAATTGAGCCATGAATCGTCGACCAGTTGAAACATGCCCTTGTTCTATCGGAAGTTCAAAATCGAATAAACCGACTGAAGCAAAACCATTGGTGAGAGGCGATGGAGAAATCGAATAATGATGGACGAGGGGGAGCTTTGATTATTATTTTGTACTTCTAAATCGAATGACGGTTTGAGACTCAAGTATTGATCGACATTTCACGTTACAATATTTGACAATTTGACTCAATTACTCAAATGGACATTGGAGTATTGGACAATGCCTCTAGACATTTATATATATATATATATATATTCACACACATACATATATAGAATAAAAAATAAATCGAGTCAAACCGAATCGTGCGTACCTTTGCTCGTGGTTTACAAGCGGAACCTATTTGAAAAGAGTATCTTTTTCAATCCAGTTGAATCGAATGAGCACTCTCCGAGCGAGCATTAAACGAATTTCGAAGTCGAGCAATTCAACAACCCAACTTTGATATCAGTGGAAAAAAAACCCTTAAAGACGGACTATATATAAGTTACTGTTATGAATACAGATATATTTCCTGAATTTCTCATATTCTGTTGTATTTTCCTTTTACATCTTGACTACATGTATATGTATATAAGTGCCATAGTTGAATGAATAAGATATACTTCTCACTTCTTAATTATTTCTCTTACGTTATCATCACCTTGGCTCTATACCCATTCTAATTCTTTAAAAATATTTCAAGTTTGGTTACTGTTTTTCAGCTCCATTGAAGATCTTGTTTCACCTACAAATTCACCCATCCAGGTAACAACTATCGAAATCTCTTGTTTTATTAGATAGATATATGTAGATAGATTATGTCATGTGGATAATAGCACAGAGCACAATAAACTTTGTTTTCCAAAATTGATAGCAAAACAAAATGTTTACCAGGAAGTTGGTCGAAAGATATATGTTTGTTTGTTTATACTAAATTATAAACACTTTGATGTTTTGATACTCTGCTCTTTACATATTATTATCCAATTTGTTTTCTTTTTGATTGATATATGTCCTATACATCAACAAAGATATTTTTTTTAATTGGTGGTATCTGTGATGTAACTTATAATTGTGAGACAGTGGAACCATAAAAACACAAAATACAGTTTTATATATGGAGTTTTAGTAGAAAAGAAACAAAGTTTTAGATCAGAATTTTAGAACAAAATAGGATTTTTTTTATTTTTTTTTTACCCAACTCAAGTCTTTACCAGATGAGATAGATGCTTTTACCTACTAGACACTAATGTATGATACTAGCACCATTAAGAGTGACCGAACCATCGACAATAATGAAACCCTTATCGGAGACCCCTCACTGTTGATCGCCGGTCATCGACATACCTTGTTCCGTTTTTATACCCCCGTCGATCTCTGCTTTTAGTCTTCGCGCTTTTCCGGTAACCACAGGTCCACAACATGAAAAGCATCGTTACCGACCACCACTGACTTTTTCCGGCTAGATTCCGGTAACCACATCTAGAAAAGCATCGCTGCTGCAACCGCTGACTTTTTTCAGCCGCACCACACTACTTTTAGCTGATTTTACATGGTAGTTAAAGTTAACAACCCTGCAAATCGGAACGAGAAAGTGAAACTATAGGAGCGAAGTTTCAGGAGATAGGAAAGCGTATTCTTTTTCTACTTGTTTACACCCTACATTTATTATTTTAAATATATTATTTTCAACGGCTCAGATAATCTCATCTCATCCAATAGACGCTTTACTTTCTTCCAGATTTTTCTAATGTGAGATGAATATTAATATTTCTTTTTGTTTGATGAGTATGCATATTTTTTTTTTCTTGACTATGTGAAAATCAAATTGTCACAATCCAACATACTTTATTATTATAATAACAATAATAATATATATAATATTAAATTGTTGGTATTATAAAATTAGGCATTTAATTTTAGTTAAATAATATGTCGTAATTTTTTTTCATCCTTTTGATTATTTAATATAATTTATTTAATCACATAATCAAGTTTACATACTAGATTTTTATTAGCCATATCAGGTATATATGGTTGAAATTCATCTTGTGAAATGATTTTATTCTCGTTAATATATCCATTTTACAAAATTGTATTCACTATAAAACCCGTAGTCCTATCAATTGAGAATTTGTAGCTTGCTCTGGTATACATTTTTTTTACAGACCCGTTTTAGAAACATGAATCTTTTATATGTAGACATCATGTCGAACTTGTCAAATCTTGAATTCGCTGCACTTGAAATCTCGGGCAACAACTACCTCTTGTGGGCTCTTGATGCTAAAAGCCACTTGGAAGCAAAGAGTCTGGGGACAATCATTGATGGGAATAAAATGTCCCTTCAAGAAAAAGCAAAAGCTCTGGCATTCCTTCGCCTTCATCTTCATGAAGACCTAAAGAGGGAAAGCCTTATTGTCGAGGACCCTCTCGAGTTATGGAAAAACATTCAAGAAAGATTTGACCACCTGAAGTTGGTCTTACTCTAAAAAACTCGCTACAAGTGGGTTCATTTAAGGCTACGAGATCAGACTGTTAGTGAGTACAACTCTGCCCTTTTTCGCATCACCTCTGAGCTTAAATTTTGTGGTGAACAAATCACCGATAAAGACATGCTTGAGAAAACTATCTCAACGTTCCATTCATCAAACATCCTCCTGGCCCAGCAGTACAGGGACCGAAATTTTACAAAATATTATGAGCTAATATCATGTTTATTGGTCGTGGAACAAAAAAACAAGCTCCTACTACAAAATCATTAAATGCGGCCTGTTTATTTTAGACTATGTTTTTTTTTCTTTTCTTTGTTTGGATTTTATTCAACTCTAGTGGTATTTTTGTTTGAACTATTATTATGATTTCATTTAAAATCTTGTGATGGTTGATTCATATTTTGTGTGATTTTTTTATCATACTCAAGGAAGTAGTTCGTGGTATTAATACGTTTTATTATTTCTAGAGGAAATATGTTTACAAGCTCCAATAAAGCTATCATTGGTGATTAATGTCTCGTAGATAGTGGTACTACCAACACTATTCTCAAACATAAGAAATTTTTCTCTGAGTTGTCTCCTGCAAAGACACTTGTTGGTACTATTTCTGGTGTATGTGATTTTATAGAAGGCTCAGGAAGAGCAAGCGTCATATTACCATCGGGTACTAAACTAATTATAAATGATGCATTATACTCTAGTAAATCAAGACAAAATTTACTTAGTTTTTAAAGTATTTGACAAAATGGTTACCACCTCAAAACAACATCTGAAAATAGTATTGAATACATACAAATTACTTCAAATGAAAATGGCAAAGATACCATTTTAGAAAAGCTAACAGCTTTATCCTCTGAATTATATTGTACGAATATTACTCCAATTGAGTCATACATGATGGTGAGTAACCATAAGTTACTAGATAAAGACACATTTACAATATAGCATGACCGACTAGGTCACCCTGGCAACATAATGATGAGGCGAATAATTAAAAGTACAAATGGGCACCCTCTAAAGAATTTAAAAGTCTTGCTATCACAAGATTTATCATGTGCGGCATGCTCTATAGGAAAACTCATTACTCGGCCCTCACCAACTAAGTTGACACAAGAAAACCCCTCATTTTTAGAAAGAATACACGGGACATTTGTGGGCCTATACATCCTCCTTGTGGTCCATTCCGCTATTTCTTAGTCTTAATTGACGCCTCATCACGATGGTCACATGTAAGTCTTTTAGCTACTCGAAATGTAGCATTTGCCCGACTTTTAGCTCAAATCATACAACTTAGAGCTAATTTCCCGGACAATCAAATTAAAAACATCCGGGTGGACAATGCAGGAGAATTCACATCCCAAGCTTTTAATGACTATTGTATGTCGATTGGGATAAATGTTGAACATCCAGTAGCTCATGTTCACACACAAAATGGTTTAGCTGAATCATTAATTAAACGATTACAAATAATCGCTAGACCTCTCCTGATGAGATGCAAATTGCCATCTTCTGCATGGGGGCATGCTATTTTACACGCTGCTGCACTTATCAGATTAAAACCAACTGCCGATCATCAATACTCCCCATTACAACTGGTCTCCGGAAGAGAACCAAATATGTCCCACCTCAAAATATTTGGTTGTGCGGTATATGTACCGATATCGCCACCACAACGTACCATTATGGGACCACAGAGAAAACTGGGTATTTACATTGGTTTTAACTCCCCGTCTATTATTAAATACTTAGAACCATTAACGGGTGACATGTTGACAGCACACTTTGCTGACTGTCAATTTAATGAGACAGTATTCCCAGTCTTAGGGGGAGATAAGACTAAAGAAAGACTGGTAACACAAGAGTTAACATGGAATGCATCATCGTAATCAAATCCCGACTCCGAAGTGGTCAATGTGAATCTGAAGTCCAAAAGATTATACATTTGCAAAGAATCGCAAATGAATTACCAGATGCATTCACAGACACAAATAGAGTGACAAAGTCACATATACCAGCATCAAATGCACCTGCTCGAATTGAAGTAATCCCAAAGCGATTACCATACAAAGAAAGCGTGGGAAACAAGTAGTTCCAAAGATAAGAACCCACGTAAACGAAAAGAGCAGAATAAATCAGTTGGTGAAAACTTAGTAAATGAAACCCTAGAAGAGGTAAATGTCCTAGAAGAGACAAATATATGTCCAGAGGAAAATGAAGTTCCGGAAGATAATCCGTTACCAAATGAAAATGAGATCTCTATATATTATGTACAAAATAGTACAATATGGAACCGAAATGAAACACGTGTTAATGATATATTCGCATATGCTATAGCAACGGATGTAATCAATGAAAATGTTTACATACCTAAAACTCTAGAAGAGTGCATGCACAGAGATGATTGGCCAAAATGGCAAGATGCCATAAAGGATGAGCTAGGTTCGCTTGAAAAGCAAAACGTTTTCGGACATGTAGTCCGAACACCCATAGACGTCAAACCAGTAGGTTATAAATGGGTGTTTTCTATAAAAAGAAATGAAAAGAATGAGATTGTACGTATAAAGCACGCCTTGTATCACAAGGGTTTTCCCAAATCCCAGAAGTTGATTATGAGGAAACGTATTCCCATGTAGTGGATGCGATAACCCTTAGATTTCTAATTGGCTTTGCAATCTCACAAGGACTTCAAATGAGACTTATGGATGTCGTCACTGCATACTTGTACGGGACACTTGAAAATGACATCTACATGAAAATACCAAAACGGTTAAAAATGCCTAAAGCATTAAAATCAATAACCCAAGATATGTGTGCTATAAAGCTAAAAAGATCTTTATATGGTCTTAAACAATCTGGCCGCATGTGGTACAATCGGCTCAGTGAATATCTCAAAAAGAAGGATACAAGTCTGATGTAATCAGTCCATGTGTCTTTATAAAAAGACCATTCTCAAAATTCACTATAATAGCAGTCTATGTTGATGATATAAACATCATCGGAGCTCCTGAAGAGATAGAAAAAACTGCTAATATGTTAAAGAGAGAATTTGAGATGAAAGACCTTGGTACAACAAAATTATGTCTTGGTCTGCAGTCAGCATTTGCGCAACGGTACATTCGTCCATCAATCAAACTACATCCAAAAGATGTTAGTACGTTTTAATATGGACAAAGCTCATCCGTTTAGCATACCCATGGTTGTCCGACCGCTAGATCCACATAAGGATCATTATCGCCCTCAAGAAGAAGGAGAAGAAGTACTTGGTCCAGAAGTACCGTACTTAAGTGCGATCGGTGCCCTTATGTATCTTGCAAATAATACGAGACCCGATATTGCGTTCTCGGTACATGTATTAGTGAGATACAGTTCGAATCCAACACGTAGACACTGGAATGGAATAGAACACAAATTCCGATATATTTGCGGGACACAAGACTTAGGTCTTTTCTACCAGAAAGATCAAAAGTCCCAGCTTGTTGGGTATGCTGATGCTGGATATCTATCAGATCCACATAAAGAAAAATCTCAAACAGGTTATGTATTCACATATGGTGGCACAACAATTTCTTGGAAGTCAACTAAGCAAACTCTTACAGCAACGTCATCAAATCATGCCAAATTGATAGTACTATATGATGTCGGTCGAGAATGTATGTGGCTGAGATCAATGATTAATCACATACAAGAAGCATGCAGATTAGAACAAATCAAGAAGGAGGCGACAATTGTTCATGAAGACAATACTGCTTGCATAGCTCAAATCAGAGAAGGTTACATCAAGGAAGATCGAACAAAGCACATCTCACCAAAGTTCTCAACATATGACTTGCAGAAAGAAGGGGAAATTGATGTTCGCCATATCAAGTCAAGTGAAAATTTAGCTGACCTTTTCACAAAGTCTTTACCTAGAAGCAGTTTCGAGCAGTTATCACATAAGATCGGTCTCCGTAGATTAAAAGATGTTTGTTGAACTCAAGGGGAGAATTATTACAGTTGTACTCTTTTTCCCTTAACTAAGTTTTGTTCCACTGGGTTTTTCTTAGTAAGGTTTTTAATGAGGCAACTAACTGATCTAGTAGTATCAGTACATTTATTTAGGTCCTCAAGTACCTATTTAACATTATCCGAAAGTATGTTGTTAACCGTGTATAATAAGCAGTAATATATATCTGAGGGGGAGTGTTATGAATACAGATATATTTCTTGAATTTTCTCATATTCTGTTATATTTTCCTTTTACATCTTGACTACATGTATATGTATATAAGTGCCATAGTTAAATGAATAAGATATACTTCTCACCTTCTTAATTATTTCTCTTAGTTACTTGTTTAGTAAATGAGTAGTTGTTGTATAGTTTTAAAAAATAATAAAGTAAAATATTTTAAAAGACTATAAAATATAAAGTGGTGTCTTAGGCTCTTAGCAATATGTCACTTGTACCTTACTAGAGAAAAACTGATATTTGTGGCTTTTTTCAACAAAATTTCATTTTGCGACCGAATACACTAATTAAGTGTATGAAATAGTAAATGCTAAAATTGAATCATTAATAAAGTATATTAACATAAGTTTAACTTATACATGATATGTAAAGATTAGTAAGTATAATATATTTAAAGGTAAAGTTATTGTATAAAGTTTCCCAAATTTAAGTAGCGTATAAAGACACAATGAATCGTAAAATATGACACAATGTCGAGCAAAATATAAAACAATGCCAAAAACTATAACGTAATGTCGAAGAAAAAAAGACACAATAGTCGCAAAAAATACACAATGAATCAAATATAGAAAAAACAAAATGCTAAATAAAAATGCACAATGATATAAACAAAAATTCTAAAATCTACAAGTTATAAATCCAAAAATGAAAACCTAGAATCTCATATCGTAGAGTTAGATGAAACGCTTCCAATGCCGCTTGAATGAAGTCAAACGGGTTCGTTTGATACTCTTCTTAAGATTTCTTATTTTTAAGAGACTTTGTATTTGATTTTAACCCACGTATTTAATAACAAATTTAGTTACGAAGTTTTTAATCGATGATTACAAAAAATATTTGTTTTACAAAAATTTACAAATTTAGTTACTAAGTTTTTAATCGATGATTACAAAAAATATTTGTTTACAAAATTTCCTCAGGTGATTTTTTTATCACTAATATCTCATGTATGAATAATGATCCAAGTAATAGTCAAAGCTTCAAATGTGAGAAATCTAGACGTTGATTTAATCACTAAATATAGGTAAATAGGTTCGCTTATGGGTTGAAACCAAATTATAAGGATATTTCAGTTTTATAATTTTATGAGGCTAGGCGGTATGGTGATGGCCTATTTTTTAAGGATGATCCGTCACGTAGGCGCCATGTCAATAGAAATGGATGATGAGGCTACCCCACCAACTTTATTTATTTATTTTTTTTATTTCTATCTACTTTTTTTGTTAAATAATAAGATATAAAACTAAATTCATTAATATTAAAAAACCAAACCTTACATAAGTTTAAAAAAAGCGTTGACGGTAAATTTTAAATTGCGAGAAAGGATTCGGTTCCATTTGGGGATTGTACCCGGGCACCGAAAAAACGTTCGGGTTTGGATTTGGGTTGTTCGGATCCATTGTAAAAAGTAGAAGAGTATTTTATAAAAAGTCGAGAAATGGGGTTGAAGTGGGTAGGGTAAAAAGGTTGTATTTATAAAAAAATTGGTTTTGAATTAAGGTTAATTTTTTATTTTATTTTTTAAATTGTCCAACGGTAAAATAGATCCAACGTTCAAATTTTTTGTCATGTAGTGCCCGGCACAAACGTCCGGAAGTCGACAAATACGACGACGCACAAGGTGGGGGGGAATGGTGTTGAGGGCGGCGACGAGGCTTGCCGAGAGCCGACCCCCATACTATGCAGCCTGACAGATCAATTTCAGTTATAAACGGTCTGAATTATTTCGGTTTTCAGAAAATAATTAGCTGAAAAATATGATAAAATTTTGGATCAACTAAAAAGCATTGCTAATGTATAAAGGATAAAGAGGAACAACTTATATAATTTATATATTCTTATATAGTATGTATTTATTAATTATAATTATTATATTCTTAATTAATTTATATATTGATATTATTATTTAAATTATTCCTAACATGGGGAGGAATAGTAAACATTAGGTGCATAAATGCACATATGGTCCTATATGTTTTTATTGTATGCATATATAGTCCTTTAGGTTTTCATCTTGCTTTTTTCTAACTATTCATATACATATATTTGTTCAACATATTTATTAATTATTTATATATTATTAATTTTTAACATTATGGTGCATTAGAAGTTGTACTCTAAGCATATATTCTTGTACAATGGTTTTTTACAAAACAAATGGTGCATTAGAAGTTGTACTCGAACCATATATTCTTGGACAATAGTTTTTCTACAAAACAACTAGCTCGTGTAGATTATTGTTTTGGACCAACTCTCTTTAATTGTACCAGTACCCGCTTTTTTTTCGTTTTTTGGTACCGGTATCAGAACGTACCGGTATTTACAGGTAAACTCCGGAAAATAGCGGTACTGGTACCAATACCGAACGGGTATCATGCTCATCCCTAATCAACATCAAGTATTTGTATTTCCCTCCACAAGACATTTGGAAACACAATGTGGTCATTGGGATATCTAACTTGATACAAAGGTGTAGTAGTTAATCCTTAGGTTTGTGGTTTTAAAATGCAATGAGCGGGTAGATAAAGAAGTATAAAATAGATTCATTGTGCCGTAATTTGTAAGGCCCTGGCCGTATAAAATAGATTCATTGTGTCATTGTCTCGTAATTTGTAAGGCCATAGCCGCAACGCGGCGGATCTTACATCTAGTTAATTCTTAATAGTGTTTTTTTTTCTCTTTTATGTATTTTTCCTTTTCTTTTTTTATTTCTTTTCTTTTTCAATAGTAAACATTATGAGTTTTAGTTTTTTTAACAAATTTGGAACTTTTTATATATTTTTTCTTTTTCCATAGTAAATATTATGAGATTTAGTTTTTTAACAAATTTATATTTTTATCGTTTTTCACAGAGTTTGAATGAGTTTAGTTTTTTTTATTTTTTTTATGTTTTTTGTATTTGGTCGTTGCTCGCCTTATACTTATCATATTCTTTGGTAGTGACCACATTTGTTCCAACATGTTTTTTTACTCCTCAACTCTCTAATACGTGTCGGTGTAAATTTAACTTCGTCGACGTTTTAGTCACATGAATCACTTGATGTTTGAAATTCTGGTTTTATTTTACGTTTTCCCCAATCTTGTCGGTCATTTGATTGCTACTTAGCATGGTTTTATACCTCAAGGCCCGCAACAACATAATTTTACGTCCTCACACCGCAACGCGGGGGGTTAAAACTAGTATGTATTAATTCTTAACATCTTGATAAATAGTACATATTTTTGTCTTTTGTGGTTTTTTTTTTTTGACTTTAGGGTTTCTTTTTAATTTATTTTTGTTTTACATGTTTGATTCTTATTTTTATAATTTTGCCATAAAAAGTTAAAGAAGTTTAGTTTTTATTAGTTTTTGTTGTACGTTTTTTCAGGATTTTTGTTGTCGTTCGGTTGCTATTTAGCACGATGTTTGGCAGTTTTTGTCACATGTATTGTCACACCCCAACCGATGGCGGAAACATCGGGGTAGTGGTACTAGGCGACCAGATTGTCTCATGAGAATTCCATAACAATTATCTATCAACATCATTTAAATTTAATATCCCATTAATATTTCAAAATAATCATTGCAGAAACTTGTTTTTCCCACACAAAAAAAAGGTTCGATTTTCCCTAGATTTATTACATTTTGAACTAAGCAAAACAACTAAACGAAACAAACTACGTCCAAAGCATCCAAGCTAAAATCCTCAACCTGTTACATACGTTAAAATACAAGTCAATACAATTAAGTAAAGATGAGCATACAAGTTTAGATAATATTAGCATAAAGAGAAACCGTTCGCAAATAGTCTAACTACATATCATGATACGCCAAAACACATCACACACATAGGCTAATTTCTCATGCTAACTACCGTGCGAAGACTTGCGCGTCCATCCTAACTAGACCTTGTCGGGTGTTAGCCACACTATAGTACCATACTAGCTAAGGAGGCAAGTTAACGAAAATAAGTCCTAGTCACATGTTTCTAGTATCACGTATTGAGCACATATAATCAAATATTCGCGCGTGATAAACAATTTGATTTGTGAGGTGATTTTCATAGAGGAACTATGTAACACCCAAAAAGTGCGTTAAAACGAAAATGGTAGTGTATACTCACTGTGGGTGCGTTTTAGGTGAGATGAGGGATCTGAGAAGAGTTGCGGAGAACGCCAGATCAGCCTGGAAATGAACAGAAGTGCATCAGTCTTCCGATTTGCTGAAACGGTTAAGTTTGGGTTGAGCAATAGGTAAGTTCGGCCGAACTTGTATATAGACATACAAGTTCGAGCGAACTTGTATAACCTGCTAAACTGAGAGTCAAGTTCGGGCGAACTTGTAAGTTTCTCAAGGAGACTTGACAAGTTCGGCCGAACTTGTAAAGTTTCCTGAGAAACTTTGCAAGTTCGGCGAACTTGGGGGTTTTCTGTTGAAGTTGAACCTTTGCACTCAAGTTCGGCCGAACTTGACCCTTAGAGGGCAAGTTCGAGCGAACTTGACTAGGTTGCTGCACAAAAATCAGTTAATTCTCGAGCGAACTTTATGTTTTCGGGTCCAAAATCTTGCGTTTTCGCGTCGTTTGCTGAGGAAATCGAGTGCCCATCCCTCCAACCTTAAGCCACTGAGTAAAGCTTAGGTCGGAGAGGTCTTTTGGAGCGAACTTAGCCATTTTACAGAAACTCGGGCTAATCCGGGCGAACTGGAAGGTTTGTACGGGTTAGTCAAGCTTGTGTAAAGTGACGATTTCGTCCTTGTGCTTCCGGATTGAGATCTAGCTTCGACAACGCCTCGTTCCACTCAAAATTGAACGAAACGTACGTCATTAGTCCGAAAATGGTGTAAAAACCAATGTTTTAAAGGTTTTGCTCAGATCAGTATAGATCTGAGTGAAAACAAAAGTTTTGATAAAAAAAGATGAAGATTTTCGTAAACAGAAGATATTTGATGAAAACGAAGGCAATGCCTTGTGCAAAATCGTTGTAAAACGTTGTTGAACGTCATTGTAGTTGAAATCGGGTTGATTCTTACTTAGAAAACATAAAGTTTCGGGTTTTGAGACCTCAGAGCAAAGTTGAAACAAGTTCAAATGAGATAATGGGGCTAGGTATTTATAGGTGAAGGTTGGTGGGAGTCAAGTTCGGCGAACTTGCATAAATCATGCAAGTTCGCTCGAACTTGTGAGGTATTGAAGGATTTTGAGTCAAATTCGGCTGAACTTGCTGAATCTTTGAAGATTCAAACAAGTTCGAGCGAACTTAGGGGAATCTGAGTTGGTCAGTCAAGTTCGGCCGAACTTGGCCCAAAACTCTAGATTACCTCGTTTTTCGTTCGTTTATCGATTGTTCAGCGATGTAATCGTGTTATAAAGTAACGTTAAGCGATTTAGCGATGATTCAAGCGTTGTAATAGCGAGTCAACGCGTGAGAGCGAGTTACGTGAGTTTGCGAGCGATTAACCACAATAAGTCCAATCCACATAAACATATAAACACGTATAACACATAAACACGTAAAACTAATATTATCACATAATTCCAGTATGCCAAATAAGTAATTGCGTTGCGATTGCGATGAGATATGCGTGGCGTTAAATAAGCGTTTAATTAACGTTTAGTTGTGATGTAATAATGCGATGTAATGACAAAACATATTTAATTTAACATGAACATTTCTATTAATGAATCTCGGAGTACAAGACTTGAAATCAAAAGCAAATACACCGAAACAGGAACAACAGAAATACGGGTTGTTACATATATCACCTATTGTTAAAAATTCATGTTTTTATATTATGTTATTTCACCGTCTTTTATCGTAATTCAGTTGTTACTTAGCACGGTTTATGCCCCAGCCCAACAACGCTGGTAACATAGTTTTACGCCCCCGCCCCGCAACGCGGGGGGCTTAAGACTAGTATTTATTAAAACTATAATATAATATATTTTTTCATAGTGGTTGGCACAAGAAATTATTGAAGTGTGCCACTGATATTCAGTGTTGGATCAGGTTAGATTATATTTAAAACCCAAAATATGGTTTTATTAAAATTCAAAATCCTAATCGATGCTTCCATGGCTTTAACCTTTGTAAAAACATGTCAAGATTGTGTATCTATAACGAACTAGTGTGATTTCCTCGCGTTTCGCTGCGGGCTTCCGGTCATTATCGGTCCAATTCATTTTACTAGCAGTCGATACCAGCACTCAGCATAGTAAGCGACACGTGTTTTACATCGATTGAAAACCATAAAAACAAATAACTGCCAACGAGCCGAGCTCGAGCTTTAAAAACAAAGCTCGAACTGAGTCGAGCTCGAGCTCTCATTAATTAATCAAGCTCCAGCTCGGGCTTGGTTCGACTCATTTTGCACCCCTAGTTTTATGTTTTATTTTTAGTGGAATGGAATTGTATGTATCCTTCTAACAAACGGTTCGAGAAGGAAAAAGAAAACTTCACCACCCCATTTGAACCTGAAAAAGTATAAAATACAAAGAACTTTAATAGTAACAAGGACAAAAAGGATTATACTTTAACGAACACAACCAAAAATACTTTAAAAAAAACTATAAAACACACTATTTTTTTTCAATATTCTTTTAAAATAATCGCTACTTTTTCGTCACTAAATTTTTTTTCTAATGACGAAAAAGTAGCGTTTTATTTTATAAACAATATTAAATTTTTTTGGGGAGTTATAGTTTTTACATATGTACAGAAACTGAGTCCAGTTTTACCGTCAAAATCTGTGCCCAAAAATTATTTTTCTCTTATGAACAAAATTATGGATACTTGTCACTCTATGGTGGCTTTTTACACTTCTTATTTTTATTTTTGAATGATGACTTTCTTTTTGAGTGCCCAATGTCACACCGCCTAAACAGCAGCCCTGCCCAGACTACATTGTCTTAACCGGGCCCGCGCTGGGTTGGTCAGACTTGGTTACGGCGTTCCTCCGGAAATCGTACTGCCTCCACATGAGTTGCCTCGCTGAAGTAACAGTTGGATGAAAACCGAGGTGCGGCTCAGGATCGAACCCCTAGGTGGGTTTGTCACCATCACTGCCCAACCACTGAGATATAAGCCCAAAGTTATATCCACCTCAATATGACACAAGTGGAGATTGAACTTGAGTCTTCATTGAAAAACCCAAGTCTCCTTTTCCTTCTTATTTTAAAACTACCCCTCTGAACCCAACAGGGGATTTTAATATTTGAATTCAACAATAGTACTATTTGGGCCTAGCAAAATAAATGGGCCCTAATACCTTCTCTAAAAACCCGCTAGCCCATTCCTGATCTCAAAAACCCTAGAATTCGCTAGATCATCATTTCTATTCCGCGCAGCTTTTCACTGATCACGCTTACGCTAATCACAAATTCATCCTGATCACAGGTACGATCTTCGTTTTTCTTTCTAAATCTTCATTGAGATCAGTAGTATCCATATTCTCGAAAATTATACAGACAAATCGATTCAATTTCATGATTTTGACATTCTAATTTCGTTTTTTTATTCTTCAGAAAAGTATGTCGATCGGAGAACTTGCTTGCACTTACGCTACCTTGATCCTCTCTGACGATGGCATCCCTATCACGGTGATCAGTTTTACTTATTAATTTTGATCTATATTGTTTTTTTATTCGTTCGTTAGCGTCTGTATGGTTTTGTAGTAGAAGATGTTATGTAGATTTTCATTTGATATTGTTATATATTGTTATCTGTTCTGAAGTATCTGAAATCTGATCTCTTTTGTGTGTGATTTTGTTTTTTTGTTATGTGCAGTTTATTTACGAAATTGAGCTGAATGAATGGTGATATTTGTTATCAGTTTATGTTTTAATCTCACTCTTTTGTGATTAATTTGGTATTATTTGGTTTTGATTTGTTTGGGAGATGTTTTTTAGGTTTATACTTAGGGCTGCAAATTGTTAAGAAATATATGTGTTCCCGAACTGTTCATGAGCACTTGCCGAACGAGATTTTATGTTCGTGTTCGTGTTTTAAGGAAATGAACTTGTTTGTGTTCCTTTATTTGTTAATTTTAGGCAACGAACGAAAACGAACGTTGATGAGCACAAGTGAGTAGAAACTAATGTTTATGAACACAAATGGTAACAAACGTACACAAACAAGCATTCATAAACAGAATATATAATACACCGATACATATTAAATATTTATTTGTTGGAATTTTGAAGTATTTAAATAAAAAAACTGAAAACACTAACGAACTATCGAACATAATCGAACACGTTGCCAAACGTCCACGAACATAAATGAACGAATGTGGCCTCTCTTCATGTTCGTTTGTTTAACTCAACAAACGAAATTTCTTATTCGTGTTCGTTTGTTTAATAAACGAACGAACACAAACAAACTTACAGCCAAACGATTAACGAACTGTTCGCCGAACGTTTGGTTCCTTTGCCGTCCTATTTATACCAATTTTGCTAGTTTCAGGTTTTGAGGATAAACTTCTGATTGTTTAGTACAGTTGGGATTCAGGCATTTTCATGTTTGATTTTGCTCTTTTTTGTGTTTTGTCTACGTGTTTGATTTGATTATTTGCTTTTCTGATGGGACTTTTTTACAAATTACCAACATGATTATAAAACACATTTACAGATATTTTGCTGCATAGATACAGATAAGATATCATTGTAAACCTTACTCTTTCTGTTAAGTTCTTGGTGTTGAAAGTGTGAGGCGTTTGGTCATAACTTAAGTTTTTGAATGATGATTTAATATTGTTAATTTAGATTGTTCAATTGAACGGTTAATATTGTATTATTAAACATGAACTTATTAGGAACTTGCTTGGTTTTAAAATGTGCGAATAACGCGTGATCCGTACGATGCGCTGATGAGATCGCAACAGGTGATGCGATGCGTTGCGCTGCAATTACATGATGCGAGGCTGATGCGTCCTAAATTGCATAATGCGCTCGTGATGCACTTGCATGAGGCGCCCCGATGCGCGCATTTTTTTCTGAAATTGGCCATTATTGAGTAAAATTGTACAATGAGCTTGTAGAATGTGCTTAACAGGCTTGTACAATGAGCTGATTGAGTTGTTAAGTGAGTTCCTACATATGTACCTTTTGCATAGACCACTTGTACGCTTCAGAGTTCAAACCTTATTTTGGTTATATTGAACTTCTTTCATGGTATTAGAGCTTTTTTGTTGTATCTATTTATTTTAATCTCTAAATTTTTAGCTTTTAATATTTAACAAATTGAAATATTATCTATAAATCTCTAAATTTTTAGTGTTTAAAGTTAACAAACGCCTCGCATACGTGATGCACGCTGGAGATTTTCAAACCAAGGGAACTTGTATATGTGACTATGTGAGCAAGATTTGCTGACCGTTAAGTAAATATGCAACTGCAGGCTGAGAAGATTGCTACTATTTTGAAATCAGCCAATGTTGAATGTGAGTCCTACTGGCCAAGCTTGTTTGCCAAGCTTGCAGAGAAGAAAAATATTGAGGATCTCATTGTTAACGTTGGTGCTGGTGGTGGCGGTGGTGCTCCAGCTGTTGCTGCACCCGCTGCTGGTGGAGCTGCAGCGGCTGCCGCCCCTCCTCCAGAGGAAAAGAAGGTACAGTCACATCATGTTTGTTATCTTCCTTTTCTATCGTATATAGTTATTTGTTTGATTAGGTCTCTTACATCTGGTTTCTTATTAAATTGTTGTTGTACAGGAAGAGCCCAAGGAAGAGAGTGACGACGATATGGGATTCAGTTTGTTCGATTAAAAGCTTTTTCTTAGTAAACTTTAGTTTCTTAGTGGTTGCAATAGTTTGAGCAGTGCATCTATTAGTATCCTCGTGATTCTCTTGCGGTCTATATACGAGGAGTGAGTTATGGTGTATGGGATTATTTTTGCCGCGTGTTAAGCTAGTTACTGGATTATTGTGGCCTAGTTGCCAAATTATGTGATGTCCTGTGTGATCTTTATTTGTTATAATATATGGGTATGGCTTATCGTTATGGTTTTTAATGTGGCTGGTTATAGACAGTTGAAAATTGTTGCCCAACCGACACTAATCTAGTGGTTCGGCTGGTTGGTATTTATATGGTTTGGTTTATTGAAAAGCCTGGTTTGGTAGTTTCCGGTTTGAAACTTGAAATCTGCTATAAAGTGAAGTTGTATAAGTGTATACTTTATTCATATTATTCATTATCGGATTATAGAGCTACTATACATGTGCATAATTCAATCAGATCTTTTATGCATTTAACTTCAGATTTTTTATGCATCTAACTTTTAGCAACTGTCGATCTCAAAACCGGTTTCTAATTTTACATTACAAACAACCGGCCTCTTTGTTGTTCGACACCTTACTTATCTTAACTATTTAAGGTTAACAGGAATATTATTTTTCGGCAGTTTGACGCCAATCAAGCTTTATTAAGAACAACTATCGAATAATTTTTATTCTTAAAAACTAGTTGATTGAAGTCGTAAACAAGTATAGCATAACTCCCATCACAATAACTAAAGAAATAGTGTGTGGGGACGAAAATATAACACATTAAAAAACAATTTTCTTTCATGAAATAAAGACCATAAATCCAAAAATAATAATAGTGATAATAATAATAAATAAATAAATAATAAATAATTCCTACACATAAACGACAAAGGAAGAATTGACACCTACGTAGCTTCATAAACGTCTATTTAATGCTTAAATACAAAACAATTACAAATAGTCTGACCATCGATAGGACATAAAAAAATACATTATTGCATTATAAATAAGAGAAATCCAAATTATGTTGCTGTTTTGTGTAAGGTAATAAATACATTGTTTGAAATGAACAATATGCAATAATTAAAACTTATTATTAGTTGATAACATAATAACATTGCCTAAAAACAATGCTATCTTGTGCTATAATTTGTTTTATTCAAATTTGCATGATAAATAGATAACAGTCTGCAATATTTCATTAAAATATATAAAATGTATGAAAATTCAGAAGGTGCATTTTGATTGTGATACGAGGGAAATGGTCACTCAATCATGTATTTTTGGCATGTTGTGAATGGCTGTCTAAATGTCACAATCTCTTTATTATAAAATGTATTAATTTCATTATATTGGGTGCATGCCAACATTGTGGATAAGCACCAAACTCTTGCTATTACCCACCGCAAACCTTATTTTAGGTAATATATTTATGTGGGCAATATTGCCTTTATATAGTTTGTAAACGGACCTAGGACTTTTTTCCTGTAAATTTTTTTTAAAGATTTTAGATCCTTAGCTATATAAAAGAAATTCGGTTCATAGCGGGTCAGATCGGGTCAGGCATTAGCGCAGCTTAGGCTTGTGGCGGGGGGCGCCCCCCCCCCCCCCCCCCCCAACTTTTCGATACGTAGTGTTATGAATAGTGCTTTCGTATAGAAATTTTTTAGGTATATACGTTTCCGCCCCCTCCCCCCCCCTCGGTTTTGGAAAAATTGGGGTGTCAAGCTTGGCCAATGGGGTCGGGTCATGTAAAACAAGTAAACATAAACAAACAAAGTTTCATAGCAGGGCGAGTTCGATCAACTTCAATTTTCAAGCAATCAAACCCTACTTCCTAACTTCCTGTCACATTGATAAACAATGTTTCAAGTAAACAACATAAAAAACCATCATAAGTAAAGTAACAACAAAAACCATCAAAGTTCAAACCCTCCCTACTTCTATTTATCCTAATCATCTAAAAAACTACAAAAAAAACTTATTTAAAACATACATTGGTCTTTAATTATAAGAATCCGACGAAAAAAGTGGATCCACCCCTTTCCTCTTGAGAAATCTCGCCAAAACTTCCCTACTCATTGTGTTACTAACTTTCTATCAAATATAAAACAACACCACCATAAAAAAAGAACACTAAACACTTAAAGTCTTAAACATTCATCAATCATACTTCATAATTTTCAATTTTAGTTTCAAGAATTCAAGCCCTAGTCTTAAACAATCATCAACCCTTCAACTAAACTTTTACTAAAACAACAAAATCACTAAGGATGGCAATGGGTCGGGTTTGGGACGGTTTAGGTAATCCCAAACCCATAGATGGTTAGATAAGTTTGTCCCAAACCTGTCCCAAAACCCGTGGGGTTTTGTAGCGGGTAAATACCCATCGGGTATCGGGTATACCCGTGGGTTTCGGGTAGACCTATTAATTTAATAAAAATTACCCGTTGGGTATATCCGACCCAAAACCCATTGTGTATCTATCGGGTAACTACTAGTTAGTTACATTTAATATTATCACTATAGAAATATATTAAATAACCACAATCTATATGAAATAAAATATCTATATGTATACAAAATATGAATGTATCATATATATATATACATATTTAAATATATATAAGAAAATATGTCGGGTATACAATCGGGTAAACGGGTACACTTTATCGGATAATCGGGTCGGGTAAATGGGTATATCACCAAATCCCAAACCCGTCCCAAACCCGGTTATCCGACCCCAAACCCGTCCCAAATGTGCCAGGTTTCGGGTTTACCCGTCGGGTTCATTGTCATCCCTAAAAATCACCCTACTAAAGTTTCAAGAAACATCAAAACAACTAAAATTTCAAACCTTTTTAAGAACTTTATTTCTCCTAAAATCCACATAAAACAAGAAAACAACACAAATAATCGAACACATACCCATGTTGGATTTCATGATTGCGGGTGGAATAGTAGTCAGAATTCGAGTTTCTCCGGCGAAAATCTTGTTGCCGATTGCGTCGATGAGCTGCTGTCGTGCTGTTTGCGTCTGGGAGTCTGGGGTATTAGAGAGCCGAGAGAGAACGGGAAAGGGCGGTCGGTTGGGTTATTTTATTCTGAGTAAACTGCCATTTTGGTCCCTGAGGTTTGGACAGTTTTGCCACTTTAGTCCAAATCTTAGATCTTTTGCATCTGGGTCCCTGTGGTTTCAGTTTTATTGTCATTTTGGTCCAAAAGTGATATTTGTCTTCTAAATTCCTGCTATTTTGTCCTTTTCCTTAGAGGCAAAATGGTCATTTTAAACAGAGTTTGAGGTTTATTTATATATATAATATATATTAATGCTTAAAATGACCATTTTGCCCCTAAGGAATATGAATAGTAGGATTTTAGAAGACAAATATCACTTTTGGACCAAAATGGCAATAAGACTGAAACCACAGGGACCCAGATGCAAAAGATTTGAGATTTGGACTAAAGTGACAAAACTGCCCAAACCTCAGGGACCAAAATGGTAGTTTACTCTTTTATTCTAATTCAAATTTGATTGGGTTAGGTTTGGGATATTGATTCTTTATTGGGCTAATGGTTAAGTGAAAATGATTGGGTATTTAGGTTAAGTAAGAGTGATTATAGAAATAATTATATAAATTAGGAATTTAGGTTGTATTTTAATAAAAATACGTGCTTAGGGGCTGTTTGTTTACCTCTTAATGAGGCTATTAATGGTTCAGACCTCTTACTGGTTCAGACTGTTTGTTTCGTGAGCAGATGTCCGAATGATTTAGACATTTGCCTCTGAATGGTTAAACATTATACAGAGTCTAAATGGTTAAGACGTCTAATCTGAATTGGTCAAACATTTTTCTTTGAACGGTTAAGCATTATATTGGCTTTTAATGGTTCAGACCTCTTACTGATTCAACACTTAATGGTTCAGACCTTTTACTGGTTCAGCACTTAATCATTCAGAAGTTGCCAAACGGCCCCTTACTTATTTTATTGTATGAATTCCTAAGATTTTTTTTCAAAGGGGGGGACGGTCAAAAATTTCAAAGGGTGCAGTTGAAAATTTTCAAGGGGTGCGACCGAGATTTTAGTAAGAATTTAACACTAGTTTTTTTCATGGGATAAGCCCACCCACCCACCGACAAGGGTGGCTCCGCCCCTGAAGCCATGTAGGCATGATATCAGTCTCATTGTCTCGGCAAGAGATGAAGGAAAAAACCCAAAAGAAAAAATTGATTGGTAATGGGATACAATTGGTCGTAAATTTGTGTTGAAAATAAAATATATTAATTGTAAATATAGATACAAAAAGAATAATTTAATTGAGTTAAGTTTACTTGTTAATTCATACACGGATCGGAAAACTTCACATTAAAAAAAATAAAGAAAAAAATACTTTAAATATTGAGTCAACTTTATACGACTTAAAAATATGGTAGATTGTAACCTTGTATATTAACTACTTGATGTCTCATCCGCGTGGGGCGATGGCCGAGTAATGAGCGAGTGTTAGACAGCTTTTTGATACGAAAACAATTAAATCGAGTCAACCAGTTAAAACAAAACACTTTATAGTTTTGCTAAAAAAACTAAAACAATGGCAATACTGTTATTTTTAACTAACAGAAAGTTATATTTTTTGACTGGGGTAAAATCGTAATTTGCCAAAGCTAAAGTAATGGCAGTACTGTAAATTGAAACCAGGGGCAAAATTGTAAATATACGCAGGGGCAAATTCGTAATTTTGAACTTGGGGGCAACAATCGTAATTTTAGGCTGGAGGCGAAACCGTAATTTTATTGTGAACCTAGGGCATAATCGTAATATTGAGTTGGAGCCAAAACCGTAATTTTAAAGTGTAAAAAAAGTAATAAACTGTTGGTCAAATGGCATAAATTTATTTCTAAGTGAGGGCAAAACGTAATTTTATTTTCAAAGGGAAAGGGGCAAAAGGGTAATTTTTAACTGAGGGCGAAATCATAATTTTTTAAACGGATAAAGATCTATTTTTGAAGGAGGGGCAAAATCGTAATTTTAAGGAGGGGGCAAAAACATATTTTTTTTCTTTTGAACTGGGGCGCAAACGGAATTTTGAACTGAGGGCAAAATCGTAATTTTAAGTCGAGGGCAAAATCGTAATTTTGGGCTGGGGACAAAAGCGTAATTTTATTTTGAGCAGGGGTAAGAACGTAATTTTAAACTGCGGGCAAAACCGTATTTTTAAAGTGTAAAAAAATTAATAAACTGTTGGTCAAATGGCATAAATTTATTTTTAAGTGAGGGCAAACGTAATTTTATTTTCAGTTGGGGCAAAAGCGTAATTTTAAACTGAAGGCGAAACCATAATTTTACGTTAGGAATAAAATTATAAATTGATTGGACCAATAGGTGAGTGCCGGACAGCTGGCTGACACTATTTACAACTAAAAATTCTAAAAATATAATTATTTTAGTGGCCCACCGGCCGCCCATTTTGACCAATGATGGCAAGTTACTATTGTCGTACTTAGTTTGAAATCGTAATTTTGGGCTGGGGACAAAAGCGTAATATTATTTTGAGCCGAGGGTAAACATAATTTTAAACTGCGGGCAAAACCGTATTTTTAAAGTGTAAATAAAATAAATAAACTGTTGGTCAAATGGCATAAATTTGTTTTTAACTGGGGCAAAAACGTAAAGTTTAGCTGGGGGCAAAAGCGTAATTTTATTTTTAGCTGGGGCAAAAGCATAATTTTAAACTGAGAGCGAAACCGTAATTTTACTTTAGAAATAAAATTATAAATTGATTGAACTAATAGGTGAGTGCCAGACAGCTGACTGACACTATTTACAACTAAAAATTCTAAAAATACAATTATTTTAGTGGCGGGCCCCGGCCGCCCGTTTTGACCAATGATGGCAAGTTACTATTGCCGTACTTAATTTTGTTAGTATAGATAAAGGTAATTTTATAACCTCAAATTTGTTATTTTATAGTAGAGACTAGCGAGGGGTGCTAGGTACTTGTATCAAAGTGTATTATTAAATGTCCTGTGTGTTAAAGGCATGTTGAAAAATGTCATTTTCTATGAGTTTGATAATATAAGTTTCACGTTAGACAAATATAAATATACAGATTTAGAAGTAGAGTTTAAAAGGTGTTGTTTGTGGTTAAAAGAAAACACCAAGAAAGGGTGAATATAAAAGTGGGCGGGGTTAAATCGTATAATATATGCCTGTGATGCCAATTAAACTGATGGGGTGTGGCGGTGTGGAAAGGTGGCATATATGAGGTAGGAGTGGTGTAACAACGTGGCAATGGTATGGTGATGTGGGTGAATTGAATGTATATTTTAATTGGATTTTCCTTCACACAAATTTAGTTTTAAAAAGTTTTTCCACCTAAAAACTAACTACACACAAAGGGCAAGTGTACTCATCGGGAGGTAATATAGTTTGTCGTTAAGAACCGGATATCAATCAGTGGACGCAGTGTCTCAATACTAAACTTTTGTTACTTTAAAGCTTTTTCAATTGATGAGTTGATTTTGTTTCTAAATTATCATGCAAAAATAACAAGCTACCAACTAAACTAAGGAATAACAATATCTAAAAGAGGTTGCCTAAACTAAGTATCCACTAACAAACATGTGACAACTAAAGGAAGAGACTAATGGTGATGTAAGATTCAAATTTAACTAAGTCCCCAATCAAGGCTTCCTAGTTTATAATCCTTAGGAAAACTAAAATGAATAACATTCTAATCACCTAAAAATTATTATTTTTGAGCTCACTTGCTAAGTTAATGTTAATCTTTAAACAAGAGTTAATTGTTTGTCAAAACTCCTAACTCTACAAGTTTAGGAAAATTACCATGAACAACATAACAATCACCCTAACTTGCTTTCAAGTAAGTAGCACTATCACCATGTTCTTGACAAAAACCACAAGCATGGTCATGCTAGATAACAATCTTGGCCAAAAATCATCAATCTAACACAAACACAACTATAGAATCCATGTAAACATTACTATGATTTTTTCAAATCTAAATACAAGAATTCCTACACATGCTCAAATCTCCATTCTAATCATGTTAGCAATCGCCATTCCTAGTATCATGCCATGAATCATACTAACAAGTTAACAAGATTCAACAATCATAATCTCTACATGGGCTTTCCAACACAACATGTAAATACTTATGACCAAACCTTCAAGAATAAAGACTTTAAACATACATAAGAACTCCAGAACAAGCTTCAAGCACTACTATTAAGATTAACAAAAACAATCACCACATCTACTTCCATAATCATCACATGTTCATTAGCTTCAACAAAGTTTAAGCAACACAAATGTTTAGCCCATAAGGCTCATAGTGACCAAATCAAAGACAAGAAAGCACAAATTATTCATAATGAAACTAGTAAGCTAACCAACTTAAGGACACGATTAAATGGTGTTTGAGTAGATCTTCAAGTGTAGTATTCCTCTACAAGGCTTCCTCTTGGCTCCTACAAGCTTCCAAGGTCAGATTATTGAGAGAAAACTTCACCAAAATGCTCCAACTCCCCTCCAAATGAGCTTAAACCACGTATTTATGCTATTGGGAGTTTGGCACGACCATGCTACCTTTTGGCACGGTCGTGCTTGGTAAGTGTCAGAGTGCCTTTTTCGAGTGTTAACTTGTTTGCTAGCCATTTTGGGAAAAATCCCGCTCAAACGTTTCTAAGTTGGCACGGTCGTGCCAACCATTGGCATGGTCATGCTTCCCGGTAAAGTATTCGAAAATGGTTGAAATGATCCCAGGAATAAGCTGATCTCAGACTGGTTTAGCTTGGCACGGTCGGCCAAGCTTTGGCACGGTCGTGCCAAGCTTTGGCACGGTCGTGCCAGTTGTCAAATCTTTCTGGTTCGCCTAGAATATGAGCGTGCTGATGAGAGTGCCGATCAGGGTTGGTCTGGCACGGTCTTGCCAGTGGTTGGCACGGTCGTGCCATATCTGGCAGTTTGCTGGAAAACTCTGTTTTTGCTCCAAAAGCCTCCATTTCAACACCCGGTCGAAGCCCGAACCTGTATTTTCACAAACAACTCAAATGAGTACAAAAATCAATGAAAATACGACAAGTTCTCGCGTAAACGGGGTCTATTTGACGTTTTAAAGATGTATAAATTCTTATACATCACATGGCTAGTATGGCATGGGGAGTCCCACGCGGTGTGAATTTGGTTCAAACGGTCACTTGATCGTTGCTTTAACATATATTTAAACAAACCTCATCATCCTTTTATGAAAAAATCAAACCTCAAACCATTTCGTCGATTATCAAACCTTAACGCACATTACAATTGACAAATACAACACTATGACACACATTATAATCTTTGGGAGGATTTGGTTGAACATCTCGTCACATTTCAGGCCAACCCCTAGTTTTTAATCAACGTAATTTTTATTATATAACAAAAGTATAAAGATAAAAACAGCGTGACAACAATAGAAAGTGAAACCACACCCTCTAGTGTGTAAAATATTAAAATCTGATTGAAAATTTGTCGTAACGCTAAGGTGATATGAATAGTAAAACCGCACCCGTTAGTCAAATAAATTGGGCATTCTCATCTCATACTCACTCTGAACTTCAGCTAGGGTTTCATCAATCACTTACAAACTCTTCAATCATCTCTCAATAATCAGATTACAGTGTGTTGTCAGTTAACCATTTTCAACTAAATATGGCGGATTTCAACCGGAATTAAGCTCTCTAGCTGTTGCAAACCACTAACTTCTCTGCTATCACCAAAAAAACCCAAAAAATGGCTACAAAAAACCCTTTCGATTTGCTTGTAGATGACGACAACGATGATCCTTCACAGCTTGTGCAGAAGATCGTTTCTCAACCGGTCAAAAAACCTCAAACCGGTCGGTAAACCGGCGGCTCAGCCGGCTAAGCTTCCTTCTAAGCCTCTTCCTCCGGCTCAAGCCGGTAAGTTGTTACTAGTTTTATTTTTTTTAATTATTAATAATTGTTTTTGTTATTAATAGAAAAGTGTAAAAGCAGTGAACAATATTGAAAATGAGCCAGCAGTTTGTTTATCCTTTTTTTAGATAGTAGTGTAGAATAATGTTGGATTATAGAAGTTTGAAATGATTATGTATGAAAGCATGGTTGTAGAACTCGATAGGCGCTAGTCGGGGGGGGGGGGGGGGTAGCGGTTAATCGGGATTACTTGGGATTAATCGGGATTACTCGGGTTGGTTTTATGTATAATTTTAAGTTTTATACATAATTTTTTAAGTGGACAAGTTTTGACCGGAATCTGGGAGGTTTTGGCCAGAATATGTGATTTTTTCCGATTTTTTCTGCTTTTTTCCGTTTTCCATTTTTTTTCCGATTTTTTTTCCAACCGAGTAGGGCCGATTAGGGCCGACTAGGACCGACTAGCGATTAATGGACTGATTAATGAAAAATTAATCAGTAGAGGGCCGACTAGTGATTAATCGTTAATCGCGATTTTTGCAACACTGTATGAAAGTAATGGGCTTGTAAGGTTTTGTTGTATGTTTAAGCTGCTTTGTGATTGAGTGACTCATTATTGGAAGTTAATCCTGATCGGGTTTGGGTTCACATGAGAAGCGGGTTCGAGGTAGGATAAGTTAGGAGTTTATTTCATATTTGTTTGAATAGTTTGAGTTGTTGGTTAGAAGTTTGTTTGTTTAGTTAAGTAGTTGGGTCCTAATAGGTTTAGGTTTAGTTTAAATAGGGAGCTTGTAATCGGTTTGACATGTGGTTTTGTTTTTCTGGTTGGCATAATAAAAGAGTCGAACAAAGTTTGTTCAACTAAGTGTGTTTTCGGTTAACAAAGTGAAGTTGGAAGATATGGTGGAAGCAAAAGTTCTTAACAATTGGAGTAAATGGGAATTCTTTTGTATTTAAAGTTTTATATTTTCATGAGGAACTTATGTAGAAATCATAAAAGATAGATGTTCTTTTTTAGCTTGGTGCAAAATATCTTGCTTTTGATTTTTATGGCGTAGGTTGACTGGCATTTGATTTTGCTTGTAACACTATTGATACATAATGACGGCCACCATAGAGATACAAAATTTGAAGTCCATGAATGTGGAACCCCATAATTAAAACCTTGGTTTTAAAACTTAAGCGCGAGGTGCATACCCTGCGGATTTTTCGCTCTGCGCCTAGAGTAATTACAAGAAGTGCAAGCGCCAAAAAAGCGCGCTTTTTGGGATTTTTCCGGGCATTTTTGGCCTGAGGCGTGCGCCTCTTGTACGCGAGGCTTTTTTATGCATCTAACTATTGTACCTTGGGTTTTTTTGGCTTGTACATACAAGCTAAAATCATATAAAAACCTTACCTATATTTTGGGCAAGGAAAGCTTAAAACCTATGGGATATATATGGGGTATACAAACAACAACAACAACCGATCCCAGTAAATCCCACAAGTAGCAAAGCTATTGTTAGGGTCTGGGAGGGTGAGATGTAGACAAACCTTACCTCTATCCCAGGGATAGAGAGACTGTTTCCATAGAGACCCTCGGCTCAATTCATACAGCCAGATTTATAAAGCATGAGTATATATGGGGTATATAAAAATATATATAGTTAGCTTGCGCCTCGAGTATGAAAAGCCCGCCGCTTTTGCGCTCCGCGCCTCGGGTTTAGACCTCGTCGCTTTTGTGCGCCTCTCGCTTTTGAAACCAAGATTAAAACACTTAAAATTTTAAAGCTTCTTAAAGGATGCCGCCTTAAGAGGGACGGAGCTGTTGACTATTATTCACTGTCTTGTTATTCGTCTTAGTATCTTACTCTTTTTATCTTGTGAAAAACGAAGTTGTTTTTCACTTTTCCGAGTGTATTTTGCCAGTATGAAATAAATCAACCATTTTTGCACGATGCCGAAGGTTTCCTTGGTGTCAATTAACAACAATATGTATTGGACCTATTGGTAAAGGTTGGAGAATTTTATATGCATTGGTGATTTTTCATCATATAGCGTTTGTTTTTCTGCGTTCTCATATAAAAGGATTATTTTTGAGCAGTGAAGGAGGCTAGAAACGGCGCGGAGGACGTGATGGTGGCCGTGGGTACGCACGGGGTCGTGGTGGTGGGTTCAATAGAGAGTCAGGAAGCAATGAGCATTCATTTGGTAACCGAGGGTTATCTGGTGATCAAGGCGTTATTGAGGAGTCTAATGGTGGGAAAGGTTACGAGAGACGCGGTGGCGGTGGTTCTCGTGGCGGTTCCCGCGGTGGTCGTTGGGGTGGATTTGCTAATGGAGATGTGGAAGATGGAGATCGTCCTCGCCGTCCATACGAACGCCGCAGCGGGACAGGCTATGGGTAATTTCATTTTAGTTTGGATCATTGGCTTGGAAATTGCTCATCATTTTTTAAGTTTTGCGAATTATTTGTTATCTAATGTATAGGAACGAATTCAAACGCAAAGGAGCAGGACGCGGGAACTGGGGAAGTCAAGCTGATGAAATTACTCGGTATCTTTTTTTTTTACTTTCCATATGATTATTAAATTTAGAGGTGGGTAAAGGGGTGGCTTGGGTAATGAGCTAAAATGGGTTTGGGTCAAAGCATGTAAATTACTTAAAGGGAATATGCCTTATCAAAAATTGTATTATTTTAATAGTGTAGTATTTGCAATCACATGTAGCACGTTATTTTTTTTAGAACATAAAATCTGGACAAAAAGTGTTTGCGCGTCAACCCAACCTGGAACTGGTGGGGTGGGATGGGTTGATGCTCAAAAACTTTTTGTCCAGGTAAAAATAATTAATGTGCTACACATGATTGCAAATACTATACTATTAAAATAATATAATTTTTTTAATAGGGTGATTACTTCAGTTGACTTTGGCCATATTCCCTTTAGAAATTTAGTTCATTTGACTCGATGGGAGGTAAAAGGTGAACCATACTGACCCATTTTTTGATAACCGGTTTGAATGTTTCATCTATACTTGTACTATTCTTTTCTTCGAGTTAGTCATGCTTGTTATGCTTCCTCACAGGGAGACCGAGGAAGTGGTGAATGAAGGGGAGAAAACGGTGGTTTCTGATAAGCCGTTGAACGAGGAAGAATCAAACGATGAGAAAAAGGAGAATGCTGTAAATGAATCTGAGGAGAAGGAGCCTGAGGATAAGGTAAATGTAAATCTAAAATACAAAAATCCACTTTCAGAAGGAGAAACGATACAAGATCTACTGAAATTTTTTTAAAGTGACTCCTTGTTCTCTTAGTATCCATCATGGGCGGGTTTGTTAACAATCAACGTTGACCTTCATGTTTATCTAAGTTTATGATTTTTATTCATTTGATTAATCAGGTTTAAAATATAACCCTTTTACCGTTTTTAAGGTAATTCAACCATGTTTAGTTACTTTTTGTTTCATATTTTATTACAGGAGATGACTCTTGAAGAATATCAAACGGTTCTCGAGGAAAAGAGGAAAGCTTTAGAGGCACTTAAGCCTGAAGAAAGGAAGGTGGAAGTTGACAAAGAGCTTGCATCCATGCAACAGCTCTCCAACAAGAAGAGCAATGATGACATCTTTGTTAAATTGGTGACAAATTTTTATATGAATAGATATTTGTGAATTCTGTAAAGCTACATTCTGTAATCATTTAATTAATTTATTTATTTCATAGGAGACCGACAAGGATAAGCGTAAAGAGATTGCTGAGAAAGAAGAAAAAGCTAAGAAGGTAATGCTTGTTACATAGTGTGTGGATTGTTGTCGTATTACTTGCACATAGGCGAGATGACCAGAAACGCTAATACTACAAAAAATTATTTTGAAAAAATATTTTTTTTTAAATCAAGTGATATGGGTGTATCACGTTAGCAAAATAAACTTTCTGATACTTTCACCTGTTTGACCATTTTCTAGTTATTTTTTTAGTTTTTACCTGTTTGGCATATTAGTGATAATAGACCCATAGATAAGTAAATGGGTCAAAAGCATAACCTTTAGTCCATGTGTTGAGAGTATGTTTCGGTGTTTGCAGTCACTCAGCATTAACGAGTTTTTGAAACCGGCTGCTGGTGAAAGAAACTACGGCGGGTGTGGGCATGGTGGCCATAGAGGTGGAGGTGTAGGTGGACGTTACAACCAAGGTTCATCAAGCTATGCCCCTGAAGCCCCAAAAATTGAAGATCCGGGTCACTTCCCTACTTTAGGTGGCAAGTGAGCCGTTCTTCTCGCCATTCCGTCATCAACTTGTCAACACTCTTTATCAATGGCAGAACCAAGCATATTAGGATAACCGAGCCCTACGTATTCGTATTCGTAAACGTCTCAGCAGTGTAAATTTCTTTTTTCTTTTCATGTGCTTCCCCGTATTTTTTTTTCTTTTTTTTTTTTTATAATGCATTTTAGAGTAACTTTTTTAGTTAATAGATGGATAACAGTTGATAAATTTTTTGGATGTGAATTAAGCATTGAGGATTTACTATTTACTGGGTGCTTGTGTGATGCACCGGAAAAAAACTAACATCGATAATCACGATTTTTTAAATTGAAAAAAAACTATAACAATATCATACTCAAGTTAAAGATAATTAAATACATGTTTTTATTGTGTAATTAAACAAAGATAGTAGTGTATGAAAAAAGTTATGGTCATAAAATTTACGGGAGAAAGTTGGTTCAAAAGTCAATATATGTTTTAAAGGATTGTAGTATATGTTTAAAAAGTTGTATTTACTTAAAGTCTTAAGATTTTGTAAAATTACGTTTTATCCTTCTTATATATACGGTGTGTATATATATAAAACACTAAAATCTATAAACATTAGGCGGTGCCTACATTTGTTTCAAGATGATCCCCCCCCATGCAACTTTCAACCATTATCCTTCTTGGTGGTCTCTAGTCCGTCACCATGAATACTAGTACTCACGAAGAATCCAGCAAGCTTTTGTTTTCTCCATGTGGAATCGAACGCTTGCTTTCTCCGTTGGAATTGAAGAATGACTTAGTTTTGCTACCATGATTGAAAACCAAACAAAAATCCATTCACTCCACTATTCTAGCTAATGACCCGATGATACTTCAACAACTTAAATTAACTGTGAAAAAGTAAAGGATTTGTTGACAACCTCAAATGCAAACCTACGTCATCAACACCTACAAACCATCAACACCTACGAACCATCGCAATTTCATTAGAACGACTTCATTTTTATTATTCTAAATCTTAGTTTATTAAGCTTCCGGTCTCAATAATGACTAATTTACTCTAATTAATACGACCTTAAATCAATTAATTGGATTCATGGTGTGATTGGTAAAATACAAAAAAACACTAACAAGTATACGCATGTATATACGAAAAGGGAAATTGACCACCACGATTTTCGTGCTATATAATACTAGAGGGGTTGCGTGATGTAGCGGGCAACACCGACACTAATAATCACGTAACATGTAAGGTTTTTTTTAATTAAAAACAAACTATAACAATATCAATACTTGGATTAAAGAGAATTAAATATCACCTAAAACAAGTCCAACAATAGAAACATGATGATGTGGCAAAAACTTTGGTGGAGTGGTAGAGGCTTTGTGTCTTTTGAGGAGAGACCAGGGTTCAATTCCTGGCATTGATGAATTTGGTGTAATTTAAAAATATGGATTATGTAACCTTTGCTGTTAAACAAAAAGAACATGATGATGTGACAAAAACACCTAAAAACATCACACATTAATTCCTGACTATTGGTGAATTTGGTGTAATTTAAAAATAGGGATTATGTAACCTTTGCTGTTAAAAAAAAGAAACATGATGATGTGACAAAAACACCTAAAAACATCACACATTTATTGTGGATGTTCTTAAACTTTTAAAATTATATAAAATTATCTTTTTGTCTCTTCAGTGTGTTTTATAAGATTTAACGTCTTTCTTTCTGTATTTCTTTCTTTATCTCTCTCTCTCTCTATCTTTTATGTCTCACACAATCACAATGTATATGTAGTTCTAACTTGTGAGAGGTTTCTCAGGGAGGAATTTGATCCAAAAGTAACATTGGCAACCTTTCAAATCACAAGATCAATTGTTGCTTGTGGTTGGTTTATAATGTATAAATCAACTACTCATTCTTGTGATGACAAATCTTATTTTTTTTCAACTATTACCTGTTGAAGGAGATGAGGCATATGTAAACAGTCATTGACGAGCAGTTGTTGATGTGTCTTAATAGAACTTATATGCTTGCTTTGGTGATCTCACAATAGCATCTAGAGATGTGTATATTCGGTTATCTCAAATGTAGTAATATTTATTAGTAGATTGATCCCTTGAGGTCTTCCCGTTTTCTCCCAATGAGATGTTATAGTTCACAATAATCCGGTGAAAAAAAAAACACCCGGTAACCAGAGGATGGTGTTTCCGCCCAAGGGCCAAACTCCACCGAGCCCACCTCAGACTCCACTTTGTCCTATCTTAGTTAAACCAAGCATCGATATTTTCTAAGTGTTTTTAGCAACGATTTCTTGCTCTCGTGAGACTTGAACCCAATATCTCACACGTAAGTGTTTTGACTAAAGAATTGTTGAACTAGTAAAATGTCTAAACCATTAAGTGCTGAACCAGTAAGAGGTCTGGACCATTAAGAGTTAATATAATGCTTAACCGTTCAGAGACAAATGTTTGACTAATTCAGATTAGAGGTTTTAACCATTCAGACCCAGTATAAGACATGTTTGGATGAGCCTTTTCATTTCTCCTTATTGACTTTTTAACCTCGTTATCTCCTTTTTAAAAAGTCACAACGAAATGACTTTTTCATTTATCATTATCAATGCCCAGAAAGCTCATTTTCACCTTATTACCAAAACACCATTTCACAAAAACTCATTTTCCAAAAAGTAAGGTAAAATAAGCTCATCCAAACATGGTCATAATACTTAATCATTTAGAGGCAAATGTCTGAACTATTCGAACATATTCTTATGAAACAAATACTTTGAACCATTAAATGTTGAACATAAAAGGCTCGTTAAGAGCTAAGTTGCATACCTAATTAAAAGGTTTTGAACTTTTTACACTCTTGTTTCACCTTTATTTTCTCCCTAGTCGATGCGCTTTACATAACGGGCTCCTCACTCCGGCGCTCATCCACACAGGAGATAATCCCATCTGTTGACGCCATTTTTCTCAGGTTAGTTTACCAAATTTACACCAAATTCGATCTTCATGGCGGATTCTCTTGTTCCATATCACTCTTTGTCATATTCAATTCTCGCGTCAAAACCCTAGATTGATGGGCTTTCTGCTTTTTCATAACTTTTTACCAAATTGTAGCTGATTTGGTATTTATTTATGGTTATTTGGTTCAATTCCACGATATTTACCGGTAATAGTTAACAATGGTTTACTTACGTTGTAGAGGTTAAATTTATAAATCCTAATTGTAGACTTAGGATACATGAAACAGCCACACTTTGTTTCTTCGTCTCGTGCCAGATCTGCAAAATCGTGACGAACTTGTTAGAATGGCTATGTGTTCATATCTCAATAACAGAGGATATGAGTAGGGCTGCAAAGGAACCAAATGAACACGAACAACTTGTAAAGGAAATTAACGTGTTCGTGAACACTTACCGAACAAGATTTTTCTGTTAATCTGTTCGTGTTCGTTCACTAAGAAAATGAATATGTTCGTGTTCGTTTGTTAATATTAGGTATCATAACAAATGGACACAAACAAACGTTCATGAACACGTTGGCGAAGCCCCCAATTTTTTCGGAAACCGGGGGGGGGGGGGGGGGGCGGAAACGTATATACCTAAAAAATTTCTATACGAAAGTACTGTTCGTAACACTACGCCCCCCCGGGCATACGCTAAGCTGCGCCCCTGCATGAACACAAAGAACACAAATAGTAGTTCATGAATAGAAACAAACATATATTGAGTATATATTACAGGGTGTTTGTGAGCAAGTAATGTAGTAGAGAAGAAGAGGATCCACACCATATAGTCTAGGGTACCGTTGGGTAAGAGCCAATTTTGGGGTACACTTTACAAATATATTACTGTATAAATGAAAAAAGCTAGCCAGATATGCTTGCACAGTTGCACCTTTGGCGGCAGCAGAGGAAAGTCACCTTAGGCCGGTCAAAGAGTATGGCAATCATCAGATTATGTCCCACCAGAATCATATTGTTTCTTTTTTTGTCACTAAACAAGTTGGACCAGATCTTGTTTAGAGGGGTGTTTTAGCGGCTGGTCAACCAAAGTAAATGCCTCAAAAGGCTATATGGACATTTGGTAGAATATCTGTTGTAGGATATTGTTAATTGATTAATAAAACATAAGGTGATCACTAAAGTAGTAGTGAAGCTTAAATGGTTGTGCAATGCCAATTCTCTCACAAGCATGTGGCATAGAACTATAAAGCACTGAATTGAAAGAAATAGTAAATTAGTAGTAATGAAATGCATCTTCGGATCTCCAAGGGTTGAGGGTTGGTGCTCCATCTTTCACGGGATTTTCAGCATGTCAATGTACTTGCCTTCAGTTAGGGTTTTCATGGAAATGTAATCAAGAAATTCAGCAAAGCTCCCTTCTTTGTAGGCAGCAGGATGTTGTTCATCAACCAGTTCCGGTGCAGGTCCTACCTTTGTCTCTAATTGCATACTATGAAGACTTGCAATTGAAAACCGCTTCCTTTGCATGTTAAGAATTGCTCTATGTGGGATACTCTTGTATCGGCCATTGCTTATCACTTCAAATTGATCCCCCAACTGAACTATTAGAGCCCCTTCTATGAATGGAGCAGGGTGCCATTTGTTTTCATGGTCCATGATTTCAAGTCCTTGATGGCTTTGATTAAGTATGGTCAGGGTACCGTAATCCGTGTGTGATGGCATCCCTAGTGCAAGATCTGGTTCAGGGCAAGATGGGTAGCAGTTCACAGCCATTAGTTGAGAACCTTCTATAAAGTCATCATGTAAGTAATTGGCATTCAGGCCTAGGCTTTCTAGAACCATTACCGTTAACTTCTTCTGTAATACATTCACGGCCTCTGCATAGCTTCCCATCTTCTCTCTGTATAAAACATAAGTAGTCCAAATTTTAATGTTGCCATTTTTGGTGAAAGAATTGAACTTGTTAAGTTTACTTACTTGTAAGTTGGAGGATTGGATGGCCATAGATGGATCCATTCCGATATTGGATTAGCATAATGCTTGATGAACTCTCGGTAGAACACTTTATCCACTCCATGATTCATACTGGTGCCATATCTTACAGGCTTGTGAACGTCAGCTGAAGCAAAACACATCTTTTCATCACTTGGCAAATCAAAGAATTGTTCAGCAGAGTCTAGTGCATCTTTCATGACAGAGGTAGAATTCCATGGTTTATCACCTTCAATAGACAATGTTCTTTATCCCAGCAAAATATAATATTAAATTTATATGCATGCATTTATGCACTATATACACGTCAAAAGGCCTTCTCAACCGTTTCCTTTTGTAAATAAAGTTTTAAAGAATGAAGCAAGTCCACCCCGCGTTGTTATCGTTTTTGGTACCATGAGAAGTTAAATTTTGACACATGTATAGCCTGGAAAGCTCATGCAATGGTAGCAAATAAGTCATCTTATATACTGATGTATGTATACATATTGCTATTGCATTTTTATAATAAACTTATACCTGAAAGAAGCCAAGTTGGCTGCAGGCAGCATGAACTTGATGTATCAAGTGGGGCCTGTGTGCAGAGTGGTCCATCAGGGAAAGGTCAATGACAGGGAGGCTGGTAGAAATGTTTTCAACAAGTATAGGTTTTGGTCGTTGGGAAGGAGGAAGAACGTACCGTTCAGGTATATTTTGTTTGTTTTCTTTGGTAAGTGTCATAACACTGGTAAATGAGGCGTCTGATATTTCTTGATTTGCTTCCATTCTCTCTGTTTCTCTTCTTACTAAAAGTTGTTAGATATTAATATTCTGGTAGCAGTCTTGTGCTTTTATAAGCCAAATTTTTTTTGAGAATGTCTAGTTTTATATTCATTAAAGTAGACGGTTATATGCTATTTATGTAATAGTAATCAACTGTCAAAGCAGAATATGATTTAGGAAGTCAGGGGGAAAGTAGGATTTCATTTTTAATATGGTGTAGTGGGGCCCAGTTGTCTATATTTAGGCTATGCGAATGCCGCCTCTTTCACTTTTCTGGTGTTGTCACACACGGGATGGTTATATATTAGTTTAAATTGGTCAACAAAAGAAAATATCTTTCTATCATGTTACTTAGATCACACTTCTTCAAAATTATCCTTTTCTGTGGCTTTCCATCCTATCCTGTTTTGCTGTTGCAAGTCCACTTGTGTTTGAATCGAGATCCTGCTGTAATTTTTTTTGTTTTTTCTTGTTATAGTCTTTCCATATTCTGCAAATTTAATAATATTTATTATCATTGTTGTAATAATAATAACAATAATAATATGATTTATTGATCAATATATAGTAAAAAAGTTGACGTTTTGCAGGAATAATCAAGCAAATTTGAATAGATAATGTCGATTAGAATTCAGGTAAGTGTTTTTCCTTTTGTTCTTCGTTTGTGTGTTTGATGTTAATTAATTTAAGTACTCGAGTGTTCTGTAATCAAACAACAGTAGGAGTTGTACATAATAAGTAACTCATTTAAGAGAGAAATTCTCCATAAGTAATCTTTACTCCTCTTGTTACATGAAAACCTTTGAATGAAGTTGTTGGCTATAGTTCCAAACATTTGCATTATTTTCATTTATTGTCTGGCCAGCCATGTTGTCTAAAAAGACAAATTTTAACTTTTCTTGAATCTTGCTTCCTACTTTATTCTCCATTGAGAAATTTGAAGAAACACTCCAAAACTATGATAAAATACAAAAATACACCCTGCATTCAAATTGAGCAAAGTGCCAAATATTTTAGTGCCGCATTGCTCCTTCGCTGACTGCACAGGAAGTTTTGGTGTGTCGCATGGTAATGTTCTTTCGTACGGCGTTATTTGGCAGGAAACCTTAGGCAGTGCGGACCCAAAACATATTTGCTGGGGGGTGTGGATGAGGCGTTCAACCATATTTTCAAGTGGTGCGGTCGGGTTTTTTTGCCTAAAATATACACTATTTTTTTTCAAGGGGTGCGGCCGCCCACTCATGACTGTAGGTAGGTCCGCCACTGACCTTAGGTCAACTTCATAAGGTGCGTTTGTGTGTAGAAGTAGTTTGATGAACTTGAATCAGATTTTCGGTTATTTGTAGCTTCCTTCAAGCCTCATACACTCCATCACTCATCCTGATAGTAATTCCTGCCCATGATCGCATTTGACGTCGAAAGTATATGTTTGACATGAAAAAAGTTGACCTTTATGTTTCCATGATCATCTAACTTGTGAAGCTTTTCTAGGTTGCTTTTCGGTTCATAATATTTCTCACTTGGTTAGCATCTGAGATTTTGATATATAAGATTGTCATTTTTTACGTCTTGATAAGCCCAAACCGTGAAACCAATACTGGTTCGATATTATTGTCAGTGGTTTGGTTTTAGTTTACGGTGATTAAAAACCGTTACTAAATACAAATGCTAAACTTACCATTAGAATGTGAGGGGTTGGGGGCACCTTCATTGTAGTTTTTTTAGAAGTCAGCCTTCTTGCAGACGTTTAACATCTTTAATGACTTTTATGCATTGCATATTAATTACATTGCAAAATACTAACTTGATCATGAAATTTATGTTATGAGTACAATCCTCCTATCCTCCTAATTAATCCAAAGACTCCCATTGTTGTGACATCTATAGGAAAACACATACCATTGAGAAAGACATTTTTATCAAGTAAACATGAGTATGGGTGGTGTGCTCTAAAGTCTAAACAAGTCAACCCCGACTATACTTTTCTAAGCCATTTTTTGCGAACACTCAGTCGCCGAGCTTTTTTCACGGATGCATTATGTGAGGATAAAAGGTCACAACCCGTGTCTTCCCCTATAATTACCATTATCGCCTTAAACGTAAGGATTATTGGTGGTCATTTGTACTATCCCTTTTTTCATTAGCATTGTACTAGTAATAGTCCTTATCTTTATCTGAGGCTGGCAAATCGTGTCTTAGCTGGTTTAACGACATAAACAACAAAGTTCTAAACATGAATACGACACGTTTAACTACTTTATATCTAATATTTATAACACAGTTGTATGTTTTTTGTACTAAAAAAGAGAAATGATAGATCATAACCTTCTAATTTTAATTATTTTTAAAAAAGTGAAAAATCACATGGTATATTTTTTTAGTAAACAGATCTTATCGTGTCTTATACATGTTATCTGTTATCTGTTGATAGCCCTATCTTTATTGATTTTTCGTAAACCCAACCAATCTTCTTAGTTATTTAGCATCTATGTGTTACATACCAAACAAGAATCTTACTCCAATTTTGATAGTGTTTTTTGTATGTTTACATAATAGGGAGGGTACAAAATGCAATTCATATATAAATATGTGACTAAAATCCATACTTGAAGTTTCAACATGTTGTTTTAACTAGAATAATAAATGTTCGATACTCCGATGACATAATAGCGAATGTATTTTGGCGAAGATAAAATTCCGGAAACCATGGAAGTAACCTGTCGTATATAATGCATTGAATCTTCCACATTATTCTTCAAATCTTTATAAAGGGGTTAGCCTAGTAGACGAATAGATAGATATATCACTATAGATACGTACGAGTATACGTGTCCTCTTGATATGTTTGTGGCTAGAATTTCTCAACTGAATGTTTTAAAAACCACAACTAGATATTGATATTATTATTTACTAGGTTAGAACCCCGTGTATTACACGGGTTGAGTGTTGATTTGTTTTATATATTAAATAATAATTAAAAAAAAAACCCGTGTATTGCATTGCACGGGTTGATTAAATCCGTGTATTACACATATAGTCGCTAAGATATGTTTTAAAAACATAAATTTTGAGATACAATTTATTTATTAAAGTATGACAGGGTTAAGACGTCTTGGAATGATATTTTAATCACATGATTAATAATGCAATCTTAATTAAAATGTGATAGGATTAAGACGTAAATATTATGTTATTTTATTTACATACATACTCTAAAGTTTTATGCTTGATTATTTGTGTAATGATATAGATCATCGGCAATTGTTATTATGATGTAAATTGATTGATACCAAATAACAAAATGATTCTGCAACTTTTCCGATTTATTAATTTAATTAAAAAATAACTTTATGATATTTTATTAATATTATTTGTTTAATAAATAATTAACATGTGTTCTTTTGATTTATTTGATTTCATTTGTCAAATCTATCACTCTTAATGTTCAAATATATGGTGTTTTGGGTTACCAAATGGTTTATCCGTATGATAATAGATATTCATTTTTAAATTCCAATGAATAAGCAAAGTAAATAATGAGAAATTCCAATCGATTTAAACACATTTAATCTATAGCTCAAATTATTTAAAAAATTATTATTATTATTATTATTATTATTTAATATGATCATAATAAAAACAAACTTTTATCCTCATCTAAATATTTATTTTTATCTAATATTTTGTTTAAAATTATTATTATTAATATGAGAGATAAATAGAAAAATAATGTGAGAAAGCACCAGAAAGCGACACGTGTCCAGAAAAGATTTTCGTTTATTAGTATAGAAAGATACTAGGTTACAACCCCGTGTACTAACGGGTTAAGTTATAAAAAAATCAAATAGTTAATAACAAAGATTTAACGGGTTAAGTAAATAAAAAATCAAATAGTTAATAACAAAGATTTAATAATTATATAAGATATTTTTAAGACGATTTTATGTTATCCTTAACAAAATTTGTGTCATGTATGATCAAAACTTATGATATATGTCAAGTTTATAGATATGAAAGCATTTGAACCATCAATTAGAAAACAAACTGTATCATCGACTTTCTCACGAGTTTTAACAGTCATGTGAACATACATTTAATAACTCAAGTTTTACTTAAATAATTGGTCTTAATTTATTAGTTCTAAAAAAATTGTTGAAATGTTCATATTAGACATATAGTAATTAGCCAATTAGATAGACTTATAGCTACAAAATAATATTTTAATTAGATAAGTATAAATTATTCATAATTATTAAATAATATAACTTTAAAATTTAAATATATGAATGTCAGTTGCATCTTAAAAGGATGGTTGTATTGAGATAAATTTATTAGTATGATAAATTTAGTTATTATTCTTCTTGCATTTTAAATAAATAAATAATTTATTAAGTAAGAAAATCGTTCCCTCCACCCTCGTTATGAAAATACTCCATATTTGTTTCAATTATTAAGATATAATTTTTAACCTAGTAATTAATATAATTAAAGAATAAGATATTTTATGGAACTTTATCTGTAATTTTCTTAAATGTTTGAAACATATATTAAATTAAATAATTTAAATTAAATAACAATTATCTACAACTAAGGAATTAAGATATAATTTCTAACCTATTAATTGATATAAATAAATAATAAGATATTTTATGGAACTTTATCCGTAATTTCTTAAAAGTTTGAAACATATATTAAATTTAATAATTTAAATTAAATAATAATTATCGAAAATTAAGGATGATCTAGAATAATGACAAGTTTCCAAAAGTTGGTTTCTTTTATTATATAGTATAGATGAAGATTTTTAAGGGCAACTAACTTATTCATATACCTTGTTAGAACATCCATATCACGTTATCCGTATATTTTTAAGGAAAACTAAAGTGAGTTCTTTTCCTTTTAAGTGGCAACATTTACGTGCTCCTCCTAAATTACACAAATAAATCCTAATTTACTCTTTCCTTGGGATTGAACCCAAGACCTCCCACTAAAATGCAAGAGCCTCTACCAGCATCTACCAAGTAAGCTAGTCCCACATTGGCTATGTTTAGGAAAACTTGCAAAACCATATATTTATGGCAACAGAATGAGATGTGGTAGGGTTTAAAGAAATGAGAGATGAATTTATGGATGGTAATTTTTAGTTAAATTATATGGATAAAGATAAAGATAAAGAATAGGATGTGAATGCTCTTATAACTTATACCTTCCAAGATTTGAATTGTTTACCTTTGAACAGAGGAGAGACATCTTACCACTATACCATATCCTTTGAGAACCAGATCATATATATTATTGATTTAAACTAGTGAGTTGGCTTGCATGATGTGTCAGAACTTTCATACGTGTATATTTGCAATCTGACGTGTTATAACATGAGGTTTTCATGTCCAATATTGGGGAAAATTTTGTATATTATCTTACATATTTACACGTATATATAAAGAATTCATAAAATGCTATATTTACTAAAAATAAATGTGGATTACATTAAAAGTTAAATATAAACTCTTTATCATCGTCGGGTAATCGAAGTGCGTAATTATATTTTACTGAAGTTACCGAACCAAGCATGGAGAATCAAGACTTCTATATCGGGGGTCATCGTAAGCTCACTTCTAACCGACTACAACTAGAAGGTCCAAATCATGATTTTCTAGTAAAAAAATCTCGGAGTTTATATATAAATTCCAACAAAATGATGCCTTCGTCCAAGACTTTGGGCAAAGCGGTCTCAAGTCGGGTTGCAACCCTGCTTTTATCTAAGTTAACCCAAAGTTAAAGGCCTAATTCGTTAAAAGATTGTAAACCAATAAACCTAATTGGATGCATGTCGAAAGTTATCTCAAAATTGCTAGTTATAAGGATCAAAAAGGTAGTTTCTAAATTAATTTGTGTTGCCAATGAGGTAGTGGTGGAGTGGTTGGAGAAAAAATTGGTGTTCCTTGTTTCCCAGGTTCGATTCCCACTCTTTTCATTATTTTCTGCGGCATCTAGGTGAAGAGCTAATACGGGTGGCGCTGATTCAACTTGGATGGGAGGCGAGGTTTTACCGATTATTCCACTGTCGGGTGGAGGTCGGGTTTCCGCGCATCTGGGAGTGGGGAGAGCCAAGGGGCTGCGGCGGTCGAGTAGTTGACCTTGACCGCAGCGTCCGGTGTCATGGTGGTTGGCACATCGTTTCTTGCCGTTCAAAGAAAAATAATTTGTGTTGAGCCTTTCACTATTACGATCACAAACAATTCACGTAAATCTTAAATCGGATCTTATCGAGCATTTGGGACACTCTTCCTCCAAAGGAACCAAATGAACGGCTGGTTTATTTTATAAAAACGTTATAGGCTATTTTTTGTAATTTTTCTCCTAGTTTTTATTTTTAGCTATGTATTTTTTTTTATTTTAAGTTATATTGAAATGTATAAAATGTTTTAAAGTTTAATTTAAACGAGAACAATTAAAAGCGAAGTGAAATATTTTTTTCCCCTTTTTCAACAGTAAGAGGTTAATCCTAATTCTAGACTTAGGATACAATGAATCCGTCACAGCGGCTAAGGAGACGAAACAACCACACTTTGTCTTCTCCGTCTTTTGCCAGGTCTGCAAAACCATGAAGAACTCGTTAGAATCGATATGTATTCATATCTCAATAACAATATGTAATGTATCAGAGAAGAAGAGGATCCTCACTTCGGATGTGAGGCATCCGTTAGTCTAGGGTTTTCATGGGCGTCTATGTGTTAGGACCAAAATCGTTGGGCCAGACCCAATTTAAGTGTATATTCTATTTACTTGTAAGTTGGCGGATTGGATGGCCATAAATGGATCCATTCGGATATGGGATTAGCATAATGCTTGATGAAGTCTCTCCAGTATAACACTTTATCCATCTCATGATTAATACTAGTGCCGTATCTTACAGGCTCGTGAACATCAGCTGAAGCAAAACACATCTTCTCATCACTTGGCAAATCAAAGAATTGGTCAGCAGAGTCTAGTGCATCTTTCATGACCGATGCAGGAATTCCATGGTTTATCACCTTCAATAGACAATGTTCTTTATCCGACCAAAATATAATATTCAAGATGTATGCACTCATTCATGCACTATATATAGACGTCCAAAGGCCTTCTCAACGTTTCCTTTTGTAAACATTTTTTTAAAGAATGTAGCAAGCAAGTCCATTTGTACCATGAGAAGTGAAAATTTGACACATATATAGCCTGGAAAGCTCATGCAAACAAAGCGAGTAAGTCATCTTATATACTGATGTATGTATATATGTTTCTATATGCCAACTTTTCTTATATATTGATACCTGAAAGAAGCCAAGTTGTTGCAAGCAGCATGAACTTGAAGAATTAGTTGGGACCTGTGTGCAGGGTGGTCCATCATGGAAAGGTCAATCACAGGGAGTATGGTAGAAGTTTGGTCAACAAGGATAGTGTTTGGTCGTTGGGAAAGAGGAAGAACATACTGGTCAGGTATATTTTGTTGGAGTGTTTCGATAACCGCCATGACACTGGTAAATGAGGTATTTGATATTTCTCGCTTTGCTTCCATTCTCTCTGTTTCTCTTGGTACTACGAGTTGGTTAAGTTTGAAGATTTGACTATTTTTGTAGCAACAGTCTTGTGCTTTTATAAGCCAACAAAGTTTTTTAGTGTCTAGTTTTATATTCATTAAAGTATATAGTTGTATGCTATTTATGTAGTAGTACGATAACTGTCAAAGAAGAATGTGTATTAAGTAATCAAGGGGAAGGTAGGATTTCTTATTTTTATATTGTGTGGCGAGGCCTGTTATTTATATTTAGGCTATGCAAATGCTGCCTCTTTCACTTTTCTGGTGTTGTCACACACGGACACACGGCATTTATATATTTTAGTCAGATTGGTCAACAAAAGAAAATATCTTCTAAATTGTGTTTCTTAGATCACACTTTATCCAGAATAAAACTTTTATGTGGCTTTCCATCCTATCCTTTTTTTTGCTGATGCATATCCACTTGTGTTTGTACTGAGATCCTGCTGTGAGTTTATTTGGTCTAGACTTGCTATAGCCTTTTCGTATCCTGCAGACATAATAATAGTAATAATATTTATTATAGTAGTAATTCATTGATTAGTAAAAAAATTAGACTTTTTTTGCAGGAATAATCAAGCAAATTGATGATACTGGTGTAAATATCCCTGATGGTGTTTCACAAACTGTAAAGACATGTCAATTGGAATTCGGGTAAGTGTTTCGCCAAGAAGTTAGGCTGGGGGACTCATAGTGGAGCGCCTTTTGAAGATCGGGGACTCAGGCAGCAAAATTTTGCTTTTGGGGACTCGACCTGACACCGCAAAGAATCTTCAGGGACGCAAATTGCATTTTACTCTTTATAATTTATTCTCTTGTCAGCCATGTTGCCTAAAAAGGTCAAATTTTAACTTTCCATTGAATTTGAAGAAATACACCAAAACTATGATAAAGTACGAATAGACACCCTAATGCAAAACCAAACTAAATGGTATTACCACTTTTTCTCTTTTGGTCCATTTGTAAAAAATGTATTTGACGTCGGCCAAAAGTAGTTCGCCAAGAAGGCAAACGGAGAACCTGCATGCCCTTGACGATTTTGTTGCAGCCCGACCCTAGTGTCCCTGCATTGTGCCATATGCTACCCTTCAACCAACTTACCTAGCATAACTTTCAAGAGTGAAGGAGCTAGTTGATGTATTAGTTACTCCAATGATAGAAATGGAAGAGAGTGTTCAAGACTTGACATTGATAGAACCTTCTGGACCAAGCATACAAGATGAGCAAAGCGCAAAATGTTCTAGCGCAGCCTTGCTCTACCCCTACACAGGGATGTCCTAGTATGTCGCACGGTAACATTCATTTGTGTTATCGGGCATGGAGACCCTAGGTCGCCTTCACGAGGTGTGTAGACGTAGTTGATGTCGTTAGCAATTCCTACCCTTGACCGCATTGAAGTAGAAAAGTATTTGTTTGACATGAAAAAAGTGATTCTTTATGTTTCCATGATCATCTAACTTGTGAAGCTTTGTGTGATTTGCTTTTTGGCTGATAATATCTCTCATTTAGTTAGCATCTGAGAATTTAATTAATAAGATTATCATCTTTTATGTCCACATAAACGCAACGCTTTAGTACTGCTTTGGTTTTGTTTGCTTGCATTGTTTAGCCTAGACGATTGTTTGGTTTCATGTTCATGTTTGCAGTTTTGGATTGCTTAATTTTTCTGTTTTCGCTGCCTTTCTCCCTAGAGAAATGTCATGGGGTGTGTGCCTTTTTATTTAGGAATATTGGATTTTAATAATCCCAACTATTCGTCGTTGGCCGCCAACAGTCTCAACTTAAAAAATAACCACTGGCAGTCCCAACTATTGACGTATTGGCCACCAATGGACCCTGACTAACAGAACGCTAACGCCGTTAGTCTCCGGTCGCCGGAATACTCAACGTTTTCGTCCCAAACTTCTTTGTAACCTTATTACGGACCTTTAGGAACCTTTTTCTAGTAAAAGCCCCGATTATTGAAGTCGCCGGAAAACTCTTTTTTTCGCCGGAATACTTCTTTTTGGCCGGAAAATTCAATTTTTTGGCCGGAAAACTTAACATCTTCGTCTCAAACGTCTTTGTAAACTTAGATCGGATCTTTAAAAAAGTTTTTCTAGCCAAAAACGGTTTTCCGGCGACCGGAGACTAACGGCGTTAGCGTTCTGTTAGTCAGGGTCCATTGGTGGCTAATATGTCAATTGTTGAATCTGCCAGTTGTTATTTTTAAAGTTGGGACTAAGCTTTTTATAAAAGAACATCCAAACCGGAACATGAATACCCCTAGTTTCCGGTAGTTCACCTAATATCATATCCATAATGCGTACAAACATTTATAGGTAAATCACATACTCGGACACTGTTCATGTTACCCGTCTTGAATTTACCGAGTTTGGGTTTTTTCTGTCATCCCTAAAATCGACCATTTTTATCACATAATGCAAATGCTAGTTAAATTTCAAACGGTTGTTTCATGTAAATCTGCCTTTAGTGGGTTAACACCCTGGACACGTGACCATTTTAACGCCCGCCAAACCCTTACCCGTTTACATGTGGAGGGCTTAAACACCCAAATGCCCCTTATTCCGCTTTCGCCTTTCACTTAACCAATAAAAAATTACACCTCACCCACTTTTAGCTTAATTTATTTAATTTAAACATTATTTTAATAAATTAGTCAGCTAAACCACTGTGTGAATGGTTATTTCACAACTCAGCAAGTAACACAAATGGGTATGAAATCTGATCGGTTTCTATTAATTGTGTGAACTATTAAAAATAAGGACCGTAAGTAATACAAGATGATTGATAGAGAAGGGGATGAGAAACTTAGAGTTTTAAGATTAGGAGATGGGAAGAAGAAGCCAACAACATTCTACAATATTCATTCATGTGCTTATAACCTATGCTGGTTCCCAAACAGACAGGCCCTTTACTGACACTAAACTGGGCTGCATGATTGGGTCTTTTTGGGTTGGGCCAAATGCATTCATAACAACCACTATACACTTTGAGGGTTTGGTTAGTTAAAGCCTTATTGTCTACATGGTAAAAAGTTATTAACCTTTTAGTTAAACCCCCACACATTGGCTCAAAATATTGTTTTCTGTTCTTGTCTTATTCTTAGTAGATTGACCATTTCGAATCGGTCTACAACAACATTTTTTAAGCAATTACATCGCGTAAAGCCGTAAACTCACTCACCAAGATCTTTTCGTAAGTCCAAGGTAAATAGTTAAAACCCGTGTCTTCTGTTATAATTACGATTATCACCCTAACCGTAAGGATTATTGATGGAGTCATTTGTATTATCACTTATGGAATAAATATCATAACTAATATTATGTGTCTACATACGTTTTCACATTCTTGTAACTAAGTGTATTAATGGTTTTGAAAATCTTACTCTAAATTTGATGGTAGTTGTTGTATGTTTCATAATACGGGGTACAAAATGCAATTCATATATAATTTTGGGACTAAAATTCATAGTCTTTGTTTCAACTACAATAATAAACTTATTTAAATATTCGATAGTCCGATGACAAACACAAATATATTTTGGCGGACATGAAATTCCGGAAACGATGGAAGTAACATGTGGTACATAGTGTATTCAATCTTGCACATTATTCTTCAAAGAGTTAATTACTATTTTAGTCTCTTTGGTTTGTCAAAATCACTATTTCAGTCCATTATTTTAAAAATTGCGATTTCAGTCCCTGTGGTTTCACTTTCGTAACCATTTAGTCCTTGTGGTTTCACTTTCGTAACCACTTCAATCCATTTATTCTATAAGTACAGGGACTGGAATGGTTACAAGGTGGACTGAAATGGTTACAAAAGTGAAACCACAGGGACTGAAATCACAAATTTTAAATTAATGGACTGAAATACTGATTTTTGACAAACCACAGAGACTAAAACAGTAATTAACTCTTCTTCAAAATTTAGAAAAAAGGGGCTAGCCTAGTAGACGACTAATAGAGTGATATAGATATATAAGACTACACGTGTCTCTTGATATGTTTGAGGCTAAGATCTCTCGGCCCCTAGAAAGAATGTTTTCAAAACCACAACTAGATAAAGAGTATTACATAATATTCTGGTGGTTGGTGATGTGAAAATCACAACTAGATAAAGAGTATTACGTAATATTCTAGTGGTTAGGTGATGTGCACTGCAACTAAAAGGGTAAGAGTTTAAATTCCATAATACACAAATGTTTTAGAAAATTTAGGAATTAATGATAATAAAAAGATAATACGATACCCTATTTTTTTGTGTTTGTCTGAGACGATGTATATCGATCTAACAACTATAAACTAATATCAGATGGTTCCTATAAAACCCAGTTGGTTCGTTCCAACCATTTCCCTTTCAAGTTGAACACTTTAACTAATTGGTTCCGATCCAACCAACTGATCCGGTCTTCAAATCACGACTTATATGCACACATTTTAACCCACTTTCCATCAGTTTTATATACTTTAGCTCCATTCTTATTTAACAATATTTCTTTTATGTTTTTATATTAGCGACGTCCTCCTTAGTTGCTTTACATGTAGAGTTATGCGTAGTTGTATGTCATGTCAAAAAATACCGTGTGCTCCTCTATTTTGGATGTGTAGTCAAAAGAAAAACCTTTTCCTTATGATTGTGCATAAATTACTGAAAAATGTAGAAAAATTTACGGATTGACGATTTTTCTAAATTAAGAACATTAAAAGGATGGGTTATGTTATAGAATAATTACACGTTGTTTTAATACGAGTTGTCCTTAACCCGCGCGTTTCGGCGGTATGCTAATTAAACCCAAATTGGATTTTAAACCCAAATCAATCCGCGTGTTGCTGCTAGGACGTGACGGGAATTCGATTGGTATTATTCTGGCCTCTTACGGTTCCAACACAAAATCCCCCCCCCCCCCCCCAGAAAAAAAAAAAAACTCAAGAATCGAGCCCGGACCAACTCCTTAATGGGACGTGCCACTTACCACTATTTATCTGTTGCGTGTATATGTATTACAAAAAAAAAAGGAAATACAGTGAATGTCGCGTGACATCAATTGTTAGTTCCGGCATTTATTGAAAAACAAATATATCCATCACGTATAAAACAAATATTTGCTGGTCACTATACTTTGATCCTTACATATACGAATAGTCCTTAATTTTGACAAACTTGTTTCATGACTAATTCGGTAAGAATGATATGGTAAAAATGATACGATAAGAATAATAGGATACGAAGAGAAACATAATATTATATTATAATATTAACTTTTAACCATAAATATTTTTACTAAAGGTGAGAATAAATATTATGTCGATTTTTCCATAGGAACCAATTTTGGTTCTTTGGCTGATATTTTTATATTAGAAATTGACATCCTAAATAATTAGATGTCAAGTTTCGCGAGGTGCGGTGTGTAACTTGCGATGCACACTTAAAACCATTAAAAAAACTAATGGGTGAAATGTTGTGAACTTGCGCGTTGAGAGGCGACGCAAAATCATGAAAAAGAAAACTAATGTGGAAAAGCTTTCACAAACTCGTTCGTAAAAAAAGGGTTGATATAAAAGTTTCAAATCTTACAAACTATAAGATCCAAAGAAAAAGAAAAGCTACGTAATAATAAAATCCTTTTCAATAGATCTATATTCTTTTTGTAAGTTCTTTATGTATGTCTAAAATTGCAAGTTTTGTCCTTTATATGTGTCCAAAATTGCAGGCGATGTCCTTTACCTTCAAAATTGATCAATTTTGTCCTTAATGTTTGCAAATCTTGCATGGTTTGTCCTTTAGGCCATAACCACTTCATACTTTTTGTTAAACATTAAGGACAAAACATGCAATTTGGTTTTGACCTAAAGGACAAACCATGCAAGTTTTGCAAACATTAAAGACAAACCCAGCAAGATTTGCAAACATTAAGTACAAAATGATCAATGTTGAAGGTAAAGGATATCGCCTGTAATTTTGGACATACATAAAGGACAAAACTTGTAATTTACTCTTTAATTTTTAATGGATATCACTATAAATTGAATTCTTAGGTATAGACTACAAAAATAGAAAACATTTATAAAAAGAGTGAGTATAGTAATTTAAAGTTAATTCCCAAACACTTTACTCTCTTGTTTCAACTTTTGATGGTGGTGTGACAATAATTTCTTATACATGTTCATATCTTCCAACATAGATTTTAGTATTTCCAGATATATAGTCTTACTCATCCAAATGAACATTTCAATCTAAGATATCATACAACACAGTATGCATGCCAATACAATACCAACTAAAATAAAACTAACAATATTATCTCAACATACAACCATAATATCCATAGTATCATATGTGATATACAACAAAAGATCATGCAACGAATACAAAACTAATGATCAAGATGCCGAATCCACCGCATAACCGTTTGTAATCCATCTCCAGATGCAAAATCGTCAGGCAACGGTGAACACAGAGAGAACCGAAAGCGAACCAAAACTGATCGATGAAGAAACCGTTTCCGTTCATCTGTTATGGAAGACGAACCTCTATTCTGGATTTGGTAAATATGATCGAATAATATCAAGCATTCTCTTGCTTTTTTATTTGTTTATTTTGACTATGATGATTGAACTGCCTATGTATCGAACATCACAACCTTTCATGGACCCTATTTCTTCGGCTCTTTTTTTCTTTCTAAGTTTCCGGCTGTCCTTCGCCGTGTTATTTTGCATTGATTTCTTCATTTGCGTCGGTCCGGGATGATGCCCATAGTCCTTTGCTGAAGAACTTGAATTGATTTTGATGACTTTCTTGTGTTTGCAGATTTGGATCCCATGTCATTCTTGGTATCTTTGATTTTGAATTTGATAGTCATTGTTTAGCAGCAGAAACAACAATCACCCACCACCGAAGCATGGCGACCATTGATCCAACGCCACATCCGTACTCCATGTTTTCCATATCTTCTTTTCAAATATGTTAAGGACAGTTTGGTTTCCTTCTGCCCGGCGAGTGATGATGATGATGATGTTCATCTACCGGAATTTGGTTGTTTGAATGTGTGCGTGTAAGTTTATGTATATTGTGTTACTGGGGTATGTGCCTCTTTGAGGGGTACGTCGGTTGCATGACGGTTTTGGCGATATGTTTGACTTGCAAATGGGAAAACAAAAAGGAGAAAAAAATTCAAAAATTCGCTGTGAATGGGAATCGAACCGGCGTCACCTTTCGATTGAACAGCCATGATAACCGCTCGATGCTTTGTATCTTTTGGTATCCATTCCTTTTAATTAATATACGTAAAACATGCGCTGTATATATTTAATTTTCTAACCAACGTGACTTTTAAACGAAAAGACATGACTCAAGTTGATAATTGTATAAGAGAATAATGTGTGCATGAGTGCAAGACCACTTGAATTGTGAGACATGGGTCAAGATGGTGAAATATATATTAATCACTAAAATCGGGGAAAGGGGCTAGCTAATTTAACCACTATATATAGAAAATGTTTTTATAACACCATAAATATGTATGCATTCAATTTCTTTCCACCCCTTTAATATATTAATTCAAACATTTTTGACAACTTTTAATTCAAACTTTATGGTACTGTCCACGTTAAACCATTATATCTTCGTCTAATATTTTAAGGTGGTTAAAACCCCTTATCCATTTGCGTGTGGTATTCATGACTACAAACCGGATAAAATGCTAACGATTACCCTTTGTGTTAGCGTTTTATAAATTTTTACTGTCATATCAAAAAGTTTTGTTGTCACATTATTGTTATATAAGTATGAACTTTCATTTAATTTTCTTCTCCTTTAATGTGTAATGATTTTACAAATTTTTACATACATTAAAGTAATATTAAAATTTAAAATAGATATAAAAAACAATTTTATTGGTTGATGCATGCATGGGCCTACCAACCTCATACCGTTTTCATGCAGTGAATGGGCTCACGCCCCCTCCTTTTCACGCTCCATAGGGTGATGTGTAACACCACTCCGCCAACCACGTGATGAAAGCGTTACTCGATAACACATGGTGCAAGTGCTATCAAAAAAGATAGAAATGGTACCTCCAAACTTAGACTTAATAACTTTAATATATATGTTCATTAGTATTGATTAAAAAATATACAAAAACTTCATTAGTTTTGATTAAAAAAATATACGAAAACTTCATCTAAGAAGTAACAATTTTATATGTTCGTTAATTTCTCTTTGGTAAAGACTCAACCATCCAAAATATTTGATTGGATAAATTATTTTTGTGTTAGATTTAAAACTTAAAAAAAATACTAATGGAATTTTTCTATGCAGTGCGAAGGGTATTTTGTGTATGCACAAAACAAAAAAAAATTGTTTAAAGTGGTAGATAGATAATTACATAAAAGTTCTGCAAGCACAAACATATTCTATAAGCCAAGAAGTTGCATATATAGTAGCAGGCTGCTACAGCCATGCTATTCGTTAGCTTTTTTTTTAGTAGTTAGGTTGAATATGATTTTTTTTCTCTTTTAGTATTTTTTTATTTTTTATTTTAGCATTTACCTTTCAACATTTAATATTGGCAGTTACAACCCTTCAACTTTTTAAAAACTTTATAATTATTTCCCATGTGTTTAAATTTATATACGTGTCGATATAATTCAAGTTGATTACGTTTCTTTGAAAAGATAGGCTCAAATATGATATGTTTTTCCGCTATTTTGGTTCGTTTTTGATCGATGCATTTTTGATACACTCTAATTTATTTTAATTATAAAAAAGTGCATCAATATTGTTAGAAAAGATACCCCTTTGATCGGTTTTGTCGTTTTGTAGGTTGAATAATAAAACGAGCTAAATTAATAAATCTAGAGATAAAAAGAAATATTAATAATTATTAATTAGTAAGCATAACTAAAGCTAAATTGTATTGGGTAAAGATTTATTTATTAAATGGAGTAAATAAAATTGTGATTGCTTTGTATAATCAAAAGAAAACAAAAGTCTTCATATTTTGATATGACGTTGCAGGTACATTTGAGAAGCAAAATAAATTAACAAATTGTGATTGAAAGTAGGGATGAGCAAATCAGACCCGGTACCGGTATCAAACCGAGTAGTACCGATTCGATACGACTTTTGACATTTTTGATACCGGTTCGATACCGGTATTTAACGGTGTTTACCCTCAAATACCGGTATTCGAACCGTATCGAATTGGGTATATTCGGTACCGGTACCACTTTTGAGAATTTTCGTACCGTTTTCTTTCGGTACCGGATGGTACCGAGCTCATCCCTGATTGAAAGAATAAATGGCAACATCGAGGAGGTTCACAAATGGGGTCGTGGCTTGGTGGGCTCATGTTGGGCCAAGTGAAATCAGAAACGAAGGGAATTACAAGGAATAGTAGTGGGCTGTTGACAAAGGGAAGAAAAACGCAAAAGTGGGGACAGAGAGTTTTGACGGGAGACGCACGGTTCAGAAGGGTGGAGCCTTCTTGGTTTTGGGCACAGAAAATCAAGGAGAAAAAAAATGATTTTTTGGAGTAGAGGCTTAAACGCGATGAGCGGCTAATCCACCATGATCATTTCCGGGTGTAGGGTTGTAAGCATTCTAGGTTTTGACATTTGTTTTAATATTGATTCGTGATTAATTGCGTTTGAACATTTGAAGTTTATATTAATTGTCTTGCAGTTGTATTGAATCATGAACTTTGCAATAAATATGTGCAATTATGCTTTAATATAAATTAGGGTTATGAAATTTGACTTTGTGGAATGAGTTATGAAATTTAACTTTGTGGAATGAATATGTGCAATTATGCTTTAATATAGATTAGGGTTACATGTTCTAGATAACGAAGTGCATTTTTGTCGTTTTTTGTAACGTTGATAGCTATTGGCACCTAAGCCTCGTAACACTAAACCCGCAAATAACCAAGTGTGATTAAATCAAGTTTAAAACGTGTAGGAAACCTAGTTGCTTATGATTTCGATCCCGAGTGTGATTGTTTTCCCTTATTATTGTTTTCAACAAATTAAAGATAGTTATTTTACCAAACATTTCAAAAGACAAAATTTAATCATAGCAAACATTCATAAGTATTTTGTGCACTTGTTTGTAAATAATTTAGACAATCGAACAACTAGTATGATACTGACCACATGCTCTTCATGGATACGATACTCGACTTACCCTAGCTACCTAGGTTAATTGGGTTTTTGACTGATCGGGACGACACGGTCTGTCAGTTTTCAATTAATCTACGTTTTGGCATAAATTTAGTTATAAAACAAGTCGGGTCAAATGTAATATGCTTTCATTAGACTTTATAAATTGGCTTACTTTACGTTTCGGTCCCACCACAACGCGTGGTACCATTTTTAACTTAAAAGAAACATATTATTTTAATTAATTATTTTTATGTACGTATCGAAATAAGATCAGGTTGGTGTTCGACGTAAATTTCTTTCGTAAAAAAGTGGAGCCATGTATAATACGTTTCCGTGCTTATTTTTATGTACATATTCAGTTTATCTACGTTTTGACGTAATTTTTTGAAATGTTTCAGGTCTTTACTGCCAAATTAGATTTATTTTACATTTGGACCCGCCGCATCGCGTTGGGGGATTTACTAGTTAGTTCTAATAGAAAATATTTCTATAACAATCCAAGGGTGCAGTTTCTAGTGGGTGAGAGCGGATGGCCGAACCCTCGAACTTTTCACTCAATAGTTGAGAGTATGTAGTTTTCTTATAGAAATTTTTGGGTATATACGTTTTAGACCTCCCCCCCTCGGTTTTACATAAATTTTTTGGCTATGTACGTTTTCGACCCCCGGTCAGAAATCTCTAGCTTCGCCACTGTAACAATCTAACTTGTAGTAAAGCGATAGCCATACCCTTTTGTTATATGTTTACTTAAAGGTGTAAAGTGTAAACATGCTAAGTAAGTTCAAACTTGATTAGTTTGAGATTTACTCCAGTGGCGAAGCTTGAATTTCCGACCGGGGGTCGAAAACGTATATACCTTAAAAAATTATGAAACTGGGGGGGGGGGGGGTTTCGAAAACGTATATACCTAAAACATTATATACAAAAACTACATACCGGACACTACTGAGCGAAAAGTTCGGGGGTCGGACGCCCCCAGTCTCCACTATGTTGCGCCATTACTTCACTCGACTGACTTAATAGAGCTTAAAGCCGCACACTTATTATACGAGCATCGTCGTGCGGTGCCCTTGAATGTATAATAACCAACATTATGTCTAATATGTTCAAGGTACAATGATTTCATACGGATTAAAATCATTCAAGGAGAGACTTTAACTAACGACTAGTAAGTTGAAGTGTGATCACTCACACATATTCAACTCCCTTGTTTCGGTCATGAGTTACAACTCTATGATTTTTAGTGGATCCTTCCCTATGCATGAGTATATAGAACATATTATTTAGTTTTTTAGCATGATTATACATATGCATAAGTACAACATTCTTATACGATGTGTTCAAAATTTAATGTATTTATTTCAATTCTAAGGCATTTATAAAATGTGTTATAACTAGTTATGTTCAACTTTAATGTATTTACAATCAATTCTAAGAAGAGATTTTCAATAATTGTGTAAATACTTGTAGCTTTAATTTTACATATAATTCGTAACATACTTATTGACCACCTAAGTTACTCTTGCAATAAATAAAATCAATCTTAAGGATTTTACAAACCTTGTTTTCTCTCCCAACATATGCTTCTCCCAAGACTTTACATCGTTCTATGGTGGTTGTCCACAATGAAGATAATACAATCCGTCAACACCACCTTTTCAAGTTCTCTCGAGTCAGTTTACGAAATTTTGGGTTTGCATCGATACCAGATTCGAAATTTGTTGCACCATTTCGATGGAATATTCTCTCGTTTGAATGATTCTTATATGATATCCATTCGAGAATTAAAACCCTAATTTGAAGGTTTATTTGTTTTTCATGGCTCTTGCAAAGCTATAGCTGAGTTGCGTTTTATACCATTATATGTTGAATTGGTGGTATTACCAGTAATGATTAACAATGTACTCTAGTTGAAGATATTAGTTATTCAAATTAAAAGTTGAGGATATGAAAAAATATGCACAACAAAAATATAATCAAACCTTAATAAATATGGAGCACGTACGTGAACATCTAGATACTATGTGAGTTTGTGTCGTGTGTTATCGTAATTTCACCAAAAAAGGTGCATTTTTATAATACAACTAGAAAGTTGATGAATAATTGCGGGGCACGTATCAAATGTATTTAAGTTGATATTACCGGAAAATGTCTAATACGTGAGTACAATCTATATGACTAACTATAACCACCAACTACTTTCATGATTAATGTGGAAGGGTTAGCAATGTCACATGTTCCAAACATAAGCAACTCCCAATCAATTTTTGTTAAGGAGCACGACTTGCTTCAAGAATCGAGAAGCATTTCATCGACCCGATTTTGATGAAATGGTGTTCCAGCATGGCCCCGAATCAACCTTCCTTAGTCCATTTAGTTTTCTTCTTAGTTCTAGCCCTGAATCTCTCCAAATCTTGCAGTGCTTCGGGATTTTGACGGATTTCATCGACCCCAAATGAGTGGGTGCCATATTCCTGCACGACCCGATCCCCCTGGTCAACCTTCCCTAAGCCCAACCGTGCTCCCTTTGGGCATATCTGATTCCAAGTTTCAACTTGAACTTGTTCAATTTTTGTTACGTTTGAGTTTATTTGGAGCCTTATGTCACACTCTGCCAAAAAATTTGATCAGCAAACCTTGTCTCCGAAACTCTTCAGGCTGTTCAAGAAGCAACAAGGGCTGATGGAAGTCTCTAGAAAATGCTACAACGTTTGGGTCCATAAAACACACTTACAAGCGTACAGAACACTATAGTATGGGCTAGAAATTCATCTCTAAAAGCTCTAGCAAAGAACTCTATAGAAAAGCCTTGAATGCTCATGAAAGGGCCTAGATATCCCAATGGAAGGGACTAGAAAGTGATAGTAAAAAGGGATACTAGAGAACTCACTAGATCAGCCCTTAATTACCACAAATTGTTGATATTTTGTTAGAATTCTCTAGAAAGAGATTTTGTATAGAATGTGCTCGGACAAGAACCATCTAGATCCTAGCCAACTAGTATAAATAGGCATCATGGACATCATTTGTAGATGTCCAACTCCTTGTAACTTTCACTACTTGTAACTTTGTTCAAGTAATATAAAGCATAGTAGTATTTCACTACAAAATCATTCTTGTGTTCTCACAAAACAAAGACTACCACTGCCATACATAACCAAACCCAACCGAAAGGCTTAACTTAGAAACATTCTAAGTGCCGCATGAGAGTCTAAAGAATTACTCCATGACACTTTGGTCACTTGTTGAAATTTTGTTACGTTTGAATTTATTTGGAGCCTTAGGTCCCCGTGGCTCAATAGGTGAATTCTTCTGGATTTTCTATCACTTCCTCATCGACCCAGTGATAATCCCGTCCATCACACCTCCATTGCCCATTTTCGCAGGTCAGTTTATGAATTTTAGATTAGAGTTGGTACCGATATCTATTGCATCATATCCCTGGCGGATTCCTCGTTTCGAATCATAGAATCCAACAGTCAAGACCCTAGGTTTATGTGTTTCTTATTTTTCATAGCTTTCACGATATTATAGCTGAGTTGTATTTCTTATGATTAAATGGTTGAACTCGACGATATAAACGGCGGTAATTGTTTTTTACTTATTTACTTGGGAGAGTTTTGATAAGTTGAATGTAAACCCTTATATTTTTGTTTTTTCAACACTACTTTGAGATGGTGGTTACTAGTTAAAGTTTAAAATCCTAGACATAGGATACAATGATCATTTGCTGGTAGAGAGGACTGGATCGTTCATTCTGCATGAAAACGCCAGTTTTTGCTTATCAACACTTTATCTCTACATAGATAATTTATCAATACTTAAGAGATTTAACTTAGATGTAATAGTTGTACTCAGAAGGAAAGTAGAAAATAAATTGCATAATATTGTGAATTGATGAATACAACATTAGTTGGTCACTACAGTAGTAATGTATTAGTGGAGTTTAAATGGTTGCCACATGCTAATTCTCTCACAAGCATGTGATATAGGATTAGAAAGTAGTAAACCAAAGGAAATAGTAATAATGTAATGCATCTTTAGATCTCCAAGGGTTGAGGGTTTGTGCCCCGTCTTTCATGGGATTTTTAGCATATCAATGTACTTGCTTTCTATTAGAGATTTCATGGAAATGTAATCAAGAAATTCACTAAAGCTCCCTTCTTTGTAGGCAGCAGGGTGTTGTTCATCAACTAGCTCCAGTGTAGGTCCTACCTTTTTTCTAACTTCATACTATGAAGACTTACAATTGAAAACTGATTTCTTTGCATGTTAAGAATTGCTCTGTGTGGGGTACTCTTGTATCTACCATTTCTTATCACTTCAAATTGATCACCCAACTGAACCATTAGGGCACCTTATATAAACGGAGCAGGGTGCCATCTTTTGTCATGGTCCATGATTTCAAGTCCTTGATGGCATTGATTTACTATGGTCAGGGTACCATAGTCGGTGTGTGGTGGCATCCTTAGCGCAAGATCTGGTTCAGGGCAAGAAGGGTAGCAGTTCATGACCATCACCGCCTTTGCATAGCTTCCCATATTCTCTCTGTGAGAAACATAAGTAATCCAAAGTTATATGTTGCCATTTTTTATAAAATAAGAATAAAAATTAGTAAGTTTAATTACTTATAACTTGGACGATTGGATAGACACTGATGGATCCATTATGATATGGGATTAGCGTAATGTTTGATGAAGTCTCTCTAGTAGAACATTTTATCCATCCCATGATTCATACTATGCTATATCTTACAGTCTTGTGAACATCAGCCGAAGTCAAAAGCATCTTCTCATCAGTTGGCTAATCAAGGAATTGTTCAGCAGAGTATGTACATCTTTCACGACCGAGATTGGAATTCCATGGTTTATCACCTTCAACAGATAATGTTCTTTATTAAAGAAAAAAATATGATATCAAAGATAAATGCTTGCATTCATGCACTATATTTATATCTAAAGTTTTTCTTGATCGTTCCTTTTTTGTAAATAAAATAAAAAGACGATGTGTCCAAACCGTCCTTTTACCTTGACCAAAATGTTTTCTTTACCTTTTTTGGTACCACAAGAAGTGAAAATTCGACACATGTATAGCCTGAAAAGCTCATATAAACAAAGCGAATAAGTCATCTTAGAGTATTCACAATTGATTCTCTTACTCCATCTCTATAATTACACTAAAAACACTACTTTTTCTCTCCATTTTCAATTAAATAATATTTTTTATACTTTTGTTATTACATTTTCTCTCTCTCCACTCACAACCCATTTTAAAAAACATTTAAAAATTATAGAGGTGAACAATACCTACTCAAATTTATTGATAAATAGTAACATTTTCTCTTATTTCTCTTTCCTCCACTCACAACCATTTACGATCACTCTAAAAGAATATAGAGGTTACACTCACGTAATTATGGAGGATCCATTGTGAATGCTCTTATATAATGACATATGTATATGTATTGCTACATGCAATTTTTTTATATCTAAATTGATACCTGAAAGAAGCCAAGTTGGTTGCAGGCAGCATGAACATGATGAATTAGTTGGGGCCTGTGAGTAGGGTGGTCCATCATGGAAAGGTCAATGACAGGGATCCTGGTAGAAACGTGATCAACAAGGGTAGGGTTTGGTCGTTGGGAAGGAGGAAGAGCATACCATTCAGGAATATTATGTCGCCATTTTTTGGTAAGTGTCATCACACAGGTAAATGAAGTATTTGCCTTTGCTTTCATTCTGTGAGTTTCTCTTCTTATAAAGGTGGTTAAATTTGATGCTTTGAATGTTATCCTATCAATCTTACGCTTCTATAAGCTAAAAAAGTTTGATCATGGGTAGTTTTATATCAATTAAAATTTATGGTGGTATACCATTTATGTACTAGTACAATGAATCTCAATGCATGCTGTACATTATGGTTTTAGGGGAAAAATAACGTTCTCATATATTATTTGGTGGGGTAGGGTCCAGTTGTTTATATTTAGGCTATTCAAATGCTGCTTTTTTCACATATATGGTGTTGTCACTCTGGATTTTTATGTTTTGGTCTACAAAATAAAATATTTTCTCAATCATGTTATTTCTATCACACTTGTGTGTGATACTTTTGCTGATGCAACTCAAACTTGTGTGTGAGCTTAGACCCTACTGTGACCTTTTTTGGTTTTATATTTTATAGTTTTTTCTGTATGCTACAAAAATAAATAAATAAATTAATAATAATAATTTGTTTCGATATCAGGAAACTGTAAAAAAATTGATTTTTTGCAGGAATAGTTAAGTAAATTGAATCATTGACCGGAAGATGGTAAAATAGTTGACATTGGCGTAAATATCATTTGTGGTGTTTCACAAACTACAGAGATATGTCAACTGAAATTCAGATAAGTGTTCCTTATTTCCGTGTTCTTCACATGTTTAATGTTAATAATGCAAATACTTTTGTGCCCATAACCCATATGTATACTTTATTCTTTTGTTACATGATGGGCATTGCCATGACTATATGATGAAGTTGTTACTATAGTTGCAAACCATTTGCATTATCTATTATTTATTGTCTAGTCAGGCATGTTGCCTAAAAAGACAAATTTGAACTTTTTGCTCCTACTATGTTGTATTTGAAGAAACACCCCAAAACTATGTTAAAACACAAAAAGACACCCAACCCTGCATTAAAGAACATTTTACCGCCGATTCTTTTTAGATTACTTGTAGAAATCTGCTTGATGTTGTTTGAAATTAGTTCGCTAGGAAGGCAAACGTGGAACATGCATGCCCTTAACGCAGCCCGAACTAGTGTTACTGCATTGCCACAGTCGTAAGGATCATTGATCTGTGTTATCCCTTATTCGATAAGTATCATGACTAAATTAAATCGTGATATTTTTTATATTTTGTTACCAAAATTAGTTATAAAAATATATATGAAATTTGTTTGAAATTCAACCAAATTGAGTGATCAAAGTAAATGCAATAAGGTTTGACATTCTTGTAGCTAACTATGGGTACAAAATACAATTCACGTATAATTTCGGAACTGGTTTTTGAAAGCCCACAGTTTTAGACATTTTGTTCAAAAAGCCAAAAGTAATTAAAAAACCCGCAAATATATTTTGGCAGAAATGAAGTTCCTGAAACCATGGAAGTACCTCTTGCAATCGAGTCTTGCACGTTGTTCTTCAAATCTTTCTCAAATTTAGGAAAGGGGCTAACCTAGTAGAGGCTATATATAGAGTATAGACATATACCGTGTCCTTTTCGTATGTTTGAGGATATAAGATAACCCTTAAAGGTTGACATACGTCAACGAGGGAATGATGACTTAATAACATTCTCACTTTTCTCCCAACTCTAACTACCAATGTCGTTCATGTACGATCCATACTAGATCTGACGCTATTGGTTTTCTTTACGAGTATAATGACCTATTTAAGTATGTGGATGCAATATTTAAATAATTAGATATACTAAAAGCTAGATAAGATTACAATTGGTTTCAAATTTAAGAGTATTAATAGACTGCAAAGACTTTAAACAACATGGCAAACTAGTCCAAAGTTTGAACTTGATGGTAGAAAACATAGAATAAGTTTAAATATCAAAATATTAAAAAAATGTTAAGGTTAAAAAAATTAACATAACATCTATCGTTTTGTGTACATGAATCTTTTACCTCAAAGATTTTATACAACATTTTTCTTTTTTTCATGTATTGAGTTATTTCATCTTTAAAAAATTGGGTGTAGATGAAGACGAAGAACCAATGTGACAGCACCAGATTAGTGAAAGAGGCGGATGATAAATAATGTATGAAATTAAGTAAATACTTTTTTACACCTGAATATCATCTAACCTTGCACTTGTAAGGATTTAAACCCACGCCATTTTTGTGGATTGTAAACACTATACCACTAGGTCATGTGTAGGTAAACATTTTTTTATTTTGAATATACGTGGTGAATATATGTATAGAAAACTCATTCAAGGGTGGAGGGGGCGCATTGCTAAATTTATCTCAGGTTGGGTTACAAAATCCAGATTGGGGTTGACGTCAAGTTCAATCTTCGTGTCACTATATCCATGGCGGATTCTCTCTTTTAGGATTACCGTTGAGTTGTGTTTTTTATGCTTATATGTTTAAAAATGGATATGAAACTTGTGTTGAAATGTGCACTTTGTTGTTTAAATTAGCTCTGATTTAGATGAATGAAATTCATTGACAAATTGATCAACAATTCATTTGTTGTTACCATTATCAGCTTAAGTAATTTGGAATCTTATTGCTTAAATCATTGCAATCAATCTTGACTATGGTGAGATGATCTGAAAAGAGATTGATGTGTTTTTATCGCGCAGATGAAATAACTCACCATTGATTATTTAAAGGGGCTGACAAAATCTAATGTTTAGGGAAATATGTTTGAAAAGGAACTAAAAGTCTGTCTTATGCTTATCATATTGAATTTATTTTATAGTGAAACTGTAATGCATTATAAAGACAGTAGATAGATTAGAAACAAAACTTCGTTTTTTGTAGAACAATTTAGCTAATTTTTATAATACTGTTACTGAAGAAGATGAAGTGAAACCACAAAAAAAAATGCCATTGCTTTGATTATGATCCATTTGTAAGTAGTGTCTGTGTAGGAAGTAAATTCTCTGTTAGGGTTGTCTTAGCGATGTTTTGGTGTGTAGATTTTTTTTAGAGGAGCATACAGGTACTTTCAAGGGTGTTAGTGCAACTTTTTCTTGTCTCTTTGCTCTTTTGTTTGTTGCTACTATAGTTTCCTCACCACTTTATGCTAGCGGTAGTTTACTACTATCATCATTAGTACTTTTTGTATGGTTGTTGCTTTGATTCCTTTAGGCACAACTATGTACACCGGATTACTATACTTTGCATGTAAAAAAAGAGGTTTTTGAAGCCACGAGTCTCTGCGGGAGCAACCTATCTATCCCGTGGGATAGAGGAAATGTTTGCCCTCATCCCACCCTCCCCAAACCCTAGCTTTGCTATGAGTGTAATTTTACTGGGTACGTTTTTTTGTTTGTTAGGGATTAATATATGTAACTTTGTTTCAGTTTTGAAAGAAAATGATGTTTTGACGTTGATCTCTAGTCGTCACCATTCCCACCAGAATCAACTTGTACTTCGGTGTTCTGTCACTAAACATTTTAAGCTAAATCTTGTTTAGTCGGGCGTTTTAATGATTAAATCAGCTTAAATGCCTTAAAAGGATATGTATGGACATTTTGTAGAATGTTAGTTGACTTGTAACTTCTACTTTATATGAAATATATAACTCATTCCTCATTTGGAACTTTCTATTGGGCCAAATTCATAGGGACATTTATATTTTATAGCTCTACTCAGAAGGAAAGCAGTATATATAAATTACAGGATATTGTGAATTACTAAATAAATCATAAGTTAGTCCCTAAACTAGTAATGAAAAAGTGTAATGCATCTCTAAGGGTTGTGGGTTTGTGTTAAAAACAATCTTCATGAGTAATTGTTTTGATACGTGTTTATTTTATACTTCAGTCATGTTCCATCTTTCATGGGGTTTTCAGCATGTCAATATACTTGCCTTCTGTTAGAGATTTAATGGAAATGTAATCCAGAAATCCACCAAAGCTCCCTTCTTTGTAGGCAGCAGGGTGTTTTTCATCAACTAGCTCCGGTGCGGGTCCCACCTTTATGCTTAACTGCATACTATGAAGACTTGCAATTGAAAACCGCTTCATTTTCGCATTGAGGATTGCTCTATGTAAAATACTCTTGTATCTGCCATTGCTTATCACTTCAAACTGATCCCCCAACTGAACTATTAGTGCACCTTTAATAAATGGAACAAGGGTGCCATTTTTTGTCATGGTCCATGATTTCAAGTCCCTGATGGCTTTGATTCAGTATGGTCAGGGTACCATAATCCGTGTGTGGCGGCATCCCGAGTGCAATATCTGGTTCAGGGCAAGACGGGTAGCAGTTGACAGCCATCACTTGAGAACCCTCTTTGATGTCATCATGCAAGTATGTGGCATTTAGGCCTAGGCTTTCTAGAACCACTTCCATTAACTTCTTCTGTAATACATCGATCGCCATTCCATAGCTACCCATCTTCTCTCTGTATCAAATACAAGTAATCTGAAGTTAGATGTTGCCATTTTTGGTGAAAGAAGAATAGAAGTTGGTAAGTTTAATTAGTTGTAAGATGGAGGATTGGATGGCCATAAATGGATCCATTCGGATATGGGATTAGCATAATGCTTGATGAAGTCCCTCCAGTACAACACCTTATCCACTTCATGATTAATACTAGTGCCGTATCTTACAGGCTTGTGAACATCAGCCGAAGCAAAACACATCTTCTCATCACTTGGCAAATCAAAGAATTGTTCAGCAGAGTCTAGTGCATCTTTCATGACCGAGGTAGGAATTCCATGGTTTATCACCTTCAATAGACGATTATCCGAGAAAAATATAATATCAAAGATAAATGCATGCATTGGCGCACTATGTATAGGTCGAAAGCCCTTCTCAACTGTTGCCTTTTGTAAATAGTTTTTAAAGAAGGAAGCAAATCCATCCTGCCTTGATACTCTTTTTGGTACCATGAGAAGTGAAAATTTGACACATATATAGCCTGGAAAGCTCATGCAAACAAAGCCAGTAAGTCATCTTATATACTGATGTATGTATATATATTTCTAAATGCAAGCTTTTCTTATATTTTGATACCTGAAAGAAGCCAAGTTGGTTGCAAGCAGCATGAACTTGATGAATTAGTTGGGACCCGTGTGCAGGGTGGTCGATCGTGGAAAGGTCAATGACAGGGAGTTCGGTAGCAAAGTGGTCAACAAGGGTAGGCTTTGGTCGTTGGGAGCGAGGAAGAACGTAAAGTTGAGGTATATATTGTTGGCATTTTTCAGTTAGTGCCATGACACTGGTAAATGAAGTATCTTTCTTTGCTTCCATTCTATCTGTTTCTCTTCTAAGTAAAGGTTGGTTGAATCTGAAGATTTGAATATTTTGGTATCAGTCTTGTCTTTTTATAAGCAAATAAAGTTTGTTAGTGTCTAGTTTTATATGCATTAAAGTATATGGTTGTATGTTATCCACGTGAAAGTAGAATCTGTTGGAATTTTTTAAATGTGATGAATGAAATTTTTTTGAGATTATTCATATTAAATTCTGCATATAGTGACAAACTCTTGAGTAGAGTTACTTATGTCGCTTGTTTAATTTTCGATTAGAATAATAAACTTTTCATGTGGTGTATTGATGACAACTCTTAAGTAGAGTTTCTTTTATGACAATTGATTAGAGATTTTATGGCAAAATTAAGTCTCTAATTATGTTGGACTTTTCACCACCATGACTCTTGCATACTTAGTAGGCTATATGTCTCTTTTGATGTGGTTAGAGAAAAGAAAAAATATAAGTAAAAGATACAAGAAAGAGATATGTATGCATGAAGAGTCCTTGGAGAAGAAGTACTTGATGAGCCATATGTTGGGAACATATAGAGATAAGTTTCTCTACACGATTCAACTACATTTCTATTCTAAGTTTCTTAAAGTTCTAACACTATGATTTTACCCGGTGTAACCTCGGGCGCGTGGCCTTCTCCGGCAGTACAGACTGCTTCGGCTGTTATACCCTGGGAGACAGACGCGTCGTCTTTAGTAGAGGCGCGAAATCTGTTTTAAGGGAAGCGTGTTGAACACGTGCCTCAGCCACAACCGCCAACATTTGTTTGTTCTTTTTGTAGGAAATTATTGTACAAGAAGACGTGGTTCATGAAGACATCGTTGAAGCCTATATGACGGACTAAAAACACAACCAACTATACAAGAAGACGCGGTTAAAGCTCTTGTTGAAAACCATAGTTTGAATAAATTTATTTACATATGTTGTATTATACGTTATATTCGTTAGGATTTGTACACAATACATATTTACTACAATTTCCTAAAATTATGTAAAGAGAGTCTTTACATTTTTATATTTATTTGTATAATTTTTATTATAATTGTGACTCATGTCCTAATAATCTGTATTAGAAATCAGGGGAGTAGGATTCTCATGTACCATAAGTAATAGTTATCCCTATTGTTACACATTCAATGAAGTTGTTGACTGTAGTTGCAAACTGTTTGTGTTGTTTATTATTGCCTGGTCAGCCATCCTAAAAGACAGATGAAGTTTCCATTGAATCTTGATTCCTACTTTCTTGTATTTAAAGAACCCCCCCTCCCAAAAAAAAAAAAGAAAAAAATCCTACTTCAAAGTGCAAAACCAATCTAGAGGTAACGAACATATATTGTTTAGTATAAACACAAGACAATGTATGGATGAAAGACCTATCTAAAATGGGAAGAAATATTGGAGGGTTGATGCTATAGAATAATAATAACTTACGAGTTACGATATTTAACATCTCATACGACTAGCTTACATTCTTATTGCTAATGCAACCATTACACTTTTTGAGTTTGGTTTTAATACGCTTGCGTGACCACTTGAATCATGACACTTAACTGCGAGAAGTCTCGATAGATATTTCCTCTTTTGTAAATTTTATCATTGTTCAGACGTCTTTTTCGTTGTAACGTTATCTTTTTGTTATATGTGTGATGGTTTACTAACATTTAAAAAAAGTACAAAACACAAGGCACATCTCGTGGTTTATGTTATAAAAATTATTTTAATTAAAAACGGATGCATGCACATAGCGATTGATTTGAAGATATTTCTTTTATTATATGGTTCAACCAAATAATTGTAATCACCAAAAATGGGGAATTGGATAGCCAAGTTGATAGCTATATATATACAAGTTCTATCCTGACTTTGTAGCTCACATCACTCACCAACACCTAACATGTATGCATTCAATTTCTTTTATCGTTTTTGCGTGTTGTATACAAAACTAAAATCATATGATATTCGACAATAATAATAAGTAATAAAGTATACAACATACAATGGTTTTTACTTACTTTAATTATGTTTTCATTAATTTTTAATAAAATATGCAAAAACCCATGCAAGGCCGGCACGGGTTAAGTGACGGGTGGACGACCGCTCTGGCCCAAATCAAAATAGGGCCCAAAAAGAATTTTAAATATTTTTATATATATATCTAAAAAATCTGTATATTGTATAAATTTTTTTTAAAGGGCCTGAATTTATGAACAAAAAAATGTTTTTGGACTTTTCAGAATTTTGGATTTGTGATTTTGTGGCCCAATTTGCCCGGATTTGAATGTATGGAGATTTGCGAATTTGACCCAAATTTTTTATCTCTCGCACATTGCCAAATTTTTTTTCTTTTTGCGATTTTCAAAGACGGTTCTCAACCCATATAGGAAGTAACGATTTCATGTCTTCATCGTCATAGATAAATTTTTTTTCAAAAACTTTACCTTTTCATATAAAATCAACCATGCGACCTATCATCCAAGTATCCAACATGTAACTTATCTTGTCAATTAGTTTTGATTACACGAATAATTTATTTGTCAAATTTAATTCTTAAGTTATTTTATTGGAATGTCAATATTATTATCGAATGAGGTTTATAAGCTTTTAAACACTTTATACGACTTATTATCCAGTTATAATTGGCCAATATTGGCACCTTTATCTTTCGATATATTTGGTGATCTAAGATATATCATAACTTCAGTTTTTATCATTCCATGTGGGAACACAAGTTTTGAGATCCTATAGATATATCATAATATTGCATTCCAAAAAATATACATAACTTTTCCTAATTGTTTGTGAAACTTGATATACAAGGCAAGTAAAGAATTTGTCTAATTTCTCTATCATTTGTTTACATAGTGGTGCAAATTGTAAGTGAGTTGAGCCTAGTTTGAACTAGATTAGATTTGAGCTTCACTAGTACAATTTAAGAGAGCTTAAATCACATACTCGTCTCACGAATGTCGCCTGGTGTCCTTGAATCCACAATGGCTAGCCATTTTATCCGGTGGATGATTGATGCTCAATAGTTTCATCATGTGTTGAATTCATCGTCATGGGAGTGGCCCAACTTGCCAACCAATATATGTGTCAATTGGAATTCATTATCTTCCTTTAAATAATTGATCAATGATACAAGATACCTTGCAAGGTTTTCGTTATTGTATAGATATGTCAGATGGAATTCAGATGATTGTTCCTCCTTTTTGTTCTTTGTCCGTGTGTTTGATGTTAATAAATGCAAATACTTATGTGCCCTATAAACAAAGAATGGTATAAGTTGTACATAATTAATAAACGAAAACATCTGGATTTCATGTAAGTGTTCCTCTTTTAGTTCTTCCTTCGTTTGTTTGATGTTAAGACTACTCGGTGTGGTGGGTAGGCAAGGGGGCGGTGTTTTGCCATGTGTCTTCCACATAGACAGAGAGGGCTTTGCCCTCCAAAACCCCAAAATCATGGGTGGTGATGGGGCTTTTTTATCCAAACCATTATAAAGATTTTAACAGTTTACTCTAAATATAATTCCCATTTAGTCATATAAATATGAAATGAACCATTCCAACTTATCATCCAACATATTCTTCTATCAACTAGTTTTTTTTTGAACGTCCTGTCAACTAGTTTTTAAATTTGTTTTATTCGAATATTAATCTTAGAGTAAACTACAATACGAGTCTATGTGGTTAACATCAAATTCCATCATGAGTCCGACAATCAAGTCCTTGTGATTGTTCAATTGAATCAATTGAGTCTTCCTAAGACAAGTGACCAATTTGGTAATAAAAAGGTGGTATCGATGCAATCGGGTGATAAAAAAGTGGGGATGGATCGGGTAAACTCCGCATGTGTATGATTGTGGTGATAAAAATTTTAAGTGGCAATTGCTAAATGAGTGGCTTTAGAAACAAGTGCAAAATTATTTACTTTTATTATATGGATATGGATAGTATATATTATATATTACATAACATATATTGTTATATATAACAAATTTGGTAGCCTCAGGTACAATGTTTTTTGTATTTTAATGAAGTTTCAGTTTTATATATTGTTTTGCGAGTTTACTTTCAAAATTGAAGTTGGGTGGAGTGGTTGAGTATTGTGTTGAGTTTATGGAGGTCGTGGGTTCCAATACCACTTCTACACCTCGTGCTGATTTTTTCTACTTCAATTTATTATTTTTTTATCTTTTGTTTCTGTTTATTATCAATGTTCTATTTTTTTACGATAACGTTTAGGTTTTCTATTTTTGTTTTGTCCTTTTTATAGGGTTATTGTATTTTAATAATCCTAAGTTTTACCTGTTGGCCTATAATAATCTCAACTTTAAAAATTCCCTCCAATGATCCCAACTTGTAAAAATTTAGCCTCCATGAACCTTTTCAAACATATAAGAATTTAGCCTCCTCAATAGATTCGAGTGCACATCTAGACTCCTTAATTGATTTAAGTGCACTATGTTAAAAAACGATCAATGAGGCCAAACTTTTAAAAGTTGGGATCATTGGAGGGAATTTTTAAAGTTGAGATTATTATCGGTCAACAGTGAAACTTCGGATTATTAAAATCCAATATTCCTTTTTTATATAGACTTTAGTTCATTTTGCGAAATTACGAATGTTACTGTAACAACTCTTAAAAAGACCCCACAACAATCCGTAATCAAAACCCAGAACACGTGTTGACGAAAATCGAAAATGAAAAGATTTTTGGATCATTTGGAATTATTAAACGAACTGGACCAGTAGCTTATCAGCTAAAGTTACCAGAAGAAATGGCTGGTATACATGACGTATTTCATATATGCAACTTAAGAAAATGCTTAGCTGATGAATCTTTAAATACCTCTTCCAGATATCGAGGTAAGTGAAAAAATGAAGTTTGTTGAGAAACCCCTACAGATCGAAGATAGGAAGATCAAGAATCTAAGCATAAGAGATTACATCTGGTCAAAGTAAAATGGAATTCAAAACTCGGACCAAATATACTAGGAATTGGAATTAGAGATGTAAAAAATATCCATACTTGTTTCATTGAATCTCGAGGACGAGATTTAAAACAAGTTGGGGAGGATTAACACCTCTCGAAAAAATCCCAAGACAATCCGTAATCAAAACCCCGAACACGTGCCGACGAAAATCGAAAACGAAAAGAGTCTTGGATTGTCACGTGGCGCGAGGATGCCATATTCTTCGGATGCCACGTGTCGCACGTGACAAGCCTACGTGGCTGACTAAGCATATCTAAACCCTAGCCACCCTCGTCGCGTGGTGCGACGGTGCCCTTTTTCAGGTATAGATAGAGCAGTCCAAGGCCAGTCTCGTTGCTCACTTTCGATTTCAAAATCGATTTCTCTGAGTCTTATAACTTTGTTCCCGAATCCATGTTCCGATACCCGTGCATGAAACCCTATAACTGAACGATACCCTGCCTGATTGATCCAAAACCCTAGCAACGAAAAACTAAAGTTCTGCCTGAATAAGGTGAGACTTTATACGTTACGTGTTGATCTCATGATTATCGTTGAAGTTTGATTTGGTTTCTTACACTGATAGGTGTTACATTGTGTGTTTATTAGGAATCGGGACTTAAACCCAGGAGGCTTAAAAACACTAAATGCTGCAATGTGAGTCATTCTCTTTTATCAAATGTTTTCAAAACCCTAAATGTTTTCCAATTGTTACTTATATTACAGTGGTTAAGTCTTTTATTCTTATTGGAAAACTATTGTCAGTATGTGGGGTTTTGTATACATTACTTGTTATACTTTGTTGGACAATGAGATAACTAAATAGTGATATGACCATAATCACAAGAGCTGCCGAGTGACAAATACCTTTGGGTAGTTGTAAAATATAAACAAATGTAAAAATCCTTAATGTTGTAATTATAAGGAATCTGCTTTTCATATAAATGGATGAACTCACCAGTATTTTACGATGATCAAATTTTTTAAACGTGTTTCAAGTGATTTACTGTGAAGGGATGGAAAAAGTGCTACGAGGCACTCAAGCTTAAATAAGTGGCTATGTCACCTGAATAAAACGTGTTTTGTAATCTAGGGTTTATCTATAATAACCACCTTTTAGTAAATATGGGTTTTATCTCACAGTTTATGAAATGAAAACTACGGTGTTTGAAAACTTTTGATATTTTTCCTAACACTTTGTCCTGATAAAATTTCCACTACAATAATTATAACAAACATCGTACCACTTATGTTGTTCACATCTCCCATCCAGGGTAGGGTCGGAGGTTGTGACAGTTACCATTGACCTTCTTAACTCCACGCGTGATGCAGGGAATCAATATTTGACCCGCATCAAGAAAGCTGTGGTGCCTCGTGAGAAAACGGGACTCCCTGTCGGTTCGCGTCCCAGGGAGCACCTTTAACCGCGGTCGCAGCTGATCATACGGTTCGACACTAGGCCATTCAAACTCGATTTTTATTTCGATTTTTAGTTATAATCTAAATCCTAACGCACTTAGTCACGTTTCCAACTCTATACCAAGCATCAATTCTATATGAAACTCTCTAATTCAAATCCTAATCAAGACCTATTAACTCACTTTATGATTATAATCAATTGATGAGTTACAAACAAATTAGGGACTTAATCCACTTTATACTATACATACATTTCGATATTCTTTGACCTAAAACACACATCTAATTACACCAATTTTTTGCAATTTTAAGAATAGAGAATCTAGCTCTTGGAACTTGAATCTACCAATTCGAGCTCATTTCTTAACCAAATTGCATGATTCCAAAGCCTAATCTCTTTATTTTTTCTCTCATTTACGAAAGGCAATTGATTCTCAATTTAAGAATCACATTCTAGGGTTCATAACCATTTTAGGGATTTTTATATTTTTACATTCCTATGTTATTCTAATTCATGCTACACTTGTTATATTGATTAGTCTTGCATGTATAAATTCTAGGATTTTTATTCATTATATTATCTAGTTTTATCATTATATATTAATTTAGCCAACTGCGTAAGACAAGTCGGGTCTCGTATGGACTAGGTATCGAAGACTTCCAATGATCCTCCGAAATGATTTTGCATCAACCGCTTCCTCCTCACCATCTTTAATCAAACTCAGCTTTGGTTCCATGGGTATTTTAGAGGAGTTACAGTCTAACATACCTGCACTTTGAAGTATTTTTTTGGCATATGCTTCTTGTTTCAAGAGTATACATTTCGCTTCTTGCTTTACTTCGTACCCAAGTAGTAGGAAAGGATTCCCAAATTGCTCATTTCAAATTCTTTCTCCATTTGCATCTTGAAAGCCATTATTTTATTTTTGTCGGGTCCGGCTACAATCAAGTCATCAACATAAACCCCCACAACAAGTGTCCACGCATCTGAAGAAAGCTTGTACACCGCCTGTTCATGTGGGCATCTTTTAAAACCAAGACGCAACAAGGTGTTGTTCAACCGTGTATTCCAAGCTCGAGGGGCTAGCCTTAGGCCATACAAGGCCTTGTCGAGCTTGTATACTAAGTCTTCCTTCCCGTGTACGACAAAACCGACTGGTTGTTCAACGTAGACTTCTTCTTTGAGGTCACCATAAAGAATGCCGATTTGACATCTAAATGGTGCACCTCCCAACTAAGTCTAGCGGATAGAGCAAGTAAGAGCCTTATAGTTTCAAGGCGGGCTACCGGGGCAAAAACTTCATCAAATCCACACCCGGTTGTTGCACGTAACCTTTTGCGACCAACCTCGCCTTATGTTTCGTGATTTTTCCCGCTGCATCACGTTTTAATTTATACACCCACTTCAAGCCTATTGGTTTGTGCCCATTTGGCAGTTCAACCACTTCCAGGTTTGGTTTTTTTCAATCGAGTCGATTTCCTGCTGCATTGCATCTTCCCATGACTTCTTTCCTGTTGCTTCTCTAACACATAAAGGTTCATCATCAATGAGTAGTAGCTCATTGACATCAACCTCAATAGGGACAGTTCGGGAGTATATATCATCAATTGTTCGAAAGCCACGTAGAGGAGTATCGTCACGTGGCGCTGACCGGGGAGTTGAAGCACCAGAAGATGGAGCTTCAAAAATTTCCGAGATCGCGGACTCGGCTTCAGGCTGGTTCGAGTGAACTGGGCTGGACTCGCCATTTTGAGAAGCATGATTATCACTTGTGGATGGCAAGTTTTCATCAGTTCCTATAAAGGAGTTAGTATCAATAATAAAGTTCACCCATTCTGGTCCGTTTCTTGACTCCATGCGAGCCAAGTGATCATCCCAAATTGGCTTCATGTTCTCTTCAAATCGCACATCCCGACTAACATAAAGTCGGTTACCCACGGGGTAGTATAACCTGTACGCCTTACTTCCAGGTTCAGTTCCAAGATACACGACCCGAATACTCCGATCCTCTAACTTCTTCATGTGAACTGTTGGGTTCTTCATATGAGCCATGCACCCGAACACCCTAAGGTGGTCAAGGTTTGGTCGTTTTCTATACCAAGCCTCATACGGGGTACTGAGTTTCAAGGCTTTAGTTGGAAGCCGATTTAAGAGAAATACCGAGTGCCTTACCGCTTCTGCCCATATGTCTTGAGGAACATCCATGGCCTTCATAATACTTCTAGTCACTCCCAACACGGTTCGATTTCTTCTCTCCACGACCCCGTTTTGTTGCGGAGTGTACGGAGCTGTGAACAAATGTTTGATGCCTTCTTCCTCACAATAGTTAGTGAATAGTTTGGACATGAACTCTCCTCCGCGGTCTGACCTCACGGCTTTGATTTTGCATGAACTCTCCAACTCAACAGCTTGCTTGAATTTCTTGAAGTTACTTAGTGCTTCATCTTTGGTTTTTTGAATAAAAAACCACATGTACCTAGTAAAGTCATCAATCAGCAAGAAAATATATTTACCTCCAGCTCGAGTAGTTGGACTGATCGGCCCACACAGGTCAATATATACAAGCTCCAATTGTTGTGTGGCACGGAACTTTGTTTCTTTTGGGAATGGTAGGCGACACTGCTTTCCGGCAAGGCAAACATCACATACACGAGTTTGGAGATTGAATTTAGGCACCCCTCGTACCATTTGCTTCCTAGACATGTTACCCATAGCTTGGAAGTTTAAATGGCCCAAACGCGCATGCCAAAGCCAATCTTTGTTGTCCAAAACATTTAGTAAGCAAACGGGGGACCCAATTTTCAGTGAGATTTTGTACAACCTGTTCATGGACCTTGGAACCTTCATCAGTAGCTTGCCACCTTCTTCATAAAGCCAAAGGTGTTCCCTTATCATCACAATTCGGCAACCGTTCTCGGTCAATTGACCGAGACTAATGATATTGCTACAAAGGTCCGGGATGTAATATACATCTGATAACATCCTTTGTTCCCCGTTTTTACATTCCAATATTATAGTGCCTTTTCCTTTTATTTCAACCGTTGACCCGTCACCAAACCGAATCAACCCCGATATACCACTATTAATCATGGTAAAGAAATCTTGCCTCCCGGTCATATGGTTGCTCGCACCATTGTCGAGATACCATAACCCGGGTTCTTTAGAGTCATTAGTGTAGAGGCTAGGGATTACCTTATCTTCATTCAAAAGAATTTTCATGCTTTCGGCCATTAAAAGTGCAGGTTCATCTTCTACTGTTTGTGTCAAATTGGCTTCATCATCTTCCTTTCTTTCGCCCTTGCATTCAGATGCATAATGGCCTAGATTTTGACACTTGAAACACTTAACTCGGTCCTTGTTCCTGACCGAGCCACCTGCATTTCTGTGGCTACCTCTCCCTCGGTGACTACCACGTCCTCGATACCCTCGGCCACGACCTCGACTGGAACCTCCATTACCTTGGTCACGACCCATTTCATCAATATTTCCCAGTTTTGTTTTCCCTACATCCTTAGAAAACAACAACCTGCCATGTGAATCGCTTTTTTTAGAACGCCCCCTTAGTCGTTCCTCATAGGCCTTTAACCTTCCCACGGCCTCCTCAAACGGCATGGTCTCCAAATCTTCCGTTTGTTCAACAGAAGCAACAAGTTGAAGAAACTTATCTGGTACTGAGTCGAACAACTTTCGAACAATCGTCACATCTTCCAAAGTACTTCCCAAAGTACTAAACTTTGATGCTATTCCAGAGAGTTTGCCCGCAAATTCTTCGATCGACTCCATCTCTTTCATACGTAACACTTCTAGTTCGCTTCGTAGGGTTTGTACCCGGGCCTTTTTACCCGCTCTGCCCCTAAGTATCGAACACGCAACGCCTCCCAAACGTCTTTTGCTTCACGCTTCTTCGCAACCTGAAGTAACACATCTTCAGGTAGCGACTGAAACAGGAATGCTCTTGCCAGCTTGTTCTTTTTCTCGTCCAGTTCTTCATCCTCTGGTAGTTCGATTGCCTGCCACAAACCTTGTGCGTCCATGATGGACTTCCATCATTACTGCCCAGGAGTTGTAACTAGTTGAAGAGAGCTTTGGGCACTGAAAAGAGACACCACTGTGCTCTCGGACTTGGATCACCGCGCGCTTGCGCCGGTTTGAACAACGTCTCCGCCTGACATGTTCTTTGGCCTAAAACACTGCTCTGCTTTACTTCAACTGGTTTCGACCTGGTGCTCTGATACCAATTGTTGGTATACAATCTATAATCAAAGCAAAAACTCACAACACAATGATTTTGTGATCGAACTAGATCACGACTTTTCGGGTTTTTTATTGCTTTCAAAAACTGGATAAAATTACAGGGACTACAAAGGTCCTTTAAATAATAAAAAATATACTGAAAAGAAAGGAAAGTATTATGACTTGAAATACTGAAAGGAAACAAACCAAATTCAAAAATAATAATATTTGCAACAGCTTGTTACAGCTAATGCATGGCTGGGACACGGTTTGGGCTGTGAACCGGGTCAAACAATTACCGGGTCATCACACGGTTCCACACATACTCCCTGAACCCTTCTGGTTCATGATGTGTGCAGGGATGTCTTCATCATTGAATCCCAAAAATGGATTCATTGGATAAAAATCCACTCCATCCTGGCTACCCGCCATATACACATCCTCCATATACGCTTCACAGATTCCTGGAACTTCTGCTCTGATGCCACTTATTGGATATCACAATCTCTATGACACCTCCTCACAAACAACACAACAACAAAAACCACAACATAGAGATTGAGAGAATATATGAATGATTATGAAAGCGTATATACAATTTTGATATCTCAATGTTATTTATACCCTGGGATTTAGCGGTTAATCTATAACCGTTTAGGGTTGCTTGGCGGCAAAGCTTACATATAACCGTCTAAATATTATAACAAACTTACCTAGGATAAAGTTATAATACGTATACTACAAATATAATATATAATATAAGTCCTTAAAGTTGCACATGACATTTGATAAACTGATGATGAAGATCTCCACATTTATATTCCAACAGAACTATAATCATTAGCATGTCCCACAGAATCAACTTGTACTTCTGAGTCCTGTCACCAACCATTCTCGGCTCGATCCGATCTTATCTAGTGGGGTAATTTTTAATAGGCTGGTCAACCAACTTAAATGCCTCAAAAGGATATATGGACAATTGGTAGAATGTCTGTTGACTTGTAACTTACATGAATTATTTAATGCATCCACATTTGGAATTTCCATTGGTCCAGCATCATAGACAAATAAGAACTTTTATGTAATAGTTGTGCTCATAAGGAAACTATTAAATAAATTGCATTATATTGTGAACTAATGAATAAAACATAAGTTGATCACTAAACCAGTGGTGACTTAAATGTTAAAACTATAAAGCAGTGAATCAAAAGAAATAGCAATAGTTGTGTGCATCACTAAGAGTTGAGGGTTTGTGTGAAAACAATCTTTATTATTTATACTTAATTGTTTTGATGCTTATTTATTTGATACATTGGATACAATCGTCATAGATTTTTCAGCATGTCAATGAACTTGCCTTCTGTTAGAGTTTTCATGGAAATGTAATCAAGAAATTCACCGAAGCTCCCTTCTTTGTAGGCAGCAGGGTGTTGTTTATCAACAAGCTCCGGTGCGGGTCCTACCTTTTTTCTAGCTGCATACTGTGAAGACTTGCAATTGAAAACCGCTTCTTTTGCACGTTAAGAATTGCTCTATGTGGGATACTCTTGTATCTGCCATTGCTTATCACTTCAAATTGATCCCCCAATTGAACTATTAATGCACCTTCTATAAATGGAACAGGGTGCCACTTATTGTCACGGTCCATGATTTCAAGTCCCTGATGGCTTTGATTTAGTATGGTCAGGGTACCATAATCCGTGTGTTGCGGCATCCCTAGTGCAAGCTCTGGTTCAGGGCAAGACGGGTAGCAGTTGACAGCCATCACTTGAGAACCCTCTTTGATGTCATCATGTAAGTATTTGGCATTCAGGCCTAGGCTTTCTAGAACCACTTCCATTAACTTCTCATGTAATACTTGTGTCGCCTTTCCATAGCTTCCCATCTTCTCTCTGTATCAAATATAAGTAACCCAAGGTTAAATGTTGCCCTTTTCGGTGAAAGAAGAATACAAGTTGGAAAGTTTAATTACTTGTAAGTTGGAGGGTTGGATGGCCATAGATGGATCCATTCTGATATGGGATTAGCATAATGCTTGATGAAGTCTCTCCAGTAGAACACTTTATCCACTCCATGATTCATACTGGTGCCATATCTTACAGGCTTGTGTATATCAGCCGAAGCAAAACACATCTTGTCATCACTTGGCAAATCAAAGAATTGGTCAGCAGAGTCTAGTGCATCTTTCATGACCGAGGTAGGAATTCCATGGTTTATCACCTTCAATAGACAATGTTCTTTATCTTAGCAAAACAGAATATTAAAGACATATGCATGCACTATATACACGTCGAAAGGCCTTCTCAACCGTTTCCTTTTGTAAACATTTTTTTAAAGAATGTAGCAAGCAAGTCCATTTGTACCATGAGAAGTGAAAATTTGACACATGTATAGCCTGGAAAGCTCATGCAAACAAAGCTAGTAAGTCATCTTATATACCGATGTATGTATATATGTTTCTATATGCTAACTTTTCTTATATATTGATACCTGAAAGAAGCCAAGTTGGTTGCAGGCAGCATGAACTTGTTGAATTAGTTGGGGCCTGTGTGCAGGGTGGTCCATCATGGAAAGGTCAATGACAGGGAGTATGGTAGAAGTTTGGTCAACAAGGGTAGTGTTTGGTCGTTGGGAAGGAGGAAGAATATATTGTTGAGGTATGCTTTGCTGGCATGTTTGGGTAACCGCCATGACACTGATAAATGAAGTATTTCCCTTTACTTCCATTCTCTCTGTTTTTCTTCGTAGTACGAGTTAATTAAGTTTGAGATTTGTATATTTTTGTAGCAGGAGTCTTGTGCTTTTATAAGCCAACAAAGGTTTTTTAATGGCTAGTTTTATATTCATTAAAGTGTATGGCTGCTGTATACTACAATAAATGTCAAGCAGATTGTGAATTAGGAAATCAAGGGGATCTAAGGATTCTAATTTTGATATGGTGTGGTGGGGTCCACTTATATATAGTTATGCTATTTATATACTGCCTCTTTCACTTTTCCTGGGATATTTATGTTTAGTCAAGTTGGTCAATATATATTTGCTGATCAACTTATGTTTAGTCAAGTTGGTCAATATATATTTGCTGATCAAGTCCACTTGTTTTTTGTGGGATAATGTTTTGAATCAAATATCTTTCAATTTGGGTCAAAGGTATGGGACACAGTCGCATACTTATTTCCTCCTAGACTTCCATGTGTCGACAGTCCGGGTTACCGGGTTGAGTTAGTTCAGCTATGTGGATTAGATTCGGACTGGATTGGGTCGAATCAATAGGTATGGGCCAATTTGGGTCAGCGGTCTGGGTCTGGTCGGGTTAGGTTTGCGATGCGAGTATGGTCCGGATCCAGTCAAGGTCGGATCCAAAATTCAGTATTGAATCGAATCGGCATTCCGGGTCGGACCAGCGATGTGGGGTCGGGGCTGGTGGTTTGGGTCAGGCAGGCGGGTTAAATCGGGTCGGGGCGGGCGTTTGTGTCGGGGTGACAGCATGTAGTCGGGTCGAAGGTGGCAGTGGCTGGGGTGGGAGGCAACGATCCCCAAGAATATTGGCGTTCTGATCAGCGGTAGAGTGGGGATCAGAGTGATAGATTTCAAGTCATTTGTCAACCAAACATGTCAAAACAAGAATTGATGTTTCAATTCCAACAAATTTAATTCCTATTGAATTTTTTAAGTTTCAAATTCAACTAGTTAAAATTCCAATTTTAATTTCAATTCTAAAATATTCCATGAATCAAACGCACAACAATTATTCTTTTAACTATTGGATCGAAAATGATATAACGTCCCTTGTGTGTCCGCTATATATGTATATGAATTTTCACCTTTGTTCGTATTACCATTGATTAAAGTTCGCAGTTTGTGTTTCTCTTTATTAGTTTTTTTTTAATTTGATCACTATAATAAAATAATAATACAATAGCTTTTAAGCTTTTAAAAATAAAAAACTCTCAGTTTTTTTTTTAATATTTTGTTTAATCTAATAAAATAATAATACAATAGCTTTTAAAAATAAAACTTCAGTTTTTTAATGTTTTGTTTCACCTTGAATAATAAATTATTTGTTGAACACGTGTCACTCTCCCGAAGTAAAAGCAAGCGTATTTTAGCAGATAAAATACCGGAAATCACGAATATAGTATGTCATACATCATGCATTGAACCTTACATATTATTCTTCAAATTTTAGGAAAGCTGCTAGTCTAGGATATATCCTATTTATAGACATTTCCATGTCCTCTTGATACGTTTGAAACTAAGATCTATCAAATCTTATATATTTTGATGAACATATAAACATTAAATCATGTTATGACTGATTAAGAATTGTAAAAATATAAGAAAAACCACATAACATTATAATAAGAACAAGATGTGACCACTAGTTGTAGGGCTGCAAATAAATCAAACGTTCAGCGAATCGTTCGTGAACCATTCGGCGGGATGTTCGTTCATTTATCAAACAAACAAACACGAATAAGAAATTTCGTTCGTTTAGTTAAACAAACGAACATAAACAGACGCCAATTTCGTTCATTTATATTAATATTCGTGAACGTTCGGTAACGTGGTTATTTGTGCTCGATAGTTCATTAGTATTTTTAGTTTATTTTATTTTATTTATATACTTCAAAATTCTGATAAATAAATGCTTGTTAAGTGTCGGTATATTATATATTCTATTCATCAATGCTTGTTTGTGTTCTTTTATTTCCATATGTGTTCATTTGTTTCCATTTGTGTTCATGAACATTAGTTTGTACCATTTGTGTGCATTAACGTTCGTTGCCTAAAATTAACAAACACACACAAATGAACACGGACAAGTTCATTTCCTTAACAAACAAACACAAACATAAAATCTTGTTCGGTAAGTGTTCGTGAACACATATATTTCTTAACAAACAAACACGAACAAGGTCTTGTTCGTGTTCGTTCGGTTCGTTCGGTTCGTTTGCAGCCCTAACTGGTTGTTAAGGTGTATCGACTTATTTGTTGGCGTTTTTCAGTAAGTGCATTGACACCGGTAAATGAAGTATCTTCCATTCTCTGATTCTCTATGTTTCTCTTGTTACCGCGCAGGTTGGTTAAATTGAAGATTTGAGTATGTTGGTAGCAATCATATGCTTTATAAGCTAAAAAGTTTGAAAATGTTTAGTATTATATTCATAAAAGTATATGACAACATAGTCTAGTCAAAGTAAGGCAACAAGGCTCTTCAATTTAAAAAATACGATAGTTAAATACAAGAAAGTTATCATTTAGAAAAAATAATTTATCAACGCAGATCGCGTATCAAAAGAATATCAGGCGGAGAGTTGCATTCTCATTTTCATATGGTGTGGTAGGCCCCACTTGCACGTATATATCATGTATGTATGTATGCTATGCAAATGCCCCGTTTTTCATTTTTCGGTGTTGTCACAATTTATTGTTACGTTTTGAGTCATATTTTAATCAAGTTGTAAGTTGTTGACTATAGTTGCAAACCAAACCATCTTTATTATTTATTGTCTTGTCAGCCTAAAAGGACAAAATTTAACTTTTCATTTCAATTTTATTGTATTCTAAGAAACAGCCCACAACTTTTATAAAATACAAAAAGACACCCTAAAAGCATGGAAGTATATCGTGCATTGAATCTTGCAAACTATTCTTCAAATCGTTCTAAAATTTAATATTTATGAAAGGGGCTAGGGTAGTATACTCTATAAATAGACATATAAGTGTTCTCTTCATGTGTTTGAGGCTATATAATAACTCTTAAAAAGCACTTGTTTAGCCCGGAAAATAAGGGACATGAAGACTTGATAATATCTCATCTTCCTCCGGCATTAGCGTTATGTACGTTTCATTATTTGTCCTTTTATTTTCTTTAGTATCATGATTCCGATGCAATGTTTTGAAGATGAGAGTTTTTGTTTAACAACAATATGTGTACACGTAAACCACCCATCAACGTATACATGTAAGGATTTGAACTCACACCTAAGGCGTAGCCAGGATTCTTTTCATATGGGTTTGAAAATTTTCAATGGACGGAAGATAGGTTGTCTATTACTAAGTTTCGGCTTTTTATATGGGTTCGATGTTGAAATTTCTACGGATGCAAAGTCAAAATACACACATATATAACACTAAAAGTTTTTTTGGTACGGGTTCGGCCGAACCGTACCCTTTTATGTAGCTACGCCCTTGCTCACACCACTTTTATACGAGACAATTACCATACCACTAACCATTGGCGAAGCTTGACCCCCCCCCCCCCAATTTTTCCGAAACCAGGGGCGGGAACGTATATACCTAAAAATTTGTATGAACGATCTGGTATACACTAAGTTGCGCCCCTGCCACTAACCACTAGACCATGGATGAGACAAAAGTATATAAAAACTAGATTAGATTATAATTGATTTAAGTTTTATTAGAAGACTTAAACATCATACAAACTACTTCAAAGCTCAAATATAGATTATGAAAACAAAAAAATAAGCTTGAATAATCAAAATAAATAGGTTCTAATGCTCTATAAAAACAAAAAAGCACGTGTATAGATGACTAGATCATCAGAGAGATAAGACAACTGTATTTTAGGTGAAGGTACACCTAAAATATGTTTATAATTACAAAACGTCATAACTAAGACATGACAAGTACGTAACATATGTAGTGGCGGACCCAAGATTTTTTTCCAACTAGGGTTCATTTTTCGGTGTTCAAAATTTTCATAACAAAACGTTAAAATTTTTCGGGTCGGTCCTCGTTCGGTTTGGGTTAGAGCGAGTATTGAAGTAGATTTAAAAAAAACAGAAAAAAGTGGCTAAACAAGGATTAAACCCATGACCTCTTGTTGGTAAAGAAGAGGGTTTACCACTAAACCAGCTTTCCTTTTCTTCTTATGTGTCCACCTAATTGTATTTATAGGTCCTTATAAAATTTACTATAGCGGATCTACTTGTTTTTTAAAAAACATTGGGCTCCATGGACCCCTACCCATTCAATGTGGGTCCGCCCATGCACATATTGCTATGCATCATAATTATGCACTGTATAATCAACATATTAATAAAACAATAATTATGCAACGTATGCACCATAATTACTTTATTATACATCAAAGTTATAACAACTCTTACTTGGTGTAGAGTGAGGCATTGGTGGGCAATGATAGGAGACCTAGTAAAACTTGGGTTCGATCTTTGAGCCAAATGGGTTTTACCGGTAATTTCACTATTGTGCCTACGGGCGGGTGGGTTACTGGGTTTTCCATGAAATTGGTGGTGGACTCGAATTACTTTTAAAGTATTCTGTTTGATCTAGTGGGTGTCCCAAGAGTGCTCAGGATTGATTTTGTCGACCGTTAAAAAAAGTTTACATACAGCAATAATCTACTAACCAACCGGCTTATGTTATGACTTGGTACACATTTAATCCACTTTTCCTTTTTCTTTATATATATTACTTTCATTACTATTAGTAATGTATAAAATTAATTTTATGTTCTTATCTATAGACGATACAGAAAAAAATTAACCCAATAAATTAATTTTATGTTCTTATCTGTAGCTGAAAATTAGAAGACAAAAATATATCGTGGCATCATAAAATACCACACTACAATCATGACACGTGCGTTGACACTACGAGTATCTTTTTTCGGATATCAACACTTAAAGAATATTTTTTATACAACACGAATAAAATGTACAATCTCAATGCATGGGATGTGGTTTATGTTATCAATATCAAAGCAGACAAAACAATCGATTTGATGCTTTTCCTAATAATAAAAAAAATTCAACCAAATGCATGAATTTATGAAGTCAAAGCAATCGATTTGATGATTTTCCATAGCATGAATATATGAAGTCATATCAATGCTATTGTAATCACCTAAATAGGGGAAAGGGGCTACCCAAGTTGATAGCTATATATATACAGAATTTATATCCCTTTTTGTGGTCGGATCACTCGCCAACACTTAACATGTATGCATTCAATTTTTTTCATACCTTTTGATATTTTAATTCAATATTATTTTTTGTAATTCTTTATTCAAACTCTATGGTAGCCTGCCACGTTCAAACCGTGTATCTCGTCTAAAATTTTGCGTGTGATATTAAAACAAAGACCACGTGAATTCAACAAAAGAAGAAACGTAACCCTCCAAATTATTAGACAACATAAATGGTTTTTATTCATTTCACTTTTTGTATTCATTAAATTCTAATTCTATATGATATAAAAAAAACCCATATAGGAGGTTAATTACGGGTTGAGTTATATTACAAATGGGTTTAAAATAGAAAGTAAGAAAGCCACAATAGAGTGACAAGTGTCCATAATTTTGTTCATAATAGAAAAAAAACATGACATACAAAAACCCAAAAACCTAAACCCTCATCCCCACCCCACCCACCAACCCAAAAACCTAACCCCTCCCCCCAACTAAAAAAAAAACTATACTCACCAAAAAACCTAAAAATACCTAACCCCCTACCCACCCAAAAAAACCTAAAAAAAACCTAACCCCACCCAAAAACTAAAAACTAAACCCCCCAAAAACCTTAAAAAGACCTAAAAAAGAATCTAAAAAAAAATTTATTGTTTATAAAAAAAAACGCTACTTTTTCGTCATTAAAAAAATTCTTTTTTTAATAACGAAAAAGTAGCGATTATTTAAAAGAATATCGAAAAAAATTTGTGTGTTTTTTTAGTTTTTTTTAAGAATTTTTAGTTGTGTTCACATTAGAGTATAATCATTCTTACCCTTTTTACAATTAAAGTCCTTTGTATTTGATCTTTTCTCAGAGCTCATGTCTTCATTCACCATATTTTTTCTCAATTAGTTTTGCTAACATTGATTGTTTGTGTGCTTTAAAAATAATAAAAAAATATAAATAAAAATAAACCATAAATCATTGTTGTCTTTCAAATTTTCAATACCAATCTTACTTTTAAATGAAATGATTTATTAGGTCTTATACCTTTTATATGACGTATTATTCTTGTATAGTTGTCGATATTGGCTACATTATTAACTGGTGTTATAAAAAAATCCATACTTCAATAATTTGTCATTTAAGAAACTTCAATTCTTCTCATTCCACACTGAAATTTGTTCATTTAAGAAACTTCATTTCTTCTCATTCCCACTGAAAACTATGTCTTATACCTTTATAATGACTTATTATCCATTTATAGTTGGTCAATGTTGGCTAAATTATTATTATTATTATTATTTATTATTATTATTATTATTATTATTATTATTATTATTATTATATTTTGTTGTTGTTGTTATTATTATTATTATTATTATTATTTAATCGCAAATTTGGAACACTGACGTACAACTGAAGTATCATCGTGCCACAGTGGGTTCATCCAATCATATCCGTCTCCACTAGGCAATAATGTCTATACACCAATTCAGAATGAAACCAATAAATCTGGAAAAACCCCTTTATGGTAATCAAATCATAACCTAATGGTAAAATTCATACTTTAATAGTTTGTCCTTTAAGAAACTTCAATTCTTTTCATTCCACAATAAACAAAAGTCTGAAATTTTTATATAAGTTTACATGATATTGCAATACAATAAAAAAACATATATAAGTCGGTAAACTCGTATTTCGAAAGATGAAGTCATGTCATAAACTTTTCATAAATGTTTATGCACTACTATATATATAAGGTAAGTAAAGCTTTATCCCAATTTCCATAAACTCTTAAGAAACATGTTCTTATTTGCAAACACCTCTCATATGAAGATGCACCCAATACAATTTGATGATCCAAAGAAGGTCTGGCTGATACAGGACCAACATATAAGGTTGGGTGGGTTCAGAGAAATGAAATCAAGGTAGATCAGTAGCAGATCCATGAATTTTTTCCAGGAGTTTCTTTTGGTAGATTTTCACTAATTCTTACTTATTTTATCCAAATCGTATAAGGTTTCCACTAACTTTTTTCATTTTTTTTTCCAAACCGAGGGGATTTCTGAGAACCCCTAAAAACCTCCTGGATCCGCCCCTAAGGTAGATCTTGACCAATCAGAAGACTCTTACGAACCTCCTTGGAGTTTGTGTTAATAAAGATGGATTCAGGTAAACCAAGGGCACACAACATGAGGATGCACCTAGAAGATTATTCTCATGATTGAATAACGTATGAAGAACTACAAAGAACGAGGAAGGATTGATCAAGGGTCTAGAATGTGTCAAAGGCCTCAAGATATATGTTGTCGTCATCATCATATTCAGGATTCCCAAAAGTACCAAAGTTAAGGTAGGGTTTGAGGAAAGTCAGATGTAGAGAGGAAAGATATATGTGAACTTGCATATTTAGTAGAGGGTCCTTCCTCTAGAATATCTTCAATTGTAACATGTGACGAAACGCGTCCCTTAAAAGAAGATTTGTAATAGTTGGCTGAAGGTGTGGTAAGTAAACATTATGATATCACTAAGAACACACGAAGCTCGCTTTGCCTTATTTCGTTCATCCTCATCAAATCTAACTATAGCATCCAAGTTGTTTCCCATGAAGCATAACCTCGTGAAGCTATTAATCGATTTCTCTTATTTCATTGGTCAGTATGGTCATCTTAAATCAAGGCTAATTAACAAATTACTTTTTTTCGAACGGCGGCTATTTTCATGTAAAATAGAAAAACGGGCCAGCTAGAAGAAGTCCCAACAATAAACATATTACATAACGACATCCCTCACATTAAAGTCGCTCCACTTTCCCAATCCAAATCCAAGAACGGAGACTTATTTTTAAGCCACATAAATGAATCCTCTTTTATATCCTCCACCACTTTCATAATCAAACAATGGGCATTGTCAAAGATAATCGCATTCCGAGGCCTCAAATTCTTCAGATAGTCACATAGCATATGCGCAAGAGAACTTTCTTCCACTTTGAAGAGCCTTAAAATTTGTCAACTTCTCTCAAAATATCGTGTGAATTAGTAATACTAGCAGGATACCCGCGCGATGCGGGGGGAGCGACACATCGCATTATGATACTCGTTTTTGATAGTTTTCTAATTCATATAATATTTATTGTAGCATCATTTTGATAGATACACATCAAAAGTGAAGTAATCGAGTAATCCATTTCATTGTGATGTTCATGGTTTGGTTCGGTTATTACCCTCAAATGAAGCCGAAACCAAAGTCATCGGTAGTCTATTTTATTACCCAATAGGTTTTCGGTTAATCACTTCGGTTTATTTGGTTAGATTGACGGTTTTTAGTTTGGTTCATTTAATTTTAATTAATAGCAAAAACAAAACCTAGGCTAAAACATTTACTTAAAATTTATGAAATTGATGTATAAATACATGAAATGAAACTATAAATATATAAAATATGAAATATATAAACTGGAGGTACATAAGCCAGAAATAAATGAAAATATGAATCATTCGGTTCAGCTCAGCTAATTCTGGTTAGACGAGAGTACAAAAATTGATAACCCGTTTTTGATTAATTCGATTATCAGTTTTCAGTCAATTCAGCTTTTGGTTGATTTCGGTTCGGTTTCTTCTGTTTTTGGTTTGGTTTAGGTTAACGATTTAGTTATTGCTCATCGATAACCGGTTTTGGTTTATAACCGATAGGTGCGCGCGATACGGCAGGAAACACAAACATTTCCACAGTGTGCATTGTTCAGTTGGTTAGATTATTATCCTCAACCGAAATCAAGGTCATCGTTTAGTCTATTTTATTAACCAACTCATTTTCTGTTAATTTGTTTGGTTAATTCAGTTAGATTGACGGTTTTTTGTTTAATTCATTTAATTTCGGTTAGGGTGAGAGGGGTACTCCCCTATATATGAGTGGTAAACTCCAACCAGAGCCCATCATAGCGTGTCATGCCAACTCCGCTCTCCACTCCTCTTTTTGCTCTCAACCACAAGGGGCGCTCCCCTCAAGGTGAGTCCATTTCCTTCTTTTTAATCTATTTTAAATTATGTATTAATAACTAAAACATGTTTTAAATAAAATAAAATGCCATTAAATTAAAAAGAAAAAGAAATTACATTAAATTAAACTAAATAAAATTACACAAAAATAAGGAAAATATATTTTTAAAAACTAGGAGTACATTAAATTAAATTACTACTCGTCATTGGAATCAACCAATAGAAGTGGTAAATGTAGTCCTCCAAGATGCTCCACAAGATTATGTTTTAGTCTCCAAGGCGTATCTTCATCAACGAGCTCGTTAAAAGCAGTATCATCAAAAACGGGCTCGACTAGTAGATCCCAAATGTGAACCTGTGCTATCACTTTTCCGCCGTCTTTTAGAATCATGTTATGTAAAATAATGCTCGCATATATGACATACCTAATCTTGCTCACAGTCCTAGAGCGCATTGGTCGATTCATGATACCCCATTTGACTTTGAAACACCAAAAGCTCGTTCCACGTCTTTTTCTTGTTGCCTCGTGTTGCCTCTTGAACTTCTTTTCGTTTGGAATGTGAGGATATGCAAATGATTTCTCAAACACGGACCAAGTGAGGTAGATTCCATCGGTAAGATAAAATATGCATTTGTATAAGTGGTGGTTTACGTAAAATGGACATTTTGGTGTGGTTCCATTTCGCTTAGTAAGAAACAATGGAGATTGTTGGAGTATATTGAGGTCATTTTGTGAACCTGGTGGACACAAAAAAGTATGCCAAATCTACAAATCTTTGGAGGCCACCGCTTCGAGCATAACCATGGGTACATGCGATCTCCTCTCATATATTGGCCTCACAACTCTGTTGGACTCATTCTCTAAACGAAATGTGTACAATCAAGGCTACCTAACATCCCAGGGAGCGTTGCTTCTCCTTATGAGCTTGGTACAAAAGCACAACGTTGTGACTTGTTGGTCTATGTAAGAACTCGTTAGTGTAAATTCTGCATATTGTTTCATAGAAATATTGTAGGCATTCACGGGAAGTCCTTTCAGACATATTTAAATACGCATCGTTTTCGTCTGGCGGGTTACCGATTGCAAGTTGTTTGATTGCCGATGTAACTTTCTGCAACAGTGTAAAACTCTTCTTCATCCTCCCATCAGTTCCCTCTACAAACCACAAATTATTCGCTTCCACGTCCCCCACAATTTGTAAAACAACTTTTTGACATACGAAACCGATACGAAAAATATTACCATTGTATTTCGGCTCCTCGACAAAATAATCTGCCATAAGGGTTTCGTGACCTTTCTCCCGATCACGACGGATAAATCTTTTTTACTAGATGTGCCCGTGTCTTTTAGCTCAGCTTGTTCGATAATATTTTTAAAAAATATTAAACTGCTATCGCTTGAGGAGATATCGTCGTCGGTAATGTTGGATGGAAGAAACAATGGTATTTCACCATCCATATTCAAAAATATAATTTTATAGTTTGAGAGTGTGAAATGTTTTAGAGTTGTAGGAAAATGAAATGTGAAGTGTCGTTTAAAAATAAAACATTTTTTTTTAATTTGAACGACATATAGCCGTTAATCCGTCTCCAACCATAAAAAAGAAACAACTCAACGTCCTTTTTTTGCATCGGTGATTACTCACCGGATTTTTGGGTTTCACTGAAGGTAAGGGGGGTCGACGACGATGTTCCCGCTCGGTAACCCAACTCCCCGCTGTCACACCCCGACCCGCAGCGGAATAAGAGTCGGGGCATAATTGGGTTATCACCAAAGCTCATGATGTTTACTAAAATGTTTCATATTTATTAAATTCAAATTACAACTTAAATATCCAAACAAAATTCATACAATTACAAGAAAATGAAACTACATAATTATTCCAAAACTTAAACTTGTTTATTCTTCTAGGCTTCCTATGTGTTTCTTGTCTCAGCTGGATCACCTGTATCATGTGTAAAACGGGGGATATTTTGGGTCAACAAAAGTTGGCGAGCGAACCTTGATAAAACATTGTTACTAATTTCTTGTTTTATTTAATAAGGAAAATTTGTGCAATAATCACATGTGAGCAAACATATATAAATAAACAAACACAAACCACTTTGGATGAGCATATGATATGAATGATGATGAATGTGAGATCAATGCTCAATCAAACGGAGCCGATCTTATGAGGCACCTGATGCTCAACCCGTCTCCCACGGGGAACTGATGGGCCTAATGAAATGCGTGCACTGAAAATGATAAAACAAATCTACATATAATCCACACAACAATTGATACACGTTTGATACACATTTATCACGGATATGATGTATGCACAAGTGTTTATATATATAATAAAAGAATTATACGACACATGATACACCCCAAAACATGATTATAACGGGGAATTGGTAGAGATTCACTCACATTGGGTGCGTTCTTTGATGACTTTGGATGCGCACGAATTTTAGGATTCGATCGACGAGGGAAAACTAACCTAAAATAATAACGAAATGATTCGGTAAATAAATGGATTTTATTTGAGATTAATATTTTTAATTAGTACTCTTAATGGGATTTTTAGATTTATTTTTGTGAGTTTAAGGAAATTTTCTAACTTTAAAAATCTTATTTTTGAGTATTTTTAAATGATTTTTCAATTAAATAAATAAAAAAAGAAAATAAAAAAAAGTTGACTTTTGACCGTTGACCGTTGACCGGGTCTTGACCGGTCAGACTGTGTTTTCTTATGCGCTGAGTGAGGTTCGAACTCGGGACCTCTCGTACACGTGCACGCAGCTCTACCAACTGAGCTACGTGTCTAACCCGAAATATTCTCTGTTTTAATTATATTTATATACTAATTAATTTTAAACTTATTTGGTTTTTATTAAAAATGATTTATATGGCCGAACCGGTTGCAGAGACCCGGAGTCGAACTCGGGTCCTTCGGTTCGAGTGCGCACAGCCCAACCAGTTGGGCTGTGTGTCTAATCTGTTTAACTAATGGATTATATTACTCTTATAAACATTATGTGACTTGATCTGATTAAGTTCTAAAAATGTTGGTTTTATTTCTGAAAGTCGGTAACGTGTGCGATTCGAACCTGGGACGTGTGTATTGTTTGTGCACACAGTCCATCGCTGGACTGTGTGTCTAACCCGTTCGAATATCCAGTTTTAATTATATTTATACATATACTCGACTTCATCTTCTTCGTTTACAAGAACATAGAACAGTGAAATCCGACTGTTCTGTTTAAATCGATCATCAAATCTTATAATTGGTTGGAATGAAATAGATAAAGAAATTAAGGAATAATATATACCAAAACAGAGCGTTTACTTCAGATTTCCGGCAAGAGTCGTCGGCTTTGATTTGTGACTCTCGGCTGAGTGAATTGCTTAACAGTTTAGATCATTGTGTTATGCAATTAAGTTACTGAGCAAGAGATATCAAGAGGGTTTAGATGATTATACCGATCGACAGTGAGGCTTCGGTTTTTTCAGTGATATTGCGGTGAGTGCGGGGATTTCCGGCGACGTTGTCTGAGACAGATTCTGGTTGAATGATTAAGGTTAATACATTCCGAATAATGGATTACAAACAAAAGAGTCGAGAATTTTACCGATTAGAAATAAAGCCTCGGTTTTCCGGTGAAAGTCCGGCGAATACAAAAATCTCCGGCGACGTGTTTTGGGATGAATAAAGCTTCGGAAACGATCGTGGTTCTGAGCGAAAGGATTTTCAGAGTGTTCAAGTGGGTATTTATAGTGGAAACAGGCTGAATTGGGTTTGAATTGAGTCAAGGTTCGCAATTGAATATTTCCGTTGGTTATGACTGAAATTGATTGCAGGCAACGGTTATAACCGACGTCGACATCAATTTGTGCGGTTCAGTCAAAAGGAATATGGCCAAAATCGCGGATTGCCGGATTTTCCGGTGATTGCGAGTTCTGGCGCGTTGATTACCGGATTTGACTTTCGGTTTTATTATATATGTTATTTGTTTTAGTGTTTATCACAAACATAGTGTGTGGCGGAGCGGTGTGTTGTGTGTTTGTGTTTGTGGGTGACCCGGGTTCGAAACCCGGCGTCTCCATTATTTTTTTAATTCACTATCTTTTGTTATTTAATAATTATGGTTTAAATTCTAGATATGTTTATTAGTTATGTATTGTTTAAAATTAATATGAACAATAAATACACAACGGAACTTATAACTGATTATTTGTTTGATAAACGGAGCGGGTTTGGAAACCCGTTTTTCGACGAATGTTATAGTATCCCCTACTTTTAGTGATAACAGGAAAAAGATGCGGGTATTTTTCGCGCATTGAGTCTTCACGTTCCCAAGTAAACTCGGGTCCTTGTTTTGACTCCCAACGTACCCTGACAATTGGAATACGACTTCGTCTTAAACGCTTCTCTCCGAAGTCCATGATTTCTACTGGTCTTTCAATGAAGTGCATAGATTCATCGATCTGAATGTCTTCTAGAGGAATATGGAGGTTTTCATCGGCGAGGCACTTCTTCAAGTTTGATACGTGGAATGTGGGATGAATTCTGTTGAGCTCTTCTGGTAGGTCAAGCTTGTATGCTACAGGACCTACTCTTTCGAGTATCTTGAAAGGTCCTATGTAGCGTGGTGCTAGCTTGCCCTTCTGGCCAAAACGAACCACTCCCTTCCACGGTGATACTTTTAAAAGTACTTGATCACCAATGTCAAACTCCAAGGGCTTTCGTCGTTTGTCTACATAACTCTTTTGACGACTTTGAGCCGCTAGAAGATTGTTTCGAATTTGAATGATCTTGTTGGTTGTTTCTTGAATTAATTCTGGTCCGGTGATTTGCGCTTCCCCAATTTCGTGCCAACATACTGGAGATCGGCACTTACGACTATATAAAGCTTCAAAAGGAGCCATGCCGATACTTGAATGATAGCTATTGTTGTACGAAAATTCAACTAATGGTATATGAGCGACCCAGTTCCCTTTGAAGTCTATGACACATGCTCGCAGCATGTCTTCCAGGGTTTGGATGGTGCGTTCAGATTGACCATCAGTTTGAGGATGAAAAGCAGTACGGAGGTCTAATCGTGTACCCAAGGCGGTTTGTACGGCTCGCCATGTTCGTGAAGTGAAACGACCATCACGGTCTGAAATGATGCTTAAAGGTACACCATGACGGCTTACGATCTCGTTGATGTAGATACGAGCTAACTTCTCGTTCTTGAAGTCCTCGCGAATCGGAATGAAATGAGATGACTTTGTAAGACGATCGATTATTACCCATATGGTGTCATACCCACTGGAGGTGCGAGGTAACCCGGTAATGAAATCCATGGTTATGTTTTCCCACTTCCATGCAGGTATTTCGGGTTGGACTAGAAGTCCTGAAGGTCTTTGATGTTCAGCTTTTACTTTGGAACAGGTAAGGCACTTGGAAACAAAAACAGCGATATCCTTTTTCATGCCAGGCCACCAGTAGGTGTATCATAGGTCTTGATACATCTTGTCGGCTCCTGGGTGTACAGAGTACCGTGTTTTGTGCGCCTCATTCATGAGGAAATCACGAAGGTTATCGCGATCAGGAATCCATATGCGATTTAAATAGTATAGAATACCGTCGGATTTGGTTTCGATTTTGAGTTCAGCTCCACATGACAGCTCATCGCGTACGTCATTTTCTGTTACAGAAACATGTTGAGCTGCTCGGATTCGATCTTTGATGGCGGTTATGATTTGCGAACAGAGAAGACGAATGGAGTTCGCATAACCTTTTCGACTGAGCGCATCAGCCACTACGTTTGCCTTGCCAGGATGATACCGAATTTCACAGTCGTAGTCGTTGAGAAGTTCGACCCATCTTCGTTGCCTCATATTTAACTCCTTTTGGTTGAAGATATGTTGGAGACTTTTGTGGTCAGTGTATATTTCACACTTGGTACCATAGAGGTAATGTCTCCATATCTTAAGAGCGAACACAACGGCTCCAAGTTCCAGGTCGTGGGTGGTGTAATTCTTCTCGTGAACCTTGAGTTGCCTAGAAGCATAGGCTATCACTTTTACTCTTTGCATCAATACACAGCCTAGTCCTTGCCCTGATGCGTCGCAATATACTACAAAGTCATCGCAACCTTCAGGGAGTGTGAGGATAGATGCGTCATAAAGTTTTTGCTTTAGAGTTTGGAAGGCTTCTTCTTGTTTAGGTCCCCATATGAAGGGTTTTCCTTTATGAGTCAAAGCCGTGAGTGGTACAGCAATACGGGAAAAATTGGCAATGAAGCGGCGATAGTAACCAGCCAAACCAAGAAACGACCTTACTTCGGTAGGGGTACGTGGCGCTTGCCATTCCTGCACTGCCTTGATTTTCGAAGGATCAACATGAATTCCCTTGTCGTTGACGACATGTCCAAGGAATTGTACTTCTCCTAACCAGAATTCGCATTTTGAGAACTTAGCGTAGAGCTTTTCGGTCCTTAAGAGTGTAAGGATGAGTCGAAGGTGTCGTTCGTGATCGGATTTAGACTTGGAGTAGATAAAGATGTCGTCAATGAAGACTATGACGAAACGGTCGAGGTAGGGTTTGCATACCCTATTCATTAGATCCATGAATACAGCGGGGGCGTTGGTTAAACCGAATGGCATGACCATGAATTCATAATGACCATAACGAGTCCGGAAAGCGGTCTTTGGGATATCTTCTTCATGTACTCTGAGCTGATGATAACCAGAACGAAGGTCGATTTTTGAAAAGCAGGTGGCGCCTTGAAGTTGGTCTAGGAGGTCATCGATGCGAGGTAGTGGATAGCGATTTTTAACCGTTAACTTGTTGAGTTCTCTATAATCAATGCACATGCGAAACGTTCCATCTTTCTTCTTCACAAAGAGGACAGGTGCACCCCAAGGCGATGAGCTAGGACGTATGAATCCTTTGTCAGTCAGCTCTTGCAGCTGACTGGCCAGCTCTTGCATTTCAGATGGGGCTAACCTATAAGGGGATTTTGCGACTGGTGTAGCGCCAGGTACAAGATCGATGCAAAATTCGACTTCTCTCACAGGAGGGAGTCCTGAAATATCGTCGGGAAAGACTTGTGGGAATTCTTTCACAACTGGGATATCTTCGAGTTTCTTCTCCTTATTTCCCTTTTTGACGACGTGAGTTAGGAATGCGACATAGTTCTTGCGGAGATATTTTCGGGCTTGAAGGCAGGACATTAATTTGAGTCCTTTCGAAGGGGTTTCTCCAAAAATACGTATGGTCTGACCGTCTGCAAGAGGAATGTGAATAAACTTTTCGCGGCGCACTACTTCAGCGTGATGCTGGCTGAGCCAGTCCATACCGATTATAACATCGAAACTTCCCAACTTCATAGGAATGAGGTCAACTGGAAATCGTGATCGTTTAGAGTGAGGGTACAATTGCGTATAATAGAATTTAATGAAACGGGTTTTCCGTCAGCAACTTCCACCGTTAGAGATTCCATGAGATTAACACGAGTTTGGTTGAGGATAGGTTCAAATTCTAAGGACACAAAGCTCTTATCCGCACCAGTATCGAATAATATAGATGCATAACTACCATTGATGAGAAACGTATCGTTGACCACGTTGTTGTCAGCCCTAGCTTGGTTGGCATTGATGTTAAAAGCTCTTCCTCTGGCAGGTGGAGGAGCTTGGTTGGCTTGGTTTACTGGGTTCGCTTGGGCTTGAGCATGGATGATGTTCACTAAGCGTGGACAAGTGTTTTTGAAGTGGTTTGGGTCCCCACAGTTGTAACAAGCTCGTATGGGTTGCATCATGGGGTAGTTGGGTTGGTAGTAAGTTTGGGCTGCGTGTGGTGCAGGTGGTAGAAGTAAGGGTTGTTAGGCTTGACCCACTATCTGATGGTGGGTTTGGGTTGGGGTTGATTGTGGTTCATTCGTTGAAGAGTACGACAGGTTTGAATGGTGTGACCTGCGCGGCCACAGCTTGTGCAATGTTGGCAAAGAGTTTCGGGAGGATGATGGTATTGACAACGGTTGCATTTTGGGTGTGGGCCAGTGTATGGCTTTTTAAATGGTGCAGCTGAGGGAGCGATTTGGGTGATTGGTGCAACAGTGATAGGAGGGTTGGTTTGAGTGACAGCAAAATTCTTGCCATTACGTTTCCTCTTACCAGCAAACCTTGAGGATGAGACTGAGTGGTTTGTAGTTGAGGTCTCTATGGGTGCTTTCTTCTTTTCATCTTTGAACTTGCCGTTGCGAATGCGATTTTCAGTGAGTTCTGTAGCTAACTCCATCGCGGCTTCAAGTGTTGCAGGCGAAGTGCTTAAACCGAGTCTTGAATTTTCGAGGGAAGACCTCGAATATAATGTTCAACCAAGCGGTACACGGGGGTGAACAAATTTGGGATCATCTGGTTCAGCTCGAGAAATCTCTTGTTATAGGAAGTGTGATCGCCTTCCTTTTGTTTTAGCGAGTGGAATTCATCTTCTAACTTTTTGATTTCGCTTCTTGGACAGAAGCGTCTTGTCATGAGTTCCCTTAACTCTTCCCATGTTAAGGCCATGGCGTCTTCAATTCCTCGTTTACCCTTTTCTGTGTTCCACCAGGTAAGGGCTACCCCAAACAGTCTTCCAGTTGCATAACGTACCTTGCGATCCTCGGGACAATCGTAATTGAGGAAAGGTTTTCCATTTCTTCAAACCAGTGAAGGAGGGCGGTAACACCTTCGGTCCCTTCATATTTTGGGGGATCGCAAGATTTGAAGTGTTTGTAGGAGCACTTTTTGGAGGGAGGGTTGGCGACGCTCTGGTCTTCTTGATTGGGAGGGTTGATGGGATTTGCGGTGAGAGCTTGTTGAACTTGAATCACGATGTCAAGAAGCACTGCGGCCATTTGTTTAGCAATTTGTGTGGCCAAGCGTTCATTTGATCTTCCTGACTTTCTACCTCCACGTAGTTGCCTAGCCGACATCTACAGGAACATACATAGGAAGATTGTGAGTTTAAGAAGTTTCTAGGTGTCATGTGTCGTAAAAAGGATGAAAAATAACATAATTGACAATAATTCAACTACATCCATAGGATGTCTTGGGTTTGCTCATGTTTGGGCCTCCAATGTCCCCCATACCATCGCCTGTGTAGTCATGTGGGCCCCATGACTATTGGGCTTGGTAGGATTCACATTGGTGTTGGCGGATTAACACTCGCACCACCCGAATGAAAATCGTAAAATATGATTGCGAGATGTATGGTAGGAGGGTGTCCAGGTGTAGACACAATGACAACTCAAAGTGGGGTTAGCTCACACGACGTTTGGTATAGCAAGCTTTGGCCTAATAGGTCCTTCGTACTCTCATCGTTAGTCCCCAGGTAGGCAAACTGGTCCTTTATTTTGGATTTATACGAATGCCAAGCCTAGACAGGACGTTCCGACTACCGGTACTCGTACCCTTCCAGTTACTACATGCCCGTCATGAGAACTCACTTTGATGTGATTTGAAAAATACAAAAGTCATTGCAAAAATCATGGGAATCGTGAGGTGTGTGCTCTCATGGATATGATATGCTATGAGGATATGATTCATGATGAGCATTGTATAATAACATGTATTTGTGAGCATGCTTGCATAACATTGAGTGTAAAAATAAACATAAAGCATATAAACATCATGAATTTTGATTGTAACGCATAAACAATTTAAAATTTTAATCAACTATAGTATAGACTCTAAGGGTCTAATAACCTATCCTATATCCCTATAGTCATGGCTCTGATACCAATCTGTCACACCCCGACCCGCAGCGGAATAAGAGTCGGGGCATAATTGGGTTATCACCAAAGCTCATGATGTTTACTAAAATGTTTCATATTTATTAAATTCAAATTACAACTTAAATATCCAAACAAAATTCATACAATTACAAGAAAATGAAACTACATAATTATTCCAAAACTTACACTTGTTTATTCTTCTAGGCCTTCCTATGTGTTTCTTGTCTCAGCTGGATCACCTGTATCATGTGTAAAACGGGGGATATTTTAGGTCAACAAAAGTTGGCGAGTGAACCTTGATAAAACATTGTTACTAATTTCTTGTTTTATTTAATAAGGAAAATTTGTGCAATTAATCACATGTGAGCAAACATATATAAATAAACAAACACAAACCACTTTGGATGAGTATATGATATGAATGATGACGAATGTGAGATCAAGGCTCAATCAAACGGAGCCGATCTTATGAGGCACCTGATGCTCAACCCGTCTCCCACGGGGAACTGATGGGCCTAATGAAATGCTGTCACGAAAATGATAAAACCAATCTACATATAATCCACACAACAATTGATACACATTTGATCACGGATATGATGTATGCACAAGTGTTTATATATATAATAAAAGAATTATACGACACATGATACACCCCAAAACATGATTAAAAACGGGGAATTGGTAGAGATTCACTCACATTGGGTGCGTTCTTTGATGACGTTGGATGCGCACAAATTTTAGGATTCGATCGACGAGGGAAAAACTAACCTAAAATAATAACGAAATGATTCGGTAAATAAATGGATTTTATTTGAGATTAATATTTTTAATTAGTACTCTTAATGGGATTTTTAGATTTATTTTTGTGAGTTTAAGGAAATTTTCTAACTTTAAAAATCTATTTTTGAGTATTTTTAAATGATTTTTCAATTAAATAAATAAAAAAAGAAAATAAAAAAGTTGACTTTTGACCGTTGACCGTTGACCGTTGACCGGGTCTTGACCGGTCAGACTGTGTTTTCTTATGCGCTGAGTGAGGTTCGAACTCGGGACCTCTCGTATACGTGCACGCAGCTCTACCAACTGAGCTACGTGTCTAACCCGAAATATTCTCTGTTTTAATTATATTTATATACTAATTAATTTTAAACTTATTTGGTTTTTATTAAAAATGATTTATATGGCCGAACCGGTTGCAGAGACCCGGAGTCGAACTCGGGTCCTTCGGTTCGAGTGCGCACAGCCCAACCAGTTGGGCTGTGTGTCTAATCTGTTTAACTAATGGATTATATTACTCTTATAAACATTATGTGACTTGATCTGATTAAGTTCTAAAAATGTTGGTTTTATTTCTGAAAGTCGGTAACGTGTGCGATTCGAACCCGGGACGTGTGTATTGTTTGTGCACACAATCCACCACTGGACTGTGTGTCTAACCCATTCGAATATTCAGTTTTAATTATATTTATACATATTCTCGACTTCATCTTCTTCGTTTACAAGAACACAGAACAGTGAAATCCGACTGTTCTGTTTAAATCGATCATCAAATCGTATAATTGGTTGGAATGAAATAGATAAAGAAATTAAGGAATAATATGTACCAAAAACAGAGCGTTTACTTCAGATTTCGGCAAGAGTCGTCGGCTCTGATTTGTGACTCTCGGCTGAGTGAATTGCTTAACAGTTTAGATCATTGTGTTATGCAATTAAGTTACTGAGCAAGAGATATCAAGAGGGTTTAGATGATTATACCGATCGACATGAGGCTTCGGTTTTTCAGTGATATTCCGGTGAGTGCGGGGATTTCCGGCGACGTTGTCTGAGACAGATTCTGGTTGAATGATTAAGGTTAATACATGCCAAATAATGGATTACAAACAAAAGAGTCGAGAATTTTACCGATTAGAAGTAAAGCCTCGGTTTTCCGGTGAAAGTCCGGCGAATACAAAAATCTCCGGCGACGTGTTTTGGGATGAATAAAGCTTCGGAAACGATCGTGGTTCTGAGCGAAAGGATTTTCAGAGTGTTCAAGTGGGTATTTATAGTGGAAACAGGCTGAATTGGGTTTGAATTGAGTCAAGGTTCGCGATTGAAGATTTCCGTCGGTTACGACTGAAATTGATTGCCGGCAACGGTTATAACCGACGTCGACATTAATTTGTGCGGTTCAGTCAAAAGGAATATGGCCAAAATCGCGGATTGCCAGGATTTTCCGGTGATTGCGAGTTCTGGCGCGTTGATTACCGGATTTGACTTTCAGTTTTATTATATATGTTATTTGTTTTAGTGTTTATCACAAACATAGTGTGTGGCGGAGCGGTGTGTTGTGTGTTTGTGTTTGTGGGTGACCCGGGTTCGAAACCCGGCGTCTCCATTATTTTTTTAATTCACTATTTTTTGTTATTTAATAATTATGGTTTAAAATTCTAGATATGTTTATTAGTTATGTATTGTTTAAAATTAATATGAACAATAAATACGCAACGGAACTTATAACTGATTATTTGTTTGATAAACGGAGCGGGTTTGGAAACCCGTTTTTCGACGAATGTTACACCCGCACCTTCCCCGCGTATTCCCCTCTCACCCTTAGTAGCCAAAATCAAATTTGGGTTAAATTTTTTTATTAGAATCACATAAAATTTAGACATAAATATAGGAAATGGATATATAGATACTTGAAATTATTTCAAGGTAAAAATATGATTTTCAACCAGCAAAAGCCTTAACCTTTTTTTTGTTGTTTGTTTTGTTGTTCCTCTAGCAAAAGCCTTAACCTTTTTTTGTTGTTCCTCTAGCTTCTTGATACCGACTTAAAAAAAAGAGTTAATTACTATTTTGTCCCTGTGGTTTATCAAAAATCACTATTTCAGTCAATTACTTTAAAAATTGTGATTTCAGTCCCTGTAGTTTCACTTTCGTAACCATTTCAGTCCCTGTGGTTTCACTTTCGTAACCACTTCAATCCATTTATTTCGTAAGTACGGGGTCTGAAATGGTTACGAAAGTGAAACCACATGGACTGAAATAGTGATTTTGAAAAACCACAGGGACGAAAACAATAATTAAGTAAAAAAGACAAAAAAGAAGGTAATGATTTAAAAACTATTTTATTAAATAAGTTCGGGTTTAGCTTGAAGTTGAAGCTAACTTGAGTTTACGTCACTGTTACAATCACACCTGCTTACACTTCTTCCGCCATCGATGCTTCCTGCCACACCTTCAATAACCGATCATCATCCCGTCGGTCGACGCTTCCGGTGACTCTCCTCCATCGGCGCCGCCGTTGCCGTTCTTCTCAGGTCAGGTTACGAAACCCTAGATTCTCTCGTTTCGAATCACTCTCAGTGTATTACCATATTCAAGTCGATAATCAAACCCTAGGTTGAGCAATTTCTGTCTTCTTTTTCATACCTATTTCGAAATTACGGTTCAGTTGTATGTTTTTTATGATTACATGTTTGAACACAGGTTCATTTGATCTCAAACTTGTGATTGAATATGCATTTTGTTGTTTGCAATCATAGACCTAACTTAGATGGATGAAATCTGTTGACATGTTGATCAAATGTTAATCTTTTGTTATAGTTATTATTAGCTTAAGTTATTGGTAAATCTGATGCTTAAATCATTGATGATTATTTCATGTAATTTTTAGGGAAATATGTCAGAATTCAGGAAAGAATTGAATGCATGTTTTATGCCTATCATCATGAATTTTAGTTACAGTTGTATTGTAAAGCATCATGGTAGACAGTAGATATAGATTAGAAACAAAACTTTGTGTTTTGTTGGATAATTTAGCTAGTTTTTGGAATTAATTGTTACCGAAGAAGATGAAGGGAAACCTCAAAAACATTGCCGTCGGTTTGATTCGATTACAGGCCATTGTCGTGTCTGTGTAGGATGTAATATCAAGATGTCCAGTTGAATATTGTTTGGTTTGAGATTACTGGAATAGTGTTTGGAACTTTGTTTCGGTGTATAGGAAAAAAGATGTTTTTTTGACTTTGTTCTTTAGTCGTCACCATGTCCCACGGAATCAACTGTACTTAGTTGAATATCAAGTTGACCAGTTGAATGTCGTTTTGTTTGGGACTAGTATTTGCAATTTTGTTTCTGTATTCAGAAAAAAGAAGATGTTTTGACGTTGAACTCTACTCGTCACCATGTCCCACAGAATCAACTTGTACTTCTGAGTTCTGTCACCAAAAACTCTCGGCTTGATCTTGTTTAGTGAGGTATATTCAATAGGCTGATCAACCAACTTAAATGCGAATTTGGTAGTGTGTCTGTTGACTAGTAGTAAGTTACATGAATAATTTAATGTATTCCACATTTGGACTTTCTATTGGTCCAGCATCATAGACAAATTAGAACTTTTTATGTAATACCTGTGCCTAGAAGGAAAGTACTAAATAAATTGCATAATATAGTGAATTGATGCATAAAACATAAGTTGGTCAGTAAACCAATAGTGACTTAAAAGTTAAACCTATAAAGCAGTGAATCAAAAGAAATAGCGATAGTGTAATGCATCTCTAAGAGTTGAGGATTTATGTTGAACACAACTTTTATTCTTTATGGGTAATTGTTTTGATGCTTGTTTGTTTTGTACTCCATATACAATCTTCATGGATTTTTCAGCATGTCAATGTACTTGCCTTCTGTTAAAGTTTTAATGGAAATGTAATCAAGAAATTCACCGAAGCTCCCTTCTTTGTAGGCAGCAGGGTGTTGTTTATCAACAAGCTCCGGTGCGGGTCCTACCTTTTTATCTAGCTGCATACTATGAAGACTTGCAATTGAAAACCGCTTCTTTTGCACGTTAAGAATTGCTCTATGTGGGATACTCTTGTATCTGCCATTGCTTATCACTTCAAATTGATCCCCAATTGAACTATTAATGCACCTTCTATAAATGGAACAGGGTGCCACTTATTGTCACGGTCCATGATTTCAAGTCCCTGATGGCTTTGATTTAGTATGGTCAGGGTACCATAATCCGTGTGTTGCGGCATCCCTAGTGCAAGCTCTGGTTCAGGGCAAGACGGGTAGCAGTTGACAGCCATCACTTGAGAACCCTCTTTGATGTCATCATGTAAGTATTTGGCATTCAAGCCTAGGCTTTCTAACACCACTTCCATTAATTTCTTTTGTAATACTTGCATCGCCTTTCCATAGCTTCCCATCTTCTCTCTGTATGGAACATAAGTAATTCAAAGTCAAATGTTGACAGTTTTGGTAAAAGAAGGACTGAAATTAGTAAGTAATAAGTTTACTTACTTGTAAGTTGGAGGATTGGATGGCCATAAATGGATCCATTCTGATATGGGGTTGGCGTAATGCTTGATGAAGTCTCTCCAGTAGAACACTTTATCCATCTCATGATTCATACTAGTGCCGTATCTTACAGGCTCACGAACATCAGCCGAAGCAAAGCACATCTTCTCATCACTTGGCAAATCAAAGAATTGTTCAGCAGAGTCCAGTGCATCTTTCATGACCGAGGTCGGAATTCCATGGTTTATCACCTTCAATAGACAATGTTCTTATCCGAGCAAAATATAATATTAAAGACATATGCATGCATTCATGCGCTATATGCACGTCGAAAGGCCTTCTCAACCATTTCCTTTTGTAAATATTTTTTTAAAGAATGTAGCAAGCAAGTCCACCCCGCGTTGTTACCGTTTTTCTACCATGAGAAGTGAAAATTTGACACATATATAGCCTGGATAGCTCATGCAAACAAAGCCAATAAGTCATCTTATATACTGATGTGTGTATATATATATATTTCTATATGCAAGCTTTTCTTATATAAGTAATACCTGGAAGAAGCCAAGTCGGTTGCAAGCAGCATGAACTTCATGAATTAGTTGGGACTTGTGTGCAGGGTGGTCCATCATGGAAAGGTCAATCAGAGGGAGTATGGTAGAAGTTTGGTCCACAAGGGCAGTGTTTGGTCGTTGGGAAAGAGGAAGAATATATTGTTGAGGTATGCTTTGCTGGCATGTTTGGGTAACTGCCATGACACTGGTAAATAAAGTATTTCTCTTTATTTCCATTCTCTCTGTTTCTCTTCGTAGTACGAGTTATTTAAGTTTGAAGATTTGAATATTTTTGTAGCAGCAGTGTTGTGCTTTTATAAGCCAACAAAGGTTTTTAATGACTAGTTTTATATTCATTAAAGTGTATGGCTGTATACTACAATAAATGTCAAGCAGATTGTGTATTAGGAAATCAGGGAAAATAAGGATTCTAATTTTTATATGGTGTGGTGGGGTCCACTTGTTTATAGTTGTGCTATTTATATACCGCCCCTTTTCACTTTTCCTGGGATACTTATGTTTTAGTCAAGTTGGTCAATAAAACAAGATTTTTTCTAAGTCATGTTACTGAATTTACACTTCTCCCATATATATTTTCTGATAAAGTCCACTTTGTTTTTGATGGGATTCTGTTTTAAATCAAATATCATTCGATTTGGGTCAAAGGTATGGGAAGCAGTCACATAGTTATCTCCTCTTAGACTTCCATGTGTCACTTTGTCCCTACTATGTTTAATTTATTTTCTAACTACTTGCAGAGATTCAAGATTGACTTGTTGCGGAATACTGGTTTTGTGTATACAAAGAACACCTGACCACTTTACAAGAGATCTTACAGGGTAATTGTTAGTTGTACCTTGGTGGTGATTTAGCGGAATTAGGGTATACAAAGAACACTTGACCACACTCACCACTCACAAGTTCACCAACTCGCAATTCAAACTCAGACCACAAGTAGCTGGGGTTGCAGTGATGTACCAGCTTACCCCAGCATATGTGGATCACTCGGGGGTGGCGAGTAATGTGCCCCTTCGCCCCTAATAAATAATAACTCTTACTGTCAAGTTGTACCTTAAATATGAATCACGAGTTCAAAAAAAAAGTACACAACCCTTGAATTCATGAATCTTACGGAAAAATACACCCAAGAACAAAGTACCCCATCCATCATCTAATGGACGGTGGGTGGTGGTGGTAATGGACGTTGGTTGTGGTGGACAGTAGTGGTGTTTAACCCTTTGCAGACCTTAGAAGATCTTAAAAGTGATTGAACCAAGGCCGCACCAAGAAGAGCTTGCGCAAACGTTTTTAAAGAAACATCTTTGGAAAACAAACAGTTTGCAAATAACAATGTCTGTGCATGGTCTGCACGGCGTAAACAGAAGAGTCTGTGCAAATCTTTTTTAGAAAAACAAATTCTACCTTAGCGTTTCTCTTCTCAATTTTTAAATTTGGTCATTATAATAAAAGAATAGCTTTTATGCTTTTTAAAACTCGTATTACTTTATATTTTGTTTCATCTTAACTAATGAATCATATATTTGAACACGTGACTCTTCTGAAGTAAAATCAAGCATAGTTTGGCAGATAAAATTCCGAAAATCACGAATGTACTATGTCATACATCATGCATTGTACCTTACTCAAATTTTAGGAAAGCTGCTAGCCTAGGATAGTCTATTTATAGATTATTTTTTTTTCTCTTGATACGTTTGATATTAAAATCTCTCAAATCTTATATATTTTGAGAATCGAATAAGATGAACATATAAATTAGATAATGTTTTGACTAATTTTAAACGGTTAAAACTAGAAAATAACGTAATACAACAAGTAACCTGATATGATAGAAACGAGAATACAAAGAGAAGAAGTGTAACGACCAATTTAGCCATCGTCTATTCAGTTAATTCATACCTCTTACAACTAACAATGACGACTAACAACCTCTTTACAATCCAACCCCAACTATTAGCTAATGACTCACTTAACCCTCCTTATTAGATTTAGACATTTATTACCCTTTATCCCTCTCTACTAATACAACTGTAACAATACTCCCCCGTTAACATGAACTTTGCCCTCAAAATTCAAAATTAGGGAAATGCTTTTGTAATTCCTCAAGATCCTCCTAAGTTGTTTCAGTTACAGGTAAACCTTGCCAATGAACTAACCTTTGAACTCCTACTCTCGAACCCTTTTAAAGCTAAGATTGCCCTTGGTTAGACTGATACAGCTGGAAATTGCGGTAATGGAGTGACAAACGAAGCTGGCCCTGGAGCTGATTTAAGCAAGGAGGCATGAAATGTAGGATGGATTCTCGCATCGTCTAATTTCTGATTATAGTGTTGTTTAAGAGATGTTTGCACATATGGTTGAAGCTTCACATAAACCCTATCTCCAACTTTGAATTGCCTATCAGACCTGTGCTTATCAGCAATTTGTTTCATACGAATCCTTGCCTTATTCAAGTTAGCTTTTAAAGTGACTAACTTAGATTCCCTCAACCTAAATAATTCTTCTAAAGTTTCAATCTTTGTTTGATGTGGAATATATGGAACGTGTAATGGTGTCCGTATAAAGCCTCGTATGGTGACATCTCAATTGATGAATGAGTGGTAGTGTTGTACCACCGTTCAGCTAAAGTTAACCATTTAGGCCAAGCCTTCGGATCATCCATTACCATACATCTAACATAGGTCTCCAAACACCTATTTAGAACTTCTGTTTGACCATCTAATTGTGGGTGGTAAGCAGAAGATAATGCCAACTGAACTCCCTGCAATTTCATAAAATCTTTCCAAAATTTGCTCACAAATATTGGATCCCTGTCTAAAAACTATTGGGCTTGGACGCCCATGTAGCTTAAAAATATTGCCAAACACAACTTGAGCCACTTGTGTTGCAGTATAAGGGGTGACAGGGATATGAAATGTCTATACTTTGTAAATCTGTCCACTACAACCATAATAGTGTCTTTCCCATTGACCTTAGGTAGCCAACTTATAAAATCAATAGATATGTCAGTGAAAGCTGAATTAGGAGTAGGTAAAGGCTTGTAACAGGCCTGGACTAGCTACCCTCTCATACTTTGCTTTGTGGCACATTTGACAATCTTTTACCCATTGCTTTACATCATTATCACATTTCTTCGGTAGAAAAACTGTTTTAACTTCTGTAATGTAGGATGGTATCCTGAATGGCCACCAACAGGAGAAGAATGGCACAAGTGTAAGATATCTTTCCTTGGTTGAACATCCTCCCCAATCACTACTGTATTCTTCCTCCTTAACATATGACTATCCCATGCCCAATGTTTAACTAGCATATCCTGCTTCAATTCATGAATTATATATTGCAATTTCGCATCATTAGCCCCGCTAGTTTGAATTCTTGGCCATAAGCAAGGATCAATAGAAGTCGGAGTTAATTCAAACAAAGCCAACCCTTTCACCCTAGACAAAGCATCTGCTACCTTATTTTCAATTCCCTCTTTATAGACAATCTCATAATCATAGCATAAAAGCTTGGCTAACCACTTTTGCTGCAAAGGTGTACTAATCTTTTGTTCTAGGACATATTTCAAAAATCCGGGGGCGCCCATTATTTCCATCCAAGTGAGTGAATTTAAAATGACTCGGCCACTCTTAGATCTTAGGGTTAGTGTTAGTATCCTCACATGAAGTTTTTATGACCAATAAAAATTTGGTCCACTTCAAGAAGCTAATACCATGGTGGTATTAACCGACTTGACACCCAAATTTCCCTAGGGGATATGACCGATGTGATAGTGACTATTGAGGATTTTTACTATCTTGTGGACTTTTTGGTACCTGACTATGTTTCTATGGACCGAACCAAACAGTCCACGGTTATACTAGGTAGATCATTTTTGGCAACCTCAAATGCCCAAATGAATTGCAAAATGGGCGCGATTGACATAACTTTTGGTAACCGTCGGTTGAGGTTAAATGCTTTTGCAAATACATGAAACCCTTTAGTTAATGATGAATGCTATATGGTAGACATTGTTGACGGGTGTATTCCTTTTTATGACACGGTTTTGGTTTAGGAAAATACCATGGAGGAGTATTTTGTGTTTGACAGGTTAGAGATGGAGACAATCAAAAGCATAGCGGAGGAGGAGAAAAATATGGAGGTGCTAGCTTTGAAGGGTGGAAGACCACCTTGGACTCACCTAGTGGAAAATCTTTCAGATCACATAGACACCCAGAGAAAGCCCTCACTGATTGAGCCACCCAAGGTGGAGGTGAAGGAGTAGCCTAAGCATTTGAAATATGCTTATGTTGGTGAAGGCAACACGCCCCGATCATCATTGCTTTTGCAAATACATGAAACCCTTTAGTTAATGATGAATGCTATATGGTAGACATTGTTGACGGGTGTATTCCTTTTTATGACACGGTTTTGGATTAGGAAAATACCATGGAGGAGTATTTTGTGTTTGACAGGTTAGAGATGGAGACAATCAAAAGCATAGCGGAGGAGGAGAAAAATATGGAGGATAGCTTTGAAGGGTGGAAGACCACCTTGGACTCACCTAGTGGAAAATCTTCCAGATCACATAGACACCCAGATAAAGCCCTCACTGATTGAGCCACCCAAGGTGGACGTGAAGGAGTAGCCTAAGCATTTGAAATATGCTTATGTTGGTGAAGGCAACACGCCCCCGATCATCATTGCTTTAAATCCAACCGGGGATAAGAGTAGGAATTCAAGAAGGTTTTGGTCACCCATAGAGCCGCTATTGGGTGGACCATTGCGGACTCGATGGGAATAAGTCTGTCAATTGTCATGCACAAGATCATCACAGATAAGAAGGTGACACCTGCACGAGATGCATAAAGGAGGCTTAATCCTAACATGCGGGAAGTCGTGAAGAAAGAGGTATTGAGGTGGCTAAATGCGGGTATAATTTATCCCATTTTTTATAGCCAATGGGTTAGTTCTACACAAATTGTCCCAAAGAAAGCATGTATTCAAGTCGTTACAAACGACTTAGGTGAGAAGGTAGCCACTAGACCGATAACCGGGTGACAAAATTGTAATGATTATAGGAAGTTAAATTTTGCAATTTCCAAGGACCATTTTTCCTTACCTTTTATTAACCAAATAATTGAAAAATTAGTTGGACAAAAGTTTTCTTATTTTCTGGATGGGTATTCTGGTTACAATCAAAATGTTATTCATCCCGAGGATCAACAAAAGACCACTTTTACTTATATATGCCACATTCACTTTCGGGTGAATGCCATTAGGATTATGTAATGTCACGCGGCCTTTCAAAGTGTATGATGGGCATCTTTTCAGATAGGGAGATAGGGTGGGGAAGTCTTAGGAGATTTTCATTGATGATTTCTCTATTTTTCCGTCATCGTCTAAAACCTGTTTAGATCAATTGGAAAAGAAGTATTAAAAAGATGTGTGGAAACCAATTTGGTATTGAGTTGAGAAAAGAGCCATTTCGTGGGTTAAGAGGGAATTGTGTTGGAACATGTAGTGGCTAATCGTGGGATAGAGGTAGATCATGGGATAGAGGTAGATCATGCAAAAGTGCAAGTTATTTCTACTCTTCCTTATCCCACAAATTTTAAGGGTATTCAACCATTTTTGGGACATACGGGTTTCTATAGGAGATTTATAAAGGGATTTAGTGACATAACAAAACCACTATGGAACCTTTTACTTAAAGATGTATTGTTTGTTTTTTATGAGAGTTACATAAAATCCATTTTGAAAGAAAAACTTATGGAGACCCCCGTCTTGCAATCACTAAATTGTTCTATACCATTCGACATCATGTGTGATGCAATTGACTACGCGGTTGGGGTAGTGCTGGGACAAATGATTGAGAAAAAACTAGTGGCAATTTATTTTGCGAGTTAAACTCTTGATGCTCAACTGATTATAAAAAAAACCAAAAAAGAATTACCCACAGTGGTTTATGCATTGGATAAGTTTAGATCTTATATATGGGGTAGCAAAGTAATAATTTATACTAGAGTTAATTATGTTTTCCGTCCCTGTGGTTTGTTAAAAATCATTATTTCAGTCCATTAGTTTAAAAGTTGCGAAAACAGTCCCTGTGGTTTCACTTTCGTAACTATTACCGTCCACCCACACTAACACCATCCAGATATCCCGTTAGTTTACTTGAAATGACTATAATACCCCTGTTATTAATATAATATTAAAAAAATAAAGAGTTAGTTATGTTTTTCGTCCCCGTGGTTTGTTAAAAATAACCGTTACAGTCCATTAGTTCTAAAGTTGCCAAAACAGTACCTGTATCCTTCACTTTACTTTTCACTCTCCCCATTTTTTCCGGCCACCTAATTTTTCCCATCACAGTCGATGTTAGTAGGAAAACTTGAGGCATACTGACGTCGGTTGTGATGGAGAAAATTAGGTGGCAGGAAGAAACGAGGAGAGTGAAAAGTAAAGTGAATGATATCGGTACTGTTTTGGCAATTTTCAGAACTAATGGACTGTAATGGTTATTTTTAACAAACCACGGGACGAAAAAACGTAACTAACTCTTTATTTATTTTAATATTAATAACAGGGCATTATGGTCATTTCAAGTAAACTAACGGAATAACTGGATGGCGTTAGTGTGGGTGGACTGTAATAGTTACGAAAGTGAAACCACAGGGACTGTTTTCGCAATTTTTAAACTAATGGACTGAAATAGAGATTTTTGACAAACCACAGGGACGAAAAACGTAATTAACTCTTTATACTAATCAGAATGTTGTCAGGTATCTCATTGATTAGAAAGATGCAAAGCCTCAGTTGATCAAATGAATACTATTGTTGCAAGAGTTTGACTTGGAGATAAGGAACAAGAAAAGAAGCGAGAATGTAGTGGCTGACCACTTGTCCTGGTTGGAGATGCCTCTTAATCGTTGGAAATCAATGAAACCTTCCCCGATGAGCATATTTTATCTATTTCTACCTTATCATGGTTTGAAAAACATTATTCATTATTTGATCACAAGACCGATGCTAGAACATTGAGTAAGGAGAAAGAGGATACATTTCCTCTTGCATGTGAAACATTATAGATGGGAGGATCTAGATTTGTTTAAAGTGTGTGTGGAACAGATGATAAGAAGATGCATCCCGGGTGAGGAGATTCCGAGTGTGTTGTCCCATGTGCATTCCTTTGCATGTGGTGGTCACTTTAGTGGCCAAAAGACGGGACATAAAGTGCTTACAAGTGGCTTTTATTGGCCAACGTTGTTTAAGGATGCATTTGAATTTTCTAAGAACTATATTAATTGTCAACAAATAGGGAGTATTGCAAGGAAGGTTTCAATGCCCATGCAAGCGATCCTCATAGTGGACGTTTTTAACGTATTGGGAATTGATTTCATGGGCCCATTCTCCAATTCTTTTGGTAACTTGTACATTTTGGTGGTCGTAGACTACGTGTCCAAATGGATCGAAGCAATAGCCACCAAAACAAAAGACCATACCGTCATTTGTAACTTTATCCAAACTAACATTTTCTAAAGGTTTAGGATTGAGTTAATTACTTTTTTCGTCCCTGTGGTTTGTCAAACATCACTATTTCAGTCCATTAGTTTAAAAATTGTCATTTCAGTCCATGTTGTTCCACTTTCGTAACTATTTCAATCCACCTTCGTTAATTCAATCCAATTATTCTGAAACTATATTGGAAACCAATGGACTGGAATAGTGATTTTTGACAAACCAATGGATTGAAATAGTTACGAAAGTGAAACCACAGGGACTGAAATAGCAATTTTTAAAATAATGGACTGAAATAGTGAATTTTGACAACCACATGGACGGAAAAACGTAATTAACTCTTTAGGATTCCTTAAGACTTCACAAGTGATGGAAGATCCCATTTTAAAAATTAAGTTTGGAAAGTTACTCAAACGGTATGGCATTGACAATAGAATCGCAACTCCTTATCATCTTCAAACGAGTGGTCAAGTAGAGGTATTAAATAAGCAAATCAAGGAAATTTTGCAAAATACCGTAAGGGCGGACCATAAGAATTGGTCAATCAAGTTGAACGACGCCATATGGGCCTCCTGAACGGCTCACAAAACCCCTATTGGCACTACACATTATCTCCCTTAGTTTTTTTTGGTAAACCACTAATCGAATAGTTAGTTGGTTCTAGTAGAACTGTAGAAGTGGCTATTAAAAGGTGTAAACCAAATGAACTAATCATGAGCTAGCTCACTAACATCTTGAATTGAACTCGACTTAAACGAACCCAATCCCAAACCTTTAAATTGAAACTTATTTAATAAACTAGCCTGAGCTGCTGCTCTCTTCTTCTTCTTTTTTAAATGAACTTCATATATAAGGTTACCACACTCTTTAAATCGGAGAGCCGTGTATTGCCCCATTTAATAAACTAGCATGAGCTTTACATATTGATATTAACTAAACTTTCTAATTATATAATTAATATATAGCTATGCAATAAATGTTATATATAAAACTATACATAAACTTGTATATATGCTGGGTTCGAGATTTAATAGTTTATACATGTGGTCATGATTTTGTATCGACTAGCTTGGATATTAACTGCAAAGACGCAAAGGTGATAGTCAAGTGCTTAAACTAATAACTAATAGAAGATGTACAACTACAATATAAAAATAAGACATGTAAACAAATATGGTTCGATGAAACCAAAAAATGCGCCAAGGAAACGCGTAATAAACGAGTGGATAATAATGTAAGCACAAAACTATAGTGAACAACAGTGTATTTATAAACTGAGTAAACACATCCTGGCCATTGTCTATATCATCAAATCGTAAAATACAATAGTGCATATACTAGTGCATTTTCACCATCCCGGCCACATATGATTAATCTTTTAATGTCGGACACATCATTCACCAAATGATTTTCCCAAGCTATCTATCCATCATAGTTGTTAATAGCAAATAGCGACAAGGGACCTATATGCTACATAGCGAATAGTGACAAATCGCAACTGCTGTTTATAAATAGCGATACACTAGAAACAAATTTTGAAAATTTTTATATGTATATTATATCAAAATACCCAAGTATATATGTTATTTTACATGTATATTTAACAAAAACCTATGAATTCAACTATTTTATAGCTATATCTAACTGCTATTTACATCAAAAAATAAAAACAAAAAAACATCACTATCTCTATTCACACTATTGGTCGCTATGACCCAGATAGCGACGCTTGGTCGCCTCGCTACATAGCGCTCTATATCGGTCGCTATAGCCGCTATTGACAACTAGACTATCCATCATTCACATAATATTTTTCCCACATCATCGCAAACTTTACATTTTATCATAACAAAGCTATTTATTTATTATAACAAATTAATTAGTTTATCATATGTGAAGGCTAATTCGGCTAAACCACCACCAAGGTACCACTAACAAAACTATTTATTTATAACAAAACAATTTATTATTATAGCCAAGCATCTATAAATATGTGAAGGCTAATTCGGCTAAACCACCACCAAGGCTAATTACCCTGTAAGATCTCTTGTAAAGTGGTCAGGTGTTCATTGTATACACAGATCCGGTATTCCGCAACAAGTCAGTCTTGAATCACTGCAAGTAGTGGGAAAATAGAATAAACTTAGTAGGGACAAAGGGACACATGGAAGTCTAAAAGGAGATAACTATGTGACTGCTTCCCATACCTTTGACCCAAATCGAATGATTTTTGATTTAAAACAGAATCCCATCAAAAACAAAGTGGACTTGATCAGAAAATATATATGGGAGAAGTGTAATCTAAGTAACATGACTTAGAAAAAATCTTATTTTATGACCAACTTGACTAAAAACATAAGTATCCCAGGAGAAGTGAAAAGGGGCGGTATATAAATAGCATAACTATAAACAAGTGGACCCCACCAAACCATATAAAAATTAGAATCCTTATTTCCCCCTGATTTCCTAATACACTATCTGCTTTGACATTTATTGTACAACTACATAGATAGCATACAGCCATAAATTTTAATGAATAGAAAACTAGTCATTAAAAACTTTGTTGGCTTATAAAAGCACAAGGCTGCGGCTACAAAAAATATCAAATCTTCAAACTTAACCAACTCCTAGTACGTAGAGAAACAGAGAGAATGGAAGTAAAGGGAAATACTTCATTTACGAGTGTCGCGGTTACCCAAACATGCCAGCAAAGCATACCTCATCAATATATTCTTCCTCTTTCCCAACGACCAAACACTATCCTTGTGGACCAAACTTCTACCATACTCCCTGTGATTGACCTTTCCATGCTGGACCACCCTGCACACAGGTCCCAACTAATTCTTCAAGTTCATGCTGCCTGCAACCAACTTGGCTTCTTTCAGGTATCAATATATAAGAAAAGTGAGCATACAGAAACATATATACATACATCGGTATATAAGATGACTTACTCGCTTTATTTGCATGAGCTTTCCAGGCTATACATGTGTCAAATTTTCACTTCTCATGGTACAAAAACAGTAACAACGCGGGGTGGACTTGCTTGCTACATTCATTAAAAAAATGTTTACAAAAGGAAACGGTTGAGAAGGCCTTTCGACGTGTATATAGTGCATGAATGCACACATTTATCTTTGATATTATATTTTGCCCGGATAAAGAACATGTCTATTGAAGGTGATAAACCATGGAATTCCAACCTCGGTCATGAAAGATGCACTAGACTCTGCTGAAGAATTCTTTGATTTGCTAAGTGATGAGAAGATGTTTCTGGCTTCAGCTGATGTTCACGAGCCTGTAAGATACGGAACTAGCATGAATCATGAGATGGATAAAGTGTTCTACTGGAGAGACTTCATCAAGCATTATGCTAATCCCATATCAGAATGGATCCATTTATGGCCATCCAATCCTCCAACTTACAAGTAATTAATCTTACCAACTTCAGTTCTTCTACCACCAAAATGGCAACAACTAACTTTGGATTACTTTTGTTTCTTACAGAGAGAAGATGGGAAGTTATGGAATGGCGATGGATGTATTACAGAAGAAGTTGATGGAAGTGGTTCTAGAAAGCCTAGGCCTGAATGCCAAATACTTACATGAAGACATCAAAAACGGTTCTCAAGTGATGGCTGTGAATTGCTAGCCATCTTGCCCTGAACCAGATCTTGCGCTAGGGATGCCATCACACACGGATTATGGTACCCTGACCATACTAAATCAAAGCCATCAAGGACTTGAAATCATGGACCGTGACAAAAAATGGCACCCTGTTCCATTCATAGAAGGTGCATTAATAGTTCAGTTGGGGGATCAAATTGAAGTTACAAGCAATGGCAGGTACAAGAGTATCCCACATAGAGCAATTCTCAACGTGCAAAGGAAGCGGTTTTCAATTGCAAGTCTTCATAGTATGCAGTTAGACAAAAAGGTTGGACCCGCACCAGAGCTAGTTGATAAACAACACCCTGCTGCCTATAAAGAAGGCAGCTTTGGTGAATTTCTTGATTACATTTCCATGAAAACTCTAACAGAAGGCAAGTACATTGACATGCTGAAAAATCCATGAAGACTGTATCAGGAGTATAAAATCAACAAGCATCAAAACAATTACTCACAAAGAATAAAGACTGTGTTCAACACAGAACCTCAACTCTTAGAGATGTATTACACTATTGCTATTACTTTTGATTCCTGCTTTATAGTTTTATGTCACTACTGGTTTAGTGACCCACTTATGTTTTCTTCATTAATTTACGATATTATGCAATTTATTTACTACTTTCCCTCTGAGTGCAATTATTACATTAAAAGTTCCAAATGTCTATGATGCTGGACAATAGAAAGTCCAAACGCGAAATACATTAAATATTTCATGTAAGTTACAAGTCAACAGACATTCTACCAAATGTCCATATATCCTTTTGAGGCATTTAAGTTAATTGACCGTTGACCAGCGTTTTAAATAAAAGAAACTCACCAAACAAGATCGAGCGGAGAATGTTTGGTTACAGAACTCAGAAGTACAAGTTGATTCTGTGGGACATGGTGACGACTAGAGATCAAAGTCAAAACCACATCTTTATTCCAAATATTAATCCCAATTCCCAAACAAAACATATTCAACTGGTCAACTTGATATTACATCCAATCGAATCAAAGCAATGACAAAGTTTTTGAGGTTTCCCTTCATCTTCTTCAGTAACAGTTTATTCCAAAAATTAGCTAAATTATCCAACAAAACACAAAGTTTTGTTTCTAATCTATAAAAATACTACATAATAATTGGCATAATGTATATATGTGTGGGCGCTTAGGGGGCAAAAGTGAAATTGCACTAATTTTAACGTTATTTTACTAATTTCGTGAAAATAATGTTAAAAGCAACAGACGGTTAATCATGCATTATGTAGTGGCGTTGATAGCCGAAAGACAAGGGGTACATGCACCAATCGGTCTTTGTCCAGATTGCTCGGTGTTATGTGCCTTATGTCCAAGGCTTGATGCAAAACTACAATAGAGCCGGGGGTCTAACCGGAAGCAGCCTCTCTATCCTACGGGGTAGAGGATAGAGGTAAGGCTGTCTACATCTTACCCTCCTCAGACCCTACCTTAGCTTTGCTATGCGTAGGATTTACTGATGATGATGATGATGACGACATTCAATTCTTTTCTGGCATATTTCCCTAAAAATCACATAACATAATCATAGAGCAAACATAATCATAAATGATTTAAGCAACAAATTTACCAATAACTTAACTACTTAAGCTAATAATAACTATAACATCAGATTAACTTTAGATCAATTTGTCAACAGATTTCATCCATCTAAATTAGGTCTATGATTGCAAACAACAAAATGCATATTTCATCACAAGTTTAAGATCATAAAACAAACACAACTGAACCGTAAAAATACAGAAATTCCTAAAACCTAGGGTTTTGGTTCTCGAATAGAAACTGATAAGAATAATTCGAACGAGAGAATAACGTCGACGCTTATCTGGAATTCGTAATCTGACCTGAGACAAATAACAACGGCGGCATCCATGGATGGAATGATCATCAGTTAGTTATGGAAGGTGTACTTTTGATTTTATTTTATAGTAAAATGCAAGTATGGTCTCTTCAGGCTATTTTTGTCGATTCGGTCAAAAAGTATATTTTTTTACACTAAATTACACAAATTGTCCTTTAGTTATGTGTAAAATTGCACTAACCATAATCCATTTCATTCGTTAAGTAGGTGCATGTGCCCTCACAAAAATTAGTCATTTTACACATACTTTTTTGTCTAGTTTAATTTGTTAAAATTGACATTACAGTGGGTAAATGTGGTTAGAATTGAACCAAGTGTGGCTGTAAATATGCATACATAAGACTTAAACCAACTATACATTTGGCTGCAAATTTGGCTTCTTGGTATGAGCATATAGATATACTGATCAAGGAATGCACAAGGGGCTGGCACTTTGATTTTAGAACTGAAAAATTTAACAATTGGCTTCAATGCTATGATGTCTTGACCATGTTGCTAATTGCAAATAGACTTAGTTCAACCTGGGGAAGAGCTTGGTACCAACTGGTACTGAAAATACCATAAATTAGATACCGGTACCGGTATCGAAAATACCCGGTACGGTATTTGAAGGTAAAATCCGGCAAATACCGGTACCGAAAATCAAGTCGTTCGGGAAATCCAACACCGGTTCCTAACCGGTACCCAGTACCATTTGCTCATCCCTAGTTCAAACTCATATTCAGCGCAGGTACCAATAGCCTACACATATGGCAGCCTCTAATTTGAAACATATAAGCTTCCACCTTTCTAAACCATACTACAACAGCATATATCAAACTGATGCGTAAATTATGACATTGTCAGTCTCTAAGCAGTGGTACCATCATTGTCTTAAAAAAAAACATTATACTAAAGATCAAACAGCATAAATCATGGCCGCAAACAACATAAATCATCATGGCTGTAAATGTAAATATCAATTGTCAACATCTAAATGTGGCTCCATACGTAGATATAACATCAAACCCATAAAATGACTGTTTTGCCCCTTACATGAGGGGCACATGAACCTACTTAATGGATGAAATAGATGGTGGTTAGTGTAAAGGACTTGGAGTGTTTAAAATTTAGTCATAAAGGGCATGAAGTGTACTTATCAAATAAAAAAGACATAGGGTGCAATTTTACGTATAACTAAAGGACAATTTATGTAATTTAGTCTTTTTTGTATTTGGGTCTTTTTTAGGTTTATTTTTGTTGTTGTTTTTATCCAATCGGTAAATTAGGTTAAAATTTATAGTCAATTTCTTACTATTTTTTGTCGTTTCATTTAGTTAAATATATATTATGGCATAAAATGACCATTATCCCATTCGTTTACATAAGGAAAACGACAAAAGAGTGAGAAGTTAACAGAAAATTCTAACCTAGTTTGCCAATGGGATGAAATTGGCAACAAAAATTAAACCTCGGGGACTTAGATACAAAAAACTTATTTTTTACTGAAGTGGCAAAAGTGACCTAAACTCAATGACTATTTTAGCATTTTACTCTTTATTTTAAGGGAAATTGGCCTGTAAGAATCCCTAGTAGACATCATTGGCCATTAGCAGTCCCTAGGCCTGTAAACGAACCGAACGAACATGAACATCGCCATGTTCGTGTTCGTTCATTTAACTTTAACCGAACAGAACACGGACATATAATTGAACACATTTTCTGTTAGTGTTCGTTCATTAAGAAATCGGCCATGTTCGTGTTCGTTTATGTTCGTTCGTTCAAAGCCTAAACGAACAGTTCACGAACATAAACGAACACAACGAATATAAACAAAAAAAAGTTTAAATGTACATAGTTGAATAAACATAAATTAACATGATTGAATTAATATAAACGAACACAAATGAACGTAATTAACAAATATAAACAAACACAATTTAACATTAGTGAACACAAACAAAAATGTCTAATATATTACATTTTATCCGAAAACACATCTAAATTAGAGTTCATAGATACTAAAATTAAATAGTTCTTTTATATAAATATTAAGTAATTGAAGAAAAATTTTAAAATTTCATTTTTTATAACTGAAAAACTCAATTACTAATTAGTTATATTTATATAAGTAGTTAGAAAACCTAATATTTATATAACTATAACTATTTATGTGTTTACTAAAACATAAACGAACATTCATGAACATAAATGAACGAAACAAACGAACATAAACGAACGTTCACGAACATAAATGAATAAACACAAAGTGTGTTCATGTTCGTTCATTTAATTAAACGAACACAAGTTTTTGTTCGTGTTTGTTTATTAAATAAACGAACATAAACGAACTTCCCGCCGAACAAGTTCACGAACAGTTCATGAACGTTCGGTTCGTTTACAGGCCTAGCCACTTTTGAATATCCCTCTGCTAGTCCAACATTTCACATATTTTTCCTCTACTGTTCCCCCGTTAAAAAAACTTAACGGAGCTAATTTTTTTCAGAATTACAAACAGATGTTTTAGGCTTTTGATCAGAACGACGATACGAATTGATTGATGTAAAACTTACCTTAAAACGGTGCTCCAAACGACGAAATTGATACTTCAATTAGGGTGTTTAAACTTCCAATTAACAAAAATCAAGTCGTTTGGAGCACCACTTCGATGCAAGTTTTACATCAATTAACTCGTACCGTTGTTCTGATCAAAAACCCTAAAACAACTATTTGTAATTCGGAAAAAAAAACTTAACGATGTTCTTAAGTTTTTTTAACGGGGGACCGGTGGAGGAAAAAATAGATGAAATGTCAGACTAGCGGAAGTAATATTCAAAAGGGAGACTGCCAATGGCCAATGACATCTACTTTACAGACCAATTTCCCTTTATTTTATCAATCATTTATTAAAATAACAGTTTCAAATTTCAATAATAAAATCCAGTTTTCTTGGTCTGTATTTCTTCCAATTTCCCTTTATTTTATCAATCATTTATTAAAATAACAGTTTCAAATTTCAATAATAAAATCCAGTTTTCTTGGTCTGTATTTCTTCCAATTTGGGCTTGGCTGCTTGGTGGGCTCCTTGATGATCTTTAAAATTGATTAAAACTTTCAGATAAATCTATGTTTGAAAAAAAAAATGTGCCGGTTTGGAGTTGACACTTTAAACCTACTTATATATTTAAAAATAAATAAATCAAAACACTTGCAATAGAATGAAAAGTTAACTAGGGTGGATTCTTTATGAGGATCCAATGAGTCAAAGTCCTCTAAAATTTATATAAATATATTTACATCCCTGAAACCATACTATAAAATAAAAGGTGTTGAGGATCTTTGATATACACTTGAAAATGGCATTTTTCCAACACTTCACTAGAAAAGTAAAATATATATTGTGTTAAAGTTCAAAGTTGAAGACCCAACAATTATCGAAGTATAATCGAAAACATACATTTTGAATACATTCCATACAGAGAATTTGGAAAATAAAATGAGTGAATTATAGCTAAACTCATCCTACATAACTACATGCATGTAATTGGATAAAGAGACTTGACTTGAAACTTGAAAGCACATATGAATGAATGGTCCCTTCAAATCAATGAGGGAAAGTGAAAAGGTATGAAACCAACATCGCTTTGAGCATTGTTCTAGAGACCCATGGTTGTATTGTAAGCCATGTATTTTTCTTGTATCAAAAGACATGGTTACCCACAACAAATTACAAAGTTTGTAGAAGAAAATATACCAACACGGCACAACGTTTTTGGAGACCCTAAGCGAACTACAAAGTCAGAGCCCTTGTGAGACTTGAACCTAAAAGAATATCAATCGGCAAGATCAAGTCGTAAGACCGTGAATATCAAATCGCAAAACTACTTTTTTATGGTCACTCAAATGCAAACCGCACCATCAGCGACAATTGATTACCTCTAATTCCCCCCAATCGCCATTCACACCAATTGCAGTTAGCGAGGTCTAGAGATTTTACTTGTTTTGTGATTATGTCTTTACCTATGTGTTTATTCGCTTTGGCTAAATACACATGTACTTGGGCTAAATACACATGTAATATATGAAAAAAAAATTGGAGGCCCTTTTTTTTGGGGCCCTAGGCCTTTGCTTAAAATGCTAAGCCTTATCGATCTTGGTTACAAAAAGTATGGTAGGTCATGAGAAAGACAGTAAAGAAGAAACAGTAATGTTTGTCATAACGGGTGATGTTTGCATTCGTGAAAAACGTTTCAACATCTTGCGTGATGTTTGTCGCCAGTCTGTGAGAATGTTGGAGTACTGTCACGTGTCATGACGAGTGCAACGAGATTGTTCGCTATTTTTAACAAAACGAATAGATTTAGGTAATAATTTTATAAACGATAGTTCAAAACCAGTTATAACTCAAGTGGAGTAGTTAGTACTTAGTAATAATCTACCTAACTGTATAATTAAAACTGATACGCTAAGGTGGTTGAGACTGTATCTTTTGGGATAAAATGCATAACAAGATGAACGAGTCAAGCGGTCAACTGAGTTGGCAGGTGATGGAGGTTTTGCACCACGGGGACAGGAAGCTCATCGCTATTTCGTCTTTGGTGCATTTGTTTTTGTACTGCCTTTATGGCGGCCACTCGGGCAGCATTGGCTGCCCGATTGGCAGATATCACCGCATTGTTTACTTTTTCCTCCATTTTTCCAGCTGCCTCATATGCTTTCTCTGCTGCTCGTCTCGCTTCCTGATATAACCAACAACCAAAATGAAAATGTGATCAAATGCAAGATACCAGGAACGAGTTAAAATGGGTTCAGGTTGAAACTTAGGGTCGAGTGTTGACCCGTATGCAAGTTAGCATGTGTTATGCACTGCAGGCGACTTCATTGAGCTTGACCAAAAGTTCCGTGGTGGCCAAAACTCATGGGACCCAAAAAAAATTTATATCGCTATGTTTTAAGTTATATGTTCGGGTCAGCGATTCAGTTTTGGTCGGGTCAAACAATGATAACTCCAAATATTTAATTAATAGACACGTTCAAGTTTAAAAACAAGTATAAAAATTCACTATTAAACCCGTTCTTCATGTTTTTTTATAACTCAATGCGACAATATGTATAAAGTTTTTTGACAAGAAAATTGGTAGAGGCTGGGAATTTTTAGGCAAAACAATTGGTGGGGGCCGGCCTCTATACTTATGGAAAATTTCGGACAAAAAATCGGAAAACTAACGCTACTAACCGAAACATAGGCAGGGGCCCGGGCATCCCCCGGCCCCTTAAAAGCTACACCCCTGGGCGACTTTCAACCCGTCTTACACCTTTCCTCTAAAGCTAATTACCCGTTTGATCTTTAAAAGACGAAATATAACCTAATCGACCAATCAATAATCAACCGCCTAGAATTTACCAATTTTAGAAAGCATGATCTCAAATGCAAGTTACTAACAACCAATAACTATGAAAGGATGCATTAATTACCAGAACTGCATTAAGAACTTTGGAACGATAATCAGGACACGGCGGTGATAACTCAAGAACGCCATTTTGCCAGTGCCCAGATCGCGTTTCGCCATTTCTAAACGTGTAAACTCCAAATCCTTGCCTTTTCCCTTCATGCCAAGATCCTTCGTATCTATGCCCGTTCGCAAAACTATACACTCCAAACCCGTGCATTTTGTCAGCAAAATATTCTCCAGCATACGCATCGCGATTCCTACAACACATAACCACATGATCAAAAAACTGATCTAAAGAATCAAACACCACACACAAAACACTTTATCTAAATTCTAAACATCTTACCTAAAATGGTAATAACCAACACCATGTTTAACACCCCACTTAAACTCACCCGCATACCGACTCCCATCTTCGCAACTATGCACACCACACCCGTGGCTACGACCATTAGACCACTCACCCGCGTAAACATCCCCAACGTAAAACCTATAAACCCCGAACCCGTGCCTCAACCCTTGCCTATACTGCCCGCGATATCGACTCCCCTTAACCCATGTTTCCACCCCATACCCATCATACTTCCCATCAACCCAATCACCCTCATATCTCCCACTCATATAATAATAATAAACCCCACAACCAGAACACTTTCCCTTATGAAACTCACCCTCATACACATCCCCATTACTATAAGCCTGCACCCAACACCCAGAGTTCACCCTCTTTGTCTTGGTTTTACCCTTTGCTTTCGACCCGATCGACCAGAACACCGGTAACGGTGTTCTGGAAACTCTGGATACCCGGGTCGATGAATGTAGTTTCAAAGGAAACGATCGCGCAAGTAACGTTCTAAACGAAGGGAGTTTCGGCAGGCCCAGGTTCAACGAAAACAACAAAGCGGACGAAAACACTAGAGCGGATAAGAAATCGAGGACAAACGAATACGTCGGGTGCGGGATTAAGAAGTATAACAAGGGGATGGATAGTAATAGGATTAATCTGAGGTGAGTTTGAAGGTGTTTGAGGCGGGTAAGGAGTTGAAATGCAACGGTTTTCGAGCGGGAAAAGCGGTTACGATGAGGTTTTTCGGGTGAGAAAGTTGTTATGGGAGGTGAATTGGTTGTGGTTTGTGGGGAGATAGGGCGTTTGTGTGGTTTTGAATTATGGTGTGTAATGACTGGATTAATGTAGTCATCATGGATTGTGATTTGGTGTTGTGGGTTATTGTTTTCATTTGTGGTTGTTGGGTAATTGTTATGGTTAGGTTTTTGCAACACTATTGTTGATGAATTTGTGGTGATATCGGAAGAGACAAGGTTGGTATCTTTTCCGATGTGAATTTGGGGTGTTTTGTTATGCATTAGAGTTGTTGGATTTGTTCATGATTGATTGTGAATGTTTTTTTTTTTTTGGAAGATTTGGATGAAACAAGATTTTGGTGAGATTGGGTACTGTTTTTTGACCGTAAATGGAGAGATTCGTGGAGGATGAGAGCGGATTTTGTGGTGAATTTTTAATGGTGTTGGCGGTAAGATTTGTTTTGAAAAATGAGAACTACCTTTCATTTTCTCATTTTGTTGTTTTAGGTAAAGATATTAAAGGTTTAAGTGTGTTATAGTTTTGAATTTGTAGTGTTTATTTAAGATAATTTATCTTTGGCTCTTTGCTTGAACTACTAAGAATAAACCTGGTGCTGGTGGACCCTAATTTTTTTTTTCTTTTTTTTTTAAGATTAGGGGTATTTTCTTTGTATAAAAAAATAAAAATTTTACACTATGTAGACAGAGTTGAAGGATATTTTTACACAGACGAAGTTGAAGGGTAGCCTGGACTACCCTCCTTATACGCTAGCTCCGCCCATGCGTGCTGCAACTAGGTTGGTTTTCTTAAACCACTATAAATAGAACTGTTCTTTTTTTGAGGTATTCGGTGCTCTTTTCTTTAAAATCTCCAAGTTCTCTCTATGTTTTATATGTTTTTAATTATGAATGCAAACCCTGTTAAATAATGGCACCGCTGAAAGAGAAAACCCTAACCCTAACCCAAACTCAAACCAAATCATCTTTATAAAGTTCGAGTATCCACCATTCTAAGGATACTCGAAACCCCAGATTCAAAATGTTAGGAGTTCCCCAGTTTTAGTAGTTTGGGTTTTCCCAATTTCAAAATACTAGGTTTCCACAACTTTAAAATCTCACTCTCCCACAATTTCAAAATACCGGGTTTCACAATTTCAAGTAGTCTCAACCACCGAGACATCTCCACCACCACCGCAGATCAGTAGTGTGGACGAATCTCCTTCTTCGCAGCTCAAAACTTCAAAAAGAAACAAGTAAAAAGCGTTTGCGTCCTCTGTTAAGGTCAAACGAAAACAGTGAACCATAACTGACTAGGAACTACCTGTAGGGCGTATCGATTCCAGTCATTCCAGGAACTAATTTATGGGCATGAATTCATAACTATTTCATGCACAAATATCATTTTGGTGCTAGTGGATCCACTCACAAGTCACAACATACGGTCCCATTTGCACATAATCAAAGGAAAGATAAATTGTTTAAATAAACACTACATACATGATACACCTAAAAGCACAAAGACAGAGAGGCGTTTGGTTCATGTTACATCACAACCAAAGATATCACTCTACTGTTTTGTTCCATACACGGAATTTTTATAGGAAATTGTTTTGTATAAAAGCTACACACAAAAAGGCAAAGGTTTTGTAGAAAAGCTACACACCAAAAAGGCGAAAATCCTATCGTTTTGTGGTTTGAAAGAAGGTTTAATAAATTAAGATTAAGAATCACATACAATATCAAAGGTTCAACTAGATTTCCACCAATTCGACCTTGAGGATTTTGAATTGATGTCCTACAATCATCAACTAATTCACACGTTTATGGCGCAATAATATAAAGACTTTCTTTATAATTCATTAAGACAGTTTTTTATTTTACTACAGAAAAATCTACTGGTGCAAGTTGACAAGAGAAGAGAGCTTCAGTTTTTACTTTTTAGGGCTGCATATTTTGCTTGGATTTCCATGAGATCTGACATAACGATATCTTTTTGTTGGGTCGTGTTCCAATCCTTCCGTGTATCTGATGGCAATAAATACATTAAGTTCAAAGTATAGTTCTTCAAACCGGTTGAGACTGCAGGTGATTTATTAGTAGCAGGAGACGGTTTGATTCGCTAAAGCTTTCCTCCAAATCTGAAACGAGGGTTTGTAAGTTGTAACCGACGGTAGATTGAAAAAAAAAAAAAACTTAACATAAGCTGTTTATTTTAAGGTTATCAATTAACAAGACACATGTTGACCAACATTGTACCACTAATACAAGTTTATGCATATAAATTTTACAAACAAGAAAAAAAAACACAAGAAACAGATAAGATTTTAGCGTTAAGCAACCAACCTGGCTTGTTTGCAGCTCAGATATTGTGGGGGAGGATGAGAACTGACCCATGGTCACCGTTTATGCAGCTTGAAGCCAAATACTCTCGGAACAAAGCTTTGTGTCGCCTTTTGTGGCTTTAAGTGGCCATACGTCATCAAGAATAAGTGAGGAAAGGTGGTTCCAAAATATGCACCATCAATATCTACGAAAAGTGAAGGAATAAACAGTCGCATTTATAGTTACCTATATCTATTGCAACTTTAACCCGTTTCAACAAATTCATATCAATTCAAGACGCAAAAAATTGTGACCAAACACGTCAGACGATAAAAAAAGTAAAAGGAACTGAAAAGAAAGAGGGTCAAATGCATACCAACTTTTCAATCGTTTTGGGTTTGAATTATTTTATTATATTGATGAGATAATCTTTCTGTAATCATATTTAATAAATTATTTATTTCAAAACGGATTAAAAAGGGTCATAAAACACAATTACAAACATAACTTATTGCGTAAGGATACTGCCTTGGTACTTTGACCTAGGGTAATAGATATCTTCACATTTGGGGCAATATATTTTCACAGTGCTGGAACATGGTATGTCTGATTGACCAACAGGAAGACATGGTTGACCAAAGCAATACACTCGAGGACACCTTCCAAAATCATAGTCTTTATACTTCTCCAACTGTAAAAAAATCCACAAAATTATCATAGGCTTGTAACGAGAAACAGAAAGAAAAAAACAAGACAGGATATAACTATCACCATTGCAGACATTCCCTTGCTGGTTAAGATATATCTAGCGTGAATCAAGCCATACAACATCTCTGCTGCTGATTCAACCAGTTCATTTTGTTCTTCAGTGAACGCATCTGCTCATATACACGGTAATTTCAAAAGATCAATTATAAAAATCCTGAATTGCATTTAAAAAAATCCTGAATTTATATAACATTAGATTTGTCATTTAATAAGAGAAAGTAAACTTAACCAATGATAATTGCAATAGCTATTTTATAAAGTTGACTTCAAACTAGTATGCATTTTCCTAACTTAGCAAAAATTTAACAAATTACTTTACTTAAATTGGTTATATATCTGATCAATCATATTTCCAAATGAATGTATATAAACTGGTTCAATAGTTCATATATAACAAAAACCCATAATAATATCTACACATGTACAGCAAATGTGATTACATATACATTAAATAGCATCTCTGTACACAAGTAATGTTTGATCACACGGATTTCTTCACATGCCAATAGTCATGAATCTTGACTTAATAAAAATCCACTTATTCAAGTTCAAATTTTTGGAAATCTTACGGATTTAAATTCAGATACACTGTCAGATTCTGCTTTTACTTCATCCACTAAATCATTAATATAACTTCCTTGAAGGCTTTCAAAATGATATTTGAGTTTGAACAATCTTCAATAAACTGAAAGTAAATGCCAATTTTGACGTCCACAGGTTTAAGTTCAGATATCAATTCCCTTAACGAAATGCTTATATGCCCAAATCTATTTCACTAAACAACCGTTTAATTAACTACCAATCACGACCTTAAATAACATACTTTGACTTGTAATCTGCTTACTTAATGCTACCAAATACACTATAAAAGTTTAACCTAATTAAATACTGAAGCTAGTTTCAAATAAGCTTACCATGGGAAGATTCGACATCCAAAATCAAATCAAGTGCATAGTCAAAATACGGAACTTGGCTGCTTAATCCACAAAGATTAAAATCATCCTGAATATAGTCATCGTCAACTTCACAAAAGAAATTGTTTCCTCTCAAATTGCAAAACCATGAAATCCAAGATATATCATCCCCGTCAGAACCACTAACATCAGACTCCTCGCTGTCGGTTTCAGATTCCACTGCAACCATAACGTAATAATAAGTCACATCACACTTAACTAAAAATCTAAACATTAACAAACACTAAATACTCATTAGACTACAACTATACCAATTAAACTTCATTTTAATCTACTAAATACAACGCTATGAAATAACTCCACATATATAATTTTAACATTAATATTATTAATAATAAAATAAAAGAAAAAGTAAGACAACATTAACAGACACTGAATACTCATTAAACTGCAGCTATAGCTATTAAACTCCATTTTAACCTACTCAACACAACAATATGAAATAACTTCACAGATATAATTTTAACACAAATAAAAAGTAAAACAACAAATCAACAATCACTATAACAGACACTATATACTCGTTAAACTTCATTTTAATCTACTAAACACAACAATATGAAATATCTACAAATATACAATTACAAAAAAAATTTTTAAATAAAAGTAAAACAACATCATCCGACAATACTCATTAAACTGCAACTATATCCATTAATCTTCATTTTAACCTACTGAATACAACAACATGAAACAACTTCACATACATAATTTCAAAATAAACAAAATTAAACAAAAAAAGTAAAACCTAACCGTCTGAGCTATTGTTTTTGTTAGCGGAGATAGTAGATGTGGAAAGGATGTCATGGCGGTGATCCGATTGATGCGACTTACCACCACCACCGCCACCGGCGGCGGAAGTTGCCGGCATGTATATCCTCTCTTTCTCCTTGTTCAAAAACCTAGAAGTGGATGAAGATGACGTCTTCTCTAACTGCTTATCCAACGCATCGTTGATTCGTTTCCGATCCAACGGTCCACCTTCTCCTACCATCGCCGACCTTGCCGACGATTCACCTCAGCCTCTTACATGTATATGTATGTATGTATGTATGTATGTATGTATGTATGTTCGAGATTTGTGAAAAAATTGTAGATCTGGTATGAGATATGTTTAACCTGATTGATAAGATTGAGTGATGAATGATGACGATGAGTTTGGATTCAAAAGAGGAAAAGGTGATTACAGCATTAGGGTTTTTTTTTTGTTTTCTTGTGGTTAGAAATATAAATTTGTAACTTTTAGTTTTGATAAGGGGTAACTTTGTAAAATAGTAACCAAGTTTTAAAAGTGTTTCAATAAGTCACTCAAGTTTCAAAAGTGTTCTAATCATGTCACTCAACATTCATTTTTTATTAAAATTAAGGGTTTTTTCATCCATTTCACAGGTAACCGTTGTTATGTGAATTTTTGTTTCTGTTTTCCCTTTCATTTGATGCTAACGTCCAGTGATGACATGGATTTTAACTTGTTTTTTCAATTTTTAATGTAACTAAAGTTTTTTATTTTTAATAAATAGAATTCATATATTATTATGATCCGACCCTAGCATCTTATGCTCCATTTTTCTCTTGACACATGGAAAAAAGGACATGACTCGATTTGAATGTTAAGTTATCTAATTGGGACAAAAACGATACGAATGACCTAATTAGAACACTTTTGAAACTTTGTTACTATTCTGTGACATTTTCCCTTTTGATAAATGGGTGGGTGAATTGACACAAATGCCTTTTATGAGAGGGCATATGACCACTTTTTAACCAAGTAAATGAAACGGGTTAGTGATGGGGTCAAAATGGTTAGAAAATATGACGTTGTGAGCTCAGATGTCAAAAGATTCTTTTTTAGGCTGATAGGGTTAAAATGATACAATCACAGGGGGCTAAAATCGTAATTTACTCTTGTTTTTATGTAACCTTTTGATTGGAAATAGGGTAAAAATATATAAATATGTCTTAACATATTAAATATGAGAAGTGAAGGAATATATATATAGTTCTCATTTTAGTTAAGTGTGATGCGATTTCGTTTTTAATCCATGCGAATTCATCATTTTGAACACCCCATGCGAAATATTGGTCACCATGCGATTTCATTGAATATATATCAACATGCGATTTCTACAACATTCCATACACGCACTTTTTATAACCTGCGAATTCACCACAACGTACCAATGTACGTTAAGGCATATTGTACGATAATATATATATATAATTTCTCTCCCCATCTACATAAGCATAGTTGACGTCAAAATGTAAAATAAAAACGACGCAAAACATAACAAAGTTTCATATGTTTCTAAAAAATCTTCATTTTCTCACAACATTAACATCCACATCATAATCCATTTTTATATAAAAACCTAACAGATGATATTGTTTGGGGGAGGGGGCTCTCGTTTGTACGTTTGAAGTCCGCAAACAATGACCACCAAGCCAGACTTGGTGGTCGGACGAGGCTCACAACATAGGTATGGTCGATGGGGTTGAGTCCCTGGTTTGAGATCAATGCCACATAGGAGCATTGTGACACTTATGTATATAACACATTAGAAACTCATGTAAATATAAGAAATATTAAATAATTGATAATGAAGATTTAATAACTATAAAAAATGTTTTAAGGCAAGATATGATTTAAAAAAAATATGTATGGGTGAAATAAGATGAGCGAGAAAAATAACGTTAGGTTTTGTGAAATTGTGACATGTAATGCAACTAATTATTTATGTTTTAGATAGGGAGTTACGTACACACGTGTATGATAAACGGTGGATGTTGATACTATAAGCACAAATTATATTAGTGGCTAAATTAGGTTTTTAAAAGATTAAGTTAGGGTTTTAAAAGATAATAAGTCTAGAATAACCGAGAAAAACCTTTATTAGCCTAACTAAAGATTCAAACAAAATTTAGAGTAAATTACAAGTTTAGTCCTTTATGTTTACACCAAATTGCAGGCGCTGTCCTTTTTTCCAAAAGTTTGCAGGCAGTGTCCTTAACCTTCCAAAATCGTGCACGTTATGTCCTTTAGGCCAAACCCAGTTAATTTTTTAGTTAAATCTGGTCATGTGCCTTGGACATGAGGGTATTCTTGTCATTTCATCTCACCAGGGACTATTGAGTAAATGATTTATATTAAGGGACTAATTATGTAAAAAAATAAAAGATTAAATTATAAATAAAAAACCCTGCACTCTCTTTCACTCTCTCCCCTCTTTCTTCTCTCTATCTAAAAAAAATTCTTTGCAATCAAATCGCTTCATATCAAACGGGTTGGTTGTGGTTAAAATGGATTGAATCGAACTTGTGTTGCGGCGGTCGTTAAAGGGTTTGAAATAAGCACCGACTGGTCAGATCTAAACAGAAGCGGCTGCAACAACCTCCGGCATCACCGTCATACCTACTCCGGCCACCAACACAATCCGTTGCCTGTGATTCTCCATCGCATCCTCAACCAAATCGTACACAAATCAGAAACCGTCCCTCGTTAAATCTGGTACAAACATAAACCAAAAATCCCCATCTATTAAATCTGGTAGAAACACAAATCAGAAACCATCCTAATGGGGGTAAGTTTCAGAGGTGTTTAATGGTGGGTTTTCAATGGGTTTCCGACGATGGAGATTAGATGGGGGTAGGTGGTGTATGGTGAAGACGGTGATGGAGTTGGTGGTTACAATAGTGACAGGGTTTGTGGTAGTGTTTACAGGTGAATAAGAGGTTGATTATGGGGTGTGTGGGTGATGGTGGTGGTTGGGATGGGTGGCGACAGGTGTGGGGTGGGTGGTAACGGTGATGGTGGTTGACTGGTTGTGGTGGAAAGTTGGAGAGAAAGATAGAGTTAGAGAGAGAGTGTGCAAGGTTTTTTTTAATTTATAATTTAATCTTTTATTTTTTACATAATTAGTCCCTTAATATAAATCAATTACTCAATAGTCCCTGGTGAGGTGAAATGACAAGAATACCCTCATGTGTAAGGCACATGACCATATTTAACTAAAAAATTTAACTGGGTTTAGCCTAAAGGACATAACGTGCAAGATTTTTAAAGATTAAGGACACCGCCTGTAAACTTTTGGAAAAAAGGACAGCGCCTGCAATTTGGTGTAAAAATAAAGACAAAACTTGTAATTTACTCCAAAATTTATATTAAACTTACTGGTTTGGTTTTTTGAAGTGGGCCATGTTCTCGAGCACCAACTAGGCAACTAGAACATAAAATTTAAAACCTCATAAAATGTTAGTCCGTTAAATCCAAAAATATATATTAAACTATAATTGGTCTTGTTGGGCCTGTTGGCTAGGTTAACTGAAGCGTCCAAATCATCTAAAACCAATTCGGCTCATCAGTTTTAACTCTTTAGGCCATACCTCATTTTCAACTTATATTATAAACCGGGTAAAAATAACTATTTAGGCCATCTTTTACCTTATTTTCAACTTATATTATAATAAACCGGTTAAAAAAGAAATTGTAAAAAAAAGATTGATGGAAGGAAAAGTTTGATAATCAAACAAATACCTTACTCTTAATCATTAGACCATAAGTATTTATTTGTTGTTGATGTATTTTTAGATTAATTAATAAAATAATTTAAAGTTATTTACCATATCATTTAATGTTTAATGGACACTAACAAAGACGATAATACCAATGCATATATATTATAATGGTAGTGTTATCACTAGTTATCATTAGAATAATGCTACTTTTCTTAATGATGATGTAATTATAACACTAGAAATAATAATAATCATAATAATCAAGTTACCGCACAACTATTCTTGACTCCCCAAACGGCTCCAATGGCTACGCATTATGAGCCATCGCTGTATTACTTAGCAGCCCTAAATTGACTTCAATTTATCGGTGCTCCACCAAACTTTCTAATTTGTCATTTTGATTACCGCTGCCACATTTTTTACCACCATCGTTCACTTTGATTATGGCAATCTTTTTAACACCGTCGATTTTGATGGATTAATTCTTGTATAACCTCCATCAAGATCTTGCGATATATGTGGATTTTTGTTTTAATTTTTTTTATTAAGCAGATTACATAAATAGTCTATGTGGATTGTCATAGGAGTGAAAATCACAGCCTCAAATATAGAACCTCTTTAAAATTGTACCCAAATATGTTATTGTTGTGGACACACATACACTATCTACGTAAACAAGTATAATGGGAATGTACTGTTTTCGTATAGAATTTTTTTTCGCTTAGCAGTGCCCAGTATGTAGTTTCGTATAGATTTTTTAGGTATATACGTTTTCGACCCCTCGGTTTTATAGTTTTTTAGGTATATACGTTTTCGACCCCCTGATCGAAAATCTCAAGCTTCGCCACTAATCAAGAGTAACTTAACATGGTCCGTGCTGGTGGTAGCCACATTAGCTACCGAACATTTTCACTATTCATCGACTCCTCTTTCATATAGTATTTTTAATTTAATTCTAAATTTTTTAATTAAATTTCAAGAGCCAATCAAAACAATAAAAATATTCAGAAAATCTACACACACAATGGGAAGTTAGACAGGTTGTTATGAGAGTTTGAATCTGCATGACCTGATTGTATAAAAAAGCAGAGACATGAAAGACGGTTGTGGGGCATAGGACAACCGGATATTTGTCTTAGGATATTGTAAAACAAAGAAAAGTTTTTTAACAGATTTAACCTAAATACATATAACCGATTCTGTTACTCAGGGGCGGCCTTGGGGTGTGCGAGGAGATCACCGGTCATGGCCCGTAATTTTGAGAGCACATTTTCTTTGAATAAATACTACATATCTGTATAAAAAGACTATAAAACCCATGGTATTTCAAAATATTAATGTGGCTCATTTGGTTTCAGTGCTTAATATCTATACCCAGACCTTCTGTCAACTCCAAAGGTCGCCTTTTGTACTCTATTATATCAATTTTAAGGTGGTTGAAACAGATTGGGTTTGTTTCACCCAAACAGATTGGGCACTTTTTTTTCGGCTTGAACAAACGCACTTGAATACTTAGGGCCGACCCTGTTGTTACTCATTATGCCCATCAACTCTTATGGTTAAACTCAATTATTATATTCAGTACTTTTTACAAATTTCTACCAAGAGTGATGAGTAATTGATAGGGTTGTTCACGGGTCGAGCTAGAGTAAGCTCAGACTTAAATTGATTATAAACGGTTGGTTGGTTCTGCTTGTATTTGAAATGAGCTGGAAGTTTAAGCTCAGGCTCGGCTTGGTTTGAAACCGAGCTAGTTTGGTTTAACTTGATTTTGAAAATAAAAATTTACACATAGCTCTCAAAGTTCAATAGCCTAAAATACTTTTTAATAGTTCAAAAGAAAAATATTCAGTTCAAACTAACACATTACGAGCTAAAATCAAGTTCAATAATACAAAATAAGTTTAAATTTTAATAAAATACAATATAAATTCATTAGCATGGTAATCAACATTCAAAAATACAAATATAAATTCATTCGTATATCAACGTCCAAATATGTTATACATATCTAATTACACCCCTAAATACACGTAAAATAATAAAATACATGTAAATAATAATAAGTTTTTTTTTTGTGATATATCATAATGTATATATAAAAATAAAATATGTTAAAAAGTAAAATAATCCGAGCCAACCTAGCAAACCAAACTGGCTTGTTACGAGCCGAGCCAAGCTAGGCTCATTCTCTAACTGAGCCGAGCCAACTCGCCTCATTTTCTAACTGAGCTAAGCCAACTCGGCTCGGTTTCAAATCGAACCATATTAAGCAAACTTTTTAGACAACCATGGTGATTGATGAATGAATGTTTTAAGTTTCCTATTTGCAATTATAGATTCACAAGTAACATAAACAAATGACAGATCTATGACAGCAAATTGAATAACAAATGCCAGCAAACATTGTTGGAGAATTATTGATTCCTAAATATTTTGGCTCCCAAAATCAACAACATGATACAATTGGTGATCACTCACATCACAATTTCCAATATCAAATCTTCAAATAAACAATGAAGGCCCAACCCTTTCTCAAAGCCTCCATGTTCCATTTCTTCATAACATTTCACAGGTTCTTTACAAACACCAAATTCACCATTTAACTTCATGACCAAAGTTGGGTTTATGACTTGACTTAATAATTAATTTCACATTAATATTTTATAGAAATTAATTAATTAATTACTTTTAGAAATTTTCAAGCCACAAGTGTTTCAGACTGTATACTTGAAGATTTCTTGATTTCTGATGATGATTTCTTGGAAACTCTTCTACATCTCCTCTCTCTTGCTTCATCAATTCCAATATGTTCTTGTCTGCATTCTTGGCTACAAAATGGGGTGTTCCCTCTGTGCCACAATAAAAGCATATCTCAATAACATATTCACTTGCTACACAAACTTATGCACATAGTACAACCCTTTGTGATTAAAATAAAATTTCCCCTTTTCAAAAATCATTAAAAAAATTAATTAAAAAATTAAATTTCACATAAAGTATGTAGTTGCAAGTTGCTTTAACAAGAATCATTTTTTTAAGTATATTTTTTCTTTTTCTCTCATTGGGTAAGATTTTTTTTTTCTTTTTTTTTTAATGTAGATCTTGCTACAAGGTAAATTTTTTCTTTTGCATGTAGTACAACCATTAGTTATTAAGGCACAACTACTTGTGAATCTAGTTACTTTTTGGGGCCTTTGTATGCATCAGCAACTTAAGGTTGCATAGGGGAAAACTATGATTTCATCAGACTAGTCCATCTGATAAATAAATTGGATGATAGTTTCCGTAAGTCTTTGGGACCAACAGGGCCTTGGTTCGATTCCACAAGGATTTTTTTTCCACATAATTATTGGGTTTCCTACTTAATTTGTGTATAAGCAAGCCTGGTGGAGATGGATATAATTGGGTGGTTGTATGATGATATTCCAGTGGTATGTCAGTGATCCAAATTTACCGTTTAAAAAAATATCTAAATCCTTACAGTTTTGGTTTTACTCTGTAAATCGTCGTTAAAAAAATCTACTTATGATTTGTCTCCTCAATAATTGAAGAACCACTAAAGTTTTCATGAGGGGTTCAAAGCTATATTGGCTTATACATCTTGCAAGTTAAAAACTAGAAGCAAGTTGATCATGGTACAAATAGCAATGCACAAGATACAATCTTTTGACGCATAAATACGAAAGAAAAAGTTGGCAATGAAAAATACCTGTACATGAAGATGTCACTGTTATGACCCAATGACTTGGAGCAAAGATGACAAGCTTCAAGAAAATAGGGTTCTTCAGACCCGGCGTAAGATAGCGAGGCGGGCCTCATAGCTACAAGGAATGGAACAGAAAAGGATGGGATGGAGATATGGTTGCTACTATGAGCCTGATGCGTAGGTTAAGGTGAATCAAAGAGGAAAGTGTTTGTAGGAAGGGTGTTGGGGAGAAAGAGGGAATATTTATTGTGAAGGGTTGATAATTGAGTGAGGGTGTAGAATACGAAATAGTGTTGGTACCTGTTGTAAATTATTGACACGTGTGCTGAGTAAGTGACACCTGTAAGAATTTCAAAATATTAAGTGGGATGTAGTGCATGTATAATAATCAAAAATAGAAAATTATGAGTAAATAGTATTAAGGTGGTAGTAACTATTTTAAAGGCACCAAAAAGACTTTTAAGTTCCTAATGAAAATAGAATTAAGTGGTAGTAACTATATTTAAAAGCAGCAAAAAGACTTTTTAAGTTTCTATTTTTTTTTTCTTATTATTCTCACACCCATAAAATTTTATTCTCACACCCTATAACTATATGATTTGTATAGAGCTGTATAAATTGTTATTGCACAAAAAATATCAGAAACAATTTTCTTTTGTCTCCATGTATACAATATACAATGTTATACGAGTCATACGACCCAAACCCATATAATGTTATACAACCTAATATTTTTTTTCTATTTATACGAGTCGTATAACATTATACGAGCCATATAGAATTATACGACTCAATATTTGTTATGCCTAGATTATTTTGTATAAGCTGTATAACCCTATACAACCCATATAAAAGTTTGTAAAAACATAATTTTAGGGTGTGAATTTATTAACACTTGTTTTTTCGTTCTACAACTTAAGTTATTTTGATTTTCAGTTATTATTATTTTGATTTTCAACTTAAGTTATTTTGATTTGTATAATAAAAATTTCCATTATTATTTTAGAAGGACTTTTAGTTGGTGCATACATCATGCAACTACAACTTAAGTTATTTTGATTTTTTCTAAATAGTTTATATTAACGTACAACGTTGGATTTACATGCACCAATTACTACTCTAATGTCTAGGATTGAAGATGATGTAGGTGCTAGCCGAATGCACTTGAAAGAGGAACTTGAAATGTTGTTATATGTATACCCTACTTTGATTGGATGCATGGAACACTAAATAAATTATCTAAGAGTATTCCACTAATTCACTAAACTTTAGGTTTTACATACCATCTAATTATCAATTTCTTTGATGCTTTCCACACATCTCTACTTCAAATTTCATGAATAGCTACATCTTTTTGTTATTTTATGATATGTGAGTGTGCTAACCGAGGGAGCTGAGTATGTGGGCGACATGGAAGACCACATCAACATAACAATGGATGACATGCCAAACCATCATCAACAAATGGGCGTCATATGGTACAACAACACATGACTTACAGATTGATTAGGTTGATAGTAGTTGGTCTGGTTTGGCATAATCTTTCGTTCATTTCACTTACAAACATACATGCTCGCTTATCTAAATTACAAAATTATACTGGTTCAGAGGTTTAGGATCCTGTAAACATTTTTCGTGAGAAGTGTGAGAAGGCATAAGAATTGACATGTAGGCATCATGTTTTGGACTTAGGCATGATGTTTTCGATTGTTTTGGCAAGAAAAATATCAAACATAACAATTTAAGACACAATGCAATGAATTATAGGCTTAAAACTTAAAACACCATGCCAAGAACGTTAAGTAGTATGTTTTAAGTGTTAAATAGTATTTTTTTTAAATTGCACACCTATAGTACATTGCATTGTGTTTTAAATTGTTATGTTTGGTGTTTTTCTTGCCAAGACAACCCAAAATATCATGATTAACTTCAAAACATGATGCATACATGTTCATTCTTATGTCTTCTTACACTTCTCACGAAAATGATCCTTTTTACATGAACCTCACCCCCGATTCAGATATTATTATTTGCTCACCCCTATCAAATAGTTGGTATAACATACTTGCTCACTCTCTTATCTAAATTACAAAATCATACCCATTCGATTATTAGTTTGCTAACCCCATCAAATATCACCAGCCTATATCATATTTCAACCTCATAAAAGCATGTAAGTATGATAAATAATTTTGAATTACATTTTTGGTAGGTTATAATTAGGGGGAAGGGAGGGGGCGGTAAAGTGTGTCGGCAAACTCGTTTGCCGATCAGTAACACCCCGCCAAGCGGTGTTTACCGATCGGTTTCCTTGTCACTCGACATAGGTTTACCGACGCGGCAAAACTTGTGTGTTGTTGTTTGCTGATGCTGCCGCCATTTAATAAAAAAAACATTTTTCTTTTAAATCCTAGCCATTTAATAAAAAAGTTTACCAATTCACCAAATGTCTAACAATTGCCAACACTTTCAGCAAAGTTTAAACAATTTGTAGGACATCCGTTCCCAAAATAAATAAAATAACAATTTTATTAATCACGATTTTGATTACAATACACAAAATGGCTAGAGCTAAAAAGAAGGAAATACAAAGAAATGTAAACTAAAGAAAAACATATTACAAAGAAATAAAGGAACACGAAAAAAAATTGTGACTGAGGCACGTGAAGATCACGCTTCCCTTAAAACAGATTTAGGGCCACCCAGGTGAACCCGTCTGCTTCCCAGGGTACAACAGCCTAAGCAGATTATACTGTCGGGATTAGCCTAGCACACGAAAGTATACCTGAAACAAGAGTGCGAAGAGAATCGAATTTAGGGAATTCGTTTGTGTGTGTTGTATCAACCATACTGTAACATCCGTCGAAAAACGGGTTTCCAAAACCCGCTTCGTTTATTAATCGAATATCCAGTCATAATTTTTCATTTCACATTTATTGCTCAAATTAATTTTAAACGATACATAATTAATAAATATTTTACAATTTAAAAACTATAATTAATAAACAATAAAAACGAGTGAAGAATAAAATAAAGAAAGTTGCCGGGTTTCGAACCCGGGTCAGCCGGTTCATCAAACAAACAGCATACCACTCCGCCACTTGACTTCTTTGTTGTTATATCGAAACAAATAATACTTAAATTAAATCTCGAATTCAAAACCGGTCTTCAGCACGGCAGAACTCGCAATCACCGGAAAATCCGGCAATCCGCGAGTTCAGCCATTATTCCTTTTGACTATAACGTTATAACCGACGTCGACATCGGTTATAACCGACGACTAACAGTAAATTGCGGTCGTAACCGCCGGAGAAACATTGACCACGAATCAAGACCAAATTAAGACTAAATTAATCCCGATTCTTCCTTATGAATACCCACCCAAACCTCTGGTAATCTTTTCGCTCAAAATCGCACAATTTCTCGAAGCTTTAGCACTCGCCGGAGATATTCTGCATTCGCCGGACTTTCGCCGGAAAACCGAGACTTACACCAAATCGGTAAATTTCTCGACTCTTTCGTTTTCAATCCATTATTAGACAAGTACTAACATAAATCGTTCAACCAAAATCCGACTCAGACAACGTTGCCGGGAATTCCTACACTCGCCGGAAAATCTCTGAAAATTCCGAAGTTTCGCTGTGAATCGGTACAATCATCTAAACCCCCTGACATCCTTTGTTTAGTACCTTAATTGCACAACTCATTGATCAAAACCGTTGATTGATTCACTCAGACGGAGATCACCAATCAGAGCCGACGCCCCTTGCCGGAAATCTGAATTAAACACACTGTTTTGGTACATTCTGTTCTTTAATCTCGTTAACGATTACATTTCGACTAATTATAAGTTTTATTAATCGAGTTAAACAAAACAGTCGGAACTCTCTGATCTGGGTGTTTGTAAACGAAGAAGACGAAGTCAGGAATAAGTATAAGTATAATTAAAATCACATAATCAAACGGGTTAGACACACAGTCCAGCGGTGGACTGTGTGCGCAAACAAAACAAACGTCACGAGTTCGAATCGCACAACGTACCGACTTTCAGAAAAAAACCAATATTTTTAGAACATAATCAGAACATATCTCAGTATGTTTATAAGAGTATTATAATCCGTGAATTAATCAGATTAGACACACAGCCCAACTGATTGGGCTGTGCGCATACGAACCGAAGGACCCGAGTTCGACTCCGGGTCCCTGCAACCGGTTCAGCTATATAAATTCGTTTTAATATAAGCCAAATAAAATAACAGTTAATTAGTATATACATATAATTAAAACAGAGAATATTTCGGGTTAGACACGTAGCTCAGTTGGTAGAGCTGCGTGCACGCGTACGAGAGGTCCCGGGTTCGAACCTCACTCAGCGCACACTTAACCACAGTCCGACCGGTCAACGGTCAACGGTCAACGGTCAAAAAAGTCAAAATTTTTATTTCTTTTTATTTATTTATTTAATTTAAAAATCAATTTAAAATACTTAAAAATAATATTTTTAAAGTTAGAAAATGTCATTAAACTCACAAAAATAAATCTAAAAATCCATTTATTTACCGAACTATTTCGTTATTATTTGAGGTTAGTTTTCCTCGTCGATCAAATTCCAAAAACTCGTGCGCGTCCAACGTCATCAAAAGAACGCACCCAATGTGAGTGAATCTCTACCAAATTCCCCGTTTTAATCACGTTTTGGGATGTATCATGTGTCGTACAATTCTGTTATTATATAAATATAAACACTTGTGCATTCATCATATGTGTGATCTAATGTGTATCAAATGTGTACAAATTGTTGTGTGAATTATGTTTAGTTTGAATTTATCATTTTCAGTGCAAGCATTTCATTAGGCCCATCAGCTCCCCGTGGGATACGGGTTGAGTACAGGTACCTCTTTCGATCGGCTCCGTTTGATTGAGCCTTGATCTCACATACATCATCATCATTCATGTCATTCGATCGGCTCCATTTGATTGAGCCTTGATCTCCAATACGTCATCATTTATGTCATTTACTCATCCAATGTGGTTTGTGTTTGTTATATACATATGTTTGTTCACATGTGATTATTGCACAAATTTTCAGTATTAAAAATAACAAGAAATTATTAACAATGTTTTATCAAGGTTCACTCGCCAACTTTTGTTGACCCAAAATATCCCCCGTTTTACACATGATACAGGTGATCCAGTTGAGGCAAGAAACACATAGGAAGACTTAGAAGAATAAACCAGCTTAAGCTTTCGATTGTTTTACTTAGTTTCATTTTCCTTGTAATTGTATGGATTTGATTTGAACATTTGAGTTGAATTTAATAAATATGAAACATTTTAGTAAACATCATGAGCTTTGGTGATAACCCAATTATGCCCCGACTCTTATTCCGCTGCGGGTCGGGGTTGTGACACATACGATTTCTGAGTTCTGGTATCTAAAACAAAGCACAAAGCTTTATATATAACAACTGAACAGAATTTGAAGTGATAAGTCCCTATTGAATACAAAATTCAATAAAAATAACCTTTAGAATTCAATTACACAATGAATTCTGAGACTTAATCACTTGTCAGTTGGGAACTTGAAAAGTCTCTAGCTGACCATACCAAGACCCATCTAAAAAATACTAAAGGCAGCTCCAAGCGGCTCGTGGCGATGCGAGCGTGCGAAGTGAAAGTGCGCCATCAAAGTGCCACATTGCGCCCATCGCCCTCGTCCCGGTCCTGTGCCCGTGCCCGTGCGCGGGCGCGTGTCGGGTGCTTCGCACCCTCCTGGCTGCCACTGGGTGTGAGTTGTCACACAAGAATACATTCGTGTAGAGAATTCTAATTATAAATCTACAAAAGATTTATCTCTCCACCAATGTGGGACAAGCACAATTCCTCACACATTAAGGTTCCAACACATAATTAAAGCTTATGATCTCTTATTCAATTGCTTTAATCACTAAATAATTATTATATTAATTATTAATATAATATTATTTTTCATTAATTTTCATTAATCCCCCACATGAATGGAGATCATCCCACACACTCAAGTGTCACGATAAAATTTCAGCGGTCAAGTAATGAAGGATAGGTAGGTTTCCCTTTGAATCCTCCTTTGTGACGTATACTTAGTCTCCTAGCGATTTGTAGATGCGATGTCCTTGAACCAACCCCTTTTTACATAGACGTTATTACACATCACGCATTACTCTTCTTGGTCTGGCTAACCCCTAGAGTTGTGTCCGTTATGGTCATGGAACACCATCCTGGTTCTGCGAGAGCTCTAGGAATTGTGCCCCCAATTCCATTCGAAGCGACCCCACTTTTCTCTAACATAGGTGATTTACAAATCATTAAAAGCCATATGCTTAACCTCTCTTGATATCACTGATTTCATGTAGGAATGGACTAGGAAGTTTGTAACTCCCTTTTGTAAATTCGAGGTACTCCCCCACAGTGACCTTAGCTCGTACAGTTAGGTGGTCCTATTGAGCCTAGATCATGGGATCTCCAATCTTCTAGGATAGGTTTTTTGTTGTAAAACTTACTCCAAGGCTTTAGTCCCATTCCCATCAACGACTTATGTACTACCTCTCTGCGTAAGCCTTTTGTAAGCGGATCCGCAATGTTATCCTTTGACTTCACATAGTCAATCGTGATAACTCCAGTTGAGAGTAGTTGTTGTATCGTGTTATGCCGACGTCGTATGTGCCTTGATCTGGCATTATACATTGCATTTTGAGCTCTACCAATAGCTGATTGGCAATCACAATGTATGCAGATGGCCGTCACAAGCTTAGGCCATCTTGGAACATATTCCAAGAATTGACGTAACCATTCTGCCTCTTCTCCAGCTTTATCTAACGCGATAAACTCAAATTCATCGTGGATCTAGCTATAAGAGTTTTCTTGGACGACTTCCAAGAAATAGCTGCACCTCCAAGGGTAAACACATATCCACTTGTAGATCTAGAATCTTTCGATCGGATATCCAGTTGGCATCACTGAATCCTTCCACAACTGCTGGATTTTGGCCATAATGCAGTCCATAATTTCTCGTGTATCTCAAATATCTTAATAATCTTGTCATACTCTTCCAATGCTCTGAACTAGGATTACTAGTATATCTACTTAGCCTGCTCACAGCATATGCCAAGTCTGGCCGAGTACATGACATGAGATACATAAGACTACCAATGATCCTTGTGTATTCCAATTGAGCAACACTCTCTCCTATGTTTTTTGACAAATGTTGAGAGGTATCAATTGGAGTTTGAGCTACACTCGTGTCCTCTGGATTGAACTTCTGAAGGATCTTATCAACATAATGAGATTGACTTAGCACCAAGCCAGTTTGGGTTCTAATGATCTTTACTCCAAGAATCACATCAGCTAGACCCATATCTTTCATGTCAAATCTCGCTTTCAACATGTCTTTAGTAGATCTGATCATCTTATCATCACTCCTAATGATAAACATATCATCTACATAAAGGCATAAGATCACATAACCTTTAGAAGTGTCCTTCACATAGACACATTTATCGCATTCATTTATTTTGAAACCATTGTTAAGCATAACTTGGTCAAACTTTTGATGCCATTGTTTTGGAGCTTGCTTCAAGCCATATAATGACTTGACGAGTTTACACACTTTGCCCTCTTGGCCAGGAGCAGAGAAACCCACTGGTTGCTCCATGTAAATCTCTTCCTCTAATTCCCCTTGAGAAATGCGGTTTTTACATCCATTTGATGTATTTCCAAGTTTCTCAAAGCTGTATTGCAAGCACCAACCTAATAGAGGTTATTCTAGTCACAGGCGAGTATGTGTCAAAATAGTTAAGACCTTCCTTTTGTCTAAACCCTTTGATCACAAGCCTTGCTTATACTTGTCGACAAAGCCATCCGCTTTCATCTTTTTCTTAAATATCCATCGATATCCAAGTGGCTTGCACCCTGGTGGAAGATCCACTAACTCCCAAGTATGATTCTGCAAGATAGAATCAATTTCACTCTTGATGGCTTCTTTCCATTGAGGTCCATCTGAAGAGGTGACTGCTTCTCGATAGGTTTGAGGCTCACTCTCAACCATGTATGTAAGAAAGTCAGGTCCAAAGGATTTCTCAATCCTTTGCCTTTTACTTCTTCTTTGCTCACCCTCTTCAACCTCTGATCGTTCTTGAGTTTCCTCTCAAACAATCTCATCAACCATTGTTGATGAACTTGCATGATTTGAAGAACTCGTATGAGTTTGTACTAACATAGGAAACTCTTCTTCAAAGTAATGTCACATTTCCTGGCCTTGTCTCTATGATAGAGTCCTTGTGCACATCAGGATTCTTAGATTCATATACAAGAAAACGATGTGAACTACTATTTTTGGCATATCCAATGAAAATGCAATCAACAGTTTTGGGCCCTATTCTAAGTGCCTTAGGGGGTGTAACAATCACCTTGGCCAGGCACCGCCACACTTTCAAGTATTTATAGGATGATTTATGTCCCCACCACAACTCATGAGGTGTTACATCCTTATTCTTGAACGGTATTTTATTCAACAAAAAATTGGCCGATAAAATGGCCTCCTTCCACATGTCCTGGCTCATCCCAGAACTTATCAACATGGCATTCATCATTTCTTTTAATGTACGATTCTTTGTTCCGCAATACCATTTGATTGGGGTGTATAAGAGGGGTACATTCGTGTATGATGCCACTTTGTGCACATACTTCCCCAAATCGGTGAAACATATTCACCTCCTCTATCACTTCTCACACGCTTTATTTTCTTGTTGAGTTGATTCTCAACTTCAACTTTATACAAGTTAAACTTGTCAACTGCTTCATCCTTACTCTTAAGTAAGTAAACATAACAATATCTTGTATTGTCATCGATAAAAGTAATAAAATATTTATTACCGCCTCTTGTGGGAATTGATTTTAAGTCACACACATCATGTGAATCAGATCAAAGGGTTCAGTTATTCTTTCAGCTGATTTGAAGGATGATCTTGTTTGTTTGGCTTCAACACATGTTTTACATTTTGTTTTAGAGTCAATGGCAAAAATTTGGTATGTAATCTAATTTAATTAAGACGCACGAAAAAATACATGACCAGATCATGCCAAACATTAGGAGACTCAACCAAGTAAGCAGAAGTACTAGCATTTTTATTAATGTTTTTCTTAACAGCCATTACATTAAGTTTAAACATGCCATTTTGGGCATATCCTTTCTAACAAACATACCACGCTTACTTAAAACAAACTGGTCACTCTCAAAAACCAAACGAAAACCAAACTTGTTAAGTATCCAACCCGACACAAGACTCTTGCGTAGGTCAGGAACATAAAGCACATTCTTCAAAGTGAGCTCTTTCCCAGAAGTCCACTTTAAAATCACATCACCTTCTCCCTTAATATCAGTTGTAGCAACATTTCCCATGTACATCTTCTCTTCTCCCACCACCTCTTTAAACGTATTAAAGAGGCTCTTGTCTGGGCACACATGGCGGGTTGCCCCAGTATCAACCCACCACCCTTTTGGCTCATTACCCACCAAGTTTACCTCCTCCATCATGGCAGTGAGGTCTGAAATCATGGCCACTAATGGCATATCATCATCAACCATAAGAGCCTTGTCACGTTAGGCTCTTTGCATTGGTCAGCACGGTGGCCAGTTTGTCCACAATTGTAACACTTCCCTTTAAAGAGACCAACCTTCTTCTTCACACCACCTTTCTTTGGCCCAAGGTCAACACCTTTGTTCTTTCCCTTGCCATTGAACTTGTGGCCTTTGTTACCTTTGTGACCCCTTGAGGATTGACCATGTTCCACAAGGTTTGCTTTTGCTGAAGCTTCAACTTGACTTCCTTTACGTGACAGCCTATTGTCTTCCTCAATACGAAGACGAACCATAAGGTCTTCAATTGTCATTTCCTTTCGCTTATGCTTAAGGTAGTTCTTGAAGTCCACCCAACTAGGAGGCAACTTTTCAACAATTGCTGCCACTTGGAATGTTTCACTAAGATTCATTCCTTCAGACAAAATGTCACTAAGAATAATCTGCAATTCTTGAACTTGACTCATAACAGTTTTTGAGTCAATCATTTTATAGTCCAAAAATCTTGCCACAACAAACTTCTTAGTACCCGCATCCTCAGTCTTGTATTTGCGTTCCAATGACTCCCATAATTCTTTGGCAGTTGGAACCTTGAAATACACATTATATAATGCATCTGAGAGGCCATTCAACACATAGTTGCGGCATAGGTACTCAGAATGTTTCCATGCATCAACTGCACTCACAGATTGGGCATCACTGGTCCCTTCTGCAAGAACAGGAGGGGTCTCAGTTAAGAACCTCGCAAGGTTCAAGGTGGTCAGATAAAACAACATTTTATGTTGCCACCTCTTAAAGTTCAAGCCAGTGAACTTTTCTGGCTTCTCAGCATGATTAGCCACAGCTTGGGTTGTTGGGTACCAACTAATGGTCCCATGGTGGTGGATGTGGATCCAACAGTGGTTGATGTGGTTGCTTGAACAGTAGCCATTTCAGAAACAAGATACAAAAAATTAGTGAAGGCAAAAATAAATTGGTTTACATAAACCAATGCAAACTACAAAAATTTGCTAAAAAAAAACAGTTTATAAAAACTTTTAAAAACCAAAATAGTGAACGTGTTTTTAAAATCTGTTTTAAGCTTGTAGGACACTCGTTCACAAAATAAATAAAATAACAATTTTATCAATCACGATTCTGATTACAATACACAAAATGGCTAGAGCCAAAAAGAAGGAAATACAAAGAAATGTAAACTAAAGAAAAACATATTACAAAGAAATAAAGGAACACGAAAACAAATGGTGACTGAGGCACAACTTCCCTTAAAACAGATTTCGGGCCACCCATGTGAACCCGTCTGCTTCCAGGGTACAACAGCCTAAGCAGATTGTACTGCCGGGATTAGCCTAGCACCCGAAAGTATACCTGAAACAAGAGTGCACAGAGAATCGAATTTAGGGAATTCGTTTGTGTGTGTTGTATCAACCATACGATTTCTGAGTTCTGGTATCTAAAACAAAGCACAAATTTTGTATATAACAACTGAACAGAATTTGAAGTGATAAGCCCCTATTGAATACAAAATTCAATAAAAATAACCTCTAGATTCAATTACACAATGAATTCTGAGACTTAATCACTTGTCAGTTAGGAACTTGAAAAGTCTCTAGCTGACCACTCGCACCCTCCTGGCTGCCACTGGGTGTGAGTTGTCACACAAGAATACATTCATGTAGAAAATTATAATTATGAATCTACAAAAGATTTATCTCTCCACCAATGTAGGATAAACACAATTCCCCACACATTAAGGTTCCAACACATAATTAAAGCTTATGATATCTCATTCAATTACTTTAATCACTAAATAATTATTATATTAATTATTAATATAATATTATTTTTCATTAATTTCCAACACAATTTAGGTGGAATGACGTGGCACCTTCTGATTGATTGATTTTAAAGTTTGCCATTTTCAAGTGTTTAACCACTCCCTTCACCCTTAATATAGTATAAACTTAATTAAAAGATCTCTTCTCTCAAATTAAACTAGCAAAACACGATTCCTTTACACCGGAAACTTTTCAATCCCTCTCTAGTTTGTCTACTTTTGTCCTCTGTTTTTTCAGTGTATTCCTTTTTAAGTTTTATAATAGAGGTCATGCATTATGTACAATAATTATGTCACCAATAATACAAATAAAAAACATAAACTCAATTATGTAAATCTAAATAAATAAACAAGTTGTAACAATAATAATATGCAAACAATAATAATAAATGACTAAAATATCCAAGTGGTGTTTTGGAATATTCAGTATTATTATTTTAGATGTTAAATCATATGTGGAGTTGAGTCATACGATGGTATATGGCCAATTCTATATTAGCAAAATAGACAAGAAAAATGTTTCTGTGTTGTGTTATATGTATTAAGCATAACTGCCACTAGTTTATCATAGTTAAATATATTTTTCTATTAATTATCATATTATAAATTAGGAAATTTTTTTTGTTTCATGGCTTGTACTTCAAGCATAGGAAGTCTTTTAAAAAAAATTTGATTTTTCATCTCTAGTCAAAAGGTTTACAACTTTTTGCATTTTAGGTTTTTTTTTACTTTCAACCTAAAACTTTTCATCTTTTACAATTGAACCCCAAAACATCTTTATTTTCAATTTTGATCCATATATCTTTCATATTTTACAAATTTTTGTTTTACGTTTCGTTCCAATTTTACGAGTAAACACGTCGTAACGTACATGTGGGTTTCAAAGTTTTTTCGAATATTTTTTCCCGTTTGACAGAACCGTCACAACGCATCTATTTTTCCCTGTTTGACAGTTTGTCGCAATGCGCATGATCTTAGATCGACTTAGTTACTCTTTTCTATTTTTACATTTGAGTCTAATTTTTTCGCATTAACATGTCGCAACATGCATACGTGGTTCAATGATTTTACGTATGTTTTTCATTTGGGGTTATTTTTTCCTTTTTATTTATTTGTTTTTATGAGTTTTTCCGGTGTTGTTGGTCGCTGGTAGTTGTGTAGCATTAGTACTACTTGGCACGATCTATGCCTCCCCCGCAACGCGGGGCCATTAATACTAGTTATAGTTTAAATATTAACTTTATTATACGGTTAGTCTTGTGGCTTTTCAAAAGTAACATATTTGGATACTAAGGGTTTTAAGTAGCAAGTTGGGGTTTTATATTTTATTTTTTTGCAACACCCTTGAGTACTACCATTAACGATCATTGAATTTTCTGTTGAGTGGACGAAAACGCCCTTTAATAACTAGAGGAACTATTTTTTTGTGATTGGCTATAGTCAATTATAGGGTCCATTTGTGTAAATTACTAAAATTACAATAAAAACATAACAATTAATCCCCCTTCCCCTTGAAATCAGATTACCATTCACAACCACCGTCACCGATGACTGTCACTGAAACAATCAATAACAAGAAATCATAACAAAGTGATCTTTAATTCATTATTATTACGTTCGACAGTACCCCTAAGCATTGGAAGCCAACGATAAAGGAGCATTTGATCCCCACAAAACCCTTACGAATGTTGGGACCAAACCTTTACTAGCGGCGTGTCACTATCCTTGACTAGCGGAAATGCACAGCTTCCGCCTTGACTAGCGGCGTGTCCACTATCCTTTCTCTTCACAATCTTTCTCGAACTTGTTTAGGGAGGCAAATTATAAAGTTGAAACCGAACATTGGAACTCAATACAACTGATGGAATAGTAGTCTTAAATCAACAATTTTTATTGTTGTACTCTATTGTTATTCTTGTTATTAGGTACCAAATGAAATTGGCAACTGCTTGACATGAGGTTAAAAACGTATATGGTTGAAAATGGAAGTTAAATTATAGATAAAGCAAATTTGTAAAAATTTACATTGTTTAAAATCGAATATTCTATATGGTATAAGGATGGAATTAATTTACATAGGTTAAAATTGAATATTCTATATGGTATAAGTTTTATGTAAATTTTATGTGAGTTCGGTTTATACGTTGGTTTTTTTATAATATACAATATAATTATCGTATGACAATTTAACAATAGGTAAACTATTAGTTTTCGTTGCTAGTGTGGGGTTGACTCCCTTGATACACGCTCGTCTCTTAGGAGATCCTAGATTCAATACCGGAGTAATTTAAAATATTTGAAATTATGTAGGAGTGTTGTAGGTTTAAAGTTTTTTAGAAGAAAAGGTCGGTTATTTGACTTCTTTACATTGTCTTCCTGAGTTTCATTTCCCGGGTTTACTTAAAGAGGGAAAAGAAAGGAAATACTAACATGTTTGTGTTCCTGAGTTTCATTTAAGGAAAGAAAAGAAAGGAAAATAAAAAAATGTTGTGTTCTCGAATTTCATTAAAGGAAGGAAAAGAAAGGGAAATGAAGGAAAACTAGGCTAAATTCTTTAGGTTTTTATTCCTTCTGATTTAGAAGGAAAAGGAAGGAAAGACATTTTTCCTTTTCTTTTCTCTTCCTTTCCCGTCTTCTCTTAACTTTCTTTTCTTTTCCCTCCTTAAGTGAACTCGGGAACACAGCGTAGTGAGATAAGATAAAGAATTTGGAAAGAAGTGGAAAATAATGGTGTTCCATAGTTTATTTTTTCTTTTAGAACAGAAGCGGAAGGAAAGAAAAAATGTTATGTTCCATAGTTTTATTTTTTGTTTTTTTGGAGAGAATGATAAGAAAAGAAGAGAAAGAGAGAAGTTTAACGCTAAGTGCTCCTGAGTTTCTTTAAAGAAGGAAAAGAATGGATTTGAAAGAATGTCAAAAAAAGTCATGTTCAAGAGTTTGTTTTTTAACGAAGAAAAAAAAAGAAATAGAAGGAAAACTTATCTTTATTTCCTTTATTTAAATCCTTCCAAACTAATTTTTAATACATAAAATCTTAACTTCTCATATTAGAACTCGCTAATACATAAAATCTTAATTTTTTATTTCATTTTATTAGAACTTGAAAACATGGTAACTTAATTAAATATTTTCTTTCAACTTCTTTTATTTTTTTCTTTTTAATTCATTTTCTCTTCTATTCTTTTTTTTTTTCCTTTAAACTTGCTTGGTTAGGATTGACTTTGATGCAAATGTGGTTCCTTCACTTGCAAGTACACATCGAGGATCACTAAATGATTTTATTAATTGAAATGAAAAAAAATAATCAATTTAGATCTTGTGAAACACACATAAAAAAGTATAAGGACAATCTTTTCTCATGGAAGTTGACCCTTCTATTTGTAAAGGCATTTCCACTTTTCTTACCTGATGTAATATGGTTTTTCTTTTTTTATATACCATTACTATTTTAGAACCCGTGTTATACACGGTTTGTATAAATTTAATTTTATATAATAAACAATATAGTTATATCTTTAAAATACCCCGTATATTCTACGAGTTAAACAATATAATGTAATCGATTAACACATACGGGCGTCAAGATATGTACTTAAATGAAAAAATCGATGTACCATTTACTTATTAAAATTTATTTTTTTATTTATTATTAGGTTAGAAACATGTGCATTACATGTGGTAGACCCAATGAAATATTAGATGATTATTAATAAACAAAAAAAATAAAATAAATAGTAAATAAATAAGAGAGATCCATGAAGTTTGTTATGTAATATAATTTTCTTATTTATGTATCCTATTAAATAAAAAATAACAATAATACTAAGAAACAATTTAACTAAATCTAATCTAAATGAAAATAAAAGTTTATAAATATGCCTGGTTCTACAGAGGAAAAAAGAAACTTCTTCTATCTTCTATGAAAAATGAGAAAATACAAATTATATATTACTAATAATTCAAAGTTTGATAAAAATAAAGTTATTATCCTTATCTGTATTATATTTAGTTAAACTATTCTTTAACAGGAAAAATAAATTGAAAAATAAGATAAGGAGATTATTATTATCCTTATCTAAATTGTCTTTAGTTGTGAAATATTGTTTAACTAGTATTAAGCATCCCCACGTTACGGCGGGGGCGAATACCAATGCCACACTAATGCCAGCGACCACCAACACTAAAGTTGCGTCGTGTTAATGCGAAGAAATTAAACTGCAACATTAAACATATAAAAGAATAACTAAGTCGATCTAGACTGGCGTGTTACGACGACATAAAAATGTTTAACCACACATACACATTGCACTGTGTTAATTTGCAAAATTTAGAACAAAACGCAAAATGAAAATTTGCGTTTTGTGAGATTATTATTATCCTTATCTAAATTGTCTTTAGTTGTGAAATATTGTTTAACTAGTATTAAGCATCCCCACGTTACGGCGGGGGCGAATACCAATGCCACACTATTGCCAGCGACCACCAACACTAAAGTTGCGTCGTGTTAATGCGAAGAAATTAAACTGCAACATTAAACATATAAAAGAATAACTAAGTCGATCTAGACTGGCGTGTTACGACGACATAAAAATGTTTAACCACACATACACATTGCACTGTGTTAATTTGCAAAATTTAGAACAAAACGCAAAATGAAAATTTTGCGAAAAATGAAAAGTATAGAGGACCAAAGTTGAAAGCAAAAAAACTGTAATGTTAAAACACGAAAGATGAAAAGTTAGGGTTAAAAGTAAAAAAAAATTGTTTTGGGTTAAAAGTAAAGATAAAAAGTTTTATGGTTAAAAGTAAAAAAAAAAAAAAAGTTTTGGTTTAAAAGTAAAATATAAAATAGCTTTGGGTTAAAAAGTAAAAACCTCAAATTTTTTTAAAAGAGTTAAATGTTATTTCAGTCCCTATGGTTTAAGTCATTTTGCCAGTTTAGTCCAAAGGTTTTATTTTTCAGCTGTGAGTCCAAAAAGGTTTCATCATTGCCATTTTAGTCCACTGGGTTAACTTTATCCGTTATTTTTGTTAACGAGAAATGCAATTCTGTTATTTTATATGGCCGAATTGCCCTTCTAGTTAACAGAATTACATATAATATGACCGAATTGCTCTTCTTATTTACAGAAATAACGGATGAAATTAACCCAGTTGACTAAAATGACAACAATGAAACATTTTTTGGACCCACAGGAAAAAAAATAAAAACTTTGGACTAAACGACAAAATAAATCAAACCAGAGAGACTAAAATGACATTTAACTCTTTTGAAAAATTCCCAAAGATAAAGTATTACACCAATGGCTCCAAAAATAAGAAAAGAATCCATCTTTTTCGTCAAAATTTGATAACCCAAAAAATAGCAATAACCAACCAGCTTCATTATCATCTGCTATTGTTGCTCTGAAATGGGTTCCAGCAGTGGTCGAGTTGGGTCCAATCGTTCTCCAAGAATCAATCCAACCATGCGAAAGCTATCCTCTTTACTACTATGTTCTTGTGCTTCTGCTTCCAACTCCAATTTTCATTTGCCAATCTTTCACTTTGAGGTATGTCTCATTTTCTAATTGATCATCATCTCATTCATTTTGTGTTATCTTGATGACTGTTTTGATCTAAAGTTAGTTTTTTTTGGGATATATGCTTTATTTAGACTGCAACAGCCAACAAGCCTTTTTGGACAAATTATTGTGATTTTTAAGTCATGTTAATCAAATAATGAGTTTCACAAGGCTCATCTTAACACCCCAGATGATTAAGATACCGATTTTTTTAATTATTTTGTTCAATTGGTTAACCCATCATGTGCTCTAGTTATTCAAGTTTCAGTGATCAATTTAGCATGTTCATCTAAAAACCCTATAAAGTCAAGTCATTTATGGATTGTGTTGTGTAATAGTGTAATGGGTCAGGATGTTTAGGATTCTTTTGGATGAAAAAGATCACCTCTAACTCTTAAATGGTGCATATTGATAGGGCCTGAAATTTGTTCAAAAATAAGGGGAAAAACCGCCTTTTGCTTGCGTGGAAGTCTTAACGTACAAGACGTTTTATAAATAGGCAAATTGGAAATAAAAAATGGACCTAACTCAATTTGGCCGATAATAATCCCAAGTCAGTTATTGGCCGATAATAATCCGAACTGGTCAATTTTTTTTGTAAAATAGTCCGCCGTTAAAATAGCTTAACGAGTTAAGTTTTTTTCCAGATTACAAACCGATGTTTTAGGGCTATTGATCAGAACGACGATACGAGTCGATTGATGTAAACTTACCTCGAAATTCTTGGTTTGGTTTTGAATGTCTTGGTTTGATCAGAACGACGATATAGTAGATAATGAAAAGTTGACAGTGAAAGTGATAATTCTTGGTTTGGTTTTGAATGTCTTCTTGACTTGTGTGATTCTTTATGTTAGATTGCCACTCGAGTCAAAATAAGGTTGCCATCATCATAAGCGTATGGTTCCATTCTTTTATGAATCAGATCAGCAGCATAAGGGGGTATGCTTCTAATTTCTATAACTGCTTACTTTGCGTCGCAACTTTTTATGCGTTAAGTGAACGGTTTGACTAACATGTTGTTTGGTCATTTGATATCTTTGACCATTATATTTCATCCAACACTTGTTGTTGGAAGAATCACCAATCAGCTTTATAGAAATTCTCCCTCCTGCTAGTGTTGAATATTCATTCTTTTGTTCTACACCCGTGTGCACAAGCTCTAAAACTTCTGAGTCAGAACCAGAAGAATCTGAAAGCAGTAATAGCCGTGCAAAGAATGCTAGTACTTCTTATGGAAGTCAACGGTCGAAGAACCTGTCACACCCCGACCCGCAGCTGAATAAAAGTCGGGGCATGATTGGGTTATCACCAAAGCTCATGATATTTACTAAGAAGTTTCATATTTATTAAATTCAAATTACAAATTCAAATATCCAATAAACAAAATTCATACAAATACAAAAAAAAAAACAAATCTAAATGTTTATTCCAACGCATTAACTTGTTTATTCTTCTAGGCCATCCTAAGTGTTTCTTTCCTCAACTGGATCACCTGTACCATGTGTAAAACAGGGGAGATTTTGGGTCAACAAAAGTTGGCGAGTGAACCTTGATAAAACATTTTAAATAATTGCTTGTTTTATTTATTAAAGAAAATTCGTGCATAAATCACATGTGAGCAAATATATATATGTAAACAATCAAAACCACATTGAATGATTATATGACATGAATGATGATGTATTTGAGATCAAGGACTCAATCAAACGGAGCCGATCTAATGAGGCACCTGATGCTCAACCCGTATCCCACGAGGAACTGATGGGCCTAATGAAATGAGTGCACTGAAATGATAAATTTAATCCACATATAAATCACACAACAACCAATACACATTTGATCACAAAATGATATAAGCACAAGTGTTTAGATAAAATAAAGGAATGGTACGACACATGATACACCCCAAAACGTGATTAAAACGAGGAATTTGAAGAGATTCACTCACCTTGGGTGCGTATTCTTAGATGGTAAGGAGAGCGCACGAGTTGGGAATTTAATCAACGAGAGAGTACTAACCTAGAAATAATAATGCGATAACTCGGTAAATAAATTAAATTAATATTTAGGTTAAAATCCTTTGTTTAGGTTTTTAGGTTATTTTTTTGTGGATTGTGTTGATATTCTAAACCCTTGAAAATGTATATTTTAAACCTTTTATTTGATTTTTCTTTTAATAAGAACCTTAGAATTAAAATAATAATAAAAAATAAATAATAAAAATCTTGTCGACAGTCAGACCGGTTCAATGGTATGGTAGGTATGCGCGTATGCGGAGTCGAACCCGGGACCTCACGTTCACGTGCACGCAGCTCTTCCAACTGAGCTACGTGTCTAACCCGTCATATTCTGGATTTTAATTATATTTATACACACTTTAGGTTTATTCAAATTTAATTAAGTTTTTAAAAAATTATACTGGATCGAACCGGACGCGCGCAAGGGTTTCGAACCCGAGACTTCTGCTGCAACTTGCACCCAGCCCAACCAACTGGGCTGGGTGTCTAACCCGTTAATACTTGAAATTTAATTATATTTATATGCTTAATAAGTGTATACAGAAATGATAGATTAAAAAGAGGTTTAAATCAATCGAGTCGGTGTGTGCGCATGGAATCAAACTGACGATCCCGGGTCTTGGCACTTGGCCCAACCAGTTGGGTTGGGTGCTTGACCCGGTTGTGATCCTGTTAATATATAATATATATATATATATATATATATATATATATAATATATATATAACGCACGTCATCTTCTTCGTTAAACATTTGAACCAGATATATATACCCGCCCAAATTAAACCGCAATTAATTCTGTTGAACTGATGCATAACCAGACTAACAAGAAAAATTCAAAAGGCGAGAATGAGAATCTACCGATTTGACTGTACCGGCGGTGACTTGATTCCGGTAACTGCTGACTTCCGGCAAGAAGAAAAATTCCGGCGACAGAAGTAGTTTCGACCGAACAGAGGTGGTTTTCAAGGTGTTTGAGCGAGTTGGGAGTGGGTTTGAGGTCCATTTTTATAGGTGAACAAAGGGCTTCGAATTCGGCTTTTTTTGGAAATTTGTTCGAGGGATTGATGATGACAGACAAACTGATTTGGGGGTTGCCAAAATAGATCCCGAGCCAGCTGTCGGAGATTCAACTCAAAAAGGAAGGCGCGTGGGGATTTGGCGATGATTTGCAGGTTTTCCCGCTCACATATAAGTGAATATAAGTGATGGCGCGCGAGATTTGTTACAATGTGTGTGCGTGGTCTAGTGGTGTTGGCGGTGTGTGGGCAACTGGGCGACCCGGGTTCGATTCCCGGTTCACCTATATTTTTTTTGTTACACTATTAAGAAGTAAATATTTATAATTGATTATTTATTATATTATTTTATTTAGCTTATTAATTATTTTATATAAGAAAATTTTAAGCAATAATGAAAATAACCGAATGACCAGAATAAATGCACTTTGATTGATAATTTGGGGCGGGCTTTCGAAACCCGATTTGTACAAATGTTAAGAACCTGTGTTTGGAAATAATGGGTCAGACGCAGCTTCTGCTTTTGATTTTGACCCACAAAGTGTCGTGAATGTAGGTCTGCCCGCTATGCATCAATAGCGGTGATATAGTGGTTAGCGGACCTCAGGGTGTGTAGCGGTCAGTGTAGCAGTCAAAATAGCGGTGGCCTATAGCGGTTCCGCTATTAGCGGCGCTAAATACCGCTATTTGGCCGCTATGGCCGCTATTTGGAACCGATATAGCGGTTATAGCAGCAACGCAGTAGAATGAGGCAACACAGTAACGCAGGTAGGTGTTTGATTGTGTTAATTCTTAAATTAAATACTTCAAAGTTACTTTTATGTTAGAATTGCAACAGGATTTTGATAATGGAATGATATTACTATGAATTTTTAATATTTTAACATTAATATTTTTCAAAGATACATATTATATATATATATATATATATAAATACATAAATTATGCATGGTATAAAAATTACCGCTATATCACCGCTATAACTGCTTAGTCTGCCCGTGAGCTCATCTGACAATATAATTCTTGAAAATCTTGATTTGATGAACGTTCATGACAGAATCATAGTGATGAAACCAGGAGGTTGGATTCTGATACACGGGCTTTATTGGTTCTTTCTGATTCTTTTGTAAGTTTTCGGACATTTGGAAGTGGTTTTGCAACTTCTGGAACTGGGATACTAGTTGTGGAAACAGGGAGTGCATATAATGTCATGATGTGCTTTCGGGTGGTGTTTCTGAAATTAGTAGCCGTGAAGCAAGAAGGAATACTGGGGCCATTTTTGGGGCTACTTCATCCAGACACAGGTATGAACGGAAAGTGATTTTCCATCACTTTTTTTACAACAGTTGTTCGATGATTTTGGATCGCGTGATCGCAGGCGTTTTGATAATAGTGGCGATCGTGATCACCATCACGGGTATGCACATGGTTATTCTAGAAGTCATGGTGGAAATGTAGAGCGGAGACACTTTAGATCACAGGTATATGTTTGTTAAACATGCATGCACATACACCATTAGATACATTTGTTAGACATACACCATTTGTTGGAAGTGGCAAAATGGGTGGGTCGTTACTCATCTGCGGGTTCGGTAATGGGATTTTTAGATACGTTTCAGGCAGGGCCGTCCTTGAAAATTCGGGTGTCGTGTGCGACTAGAAAAATAGGCCCCTAAAATATAAGTGTGTGTATATAAATTTAATAATTCGCCATTGCCCCTAAAATATTTGAGGTTTTACACCTTAAAAGTACACTTTAGGCGACTTCAATCTGTTTCCTGTCAAGATATTGTTTTTACCCTTTTGGACCGTTTGATAACATAACTCCTTCATTAGTGGTCGAAATTGCCGCTACTATGTTTTCTAAGTCATACCAGATTTCGACCAACAGTGGACTTCAGCATCATGTTGAATAGACTAGTGGCACATAGCCACATACTATTCCAGTGTTTTTGTTTGAAACTGCATTTTCAAAAAGAGCTAATATCGCAAAAGATTATTGAAGTGGTTGTTTAAAATTGACCCATGCATTTAGAAGGGATAGATGAATAGCTTATTATTATTATTATTTTTTTTTTTCATTTCGTGCCATCCACAATATATATGTTAAAGAGTAGATAGATTTTTTTGATGTGTTACGCTAAGTAGTTAATGCGGTAAAATATCGGATATCGGTCAAGGGCCGATATTTGAGATATCGGTTATCGCGGTGGGATATCGGTAATTTTAGTATCATCCTTAATTCATAGATATAGCAATTTAACACTAACAATTCAGTATATTTTCTTATCATTAACAAATTAACCTTTTGCAACTTGCAAAACACTAACAATTATAGCAAGTAGGAACTGATTAAGACCTACAACACTAACAATTATCACTAATATAGGGACAATCGGTGATATATCAGTCAAATATCGGTCCAATATCGCTCAAATATCGGTCAATATTGCCGATATTATCGGTACCGATATTCTAACCGATATTTTGCACAGTTATCTCGGTAGGGGACCGATAACCGATATATCACTGATATATCGGGATATTACATAGGTGTTACGTGTAAAAAGGTAAAATAAAGTGGCAAATTTATTCTGTTGCAAGTGTTAATCGTTAGAATACTGTTTTTCCCCTCTTTGATTAAATAGCAACTCATGTTTTATGTGTAGATGTCAGAAAGAGGTTTAGGAGGTCTGGATGAGGGGGAGTCTCAAGCTAGCTTTTGTGCATCTGGGCTGCACCGTGATGGAACGTGCTCATGTGGTTCATCTTTCATGGGCGGAGAAGTTGGTATAATTGGAAGTATATCACGTTTTGCTGAGGTATTTTTTAAAAATCTGAAAACATATCATTCTTCCGTTTGTTATTTAGTATACTTGACAAAGCTTTACCTCATCCTTTTTCTTGCAATAAAACACCCTTTGTTATTTTTTTTTATGTAAAAAGCTAATTTGTAGTTATGTTTACAGAAACATTATTGTAACAATAATACTCTATATCATGAAACAAAAAGGATTCAGGAGGTTGAATACATTAACGATAAGACTTTGGACAGTGTCTAGCCTGTTCGTTTTCAACCCGTTTTGACCTCTTTTTTTAGCTGGATTGCTTTATTTGACCTTTTTGGGATTCGACAACCAAAATCAATCTGTTCATACGTCACGGGTTGAAATTGTCAAATCTGTTCACCATTGAAGTAATTATGTGGATCAAAAGTATCACAACCTATATCTGGAGAATTAATTACCTTTAAGCCACTAGGGTGTAGCTTGTTTTTTAAGAGGTAAAATGTCTGCAGTCTGCGAACCACATCTGCAGGCATCTATTTGTTTTTTAACGTATGTAGATTTATATAATAAACTGGTGGTGGTGTACGGACGGTGATGGTGGTGGTGGGTGGTGGACGTGGACAGTGGGTGGTGGTGGTGGACGGTGGTGGTAGACGGTGGTGGTGGCACTTCTTGTTGGCTTTTTTAATATAACCCAATCCGAGTTTTTTTTCTGTTGGCTAACTAGTGGATGAAACACAGGCAGCATCAATCACTTTCAATGCCAATGCTCTCACTACCTGCACCAGTGTCTGTTGTAGATTCATTTCTCCTTAAAAGTCACAAGAAGATGAATGCTTCTGAAAATGGACCAAACTAACAGTAAGTTATTCACATATTTATAAAGCACGCGTTTTATAATGGGTCAATCAGTCAATAGTTTGACACCAAGTGCTGATAATGACAGCGATCGTGGAACATGTGTTACATTTGTCTGGTTGATTATTAAGGAGATAAAATTGGAGTTCTTCCATGCCAACATGAATATCATGCCCCTTGTGTTGATCAATGGCTTAAAGAAGTTAATGGGTATGTTCTAATCCCTTACCTACAAGTATTTACATGATAATCTGAATTTGATAAGTTTGGCTCTAAATCATCAGATAATCATAATCAAAGCGGGTGTTTGGACCTGCATTTTGGAACTGATTGTGTGATTATTATAACCCGAACTCGCCATTAGTTGTTATTATATTATATGATTTAGGAGCGCCAAAATAATAGACTTTGATTTTTTTTAGTTTTATACCGCCCCTACAACAAAATTATTATCACATAATCGATTTCAAAACATATATCCGAACGTCCTCTATGTCAATTTACCGATTGATTATATTCAACTTTAAATCGTAATCATCAATCTAATTGCATCTTTTTTATTTTCGTTCCAGCGTGTGTCCAATATGCAGGTGCAACGTTTGTGACGCCCCTTCGGTCTCGACTGCTGAACTACCGGTTTAATAACACAATTGTATACATATGCACATGTCAAAACAACCATATTATGTAAATTTTGAAGACAGATACATGTTGATACAATGATAGTGAATGTTATCTTCTTTTATCTAGCTATGTTTCAGGCCATTAGTTTTCTAGTTTTCATCTCTAGATAAGTATTAAATAATTTAGAAGATGTGTGATATAGAGAATAAAAATAGACAATACATTGCTTAATGGCATGAATCTTGTGCACCCATATATAAAAATGTTGACCTTTTGTTGAATAGTCGGTTTTGGAAGATTCCCAAATGAATTAAAAGGTCAAAACTACTGCAAATATCTCAAAACGATGAGTTTTTATAATGAGTAAGTATATTATATATCACAAGGTGACACAAAATATAAATATTAAATGTCACCGTCATTGAGTTGGATGGTCGGTTTTGGAAGACACAAAGTGACAAAACTTCCTCTCCTCTTAATTAAAAGAACTTAGGGGTTGTTTGAGAGTTTTTGAATGATTAAGTGTTGAACCAGCAAGAGGTCTGAACTATTAAGTGTTGAATCAGTAAGAGGTAGAAGACAGTATAATGCTTAACCGTTCAGAGACAAACGTCTGACCAATTTAGATCAGAGGTCTTAACCATTCAGACTCAATATAATGCTTAACCGTTCAGAGACAAATGTCTGACCAATTCAGATCAGAGGTCTTAACCATTCAGACTCAATATAATGCTTAACCATTCAGAGACAAATATCTGAACCATTTAGAAATTTGCTCACGAAACAAACAGTCTGAACCATTAAGAGGTAAACAAACAACCTCTTAGCAACAAAATTTTATAATTATAGGGTTGTTTAACTATCTCATTAAAATTCGTAATTCAACTTGAGCTATAGCAAGTGTAAATGTTCTAAGTCGAGTTTGAGCTGAAGTTAACTTGCTTGTATTTACTTATTAATTACGGTTTGTGTAAAAAAATGTGTGATCATAAAAAGAACCAGGGACTGCTCGCCTATATAAAAGAATAAGCTGAAGCTTGAAACCTTGTAGTTAAGCGACCCCATTTTCTTGATTGTATGCTAAACTAAACCAATATATTTTTCTTCGGTTATTTTAAAATAGTTCAACAATTCTCTGTCGAGTTGGCATATTAAAAAGCGTGTGTTGGCATATTAAAAAGCGTTGGGACAAAGACTTTCTTTCTTTTTCACAAATCAAATGTAAATAGGTGATTTTAGGGTTTAGCTTTGTATAACTTTTAGATTCTACGTACAATAATAAATGAGTATACTTTAAGGAGTTTGTATCATATTATTGGATTGCAAGCAGAAAAACATTAACCTTTTTCTTTACGAAAAAGACCCGATTTTTTAATTAGACAGTAAAGATTGAATGGCTCTTTGGCAACTTCTGGATGGGTAAGTGCTGAACTAGAAAGAGGTCTGAACCATTAAGCGTTGAACCAGTAAGAGGTCTGAATCATTAAGAGTCAGTATAATACTTAGGGGCCGTTTGTTTAGCTCTTAAAGGTCCAGACCTCTTACCGCTTTAATATTTAATGGTTCAGACTGTTTATTTCACAGACAGATGTCCGAATGGTTTGGACATTTACCTCTGAACTGTCAAGCATTATACTGAGTCTGAATTGTTAAGACCTACAATCTGAATTGGTCAGACATCTGCCTCTAAACGGTTAAGCATTATACTGGTTCTTAATGGTTTAGACCTCTTACTGGTGCAACATTATTCAAACCTCTTGCTGGTTCAGCACTTAATCATTCAGAAGTTGTCAAACAACCCTTTAATCATCTAGAGGCAAATGTCTAACCAATTAAGACAAGAGATCTTAACAATTTAGATTTAGTGTAATGTTTAACCATTCAGAGACAAATGTCTGAACCATTTAGACATTTACTCACGAAACAAACAGTCTGAAGTCTGAACCATTAAGAGATGAAACAAACAGCCTTTGAGTTTACCCAGCCAGAGGCTACGAATTTCTTTTGATGCTTGAATCAAGCACCCAACACTTCCAAACATAAGTTTTTCTGAAGGTTTTATCTTTGCTAATGGGTCATATCCTCGTCGGATTGAATAATCTTTAACTTTAGTTTGGATTGAAGATTATTGTAATCCGAGTTTAATTTTATAATGGCTCACCTAATTATCATTTATTGACTCATGTCTCAAATGCGACTTTGGGTCACCGACTTTTAATTCTTCCAAGTTTGGATTTTTATTGAGTTTCAGGCCTACACACAACTTGCTGTCAATTACTTCTTCTTCATCGCTCACATAAACAACCAAATATTTGATTATCTATCACAGTTTTAAATCTCACAGCAGATCAATTCTTTCACTTGATCCCAACTGTTCTACCTCCACTTCAAATCTTCATTCTATCGTATCATATTCATCAGGTTTGATCTGCTTCTCAATTCTAATAATCAATTATTTTTCATGTAATTTCATTTATGTTTTCTTTTATTTAACAAAAATCCTTAATTTGTTTGTGGGGTTCTCTTCATTTAGCAGCAGTGACTTATGGTTTTGATTTGGGTGAAAATGGTTCAGTTTTAGGCATGAATCTGTTTCATGATCTTGTCAAGTTTGACTTTTTTTTATTATGTTTTATTTTGTTCTAAATCTGTGGATATTTTTTAGTTTTAAATATTGTTGTTAGTGATTCTGCTCTGTATATCATATCCTTGAGTATATGTTTCAATTTTTTTTTTTCTGAATCTGATTATTCTACTGACAAATATAAATCTTGAAGGCCAAAGCTGATGACTTTGACTCCAGAAGTAAAATTTTGACTGTTTGTGATCAAGTTAATCAACTGAGTTTGTTGTTCTATGTCCAGATTGATTTTCTGTTAGTAGCTCCTTAATTGAAATATTTTTAATTGATTAATAATTTCAGGGTGCGTTTGGATTTGTGTTTTTAATTTTATACATGTTTCTTGATTATCACTGGTTTATTTACTGCTTTTATTTTCTGAAAAAAATATTTTTTCAGTGTGATTCCAGGGCTACAGATCTGATACTTGGTTGGGAATCGGCGTATTCTGAAATGGGTCAGAAGAATAGTTCGTCTTCACAGTCGCCAAATTATTTCCACACGCTTTCGAAGGCTTTGGAGTTTGCGGTTTCTGAATGGATACTCATGTTTTTGTTGTTCATTGATGCATGTTTCACATGCTTTATTTCAAAATTTGCATCTTATTGTCAACTTCAAGGTCCATGTGTACTGTGCTCAAGATACGATCATGTTCTCGCCAAGAATAGAACAAAATCTTACTGGGATACAATCTGTAATCATCACAAGTCCGAGATTTCGTCTCTAGTTCTTTGCAATGTTCGTGGAATCTGCGAAAATTGTCTTTCGTCATTCGCCAACAAGACTAAGAACACGTTAAACGATGAAACTGTTCAATTATTAGTACGCAAAGTGGGATCTAGCCCGTTACAAAATCGTGACATCTGTTTTTGTTGCGGTGAGCAGTATGTTTTAAGAGACTATATGAAAAACTCGCTTCCTAATAGCTCGATACGTTTTCATGCTTCTGAATCTTTATTAATGAACGGTGAGCATGCTAAGAATGAAAAGAATATTTTTGTGGATGAGTCTCTTGAATCCTCTAAATCTTCTGGTACCGGAAATAATCAAATTGCTCATTCGTCGAAGTTTGAATATCAGAAAGTAGATGTTAGATCGGATAATGAATTAGAAATCCCGGTTTCTGATATCGTTCCTGAGGTTCATTTGAAATCGGATTCACAGTTTGACGTTCATGATCTTCACAATGATTCTGCAACCATTGCAACACGTGATATGGATGAAGATAAATTGCGGAATGATGAAAATAAGGAAGAATTGCCTCGGATTACTGAACAAATGTCCTTTGATGAGGTTCCATCATCCAATAATGAAGAAACTCGTGCCGATGCGTTTCTAGACACAAGTAAGTTTGATCTTCTTCTCAAAGGGTGTTTGGATGTGTGTAACTGCGTTTTAAGAGTGAAATTTTTATTATTGCGACTTGTAATTGCTGTTATTACTTTTAATCCGGATAAACAGATTAATGCTTCCGATAATCTTATTACCAGAACTATATTATTACAGGAATAATCTATTTTTTTATTAGCAAAATGATATAGGATGTTGCATGCATTATAGATAGCGTGACGCCGTGACTTTAAACTAGGGTTGTGAATTTTTGACACGACACAAACCTAACACGAAATTCGCAGGTTTGGGTTTAGTCTAGACAGGTTCGAGTCAGTTTCAGGTTGAACCCATGAACCCGTTTAGCTAAATGGGTCGGTTCGGGTCAACCCGGTCAGGTTGGCGGGTTAACCCATTTAACCTGTTTACATTATACCTTTTTATGATATATTTTATGTCGTAAATTGAATAGGGTGTGTATTTTATGCCATAATTATAACTTAAAAAGAGAAACTGACATAAGATTTTATAATTTGAATGTAATTTTATTATATACATTTGTGTTTTTTAGTAAATTTTAATTTTTATATATTATTTGCGCGAAAAAGTCAAAAAATTAAAAAAAACTAGGGTCGTGTTCGGGTCAACCCGCGAATATTTGGGTCGTGTTCAGGTTCATATGTATGGCATGATTTTTAGGTTCGGGTCAGGTTGAACCCACACGACCTGTTTAGCACCCTTTAAACCCATGTAACCCGTTCCCCACTTCCCCTTTTAGCCGAAAAAACCGTGACCCTGAGATAAAACAACACCACTCATAAGTAAAGCGGTAAAGGTGTTTAAACCTCACACTAGCATTGAATATGAAATATGAAAAGTGGATCCGACTCCACGATTAATGCTAAACTCCTTATCATAAACTAAACAAGTTACTAACAATTTATCTGTTATCTAGTCAACCCTCCAATAACAAATGAAGAGATGAAAGATCTGGTTGCCGAAAGCGATCCATCCGCAACGACAAACGGTTACCAAACATCAAACCATTTGGATCTCGGTGATGCATATAAGCTCGCTATAAGCACTAAAGGAAGACAACTCTCCGGGAAGCTTCTAGACCAGAAATCGTTTAAAGATTCTTCAACTCGAGTCAGTGAAGACTTAAAGATCTTATTATCACACAGATCTAACGATAGTTTAATAAGCCCGAAGTTATCTTTAAACAGCGATGAATTACCGGGTATGCAGTTCCTTCAACGTCGAATATCTTTGGAAAGAAACGAGTCTAACATTTCATTTGATGAAAGCGTTGTGAGTGAAATGGAAGGGGAAACTGTGGTTGATAGATTGAAAAGACAAGTTGAACATGATAAAAAAGCTATGGGTGTTTTATATAAAGAGTTGGAAGAAGAAAGAAACGCGTCGGCTGTTGCTACGAATCAAGCAATGGCTATGATTAATCGGTTACAAGAAGAAAAGGCTGCGCTTTATACGGAAGCTTTACAGTGCTTGAGGATGATGGAAGAACAAGCCGAGTATGATAATGAAGCGTTACAAAACGCGCATGATATTATTCAAGAGAAAGATAAGCAGATTCAAGATTTGGAAAAGTTGCTTAAAAAGACATCTGAAGATGTTAGAGAATGAACCCACAATTCGATATTATTATTATTTTTTAGGAATATTAGATTTTAAAAATCTCAATTATACGCTGTTGGACGCCAACAGTCCTAACTTTAAAAATAACGACTGGCAGTCCCAACTACTACTAACATATTGGCCTTCAATGGACCCTGACTAACAGAACCCTAACGCCGTTAGTCTCCGGGTCGTCGGAAAAACGTTTTTTGGCCGGAAAACTCATTTTAGGCCTGAAAACTCAACATTTTCGTCCAAACTTCTTTCTAACCTTATTACACACCTTTAGGAACCTTTTTCTAGTAAAAGCCCAATTATTGAAGTCGTCGGAAAACTCATTTTTTCGCCGGAAAACTTTTTTTGGCTGGAAAACTCAACTTTTTGGCCGAAAAACTTAACATTCTCGTCCCAAATCTCTTTGTAACCTTAGATCTGACCTTTGGAAACCTTTTTCTGGCTAAAAACGGCTTTCCGGCGACTGGAGACTAACGACGTTAGGGATCTGTTAGTCAGGGTCCAGTGGTGGCCAATATGTCAATAGTTAGGACTGCCAGTGGTTATTTTTGAAGTCGGGACTGTTAGCGGCCAACGTTAAATAGTTAGGATTATTAAAATCCAATATTCTTATTTTTTAAGCCGTTAAAAAAAATAAAAGTTAATATTTTTCAAGGTAAATCTCTCTGTATCCTTCTGTTTTAACCCTTGAAACAGTATGGTTTTCAAATGGCTGCATAAAAGGGAAAGACACAAAGTGGATTTATACATGATGTACAGATTTTGATGATGTTTTCTTAAAGTTTGATTACATATGGTAGGAATGTAGTCAAATGATAATAAATGTATTCACTAGTGGATGAATTTTTTTGATGATCTTGTGGTCAATATTTTTGTATAGCTTAATGCACAATCATTTTTGGTGCACATGGCTTGTCATTCTGGTAGGTAACATTCGATATACAATTCGTGTCGAATCATTTGGGGGTCCGAGCTCTTTCGGGTAGTGATCTTGGTACCCACTACCCGATCGGTGGTTCGGATTTTGGGTATCGAGTACCTGAAATCGGAGAGAGGTGTGTGTTGCAGGTGTGTGGCAAGGTACCTGATGATGGAGCCCCCTGGTTCAGGCTGGTGGGCGGCGGGTAGTGGCGGCTTCCTCGTGAACGCCTCTAGTGACACGAAAATAGTCACGTTTTGGATTGTCATATTTACCCGTTTAATAAACATGTCATGTTAGAGTTACATTTTAATTAAACGGGTTAAGCTCAAGTTGTACAAAAAATAAACAGGGGCCTGTTTAGAATTAGAATAATCACACCTTTATAACAACGTGCCAACCCGTTCATGACCCCTTTACAACTTGATTACAACTGGCCATTTAGATATACGGGTTACATGTCATTTGACACGAAAAAATAAATGGATCATCTTCGGATTCATCACTAGTCAACCACATTTATGCGGTGTTTTGGCTAAAGCTGGCGGGTTCACACATTTTCGGATTCATACTGTCTTAATACATATCTTTTTGAGGGTTTATATAGAAAATTTCACTCAAGTAAATGTTTCTCTGCCTTGGTAAATCATAATCAATCAAAAGTCAAAATTAATCCCGAAAACGCAAGGTCGTCAACAAATTTGAACATCTAACCAACAAAACAACAATAAACTTATCTATGTTTTAACCTAGAACTCAAAAACCCGCATTTCGACCATCGCCTCGTTTCTCTTGGGAGAATACCAAGCCACCACTTTTCCAGACCCAAGGTACCTCAACGAGTAATTCAAGCTATATATTACATCCTCTATGCGTGGACTCCGTGAATCTAGTGCAACCTTTGAACTTACCCTAAAAACAATGGGCCCTGCAATCTGCACATATTGTAGAGAAGATCTTAAGAAGGGTGCTTTCTGGTCCCAATTTGATAATATTTCTACTGTTGTACATGATTAAAAGTTTACTAAATTTCAAGAAGAGTAAAATGCCATTTTCGAACTTGAGGTTTGGCTTAGTTTTGCGACTTTCATCCAAAGGTTTGAAATATTGCCATTTTCATCTGGCTCGTTAACTCCATCCAGTTTTCTACATTAAGTTAGGGGTATTTCCGTCTTTTTTGTTAACTTAAAGGGCAATTCGGTGTTTTTCACTTTATGTAAAAAGACCGAATACCCATGAAAAAGACTAAATTGCCCTTTAAGTAACAAAAAAAGATGGAAATACCCGACTTAACGGAAAAAAATGGTTGGAGTTAACAAGCCGGATGAAAATGGCAATATTTCAAACCTTTTGGATCCATATGCGAAAAAACATACCTTTGGACAAAAGTCGCAAAAATGGCCAAACCTCAGGGCGAAAATGGCAATTTTTTCTTTCAAGAATTTATATGAATATTCACCTCAAAAGTCAAAAAGAAAGCATTGCCAAACAAGGAATAAATTTTACAAATTTTGAAACTAAAAGTTGACCCATTTGACCAAAAAGTAAAAATACAGAAAAATTTTAGTTTTGGGTAAAAGATAGCACCTGTTGCTTTAGACTCAGATTTAGTCGGGGCAAAACCAAAGACGTTAAATTGTTTGAAACCCCTCTGACTAAAGCTGAAGCCGATGACACGTCCAAACGAGCATCAAAACGAGTGAGATCACCATACGTTTTTCTGAATTTTCCGTGCTGAACTGCAAAGCAAATTGACCCAAACAAATCTGCACCAAACGGGCTTCTCTTTCCACTTAACCATGCCTCACAGGTACCACCTACCATTTAACGTTAATATTTGGGTAAGAAAACCCACAAAATTAAATTAAACAATTATGATAAAAGCTTAAATTATTTCACACTAAACTAAAATCAAGAAGTATACCATAAATTCCAGATACTGTAGCATGTGGCTCCTTCATACGTAGATCATAAGCCGTATTGCGATATTCGCCCCTTTTTGTTTTAACTAAAGCTAGATCCTCTTTTGTTTCGGGTTTTCTCCAAAGATCTTTACGTTTTTCATATGAAAAAGCAGCTTTTGCACAAACTCCTGGGGTCAAAGAAGCTGGAGGTTGACCGTCAACCAAGTCAACTACCTTGGCAGTACCACCGTTTTGATGGATGCCAAAACGATACCTTAAACCCGACTCAGAGACAAGAGATAGACAGTTCAATGATATTGATTGTGGCATTTCCCAATATTTATTGTTGCGGTCGACAAAGAGCTCGGGCCATGCAGCTTCCAACGTGATATCATGATTGGGAAGCTGCACTATGAATAAAAAGGTATAGACATTAGTTAAGCATACATTAGTTGAGAGACATGTACTCCGATTTAACAAAACGGCTTTTGTTTGTTCACTATAATTTGCTTTTTTACCATTTCATCTGTTATTTCCTTAAAATAATCAAATATGTCACACACTGACACACTCGAAACATCTGATAATTATATTATTACGCTTCAAACGGTGGAAGAACAACCATACACTATCTTCTACTGTTTAAAAATATATATTCAAATAAATGTGTTTTCTAGTTATTTTATTTATTAGTTTCTTAACAAAAAAAAATTATCAAACAATTATCATCTAACTATTACAACTTTAAACAGCAAAAGCACAACCAAACACTAATTCATGCAACATGTTTTATTGAGCTGATTACTGATTCCTCATTATTTAATATCACATATTCGCATAACGAATTTCAAAACACACTTCCAAACACCCCAGTGTCAGTTGAATAGAACATTTAGTTACATCTTAATTCATCTTCATTATTTATAATGTATCGCTAAGTTATAACTGTGTTTTCATCATACTCGAAAGACTGTTGAGTCTTTAAGGGTATACCCACTATTTCTTGTGTGATATACAAGAATAAGAAAGATCATCATCATCATCATACTCGGTAAATCCCACCAATAGCAAAGCTAAGGTAGGGTCTAAGGAGGGTAAGATGTAGACAGCCTTACCTCTACCCCGTAGGAATAGAGAGGCTGCTTCCAGTGAGACCCCGGCTCGATAGTAGTTTTGTATCAAGCCTTGGACATAAGGCACATAACACTCAGCAATTGAGGCAAAGGCCGATTAGTACATGTACCCCCTTGTCTTTCTTTCGGCTATCAACGCCACCACATGATGCATGATTAATCGCCCGCCGCTTTTAACGTTATTTTCACGAAATTAGTAAAATAACATTAAAATTAGTGCAGTTTCACTTTTGCCCCGAGGGCCCACACATATATATACATTATATGCACACACTGCAAGTAGGGCGTAAGAACAAGAAAGAGTCACAACACTAAACCTCTTTTAAACGTGCATTTTTTAGAGAAATATTCGATTAAATCCAAAGATGTTATTAGTTTAACCTATGTAGTTAATATCCCGATATATCAACCGATATATCAGTGATATATCGGTTATCGGTCCCCGCCGAGATAGCGATACAAAATATCAGCTAGAATATCAGTACCGATAATGTCAGCGATATTGTCCGATATATGACCGATATTGGACCGATATTTGATCGATAAAACACCGATTTTCCGATATCAGTACCTTTCTTCTTAGTTCTACCGTTCATCTTTCTTCTTATTGCTGCTATTAGTATTTTAAGTCTTAATTGTTAGTTGTTATTGTTAAATGTTAGTGTTTTAAGTCTTAGTTAATTTTTACATGCTAAAATTGTTAGTGTTTTGCAAGTTGCCAAAGGTTAATTTGTTAATGGTAGAAGAGTATAATAAATTGTTAGTGTTAAATTGCTATATATATAAATTTAGCATGAATTAAAATTACCGGTATCGCACCGATATCCCACCGCGATAAGCGATATCTCAAATATCGGTCCTTGACTTATATCCGACATTTTACCGTATTAACTACTTAGTTAACAACTAAAAGTTTCCCCAGTTCCATTATTTATTTTGACAGTTCTATCTCTATTTTCCCTCATATCATGTAAGTAAGACCCGGTATCTTTTCATTATTACGATCATATAAATAGAACCGACAAAATAAAAAATGCTAAATGATCAAAACAATGCTCTCGAACAAACTAATATTCTTCTCAATGTTCTTGCCTAATTTCTTACACCTTAACAATCAACCAAAAATTTGATATCCAATAATAAGATAACTCAACTAATATATAACCCCCAAAGTTCCGTGTTACTATAGCTTGCAAGGCTCATGACTAAAGCTTTCTATACAAGAATAATAATTAAAATGATCACTAAACTTTCTTGGTTATTTACTTGCATACACTGAAGAAGTTGTTGATCGCAACTTAGATTCTCAAAACTATAGAAAAAAGTTGACCTCGCCAATCTAATTAGCACTAAAAAATAACAAATGAAACCGACTTGAGCACATCATCTTAGTCAATAGAATGAAGATTATTTTCTTGTGAACTAAAGCACAACCTATCAACTGGTGGGCAATTAGTGAACAATGATATAGTATCATATATGACACATAAATGCTTTTGTTGAGATATGCAAGTAGAAAAACCAAGAAAGTTTAGTGATCACTTTCTCTATAAATACACAATCAAGACTTGCCTTATGATGGACAATGCCCTTGGTACGTTGCTTCTTGTGTTGACCATCGTGTTCAACATTTAGCAAAACGGAAGTCGATTCACTCAAATCCAGGTGGGAACATAAGCCAAATGAATAAAATGATGGGTCTAAAAGCTTCTTGACAGCACGTTTAAATCTAGGACCCGCAGAATCCGCTCTTAAAGCTTCCGTTTTAACCGAAGATAACAGCTTTATTGGACGAAGCTGCGAAACCAACCCAAGCCACCTTCACATGATAAAACAAAAATCAGAGCTAAAAGACAACTTTCAAACCATATACCGCCAATCTTGGATCTATGCAGTTAATATCGCGATACATCACCCCTGGTGAGATATCGGTGCAAAATATCGGTCAGAATATCGGTACCAGTATTATCAGCAATATTGACTGATATTTGACCAATATATCACCGATTTTCCCAATATAAGTACCTTTCTTCTTAGTTCTAGCATTCGTCTTTCTTCCTATTGTTGCCATTAGTGTTTTAAGTCATAACTGTTAATTGCTAGTGTTTTAAGTCTTAATGAGATCCTACTTGCTACAATAGTTAGTGTTTTGCAAGTTGCAAAAGGTTAATTTGTTAATGGTAGGAGAGCATATTGAATTGCTAGTGTTAAACTGCTATATCAGCCCTAGACCGATATCCGATTTTTTACCACTTTAACTGCTTAGTTGGATACGGTTTGACCTTTAGAAGTCAACTTATGAATTCCTAATAATCTTTAACCAACATAAATACATTAATGTTAATACAAAGAATAACTAAGACCCTAAACATCAAGAAACAAACTAATAATAACCATCATCATAATTCACATAACCTGTCCAATCCCACATCAACCTGAAATCTTTACTTCCTAATATTGACTTCACTAAGTCAAACCCACAAACTATACACAACAAAGTTACAAACTTTACAACAAAATACAGGTATTCACATCAAACCCATCTCATAAATCAAACCAATAAACAAAAACATACCATTTTTCTTTAGGTTCTTTCAACCAAAGAGTCTGAAGAGATAAAGAACCAGATTCTTTTTGTGAAGAAGAAGAAGAGAACAAAGGTGGAGCATAAGAAGGAATGATACCCAAAGGAAACCCATGTCCCAAAAGTGATAATTGTTGCATTCTGAGAAGTTTACTGGCACATGCTCCATCCAACGGTGTAGGCTCACCGGGAATTGATCGTGCGGTGCCGTGAAGGGTTTGTGGGGTGGCGATGTTTAGGTCATAAAATGATGCATCCATTGATGTTCTTAAGTTGGCCATTGTTGTGTTTCTTATCTGTTACTGTTAGCAAAGAGGTTTTGGGGGAAAGAAGATGAGGGGTTTGATTGTATTGTATCTACTAGAGGGTTTTGTATGTATAAAAATGGGAACTTGAGAAAGAAAATTGTAAACCCTAAATATTATTTATTGGATATATAAGCATTCACATCCAGCTCCCTACAAATATACATACATTTCACTAAAAAACAACTCTTATATTAATATATTTTTAAAAAAACAAGTATCTTTTTTCTCTCCTTTTCAATTAAATAATATTTTTATACTTTTACTATTACATTTTCTCCCTTTCACTTACAACCACTTTCAATATATATTAAAAAACTATAGGGGGTGAAAAATGTCCCCCAAATATACAGATGAACAGTAACATTTTCTCTCTCCTTCACTCACAACCACTTTTTATACCCTTTATAACATAAAGACCCCTCTCACATATTTTAATGGATAGGATGTGAATGCTCCAAGATCATTCACATCCTGGAAATCAAATTATGTGTGTGGGGTTTTTAAAATATAAAGAGTATAAAAAGTGGTTGTGAGTGGAGAAGAAATAAAATGTTACTGTTCATCTGTATATTTAGGGAGACACTGTTCAGCCCTTATACTTTTTTATATATATTGAAAGTGATTGTGAGTGAAGAAGAGATAAAATGTAATGATAAAGGTGTAAAAATATTATTTAATTGTAAAGGAGAGAGAAAAAGTATTTGTTTTAATGAAAATATATTGATATAGGAGTTATTTTTTAGTGGAATATATGTATATTTTTTATGAATTGGATGTGAATGCTCTAAATAGGTTAAATTATGAAAAAGTTGCAGGCCATTTCTAGATTTTGATTTGAAATTACTTGGAATAGTTTGGTGGATTTATATTAAGAAAATTATTTGATGAACAACAATTTTCCAAAATTGATAATCTTAGTGAAAAGTTGAAAAAATTGGGGCTTAGCCGTTTCAATGGCCTCACAAAAAGTGTAGGCTTAGCCGCTTAGTTGTCTCAGTAATTCAGTCGCCTTGCAAAAAGTGTAGGCTAATCTTAGGGGCTCAGGGATAAGGGGTTTTTTGCTGGTCAGGCTGCACTGTAGGCGGAGTCAGGCAAAGTCGCTAAACACGAGAAAGCTTGTTTGAAGAATCAACATGTGTTCATACCATTTGCTTTTGATACATTTGGTTCCCTAGCCCCGGAGGCCGTGGAATTCCTAAACAGAGTTCAGCGGGTCGTGAATAGTAATCTCTCGACCCCTAATAGTCGATTCGTCTTTAGTAGGATCGGTTTTGGAATTCAAAAGATGGTTGTGGCGCAGCTTGTTACCCGTTTACCTGCCATTTGCTTGTAATTTATTGTTTTGACTAGAATATGAATGCATAAATGTTTAAAAAAAATTAGTGCTTTTGAATCTTAGGTGTATTAGCCGTCTTGCTAAAAGCCTAAAAGTGTAGGTTAATTTCTACATGTCTTAGTCGGGAGGACATATGTTGCAGGTTTTGATTGGTAGAAACAATGTTTTAAAAAAAGGTTCAAACCGTCCGGTTATACCAGTTAAACCGTCTGGTAGAACTGGTTAAACTGTACACCCGGTTAAACCACCCGATACTGTAACATTCGTCGAAAAACGGGTTTTCCAAACCCGCTTCGTTTAATAATCAAGTATTCAGTTATAAGATTTCGTTGCGTATTTATTGTTCAGATTATTTTAAATAGTACATAATTAATAAACATTTTAGAATTTAAAAACCATAATTGATAAATAATAATAATATGTGAATAAAAAATAAAATGGAGCTGCCGGGTTTCGAACCCGGGTCGCCCACAAAGACAAACACACACACACACCGCTCCGCCACACACTTCTTTTGTGTTTAATACCGAAACAAATAACATTTATAATAAAAACCGAAAGTCAAATCTGTAAAACAGCGCGCCAGAACTCGCAATCACCGGAAAAACCTAAACTCCGCGATTTTGGCTGTTTTTCCTTTGACTGAAACGGATAAACTGATTTCGACATCAGTTATAACCGTTGCCAGCAATCAATTTAGTCAAAAACCGTCGGAAATCTTTAATCGCGATTGTTGACCTTAATTCAAACCCAAATCAACTGTTCCTCCTTATAAATACCCACTCCAACCTCCTGTAAACCTTTCGCTCAGAACCGCGCTCACTTCCTGAAGCTTTAGTCCACTCAGAACACGTCGCCGGAAATTCTCGCACTCGCCGGAATATCACCGGAGAACCGAAGCCTTACTCCTAATCGGTACAATCATCTAAACCTTTCTTGCTATCTCTTGATTAGTAATCTAATTGCTCAAACAATAATCGAAACTGTTAAACAGTTCACTCAGGCGAAAATCGCAAATCAGAGCCGACGAAATCTTGCCAGAAATCTGAAGCAAACTCGCTGTTTTGGTATACCATATCACTTAATCTTCTTTCCATTTCAATCAAGTATAAGTTGTGATCGATTAAACAGAACAGTCGGATTTCACTGTTCTGTATTTTTGTAAGTGAAGAAGATGAAGATGAAAATGTGTATTAGTATAATTAAAAACGGATATTTAACCGGGTTAGACACACAGTCTAGCGGTGGACTGTGTGCAAATACACGTCCCGAGTTCGAATCGCACATGTTACCGACTTTCTGAAATAAAACCAACGTTTTTAAAACCTATCCAGATCAATCCACAGAATGTATATAAGAGGAATATAATCCAGTAGTTAAGCGGATTAGACACACAGCCCAACTGGTTGGGCTGTGCGCACTCGAACCAGAGGTTCCGAGTTCGACTCCGGGTCTCTACAACCGGTTCGGCCATATTAAATCATTTTTAATAAACACTAAATAAGGTTAAAGTGAATTAGTATATATATATAATTAAAACAGAGAATATTTCGGGTTAGACACGTAGCTCAGTTGGTAGAGCTGCGTGCACACAAACGAAAGGTCCCGAGTTCGATCCCGCGCGCCGCATAGAATAAACACAGTCTGACCGTTCAGACCCGGTCAACTGTCAGAAAGTCAACCCAATTTTTTTATTATTTTTACTTATTTATTTAAAAATACTTAAAAATAAGATTTTTAAAGTTATAAAATTTCATTAAACTCACAAAAATAAATCTAAAAATCTCACTAAAGAGCACTAATTAAAAATATTAATCTCAAATAAAATTTACTTATTTATCGAATCATTTCGTTATTATTTAGGTTAGTTTTTCCCTCGTCGGTTGAATCGTAAACTCGTGCGCATTCATCACAATCAAAGAACGCTCCCACGGTGAGTGAATCTCTACCAATTCCCTGTTTTAATCATGTTTTGGGGTGTATCATGTGTCGTACAATTCTTTTATTTTATTTAAACACTTGTGCATACATCATATCCGTGATCAAATGTGTATCAGTTGTTGTGTGAATTATATATAGATTGGATTTATCATTTTCAGTGCACGCATTTCATTAGGCCCATCAGTTCCCCGTGGGATACGGGTTGAGCATCAGGAGCCTCATTAGATCGGCTACGTTTGATTGAGCCTTGATCTCACATACATCATCATTCATGTCATATACTCATCCAAAGTGGTTTGTGATTGTTTATCTATATATGTTTGCTCACATGTGATTATTGCACGAATTTTCTTTATTAAATAAAACAAGAAATTAGTAAAAATGTTTTATCAAGGTTCACTCGCCAACTTTTGTTGACCCAAAATCTCCCCCGTTTTACACATGATACAGGTGATCCAGCTGAGACAGGAAACACTTAGGAAGGCCTAGAAGAATAAACAAGTTTATGCTTTGGAATAATTATGTAGTTTCATTTTCTTGTAATTGTATGAATTTTGTTTTGGATATTTAAGTTTGTAATTTGAATTTAATAAATATGAAACATCTTAGTAAACATCATGAGCTTTGGTGATAACCCAATTATGCCCCGACTTTTATTCCGCTGCGGGTCGGGATGTTACAATTCACACGGTTAAACTGTTTTTAAGTCAAATCCGGTATGGTATAAAAACCGGATTTTAAAACATTGGGTCGAAATGATGGTAAGTTGGTAACCACCTTGATAAGACTAAAATTTCATATCTATGTTGGGAAAAAAATACAGTCAACATTATCGTATGACTGGTTCGGGTGCAAAGCACCCTTCACGAATCCAAAAGTATGAGATTGTGTGGGTGTTTGGGTTAGCTTATTTTGGAGCTACTTTTGACTTATTAACTTCTTAGAACTTAATAAGTCTTTTTATAGTGTTTGGATAAAAGGTGAGAAGGACTTTTATGGTCTGAAAAGGAAAAAAAATAAGAAGTTAAAATTCTAACTTCTCACTTTTGATTTCTTAAAAGTTATAAGTCATAGGTTAAAAGAAATCTTAAACACCCCATCTTTAAAGGACAATGAGGAAAAAAGACTTCCATATATAAGTCATTCTATTTTCTTTCTCCATGTTAGACAAGTTCCACCTTTTCCACTCCTTTCTCTTCAGCTTTCCTTAGATTTAGGTCCATTTTAAGCACATTCAATGATAGTTTAGTAGTATGTCAATGATCCAATTTATCGCTTAAAACTAAATAACATATTTGATTTTAATACAGTGACTCGTTTAATATCAGTTGTGGATGATCGGGTTAAGTGTCACTTGAAACAGCTCCAAACTCAAACCCAAAAGTTTCTAAATTACTCATACACACGATGGCTTCCATGAAACCTTATGTGATACTGCCACAATGTTTGATTTTGGATTTCCTGCTTCAAATTTTCGGGACAATTTTTCCCCTTTTAAAAGTTCCATCCAGATAATACATTTTTTGATATATAAGAACAAATATTTTGAAATAGCGAAGGCAAAATTCAAGAAATCAAAATCATTTTGGTATTAATATCAACTATCAATAAATATGTTACATCACAATAGTTAAGTAAAATTAAAACATATCTAAAGTAGGTAGTTAACAATACATACGAATATAACAAACAATACTTCTTTTAGTGGTTTGTTGTCTTTTTAAGGAGGTGTGCACTTTAATTTTCTTTCTCCCATTTTGCTTCTTCACTCCACCTATTTGTTTTGTCTCATCCTTTACATATTGATTATGATGTTTATTCTTTGATGTTTATCTTTGCATACTTGACAGGCCTTGTGATTATTATTTCATGCTTTTGATCATTTGGGGTGTTTACTTTGGAATTACTTCAATAATTAATGGAGAAAAAAAAGACTAATGAAATTGCATGTGTAGCTTGAAAAGATCTATATGTATTTTTGATTAAATTTGAACATGCACATTGATAAGCATCTATTTTCCTACACATATGTGAAACTACATATTTGAAATTTGAATTATGTCTCTGACCTAAGTACCTAACGTGTTATATATATATATATATATATATATATATATTTCTACTTTTATTATATTGATGATGACTTTGGAATTTGGATTATTAGTATAAACAGTGATTAATTTGAAAAATAAATAATCAATATCAAGATTACGTATATGTAATTATCATACTTACATACGTGTACATAGTTGTTTAGTTTGAAAATGGATGATTAGTATGAGGTAGCGTTTGGTATGTAGGAATGAGAGAGGAAATGGAATGGACCATTGTGAGGGAATGAAGAAAAAAATGTTTGGTTGGTTAATGGAATGGAATCGCTCATTCCAAAATCCATTCCAATCTCTCAAAAGCATTCCAATCCCCCTGTTTTTTTCCATTTCATTCCCTCTTCACCCTTCATTAACAACACAACAACTCACTACCGTTGCCACCATCTGCCGCCGCCGTCACCCGCAAACGTTGCCACCCGCCACCACCCACCGCCACTGTCACCTGCCTCCACACACCGTCAACCGCCGCCACCCACCTCCGTCGTCACCAACCACCACCACCGTTGTCACAACTCACCGCTGTCTCCGCCCATCACCATCGATGCCACTACAACTGCCATCTATCAACACCCACCATCAGCGTCTATCATTGACCACCTCCATCCGATTTTATTCATTCGTCTTTTCACGCATACCAAACAACAAAAAACAATGTTCATTCCATTCTCACATGGTAACCAAACAAGACATGGAATGATAATGATCAATTCCATTACATCCCATTCCATTACCTCGTCTATTCTATTCACCCGCTCATTCCATTACCAAACAGACCCTGAGTGTTATATATACATAGAGAGAGAGAGATGTCCGTCTTTAAATAATTGATTAGCAGTTTCAAAAATTTCTTATCTAATAAATAAAAATAAATGTCCACATAACATGTTTTAAGCACCCTATCCAAATAAAATATTTTAAGCTACCCTTTTCACTTTTAGAGAAATATAAGGGTAGCCTAAATTTGAACACGTGTCATGGTGTAGTTGAAAGCTTTATTGTTTAGGAAAAAGTATATATTTGTTAATTTAGGAAATTTAGTAAAAATTCTTTATAAACATTAACTATGAACAATGATTAAAAAATATTAAATTAGGAAATTTAGTAAAAATTCTTTATAAACATTAACTATGAACAATGATTACAAAATATGAATTAAAAAAGTTTTAAACGTACCAATATATATAAGAAACGTATATAAAAATTAATATTAATATTAAAATATAAAATTCAAACCTAAATATTTTTATTGTGTTATTTAAATTTACATGAAATAATGAGTTAAATATTTTAAAAACTGAATTAATAAGTACTCGTATTATCTCAACTTATTACTTTTAAGTATTTGAAAAGATATATTAATAAATGTTTGGTAATATTTAATAAAATAGTGATTATAAATGTTTCATAAAGAGTTATGTGCTAAATATTAGAACAATCAGTGATTATAAATATTCCATAAAAGAGTTTTAGGATCATACCTTAGGTAAAAAGAAAGTTGCCAGAATGATGAATATGTGTGAGGGAGCAAGTTGAGACATGACTGGTTGGATTTTAAGAGTGCAAAATTTATAGTTGGTTTTACCTTGGTCATCAAGAAAGAATAATATATTTAATAAATACGTGTCTTTGGCTTGTGGCATTTCAAACAATAGTAGTAAAAATATAAGATAAGTTGATGACATGTGTAATAGATAACTTTGATTCATTATCTCAAAATCATTAATTCTAACATGAGGTGGCATTATCATTTACTTTTCATTATTTATTTTTATTTCTTTTATGTATATTATTATTAGTAATTAACTAAGTTACTAACATTAATAAAGATTAAAAATATAGTAAACTTTTATTACTTTATTATTATTATAATATAATAGTAGGACCTTTAAATACTACTATTATTTTATACTTTCAAAATCGGGTATTACAAAATTAATGAAAGTAAATTTTGTAATGGAACAGTTATCAATAAAATATAGACTAAATTGCATAAATCAACCTTTATGTTATATCTAAACTGCACTTTATACATTTTACTATGAAATCAGCAAAAACAAACATTTATGTTCATGTTTTTTTTACATTATATAATCTTTACAACTAACGCCAACCAAAAAACTCAGTTTATTTACCTTACATGCTTTGCATGTGAGAGCGTTTTAATCATTTTACTTCTTTTAAAGTTAGTTTTTTTAAATAAACAACAAATGGAGCGTATTCTATAAATAAGGGACCATAATGCAATTTCTTAAAAAAAACAAAATGTCTGTAATACTTCATCCCCTCCGTTTTTCGGGATGACCAGATTCCGGCCAACCATCCGACATCGGACGACAATTTAAAACCGTCCCAGTATCATCCGATTAACCCAAGTTAATCGCTCGATCATCACTCCGCTAAATCCCGATTCTAAATGATCCTTTATTTCATCAAAAATCAACTCTAATTCGTATCCGGCGGTTTCGCTCCCGCAGTTAAAGAGTTACCATCTCCTCCACCCGCTCCAGAGACAGAAGATATTAACCCGACTCCAGCCCCGAGTGCCGCTTCTTCAGTTGTCCTGAGTTTCCTGTGTACGATGGTGAACGATGTTAACGATGGAAGAGATCGGTACAGTGGTGAACGATCTGTGGTTTAGGTGTGTATGGCGGGGTGGTTTGGTTGCAGTGGATGGGTCTTCTGAACGAAGATGGTGGTTTGTTTGGCGGTGAATACAAGTGGCCGGTGATGGTTGTTGTGCAGGTTGTCGGTGATGGTTGTTGTGCAGGTTGTCGGTGACGGTGGTTCGTTATGGTGGTGATTGTTGTGGTGGTTTGTTATGGTAGTGATTATGCAGGTTTTCGTCATCACAAGATCCGGTGATTGAGTTTTTATCACATAATTTTCTAGCATTTTATATAAATGTGCAGTTTCCGTCATCATAGTAGCTTGGATTCCTTTCTATTTGTTAGGAACTAACACTCCGTAATCACAGTAACATGTTTTCATAAATCAAACCATTAATTGATACAGTAAGAGGTTGCCAATTGTTGTAGTTTTGATGGTTTATTATTATTGTATTGAATTTTCAACTGGATAATCGACCTTTTCAAATTGCAAGAATGGTGGGTTTGCAAGAGGAAGTCATGTAGTTTATTTAAATAAAAAATAATTTTAAAAGAGGAAGTGAACAAGACCAAAATACTCTCACATGTTTTGTATGTGAGGTGACTTAATCAAGAATTTTAACAGTTAAAGGTTGACCCCTGTAGGAAAACATGAATATAAAGGTTGGTTTTTGTTGATTTCATAGTGAAATATATAAAGTGCAGTTTAGACATAACATAAAAGTTGATTTGTGTAATTTTGTCTAAAATATAATTTGTTATTAATTATTAAGTTAAATTTGTATTTAGAAATTATGTTTATTTTTTGGTAATAATTAAAATGAAATTTAAAAAGATAAATTCAACGAAAGTAAATTTTGTAATTATAAATGTAAATAATATGCTTGCCAATTATATATATATATATTAAGCCCATTAAGTCTAACCACCTTTGAAATCGATATCCTTATATTATGTGTTCAAGAAGCAAATCCACGACGATGTCGAAAAAGGTCAAGGAAATTGGGATAATTCAAGACCCACTCTGCTACCATCGCTACATAAAGGAAGAAGAACACAAGATTGGGATTTAGGGGTTTCAAATATCTGGTCTAATTGGAGCTACTGACAATACTCTTGCTGTATGTATTTGTTTTATTTAATCAAACAATGTCTTTCTTTCACTTGCTCCTAAGTTATTTTTTCTATCACTAATTGTTTGATTCGTTTTAGGTCATGTATACAAGTTTATTTGAGTGAGTCTGCGCAATATATGTGTGTTTATGCGTACTAATTACATCTATTCATGGTTTAGATGTGTATCAAGCACAAATACAGTTACAATTTTGCCCCTTTCACTGATTTGGTTAAAGAAATGCAGGTTGGATGTATCCTATTTGAGGTCAAAGGAGACGTTCCAAAAGCCGAAAAAATTGAGTGTGTAAACCATGTTTAAATGTTATTACACATTCCGTCCATGTTGTACTTTACCATGCATGTGTTTTGCCTACCATTTACTTTTGCATTAAAAAACACAATTTCATGTTTTAATACTCAGTTTTATTTTCTATCGTTTTGTGGTTGTAAATTGTTGACGTTCGTTTTCCTTTCATAAATTAAAGAATGGTGTTTTTGTTTGTCATGTTATTTAAGTTTGTGTACACTTAATATAGATTAGCTTTGTATTCATAGGTTCATTCATGGTGTATATTAACGTAACCCGTTCACCCGGACAGGTTTTAAACTAGTTTTAATTGTAAGAAACATTAATGGGCTCGTAAAATATTAGGCCACCCTTATTTTGCTTAAAACATAAAATAAGTGCTTAAGGCTTATAATATGAATGATTATTTGTATTTATTACGTAAGAGAATTACATTTTTTTGTTTAAACAAAAGTCTATTAATCACATCACCGTTACTCTTTTTTTTTTAATTTGATCATCGTATAATCGCATCCGCTACTCTGTTTTGTAAATTTATATAGAATTTTGTTTATAATAAAACTCATACATTCATGGTGTACATTAAATTACATAAAAAAATTGTTATACAATTTTGTATATTCACAAAACCTCATCTATTTGTTTAATTTGGTACAATCAATAGTTTTTTTTATTATTATGTTTCGTAATAAAAATTAAGTGACATATTAAAGATATATAACTATGTTAACTTCCAAATTTTATAACGGCTAAAGTCTCGATAAATGTGTAAATGTTGTTCTTTTGAAATCAACTTATATATATATCGATACAGATGCCAAGTCATGATAAATGTGTCAAGTCTCGATAAACTTTATTATTCGACTTATCATTTTGAATTTAAAGTGCGATGCCTGCACGTATTAAATACAAAATTATTCAACTTATTATTTAAATTTATTGATAAAATTATAAATTTATTTTAACACCGAAGCGGACTTGTTATCTACACCTTCAAGTCATGATAAACGTTCAAGCCACAATAAAGTTTCAAGTCTCCACAAATGTGTCAAGTTACGATAAAAGAGTCAACTATCTACCGCCACCACCACCACACCACCATAACCACACTTACCACCACCCCTGCCTTCACCATCTACCACCAACACCTAGGGAAATAGTGATATCGTACCCTATACGCCACGTATAGCGCTATACGTGACGTGTAAAAGGCTGGTCGATGACTAATGCAACCTTGGTAGATGTGAATTAACCTTATATTTCACGTATAGCACTATAAGTGACGTAGGTTGTCACACCCCCGACCCGCAGCGGAAAAGGTGATCGGGGCATGATTGGGTTTTCATCAAAGCTCATGACATTTATTATAATGTTTCATATTTATTATTACAATTTAAAGGAGATCATACAATCATGATTACAACATGTTCTATACATCTTTCTAGACTTCATTATTTTCTTCTAAGGCATTTCCTATGTTTTCCTTGCTTCATCATGTTCACCTGTATCAAGTGTAAAAATGGTTTTAGGATCAACAAAAAGTTGGCGAGTGAATCATATGAAAAACATTTAAACAAGTTTATTTAATTGATTATAAAATAAAGTGCATAACCACATATGAGTAAATATAGATGTAAACTTATTCACAAAACACTTAATATTAAATAATGTACACCCATACAATAATAGATTGTTTTGAGGCACGCGTTGTTCAACTCGTCTCCCACGAGGAACTGATGGGCCTAATGAATGAGTTTTGAGGCACGCGTTGTTCTACAAACTGATGGGCCAAATGAATGAGTTTTAAGGCACGCATTGTTCAACTAGTCTCCCACAAGGAACTGATGGGCCTAACAAATAATTTGCATACAACTTGACAATATGTAATACATAACTACAAACAATATTTACATTCTAAGTTTAAATCATAATATGTTATAGCACGAGTTTGAATAAACGAATTAGTTTAAGCGACACATGATACACCCCAAAACGTGTAATAAAAAGGGGGGTTGTAAGATTCACTCACAGTGGTTGCGTTTCTTGGATTGATGATGAATGCGCACGAATTTGGATTTAACCACGAGAGAAACTAACCTAGATAATAACATAACGGTTCGGTAAATAAGCGGATTTTATTAATCAATTTTAGTAGGATTTTTGGATATATTTTTGTGAGTTTAAGGCTATTTTCTAACTTTAAAAAACGTTATTTTTAAGTATTTTTAATTGATTTTTAAATTAAATAAATAAATAATTAAAATAAAAAAAATGTTGACTTTTTGACTTTGACCGTTGACCAGGACTGTTGACCGTTGACCGGTTCGGTCGAGTATATATTGCACTGAGTGAGACTCGAACCCGTGACCTCCCGTACGTGCACGCAGCTCTAACCAACTGAGCTACGTGTCTAACCCGAAATATTTCTGTTTTTCATTATATTTATACACTATTTAAGTTAATCCGAAAATCATTTGTTTTAAAAAGGATTTAATGGTATCGACTCGGTGCTCTCCACAGGTCTCGAACCCGGGACCTGTGGTTTAGTTTGGCACACAGTCCACCGCTGGACTATGTGTCTAACTTGGTAAATATTCCGGTTTTTATTATACTTAACATCTTACTGCGTGTGGATCCGGTTCGGTTTAAAAAAAAACATTTTTATTACAGCGAGTGCGCGTGTGTCAGGGATCGAACTCGGGACGTATGCGTATTGTTTGCACACAGTCCACCGCTGGACTGTGTGTCTAACCCGTTTATAATACCGATTTTAATTTATCTTATAACATACACGACTTCGTCTTCTTCGTTCAAAACACAGACAACGGTTAAACCAACTGTTTCTTGTTTAATTCGGTTAACGAATATTATGAGCAATTGAAAGGTAATGAACGGAGAGGGTTTAGGGAAAGAAAGTACCGGAACAGGTCGTCTTTTTCAGAACTCCGGCAAGGATCGCCGGCTCTGTTTTGTGAGCTTCCTCTGTTCGGGTCAAATAACAGTTTTGATTGATTAGTTATGAAAGTGGGGTACTAAACAAGGATTAACAGAAGTTTTGAATGTTCAACCGATTCACAGCGTGAGATTGGAAATTCCAGAAGTTTTCCGGCGAGAGCTGAATATTCCGGCTATGTCGTCTGGGATTGATTCTGATTGTTGGTTTGAAGTTAGTAACAGTTTAACAACGGATTGAAACAGAAAGAGTCGAGGTATTTACCGTGTTGATGAAAGGCTCGGTTTTCCGGCGACTTGCAGAGATTTTCCGGCGAGTGAAATTGATTCAAGAATCGGTGCGATTTTGAGCGAAAAGTTTACCAGAGGCTAGGGTGTGCATTTATAGGGAAGAATCAAGTTGAATTGGGTCTGTTTCTCGTCTCGATTCATTGGTCAGCCGTTCTCCGGCGGTTACGACGGATGTCGTGGAACTGGACATCGGTTATAACCGATGGCGTCGTTAATTCTTACGTTAAGTCAAAAGTAACCGACGATAATTGGCGAAATCGTCGGATTTTCCGGCGTCTGCGGATTTGGGCGCGCTGTTGACTGGGTTTGATTTTCCAGTTTTATTATGTGTATTAATTGTTTCAATATGTTATCAAACAACACAAGTGGCGGAGTGGTTGGATGGATGTGAGTTAAGACTTTGTGATACTCTCGGCTGACCCGGGTTCGAAACCCGGCATCAGTAACTAATTTTTATTCACTATTTTTAATACATTTTCAAATATAAATTTTATATTCTAATATACTTATTAATTATGTATCGTTTAAAATTAATTTGAGCATTAAATACGCAACGAAATTTTTAACTGGTTGTTCGGTTAATAAACGAAGCGGGTTTGGTTAACCCGGTTTTTGACGGATGTTACATAGGTGTCAACAATTATCTTTTTTGAACGGCTAGATGTTACCTTCTCCGGGGTATTGAACCCATGACCTCCTTCTATGTAATTACCTAGAGAGTTTTCCTACTACTCGGGGGCGCAACTTAGAGAGTGGCCGCCCCCCCCCCCCCCCCGAACTTTTTGTTTAGTAGTGTTATATATGTAGTTTTCGTATAAATTTATTTTGGGTATATACGTTTTCGACCTCTCAATTCTATAAAAATTTTTGGGTATTGAAAACGTCAAGATTCGCCGCCTGGACAAAGCCTTAGTAGGCTCTTTATAAAAAAATGTCTAAAGAAATTCGAATTCGAATAATCAATAATCAATGCCTGTAATAAATTCGACTAATTAATTTCTATATTATTATTTACTATTATTATTATATTATATTATATTAAGTTGAAAACCTAAGGAAGTCTTCAAAAATAATTTCAAATTCCTAAACTTGGTCCCATTTTGTGCTCAAAAAAACTTCACGGATCTTCACAATATGTCAGGTTTCTTCTCTTTCTCTAAATTTCATCACATGCATAAGTTAGGGACATAACCTTTTCGTTTGGAGGTTTTACTGCTTCCCAATCGAGCGTATGTGTGTTTTCTTAGTAGCAGAAATGATAACAATGGTGTTTTATGCTTCGGAGTTTTTAAGAATTGTTTGTTGTTTCTTTCTTTTTTGCTTTATAAATGACTGATGATGGGTCTTTGTATGCGGTTGGTTTATGGAATCATAGGTTGTGTTTGTCAATTGTTGAAGAATAATGGTTAACTGGGTTCGTGTATATTAAGGGTTTTAAAACTGTTATTTTCGTCTATTTGGTTTGTTCACTTTTCTCATTTCACTCTAATTTTAAAAAAATGCATCAATTTAACATACTGGAAACGTGCCACTTCAGTCCAAAATTAAAACTCAGTTAAGTCATAAATAATTGGAGGAAACTGATGCATTTTTTAAAATTGGACCGCAATGACAAAAGTGAACAAACCACATACTTAACTCATAAATAATACTAATGTTATTAATAGTGTGGGCCACAAAAGCTGAATACAAAATAATTGTATTTATTTTAAGTCAATTATCAGTTTGTAACTTTGTATGACCCTCAAAAGGTGAATGCAGACTTCTCGTGGGAAAAAAAAAAGATAAGGTAATCATGTTCACAAATTTGTCAACCTGTTGTTTTTTTTATGTAAATTGTGATTTTGATTAACGATTCATTGAGTTTGATCAGAATTATGTAGGTTTTAGAATGCCAGGTTAAGTGTGTAAATCCAAAGAAATTGATGTGTAGATGATGGAACCTGTATAGTGTACTTTGTGGAATGGCTTTCTTTTTCGTATATGAGATATGCGGGATGTTTAATACAGAACCAATTTTATCCAGAGATCATAAAAACCACATGAACACTTGTAACTTTTGCTTCATCTTGGGTGAAAATACCAATACCGAAAAAGTTTAGTACGGTACCGGTATTTAAAGGTAAAATACCGGTACCTTACCAAAAACGCCAAAACATGGGTACCGAAAAAAGGGAAATTCGGTACCATATTACACATAAAGGTTATGTAGCTGCTCACCCGCTCTCTGTCTAACTCTTATTATATCTGTCAAGTATTATGTACAAGTGCATTATGCGGTTCTCTACTTATAATTGCTTATGTGTTGAAAAGGCTCCTCTAACATAGTGTATTTGCCATTAATATGATATTCTACATAGTCATCTAATGTTATTGCAAGTTGTCTATTCTTGACAATCTTAAAAAAATAGAAGTTATTTACTTCTTTTCTTTTTTATTAATCACAGCTGTTCCTTAGATTCTTGTATTGAGATCCATCCATAAAGATGCTAACTGTTTTTTTTTTTTTTCATATTTGATCATTAATCTTGTAGATAATGAAGATTCAGTTGTGGTAACTCAGTCTAGCGTATTGCCGCTTGCCAAACTCAGTCGTTGGCAATGGTGGGTTCTCGTCGCCTTCAACATTTTTTTTCTAGTTATTGGTCAAATCGTCGCAGTTATTCTGGGCCGATTTTATTACGACCAAGGGGGAAATAGTAAAGGGATGGCTACACTTATTCAAACCATAGGGTTTCCAATCCTTTTCATCCCATACATTCTGTTTCCTTCAATAACCACATCATCAACCACACCCACCACATCCGTTTCACTACCCGTTATTTTCTCGCTCTATGTAGTCATTGGCGCTCTAATAGCCGGTGACAATATGCTATACTCCGTCGGGTTACTCTATCTTTCAGCCTCTACTTACTCCCTCATATGCGCCACTCAGTTGGCCTTCAACGCAGTCTTTTCATTTTTCATAAATTCCCAAAATTTACAGCTTTAATTTTCAACTCTGTGGTGGTTCTTTCGCTATCCGCCTCTCTGCTTGCAGTCAATGATGACTCAGATAAGCCGTCGGGTGTATCAAACAAGAATTACGTCCTTGGTTTTGTGGCCACACTCAGTGCGTCTGCTCTTTACGCACTTTTACTTTCGATCATGCAACGTTCATTCCAAAAAGTTATAAAAAAAGAAACGTTTTCTGTGGTTCTCGAGCTTCAAATCTACCCTTCGTTCTTCGCCACTTGTGTTTCCACCATTGGCATTTTTGCTAGTGGCGAGTGGCGCACTTTGGGTGGTGAAATGCACAGTTTTGGTAAGGGGGGTCTGGCTTATGTGATGACATTGGTTTGGACCGCTGTGGCTTGGCAGGTGTGCTCGGTTGGTGTTGTGGGGTTGATTTTTGTGGTGTCGTCTTTGTTCTCGAATGTGATTAGTACTCTTTCGTTGGTGTTGACTCCATTGGCCGCGCTAGTTGTGTTTCATGACAAAATGAATGGTGTAAAGATTATTGCCATGCTAATGGCCTTGTGGGGTTTTAGTACTTACATTTATCAGAATTACCTTGATGATCTTAAGGCGAAGAGACGACATTCGGATGCTACCGGTATGCAACTCCAATCTTTAAGTTGAAGGTTTTTTTTTTTTTTTTTTTTATTTTTTAAGACCATCTTTCATCTAATTGTTAGTAAGTATGATGTTAAAGTTGGACATTTATGAAGATTTATTCATAGAGGGTTTAATGTATGGATTTGATCATGTGATTGTAGTAGGTCTTTCTTGTGGTTTTTCTTTTTGTCTTTTTAATAGGTTATTGACTCTTTAAGCAATCCTTTTTTTTTTGAAAAAATTGCAAAGTGTACGTTTTAGTAGTATCTTATTATGGAAATTTGGTAAAAAAAATTTGGAGTTCATGGCACTATCTAGCCTAGTGTTTCTTCAGAGTTACGGATTTAAGCTCGAAGAAGATGAATTTATTAGGGGGTGGCAGCACTGGCGAAGCTTGCCCTCGAAAACCGGGGGGGGGGGGGGGGGGGGGGGGGGAAAACACTACGGAGCGAAAAGTTCGAGGGTCTGCGCCACTGGGTGGCAGAACCATAACGATTTAGTTGGTGGGTCATCATAAGCTTATTTTCTAAACTGGTTCGAACTAGTTTTTTACCTCGCGCTTCGCCGCGGGAGTGTGATATTTTTTCTCCACGCAAGCTGTTGAAATTTGATCTTTATCGATTTGGCCTGTTGAAAAACGTGAAGACGAACATCGATACTGTTTCTATTATGGCAAAATACTGGCAATGGTGTTTGCTCATAAGCAGTTGGGTTTGTCACAGTATCGCACAGATAACATCACAGACTATAGCATACGATGCTAAAAAATACTTAATTTTGAATACACTAATGTTTTAAAAAACTTGATACCGAAACGTTCATCTAAAAAAACCGAAAAACACCCATGCATTCTGTTGTGGTAGTTAATAAAACAACCCAAATTTTATTAATATAATTTTATAAGTATTTTTATAATTTTTACTCACTATTATTTCAAAGAAAATATAAAACGAATATTATATGGCAAATGACAAAACTCAAAACTAAAGGAAGTTAGAAGTCTAATAAAACTCAAAATTTTTATTAATATTCCTTGTTGCAAACCAGTATTATGGTAATTTAATTTACATATTTCTCTCTTATTCCATCGGAGCACACAAAGAACCAACCCTATCTTCAGCTAACCGCTGCAAGAAAATGGCAGCCGCTCGTCGATGCCGTCGTTGTTAGGGTCGAGCACTGTTGTCGCTGGCTAAGCTTTGAACCAGCTCCCCGTCGTCATGTCTTCTTCAAAACCGTCATAACCGCCGCCGCTAGATCAGAAGACCATCGCCGTATCTTAACATCACACCCATTTTTGTTTTGTCTGTCTCCCAAACAGTTTCTCTCTCTAAAACTAAACATATGAGGGACCAAATTGTGAACACACAGAGTAAGTGAGGTGGTACCTCTCAAAGAAACCGAATGGTTACTTTACTGGCGCAACATGTTGAAAAGACAAACTGCAGTGGTGACCGGAGAGTCAGCGAACCCTCTTGGCCAAAATTGAAAACCCAAAAACGTCACTGGCGCAACCATATGATGTGTTTTGATATATATAATAATTAGAGGGTTTATCTCTAAGCTTGTTTTTCAAAAACTCAAAATTTATAAATGAAAATTCAAAAAGTCGTGATCGGAGTCAACGAACCCTCTTGACTCCCTCTGATTCCATCAGCTTATTTTAATGTCTTTCATATAAAAGTAAAATGCTCCTTACATGATTGGTTTTTAAGGTGAAAATAACGTATTTAAGAGGCAAAGGTTGATTTAATAAGTTGTACTCTATAATACATAAGTTATAGGACTTGAATTGATTACCTTTTATACATAATTAATGACTAAAAGATAATAATTTTTTTGAAGGATGCTATGGAGTATTAGTCACCGGTTTCCATCAAGGTACCATGAAGAAGTGCACAATATACATATTTTTTTTCCTTTTTTTACAATTTTTTATGTTTGCAATTGTCTTTTCACGAGTTGGGGCTAACCCGCTTGTTGCTGCGGGATGTTGAATATGAATGTCTTTAATATCAATATATGAGATGCGAAATTGTATAGTTTATGCAATGTAATTTCTCATTTGCTAACCTAAAACCAATTATAGTTAGAATTGAATTTATTACGTTGTCGACACTTTGGTATAGTTATGATCCTTATATCTATTTCTAAGATATCTTAAACATTATATATTCTACTTAAAACTTTTAAAGATGGAAAAAATTTACAATATACTAATTATTCGAGAAAAGACATGCAACAGATGTGTTTCGGTGTGTGTTTCATTTTATAGAATTTATTTTATGTTGATTTATCTCTCAGTTAATAAACTTTGTAAGTTCTTTCTTAAATTGAACTCAACAAATTTTGTTTTATCTATAAAATCCTTAATTTTCCATGATTATATAAATATATGTCAAACTATTAAAATAATTACTCTATTATTATATAAAAAATTTTATATAAAAATAATTTATCTGTAAACTATCACAATATGATTATTTAAATTTGTAATTATATATGTTAATACAAAGCTTTGGTATTTGTAGGACTTACTGGGTATGGTTTTTGTTGTTGTTGTTTTATATGTTAATTAATACAAAGGTCACAGGTTAGCACCCACGGGGTTGAACTCGTTTCGTTCATGGCGGTGAGATGACCACTAAACCCGTCTCCGTTGGTTCACTGTGCACACAAAAATCCATCAGATCTAGACATAGCCGCGATTGTAGGGTTGTTAATCACCATGTGTTTGCAAACAGGGGCGATTGAGACGGTGGTTACAGGTTTTGGTGGGTTGTTCGCCGATGTAATTGTCAGGGGTTGTGGTGTTGATTAGACAGCCAGTGGATAGGAATGATGAGGCAGTTCGAGACGGGAAGGAAGATGAGGGAAAAGTTCGGTGTTCGGCCGCAGTTAACTTGCAACGCTAAGTTGCTATTTGTAATTCTGGGATGATTTCACACCACATTTCTCCGTTTATTTGAAACATTAAGTTGTTCCATCACGATAACCGTCAAATCTTCGTCGCGTTTGGCGGATTCGTTGTTTAGATAAGTTGCTCAATCACGATAACCGTCAAAACGAATTCGAGATGACATGAGAAGAAATAGGCAAATGTTGATAATTTATCTAACATGAAAATACAATTATACCAAATATATCAAATAATTAAGAAAATTGATACATTAATAGAGTGGAAAATAAAGATTAAACAACCAATTAATGAATATTCTCAAAGAAATTTAAGTCTACAGCGGTATGTGTGCATGCTTACTTGGATACGGCCTAGTGAATATTGTGGGGTATGCTTACTTGAAATTCAAGTCTACGTTAATGGAGATTCATAAAATATGAATAATATGTGTGCTTTTACTTGAATGGCCTTGTGAATGTTCGTTCTATTGCAGGACTGGTGGATGACGGTTATAGAATGTTGTTAGAAAACGGTTACGAAATGGCCTTGGTGAACAATTAGCAAAGGCAAGACTTGAATTATAAACTATTAAGTTGGATTAAAATGTGAGGAGCCGTAAATTGTGAAAAGGAATGTTGAGTTTAGTAATATATGTTAAATAAATGGGTAATCAATTAAAGGAAGGGGTATGTGTGTTAAACAAAGGGCCGAAGGGGTACACTTGTGTGTTAAACAAATGGGCGTGCGTTTAATGAAAATGTCATGTGTGTTAAATAAAAGGGTACATGTTGGTTATAATTTATATAGATAAGTTTGTACCCTTTCGTTTAAAAGTCGTGTCGGTTATTAGTTATATAACTAAGTTTGTATACCTTCATTTAAAATTGTGTCGGTTAGAAATTAAGACATAACATAATATCGTCATTTATAATCATTATTTCTAACCAACGCCATTGTCATTTATAATCATAGTTTCTAACCAACGCGACTTTAAACGAAGGGGTATAAACCTCAAGTTGGTAAGAGTTATGATATATTTAGAAGTAGTTTGAAGGGTTGTGACTTTTTCTAAGTGTGTAATGTACTAATGTATATAAAATTGGTTTGAAGGGTTGTGACTTTTTGAAGAGGTGTGATCTAAACCATCATGCCTTAAAAAAACAAAGGGTAAAATGAAAGGGTGTAAGTAAAGGAACTAAAGGGTATGACTTTTAAACAAATGAGACATAACCTAAGTTACTAATTGTATAAGGGTATAACTAATTTCTCTAGTCGAAGTTTAATTTGCTCTTCTTTATTACGAAGTAACAGCCATAGAAATGAGTGACAATTATTAAAATGAACTGGTTCGGTTTGTCGTATCCTAAAATCAAAATTAGTGGTTTAGCAAATATTATGGTGGAAGGAGTGCTTCCAAACGAGAAGTGGTAAAAAAATTTTGTAGCAATAATTTATGTCATGTCAACTCCTCACTTCACTTCTCATTTTACAATCAAACACTAGATGTGTTTCAAATACATGGAAAGTGGTAAACAATTTTTTTTTAAAAATGAGATAAATTTACGATTGGTTGAATAAGGATGGGGCCTGCCATTAACCTCTTCTCTCTCCCTTCTCTCTCTTCTCCACCATTCGGTGAATACTCATCGCATAAAGCACTCTCCACTCACCATTCAAACACATCAATGCCTCCCCACTCGGCAAACTTGGTCCCCGCATGCCTTCACCGAAGGCAATCCGCCCACCCTTATTAGATGATGCTATCAATCAAAACATCTTATTCTCCAACATACAATTATATTCTTTTTGAACGGCAAGGAACGACGTGCCAATCACCGTGACATCGGGTGTTGTGGCCAAGGTCAACTCCTTGACCGCCGCCAGCCCCTTGGCTCTCCCAGATGCGCGGAAACCCGACCTCCACCTGCCCGAAGGCACGACAGTGGAATAATCGGTAAAACCTCGCCTCCCATCCATGACGAACCGGCGCCACCCGTATTCGCCCTTCACCTGGATGACGTAGAAAATAATAATGAGAGTGGGAGTCGAACCTGGGTCATAAGAAACACCAAGTTTTCCCTAACCACTCCATCACTACCTCATTGGCAACATACAATTATATTAAACACATGAATATATACCCTAATCACACACTAGTAAAAATTACCGGTTGCGAGGTGTTGTACGCCGATGACGGTGATGTTGTTCGGGTCACCTAGTGTTGTGGGGGAGTACCGTTTGAAAAAGCGATGGTGACTGATGATCAGTTCAATGGCGGTATAGTGGTGATGAACTTCGTCGCATAAACAACTTTCAATCCAGGTAAGATAGGAACTAATCCTTCCCGTCAAAGATAATAACAGTGTAACTAGGGTATGTTGTTTTTTTTACAGAAGATATCTGATCGGATTTGCGGGTAGGCGGGCACGAAAAGATTCGACAAAGCAGGATACTTTAAATCTAGTCTTGCCTAGCAGGTAAAAAAGGGAAAGGGTAAAAGCAACATAGTGAGTTTTATTTATTTATTTTTATTATAATTGGTGGTTAAGAACGATGTAGTTCTAGAACCTATGAAGAGGTTGAGGCTGATAAGATTGATCAAAAAATTAAAGTTGTTGATAACGGTGCTGATAAAAAAAAAACAGGTCCAATTCAAGATTAAAGAAAGAATGTAGACCTTAATCTTTGAATATTGGGTCTAGTAATTGAAAACTGAAAAGTATGGGCAGAAAGAAATAAGCCATTTGAAACTTTTATGTACTTAGAACTAAATGTGCATCATTATTTTTCTTTTCCCAAATCTTCTCAAATTTATCGTATTGTTATGAATGAATAGTTTTACGATAAATAAATAATATGAATTTGTTAGAGCATTCACATTGAAATCTTTACAACAGATAAAGATATAAAGAAAGTAAAATATACATTTATATTTAGAGGTTCATATTCAATCATCTATATTTGTATTGTGTGTGTAGGAAAGAGAAAAAAATAACAAAATAATTATTTTAAGTAAGAAATAGATAGAGATGGAGAGTCGGATATGAGATGGTTTTGAAAAATTAAAAGAATTTAGAGAAATGTGTATTTTTATATAGATGGAGATGGATGCTCCAATGTGAATGCTGTTACCACTCTTATCATATAATCCTTCATATCATTTTTCCTATTGAGCTTCTTACAATCATATCATTATATGCACTATGTAGCTTCTAAATGCTAATTTGTCTATAAAAATCAAATAAAAAGAACCTCTTCGGCATGTTAGAAAATAACAAACATGACACCTAAGTTGACAGTTGAATTGTTGTGTTCTATAGTGTTTCTTTCTTAATTTACTGTTTTTTGAACCTTAAACATTTTTAGTGTTTTTTGAAAGAAAAATATAATCAACTACTACAAGTTTGTAGCTTTCCTTGCCTTCTCTATGTATAAATCCACTCATTGTAAACAAGAAACCCATAAAAATAACCCCCCCCCCCCCCCCCCCCCCCCCCAACCCCACACACCAAATTTACACAAGAAAGATGGGTTTTTCATCTTTCTCTATCACCATTTTTTTATTTTCCTTATTCTTATTATCTATCAATGGGCAAGACCTCATATACAACACTTGCAAAACCTCATCACAACAAGATCCAAATGTGGATCTCCAATTTTGCATCACTTCTCTCCAAGCTGCACCGGCTAGCCATTGTGCCGATCTCAAAGGCCTCGGTATGATATCCATTAGGCTAACAAGGTATAACATCACCGATACAAGGTGTTACATAAAGCGGTTGCTCAACAACAACACAACGATACTTGACCCCTATGTAAAGTCATGTTTGGATGATTGTTTTGAGGTTTACTCGGATGCTATTTTGGACATCAAGCAGGCGATGAAGAGTTACATTTCCAAGCGGTTTTTTGATGCAATATTCAAATAAGTTCGGTTATGGATACTACTACAACTTGTGAGGATGGGTTCAAAGATAGAAAGGGTGTTGTTTCACCATTAACCAAGAGAAATCATGCCACTTTTCAATTATCTGCTATAACACTTTCAATCATGAATATTCTTCAAAGTAGTTTGAAATGAATTCAAACACAATACTTCAAATTCATGTGAAATCTTTTCTCTGTAAAAAATGTTTTCTGCGGGTATGATTTTCTTAGAGATTTTTCTTTTAAGTTTTTGGACTTTCACATTTATATTTTCTCTTCTTTTCGTTGTAATATATGTGTTCATGAACTCGAACAATACATGAATAAGTTTGTTTAAATTCGAATGGTTGTGTTGGTGACGATTTCAAAGATGTATTAGTTGTCATTTTTATTAGTATATTCTTGCCTTATTTCCAGAAGTTAAGAAAAATGAATAAAATTTTGTATGACAATATAGTTTTTTTTTATTCTGGCACTAGGATTGTAGTGAAAGTGATGAAATACAATATTCCTTAACGTGCGATGCGTACGCGAGAAAATTATAACATGCGTAATTATTTTTATCACATGCGCGATTAGGGTTTACCCTATGCGTGATTTTCTGATTTTGTTCATGCGTGATTTTGTGTTTTTGTTCATGCGTGATTAGTGATTGATTTTTATAATATGCGTGATTTAATATCGTACACATCGCATGTTAAGAAATATTGTACGTTAACCATCCACTGAGATTATATAACTTTCATTCCATTTTCTATGAACAATAATATAATATTAGTAATGTTTGGTATGCAGGAATGAGAGGCGGAATGGAATGGATCATTACTACGGAATGAAGAAAAGGGTGTTTGGTTGGTCAATGAATGAATCACCCATTCCACAATGCATTCCATTCCCTCAAAATCATTTCATCCACCCCCTATGTTTTTTTTTCATTTCATCCCCTCTTGCACCATTCATCAACAACACCACAACCCCCACCCTCGCCACCACCCACCATCACCCGCCATCGCTGCCTCCACCCACAACTCGTCACCACCTCCGCCACCACCCAGACAGCCACCGCCGACAACCACCCCACCTCCGCCATCACCGACGGCCGCCGCAACCACCCTTGTCACCGCCGCCACCACCCACAATCACTACCATCAATCACCACCACTCACCGCTGATTTTATTCTTTTATTTTTCTTGCCTACCAAACAATGCACAATAATAATTTATTCCATTCCCACATGGTAACCAAAAAATACATGAAATGATAATGATCCATTGCATTCTCTCATCCATTCCAATCCCTCGTCCATTCCATTATTCCATACCAAACAGACACTTCGTATGTTAAATTATTTTAAGATCTTGTGGTGAGATAAAGAGCAACTTGGTAAATTTCATAGATTGACTAATACAATGCTACATATCAATAATACTTTTAATTTTGAAAATGACTTTAAAAATGGAGAGTTTAAAATTTCTTTGATTTTATCTTGTGCTTAACGTGTACAACTTAATTATTTGGACTTCTAATAGCACAATATTACTTTAAGCAATCCTTTTAATGGAAAATTTTGCAAAGTGTACGTTTTATTGATATCTTAGTATGGAAGTTTTGTAGAAAATTGGAGTTATTGAATTGACGTAGAAGAATATTATTTTTTAGGTGCGCAACTCTTATCATATAAAAAGCTAAAATGCTGCTCACATGGATCATATAAAAAGCTAAAATGCTCCTCACATGTTTGATTTTACGAGTGAAAAACTTTAGGTGCGCAACTCTTATTATGGTCATGTTTGAGATTTCATCTAGAACTTCCTCATTAACTTATTAACTTTTTAAAATGACTTTTAGAAAAGTTAATAAAAAGGTTTTGAATAAAATCCCAAACATGGTCAGTATAAAAAACTAAAATGCTCCTCACATGGTTGATTTTATGGGTGAAAAACTGAAGATAAGGTATTTTAAAGGCAAAGGTTGATTCAATAAATATGATTTCATAGTTAATTCACTTTATAATACAAAAGTTATAGGACAAAAACTGATAACTTTTAACATGATCAATGACTCAAAGATAACTAACTTGAAAAGGTAACATGAAGAAGTGCAAAATATATTTCATATGGTTCCCTAGCGCCAGAAGCTATTCATTTCTTGACGAGGGTTCAACGGGTCGTCTACAGCAATTGTTCAACCCCAAGGGGGCAAGGGTTTGTATTTGGAAGATTAGGGTTTGCAATTCAGAAAGGATTGGCGGCGCAACTTGTTGCCCGACTATCTTCTGTTTTAATGTAACTTGGCAAGTTTTCTGAATTTTGGAGTTAAAATGATTGATTGACTAAAAAACAAATTAAATCTTAATACTGTATATGGTTTTCATTTTCTATTAAAAATAAAAACCTAAAGTTGGTTTGAATAAACAAGAAGTGCAAAGGGATTCCATATTGTGTATTTATGTAATATGCCTAATCTATTAATTGGGCCTTTGTTAAAATCGCTTATGCCCTATGCTCCATCGTCATTTACACCTTTTTTATAGAATATAAGACAGCCTTTAGTGGAACTTGGATATTCAATTGTTCCTAAAAATTCAATAATATGTTAACATTTTGCACTAGTGTTCCAAAACGAGTTGAAACTTTACTTAACCAAAAAACAATCTATCTATCTATTATGTATATGTAACATTTCATTGTATTATAATGTGTAAAACTTTCCATTTTATTCGAGTTTTATAGAGCAATTTACAAGGTGTCACACGTTAAGCTTTAGTGATAATTGTTGTTACGAGAAATTCTATCAATGGTAAATACAATTTGCCTTTAATCGCAGTCTATAACACAAGTTCGAAATACACAATCGATGATTTACATCTTTATCTCACTTTAATCATCTATTTCTAGATAATATGCACTCATCAATCACTTATTACTCACTTCCTCTAACCGCTTGTTTAAAACCTTAAAGCAAAACAAGTCTCTATCGGACAATATAGACAGCAACACCACATGCCTTACTACAATGAGGGTTGACCTACCCTCTAAGAAAGTGAACCCCCGTTCAAAGAAAAAAAAATAAAACAAATTATTATAATAAAAAAACAAAATAATAAAGTAAAATCTCGATCACCCCTTAAAAATTTTATTAAGCTCCTCCCCACCCCCACCCATTACCTCCTATAAAAAATTGGGCCCACCACTGAATACAACTCCTTTGAACAATGTTAACCAATTTATTTGATGAGTATGGCTTTAGCTTATAAAGAAATATGTTTTTTTTAAATGATCCACAATCACCCTAGATAATAAAAGACTGAGCAATCATAATCCTATACCTATTCAAACCACTTTCAACGTTCCATATTACGCCTCGTTCATCAAAACATCAATAACTTTACGTCACATACAGATATTTTCACAAACATTCATTTCGTCCGCATAACCAAACCTTCTCGCGTAAAGTCCAATCTTATATCCTTTAAAGTCTTCTTAGAATATGATACCCATCTCCACATTCAAGGGCCAATACATCGATACCATTCCTCGTTCAACCTTATATAACCATTATTTTATCATTCCACTTTAAATTAAAAAAATAAAAACACTCATTTCTCTTCTCTATTTGACCTCTTTTGGAATCGTATATCTTACGGGTCGGGTTTGACTCAACAGATCCACCCGATAAATCCTGAACCCCTCATCGTGAACTCGCAAATTTATGTGTTTTGGGGACCAGAAACATCAACATCGTACAAAACCCAAGTGAAAACCTAACCTTCGAACGTCAATCTTTACATACTACTTCCAAAATTCTTGAATTTGGTCTGGTCTTGTTAAAAACTTCACGGATCTTCTCAATATGCCAGGTTTGTACTCTTTTTCTGTCTCTATCGTCTCTCAATTTCCGATTTATTGATACCCAATTGAGCAAGTATGTTTTTTTTAGCAGCAGAAATGATTAGCGATGGTGTTTCATGTTTGTGCTTCGGAGTTTTTAAGAATTGTTTGTTGGTTCTTCTGTTTTTGCTTTAGAATTTTGATTTGCTTGTGATTATAGATTAGTGATTAAGTGGCTTTAAGCAAATTATTCGGTTTTTTTTTTGGTTTGATTAAGTGGGTTTAAGAGATTTTTTGGTTTTTTTTTGGTTTATGGTTTGATTAAGGTGGTTTAAAGATTAAACTGGTTTGAAAGGCAAAAGGGCTTATTGCAATTATGATGATTCATGTGGGCTCTCAGTTGGTACTCTGTATCCAAAATAATTATATTGCTTTTAAGTCAATTATCAGTTTGTATGGCCCTCAATAGCCGAATGCCGGCTTTTCGTGGGATAAAGATATGATCAGCTTCACAAAATTGTCATTCTGTTTTTTTTAAATGTGATTTTGATCATAGGTATTAGAATGCCAGGTTAAGTGAAGATGTGTAGATGTTGAAACCTGTATAATAACTTGCGTAATGGCTTTCTTTTTAACGTATAATTCAATAATTCTAAGATAACCAATTTTATGTAGAGAAACGTGAGAACTGCATAAAAACTTGTAAATTTTGCTTTAACTGTGATACGTAAGATGGTTATGTAACTGCTCACGACCTCACGTGATGTCTTTCTAACCCTCATTATATCTGTCAAGCACTATTTACAAGTGCTTTACTTAAAATTGTTTTATATTGAAACCGCGCCCTTTAACAGATTGCATTTGCCATGGTTATGTTATTCTTAATCTTGGTTTAAAAAAACGCGCCTAGGCGCTAGGCAACCTAAGGTGCAAACCTTTGCACCTTGTGTGACATAAGGTGCACAGTGTACAAAAGGCGCAGGTGAGGCACGCTTTTTACGGTAAAAATTGACCTGAGGCGTAGGTGAGGCACACGCCTTTTGACATGGCTTGTTTCTGTGCAGCTGAGTGTTGTACATTTATGTTTTTTTTCATTTTCAAACATATATAAAGCTTAATTATAGCTAAATCATAGGTAGGGAATGCTAAAAACCTATGGGATATATAAAATAAATTATATAATCACTTTGCGCCTTGCGTACGAAAACCTCACCGCTTTTGCCTTTGCACTTTGCGCCTCGGTTTTAGACCTCATCGCTTTTGTGCGCTTCGCGCTTTTTAAAACCAATATCTTAATTACAAGTTGTATGTTCTTGACAACTCTTACAATTAAAATTTTTACTTGCTTATTCTTTTTCTTACAATATTGATTTTGCTACACAAGATCCACCACGTCTTATCTCTTTAATTAATCACCACTATTACTTAAATTCTTGTATTAAAATCTTTCCAAAAAGGTGCTAACTTTTTGCATATTTGGTCATTTATTTTGCAGATAATGAAGATTCGATTACGATAACTCAGTGTGGCGTATTACCACTTGCCAAACTCAAACGTTGGCAATGGTGGGTTCTCGTTGCCTTCAACATCTTATTTCTAATTATTGGTCAAATCGTTGCAGTTCTTCTGGGCCGATTTTATTACGACCAAGGTGGAAATAGTAAATGGATGGCTACACTTGTTCAAACTATCGGCTTTCCGATCCTTTTCATCCCGTATTTTCTTTTTCCTTCGATTACTACATCATCACCTACACCCACCACATCCTATTCACCACCCGTTATTTTATTGCTCTATGTAGTCGTTGGTGCCCTAATTGCCGGGGACAATATGTTATACTCCGTCGGGTTACTCTATCTTTCAGCCTCTACTTACTCCCTCATATGCGCTACTCAATTAGCCTTCAACGCAGTTTTTTCATTTTTCATAAATTCCCAGAAATTTACCGCTTTAATTTTCAATTCTGTGGTGGTTCTTTCGTTATCCGCCTCTCTGCTTGCTGTCAACGACGATTCAGATGAACCGTCTGGCATATCAAAAAAGAATTACGCCTTCGGTTTTGTGGCGACCCTTAGTGCGTCTGCTCTTTACGCACTTTTACTTTCAATCATGCAACTTTCGTTTCAAAAAGTTATCAAAAAAGAAACGTTTTCTGTGGTTCTCGAACTTCAAATCTACACTTCGTTCTTTGCCACTTGTGTTTCCACCATTGGTCTTTTCGCTAGCGGCGAGTGGCGGACTTTGGGCGGTGAAATGGATGGTTTTGGTAAGGGGGGTACGGCTTACGTGATGACATTGGTTGGGACCGCTGTGGCTTGGCAAGTGTGTTCGGTTGGCGTTGTGGGGTTGATTTTTGTGGTGTCGTCTTTGTTCTCGAATGTGATTAGTACTCTGTCGTTGGCGTTGACTCCGATGGCTGCGCTAGTCGTGTTTCATGACAAAATGAACGGTGTAAAGCTGATTGCCATACTAATGGGCTTGTGGGGTTTTTGTACTTACATTTATCAGAATTATCTTGATGATCTTAAGGCGAAGAGAGAACAGGCGGATGCTACTGGTATGCAACTTAAATCTTCAAGTTGAAGTTTTTTTTTTTATTTAAATCATCTTTTATCTAACTGTTAGAAAGCATGTAGTTAAAGTTCGACATTTATAAAGGATTATTCTTAGAAGGTTTTGATGTGTTGATCCGGTCATGCGATTGTCGGTCTTCTTGTAGTTTTCTTTTTGTCTTTTATACATGTTAGTGAATGTTTTATTATCGAGAAATTATTGGGATAATTGCGAAAAACAGCAACATTCTCTCTATCAGTAAAGTAACACACTTTAGGCTTTTTACGAATCATTATTGGTAAATATTAAAATTTATTAATATTAATATTATTGGGTGTTTGGGTATTTGGGATTAAGGTTTAGTTTGTTTCATGCGCATTTAGGGGCAGTGTTATCCGAAGGATCAACTCCATTGCTACTTGAATGCAACCGAGCATAAACAGAAGCAGGAAACTAGCTCCTGCAGATGCACCAGTTTAGGTATGTTTTGACTTTTGAGGTCAAACGAGGCGTTCTGACATTGAAAATTCTTTATAATCAGAAAGCGAAAATAGGTGTGATGATGTATTTGTAACAGCATAACTCTTGGTTGCGTGTTTTAAGGAAAAAATGGCGGTAGGATTGGATTTTAGTCGACTCGTTTGACCGTAAAAAGTCAAAATAGATTTCTTCTTCTGCAATGGAGGTGATGGATTTTTTGTATAGGTATTGTGCATGAAAGTTAAGGGGATGGTGGCTTTAGGCGGTGGTGGAAGCGGCCGTGGCCAATTTGTTGGTGTTGGAGGTGTTGGTTAGTTTAGCTATTGTTGTAATTTGAACATTGTATTAATTTGTTGTTTAATGAAACAAAACATGTTGCAGATGAAAAAAAATAATATTGTAACAAGGATCCTTATACTTGTTTCGGTGTGTGCTTAAAATGATTGACCAAAACGAGACTTTTAATCGTGTTATTCAAACTCGAGTACAAAAGGGATGGTCGTAACATGAGTTGAACTCGAGCTTAAAAGGGTGTGACTCGAATATGCGGATAATATTCTATAAATTTAGATGTTACTCGATTCATAAAGGTAGTATTTAGTAACCATAAGTTACACTCTAAACTAATCTAATCGTCCTATTTTACTTTCATTAATCACTTTCTTTTTGTACTTGAATTCGTGCATATATTATATAAATTTGGATTTTACTCGGATCATTGGTGACTATAAGTTACAATCTTATCTAAGCTAATTTAATCGTTCTATTTTACTTTCATTAATCATTATCGTTTTTGTACTCGAATTCGTGCATAATATACGAACTATTATATAAATTTAGATTTTACTCGGCTCATAACGATGGTAACTATAAGTTACAATCTAAGCTAATTTGGTCCTCCAATTTTACTTTCATTAATCATTAACTTTTTATACTCGATTCGTGCATAATGTAGAAACTATTATATAAATTTAGATTTTGCTCGTCTCATAGTAGAAACTATTATATAAATTTAGATTTTACTCGTCTCATAACGTCGGTAACTATAATTTAAATCTAACTAATTTAATCTTCGTATTTTACCTTCATTAGTCATTATCTTTTCTTTAGAATTTCTTATATGTTATTATTACCTTCTAATGGAGGTGTGCAATAACCGAACCGTTAACCGAAACCGAACCGAAAACCGACAAAAGAACTGGAAATTAACCGAAACCGAATTAACCGAAAGTCGGTTAACGGATATTTTTTACCATCGGTTAACCGAACCGAACCTGAACCATTTATTTTTTTATATATTTCTAGCTTTTATACCTAATGTTTTATACTTTCATTTCATGTAATAATACCTCCATTTCATTTATTTATTTATTTATTTATACCTTCATTTCATTTATTTATACCTCCATTTCATGTATTTAAACATCTATTTCATGTATTTACACCTCCATTTTATTTATTTATACCTTCATTTCATTTATTTATACCTCATTTCATGTATTTAAACATCTATTTCATGTATTTATACCTCCATTTCATTTATTTATACATCAATTTCATGTATTTATACATCTATTTCATGTATTTATACCTCCGTTACATGTATTTCCAAGCAAAAAATTTAGCCCTTGTTTGAATTGGTTATTAACCGAATTAACCGAACCGATTAACCGATGACTTCGGTTACAGTTAAAACAAGCGAGGATACATACTTTGATTTCATCTTAAGTATTATCATACATTTTTTATATACAAAAAGCCCTAAACTTACAAATATAACAATTAAAATGTTTTATTTGATACCATTAAAGAGTGGAACATTAAGATGATTCTAACCATGTGAAAAGAACAAAGACAAAGACCCAAAGTTTAAATAAATAATATAGATTGAACCCAATTACAATGTTTTGACTTTGATAATCTACGAAAAAAGTCGGGGTTATCAAATCCAAATTTTAAAGTATATCCAAAGGGAGCCAATCTGATTTCAAGAACACACATCAACAATCATTTTCTCTAAATTAAAAATAACAACAATTATTGATACAATAAAAATAATTTGAATAGGTGATGGAGACCATCAAAAATTTCTTATAGGTTGCCCTTACCAAATAGTCCATGTGTCACATGCTCACATGCACTTTTTGTGTGAGTGAGAGAGACTTCCTATCCATTTATAAAATTGGGTTTTTTTTCTTTCTTTTTTTTTTGTTTTATTTGACTTTTTCATACAAATTCATGTAAAACTTGTCTGTGCATTTTTGGTTATGAATTGGTGTTAGATAAATAGTATGATTGTTTAGGTTTGTGAGTTAGACTAATCTAGTAAATGAAGCTCGAGCTCGTTTATTAATCAAGTTTATTTTTTGGTTTAGTCTTAAGCTTGTTTAAGTCCAACTTGATTCAAGTTTTTAATGAGGCAATTTGAAGTAGCTCACGAATGATTCGACTTGTTTTCCACCTATTATTTAATATATTTTTTTACAAACCCATGTAATACACGTGTATTTTTTTTTTGTAAGTACCATTTAATTTAATTCATAAACAAATAGTAAGGAGCTAGTAAACAGCAATCAAACAAAATACATCATCAATTCATAAACAACTAGTAAGGAGCTAGCAAACAACAATTAAACACAATACATCATCATATACAATAGCCTATACATCCAACGCATTAAAAATACACGTATATCTAACTTAGGGGTTGTTTTGTCAATTTCTGAAAGGTTAAGTGCTGAACCATTCAGAACCCTTTATTAAAAACTACATGTCTCTTTATAGAAGACCCAGGTTCAAATCTGAGGAGGGTATACTTTAGGAAGAATTGTATGATTTATTTGCCTAAAAAATCTAACTTGATTACTATTAATAATAGAATAATAAAAATATAAAATACCTGGTAATTTCTTAATTCTGTATTTTATAAGTGAATATAATGTAAACACATCCCAAACAAATTGAATAAATGGGAGTATGGTGAGCCCATGTTATACCCATATCAGGTGGGCTCCACTCACCCACTTAATATTTTAAGCAAAAAAAGTCATTTGTGGTTATGCTCGGTTAAGGTGGAGTTTATGGAGGAGAAAGAGGATATGTGGAGAAATCGCAAATGAGTACAAATGACATACACAAGAAAATGAAGTGAGAAACAAAGAAAGAGGAAAGGATTACATGGAGACAAATTTATTAGTTTCTCGATGTGCTGAAATGAACGAAAGGGAAGTGAGGAAGAAGAAAAGAGGAACGGATTACAGGGAGAACATTTATTACTTACTCTATGACGACGCAGCTTCTTTCTCGTCTACATTTTAATAATTTTGATCCATAATATTTTGAAACATTTTTAAATAGATAATTGCGGTAACTGCTTACGCCATGTTTGTGTATTGCTTTGAAAATGCTTACCAACTCAACGTTACCGAATGGCCTGAATAAATACATAAAATTCGTCTTATAAGAGAGGACGATATGGAGTTGGGGAGATTTTTTAGAGCTCAGCCCCAATGTAGGATGACCAATCCGTGGTTAACAGCCCTGGTTAAGAGCTCCAAGATTTTCGTGGCCATCAAAATCCGTTTTCCGATTGCTTTTCTCTCTCATACACACATTATAATAATAATTAATTATGGGCTAATAAAGTACAAACTAATTTTTTTTGTTGCCCTACATAATACGTGAATTATTTATGAGTAATTAGGGGTATTACATAATTTACCATTTGCCACTACATGGTATTCTATAACGAGCACACAATAATCTTTTATCACCTAACCTAGTTTATCTTGCAGATGTAGTTTACATATGGGTTGTGACATCAAGTTAGATTTTCGCTGTTGAGGTCACAATAACGACAACAAGCGATAATAAAAAATAAAATTAATAACTATGAGTTAATAGTTTTTTTATTTAACGTACTAGTTGAATACACCAATATCATCAACATCATATCTCACACACAAGGTTGAGACTTGGGCATTTAGGGCTTTAAAGTTCAAACTTTCAAATTAAGAGGTTATTAAGGATTGAATTGTGCGTTACTACTTACTAGGGTTGTTTTAGTGTTAGTATAGAATATAGGGCTTTAAGTATGTGTAGATAGTGGCATGACGACAGTTGAAGTTTGTGAGGAACTGGTGTGAAGATGGATGATGTAGGGGTGAATAAAGTGTGCCACCTCAAAAATCAAATTTCTTTGGTTATCAAATAGTTGGACTTACCACGATGATTACTCAAATCAAAACAAATTTATGAAACAACCCACCTTGTTCTAATCGGTACCAAAAAAAATACATGTATGTATTAAAAAGTTGTTGAACTAATCTTAAGTTACATTACATTATTAACTATATATTAATTTTTGTTAAAAAAATTTCTCTCGCAAAAATAATATTTTTTTACTCTTTGTTTTTTTTAAGTCCTTAATTTTCTTCTGCTTTTAACCCTTTTATATTTTTACCTTTTACACCTTTAACCTTACTAGTTATCATCTTTTACTAACCTTAATAGTTTTCATCTTTTACACTTTTAACCTCATAATTTTCATCTTTTACATAAAATTATTACAAACATTTTTATTTTTAACCCTAACATTTTTCCACTTTCAACTTTGGTCCCTGTACTTTACGGATTTTATAAATTTGTCGTTTTACGATTAATTCTAAATTTTGCGAGTTAACACCTACAGTGCACGCGTTTGGTTCAACGTTTCACGTCTATCTTTTACGATTTAACGGTTCCGTTAAAACTCGCGGGTCTGAAGCCGAGTTAGTTATTCTTTTCTATTTTTTTCTTTGTCGGCCTATTTTTTACGAGTCAACACGTCGTAATGTGTGCATGATTCATTAATTTTGCGTTTTCTCTTATTCAGCTTAACGATCTCGTCGTAAACCATAGGTACTAAATACTCCTCGGAAATAAAACGTCACTTTCTGCATCAAATCGAGCAGACCAACCACCAATAATTTAAATATATAATAATTAATCCCTGATCTTAACTTGTTTTTCAAAAACAATCTCCCTAGCACACAACATTATGAGCAACTACTTTTAAATATATAATTTAATTTCGGTGGAGTGATTAAAAAAATTAATTACAAGGTAAGCGACGTTTGTCATGTTCAATATTTGCAACAACTTTAGAAGATAAGAACCAAAGCGCAAGGGCAAAATGGTCCTTTCACACGTATTCACTAACTAGGTCAACAAAATCAACGGTTCACAGAGCATCTCCCGAAATCTGCAACTTTTCTTGATCTGTTAGCACAGAATAATTTGTTGTTATACATCACCGGAGCTCTTATCTCGCCGGAATCCACCGACGCCACCGCCACTCCATTCTGCTTCCAGTTCCGGCAAGGACTAACTCGAACCAACGGACTTAAACAGAAACTTAATCCAGACACATTCTTCCCGTATCCACCGCCGCGCCGGACCGACGGATGAGCTGGCGTCCGCCGCGGAGTCTGTTTTCGAAAAGCACGCGTCTCGTTTCTTCAGATCTATCGTAAAATTCACCTTCTGCACCGTTACAATCGGAGTATCTCACCGGCGACATGCCTCGATCTGAACAGTACTGCTTCCGCATCACTTCGGCTGCCGTTGAAGCGTCGTTGTAACAAAACTGCTGTTTCTTCCGGCAACCGCCACCGGACGTAGCGTTTGAAAACCAAAACGGCGTTGACGTTGCTGACGTGGCACTATCATCACCACCGCGAGACCTAGGGTTTGAATTCTCGTTTCGTTTTTTAGATCTGAACAAATTCGATAACAACGAGAACCGGAATAACCTGTGCTTCTTCTTTTGACGTGAATTATAACTTCCGGTGACAGGCGCTACATCCGGCGTGGTAAAAAACCGCCGATCCGGAACGCTATGACGACGATTCCGATCAACGCTATGCTGATTATGAATCGAGGATGCGGAATAATCGGATTTACGTTGACTGATGTATGGAGAAACAGATCGTGGAGGCACTGGATGCGTCTGCAAAAGGCACTTTTGTTCGTTTAGGGTTTGAGCTTGTGCGACGAGAGGCAAGAGGCGTTCCCGGAGGCAAGAAGCGCAGACGCCGACGTTGCTACTGAGATCGGTGTAGTGATTCTTACACCTCATCTATAGATATATGTGTATATGTGTGATTGGTTTGTATGTGAATTTGGATATGGGAGGAAATAGAGTTGAGTTTTGGATGTGGTGTGAGGTTGAAGGAGAAGTTATATAGTATGGGATTTTAGTTCTCTCTATGGAAATGTGATTATATATGATGATGATGTGTGTGTTATATATATATTATATGAAGTTGGAGGGTGATGGTGGGGACAAGGTGCAATAGTCCTGCATTAACCTTTTCTTGATGTGTGATGACAAAATAGAACATTGACTTCTACTGTTGTCTATAGATGTGAAATGGTAGAGAAGGATTCAATTGTTACAGTTGGCTACTTCAACGGATGATTTAAGAATGGAACGGTTGATTTATTGTTGGTATTTTAAGCCTGTTTTGGGGTAAAAAAGTTTGATGGGCGTGTTGTACAAACCGGCGTTGCCCAATTCCCTCCACTCACACACGTATATATACATACATACATATATATTTATAATTTAAGGGGTATTAATTAATTGGGTAATGATGAGATATGAGCGTTTTGACTACGGCATCTAATGTCAAAACGACCCAAAACGCCCCTTTCTGACGTGGCACGACACGTGTCAGACAACGCAGCTTCAGGGACGTTTTGACTACACATGGCCTTAGAAAGTCTAGCTTACGTAGATAGATGTATTATAAAAAGTCATGGCTATTAACTAATATGAAATTTTAGTTCATGTAGCAACAGTCAAACTATACTATAGAATCAGTCGATCTAATTGAGCCACAAAATTATATTTGTTTCTAATAATTAACTTCTTTAGGTTATGCGTTAGGCTAGGTGTGATGGGGTAACGTTATCTTGACGTGTAACTTGGCGTTAAACACCAACCCATAGGTTGTTACCCATGGCATAAAGGTGGGAAGCGTGAGCTACACAACGCTCATGAAAGGGAATAAGGGATTCTATTTTTTTTTCATGAACCCTATACCGTTAATAAGAAAAAAAAATCAATATACACAGAACACTTTATACATTTTAAACAAACCACTCTCATTTTTTTTACTCACAAAAACATTCTTGATCTCTCAAATTGCAAGAAGAGTTTGGACCCAAGACGAAGAATAACCTTGGCTACGGCTTGGGTGAATGTGGCGGATGGGGTACCGTGCGGAAGCATGTAGTTTTGTAGTGCACTATTTGACGCATTATGTTAACGTTTAGGTGAAACTGATCGCCGCCAAGACCATTTTTTTCCGAAGCGGATGGATTTGAGAATAATGGTTGCCTAACTTAACCAATTCTTCAAAGTCTTGATGAATTGCGACAATAGAGGAATAGAGGCGAAAGCGATTAACGAGGCTCTCCACGAGTACCAAAAGGCTCTATGATTGAAGATTTACGCAAACGTCCTGGAAAATACTAAGAAATCATCTCGGTTGTTAGCCAGTTGCACATTCTAATTCTGGCGATTCCGGAGTCGATGATTAGTATTTTATTTCAAGTATTATATTGTACTTTTTTTAAAATAATTGCATTTTTTATTTTATACGTGTAATTTAATGAATTTAAATATTTGATTTTTTAAAAAGGTATTTGGTTAGTCAAAACTTATTATTATTTTTTGTTTATAAACACACAATAATATATTTTAATACTAAAAAAGTAGTTAAATATTCTAACGAATATTTTTCAACGTCTATATTTTAATGACTATTTTCAAATGGCTATAAACACATTTTGTCTCCCACCTTTAAAAATTGCACACTTAAGTTTTCACTTCAAGGATTTCATTTGTATATCTATAAATTGAGGGATGGCTATCAACATCCAATTGAAAACTCTATTGGATGTTGTGTGGAAAAGAAAGAAAATGTTGTCATATAAGTATTAAAAGGTATAATTTAATTGAAAATAAGAGAAAAACTTAGTGATTTTTAGTGTAATAGAGGTAAAAAATGAGAGTTGGATGCGAATGCTCTAAAAATCGGAGAGGGGAGTGTCCCCAATTCACTAGAAGTTAACCTTCCTCCAACGGGTGAGACCCCGTCCTACGGGCCCAATACCAACTCGGCTTGCCCGTCCATCCTCCCCTTCCTATGCAACGGACGCTAAAGCCATGGCCCATCTCTCCCTCTCACAATCACAATTTTTCTCATCTACGAGCACACCCTTAGCTACGTGTGAAGAGTGTCTCTTTCATCAAACTATCATGCCACGTCGAAACAAGCGGCCACATTGAAGATAGTCTAAGTGATATAAAATAACTTGTTTTTCTTTGTTTAGTTTCTTTTATTTATTTTGTGTTAACCTTATATATGAAGTTATGCATACGTATAAATACTTATAAAAATTCAATCAATTAAAAAAGAAAACTAATGATATTAAAAAAAATCGACTCAAACTGGCATACCATCACTACTCATCACAACTATTGTTTTACTCGATTACTTAAAAAGGAGTGTATCGTCTTTGCTAATCATAAAAACTTAGGTATAATTTATGTAATATAAGCATAACCACAGGATGCTTATACGAATTTCACGAGCGAAACTGTTGGCACTATAACCGAATTAACTACCAAAAATAGCAACTTCAAAGTAGATTGTTTCCCCCTTTTTCATCACCTATGGCACATTTGGAGTGTAACAACATTTTGTAAATCACATCATTTGTTTTCTGATCAGAAGCAATAAATGTCGAATTTCTATAGACAAATTCGGCTCTCGTCGAATCTGATCAGAGATGTACACTACAGAATTTCACGATCATTAACAATCGAATGTCATCGCCCCACCATTATTCATAAAAAAGGTGTGGATATTATACATAATCCATGGTACAATAAGGTACATTATTTGAGGTTATTTTCGTTTTTGTTCCAAATGATTCGTGTGAAATGTTACATTTTTTTGCAATAGTAATATAGGAACTTTGGTTAACAGGGGACAGCATTCTCAATGACTGAACGAGATCGGCTTGAACTGCGTGGACTTCTACCTACAAATGTTCAAACTGTCAAACAACAAATTGATCGATTTAGTAAGTTAATATATTCATTTATTGTTGTTCGGGTTAATACTTAGTACAATAATAAAACAACATATTTCTCGTTTTTCATGAAAAATCTACAATCAGCGTAATTTTGACATGTAAAAGTCCTTGCACATGCTAATAAAAAGGAAAATAAAAAGGACACTCAACACAGTTTTGCTTTATTAAAGTCTTTACACTTGTCTAGAATGCATGTGTTTGTGAAAAAAGTCATCGGAATAATAACTCGTTGCCCTTTAAATTTGTAAAATAAGAGTATAAGTTGATTGCCTTTTCATCAAAATCAAGTTTTTGACAAATTCTAAAGGTAACAAGTTATAATTTTAAATATTTTTTTACAAGTACATGCATTTTTTGTTGTTTGGGTTAATACTTGTATAATAAAAAACAATATATTTCTCGTTTTTCATGAAAAATCTACCATCAGCGTAATTTTGACGTGTAAAAGTCCTTGCACATGCTAATAAAAAGGAAAAAAAGTCACTCAACACAGTTTTTCTTTATTAAAGTCTTTACACTTGTCTAGAATGCATACGTTTGTGAAAAAAGTCATCGAAATAATAACCCGTTGCCCTTTAAATTTGTAAAATAAGAGTATAAGTTGATTGCCGTTCATCAAAATCAAATTTGACAAACTTTAAAGGTAACAAGTTATAATTTTAAATATTTTTTTTACAAGTACATGCATTTTAGACAAGGGACGGACTTTAATATATACCAAAATTATGTTGAGGGACTTTTTTGTGAATAAGTTTACACCGACATTGAAGCCTGAACAATCAAGAGACAATTGATTGATGTTTTGGTATTTTCGCATGTTTATTGTTGTTATAAAACATCATGGTATGGGGTGGTCAATAAGTAATAACCATTTACCATCATTGTTCTTGTTAAAAATCGTCAAATATACTTACCCGAATCCTTAAAAATATTGTTAATGTTACAGAAACCGACCTTAAGAAGATTGAGATGAATGCTAGGGACGGAGATACGGCCTCTCTAGCCAAGTGGCGAATACTTAACAGGCTGCATGATAGAAATGAAACTATGTACTATAAGGTTAGTGATCCCTCTTGTAAAATATTCTTTAAGGAAGTTTACATACATCACCATCATATTAAACACATAATATATCATATATACAATTAATTTATGAATAAAAAGTCAAGTTTTTAAAACAAGGTTGTACTTTAGCATGATGTTCCCATTGTTGTATGGAAAAGGCGTTTCGAAAAGAACCTTAAAGAAAACTAATGTTTTAAGATGCGAAATATAATTATTATATGGTTTTTATGTGTCAAAATCTTATCACATATTGATCAATAACATTATACCTATGTTGTGACAGATTCTTATTAACCAAATAACGGAATACGCCCCAATAGTGTACACTCCAACTGTAGCGCGTGTTTGCCAGAAATACAGTGGATTATTTAGAAGACCAAGGGGGATGTATTTCAGCGCTGCTGACCGTGGCGAAATGATGTCAATGGTTTATAACTGGCCTTCTGATCAGGTCTGTTAGTTTTAAATAATGTAATAACCTTCAATTGTTTTATATATATATTAGAGTAAACTGCCAAAATGGTCCCTGAGGTTTGGTCACTTTTGCCATTTTAGTCCAAAACTCAAACCTTATGAATATGGGTCCATGTGGTTATAATTTTGTTGCCATTTTCATCCAAAATCAAAATCTGGTTTGATTTTTCAGTTAACATCAGTTGTTTTTTTGTCTTTTTCCTCTTTTTTAATGAAAAGCAAAATGGTCTCTTAACGTTTTATTATAACAAATTAAAAAAAATCTGACCATTTTGCCCTTCATTAAAAGGGAGGAAAAAGACAAAAAAACTTGATGTTAACTAAAAAATCTGACCAGATTTTGTTTTTGGATGAAAATGGCAACAAAATTGAAACTACAGGACCTAGATTCAAAAGATTTGAGTCTTGGACTAAAGTGTCAAAAGTGACCAAACCACAGGTACCATTTTGGCAGTTTACTCTATATATTAAAATACATTTCATACTAGATAATACATCTTGTTTGATAGGTTGATATGATTGTTGTCACTGATGGAAGCCGAATAATGGGTCTTGGCGATCTTGGAGTTCAGGGGATCGGCATTGCAATAGGAAAGTTGGATTTATACGTTGCTGCAGCTGGAATAAATCCTCAAAGAGTAATATTTCTACATTATCCGTCCCCATATTTTTTTTGTAATTGTTTGTCACCAACTTATACATCTTTTAATAGGTGCTTCCTATCATGATTGACGTTGGAACCAATAACGAGATCCTTCTTAAAGACCCCCGCTGTAAGGTTCTCTTCACTCATAACCGCTCACTGATACATTATACATTTATACTACCATATTCTAGAACATATATATCATTTTATAACTCCTGTCATAAATAAATTTATCCAGATCTTGGACTGCAAGAACACCGTCTTGAAGGTGAGGAGTATGTTTCCATCATTGATGAATTTATGGAGGCTGTATTCAATCGTTGGCCCCACGTGATAGTGCAGGTATTAATTCCAGTTCTAGAAGCCATGATCCGATAACAATTATTTGTTTCGCATTAACTGTATTATTATGGCGTGTGATTTTATTTTAGTTTGAAGATTTTCAAGCCAAATGGGCGTCGATGCTACTGAATCGCTATAAAAATACTTACAGAATGTTCAATGATGATGTCCAAGTGAGCACTTAGCACTTTATCCAGCTGGAAATGATTTAATGTTATTATTCTAGTTTAATATAGTGTCGTCGTTTATTAATGTTTAGGGAACGGCTGGAGTCGCAGTTGCTGGTCTTCTAGGAGCGGTAAGAGCACAAGATAAGATGATGATTGATTTCCCGAAGCAAAATATTGTTGTTGCTGGTGCTGGAAGGTATGAAATATGAATCCTGTTATTTGATTTTTATATTTTAGTCACGAGTAAATTGCCATTTTAGTCCCTGAGGTTTGACCAAAATTGCCACTTTAGTCCAGATAGTTTTTTTCTTGTTATTTTAGTCCAAATAGTTTTGTTTTCTGTCATTTTAGTCTCTGACTTTTGTCATTTTTTGCCATTTTCATCGACCACCACCATTACCTCCCACCACCCACCCCATCACAACCTTCTATCATCACCACCACCACCACTGCCTGCACCCACCCCCACCCCACCCACACCACCCACCATTCCACTACGACCGCTACTTTTCCGCCACCCACGACATCAACCAACACCACCACCATCATCGTAAAACCAACAACCACCACCATCACCTTCACTGTAAACCGGTACAACACCATCCCCATACCATCGCACCTGCAAAAAAAGAAAGAAAAATGTGGTTTGACCAAAATTAACCTAAGTTAACTAAATTTTTTAATGGAGTTAGTGGGTTGGATGAAAATCGCAAAAAATGACAAAAGTTAGGGACTAAAATGGCTGAAAACAAAACTATTTGGACTAAAATGGCAAAAAAAAATATTTGGACTAAAGTAGCAATTTTGGTCAAACCTTAGAGCATATTACTCTTTTAGTCACAGCATGTTGATTTTTTTTTTCTTTATTATTTGGCCCGGATATTCTGCAAGTGCAGCGAAGGAGTTGGGGTTCTAAAGGCAGCCAGTAGAACTATGGCTAGAATATTGGGAAATAACAAACATGCTTTCAAGAGTGCAAGGAGTCAGTTCTGGGTAGTTGATGTTAATGTATGTATATACTTACAGCTTTTAATTTTCGGTTAATACTTTAAAATCCGTTATGCGTTTTCATTTGCATGAAAAAGTCCTCCAACCCAATTTTGGTATATTAAAGTCCTTCAACTTGTTAAAATACATGTATTTATAAAATCAACGATAGATGTCGGTTGCTAGCACAGTCATCACTTATATGGAGGCTATGTAGGCAACCGTTTGTTGACGTAGATGTCATGTAGACTCTTTTGGTGACGTGGACCACCATTTCATTAATTTTGACCGCCTTAAATACAAATTCATATCATCTTATATAATTTATAAAGAGTAAATTGCACAAAACGTCCTTTATGTTTTCTTAAACTTGCAGGTTCCAGCCTTAATGTCTTTAAGTTTATTTTTGTTGTGGGTTCAATCCTTTATGACTACCCAAGTTAATTTCACCAGTTAAATCCCATCACATGCATAGCATGTGAGGGTATATTCGTCATTTTGATTGATATTCTTATAAACCGACTCAAAACCACTGGACAATCGAATTCTGATCACTTCAGATCACCCAGAAAATTCCGGTCATCACTCACAAACCAAGTGAATTTTTACAAACAACCTTCACCCGTTTCACTCAATTAATTAGTTGACCATTTTTACCCATTCACTGTGTTAACCCCTACATTGAGTCACCTCCAAACGGTCCGAACTCGATCCTAAGTTCCATCACACCACTGCCACAACCCATAACAACATCAACAACTACCATTCAACTCCACCAACAACCACCATTCAACTCCACCGGTCGGATCAGTGAACCACACCCAAAGTTTCCATCAAAACCACTCCAAGAGATATTATGTAACAAGTGAACGGATGTCAAGACTCGAGAGAGTAACCTGTTATGCCGGAGTAATATTATTGTCGACATCGCCGAAAACCGTTCAACTCCAAGACCACTAGAAACCACCATCCAAAACCCACCTCCAAAACACCACTACCACCATGTACTTCTGCTGTGAACCACCCATCACCACCGTAGCTCCGGCGGTCTTTACCATCGAAAACCACTATGTTCGTCATCACACCATTGACGCCGATCATCTTTGTTATCCGTCTTCGTTGTCGGAAGAGACCGGCTAGTTTCTCTCTCTCTATCCTCCTCCTCTCCATCTCTCTCATCTTTCTTTCTCTATCTCTATAAGATGCCTCTTCCTCTCTCTGCTGAACTTTCTCTCTCTACTAATCTTGAATGGAATGTGTGTATAGATATGTATCTGCCATGTATGTGAAAGCAAAAGAACAGAAACACATTTTGAGGATTGTTGAAGCTTATATAAGAAGCTAAAATAAATAAAGAGGGTTTTATAAGAATATTAATCAAAATGACAAATATATCCTCACATGTTATGTATGTGAGAGAATTAACTAGTGAAATTAACTTGGTTAGCTATAAAGGATTGAACCCGCAACAAAAATAAACTTAAAGGATGTTTTTAGCAAGTTTTAAACATTAAGTTTGGGAACCTGCAAGTTTGAGAAAACATAAAGGACGTTTTGTGCAATTTACTCAATTTATAAAAGAAAATATCAACGTAAGTACTTTTGAACACTTGGAACATCGATGAAATACTGACCCGTTAAGGGTAAAACGTCGCTTTGATTTTTTATTTTTCTGTTCACAAGTACGTGTACTTTAAACATGCCATGTTATTTAATATACCAAAATTGGGTGGGGGACTTTTCATGCAAAACAAGTAAATACGTCATTTTTTTATGATATTGACCCTTCATTTTTTGCTTAATTTAGCTATATAGAAATACGCAATATTGGTTATGTTTTATCTCTAATGGGTCAAACGGTTTAACTAAATAGTTAAATAAACAGGGAAGGAGTCAGTGGATTAAGCAGGTTGAACGTGTTGACATTTATCCGAAATGTCTTCCATATTGCTTTATAAGAAAAAGCATTTTCATGGTAATAAATAATAATATTATTCTTTAATCATATGTAACACATATTATTTACAAAGATTCATAAGAAAATAACGAAAAAAAAATGCTTGCTGGTTAGTGAACCTCACATGTACTAAAAAAGTGTTCTACGCCAACTCGACGCCTTGAGGCTTATTAGCAGTTACATATGTTGTTTTGTGAGAATGAATCAGGGTCTAATCACAGAAGAGCGTAAAAACGTTAACGATGATATCAAGCCATTTGCAAGGAAGACCAAGGAAATTAAACGGTGGGGGCTCAAAGAAGGCGCAACTCTATTAGAAGTGGTGTGTGATACACACGCCGAAACCATTTTATTCCATTCTACGCACATTTTCTTGATCAGATTTTATATTGTAATCAGGTGCAGGAAGTGAAGCCTGATGTACTCCTTGGGTTGTCCGCAGTCGGTGGCTTGTTTTCTAAAGAGGTATAAATGTATAATCTTATATATAATGTGTAAAACACGTTATGCGGTCATATATGTTAAAGACAACATGTTTCGGAATCTCCAATGTAACTTCATTTATTTATTTTGTGTAGATATTAGAAGCATTTAGAGGTTCAACTTCGACCAGACCAGCAATATTTGCACTGTCGAATCCCACAACAAATGGTACGGTTGATAACGCTTGACCAAGTTGACATGTAATACAAGCTTTTAACGTCTCAAAATTTTGTCACATGACAGCTGAATGCACCCCTGAAGAAGCATTTTCTATTGTGGGTAAAAACATCATTTTCGCAAGTGGAAGCCCGTTTAAGGATGTGGATCTTGGTCTGTTTTCTAACCTTTTTTCTTATTTTACTTCTACCATTTTAATAAAATGAGCTTAGTAATTTCTGCATGCTGTAATACGAAAACTTGATCGCAGGAGGTGGAGAGATTGGCTACAGCAATCAGGGAAACAATATGTATCTTTTTCCTGGGTCGGTGAACGGTTCATATCTCCCCTCATTAATCAGAAACTTGAAGATTAATTTTTTTTTGCTTTAGCTACTCTTCATCTGACTATATCTTGAACTGCAGCATTGGTCTTGGTACCCTTCTGTCCGGTGCTAGAATAATCTCGGATGGCATGTTACAGGCTGCATCCGAGTGGTAATTTTCTTAAAGGCTAGTTTCAAATTGTAGCAACCAACTTAGCTTGTTGACCCGTTTTGTTAAGCATACTTTTTGTCATGAATTCCTGACTATACTTTGTTATGGTGGGCTAAGCTGACAATTATGACCGGTTGTTCGCTGGCCAAATGGCTAAGTACAATAGCGATTTAGTGACATTAAACGAGTCGAGCCGAGTCGAGTCAAGGTGGTCTTGAGCTCGTGCTCAAGATTCAACGTGGCAGTTTGGCTTGGCTTGAGCTGGAGATAGAAGCTAAACGAGCCGATCCGAGCTTGGCTAAGTTACAAAATGAGCCCACTCAGCTCAGGTCGTTTCAAATCGAGTTTTTTTAGCTAAATTTTTTCGAGCTTTAGTCGAGCGAGCTACGAGCCGAGCTGCGAGCCGCAAGCTTTATGAACATTAACCTAGTTAAAGTTATAAAAAAGAGTAAAATGTCATTTTCGTCCCTAAGGTTTGGTCCCTTTTGCGACTTTCGTCCCTGAGGTGCCATTTTCATCCAACAAGTTTGCAGTCTTTCCATTTTCATTCCCGAGGGCCGTTTTTCGAGGGACGAAAGTTGCAATAAATTGCCAACCTCAGGGATTGAAATGGCAAAAAAAAAAAAAAAAACAAAGGTGAAGGACTGCAATGCACAAAAAGTTGTTTTGGATGAAACAGACAAATATGCCCAAACCCCAGTGACGATTTTTGCAATTTACTCTATAAAAAATATACAAAAATGTCACATTAGCATTAACTCTCTTGTCAAACCTACAGCCTATCTGAATATATGACTGAGGATGAGGTTCACAAAGGAATTATATACCCTCCAATATCAAGGTATAACCTATAAACCATGAATATTGCCTCCTTTAACTAGACCTTATTTAGTATAAAATACACTTAGATATACAACATGTGACATTTGCGTTTCCAGAATACGCGATATAACAAAAGCTGTAGCTGCGGCGGTGATTAGGGAAGCGATAGACGACCGTCTAGCAGAAGGATACCGTGATATGAGCTACCGTGACCTCAAGAGGCTGAATAAGGTATCTTAAACTTTTATGTGTAAAGTGAACGTGTAAAATTCAATATTGGTTAACGTACGAGCGTACGTTGTGAAATAACGCATGTTGTAAAACTCAAAACCCTAATCACGCATGTTATACTTATGTAATGAAGCATGTTATGGTTTTCAACATGCGTGATTATGTCTTTTCAACAAGCGTGATTATGATTTATCAACATGCGTGATTCGGGTTTTGAGTTTTACAACATGCGTACGCTCGTACGTTAAGGAATGTTGTACGTTAACCAGCCTCTATGTGTAAATGCCTCGATATTATTCTGATAATATTCTAATCTTAATATTTATTATATAATGTGGTTTAATCTGTCAGGAGGAAATCCTTAAGCATGTGGAGAACAATATGTGGCAGCCTGATTACCCAACTTTGATTTATAAGTGATTGAACACTCAATCAATCCATAGTGCGAAAGAAAACAAACTGGAAATAAAACCCGGTGAATTTTGTATCATTCGTTTGAAATCCGCTGCAGGATGCATAGAATAGAGCCAAGTTGGTTATGGTGATCTTCACAAAAGCAAACCAACCCGTGAGTTTTCTTCGCGACGTTAGTCATACTTACTTGGGTATGAGTTACTAGTAATTCACATTTCTTGTGTATTGAAACTAATCGTGATAAAATGGGTCTGGTAACGGGTCAAAATAAGTTATGGTACATGTGGTTGGTTTGACCTGAAACACTCTTTGCTTACGACTAATAACTAACAATAAACAAATAGTTTGTTAACTATGAGTACATAGATTATGTTCTCCCTTTTCGGTTTTTGAGTTATTTTCGATTTGCCCGTTAACCCCTTATAGATAAAAATAACCCAAATCGACGAACTCTAAGTATGCCAGTCTAAACCACCACCTCTATATTAGAGGTGTACAAATCGTTTTATTTTAAAACCGGTTCAGGTTTTTTAACCGGTTTTTCACGATGGGAATCCAAACTGGTATAACCGGTTCGGTTTGGTTTATAATCGGTTTTTGCCAAAAAAACTGGTTTTTAACTTGTTTTAAAACCGGTTTCGAAGATCAAGATCTCTAACCAGTATACTAACCGGTGTTTCCGTTCGGGTTGGAACCGGTTTTAAAAAAACCGGTATCGGTTTTTCTTTTTTCCGATTTCGGTCCTAAAACCGGTTTTTTATATACCTTTACTCTACGTTATATTATATTATGTCTATTTTAAACTTCTCATAATTTCTCATATTATTCTTTTTTCAATGCAGCAATAGAAGAGCATTCAAACACAATCATCAAGGCGCTAGAGAGTAGAGCTTTGATTGTATTTTAAGATGGTATTTTAATGTAAAACTCCTATCTAAATGAAAGTGTTGAAATGATATAGTAGTCAACAATGGCTTCAACTTTGAAATAAATTATTATATTGTTTTTAATCTAGTGGAATTATTTTGATTATTAAAAGTATGATAGATTATTAGAGTAACTTATACGAGTGTTAAAAGTCATTAACCATTCTCGTCACTCTTCAAGATCGGGTTTCCTGTTAAATTTGGTCTGGGGTGACAGTTTCCGACATGACCCTGTACTCAAACAATGAGGTTTTGGGTTATTGTCTAACTTGTCTAATAAATAGCTGAATAGGCATTGAAATAAACGAGCGGTATATGGGTTGACCCATCAATCCGTTTATAATTATAATGAACATGTATATTATAAGGTCAAACGTCTAACCTGTCAAAATGTTTGACTTGTTTCGATTAATTGGTTATAAGAGTTGTTTTCAGGTTGCATGATCTCAAGCGTGCATTGATTATGGTTGGTCAATATCTTTGACATGAATAAATATATGAGTCGTGTTAGGGTTCGTCAAATCAACTCGAAACGGTTACAAATCTACTCTACTAACAAATTTGAAGACTCAAGTTCGATTCCCACCTGATGCAAAAAAAGAGTGAGGCACTGGTGGGCAATGATAGGAGACCCAGGGAAACCTGAGTTCGATCCTTGAGCCAAACAGGTTTACCGGTAATTTCACTGTCGTGCCTTCGGGCGGGTGGGTTACCGGGTTTTCCCCGGAAGTGGTGGTGGACGACTCGTGTTACTCTCGGAGTACTCCGTTTGTCCAGTGGATGCTCCAAAAGTATCCGGGATTGATTTATTGGCCGTTAAAAGAAAAAAGATAACCACATTATACACCATTATGGCCTTTTAGGTGGTTTTCATCTTCTTCAAATTTTGAAGTAAGAATTTGTTAGTAAATCCAGATCAGATTATAGACACATTGACACCAGCTAACGGTATTCGCATAAGTTTTTTTTTTTTTTTTTAAATTAAAGGTAAAAGAAATATTCATTTTTTATTTCCAGTGTTTGTCACATATATTATTACAAATTTCAGTTTATTCTTATTTTAATATTTTATTGGGTTTGTTCTTTTGCATATCCAATAATTCAAACATAATCAAGTTTTATTTAACCTAATGCAAATCGTCATTGTTGTTATTCTTATCACTAATCACTTATCACTTTAATGTTTGAAATTTTATAACTCGGACATTTTTCACATTCAATCTTGTCATTTTCCCTATCTGATACTTACTATCAAAATTTTAACTAAATCTAACTCTTAAGATTTACCTGTCTCTTGTGAAATATGTTTATAACAAAATATTAACAAAACAAAAGATAATTAATCATCAATTAGTATTTTACATTAACAAGGTGAACGTTTGTTGGCACCCACCTCACCAGATTATCACTCTCTCGGTTCTTCTTTTCCTAAGAAAAAGCAAAAACATAAAAAAATTTGTGACAAAATCAAGAACATCAAAACTTAACTGTAGCTAAGTGGTTGTTTTTTTTATATGTATAATAATAATAATATCAATCCATAAACAGTTTTATAATGACATTATTTTTTTTTTAAACTTTTTGATGCAATTTGTCATGTGCTATATCTAGTATTGTAAAAAATATATAACATTAATTTCTTAAATTTAATAGACGTGAGCGTGAAGGGAATGTCATGAAACAATCTCCTTTAACATTATAATTTTTAAATGAATAAATATAACTATTATGTATACAATCAAAACATTCTAATGAAATTAATCTATACATCTATATAAGCATAACAGATGTACTAAAATGTAATATTATTGCCTACACAATTTTTAAGACGGCAGCCCAAAAGTCATTGCTTATTTCCCTAATTTGTCATCACTTCTCCAAATCTGCCCCTATTCAATCAATGTTGTCTCCTTCCATCTCCTTCGTCTGTTCAATTTTCCAAATTGATGGCCACATTGATTATGAATGAAAACGATATAATCGGTTATGAGGTTTCTTTTTCAATGATTCCTTCCATCAGCGCCAGTCGATTTTGTGAAGTTTGAGTTTAACAGATAAAAGTTTTGTTTCTTCTGTTTTGGCCACCAAGTGGCATCGTTGATCCTTTCATCTTTTCATTTGTCCATGTAAACAAACAGCGACGTTGATGGCTAGAGAGAGAAAGCACACGAGTCCCCGGAGGCTTGAACTCGCCACTCATCATCAACGATCGAGTGTTTAAGAACAGGTAACCAGTTGCGGGCTCAATGACGACGATGGTGGTGGATTCGAGATAAAGGAAGTAACAGTGAGGGTTTCGACTTAGACGAACACCGGCGACCTGAGCTAGGGTGATGAAGGTCTGCATGGTGAGATCTTTAAACCACAACTCAGGTCCGACGACACGTATGTCAATTTAAATTCCGGTCCTTGAGTTATTTTTCCGCTTAGATTCGTTGATAATGGTTTTAATGTTTTTATAGTTACCATAACCAGAATGGTAATTGGGTTTCTCAACTCATTATATGCACTATTTTGAATCCACTTGCAGTTATGTTTGTTGTGCATCTTTTCTTTTCAACTCTATACTTGAACTATTTCCTATGTGGTTGGTTGATTATCTTATATTATCATGAAAACAACGAGAGGTTAATGCATTAGTGAACTCAGCAGATTCTTCATATGAGCGGGGATATAGTTGTTTGTGTTGCTTTTCGTGCTGTTGAATAACTATATTAGGTAAAACTTATATCTTTAACATCTTTCTGATACTTTAAATCTGCATACAGAATTATAACATGTGATCATATTATATGCTATGTCAGGGCATACAATCCAGACTTATTCAAAAGCATCAGGCTCATTTCTTTCGCTTAATCAATTTACCGGTTGAAGGAGGAAAGCATGTTCTTACCTGTCATTGTGCCAATTTCCTTATTACCAGGTCACTTTGGGTTGTTTTTTTCATGTCTAATGGCTCAAATATGTTAGTTACAACCTGACATGACCCAGTTCGACCAGCACATAAATCAAGTTTTTTTTTACCGACCTGCGATTTTCCACCTCTATATATATATACATTGGTCTTCAATACTAGGAATCCATTCGCTACATGTGGTAATATTCAAACCAGAGGAGCGTGAAGCTATTGAACGCGTAAGTGATTTGTTTACACCTACCCATCTTTGATGGTAGAATGTATGTACTTATCACATTTCCTGTTCTTTTTTTATTATCTTCGGCTGTAAGCAATGGGATTTGATTTTTTGTAACAACTTATTAGTGCTACCAACCTGTACATTCGTCATCAAGAATATGCAAACTTGGAAAGTTTGAGAAATAAGAAGACATCATGTAGCGTTATAGCCACTAATAGTAATCATTAGTGCTGCCAACCAGTACATTTGTCATGAAGAATATTACTGATTAATGTTTTCATTGGACCTTTTAAAGTATCTTCAAGTTGGTTCAGGTTCCATCAATATTGATTTCATTTTGTTGGGTGGAAGTATGATCCTTTTTCTCTACATGTAATAGGCTTTTGCAGCCGTGCTTTTCATTAGGTGAGTATAAATTTTGATTGTTTGGTTTTATAAAGCGCACCTGAGGCGATCATTAGAATGCCCCCATTTGTAAAGCATATAAGACGCTGCTAAAACACCGCCGCAACGTGCGGGGTAGGCCCTTGTCAACGCAGAATGATTTCAAGTTTTAGACTATCTCTTAGCTTATTGTTCCAATCAATTATGTATTTTCTTTGAAATCAAACATGTTATGGTGTTATCTGTTACAACTAGGCTCATGTTGGTGATAAGGACTTTGTTTGATGGCTTGAGATCCCATAGTGTAACTAAACGGTTAATCTTGATGTGTATCTTTTTTCCGTCACGTATCGTTCGCTCCGCCGCAACGCGCGGGTTTTCCACTGTAAGTTATAATGTATAACTTAAATGTTAATAAGTTATAATCGTTCTTCAATAATCGATCACGGAAACTATCTATTCATAAGTCAATATACCATAAATACAAAATTCATACCTGGACAAATTTCAAATAACCGCCTTTAAAGGTAAGTTTGTGAATTAAGCTTTTGCCCTTTTTATATTAAGATAAATAAATTATTAAATAGTATTTTTGTGACACCCGGGAAAATGTTCAACAGCACTAGTTTTTTTAGCAACAGTTTGTAAATTTCGGGACGAAATTTCTTTCAAGTTAGGAATGATGTGACAACCCGTAACTTTGAGGTAAAAACCGTTTGTCTTCGCATCTATAAACTAATTGTATACTTATCTTATTTTTTTTATAAGTGAATGAATTCAATTTATATGGTTATTTCATACGACGAATTAATTAGATACCTTCCCAATTTATGTATACCAACGAATAGTTGAAACCAAATCCATATCGTGTTGAATCGACCGAACCATTTGAACTAAAGCATATGCGTCGCTTATCGATCCAACCCACTCGCGTAGCTCGGAACTCACGAGGCTTGAACCGTAGCACGAACTGTATACATTATTATTAATTGATCAGTATTGGTTACATTTATATCATTCGATTACTACTTGTGTTTAGAAAAAATAATAATAAAACTAATAATATGATGATAGTTATCTATACTTGCCTTAATCTATTGTTTCTAATATTGGCATCCTACTTATAACTTTAGTGTTGCAAAAACAATAATTGGAATATATTTATCTTGTATTATATAATCTCTTCAATCCATGTAATGCTGCTATCTATATTCACGTAAATGGCATGAGTAGTAATATGGCAGCCACATTCCCCTTTCTCTCTTGTATACGGCCGACATCAAACTCAAAACAAAAACAATTTTCCTTGTTTCTACGGCACAACCCCAAACCGCCCTAGCCCACCTTCTCCTTAAATGTCACACATGCATGTAAACTGTTGTCCGCATTTTATTGTGATTCAAAAAGAAATTGAAACCCTACCCTCCCTCAACGATAGCGAGGCAACAGCCCCCTCCCCTCACGTCGCTATCTCTCTCGCACTAGCTCCCTCTTGCTCCAACTCTCTTACGCATCTTCATTCGGTGTGTATTGATTGTTAAATTCTCCAAATATATGTCTGTGTTTTTATCTCTATTATGATACATGGATGTGTTTGGTTATATCCTTAATGATTATGTTAGTTATATGTTAACTTGAGGAATAGGATGCATGAGAATTCCACATGACGTTTTTACCTTTTAGATATGCGTAGGCTTAGGTAAGTAACGAGGGTTTTGTTTTCGGATTGCTTCTTGCTGAATGTCGTATGATGATTGTAATCTGCTGTAAATAAACGTTAAGGGTCGTTGTTGTTCGCTAAACATGTTAACGGAATCACTCGAACACGCATTAGAAAGTTAAGAGCTGAAAACAGGAAGGTGGTTGATGTTTACAGCCGACTTCAGTTGGCTGTAACCGGGTCATAATTTATTGAAATTTTGATTTTCTTGAGTCTAAAACGTACGATTTTGAAAAACGCTTCTAATGGCACTGGAATCGCAACTTTCTGATGTCGTTTGCTATTTTAAAATAATTGTTTCGTGCAGCAGCTGAAGCTGCGTTTTTTTTCTGCAGAAAATACGCCAACTTCCGTAGTCCTTTTCGGGACTTAAACTTATGGAAACTCTATGTTTTCAGAGTCTAAAACCAAGTATTCGGAAATAGCTTTCAAACAGAAGTGGTTTTGTATTTTTCGAACAGGTCTAGGTATTTTTAGCCTAATTGTTTGTAAAACTGCTATGAGCTGCCATTTTATGCAGAAAATGCAGCGAACGTTTTGCGTTATAACTCGGTATGTGTTTACTGTTTGAATCTGAAATTTTTTTCTGTAGATACTAGGGATCAGACATGCGATTTTGTTTCTGGTTTTGCACCAATCGGATACACATATATTTTAAATAAAAGTTTCAGCAAACCTGATCAGATTACCTCAAATCTGATCTTGATTTGGCGCTAGATTTTTCACGGAAAATCCGTAAGAAATTTGGTCACCACATTTTAATACAATGGTCTCTGTTTCGATTGACACGTTCTGTAATTCTTCGGGAACTATCCGGTGCCCGAACGGTCCCGATTAACGTACCGCAAATTGTCCGAAAATGCACTTAAAAGCTGAATTTTTGTGACAAGATTTATTATGTGATTTGTGACGGAAGTGTGATCGCTATTTCGAATAGCGACACTTTGCATGCATGTGTATATATATTATAATATTTTACGTGCTACGTGTTAGATACGTGTAGGATCCGTGTCTCCGTGTGAGTTCCCACACTAACTTTTAACCGGTAATCATGTTAGGACGTGATTGACCCGTTCCACTCCGCATTTACTTTCCGTCTTTTAACCGAGCAAACTAAGGTGAGTTCACTACTCTTTTACAGGCATGCGTCCCGGGGGGACAAACTACTATTCCTTGGAGGAATACATTTTTTTTACAACTGTTGTAGTTTAATTTCAATGTTGGTTAATACACTCAACACTATCACGAAAGTCCCTACTTACTACCGAGCTAGTTGCCTGGGAGGTAACGGGGTATTAGTTGAGAGCGCTATTAGGCTTGACAACCTCACACCGTACCTGGATTGGACGAGCGTGAACTAATGACCTTAACAACATGATCTCAATGTTGATAGGCATTGGGGAAGGGCAAACAAACTGACGTCACTGCGGTATCGAGTTATTATCAACATGTCTTTAAACTAAAACACCTACTGGTTTTATGGTAAACAAAACTGTGAACTCGCCGGCTTAATCGCTGATACATTTTTTTTTCTGCATGCTTGCAGGTCGTTAGATACATCGCTAAATGGGAACTTGCAATATGAGAAGCGGGAGCTGTCATGGGTCGTGTCGCTTGATGAAACACTTGATGTTATGATTACGTTTGAAACAACAAGGTTTTTTTTGATAAAACAATTATTTATGCTTCCGCTGAACACTTACTTCTTTTTGAAACGTTTAATTTGAAATTCACTATTCATGTTGGACATGATGACTTGTTTTATATTATTTACTATTAGTTCGACATGATTAGTGGCTAGATCCTGGTACGTCACACGCCTCGCGGTAAAACCCCGCAGGTGGAAATTTGGGGGTGTGACAGTTATTTAACCCGTATAATACACAAGTTTTATAGTGTCATTGAATTTATATAGTACAAATATATTTGTTATTATTTTTCTTCGATAAAAATATATCAACTATTGATTATCAATTTAATAATAAATAGTATTTCTTTTTATTATTTGGACTAGTTGAAACTTGAAATTTCATTAACCACACACAAATATATCAACTTTGAATAAGAATCAATGAAAACAAAAGAATTAAAAAAGATGACTACTCATTAGTCTTATCAACAACAAACAATATTAATCTCACCGTACATGACCAATAATATGTCCATATACTTCGGGTGACCTAGTGTATTTTATAAGCAAAAAAAACCTAATTGTACACCTTGAAAATTTAGTTAAACCTTTCGTTGCATCCTCATAAAATAACTACTAGTTACGCCATTGCATATACTCATTGCATATGCTAATGTGTATTTGAGGGGAAAGGCTATACTATAGACAACGCTATAAATGCTCCCTACTACCAAATGGAAGGTTTACACGTGATAAGATAGAATATAAGGACATTCTTTTATCTTAGTAACCGTTATTTTTCGAATACAATTTACTAAAAGGTTAAAGCATACCTTACTAATACAATTATTTGTTTAATTCACATGATGAAACTGCTGTGTCACTTATATAAAAATAATTCTGATGGTAGTTGTAACCCTAGCTAATAAAATGTCTTTCAAGAAAGCTTAATGATAACACTGAAGTTAGGACTGCAAATGAATTGAACGACCTTGTTCGTGTTCGTTTGTTAAAAAATATATGTGTTTACGAACTGTTCATAAATGTTTACCGAACGAGATTTTATGTTTGTGTTCGTTTGTTAAGGAAATGGACCTGTTCGTGTTCGTTTGTTAATTTTAGACAATGAATGAAAGCGAACGTTGATAAACACAAATGAGCACAAACTAATGTTTGTGAACACAGATGGAAACAAACGAATACAACAAGCGTTTATAGAGTTCATGAACAAAATATATAATAAACGGACACTTATTAAATATTTTATTTGTCGTAATTTTGAAGTGTATACAAACAAACAAGTTACCAAACGTTCACAGACATAAATAAACGAACACACTCTTTGTTCATATTCATTATTTAACTAAACAAACGAAATTTCTTGTTTATGTTCATTTGTGTAATAAACTAATAAACGCAAATGAATTTTCTACCGAATGGTTCACAAATTGTTCATTGAACTTTTGGTTTGTAAACACCCAATTTAGATACGGCTTTTAGCATTAGATTAGACCGCGCAAGGTGCCGGACCGCCGGTTCAATATTATTCCAATAAAATCGGAGTCGGCGGCCAATCGAAATATAAAAAGACAAAAAACACAAAATTTCAAAACCAGCACAAAGCCAAGTTAGCATCCCCTCCCCTTTTTTTCTTCTGGTCAGACCTTTCCAATTTCCCAATTTCTTCGCGACAGCTTCTTCAACCTCTCTCTCTACTTTCTCTCTCTAGGGTTTCATCTCCACAATCAATCTTCAATCGTTTTCCGATCGCATCTTCTAGGGTTTCTGGCTCTGTTCTTCGGTTCTGAAACAACACGTGTTTATTATCATCAGTTATGGCGACTATGGAGAGCTTGATCGGTCTGATAAACCGTATACAACGAGCTTGTACTGCTCTCGGTGATTACGGTGGCGGAGACTCCCCTTTCTCTTCTCTTTGGGATGCTCTTCCGTCCGTTGCAGTTGTTGGCGGTCAGGTATTGTCTGTTAATTTTTTTTCTCTTTGATCTTGTTGATATCGTATGTAAGTTTAAATATCGTGTGGTTGAAGATAGCTGGAGATTGTATCGGTATAACTGTTCACTTTGTTCGATCTGTTTAGTTTGATTTTAAATTATGTTTAGGCTATATGACAGGAGTTCGAGATAATATTATATACTGACTTGAGAAACACGTAAACAGTTTGGATTCTGATCATTAACTTCTGACTTTTGAACTGGAAGTGAATTTATTAAGTGAAATTGGATAGAAACTTTCATTTGAACTTAAATTGTTTATATATAAGTAGTAAGCATAGTTGTCATTAGCGAATAGCGGACGATAGCGACAAGCTGCCTATACGCTATGTAGCAATAGTGATCAAATAGCGGACGCTATTTCATGTTTGGCTATACACTAAAAGTAAATTTTAGAAATATTTTGTATGTATATTTTACCAAAAAAATATGACAAAGCTAAAAGAATTACAAAAATCTCGCTATTTACCGCTATTTGTCGCTACCAGCTATTTAGTGACACATGAGCGCTATGCTATTCGCTATAGTAGGCGCTATGCTCGCTACTAACAACTATGGTCATAAGTTATAACCTTAGTACAGGTTATTTATGTAGTTTTACTTTATCTTATTGTGTTAATCTTGTTTGTTTGTGTAATCTGCAATTCACTTGATGATAGAGTTCTGGAAGAGATAGATTGAGATCGTACACTGTTCAATTTGTTCGATCCGTTTTATTTGATTTTAAGTTAATTTTAGGTTTAGGTGTCGGTTGTCTAAAGATTTGAAAGGAGTTGGAGATAATGTTATATACTGTGTGTGACTTGAGAAGCAAGTAAACTTAAAAGTATCAGTGAAGTGAATTTATTCAGTGAAATTGTATACGGAACCCGTTATTTGGATTTTAAATTGTTTTTACAAGTTATAAACTTAATACAGGTTATTTATGTTGTTTTACTTTATCTTATTGTTTTGATCTTGCTTGTTTGTGTAATCTGCAATTGACTTGATGATAGAGTTCTGGAAAGTCTTCGGTGTTGGAGAGTATTGTAGGGAGAGACTTTCTTCCTAGAGGATCTGGTTAGTTGTTTATTTTATATTATTGTATACATATTTTTATGGTTTATTTTTAAATTTGTAGTGTTTGTTGATGCATATTATATAATCTGTATTACGTATTTATTTCAGGGATTGTCACCAGGCGTCCTTTGGTGTTGCAATTGCACCAGACTGATGACAGGCAAGAAGAGTATGCTGAGTTTGGTCATTTGCCCCGTAGGCGATTCACTGATTTTTGTATGTGAAGTTACTGATACTGATTATTGTAATTTTGTTTGAATATGAGTGTATAAACATGTTTTATGCTACTTCATAAACTGTATGTTTTTCACTTAATAACTTTAGTTTAAAATCTTAGATTTTACTTTAATAATGTTTATGTTAGTGTAAAACACTAATGTGTTTACTAATTTCTTAACCTCTTTGCAGCGTTGGTTCGTAAAGAAATTCAAGATGAAACAGACAGAATCACAGGGAAGACTAAACAAATATCTCCGATCCCAATTCATCTCAGTATATACTCGCCAAAAGGTGTTTCTTTTAAATATACATCCTATAGACTTGTCGTACTGGTGTTGTTCTAACTGCTTGTTATGATATGAGCTACCGCTGGTTTTGATGTACTGATATTTTTTTATGATGCTAACGTCTCAACGTTCTTTTCTTGTTCTTCCAGTTGTCAACTTAACCTTAATTGATTTACCTGGGCTTACGAAAGTTGCTGTCGGTATGTTCTCCCCACCTTTTCTCATAATTGATTTACCTAGGCTTAAAAAAGTTGCTGTCGTTATTGTTACCCTGAGCTTCATCTGATACAAAGATTTTTGTTCTTTTCAGAGGGACAATCTGAAACTATAGTTGAAGATATCGAAAATATGGTTCGACTTTATGTTGAGAAGGTAAGGCTGTTTGCGAGGTTCTAGTGCAAGTGTATGATGATTGGAAATAATTTTGTATTTGTGTTTTGTGATGAATTTTAAAATAAACTTTTTTTCCGGTCTTTCAAATTATCAGATTGTTAATATTTTAGACAAAATATTATATTAATAATTTGGATAAGGAGTAATAAACAAATAATAAAATAACTGTTTCTTTGTCAAAATTGATATTTGATTATTGTTCAAATGTTGAAAATTTTTCATAATATAAACCAAGTGATGAAAACTATGAACTGGAATCAGAGTTATTTAATTTCATTCAGTGGTTCCTAATAGGCATAGAAGTAAATTACCATAAAAAGTTAAACTTGTTTTTTTACATGTTTTTTCTTAGATCTAAAATGTAATTTGTTTTTTTACAGCCTAACTCCATCATACTGCAATATCTCCTGCTAATCAAGATATTGCCACGTCTGATGCAATAAAACTTGCAAAGGAGGTGGACCCCACAGGTATCTTTACTTCACTACTTGCAGGAAAACGTCTCCTCTCACAATTTTCTTCTCTTCTTATGCATTTCTTAACTTGATAGGCGAACGGACATTTGGTGTGCTGACAAAGCTTGATCTGATGGACAAAGGAACCAATGCTTTGGATGTGAGATATTAATCTATTATCACTATGAATTACGGTTTATTATTTATTAGTTTTTTTTTTTCGCTTCAGTTGATTCTGATGTTGATACTGTTTTAAAAAGGTCCTTGAAGGCAGAGCTTATCGTCTACAGCATCCTTGGGTTGGGATCGTGAACAGATCCCAAGCTGATATTAACAAAAATACCGATATGTTGTATGCAAGGCGAAGGGAGCGTGAGTATTTTGCCACAAGTCCTGACTATGGTCATTTGGCCAACAAAATGGGTTCCGAGTATTTGGCAAAACTTCTATCTGAGGTATTATTATTCACTGACATTTAGTCTGTAGCATAGTTATCGATAGTGAAGATAGTGTTCGCTATTGCGCGCTTCATAGCGTATCACCCATATCTCGCAATCTGTTAATTAGCGATATAGCGTGATTATAGCGGGATTCCGACGATGAATTCCGGACGGCAACCTGTCATTCTCTGCTGGAAACCTGCTGGAAACAAGGAAGAAGAGCGGCTGCGTTCTCTTTCGTTTTAGGCTTTTTAGGGTTAAATAACCTTATGGGTTTTAACATTTAACCCATTATCTTTCACTAGTTTACATTTAGTCATTAAACTTATAGATTGGTACATAAAAAGTATAAAATTAACATTATATATGTATAAAATTTTATAAAATAGCTACTTTTTATTTCTTAAATTTTTAACTACCTTATGCTAAACACGAAATAGCGGGCACTATTTAGTTGCTATCGCTTTATTCGCTGTCGATAACTACGGTCTGTAGTTTTTTCTCGTAGAAGCTGTAATTGTAATATTTGTAGCTTCTTTCTCCTACGTAGCATTTGGAAAAGGTAATCAAATCAAAATTACCAGGCATTATTTCCATGATCAACAAAGGTATCGAGGAGATGGAAGCAGAGTTGGACCGTCTTGGGAGGCCAATTGCAGTAGATGCAGGGGTGAGTAGTTTTTAATTTTTCTAAAATCTGCGTGTGATTTGTAGAAATTGTAATCTAACTCTCTTAAATTCTCCCAACTGATATTTCAGGCACAATTATACACCATCCTTGAACTTTGTCGTGCTTTTGACAAAATATTTAAGGAGCATCTAGACGGAGGGTAAGCACAGTTCTTGACCTATATGGGTTATTTCTATTTGTAACGGGTCAGACGAGTAAAAAAAATCTAAAGAAGTGGTCAAACATTTTTAACTACTTACTATGTCCTATGATCTTTTAAAAAAACAGGATCATTATCGAATTTAGTTCTGTGATCATATGTACTTTATTTATTAAGGTTACAATCCCGTGACATGGGTAAAATAAATGCCATGCTATAAGAAAGTAATATCTTTAAAAAACTTATGTATTATATGGGTTGAATATAAAATATAATATAAGATAATAATCTATTATATACTATAGATACTCATGATAGGTAAATAAGTCATTTATAGTCATTATTTAATTGGAGATAGAGGCGAGAAACAAAAATTTAGGTGGCCTGAAATTGTGACGTGTGTCCCCTTAGGATTTTGTTTATATATAGTATATATTTATGATATTTTTTAAAAAGCGGATCGAGAAAGCTTGGCGGGTCAACCCTGATCGTTTGACTCATTTTACAAGGTCACCCCTTCATCATGTCACCTATATTTGCTTTGAATTTAAAGTGGGATATTAATAATATTATCAGGGTATTTACTAGTAGTGGGTTGAATGATATGCATAATATATGTAAGTTTGCATATAAAATTTAAAATTTAAATTTGTGGCTATCATTTCAGACGGCCTGGAGGTGACAGAATATACGGAGTGTTTGACAACCAGCTTCCTGCTGCTTTGAGGAAGCTTCCATTTGATAGACATCTCTCTCTACAAAATGTGAGGAAAATTGTTTCGGAGGCAGATGGTTACCAGCCTCACTTAATCGCTCCTGAACAAGGTTATCGACGTCTTATCGAGGGCTCATTGAATTATTTTAGGGGACCCGCTGAAGCTTCGGTTGATGCAGTAAGTATTTTTATAGCATCAGTTATATGTTATAATGTTTACATTGAGCTACACTACTTACTCCAGAACATTTTTTAGGTCCATTTTGTCCTTAAAGAACTCGTCAGGAAGTCAATTGGAGAAACTGAGGTCAGACATCACAAGCTTGCTATTATTATTATTTTTATTTTTCGTAACGTACTTACATTTGTGTTAGTATCGAAAACAGGTCAGGTCTGAAGGGAAAAAAGGTTTTTTTATATCTAAATTTTGATTTTAATAAATAATTACTGTTAACAAAAACTGTAGAATTTAATGAGATTCAAGGGTGTTTTAGTCATTTTCTCATTTTTCATTAACTACTAATTCCACCCTGGTTTTTGAAACTAAAATAACTTTTATATACTTTAGTATTTTATTAATAAAAGTTAATACCATAAAATCAAGCATTTTTTTTATCTTTATATGAGTATAATATTGCAATATTATTAAATTTTTTTACATTTTTTAATGAAGTTACAAATAGTGTTTTATAATGTGCTGATAAATTGATAATTATAACTAGCACATATACAAGCGACACGTGGATTTGTATAATCAGCACAAACATATTTACTAAAACCAATATTTACTAGCACATACATACACGATTATAACCAGCACATAATTTATATAAGCAACACATGAGTTTGCATAACCAACACATACGTATATAATTATAACCAACACATATACAAGCAACAACTACTTCCATGATTTTAGGAATCTTTTAGAAACCAACTGTAAACTAAATACAAAAATGCCCTTTATACATGAATTAGAGGGATGTCATGTGGCAGGTTGTGAATGGTTTCTACTGTTTTTACACAATATGAAGTTTGTATATGATCCTACCACGTCAAATTAATATGATATGATTACGGTTGTATTAATGGGTTAGGAGGTTTTATGCATTAATAACACTTTGGGCAACTTTAGACCCATTTCTTTTTAGCTAATGTTTTCACTAGTTTGGCTCGTTGAACGTAGAAATAACGTGGATTGACTAATTTATAAGTAAACGGCCCAGAAACTGTCACCTCTAATTCATGGCTAAAGGTGGCAACTTTTAATATTTTTTTTTTGTAACAGGAGTTGAGGCGGTTTCCAACGCTGCAATCTGCTCTTGCTGCTGCAGCTGGTGAGGCATTGGAAAAGTTCCGAGACGAAAGTAGAGAAACAGTTGTTCGATTGGTGGAGATGGAGTCTTCATACTTAACCGTAGATTTCTTCCGGAAACTTCCGCAAGAACTTGAGAAAGTAGGGGGGCCTGCTCCCCCACCTGGAGATCGCCGGACCTCATCTGCAGACCGCAAAAACCCACCACCTTCAGATCGTGGAATCCCCGCTGCTGAACGTGCGGGCCCAGTTGACTCGCTAGGAGACCGTTATGGAGATAATCATTTTAGGAGGATAGGCTCGAATGTATCTTCTTATATCGGTATGGTGTCAGATACACTCAGGAGCACGATTCCCAAGGCGGTTGTTTATTGTCAAGTGAAAGAAGCCAAGCAAAATTTACTCAACTACTTCTACACACAAATAGGGAAAAAGGAGGTATTAATGATTTCTTTTATCCTTGTGAGAAGTTGTTCATGCCTTGATCAATTTTATGGCAAACATATAACTCTCTCTCTCTATATATGTATATATATACATACTCTCTCTCTCTCCATATATATATATAAGAGAGAGAGACAGAGTGTGTGTAACATACATATTCCTTAACGGATGAGCTTACGCGATGAAATTACGCGCGTTGTAAAACTCAAAAACCTAACCCACATGTTGAAAACGCAATAATAACGCATGTTGAAAAACAATAATCACGTATGTTGGAAAGTCATAAGCATGTGTGATTATGTATTTTCAACATGTGTGATTAGGGTTTTGAGTTTTACGATGTGCGTAATTTCATCGCATACGCTCGTATGTTAAGGAGTATTGTACGTTAATCTAACTCTATATATGTGTATATATATCTATATATTTTAAAACAGTTGGTGTGTCAAATATGATCACAAATTTCTCAATAATACTTTCTTTTTGATTAAATGACTTACAAGCTTTTATGCTAAAAGTACACTTTGGGCTACTTTTGATATGTTTTTTTTGGGTTTTAATTCTCGTTTGAACAAAATGATAATGATACTATTGTCAGGTTTATTCATCTTAGTTGCAGTTATATGTTGTTTCTTTTGTTAAATACTACTTTTTTGGTACATTTTGGATGAATTTCAATCTCGAGTCTCAACCCATAGACTCTTTATTCTTTTAGTCCAACGAATTGGACTGATTAGAGATGAACAATAATCTACATTGACCCATTTGGAAACGGGTCAAAATGGCTGATTTCTATGACAATCCGGTGTTCTACTTTTTATCTCTGTTTACGAAACTTAATAATGCACAATGTTTTTTCAGGGCAAACAGCTTGGGGAGTTGCTCGATGAAGATCCGACTTTAATGTCAAAGAGACTAGATATCGCAAAAAGACTTGATTTATACAAGGTATCAAGGGATGAGATCGAAGCGGTATCATGGGTGCGGTGATCATGGTTCATGATGTTCGACATTCCACTAGACCGGGTGTGTTTTGCGGTGGGGGTAAATTCGTCTTTAATTTTTGTTGGTCATTGTTTCACACTTCATCATGAGTTGGGTTTTGGCCTTTGGGTATGTGACATTTAGATAAAAGAATATACGTGTGTACTACGTTTTAGAGATTATTTCTTGAACCATTTATTAAATATCTTATGGTAGTTATGTTGGAGTTATTGGATTTAGCTGTAATTGAATTTTAATTCTATATCTTGTCCGTTTTGTTTGTAAATATTTAGAGATCAAATATGAATTCAAAGGTAAACATTATTGAGAAGAATAAATCAATTAGAATTGAAAAAATAGAGCAAATAATTCAATAAAAAAATAGAATTTTTAACTTTGTTACAACCGCGTACAACCATCACGACAACTCTTGTTGGTAACGCTTATTTCTTAACTTTTATAACAAGTTGACAAACTGTATTACAAGTTTAAGGACTAATAGCTTGTTCAAATTCCAATTACAAATTAAGTTTCAAATCCTGAATTCAATTTCAGTTTTATTTAATAGATAAGAATTCTACTAAAGAATAGGTGGAGGTAACTTTTGTCCTCAACTCCTCGTCACACACTTGTAGATCCTATCAATAACTCTGCTATGACTGACATTTGGGAATGTAATAGTAGATAGACTCGCGCGCATTGCAGCACGGGTACATTGCAAATATCGAACGGATTAAATATATGAAGATGCACGTTTTCACGTCTCTGATTTAACTCAACAATGGTTGAATCATGGTTTTCAGTATAGATATATAATATAGTATCAACTTTGGGTCGAAAATTAGAGTAACTTTAAATTTATAATGTTGAATGGGAACTTAGTATATTTGACCCCACTCGGGTCTAAACAAAATGTACACGAAAACTTGGACCCACTATAAATGTACATTAATGCACGAACATGTATAACATTTGACCTGATATGTATATAAAAATACGCACGTAGAAATTAGTTTTTTAAAGTAAAAGTATGAAAAGGGGTAACCTCGGAAGTTTAGAAACTCGAGGGGATCAAAATGAGATTTTATGAAAAAATTAGCTAATGAATAGAAACTTATTATATTTGACCCCACTCGGTTATGTGGAAACGTGGACCCGCTAGAAACGTATATAAAATAAGCACGAAAACGCATTATATTTGACCTGATGCGTACATAAAAAAATAAGCAAGTAGAAAAATAGTTTTGTTAAAGTAAAAGTATGAAAACGCCTAAACTCGAAACATTAAAAACATGAGGGATCAAAATGAGATTTTAAGATAAATTAGTGAACGGAAATTATGAAATAATTACATTAGTAAACACTTAATAGGCTAAAAGTGCCAATTCTCAAACTTAGGGTGTGGTTTTGTGATGTAAAAAAGGAGGGGCTAGGGAGTGGTTTTGTAAGTGTGTAATAAAGGAAGGGCGCATTTGTCAAAGTGTAAAACAGTAGGGTCGGTGTTATAAAACCACCGACATTGTCATTTAAGAGTATATAAATGTTTGTTTGTTGTTTCGTGACATTTGGGAATGTGTGTTTCTTTGTTGTTTCATGATTTTCCTTTGTGAAAAAAAAGTAAAACTCATTCTATAATCTTTAGTTTAATGTAGATACTAATTGTTTAAAAGATGTAAAGACTAAATTGCATTTTTGGAATTGATTTTTAGAGGTACAATCTCAGTGTTTGCTTAGTTTTTAAATGGTCCATTGGCTTAACGACGATTAGTTTTGACCTTTTGGTGGCCTCACGGGAGCAACACATGAGGATATTTGAGTAAACTATTAAAATGATGCAAGAGTACAAGTTCATTCTTATGGATTTAATTTGTTACATTTTATATGCACGTTTTATATTTGTTCTCAAAGTACACAGGTTATTAAGTTGAGGGACTTATGTGTAAAGTGTAAAGTGTCTGGAGGACCTGGTGGAAAAATTCCAAAGACTTAGAAGGTTGTTATTGAAAGGTTGTTAGAGAGCTTGTATATAAACTCTTTTAGGGTTTTGAGATCATCGTTTTTGTTACTCTCTTTCTCTATGATATTTGTTAGGATTTGTTAGATATTCGGTTAGATCCTGCGTGATCTTGTATTTATGTTGTTTCTTTATTGATTGACAACTGATATTTCCTATCAGTTGATCTGAATGTTATTTTGTTTCATAGATCTTACATTCTGCGTTGTATCTTTGTGCATATTATGTGTTGCATCTTTTGTGTATATTATGTTTTATTTTTTTTGTATTTGTTATTGTTGTGGTTTATTTTTTATTTTTTAGAGTGCTGTAGAAATCTACGCAAGGCTTTTGTGTTAAGGTTTGTCTAGGAACCCTTGAGTGACGAACCTGGAATCTGGTCCTTGGCACAATTTCGCCTTTTTGTGTTGTGTGTTAAGTTCTTGTTGGTTCTTGTTTGTTTAGCAATATGGGTGATACTTGAGTGTCTTCTCAGACTTTTATTGGTAAACTTAACATAGGGGATCCTTTGTATATACACCCTAGTGATTCAAGGAGTCTGACAATTGTTGGAGTGAAATTAAAAGGCATAGAAAATTATTCAATATGGTCTAGTGCAATGAAACTTGTTTTAGAGGCTAAAAATAAGTTGGTTTTATAAATGGAAAACGTGTTAAGTCTAAAGATAATGATGTGTTGGCTAATCATTTAGATAGGTGTAACTTAGTTTTTTAACTTGGTTGTTGAATTTTTGTGTCTGAAGAGTTATATCTAGGTCATGTTTTTCCAAACTTGCTTAAAGGTTTGGGTTGATTTAAAAGAAACCTATGACAAGGTGGATGGATATGTTGTTTTTGATATTCATAAGAGGATAAATTCTTTAACTCAAAATGGTAGTTTGTTTAAGAATATTATCACAAATTAAATACTATGTGAAAGCAGTTTGATGCTATTGTTCAACTGACTAATGTGCTAAAAATAGTTTAGTAAAAACAACTAAATTAACCTAACTTTAGACTCTAAGTAATACTCTAGACTCACTAAAAACACACTAAACTACTAACCGGCAAGTGTACCGGTCGACTTTAGTATAGCTAAAGTAAGTCCGGATATCGAACCCCGAGACTCTATTGATTAAGTTAACTACTCTATTTAGACTCTGACGGACACGGACTAAAATGTTGTTTATTTGGGGGGGGGGGGTTCTAAAAATTCCTAAGAAAACAATTAAAATTTAACTAAGATTTACTAAATTAACTAAAGAGTACGAATTAAACTGGGTTTTACTCCGACGGTGAAAAGACTACCTAGACTAGAATCCTGATTGATTTTAGTAATGACTTTTACCTGGAAGTTGATTAATGAGGAACTGGGATCTTAATATGCTCACCTCTCGGAATATCTAATAGGACCCCTAACCCTTCTCAAGAGCACGCTATAGCCCCTCGAGTTTGTTGAGTTTACCGGTTATTAGACTTTCTTGCAAGACACCTAATGGGTTTATAAAAGTATCCTACAAGGCTCACTCTCTTGTCGAGATCTAAACCAAGGTTAGATTCGTTTTCTCAATTGGACTTGCTAGACAATAGCCAATGGGATTACTTCCTAAGAAAGTCCTACCATGCGGCTTAATGACTTAGACCTAGCAATAACCTCGTACCTTGCAGCTATTGACGATTAGTAGAACACTTGATTTTAAAAGATACTAATTATCACCAAAACCTAAAGATGATAGATTTATTCCATGATATCGACAGTCACCAAAACCTAGTACCTAACATGACTCTATTATGTGATACAGACTGTCACCAAGATTCATGTAAAGCAATAAATAATAATCAAACACTATCAAGTACGCAAACACACCCAATTGATAGAACGAAACGTTTACAACTTATAAACAAATCCTCATAAATCATAAATCCACGGTAAAAATCAAAACTTTGTCAAACTATCATCTAATCTAGGTAATTAAGAGGTTTAGCCGACTATAGTCATGAAAGTTATCAATAACAAAGAATAAACAAACAATCCAAACATAGTGAATAAGGAAGAAGCGAAAGTAAAGACACCCGAATCGTCACGAATGCGAACCGAATGCTTCTCCAACTTCAGTCTTCGATCCCGTAGCTTCGAATGCTCGAAAACCTCTGCTTTGCTCTCTCAAAATCGCCCAGTCTTGCATTAATTCATCACTTAGGGTTTCTAATGATTCACTTTTTGTTTTTATATGATTCTGCACAAAAACCTCATCTAAATTCGAATACATCTGCAAATAATACCCTCTCGCTGGGCACAAGAGGGTTTTAACTTGCAACTCGCGGCCCGCCAGCGTCTTTATGACGTCAGCCTTCTCACATGTCTCTCTCCGGCCGCGAGAGACTACACTAAATCAAGTCGCGGCCCGCCAAAAGACTATAAGCTGGCATTTCCGATTCGTTTCAGCTCCCGGGCCCTCCAATTCGTTCCAGGACTTAGCTTTTTCGTCATTCAACTCGATTTCTTCACTTTTATGTTGTGTAAAGCTCACAAGACCTGCAAAACGCAATTGGATTAATAGTATGCTTATTCTCTTGAAAACGACACTAAAACTAACGGAAAACCATACAAACTATACACGAATAACAGATGTATTTTGCAATACATCACTGACTTCCTGTTTTTGTCAGGCTTCAAAAGATTTTAATTATTTTAACACTTTGACAAAACTGATGCAATTTCTCATGGGTCTTGATGAAAGATATCAACCGGTGAGGACTAGTTTGTTAACAAGAGATCCACTGCCCACTGTTAAGGTTGCTTTTTTGTATAATTTCTAGAGAAGAACACATAGGAATGCATGTAATGTTTCAAAAGGTCTGAATGTGTCTTTTGCTCTAAAACTAATCAACCTTTTGATCCTAGAAAAAGAGTTCCTAGGGGTCCTAATCCTAACCTAAAATGTACACATTGTAATATGTTGGGTCATACCATTGATAGATGTTTTGAGTTGGTGGGATATCCACAGATTTCTAAAAGAGGGTTGGTAGTCAAACTAGGAAGAATAACTCTAGTAATAATAAATTAAATATGACTATTGGGTCTTATGTATTGCCTTTTACTTCTGAATAAATTTCTAAATTGTTAAGTTTAGTTGGTGACAAGTTTGGAACAGAGCATTAAGTTCTAATGTTGAAGGTGAGTCCTCTAATATGTCTGGATTTACTAGTAATTTTGTGAGTTGTTCTAGTTCAGTCAACTTAGGGTTTAGTATAACTGGATAATAGACTTAGGTGCTAATCAACATACGGTTAATATGATAAAGATATGCTCAATTGTATTGATGTGTCTGAGGTTGATATAAAAGTCAGTCATCCTAATGGAACAAGTGTTAAGGTGTTAAAAACACGTGATGTAAAACTGATTAATGATGTGGTTTTAAGTGATGTGTTTTTTGTTCTTGATTATAGTGTGAACTTGTTGGCCGTCCACAAATTAGCTAAGGATAATAAAATCTCTCTACTAATGAAAATAATAGTATGCTACCGGATTTGAAGAAACACCAGATCTAATTGACCGGAACCAGATCGGATCTGTTGTGAGTGTTTCCACATAAAAGGTTAATCCTCCGATTGTTCGCTGTATTGAAATGAACCTCCGATGAACGCTGCAAAACAAAACACCGTTAGACTCGCCACGGGGAGAATGGGGGTTCTCTCCTTGACCACCTTCCGGTGTGAGAATAAGTACAGCTTTATCGGAATAGTTAAAGTGAAGTAAGAGAGAAAGTAAGTGAGAGTTAATACCCTTACTTGACCTTGAAGCTACTTATTTATAACCGGATTTTGGGTGCCAAAACTGAGAGATGAAAAAGTTATACAGAATCTTCCCAACGCCTTACGCCGTTAGTTGGTTAGTTCGTCATCCAAGCACACGGATCACGGTTCGATCAACGGCTAGGATGCTGACACGTGTCAACATTTCACAGCTAGATCTGCCTATGGAAACCTGCCTTCTTCATGACTCGTGAGTGATCACCCGATTGTGCCACGTGTCATTTTGTTGTAACTGAATGTGCCCCTGCACGATTGAGCATTTATTGTTTCTAGAACGTTTTACAGTTGTGATATCCTTATCTGCTGCCACGTGTTTTTCTGTTGTTACAGAAAAGATTCCTTTCTCATTTACTCCGGTTTCCTGCGCGTGGAAGTCAACTGATTAAGAAAACTATTCTTCAAGTTTAATTGTTTCCCTGTGCGAGCCCGCGGAAGGTAGCTAAATGATTTAAAGTTCTTCAGTTGTCCGGCGCAACGCAAAGGTTACCTTTGGATAATGGTGGTATGGTCCCTTGCTTGGCGCAAGGTTTTTGGGACCATAACCCTTCAGGATTTGAAATGAAAGAGAGTGTTGGTGACTGGTAAACAGGAAAATGGTATGTATTTTATGGAAAAACAAATGGTAATGCTGTGAATGTATGTTTTAATAGTGTACTTAAATTTAATCTGTGGCACAGTACGTTAGGTCATCCTTGAGATCAAGTCCTAGCTATTTTAAAAGATAAACTTGATATTAACATTGTTGAAAAACAACCATGTGAAGTATGCCATAAGGCTAAACAAGTTAGGGTTCCATTTCCACTCAGTGAGTATAAAATTAAGTCTATGGGTGAGTTAATTCATCTAGATCTTCGGGGTCCATACAAGGTTCCTAGTCATGAAGGGTTTGAATATTTTTAATAGTTGTTGATGATTTCTCTAGAACTGTTTAGTTATATTTGTTAGAAAATAAAATGGAAGTTTCTGAAAATCTTTGTAGTTTTTATGAATTATTTCAGACTCAGTTTAGCAAGAAAATTAAAATTTCCAGGAGTAATAATGGAACAGATACATCACACATGAGTATAAGCTCATTCATATGTATTTAATTTGTTACATTTTATGCACATTTTATATTTGTTCTCAAAGTGTGCAGGTTATTAAGTTAAGGGACTTATGTACAAAGTGAAAAGTGTCTGGAGCGCTTGGTGGTAAGATTCCAAAGACTTAGAAGGTTGTTATTGAAAGGTTGTTGGGAGCTCATTGAAAACTTAGAAAATAGAGTAAACCGCAGTTTTACCCTTGGAGATATAGCCCATTGACACCCTTACCCCCTAAAACAAAATTTTTGCTGTCTAACCCCAACGAATGCGAAACGCTGCAATCTTACCCCCTGCTGTCAAATGACTTTAACATTCAGTTAGTTGGTATGAGAAATGACAATTCTACCCTTTTAACTACCCCACGTTCTTTCTAACTATAATGAACCTTACCCCTGCAGAAAATGTTTCCATTCCCGCCTATATTGTTTGACCAGGCAAAGTCAAAGCCTGCACATATTATGATTTCAAATGCTGATTCTAATCCTAATTCCAAAACCATCATCATCTCAGAGGTTGGGATTAACTCAAAAGCCCATAATCTTCAACTAGTATTAACTAATTTAAGTAATTGAACTGTAATCCGAATCTAACCGCACATCCAAATCCTAATCCTAATTGCAACAGATTCAACTATAATCAACCTATGGACAACATAAACCGTAATCCTAATTTCAAATGCACATCCTAATCTAACTTTAAACAAATGCAAATTAAACTGTAATCAAACTTATCACACCATAAATTGTAATCCTAATCCTAACTGCACATCCTAATCTAAGTCTAAACAAATGCAACAGATTCAACTGTAACCATCAAACAACAAGATATATAACATTAGACCATTTCATATATTAGAACTTCATTACAATACAAAAAGATGAGCATCCATACGTTTGAAAGTTATACAGATCATAATAATCCATCCTACAGTTATAATACACATATATATAACATAATATCAAAAGACATTCAACATCAAACTAGGCAACCATTTCATGCCTAGGGGGAAACTGGAAGTGCAGGAAAGGGAGGCCATACATATTGACCACGATGTGGAACACAATTGTTCTTACCGTGACCTGCATCCTCAGGTCAACTACAAACACAAATTAAAAAAATACAATTGTAATTAGCTAATGTGATTCATCAAATAACTAGAATCCACTGTAATCATCAAACGACAAGAATCCACAGTGATTCATCAAACAACAAGAATCCAATGTGATTCTACAAACAATCAAGAATCCACAAGCACATGTGTAACATCCGTCAAAAACCGGATTTACCAAACCCGCTTCGTTTATTAACCGAACAACCAATTAAAAATTTCGTGGCGTATTTAATGCCCAAATTAATTTTAAACGATACATAATTAATAAGTATATTAGAATCTAAAAGTTATATTTGAAAAAGTATTAAAAATAGTGGTTTAAAAATAAAACAAGGCTGCCGGGTTTCGAACCCGGGTCAGCCGGGTCAACCGGGTCAACAACGAATTAACTTACACGCGCTCAACCACTCCGCCACTTGTTTTTCTTGTTCATTATTAGAAACAATTAATTCAAATATCACAATCACGAATTCAAACTGACGCGCCCAAATCGCAGTCGTCGGAAATCCCAACGATTTCGCCGAGATTGGACGGTTTCTTCTGATTTAACCGAAGCATTAACCTTAACATCGGTTATAACCGATGTCCAGTCCGCGACATTAGTCATAACCGTCGGAGAAATATTTGACCGACAAATCAAGATGGTATACGGACCCAATTCATCGATGTTCTTCCCTATAAATACACCCACAAGCCTCTGTTAACCTTTTCGCTCAAAATCGCACCTTTTCTCGACGCATTTTCACTCGCCGGAAACTTTCTGCAACTCGCCGGAAAACCGAGACTTCCATCTAAACGGTAATTACTTCGATTTTTCTGTTTCATTCCATTATTGGGCAACATTCTAATATCAATCCCCCACCCAGAATCCTTTCCAGACGACGTTGCCGGATTATCTGTTTTCGCCGGAAAACTTCTGAAATTTCAGAAACCTGCTGTTCCCAACTTGTTCACTCCTCTTTACCGTTTGATCGAGTACTACATTCGAGGTCTTCCGTCAAAGATTCAGGACTCTGTAATAAGTACCACGCCTGCAACTTTGGAAGCAGCAATGGAGTTAGCTACAGAGCTCACCGAGAACCGCATCCGGAATAAAGACTTCAAGGAAGAGAAGAAGAAGGATAAAGCATCAACTGAAACTTCAAACTCCACCCAAACCGAATCCCCTTCTCAACCCATTTCTAAGAGAAAACGAGATGGGCAACTTTTCGCTGTCACCCAACGTAATCAACCAATTTCACAAGCCATACCCATCCAAGCTATCCCAATCACGCAAATAGCACCCAACTCAACTTACCCAAATAAGAAACCATACCTTTGACCTCACCCTCGATGTAGCACCTGTTTTTATCACCATCCATCTACCTTACCTTGTCGACTATGTGCGAATTGTGGACGCTATGGTCATTTGAGCAAGGTTTGCCGCACCCCTCAAAACCAAATCTCTCCCCCTACTCAAAACATGATCCAAACCTATCAACAACCCCAATACCCCATGTTCCCATATGTTCGAACTTGTTTCAATTGTGGCGACCCTACCCACTTTAGAAACATGTGCCCTTGATTGGTTAACATCATAAACGCCCAAGCTCAAGCAAACCCAGTTAACCAAGCAAATCAAGGAAACCTAATCACTAGGCCAACAGCAAGAGGAAGAGTTTTCAACATCAACGCCAATCCTGTTGAAGATAATGACGGCCCAAACGAAACCACCCAACTAGTCCCCTTCACCGAAAATCAAGATTCAACTCCAACCGCTTAGTTTTATGTTTTTCTTTATGTTATCTCAAGCTTTGGTTGATTGTGTTTGTTTATGTTATAGAGTCACAAAGAACCAATCATAACTTGCGGATAAAGCCAATGAAAATTTGATAAGAATTTGGTGGATACGCCGCTGGTACTTCCTATATATAAGTATTCTTGCCAAAAGATCAGAGGCATTATCTGGCGGTTATGAGAAGTTCCATGTAGAATTTAGTATTGTCTTGATTGAAGTTTGTTTTATACTCACTGATTTAGCATTTATAGCATCTCATCATTTAAAGAAATTGGATTGTGTTCCATTTCTACATAGACTAACCTCTCCATCATAACAAACGAGAGAGGTACTGTCATCATTCAAACATGTATGCTATCAGAATTAAGACTCAAGCTATGGTTGATTGTGTTTATTTATGTATTAGAGTCACATAGAACTAATCATAACTTGCGGATAAAGCCAATGAAAATTTGACAAGAATATGGTGGATACGCCGCTGGTACTTCCTATATACAAGTATTCTTGACAAAGGATCAAAGGCATTGTCAGGCGGTTATGAGAAGTTCCATGTAGGATTTAGTAATGTCTTGGTCGGAGTTTGTTTTATACTCACTGATTTAGTATTTACATCATCATACATCTCAACGTATTTCAAAGTTCACCATTTAAAGAAGTTGAGCTATATCTTACTTCCACAAGGACTAACCTCTCCATCATAACAAACGAGAGAGGTACTGTCATCGTTCAAACATGTATACTATCAGAATTAAGACTCAAGCTTTGGTTGTTGTGTTTGTTTATGTTTTAGAGTCACATAGGACTAATCATAACTTACTGATAAAACCAATGAAAATTTGACAAGAATATGGTGGATACGCCGCTGGTACTTCCTATATCTAAGTATTCTTGCCAAAGGATCAGAGGCATTGTCAGGCGGTTATGAGAAGTTCCATGTAGGATTTAGTAATTTCTTGGTTAAAGTTTGTTTTTATACTCACTGATCTAGCATTTATATCATCTCATCATTTAAAGAAATTGGATTATGTCACCAATCAAACATGTATACTATCAGAATTAGGACTCAGACATTGGTTGTTGTGTTTGTTATGTTTAGAGTCGTATCATAGAACCAATCATGACTTACTGATAAAACCAATGAAAATTTGACGAGAATATGGTGGATACGCCGCTGGTACTTCCTATATATAAGTATTCTTGCCAAAGGATCAGAGGCATTGTCAGGCGGTTATGAAAAGTTCCATGTAGGTTTTAGTAGTAGAAGTTTTGTTTTAGGATATAACCTTATCTTTCCAAACATATCAAAACTCTTGCGCACGAAATCATATTTAGTCAATCAACTCTGCTTATCAATATTTTTACCGTAGGCAACAAAAAGCGATTCCTGTAGCAGGGTACTTAACCCTTACAAGGAACGTTACCGCCTCAAACAAAATTTAAAACTCTTACCTCTTTCTAAGTATGTAACTGTCAAACTAAACACCATCCTTTTAGACAAATATGTCACTACTTAAATTTCGGGACGAAATTTCTAAAAAGTAGGGGATACTGTAACATCCGTCAAAAACCGGATTTACCAAACCCGCTTCGTTTATTAACCGAACAACCAATTAAAAATTTCGTGGCGTATTTAATGCCCAAATTAATTTTAAACGATACATAATTAATAAGAATATTAGAATATAAAAGTTATATTTGAAAAAGTATTAAAAATAGTGGTTTAAAAATAAAACAAGGCTGCCGGGTTTCGAACCCGGGTCAGCCGGGTCAACCGGGTCAACAACGAATTAACTCACACGCGCTCAACCACTCCGCCACTTGTGTTTCTTGTTCATTATTAGACACAATTAATTCAAATATCACAATCACGAATTCAAACTGACGCGCCCAAATCGCAGTCGTCGGAAATCCCGACGATTTCGCCGAGATTGGACGGATTCTTCTGATTTAACCGAAGCATTAACCTTAACATCGGTTATAACCGATGTCCAGTCCGCGACATCAGTCATAACCGCCGGAGAAATATTTGACCGACAAATCAAGATGGTAAACGAACCCAATTCATCGATGTTCTTCCCTATAAATACACCCACAAGCCTCTGTTAACCTTTTCGCTCAAAATCGCACCTTTTCTCGACGCATTTTCACTCGCCGGAAACTTTCTGCAACTCGCCGGAAAACCGAGACTTCCATCTAAACGGTAATTACTTCGATTTTTCTGTTTCATTCCATTATTGGGCAACATTCTAATATCAATCCCCCACCCAGAATCCTTTCCAGACGACGTTGCCGGATTATCTGTTTTCGCCGGAAAACTTCTGAAATTTCAGAAACCTGCTGTTAACCGGTATGATCATTTCAACTTACTGATAATCGTTACCCAGTGGTTCCATTTCTCATCTAATCCCTCCAAATTGTTGACTAATCCTATCAGCCGAAGCTCACCAAAACAGAGCCGACGATCTTGCCGGACTTCTGAAGAAAGACGAACAGTTCGGTACAATCAATCCTCAAACCTTTTTTTGTTCCTTACATTACAATGGCTCATAATGTTCGTTAAGTTAATTTAACAAATAACAGTCAGTTAATCGATGTCTGTGTTTTGAACGAAGAAGATGAAGTTGGGTATGTTATAAGATTAATTAAAATCGATATTATGAACGGGTTAGACACACAGTCCAGCGTTGGACTGTGTGCAAACAATATGCATAACGTCTCGAGTTCGATCCTGGTCACACACATTCGCTGTAATAAAATGCCTTTTTTTTATTAAACTGAACCGGGTTAACTCAGTAAGATGTTAAATATAATAATAACCAGAATATTTACCAAGTTAGACACACAGTCCAGCGGTGGACTGTGTGTCAAACTAAACCACAGGTCCCGGGTTCGAGACCTGTGGCGAGCACAAGTCATGCAATTAAATCGTTTTTAAATAAATGATTTTCGGATTAATCTAATTAGTATATAAATATAATTAAAAACAGAAATATTTCGGGTTAGACACGTAGCTCAGTTGGTAGAGCTGCGTGCACGCGTACGAGAGGTCTCGGGTTCGAGTCCTGCCCGGCGCATACATACACACAATAAACCAGTCAACAAGTCACCGGTCAACGGTCAACAAGTCAATGGTCAAACAGTCAAAAATCAACATTTTTTTTTATTTTTTTATCTATTTATTTAAATTAAAAATACTTAAAAATAACATTTTTAAAGTTAGAAAATAGCCTTAAACTCACAAAAGTTTATCCAATAATCCTACTAAAATTGATTAATAAAATCCACTTATTTACCAAACCATTATGTTATTATCTAGGTTAGTTTCACTCGTGGTTAAATCTAACTCCGTGCGCATTCAACATCATCAACCGAACGCACCCACTGTGAGTGAATCTTACAATTCCCTTTTTAATTACACGTTTTGGGGTGTATCATGTGTCACTAAAACTAATTCGTTTATTCAAACTCGTGCCATACCATATTATGACTTTAACTTAGAAGTAAATATTGTTTGTAGTTATGTATTTCATATTGTCAAGTTGTATGCAAATCATTCATTAGGCCCATCAGTTCGTAGAACAACGCGTGCCTCAAAACTCATTCATTAGGCCCATCAGTTCCCCGTGGGAGGCGAGTTGAGCAACGCGTGCCTCAAAACAATCTATTATTGTATGTTGTGCATTATTTAATATTAAGTGTTTTGTGAATAAGTTTACATCCATATTTACTCATATGTGGTTACGCACTTTATTTTATCAATTCAATAAACTTGTACAAATGTTTTTCATAGGATTCACTCGCCAACTTTTTGTTGATCCAAAAACCCTTTTTACACATGATACAGGTGAACAGGATGAAGTAAGGAAAACATAGGAAATGCCTTAGAAGAAAATACTGAAGTCTAGAATGATGTGTAGAACATGATGTAATTATGATTGTATGTTTCCCTTTAAATTGTAATAATAAATATGAAACATTATAATAAATGTCATGAGCTTTGATGATAACCCAATCATGCCCCGATCACCTTTTCCGCTGCGGGTCGAGGTGTGACAACATGAACCTCTAATTAACCCCTGTTTCAATCATTCATATCAAAAGCAAAATGAACAGTAAACCCTTGTTCGATTATAAGCACATTCACAAAATCATAAATCGCATAAATATAGTAATATGTGTTACACTGATTCACCAAACGTTTACCTCAAATAGAGCTTCAACATCTATCGATCTAGTTCACAGTGTGAATCATACCTGACATGTCGCTCAAAATTCCTCTGATCGTCGTCCCAATTGACATTTTTATGAGCTGCTAGTCAAGAGCTTGAGATTTCGCCTGAATCTGTTAACCACGCCTGAGATTTCACCGTCGATGTCAAGAGCTTGAAGAATGTGAAATGCTTGGGGGGTAAGCCAGAAGTGGAGTACATATGTAGGGGTTATACAAAACGTAGTAGTAAAGTTAGGGCGAAATTACATAAATACCCTTTGACCATTAAAGACTAACGTGGAGATAAACGGTTTCATGACCCAGGGGGTAAGATTATTTGATGGAAGATATAACTTAATTAGTTTTATTATATATCTAGAGTTTAAATCTTAGTTATAAACCTATTAAATCGATATTTAGAGAGGACAAATATACTTTATATTAAGAGGGTGTTTCGGATTAAGTTTGGAAATAACTTATTTAGTTATTGGCTATATTAATTTGTCTCCAACTTAAACTTTAAAGATTGTTACGAATTAATTTAAGATGCACGATTAATCATTTTAGGATAAATTATTTTAGTTATTGAAATATTGATTTATATCGATAGTAATTTATATTTTATTATTCTATTTGTTTGGGCAAGATATCAGACAATGTTCGTTAACTTTGATCTGGTTCTATTTTTCTAAATTAAAATATATAATTTGTAACATCAATAATGATTGAGATAATAAACAACGTTTATCTTAAATTTGTTTTTTCATATCAGTTATCACAATCTTCTTCCAGATGGATGGTTATGACCAAAATAAAAATCACTTTTTACATAATACTTTAATTGCACATAATACTTTAATTTATCTTATTAATCAAATGTTTATTCTTATCTTAATTTTTGTTTAAAGATAAATAGGAAAATAAAATAAAAAACAAAATTTATTCTTTTCTAATATGTTATTTAAAATTATTCTTATTATTATTATTATTTAATAGAAGATATAAATAGAAAAATAAGGTGAGAAAGAACTAGAAAGTGATACGTGTCCAAAAAAGATTTTCGTTTATTAGTATAGAAAGATTTCAATGTTTTTAACGTTAATTTTATAAATGAAATAGATAAAAACAAAAAGTAAAAGTTATAATGGTCTAGCTTTTCCGATTTTAACTTCTTAACGATTTTCTCGTTAACCAATTATGATTTATGGTCATAAAAAGGAAAGAAAAAAGGATTAAAAAAACAATTTTAATAAAATATAGCAAACTTGCGAAGTTACATTAAAACAAAAGGTAGACATGCAACAAGCTGCGCCGTCACTACTTTCTGAATTACAAACTTTAACCTTCTAAATACAAACCCCTGTCCCCCATGGGGCTGAACAATTACTGTGAATGACCCGTTGGACCCTGGTCAAAAAGTGGATGGCGCTAGGGAGCCAAATGTATCAAAGACAAAAGGGAAATGCTGGTTTCTGTGGAAATCTAACATGCTTATCCACTTTTTTTATTCTGTCTTTCTTGTTGATTGTCCAGCTATAAACCCATTTTCCTTTAAACTTAGCATGAAGTATTTGCATATAGAGACAACCATAAATAAAAAAGACAATCATAATTAAAGAAGAAGATGTAAAATGAAATTTGATGGATCTTTTATATTACAATCAAAAGGAGGGTAGGTATAAACAACACATAAGTAAATTATAACACGACATGGAAATATAAATGCATATTAGGTGGGTTTTCTAATCTTGTCTCTATTTTTTTTTTTGAACCGCACTACTTTTGTCTCTATATCTCTTTTACTTTAAAATCTCTTGTATAGCTTTTTATTTAAGTAAACATTTCCCTTATTTAGAGTATAATGTTGCCTTTTTAGTCCGTAAAATTTTGAAAGCAAACTTGCTTAAGAGAGGTTAACTAATAGCATACTTTAATGTCAATATCTTGAGACAAGGGCTACATGCACCAATCGGTCTTTTTCCCGATTGCTGAGTGTTATGTGCCTTTTGTCCAAGGCTTGATGCAAAACTATAATCGAGTTGGGGGTCTCGCTGGAAGCAGCCTCTCTATCCTATGGGGTAGAGGTAAGGCTGTCTACGTCTTACCCTCCTCAGACCCTACCTTAACTTTGCTATTGGTGGGATTTACTGAGTATGATGATGATGAATGCCAATATCTTGATACCTAGTATAACAATGTGAAAAGATTGCAACAAAAGATTAAGATTAAAGCAAGTAAAAATCAATTTTGAGTGTGATAAATCCGTAGGTGAAAGTTGGATATAAGACTGTGTAGTGGGGCTTGAATATAAAGCCCCTCTTTTGGGCGTTATGCCACACATGACATCCCAGTTAACAAGGGGCATTATGGGGCTTGAAAATAAAATATGTTGTACTGGTATAATGCTCCATAACCCCCATTCAATCGTTACCCAAATATTTATTTTGATTTCTTTTCTTTTTTTTTTAATTTCCTATTCGTCAATTCAAGAATCTTTTTGATCATCAGGCGTTTTCCTAAACACGCCATGCCTTTTTTAATCAAATCACGCCCATAGGCGGTGTTTGGGCATTATAAGCGTGAAGTTGGCCTCTTAACGCCAGTTCACTCCCCCACTACACATGGTCTGATAATCAATTGGGTGGTGGTCTATTGGCAAAGACAAAGCCTTTAAACACCTTAGTTTGGGAAGAGGAAAGAGGTCTTTGGTTCAAATCCCACAGACTACAGTGATTAAAGAAAATTAGCCGATATGAAAAAGTTGGATATAAGAACACGTGAGTATAAAAACAATTTAGGTGGGATATCGAAATCGAATTCTAGAGTCAATAATTACAACTTTTATTGCGTTATTGAAGTACTAGGGCTAGGGAAAGTGACACAAAGAAAGAAACAATCATGCACCGCAAATAACTTATTTGAAATAAGACAAGATCACATGCCGGAGGTAGATCTTCCAGGAGATATAAAGATAATAATTAGAAAGAAAAGAGGACTCAACGAAACGAAAGAGGTGTCATAGTTGAAGGTAAATAGCTTAAAGGCCTAATGAATTCTTGTAAAAATATGATAGACCAGATACGACTCCTCAATGGTGCTCGTTACCTCCATATGGTCTTCTTAACCCACCACTAATTCCACACATTGACACTAACCGTTCGTCTCATCACAGTGAGGGGATGGTCCGTGCGACCAAGCTCTAGTGTGAGTAACGGATTTTTGTTTTGAGTGATTCGGTAATATTTAATGTTGAGTATTAAATGTTTACCAACCTTGATTTTTTTTTGGAAAGAAAAGAGGGCTCAACGAAAGAGGTGTCATAGTTGAGGGTAAATAGTTTAAAGGGCTAATGAATTTGTGTAAATAAATGATAGACTAGATACGACGCCGCAATGGTGCTCGTTGCCTCCATATGGTCTTCTTATCTCGCCGGTAATTCCACACACTGATGCAAACCGTTAGTCTCATCACAATGAGGGGAAGGTCCCTACAACCAAACTCTAGTGTGAGTAACGGATTTTTGTATTGAGTGATTCGGTAATAGTTAATGTTGAGTGTTAAATGTTTACCAACCTTTGATCATTGGAGCAATCTATAACTGGATTGAAAGTAGTTACCTAGCAATAAATGCATGTATTAGTGTAGTAGTGTTAAGTCAAATCAAGTGCCATTCGTCTTAGGGTATATTAACTGTTTGAGTTAATTACTGTTTTCGTCTCTATGGTTTGTCAAAAATCACTATTTCAGTTCATTAGTTTAAAAATTGCGATTTCAGTCCCTGTGGTTTCACTTTCGTAACCATTTCAATCCACCTTGCAACAATTTCAGTCCCTGTTCTTACAGAATAAATGGATTGAAGTGGTTACGAAAGTGAAACCACAGGGACTGAAATGATTACGAAAGTGAAACCACAGGGACTGAAATCGTAATTTTTAAACTAATGGACTGAAATAGTGATTTTTGACAAATCACGGGACGAAAACAGTAATTAACTCTAACTGTTTTGTTGGCTGAGCAGAATTGTCAGAGCATGCTCTTTATTGTTAGGCGGTTGTATTCTTTTCATAATCTTTACGCTACCTAAGAGCATGTGTTGTCGGTTAATTAAATTTTCCATTAACTAAGAAAAAGTGCAGCTACGTTAGCATCAATTCAGTACAGTGCCATTAACTAAATTTTTCGTTCCTTTTTTTTGAACGATAACTTCATTAAAACTGGCACCTCCCATACCAGGGGACCAACCAAACCAAACTACATGATTACAAATTTACACCAATTATATCATGACGATAACTTCACTTCGCTCATGATATCTTCAATTTTTCATTGACTGGGCGTCGTGGGTTAACTAAGTCGCAATCATTTAACAATCATTATTCAATTATTATTTTTATTTAATTTAAGATTAATTATAAAATACATTTAAAAACATAAAATCTACAATTTTACAAAATTTAGTTTTTATAAAAGACTAAAATTAGATATTTAAATTTTATAAAATTTAAGTTTTAAACTAATTTCACAGATACCACAAACTACAATAAGTTAATAACCATACTAGTCATTATTAAGGCTTGTTATATTAAAGGTTTTAATCCAATTTTATAAAAAAACAAAACTCAAACAAATAACACCATTCGCCACTTACTTTCTTCTTCTTTCTACACCCATAAGAATCTGCAACCACCTCCATTTCCCCTTCAATAATTAAAAAAAGAATATTAAATTGTCAAAATGGTCCTGACGGTTGGTCACTTTTGCCATTTTAGTCAAACTTAAACCTTTTGAATCTGAGTCCTTGTAGTTTCAATTTTCGTTGCCATTTTAATTGAAAGAGCCGAGCTTTAACAAGCCCGAGTCTGAATTAAGGCTTGTTTAGTTATCGAGTTGAGCCTGATATACATAGCTTGTTTAGGCTTGTGAGCCTAAACGAGCCCAAACAAAAAATTATTTATTTTTATATAATATAATAATAATGATAACAACATTGGTGAGCTAAGCTCGACCCGAGCTTTGACTCGTTTAAGTGACACTGAAGCGAGCTCGAGTCGAGGTTTTAGCTTGTTTTCAAAATAGCTCGAGTTGAGCTCGAGCTTTGGGTTTTACTCGCGAGCCGAGCCCGAGCTCAAATAAGTAGGCTCAACCCGAGCCGTGGCTCGGCCCAGCTCACTTACACTCCTAACTTCTCTAAACCTAGTATTTATTTTAGCAATGTTAACGAAGAGTACAAATCGAAGAAGACCTTATATTTTTTTTTCTATAACCTTAAGAAAGGGACAAAAGAGAACGTGACGTAAAGGCTCTCACATTTAACTATTAAGAAACACACAACCACTCCACACATAAATACAGCTTCTTCTCCATCTTTCTCTACTCTGCTTTTGCTAAAAACCAACAGGAGTGACGTAATCATCGCCTACTTTGGTTTGAAAATCATATTTGTAAGTCACTATATATTCGTATCTGCATCATATATACATGTCGATATTCATTAACACTGTTGAGGTTTTAATGTTGTTAAGGTGTTAGAAACATTTTTATTACACAAGCACGCGATGTTCCTCAACAATCAAATGACATGTTCACGTGCTGTACAGAATCTCATATAATTTCAGATTTATGTGACGATCAACTGATAGTGACTGCTAGATTTTGCGTAACGACATTTGTTAGTCTGTTACATGATTTTAACAGTTTAAAATGGAGTTTATTATAATGATAATAATTGATCGGTAGTAATTGTTCTGGTTCCGTTTTTTTAAATAGCAAAAAAGTGGAGTTAAATGCCATTTTAGTTCCTCTGGTTTGAGCCATTTTACCAGTTTTTAACTCCATTTTAGTTCCTCTGGTTTGAGCCATTTTACCAGTTTAGTTTAAAGCATTCATTTTTTACATGTGAGTCTAAAAAGGTTTCATTTATGTGACGATCAAGTGATAGTGACTGCTAGTTTTTGCATAACGACATGTGTTAAGTCTGTTGGATGATTTAACAGTTTAACTTTAACATGGAGTTTATAATGATAATTTATAGGTAATAATTGTTTTGGTTCCATTTTTGTAAATAGCAAAACATATCCATTGCACATTTAAACAAAATGTCTAAAATTAAAATATTTTTTAGAATTAGTTACATATGATGCCTCTGGTATGACTGCATTGCAACTTTAGTCCACAAGTTTTGATAAGTACTAACTTTAGACCGGTAGTTTCTCAATATGTTCTATTTCTGGTGTCATCGAAAGTCGTTTGTTCTATTTCTGGTGTCACTGAAAGTCGTTTTGGGTAGATCACGAGAAGGGGAGGGGGGGGGGGGAGCGAGAGATGAGGAGTAAGATAGATCGAGTGAGAGATGTATAAAGACATATGGACGGGCAAAATCACAGGGAGTTGTGTTACTTTTTGTTTTTGAATATAAGGGGTAGTTTAGTCATTGATTAAGACTGAAGAGAACAACTTAACGTCCCTCCACTCCAGGGAGTTGTGTTACTTTTTGATAGCCAATTGGTCTCAAGTTGTTAATTTGCAACACGAGGACAAAATTTGGTTTGGTTCGCGAAATGTTTTATAGTTAGAATTTGTATAAGAATTACAATTTGAAGGGATTGGATTTGAATTTGATGTGACTTGACGAGTTTTTTTTATGATGTGAAATGAAAATTTATGTTCTTGTAAAAAAAATTAGAATTGGAAATTGTTGGAATTGGCATCTCAATTCCATTTTGATGTGTTTGGTTGTTAAATGAATTGGAATCCATCACCCCGGCACCCATAACCACCTGTTCAGGTCGAAACGGTACGGGTCAAAACGGTTCGCGTCTAAACAGTTCGGATCGAAATGATTCGTGTCGAAATGGTTCACGTAGAAACAATGCACGTGAAAACGGTTCGTGTCGAAATGGTACACGTCTAAACAGTTCAGGTCGAAATGAGTTGCGTCGAAACGGTTCAGGTAGAAATGGTACGAGTCGAAACGGTTCACGTAGAAATGGTGCGGGTCGAAACGATGCGCGTCAAAACGGTTCGAGTCAAAATGGTACGTGTCTAAACAGTTCAGGTCGAAATGAGTTGCGTCGAAACGGTTCAGGTAGAAATGCTATGGGTCGAAACGGTACGGGTCGAACGGTTGACGTCTAAAGAGTTGGGGTCGAAACGATTCGTGTTGGAACGGCTTACGGGTTGAAACTGTTCAAGTGGAAACGGTTCGGGTCGAAACGATTTGTGTTGGAACGGCTTACGGGTTGAAACTGTTCGAGCGGAAACGGTTCGGGTTAATGAAACGGTTCGGGTCGAAACGGTACTGATCAAACCGGTGCGAGTCAAAACCGTTCTGGTCGAAACGGTCAAAGATTCCAATAAGTTTACTTTAATTCCTTCACCTATAGGAAGGAATCTGAATTCCTTTAGCTAAAGGAATTTCAAAGAATGCATGTCAAATTCTAATTCCAACCTCATTCTCAACCAAACACGTAAATGCTGTGAACCAAACATCTTAAGAGATAGAACTCAGATTCCAATTCCGTTAAATTTCATTGAATTTCTTTGAAAAAAAATTAATTACACATGGTACGGGTTAAATCGATGCGGGTCGAAATGGTCGAAGATTCCGATAAATTTACTTTAATTCCTTCACATATATAGGAAGAATTTTGAATTCCTTAAAAAAAAGAATTTAAAGGAATTCATGTTTAATTCTAATACCGATTCCATTGTTAAACAAACATATGAAGATTGGAATTGAGATTCCAATTTCATCAAATTATGTGAACCAAACATCTTAAGAGATAGAATTCAGATTCCAATTCTCTTAAATTCAATTTACTTCCTGCGAACCAAACGCCCCGTTCAGCTAAATCACAGGACCATTCATTTAATTAATTTTTTTTTCTAACTTACCATTATATTTAAGAGGCTAAAGTGACAATTCAACATATTATAATATAATATAATATTACAATCCACACAATATTTTAGAGGCTAAAGTGACAATTTAACATATTACTATAACACAATCCACGCACACAAAATAATACCGCTTTTCCTACGCATTCTACATTTCTCTGTACTTGCGTTTGCTAGGAGTGACGTTGCTGCCTTCGTTCATCGGAAAATCATTTTTGTAAGTCTCTATTCGTATACCAGTCAATATTAATTCATGAAGGTTTTAATATGATACGGTATCTATATATTATATATAAAATCGAATGATATGCTCATGTGTTGTAGAGAATCGCAATATAATTCCATATCTACGTGGCGATAAACTGATAGTGATTGTTACTTTTTGCATCTTCACTGACTACACAGCTGGAACAATATGTTAATGTTCATGTGTTAGATGAGTTTTGCACCAAAGGCGCAGTGCTCCGGTGGTTGGAGTCTCGCTTGTGACAAAATGTCATGCGCTCATTCGGCTGGTGTGGTTTTATCTGGAATTGGTAACAAGCCGGGTCACCAACACTATTTGCGATCGCGGATGTGGGTGATGTTTTGCCTATGGATGTACCCAGGTGGTTAGGACTTAAAAAAGAAAAATGAGTTTAGCAATTTAATTTGGAGTTTATAAGGACAATGGAACGATATGTTCATGTGTTAGACGAGTAAATCGTAGTCCTGAGATGTTGGTCCAGTGGTCAAAAGGCCTGCCCTCACTAGTGGAGATGTAGGTTCGATTCCGCTAGGCCATTTTCGAGGGACATTTGGGTGAAGGGACGAATCGGGGCTTTAATCCCGGGTTCGAACCTGACGGGAGGCGAGGCTTTAGGGATTTCATACGGTTCCCGCGCATTAGGGGGGCACCATAGGCGTAGCATAGTGGAGGGCCGGGGGGTGCCCGACCCAGTAATGTCCGGTATGTAGTTTTCGTATAGAATTTTTTAGGTATATACGTTTTCGACCCCCGGTTTCATAAGTTTTTAGGTATAGTTTTAGGTCCAGTGACTTCCGCCCCCCGGTCAGAAATCTCAAGCTTCACCACCGGGGGGCACGGTCTCATAGCGGTCAGCCCCGAACAGGGTGTATTTACACGTGAGATTATTTACCGTTACGGTGAGTAATGAGTTGTAGTGTGAGTTTGTTAGATGTGCAATCTAAGTTATATAGGGTATAAGTAATGATGTGCCTCTTGGTTTATGCTTTTATGGTTCCATTTTTGTGAATCTTGTTAGTAGGGATGAGCGTGGTACTGGTACCGGTATTAAAAATAACAATACCGAAATTCATTAAAACTGGGTACTGGTACCGAAATATTTGGTATGGTACAGTACCAATATTTGTAGGTAAAATTACCGTACCGAACCGGTACCGATAGCGAAAGTACCGATATCGAAAATGCCAAAAAGTGGGTACCGGAACCGATAAAAATTGGTACGGTAAATTCGGTACCAGTACCGGTACGATACCGGTAACCAATACCATATGCTCATCCCTAGTTGTTAGGATAGGGAGACTCTATAGCAAAATAGCTAAACAAAACTGACAACAATATTTTTGTAGCATTAATTACACATATGGTTACTGTGATATATTCATATTGCAACTTTAGTCCCTAAGGTTTAAAAGTTACGATTTAGACCTATATTTGTGAAAACGTAACAATGTTGTCCCTAGAATGGATGAGCGTTAAGTTTTGAACTCTAAAAGTTTGCGAAACGATTTGGTTGGATCGAGAGCCGCCGGACCACATGCACCACATCTGTTTCTAGCGCCGTCGAAAATCCTTAGGGTAGATCGAAAGAGGGTTAGATCTTGGAGATAGATCGGAGTGAGAGATTGATAGAGAAATATAGATACGGCATTTTAGTCATTTGTTAAACTAAACAGAATAACTTAACATCCGTCCACTCTATGGACTTGTCTTACGTTTCGATAGAAAATTGGTCTAATATTGTAATTTTAAAACTTCAAGACTAAGAGCATTTGCATCCCTTCCATTAAATTTTGTAAGTGTGTTCTTTATATTATAAAAAGTGGATGTGAGTGGAGGAGAAAAAAAATGTTACTGTTCATCTGTATATTTGAGGGGACACTGTTCAACAACTATAATTTTCTAATATATTTTGAAAGCTGGTCGTGAGTAAAGAAGAGATAAAAGGTAACGATAAAGGTAAAAAAGAGATTATTTAATTGAAATGAGAGATAAAGGTAACGATAAATCACAACCATTTTTTCAAGTAATTCGTTTCTTTTTTCTAATCTTGTGTGAGTAGAGTTTGACTTCAATTAGGCATGAGAATGATCAGGCATATGAATGTTTGTCAATTTTCAAGTAACATCTTTCACTTGATCAATTGTCTTTTGTGTAATAAAAGTTTATAAAACTTTGACTTAGTTTACTAATAATTCGGTTAATCTTAAAAACAAGACAATAATATTTTCAGAAACATGATTCTCTAGCACCTGAAAATCCAATGTGTTATTACCAGCTTAACTTCATGGAAGATGGAATACAAGCAACGTTACTTCGACGCGAAGAAGAGGAAGAAGGTGATTTGAAACGGAGGATATGGGACGAATCAAGAAAGATATGGAGGGTCGCATTGCCAAGTGTCATATCAAGAATATGTACATTTGGAACTATTGTTGTCACACAATCATTTATCGGCCATATTAGTAACATAGATCTTGCCGGCTTTGCCCTTGTTCAAACACTCAGTGTCCGCTTTGTCAATGGAATCCTTGTAAGTTCCTTATTGTTTAAGCTTTGCTGATATATGTTTAGTGGGTGTGTGAGTTAGCTGTTTAAAAAAGTTACAACATTTGTGGGACCCACATGGGTTTGTGATTTGTCCCTTGAGCTTAGAAAAAGTTACAACATTTGTGGGACCCACATGGGTTTGCTGATATATGTTTAGTGGGTGTGTGAGTTAGCTGTTTAAAAAAGTTACAACATTTGTGGGACCCACATGGGTTTGTGATTTGTCCCTTGAGCTTAAAAAAACCTGTTTTGACCTGTAGTTGGGAATGTCGAGTGCAACCGAAACTCTTTGTGGTCAAGCGTTTGGAGCAGGTCAACACCACATGATGGGCATTTACTTGCAAAGATCATGGATCGTTGGCTTAGTTACTTTAACCGTTTTACTCCCGATTTTCATCTTCGCTACACAAATTTTCAAACTTATTGGGCAAGACGAGGCGGTAGCAAATAGCGGCGGTTACATCTCTCTATGGTTCATACCTTTTGTCTACAGTTATGTCTTCAGCTTGACCCTGCAAATGTACCTACAAGCACAGTTAAAAAACATGATCATTGCATGGCTTTCAATCTTCCGATTCGGGATCCACATCCTTTTGTCTTTTCTTCTTGTGTATACGCTTAACCTTGGGGTTGCTGGTGCAATGATCACATTGTCAGTGTCATCGTGGTTTGTTGTGTTTGGAGAATTCGTTTACGTATTTGGTGGTTGGTGTCCTCATTCTTGGAAAGGATTTACTGTGGCCGCCTTTAAGGATCTGTTACCTGTTGTGAAGCTTTCCATATCTTCTGGTGTGATGCTCTGGTAAATAAGGCACAAACTTAGCAACTAGAGGTGCAAACGAGCCGAGCGGCTCGCGAGCTGCTCGAGAAAAAGATCGAAACGAGCCGAGCCTTACCAAGCCGAGCTTGAGCCTAAAATAAAGCTCGTTTATTTATCGAGCCCGAGCCCGGCATGTGAAGCTCGTCAGGCTTGTCGAGCCTTGATGTAATATTGGTTTTGATTAATATTTAATAACATTTACCCCTTATTTAAAGTTTTCTAGTAAACGAGCCAAGGCGAGCATATTTATGCTTGTTTACGAGCTGAGCCCGGACCAAAAAATAAGCTTGTTTAGTAAACGAGCCCGAGCTTCACTTATCGAGTTCGTGAGTTTAAACGAGTCTGTTATTTATATTATTTTTATTTAACATATTAATAGCTAATAAACGAGCCGAGCTTGAGAAACTACCAACGAGCCGAGCTCGGGCTTGGCTCGTTTGCAAGTAGCAACCCATATGCAACGATGTGCTTCTTTCACTGTGTAAAAAATTAGCAACCCTTATATGTAGCTTGGAGTTATGGTACTATGCGGTGCTGGTCTTGCTTGCGGGTTACATGGAAGACGCAGACGTTGCTATATCCGCTTTCTCCATAAGGTATTAAAATCCTTTTGGGCGTTTTTTTATATCCGTTTCAGTTTCACCTCTCCTGAGAACTTGCTAAATTGTTTATACTTTGCAGCCTGAACATCTATGCATGGGAGTTCATGATCTGCATTGGCTTGTTAGGCGCTGCATGGTAAATGGACATATCAAATCCTTCATCTACATCATTTAAGTTTATGTCCTTTTTTTTCAACGGTACATGTTCTTCTGATTTCCATCGTTGGAGGTAGCAATTTCGACCCATTTACTTAAAAGTTGAAATGGGGTCAAGTTTGGCTGGTTGTTTTTTAACGAAACCCGAAAAACATGTCGCTCTGACCGTCGGGGTCAAAGGTCGTTTAAAATGTTTTAAGTGCTTACCTCCTAAATCCCTTATTAGTAAAAAAAATTATTATTATTTTGCCAACAATATTTTTTCCTAGTCCTCTTTAATGTATTGGTTATTTAAAAATTTAGAAGAAAATTTAACGGAAAGTGTTTGTGTGTTCACTTGACCCACTGGGACCGACCTAGAAAAGTTACCCGTTACGCAACATATATTGTATTGTGCAGTGTCCGGGTGGCAAATGAATTAGGGAGAGGAAATGCCAAAGCAGTAAAGTTCTCAATTAAAGTCTTGCTGGGGACTTCTATTGCGATCGGATGTTTTTCTTTGTTCTCTGCATGATTTTCGGAAGAAAACTTGCCTACTTGTTCACCAATGATGAAAGAGTTGCGGATACAGTATCAGACCTTTCTTTGCTGCTTTCCTTATCAGTTTTACTCAATAGCATTTATCCTATTCTCTCAGGTAACCTCTAAATGACCTGTTTTAGAATTTTACGTTCTTTAAGTTTGAGCCAAATTGCAGGCGTATGTCCTTTAATCAACGAATTAAAATTACATTGGGTGTCCTTTATGTTATTGTTTCTTATCAGGCGGTGTCCTTTGTCCTAACCCAATTAATTTTTTCTGTCAACTCTTAACGCGTGGCACGCACATGAAGGCATAATGGTCATTTTCACTTGTTTTGTTGTTAATATATTATTTTTATTTAATTTTGTTTTAGTTATTAAGTGAAAAGAATCATTATGCCTTCATGTGATTGGCACTGTTAGGAGTTAACAGAAGAAAAATTAACTGGGTTAGGGCAAAAGGACACCGCCGATGAAAAACAGTAACATAAAGGAGATCAAATGTAATTTCGTTAGTTAAAGGACAACGCCTGTAATTTGGCTCAAACTTAAAGGGCATAAAATGTAATGTACTCGAAAACTAATGTAGAGTTGTCCAATTTATATAAGACTATACGAATGGGTCGAGTTGGTTTATGTTTTGTCCCAAACGGGTCAAATAATAAAATTAGCCAAAAATTGGGTAACGGTTCAGGTGGGTAATGGTCAATGGGTTAATCGAGCCGAAAGTCGTCCGGAGGAGTGTATCGTGATAATATTAATACTTTTTAATAATATATAATGTGTTAATTATTTAAAAAAGTTTAAAATTTGGGACACGAAAGCATTTGTGGGATACCCGACTATCTGAGACTGAGATGCATTAGAAAGTTACTCAGTTGACTTGTGTATATTGACATCTGGTCAACGCTGATATAAAAGTTTACTTGATGCCTTAAATATATATATATATATATATATTATCTTGTTGTCTTTTTCAGGGGTGGCAATTGGAGCTGGAATGCAGGGTAGTGTAGCAATTGTGAACCTCGTTTGCTTCTATGTGATCGGTATTCCTATAGGGGCATTGCTCGGTTACTTGACTGACCTTCAAGTAAAGGTATACAACGTTTGGATGAAATTTGTTTTCAAAGTTGCTTCAGTTATGAAAAGCCGGTTGTTTGACTTAACAGGGAATATGGATGGGAATGATTGGTGGCGTTGTGACAGAGACAATCGCGCTTATGTATATGGCATGGGCAACAGACTGGGACGAGCAGGTATATATGTCGCGTATTTATTTGTTTAACATTTTTTTTTGAATTCGAGTTAGTTGTGGATAAACAATTGTTTTGCATTGGATATTGTAGGTTAAGAAGGCTTCAGAACGGCTAAAGCGGTTTTATGTGAAGTCATCTGAAAATCCAGAGTAAATGCATCATGGTTCTTTGAGAAGGTTAGCTTGATGTAGTTATTTGAGTATGAGCATTGTTTTCTAAGAATATTTTCCCTATATATAGGGTTTCCATTGTAATCCTTATTCAAGAAAGTAAAATAATGAATTTTTTATGGTATGACGCATCGTCCCTAGAGTATCGTTCATGCCCGGTAAAACTGAACAAGCAATCACTTGATAAGGAGCCATCATAGAGCCGTTGTCACGAGAAGCCTCCTATCTATTGTTGCTGCCAAAATGTAATACAATGGTGCATCAAGGTTCGCACGTTTTATGTATAGTTGCAACTGGTTTTGGTGTACATGTTTATAATGATCAAAACATGTTACAACAATACATCAAGCTTTATAGGATTTGATAAAGTTCTAATGAGTTGCAAATTCAGTATTGATACTATTCGGCATGGTTTTACGCCCCCGCCGCAACGCGGGGTGCTTAATACTAGTTCACTTAAAAAACAATAAGTTAAAATAATGTTTAACATTGAATAAAAGTGCGTTTTATTTTACTTTTTTGAAAATAGGTCAAAAATTGTTTTCCAAAAGTCATTAAAACCTGACTTTTTTAGATTTTTGAACATAAAATTATCAATCTACCTAAAACCCCTAGTTCACACACACACCATCACCAGCCACCATCTCCACCTGAATCCGACCACCATCACACCGATGAAATCATGAAATTGCATGAAGATGATAGCTGCATAATGTTCAAATGTAGTTTTCCGACTACAAGGGAATAATCAAAGGTCTGAACGCAATCATTTGGTAACCTTACAATATATAAAAATAGTATGCATTTAAATAATAGTAAGTTGTTTGGGATTAAAAAATTCTTTAATGGTTGGATCAAAGGACAAACTTTTTATAATGTATACATGAATTATTGAATTGTTTAGTTATCTTTTCTAAATGTATAAATGCACATATTGAAACCATATATTTTCATATTTGATCCTAGATATCCTAAATTGCAGGATGAATGAAAAGTTATTCCAGATCACTACATGTTAACCTTCTTCTATTCTTTTGATTATGTAACTGATTGTTGAAAAAAATTAAATTTTCAAAACAAACATAAAGGCCATAGGGTATACTTTCACGCCCCTTAACTACACGTACGCGCCACATCATCCACTTGACCATATTTCACTTCACCTTTACACCAAGGAAATGATTTAACCCCCATTAACGCCCTTAAATTAATTAAAATATATGTATATATAGCATGTTGTGTGTTTGTATATTTTCCAATGCTTGATTCTCTCTCTCTCTCCTGGTTAATATCTTAACATATGAAACTTTTAATGCCTGTTAGCACCTCCAAGAGCGGTATAACGAGTGTTCACGGATCCCAACTAAGATTAACACCTATAAGTGTTAGAGTTGGAACAATCAGATCACATACACAAACAAACTATCAAGTTTTTAGAAAAAACGCACTCATAACTCCTTTCTTTTATTAAAATCAAACCACCACACAATTACAAAACTATTGATCCCTATTTATACTTTTATTGCTTGATCATCAAACCACCTATTCTAATCAAATAATGACTCCTAACTATATAAATATACTAACTAAACATATCTAAACTTAATCAATAAACATTATTACATTAAATAAACAATTTAAATAATAAATTTAAACCAACCCTATCAAGATTAAACCCAACAACTACAAGCAGGGATGGACCTACCTTGTAACAAGGGGTAACCCCCGTTGCCCCTTCGACGGTAATGTAAATTTTGGAAAAATTTAACGTTTTTTCCATTTTATTACCTATTTTTTTTTTTGAAACGTGCTCCTTTAAGATTTTCTAGTCCGCCTACAAGAGCATCCACAACCGTACCTATGTGGCAGCATCCGGTTTTCCAAACTAGCCCAATTACAAACCTCTTATGCCTCTTGTCTGCTTTCTTCATCCCAAATTTCAAACCCGATCCCAATGACATAATAGGCTTGACACATACAAACAACATTATTTTATTTTATTTTATTTTTATAAAAAAGTAGGTGTTTGGTAAAGTCCATACCTACAGTTGCAAACGAATCAAACAAACACGAATAAGATCTTATTCGTGTTCGTTTGTTAAGAATATATGTGTTCGCGAACCGTTCACGAACGCTTACCAAACGAGATTTTATGTTCGTGGTCGTTTGTTAAATTTAGGCAACGAACAAAAATATGAACGTTGAGAAACACAAATGAGCACAAAGTAATGTTCATGAACAGAATACATAATACACTGCCACTTATTAGATATTTAATTTGTCTAAATTTTGAAGTATTTAAATAAATATAAAAACTAAAAACATTAATGAACTATCGAACATGTTACCGAACGTTCACGAACATAAACGAACGAACACGACCTCTGTTCATGTTTGTTCCTTTAACTAAACGAACGAACTTTCTTGTTTGTGTTTGTTTGTTTAATAAACGAACGAACACAAACGAACTTCCCGCCGAATGGTTCAAGAACTGTTCGCCGAACGTTTGGTTCGTTTGCAGCCCTATCCATACCAACCACCATCCCAAGGACATTGTAGGTTCAAGTGTGTAGTGGGCACTTGGTTAAATTAAGATTTAAGAAGGTTTTGGGGCCGATAGTAGTTCGTATATCACGCTTGGCCCGGTATCGGATACCAGATTAACCAAATCAACCGCCGGTACAATATATTTGCCGCTAACTCAAAACACCTGCATGATTCGTGCCGCCCCTTCTTCTGGCCGGTATAAACTGGTTTTTAAAACCTTCGTACTGCTTCTTACGACCCGAACCCGAAAATCATGTCATACATATGAACCCTAACCCGACCCGAATATTTTTATATTTTTTTCAGCAAATTAATATATTAAAATTAACATTTACTAAAAAAACAAAAATGCATATACTAAAATTACATTAAAATTATAACATCTTATGTCAAATTACCATTTTAAATTATAATTATGGCATAAAATACACCTAATTTAATTTATAACATAAACATATTGTAATATAAACGGGTTGAACGGGTCAACCCGGACCGTTTAGACTAAACCCAAACTTATAAATTTCATGTTAGGTTCGTGTCGTGTCATAAATAGTTTCAACACACAAACAATATTATTTTAAAATTTTTTATATGATCAGTTTGAAAAATACTAGCTAGCTCCTATCAATGCGGCAAAGTCCAAACCAGCCACCCTCTCCCTTAAATTAAATAAATACCGTTTCTTCCCCTTCATTTCCCAGCAAGTCAACTGCCGTTAGCTCAGCCACTTTCAACGCATCTACATTGCCTGCCTGATTCATCAGAATATAAAAAAAAAAATTGTAAGTATCTATGCAATGAAGGTTTTAATTTGATATGGTGTTAGAACTGATTTTGTACACAAGCTAGTTGAAATCGATGTTCTTCACCGTCTATATATACAATCATCGAATGATATGATCATGTATTGTATATAATCGCGATATAATTTATCTTTATGTGACCGATAAACTGATAGTAAATTGCTAGTTTTCGCTGTAACCGATCTACGTTCTTCATTATCTATACACGTAAAATGAGTTGCATGATGAGTTTGTTAGATGGAAGTTGCATAGGGAATAATATTGATGTGCCTCTTTTTTTTTTTTTTTTGATATTTGAAACACTCTTTACCACTCCATCACATCTTCAGATGTGCCTCTTGGTTTCAGCTTTTCTGGTAAAACTGGTAAAAATAATTTTGAGTTATTTTGTTGGTACTCACAAATATTCAATCGGAGAGAGATCAAGAACGAATGTGCAAACGAACGTTAAATTCAAGGGTGAACCGCCATGACACTTGGCGGTTAGTCGGTTACAACTGCCAGTTTGTAGTTATTTTTAGTTTTATAACTGTACCTCTGATTTCAGTAATGAAGAACAATAGGTTAACTACTCATATTCGTTTACTACTTAAGATCAATTTTAAACCTTAGCTAGGGGTGTTGCCCCTTGGACCCCATCAGGGGCGCTTACGAGTTGAAATCCTAAGATTCTTAAACAAGTGTGCACTCCACGCTTTCTGACTTGTTTGATGTTTGATTATGACCTCTCATTTGGTCACTAAGTGAATCTAGTTACATAAAATATCTAGATGACACTAAAATCACCAATAACGTCTTTTAAAACTTTGATTTAGTTGAAAAAAATTTTGAAAATCCTAATTGATATCACCAACACATTTATAATCTTGGTGTAGTTTAAACCACAATCATGGAAAATGGAATACAAGCAACGTTACTTCGACGTGAAGAAGAAGAGGAAGAAAGTGATTTGAAAGGTAGGATATGGGACGAATCAAGAAAGATATGGAGGGTCGCATTGCCAACTCTCATATCAAGAGTATGTACGTTTGGAACTATTGTTGTCAACAATCATTTATAGGCCATGTTAGTGACATTGATCTTGCCAGCTATGCCCTTGTTCAAACACTCAGTGTCCGCTTTGTCAATGGAATCCTTGTAAGTTCATTCTGTTTAAGCTTTGCTAAGATAGTTATGACATTTGTGGGACCACAATTGTCAATAGTGATCGCTATAGCCAATAGCGTGGTGTATAGGTCCATGCTCGCTATATCGCCTGTAGCAATAGATAACGGCCTTTAATTTTTTTTAATATAAATAGTAATTAAATATAGCTGGATTTTAGGTTTTTGTTAAATATACATGTAAAATAGCGTATATAACAGGGCATTTTGAATATATACATATGATTAAAAATCAGTGTATGCTTATGGTGTTTTATCGTTATTCGCTATGTAGCTATAGGTACCTTATCGCTATTTGTCGTTGTTCGTCATTAACAACTATGTGTGCGACTCACATAGGAATGTCCCTAGAGGTTTAAAAACACCCTGTTTTAACCTGCAGCTAGGAATGTCGAGTGCAACCGAAACTCTTTGTGGCCAAGCATTTGGAGCAGGGCAACACCACATGATGGGCATTTACTTGCAAAGATCATGGATCATTGACTTAATTACTTCAACCGTCTTACTCCCCATTTTCATCTTCGGTACACAAATTTTCAAACTTCTAGGGGTAGACGAGGCTGTAGCAATTAGTGCCGGTCCCATTTCTCTTGGTTTATCCCTTATGTCTACAATCTTGTGTTCTGCCTGACCATACAAATGTACCTACAAGCACAGTTAAAAAACATGGTGATTGCATGGCTTTCAATCTTCCAATTCGGCATCCACATCCCTTTGTCTTTGCTTCTTGTGTATAAGCTAAACCTTGGGGTTGCCGGTGCAATGATTGCACTGTCCATGTCATCATGGTTTCTTGTGATTGGAGAATTCGTTTACATATTTGGCGGTTGGTGTTCTTATTCTTGGAGAGGATTTACAGTTGCTGCCTTTAAGGATCTGATTCCTGTTTTGAAGCTTTCATATCTTCTGGTGTGATGGTCTGGTAAGTAAGGCATAAACTTAGCAACCGTACGCAAATATGTGCTTTTTTCGCTCAGTATAAGGTTAGCAAGCCTAAATATCTCTTGTATATGCAGCTTGGAGTTATGGTACTATGCCTTGCTGGTCTTGCTGGCGGGTTACATGGCAGATGCAGAGGTTGCTATATCTGCTTTCTCCATATGGTATCAAAATCGTTTTATGAGTTTTTGTATCCATTTGAGTTTTGTCTCTCCTGATAAATTGCTAAATTATTTTCAGCCTGAACATCAATGCGTGGGATTTTATGATCAGCGTCGGTTTCTTAGGTGCTGCATGGTAAATGGATATATTAAATCCTTCATATATATCATTTACTTTCATCATTTCTCATCAACACTAACATGCCATGTGCTTTTGATTAACATTGTCGAAGGTAGCAATTTCGACCCATTTACTGAAAATAGAAATGGAGTCAATTTCCGGTTATTTCTTTTTTATTATTCCTCAAAGCTTAGTTAAAACGGCACAACACAAATAGGTCACTCGGAGTTGGGGTCAAAAGTCTTTCAAAGTGTTTTCAAATGCTTACCTCCCAAATCTATACTATATAGTTTAATCCTTTCTAATTAATTATAGATAACTCTTCTACTAATAATATTATTTATTTGAATTAATTATTACTTTTATATTTATCCATTTACTTCAAATTCAAACTTAGTTATCTAATTTGATATTAACTATATATTTGAACGTTTTGTTTAGTTTGGTATCAAATAGATTTTACAAACTTAAAATAAAATTATCAAATATTAATTATCATTTATACATTTACAGAGTTTTAATTAAAGGGTTAAATTTATTGAACTTCGTTAACAAATTTTGCTACAACAGAATAATCTATTTATATCAATCAAAATCTAAATCTGTACTATGCTATATAATAAACACCAATGTGTGACACAATATGGTTCTTATAAATACAACTTTTTATTATTTAATATATAAAATTCTATTTATTCAACCCGTGCAATAAAAGAGGTTTTTAAAGATAAATTGTTTTATTAATTAGTATATAAAATTTATTTATTCAACCCGTGTAGTACACGGGGTTATAACCTGGTTGCTTTATAATTGAAAGACTTATTATTTTCTAAATTTTTTATAATCCTAGATAATGTGTTGCTTATTTGTAAACTTGGAAGAAAAACAAACGAAAGTGTTTTGTGCGTCCGTCCAAGCCGGACTCGAGCTGGCCCATTTGGACTTGCATCTAAATTTATGTCACCTGTTACGCGACATGCCCGGCCCATCTATATTTGCCACCCCTAAAGTATATTGTATTTTGCAGTGTCCGTGTTGCAAATGAATTAGGGAGAGGAAATGCCAAAGCAGCAAAGTTCTCTATTAAAGTTTGCTTGGGACTTCTGTTGCGATCGGAGTGTTTTTCTTTGTTCTTTGCTTGATTTTTGGAAGAAAACTCGCCTACTTGTTCACTACTGATGAAAGAGTTGTAGATATAGTATCAGACCTTTCTTTGCTGCTTTCTTTTTCGGTTTTACTCAACAGCATTTATCATGTTCTCTCAGGTAACTCTATCAACCCATTCGCATATGTTAGGTTCCGTTCTGATATCTAGTCAATGTTGATATAAAGAATACTTTGTGCCTTGAATAAACAAATCTTGTTGTCATCAGGGGTGGTGATTGGAGCGGGAATGCAAAGTACCGTAGCAATCGTGAACCTCGTTTGCTTCTATTTGATTGGTATTCCACTAGGAGCATTGCTTGGTTACTTGACTAACCTTCAAGTAAAGGTATACAATGTTTGGATGAAATATATTTACAAAGTTGCTTCAGTTAAGCAAAGCGGGTAATTCGATTTGACAGGGAATATGGATGGGAATGATCGGTGGTGTTGTGACTGAGACAATTGCACTTATATATATGACATGGGCAACCGACTGGGACGAGCAGGTAAATATGCCGTGTATCTATTTGTTTAACATTTTTTTCTAATTCGAGTTTATTGTGGATAAACAATTGTTTTGCATTGGGTATTGTAGGTTAAGAAGGCTTCAGAACGGCTAAATCGGTTTTATGTGAAATCAGAAAATCCAGAGTAAATGCAAGATATATGCTTCTACAGGGTTTTCATTGTATTCACTATTCAAAGTGTGGTCCTCCGTAAGTATATTGGATTTGTTATGGTATAAGACATCAGCCCTTATTGTTACAGTGCTCGGTAAAAACCGAACAAGCAATCACTTGATAAGAAGCCGTCATATAATGGTGCATCAAAGTTTGCACGTTTCATGTATAGTTGCAATGGGTTTTGGTGTACAAGTTTATAATGGTGAATCAAAACATGTTACAACGATACAACAAGCTTTATAGGATTTGAGAAAGTTTCAATGATTCAAGATGTGCACAAATTTATAACGATGGGTCAAAACCCTTTTATCGATCCTATCCTCGGAGCCCTGTATAACAATTCTTGTTGTTTCTTTCACAAGCAAAACACAAGAATCTGTGTGCAAACACAAATGGTACAAAAAGTTATGTTGTTTTCATCAATGAATGTAGAATAAAATTTCAAAAGGATAATGATAATAATAAGTAGAAGTAACCGATTTTAGCGGGTTAACACAACAACCATCTTCCAACAATACATGTTAAGGGTTAACCGCGGGGCGTCAGCCCAGTGGCCAGCCTCACCCATTCCAAACGGGAGGACGCGGGTTCGAGTCCAGCTCGGCCCGAATAATCCTGCTGGGTAGTAACCGCCAGACAGCTATGGGGCTAAGCTAGCTTGGGGAGGGAGAACCCTCCCGCGGTCAGGGGTACCGTGCATTTACCCTTTTTTGATTATGTAACTCATTGCAGAGAAAATTAAATTTTCAAAACAAACATAAGTTACTGCATATCTCATGTACATTGTGTATAACACCAATACCATTGTTAGCCCAATAATTAAACCAACAAGACTTGACTTTAGTCCAAAAATGAATTCCCACAACAGCCCAAGCAGTTTTGAGCTAAAGTCCAACTTAGATATTGGATTAATGGCTTTGATTATACAAATATTTTAGTGACTTTCTTGTTTGACCATTATCATGTCCTTATCTTTTTCATTTTAGCCTAAATCCTCCATATCAGCCCATTCAAATATATTAGCACAAGGCCCATTCATTTTTTTTTAGTTTTCTTGGTAGCCTAGTCCAACCATTAACCACAATCTAATATTAGATTTGATTTTAAAAGATTATTACCCACTAAGAATAAACTTTTAGCCCAAATTGAGTTTAAATAGATATCAGTTAACTTTGCACATCTTTTAAGCATGTTTTAATCATGAATCAATCGTTTTAACTCGTTTTCTTTATAACCTTTAGTCACTTAGCTTCTTCCTTGTAGACTTTTGAATCCTTCCACATGTTTTCAAAGTCCACTGTCGTCCACTATAATCGCTTCGCAACTATAAAAAAAAGATCCAAAACAGATTCTGTTACACCAAAACAAGGGTTTCACAAAATAGTGAGATATGAATATGATAAATGCATGATATGCAGTGAAAATCTAGTGTTAAAAAGGCTATAAAACATACCTAAAAATGCAACTAGCAAAGTGAGTGTGTAGAGGTGGAGGATCGTCTTTTCTACACAACACACAGAAATAAAAAACCCTAGTCGTCGCCACCAAGTTCAAACCCTGGACAGTCGCCGCCATGTCCCACCTTTGTTTCTGTTTCTTTATATATATAGTTTCAATTAAATAAAGTTTCCATATCGGTTGAAGACTAATAGATATCGATAGCCTTGATTAAAAAAAAACAAGCAGCCACAAAAATAAACAGAAACAAATCTAACTTTGCGTCGACAAAAAAATAAACAGAAACAAAGATTGATGCAATCTAGAAAGCAACCACTTTCCACACATTCTTATTGCCTTCATCGGAAATAAATTTTGTAAGTCTCTATTTGTATCTGCATAATGCACCTGCCGATATTAATTAAGAGTAAATTGCACAAAACATCCTTTATGTTTCCTCAAACTTGCAGGTTCCAGCCTTAATGTTTAAAAGTTGCTAAAAACAGCCTTTAAGTTTATTTTTGTTGCGGGTTCAATCCTTTACAGCTAACCACGTTATTTTCTTCAGTTAAGTTCCCTCACATGCATAACATGTGAGGGTATATTCGTCATCTTGGTTGATCATGTGAGGGAACTTAACTGAAGAAAATAACGTGGTTAGCTGTAAAGGATTGAACCCGCAACAAAAATAAACTTAAAGGTTGTTTTTAGCAACTTTTAAACATTAAGGCTGGAACCTGCAAGTTTGAGGAAACATAAAGGATGTTTTGTGCAAATTACTCTATTAATTAACGGTTTAACTAACTGATTTTTGACACATGCACGTTAAAATCTACCTTCTTCACTGTCATTACCAATATGATATATGATCATGTGTTGTATAGAATCGCAATACAATATTCATAAATCATATGTTTTAGTTGAACTTAACAATTTATTTGGAGTAGTTTAGGCAATATAATGTTCATGTGTTTTAGTTGAACTTAACAATTTATTTGGAGTAGTTTAGAAGTGTTGGCCTTAATTGTTTGATCAAAGTTTGATTAGAAGATACGGGTCAAAAGTGTAAATAGTTTAAAGTATTTAGATGGCAGTTACAAAGTTCGGGGACCAAAGGTGGCAAGTCAGAACTTAATAACTACCACCCCAAGGGTTGCGAAACCCCTTGGGTTGCACCTGTTGGAACGTTGGCTTCAAGGGAAAAGGGAAGAGAGACGTCGGTTTAAACTTGTGGACAAGAATCAACATACCTCTTCATATTCAATTACATCCACAAGATCCTAGAGACGCGACTATTCGTGAAAGGACACGTCTCTACACTCACACCCATTGAAGTTTATAAATAGATTAGGTTTTTAATTTGTATAATAGTGTCTTGTATCAATCAGATTCACTTGTTCTGTTTCAATACAATTGCATATTAAGGTTAATCCCTCTCTTCTTGTTCTTGTACCTTTGTTCTTCTTGTTCTTTGTTCGATTGTTATTTTGTTCTTGATTGATGGGTTGAATTCATGGTCTCCTAGGATCTATATTGGTATCAGAGCCAAGGCTCAAAGAATCAAGATCATGGATTCAATTCTTCAATCAAGGCAAGGGTTTCGCGGTTCGGAAGAATCATCTGAGAGAGAAGGGTAAATCGGTTGGTGCCGGTTTCGGTGATGTACGAGTCTGAATGGAGGAAAGTGCGGTCGGGCAGCGTGACGTGAAGTCGTAGTCTCACACAAATTTAATCCAATTACAACTAAATAGCTAGCGGTAAGTGAGTATCGAACCCAGGGAGTTTGTGTAATATGTGTTATCTAAGCAGCTTTTATAAGAGACTAAATTAAACTAATTTGCAGAAATGTAATTTCAATGATTTTGATTGTTTGGTTTTAAGAACTAAGCTTAACTAAATAAATTGCAAAACAAAGGTTGATTGTAAAAACAAAATAGGAGAAAGCGACCATCCTAGGTTTCCGGTTTCAATTGACATTTGTGTTAAAATCCACTAGAAAGAATCACATAGACATGATTCATGTGTGATTGTTTGTTTGTGATAAAAGGGAACTAAGTACTCGGATTATGAAAATGCGAGGTTGTTACCCGATGACCAATTAACTAATATCTAACCCTAATTCCTCCCGTGATATCTCGATTGTAAATGACACCAAGAACGTACGATTTAGATTAAGATCAAAACATCAATTAACAATTTACAAACAAACATTCACCCATCATAATAATCAAACAAGAGTTGCAAGTCTATTATTCTAGAAATAAGGATAAAAACACAAAAGTCTTAGACGAACCTTCAACCTAGGATGATCACCATAAGTTTAGCCATACATTGCTTGGTGAATCAACATACCGACAAGTTTAATGTTCATACAAATCAAAAACATAAACCGAATGATTAGAATTGTTCACCACCACTTGCACAAGCCTAAATTCGCCAGAAACTGCTCCAGAAACATTCCCCATTGATAAGACACTTGAAAACGGCTTTTTATAGGCAGTTACACTTTCAGCGCTGGAGTCTACCATAACTTACGGTAGCTTTCAGGTAGGTACGGTGGGTCTCTACTGCCTTACGGTGGAAGAAAAATGCTGGGAGCTACCGTAATTTACGGTAGCTATCGTAAGCTATGGTAGGCTTCAGCATGCAATTTTGTTTTCTTCATAACTTTTTCGTTTCAACTCCGTTTTCTTCACCGTTTTCGCCTACGTTCTCGTAATTTCGTCCTCTATCATGTTATCTTCTTAACTATTCAATTTCAAGAAATTATTTTTTCACTTATGCTCCATCTTTCAATCTCCAATCTAGTCGCGCTTATTCGAAGCTTCATTTCCACATTTTTAAGCTTCGAATGTACCTGAAACACAAGCGAACGTAGTCATCTAATTCTAGACAATTACTCGATTAAATGTATGATTAAAATACCATTTATAGAACTTAAGGGTCGTCTTACGGACCATCCGTCACAGCGGAAAAGTAAACGGTACGCGCAAGGGAAGCCATCCTTCGTTCATGGAAATCACCAGTTAACAAGTCTCCCAAGAAGTTGATCCCGAAGTCGTAGTGGTTAAAGACACCGGGTTCAGAGATTGCCCAGGAAGGAGAAAAAGATACAGAGAAGGAATGGAGGATAACATCACAAAGGTCAGTCGCAAGAGACGGTATTCGTGTCGGAATAGACTAAGGACTTGCAGGGTTGAAGATTGTTGATGGAATCATAGCGGGAACATAATGATTTGCATAGTCACATGTAGACATGGATGAGGCCGCAAAGTTTTGGTGTAGTGTATGACACCAAGATTATAGTTTGCCTTGGAAGAAGCATTCAATGTTCAAGACTCAAACTTGGATCAACAATTAGGGGGTGAATGTTGGCCTTAACTGTTTGATCAAAGTTTGATTCTAAGATACGGGTCAAAATAGTTTAAAGTATTTAGATGGCGGTTACAAAGTTCGGGGACCAAAGGTGGCAAGTCGGAATTTAATAACTACCACCCCAAGGGTTGCGAAACCCCTTGGGTCGCACCTGTTGGATTGTTGGCTTCAAGGGAAAAGGGAAGAGACACGTCGGTTTAAACTTGTGGTTAAACTTGTGGACAAGATTCAACATACATCTTCATATTCAATTATATCCACAAGATTCTAGAGACGCGACTATTCGTGAAAGGACACGTCTCTACACTCACACCCATTGAAGTTTATAAATAGATTAGGTTTTTAGTTTGCATAATAGTGTCTTGTATCAATCAGATTCACTTGTTCTGTTTCAATACAATTGCATATTAAGGTTAATCCCTCTCTTCTTGTTCTTTGATCTTTGTTCTTCTTGTTCTTTGTTCGATTGTTATTTTGTTCTTGATTGATGGGTTGAATTCATGGTCTCCTGGGATCTATAAGAAGATAATGGAATAATATTTTTCGCACATCGCTAAACACCGTTGCTTGATAAGTGGTTTTTTATGTCATTAATGTTGTTTTTGTGATAATTTGGATATCTATGAAAACTGTGGAAACACTTTGGATTGAATTATTTCCTTGGACTCACTAATATTCAATCGGGGAGCTTTCCAGAGAGACGAAGTGTGTAATCAGTTTTGAAATCCATACCGTGGAAACTGACCAAAACGAACGTTAAATTTAAATCTAGGGGAAGTGTCATGGCAGTTTGCAGATACAACTACCATGTGGAGTAATTTTCAATATTATAATGGTTGCCCAATTTCATTACCGAAGAACATTTTTGTACAAAAGAGCATACTCAGTACTGATAAACATATTCATTGCAGAATAACAACTTTCAACAAATTTGACACTGAGAACTTAGTATGGTACTGAAGATCAAATTCACAAATGAATTTCATTTACTATTGAAGATCAATTATAACCCCAGCCAGCGCGATGCCCTCGGACCCTATTGTTTTGAGGGCCTGACATTATAAGATTCTCAAACAAGTGTGCACTCCACACTTTCCAACTTGTTTGATCTTTGATTATGACTTCTCATTTAGTCATTAAGTAAATTAAATTACATAAATAAGACACTATCACTAACGATTAACGTCTTTAGAACTTTGATCTAGTCTAAAAGTACTTTGAAAATACTAATAAATATAACCAATTTAACTTGGACAAATAGTCATAACTCTGGTGCGACAGCTGAAACAACACTCATGTAAAATGGAATACAAGCAACGTTACATCTACGCGAAGAAGGAGAGGAAGAGGGTGATTTGAAAGGAGGATATGGGATGAATCAAGATATGGAGGGTCGCATTGCCAAGTGTTATAAGTGCATTTGGAACTATTGTTGTTACATAATCATTTATAGGCCCTATTAGTGCCGTTGATCTTGCTGGTTATGCCCTTGTTCAAACACTCAGTCTCCGCTTTGTCAACAGAATCCTCGTAAGTTCAGGCAAGTGTTCATCTCCTTCTCTGCAACATCTCCTGTTTCATTTCAGGCAAGTGTTCAAGTCCGGAAGTGCACTGTTGCTGCTTCGAACCAGCGTACCCTGGGAACAGACGGGGAATCTGTTTAAGGGAATTGTGTCAAACACAAGCTCTGTTCACGATTACTGTTTCTTTTATTTGATTTGTTTCTGTTTCAGATTCTGTCGAATTCATATCACTAGTAGATTACTAACATTTTATAACAATGGGTCAATACGACAATACCCTTTTATTGATCTTATCTTCGGACCCCTTTTAACAATGCATAACATGGCATAACAATTATTTTTGTTTCTTTCACTCACAAAACACAAGAATCTGGTGTGCAAACACAAATGGTATAAAAAGTTATGTTGTTTAAATTCAGAAAAGATAATTGTCAAATTAAAGTAACTGACTGTAGCTACTTAATCCAACAACTATCTTCCAACAAATGAAAGAACACTAATACTCTTAAAAATATGAACGCAATTCTAGATGATTTTGATGATATTGCAAGGAATGAAAAGTTATTCCAGATCAATACATGGTAACCATCTTGCAATTTTTTTTATTATGTAACTGACCGCTGAGAAATTTAAATTCTCAAAACAAACATTACTATCATAGTATCATTGGAACAATCACGTCACAAACGCAAACAAATTACCTGATTTTGTGAGAAACACACCCACGACTCTTTTCTATAATAAAAATCAAACCACCACACAATTACAAAACTGTTGATCCCAATTTTTACTTAACATTGCTCGATCACAAAGCCACCTATCCTAATCAAAAAGTGACTCCTAACTAGATATACATACCAACTAAACCTATTTAAACTTAACCAATAAACATTACATTAAATAAACAATATAATAATATATTTACACTAACTCTACTAACATTAAACCCAACAACTACAAGAGCATCCACAACGTGGCAGCGTCCAGATTTCCAAACCAACCAAATTTCAAACCTCCTCACTGTGGCTCTCGTCCGCATTCTTCGTCCGGGATTCTAAACCCGATCCAAATGACGTAGTGGGCTACAAACACACAAACAATATTATTTAAATATTTCTTTTTTTTTTTTATATAAAAAGTAGGTGTTTAAACAAAAATACTAGCTAGGGCCTATGAATGATAGGCAAAGTCCATACTAACTAACCTATTATTAATATTAAGCATATGAAACACACAAATTGATTATTCCTTCCTATTATTAATATTAAGCATATGAAACACATAAATTGATTATTCCTTCTTTTTATTAATATTAAGCATATGAAACACACACAAATTGATTATTCCTTCTTAATACTAAATATATGAAACACACATAAACCGGTTTTATGTGAAGTCGTCTAAAGATCCAGAGTAAATGCAATATATATACTTTTATGAGTTAGCTTCTTTGGTATCTTATGATTTGAAAATAATTTTTAAAAATATTAACCTTATTAACGAGCATTTTATTCTCTTTAATTAAGCAGCCTATTGCTATGGTTTTCTTAAAAAAATACAAGATTTTGAATACCCATTAGTCCATTATGTGATTACGTGATTTTGAATACTCAGCACATGACTATGTGATTTTGAATACCCATTACGTGATTACACATTCAACATAAACCATAACATAATTACACATTTAGTATAAATTCATTACGCGATTACAAATTCAATATGATCCCAGCACATGACTATGTGATTTTGAATACCCATTACGTGATTACACATTCAACATAAACCATAACGTAATTACACATTTAATAGAAATTCATTACGTGATTTTGAATACCCATTACGTGATTACAAATTCAATATGATTTGTTATAATTAATATTATTACAATTATGATTATTATGTGATTACATATTCAATAATAAAAACTTGATTGTTTATGCTTTATTACGTGATTAATCTCTAATATACGGAATTATGCGGTTATTATAGGTTGATTTGGCTAATGTTTTATATATAATTTATCCTTAATACGTGATTAGACATGAAGTATTAGGTATTTCATATGAAATATTATGTATTACATGTTTTTGGTTTTACCTAATTACATAATCACTCATTGTGGTTTCATATAAAATACTATAATGAAATCACGTAATCACGAAATTGGTATTCAAAATCACATACGTAATAATACATAGTCAACCATTGTTACGTAATTACGTAATCACTTAGTGGGTTTCACATAAAAATACTATAATGAAATCACGTAGTCATGTGTTGGGTATTCAAAATCACGTAATCACGTAATAGGTGTTCAAAATCCTGTAATTTTCTTTTAAGAAAAATATAGCAATAAGATCCTTGTATTAAAGAGAATGAGATGCTCGTATTAACGGTGTAATTTAAAAAAAAATATTAACGTATGAAAAAGTTATTGCCGTTTGAAAATCAAGGGAGAAACTAGTTAAGTGAGAATAGACCAACTTACCCTTTCTCTATTTGTTATTTCAATTGTTTGAAACTGGAATTCACGTAATTCTCACGCGCTTATCTTGGACGTTGATCATGCAATTGGATGGTTGTCATTGTCACGCACACTTCGTAGAAAGAAACCGTCTTATACTTATACGGTATCCAGACTCTATATAACGATGGGTCCATGGACCATACGCTTATTGATCCTATCCTTGGAGCCTTTTAACAATATATAACACATCTTGTTTCTTTCATAAGAAAAACACAAAAATCTGCTGTGCAAGCACAAATGGTATAAATAGTTATGTTGTCTTTCATACATGAATGTAAGATAAAATTTAGAAGAGATAATGACAATAAATAAAAGTAATTGATTGTAGCTGATTAACAACAACTATCTTCCAACAAATAGAATAACACTAATAAACTTAAAAATGGGAATGTAAGGTTGCAAGGTCTAAGCTTCACTGGGCCTCCACCTCAACAATTTTTACTCAATAACGTCTCCCACACCATACTATGGGTGCAGGGGGGCTATTGAAGGCCAGCCATTGCAATAACGAGCATTCACGAGGTTTTATGTGTGTGAAAGTTATTAAAGCTAGGGGAGCCATTGTTGAGAGTAGGAAAAGAGGAGCTCCATCCCATACCATGCTAGCTATTGGGAAGAGACAATAGAGTCTCCTTGTTGATGTGGCGCAATGGAGCCCCTACCATCTTCAAACCATACCCTTCAACCTAAGAGGGTGTTTGAGATTAAGTTTAGAAATGACTTATTGACTTAATAATGTTTTGACATTGTTTTAGTCTTTTGAAAATGGGTAAAAAGTTTTTTTACAAAAGCAACAAAAACATGGCTTTTTAAATAGTTTTTGGATTTTTAAACACAAGACTATAAATCTACCTCACTCTTTACCCTAAAACTTCTATTCACACACCCACACACCATCACCCGCAACCCCCCTCCACCTGAATCCGACCACCATCACACCGATGAAATCATGAAATTGCGTGAAAATGATAGCTCTCAAATGTAGTTTTCCAACTGCATTTGTTGCAATGGAACCATCAAAGGTCTGAACACAATCATTTGGTAACCTAATAAAATGCTTCTAAAAGAAAGAGATATCATCGTGGCAATATAAAATTAGTATGCATTTAAATAATAGTGAGTTGTTTGGGATTAAAAATTCTATGATGGTTGGATCAAAGGACGAATTTTTTTAATGTATGCATGAATTGTTTAATTATCTTTTCTAAATGTATAAATGCCCATATTCAAACTATTTTATGTATGTTATTTGATCCCAAATTTGCAAGATGAATGAAAAGTTATATCAGATCAATACATGTTAATCATCTTCTAAACTTTTGATTATGTAACTGATTGCTGAAAAAATTAATTTCTCAAAACAAACATAAGTTGCTACGATTGGAACAGCCGGATCACAAAACACAAACAAACTATTAAAATCTGTAAAAAAACAAACAAACTATTATAATATGTGAAAACCACCAACGACTCTTTTCTTTTATTAAAATAAAACCACCACACAATCCCTATTTATACTTAACATTGCTTGAATCTCCATTAGGTAATAATGTCTATAGACCAATAAGTGAGCAAACCCAATAAATTTTGGAAAAAACCCTCTTTGTGGAAATCAAACCCATAACCTAATGATCACAAGCCTTATCTCACCCCTAAAATGCAACTAGGCTATAATGCCATGGGCGAATGCTCTTGTAGTTGTTGGGTTTAATCTTGATAGAGTTGGGTTAAATTTATTATTTAAATTGTTTATTTGATGTAATGTTTATTAAGTTTAGATATTTTTAGTTAGTATATTTATCTAGTTAGAAGTCATTATTTGATTAGGATAGGTGACCTGGTTTCGTTGGTGGCACGAAATAACTACAAGAGCATTTAATCTTGATAGCGTTCGGATTTCCAAACCAACCCAATTCCAAACCTCCTCAATGTGGCTCTCGTCCGCATTCTTCATCTCGAAATAGAATTTCGTAGGCACCACACAAAATATTCCATCCCAATGACATGGTAGGCTTAACACACACAAACAATATTATTTTATGTGTTTGAAAAATGCTAGGTAGCTATTATTTTATGTGTTTGAAAAATACTAGCTATATGAATGCGGCAAAGTCCATACCTACAAGATGACTATTATTCACAGAAGCCCAAAAAAAAGGCCAACAACACACAGGGAAACACCACAATTACATCACCTCAAAATTACACCATTCTTCCCAATTCACCTTATAACCTACTGTTGAACCAAAGGTAGCCTAAGGACTTGACATCCTGCCAAATTTACTACCCGCATTCGCCTCAACGCTATTGAATCTCAAGTTGTTCAGGGCCTTCCACAAACACCAACAGGCCACCGTAATAATGAAAGGATTTAAAGTTTAAAAAGAAAAAAATCATGACTTGTCACAAATGAGGGAGAAATTGTTCCCTCAATTGAATTCCCAAGATACAAAGCTGTCAATTAAGCAAATATACATTGGGATATGAAATGGTCAAATTAAATTGTATTGAGAATCATCTTCGGTCCGAAAAAGTATTGCCAAATTTTCTTATTAATAACACAAACAACATTTATCAAAACTCATTCCTAACTCTAATACCATATTGTTAGCAAAACTATATTGTTATACAACAAAGAAACATAGCATGTATGCATGTCTTAATCAAAAAGGTGACGGATAGTGTACAAAATATAAAAACAAAGGTTATCATAGAGACAAGGGACATAATTCACATGACATCGTAGGTCTCGCTCGGGTTGCTTTAATGACGGTCTTTAAATTTTCCTTTTCACTCGTAGTATGGGGAAGAAGTAGACTTCAGAATCACTCCTAATTAGTTAGGAATGAAACGTTATCAATTGTTTTATGGATCATTGTTGTTTGGGCCCAAGCCCAAGATACTTTTATTATTGGGCTGACCTTAGGTGGAGTTAGGTAAATTTCAATTTTTTTTTTTCCAAATATATGATGCAATTACTGGTTATAAATATTCCAAAGGGGCATTTAAAGGTATCAAGTTGAAGGTGCGTATAGTGATGTTTCTTCTCAGGTGTGAGAGTTCTAGTAATAAAGACGCTTTAAAAGTAGGATTAATGAGTGTATTAGTTTGTTACTGGTTTTTTCTCAAACAAATGTTGGTGGAATAAATATTTACTAAAATGATGTTTCTTGAAAATATTTACAATAATGATGTTCCTTGTTAATTTTGTATTTATCAATCAAGTATCTATTTTTAATCTTTAATGATTTATATTTTTTCAATCAATCCAATATTTTTTTTTAAATCTTTGATTTCTCCAATATATTTTTATAACTCATTTACGTTCGTAAACACATATATAATAACACGAAAGTGTTAAAAAGTTAATTCGGAACATTGATACAAACAAAGATGCCTCTACCTAAAATTCATAAAAAAACTAGAAATGAGAAAACCATTTGAGAGATTATTACAAATTTACAACTAAAATTGTGTTTACATATTGGAGCTTAGAGTATTTTTCTTCAACTTTGGCATAGAAATTAAAGTATAAAAATAAACTAAAAAATACAAAGCCAACTGATTCGATTCTAGTTGTTTCATTATGTAACCCAACACACAAATATGCATATATATTGTTGTTAGTGGTATTATCAATAACAAACGTATGTGGTAAAATTTGAACATTATTGAAAAATTCTTGGGGCACTATAGTGCCCAGTATCTAGTAAGTTTTTATTTTAATATTATTAGTAATAATAATTTGGATTAATCTTAAAATACTGTTAAAGGTGAATATAAACAAGAGATCAATTCTTATTTCGTAGATAGAAAAAAAAAAGAGTTATTGGATCAATTTACTATAAACATAAGAAAGTGCAATATAAGAATAAAGAAACAAATAATGAATTAATTGTAAAGGGAAAAAAAGCTAATATGTTTTTTTTGAAAGAGTTATTGCTAAAAAATATAACGAGTTAATTGGAGAAAGAAGAAATCAAAGAACAAAAAAATATTGGAATGGTTGAAAAAATATAAATCATTATAGGAATAAAAAAATAGATACTTTATTTATTTAAAAAAAAATTATAAAAGTTTAATTTGTTGGTTAAAAAGAAAAGGCAAATAAAATGTAAACAACAAACACCATGTTGGTAAATAGTTTTCAAGGAACAACATTTTGTAAATATTTTTTTTCACCAACACTAATTTAGAAAAAAACACTCAAAAAACATATATACTTAGCGAAGAAAACAAATATCAATCAACTCTGATGACTACAAAATTGTTGTATGTGCAAAACACTTGCAAGTATAAACCTAACAACTGAATAATACATACGAGCCTATCTCACGCCGTTAAACTTGAAAAATTACTCATAACATAAACTTTAGATATAAAGCTTACATACAAGCTCTTTTAAATTAAACAAACCAAACTCGAGTTTAAACAACCAACAACTCACTTTCTTTTAAGAGCAACTACTATAAAAACCAATATACTTTCTCATTTTTTTCGTAAAAGTCTCTCAACAATTTTTTGCATGAAAAACTAAAATACTTTATGTTTTTTCTCATAAAAGTCACTCAACAATTTTTGAACATATAATACCTTCACATATTAATTGTGAACAAAATTATGACAAAATAATAAAATAACGTCTGTCAAGTGGTAAACGTGTGTTACGCCAGAGAGTGTTCAACTCCTGTGGTGGTACAATGTCTGTCAAGTAACAGTCGGCGGTATGGTTTCCCAATGGAACGCCCAAGCCAAACTCTAAATCCAACGTGAGTCAAGTTAAGACAATATAGTCTGTCCGGAATAAACCAACGAGACCTTCCATTTACGAAGTGCGGTACCCGAGATCAAACAAAGAAGTTCGTAGTTCCAAAAAATAAAAATAAACAAAACATAAAAAAGAAACCGGTCATCGATGTGACACTTAACATTACCGATCCTTGGCCAATACCCCTGCACGAGGGTCTCCCCCTCTCCATAAACACACCATTTAACCAATTCCCCGCCTCCGCATCGTCGGAAATGGCGTCGTTGAAAGACCTCAGCAAGCTAGCCACCGGACTCTCTCTAGTCGCCAAAGAGGCCGTCAAACGGACCAATCTCGACAAACCAGACCTACAATCCCTAGCCCGGCGAGCCATCTTATCACTCACCGACATATCCGGTCTCACCGAAGGCGAAATCCGTAAATTCACCGGTCCTACACCCAATGCAGATTCCAAAAACGACACCGTTGTATATTTTACAGATACACCGTCACCGGATAATAATAATAATAACAATAATGATAATATTAATGTTAATATTGGTAATATACCGGCGCCTACACCTTCCGATCAGAATATTCAAACAGCGATTGTTTCTGATCGTGTAATTGGTTCCGGTGACGGAGAGTCTGAGTCGGTTACGGGTGATAGTCATGCGGTTAGTTTGGACGGCGGTGATGCGACTGCGGTTGCGGCGGTTGAAGAAGTTGATCAGACTGTGACTGATTCGCCGGCGAACGCACCGCCGGTGACTGACTCCCAGCGAAAGTAACGCCGGTGATGCAGAGAAGACGGAGGGAGAGGAAGGTTCCGTCTACTCCGTTCTCCAGAGCGATTGGGTGAGTTGTTTGAATTTAAGTTTATAAACCCTAATTTTTTTCTGTTTAATTTGTTTTATAATTTGTACAATCGGAGTATTTTGCACAATGTCATTTGCTGTGTGTTTTATTGTAATTTGTGCTATTGATGCTGTAGTTTTGTGATGTGTGAATCAGTTATATGCATACATTTTATTACAGTTTGAGTAGACTGTTGGCTATATTGCTAACTTTAGTTGTTAAGGTTTGCTGGCCTAGGGGCTGGGCTTGCTTGGGGAACAGTACAGGAGTCTGCTAGGAGGATTGTGTATGGTAAAAGTGCATCACAAGGGAACCAGTCTGCGCTTTCACCGTTTTTATCGGAAAAGAATGCGGAGCGTTTGGCTCTTGCTCTATGTCGGATGCGTGGAGCAGCGCTGAAACTAGGACAAATGTTGAGTATCCAGGATGAATCTCTTGTTCCTGCTCCGGTATGTTTCTTCTCTGTTCATTTAAGCTTTTCGAGATTAAATGTCTTGGTTATGAGTTAGTAATATGTTTATGCTATTATACGTGAGTTGTAAACCGACTCATTTGATGGAAATAGTCAATTTCACCTGTAAAGATAGTTGTATCAGGCTTAAGTAATATTATTGTATTCAGTGAGATAAGGAATAGACTAACTCATGTGAAGTCATTCATAATTTGAATAACACTACCTGTTTATATTATTCAAACTCTAGTTCTGCAATTCTAACTATTAAACTATCTATCACAAGTTCTACTCCACAATATTTTATTAAAATTTAAATAGGCTAATTTTGTAATTTCAAAGTTTATGCCCATACTTCTAATGCTCTAGCTTGTAGTGTTTGATTAAGTATTTTTTTACGAGTTGTAAATAGAATGATATATGTATGTGTGCCAGTGTGTATCTATGCACTTACACACATAAATGTATATATGTATACTCACACATGCATATATCTATCTATATGTATGTATGTATGTATGTATGTATGTATGTATGTATGTATGCTTACATATGTATACACACAACACAAACAAGCAAACGTACCTAGTTATATCCCATAAGGTAGAAAGGCTGTCTCCAGTGAGACCCCAGGCTCCAAAAACCTCCTTTTTGCATAAAAATACAAATATCATAAAGTATATGTAAGATGAACAAAAAAATACGACTATCAGTTGTGACTATGATAGAAAAGAGAAAAGAAAGAAGATGACAGAAAAATGGATCATGAAACACCTAGTAAGTAACTAGCGCCTAGAAATCCTAACCTTCATCCGATGTTTATACACCCCCTAAAATATCCTAACTAGCGTCATGAAACACCTAGAAAATAGCTGCCGTCAAATTCATGCCGATGGATCACTTACATATGTATACATAATAACATAAAAACCTACATATGTATGTGTATATATATTGTATACATAGATATGCGTACGTATTGTGTGCTACTACACACATAACTATGTAGAAAATGTTAATATGTGTGTCAATTATAGTTAATACACTATATTTCTGGAATAACTATAATTTATACATAGCTATTTTCTTTTGCGGATTTTAAAAGCAAGTGTAACTTAATTTATTCTTGGTTGCTTTTTGATCATGAAACTTTGACTTCTTATTCCTTGTAGATATTGGCTGCTTTAGATATTGTTCGTCAGGGTGCCGATGTCATGCCCAGAAGCCAGCTCAATCAAGTTTTGGACTCTGAATTAGGCCCCAACTGGTCTTCTAAGTTGAAAAGCTTTGATTACAATCCACTCGCTGCTGCAAGTATAGGCCAGGTGAGTCAAAGTCAGATCTATTGATTTGTTTAACATTTTGGTTTGTTATTAGTTGTTGGCCAGTCACCTGTTCTATTAGTGATCCTCCAAAAGTTATGTAGTTTACATATTGTTAAGATTCTTCTTTATGCCTTTTTAGATCTTTAACCATTGATACATTTCGTAAGTTTTGGTGAATGAATTCCTAGGTACACCTCGCTGTCACCAAGGATGGTACTCAAGTTGCAATGAAAATTCAATATCCCGGTGTTGCAGATAGCATTGAGAGCGACATTGAGAATGTAAAATTGCTCTTAGACTATACAAATCTGATTCCAGAGGGTTTGTATCTGGACAGAGCTATGAAGGTAACTTTCGTCAGCACAAGCTTTTGACCTTTTTTGTCATCTAATAATATTATCATTCTCGATGCCATCACTTCACTTTTTGAGGAAATTCAGAAACATCCAAACACACACATAAAATATGTGTAAGATTCATGATAAAATGTCCTGAAAAACAGTTTATGATTGAATCCAAAACCGTTTACAGGTGGCAAAAGAAGAATTATCGCGTGAATGTGACTACGAGTTGGAGTCGTCAAATCAGAAAACGTTCCGCAAATTACTATCAAATGTAGATGGGTTTTATGTTCCGTTCGTTGTAGATGAACTATCAAGTAAAAAGGTTCTTACCACAGAACTTGTTCAAGGTAAAAACATTATCTTTTTCTTAAAGATATACATGATTACATCTAAATCTTCATAGAAATGCATTATTTCGGTGCGCTAAATAATTTATTTCTTCTTGATTCAGGAATTCCTATTGATAAGGTTGCACTTCTTGATCAAGAGACCCGTAGTTATGTTGGGAAAAAGTTGCTTGAGCTTACATTGAAAGAGCTATTTGTATTCAGATTCATGCAGGCATGTCTTTTATGTGTCTTTCTATTTATATATTTCAGATGTAAACACATATTGTGAACCTTTCTTTTTCTTTTTTGTTTCTGATAATGCTTCTACTTTATGTAATGCAGACTGATCCTAATTGGAGTAATTTTTTGTACAACGAGGATACACGAACAATAAATCTCATCGACTTTGGTGCTGCTCGAAGTTACCCTAAGCCTTTCGTTGATGATTACTTGAGAATGGTGAGTTTCGGTTTCACTATTAATCCTAGCTTTGTTATTGTGGTTTTCAGTTCAAAATTAAGATTCATTTCAAACACAAATTTATAAAATAAGGGTCGATTGGGTAAAAAAGGAACAGAAAATTGGATTGGTTTTTATTTTGGTAACCAACTTATTTTTGGCCATAAAAATCCATCAAAATTCGGTTATTTTCTATTTAAGGTAATCCATGCTGGTTACTATTAAAATAAGTCCAGTCAGCAAGTAACTCGCCTACTTGGCGCTTGGTATTATGTGGACTTTTCGCTGACATGGCATTTTTCAAAAACGTAAAAATCAGGTTGCTTTTGCGTTTTTTAAAATTAATTTACCTTTTAATATTTAATCTTTTGTACTTAGCAGAAATTGTGGAATTATTTAAAACATCTGTACAACTATAACAAATTTAGTTATTAGTTGGGGTTTCCTTTACCAACTTATTTCTTTAGTTATATTAATTTGGTTATTTAAAAAAAAGTATATATTTTGTTACCTTTTTATGCACTTAACCCTAAAAATAACTGGAAAGTATTCTACGTAATGAGGGTTTCAAAATATGAACCAGGTTGTTGCATGTGCAAATTGTGACCGGGAAGGAGTTATCGAGATGTCAAAGAGGCTTGGTTTCTTGACGGGTCAGGAATCAGAGATAATGCTGGACGCACATGTTCAGGCGGTTTTGTTGTAGGTTTGCCATTTGCAAAACCGGGGATTATGATTTCCGTGCTAATAATATAACTCAAAGCCTTTCAAACATCGGTGGAACGATGTTGAGACACAGATTAACACCGCCACCTGATGAGGTGTATAGCCTGCATCGCAAGCTTGCTGGTGCGTTTTTGGCTTGCATCAAAATCGGGGCGGTGGTACCTTGTCGGGACCTTTTACTTCAAGTATATGAAAGTTATGAGTTTGTGATTAGAAATATTGGTATGAGTTTTGATCAGTTACTATGATGGTGGTGTGTGAGTTAATAAATTTCCCTTTGTTGCATGTATACTGAAGTCAAACCACAGGTAGTAAAGATGATACAAAGATTCATTGTTACCCAGTTGGACTTGGTCAACCATTTCTTCTCATAAATCAGTGGCATTTTCAGACTTGTAATGTTCCTTAATTTATTTATTTATTTTTTATTTTTTTTTGTGTTTGTTATCTGGTATCCGAAACTTGTATTCATGTGTTATTTGTAAAAACATCCCAAGTCCCTTGGCTCTTCTAAGTTCAAATCTTAAGCATTTTGTCTAAATATACTTACATGTGATTGTATATCCACTAAATGGATGTGAACATTGTTATTATTATTGTTATTTTTAGTTCATGAGATAAGAGATTAAATTCAAGAAAGATTACAAGGAGAGAAAAATAAACCTTTTCTTTAGCTTGACCCCTTTTGTTGTAACACAGTTTGCATGCTTCTTATGTTTCTCAACATACTATTATTAGGTTCTATAAGAACACATCGTGTCGAGTCCCCAAAATCTGGCTGGCGATTGAAGAGACTCGTCGACGTCCAAAGAGATCTTCTCTAAGCCTGCAAAAGAGAATACCGTTAGCCTCATCACGGAGGGCCCCGGAGGGGGATCCGTGACCAAGCTCCTGCGTGAGAATAAGTAAACTTGCCGGAGAAGAAAGGTATTCCGGTGTAATGAAGTTGCCGGAATGTTTTGGTGTGAATCCTGAGGTTTGAATATTCAATGCGAATCAAGGAATGTTCGGAGTAAATGTAGTTCTTGTATATGAGTGAGTGTTATTCAATGCTTACCTTGGTCGATTATTAGGATAGCTTATACAGAGAGATAAGCTTATCATCTAGCCCGGATCTTCTGAACGATCTAACGGTCTTCTAGGTGCTAGCTGGTACTTCTGGCAGCTTCCAATATGTGTCTCCTCTCTTGCCAGAGAGATGGCCTTTGCCATTAATGAGGTCAGTACCAACTTCGTACTTCTCCGGCTGTGATTTTCTCTGTCTTGTTACAGGCCATTAATGGCTTTTGCAGGGACGATAAATGATAGTTCTCTCTTTTCCCCGCTCTTTTATTGTGCATGTTATTATTCAAGAATAAGAGTTGCGCCTTTTAGGGAGCCCAATGGAGCAGCCCAGACGAGGAGCCCAAACGAGGGGCCTCGTCAACACATCCCTTAATTAATTATATGATCCATTAAATACACACCTAACTCTAATACCATAGATGTTAGCAAAACTATACTGTTATACAACAAAGAAACATAGCATGTATGCATGTCTTAATCAAAAAGGTGACGGATAGTGTACAAAACATAAAAACAAAGGTTATCATAGAGACAAGGGACATAATTCACATGACATAGTAGGTCTCGCTCGGGTTGCTTTAATGACGATCTTTACATTTTCCTTTTCACTCGTAGTATGGGGAAGAAGTAGATTTCAGAAGCACTCCTAATTAGTTGAGGAATGAAACGTTATCAATTGTTTTATGGATCATTGTGCAACACATTTCTGATTTGAATTGAAATATATAACTTTTTTTTAATCTTATCAGCTCCCTAACCTTATATTGCACATGCTGACGAAAGCCATGCAAGGACGGAGACAACTGTTCGTGTTCCCGAATACACCACTCTTTCGTGATGCTATGTGGCATACTAAAAAGTTAACCAACTAAATAAGAACAAACATACATTTTTTTCACACTTTTCAGTTTTCCATGTTAGGTGAATGAAACTTATGATTGCTGGTATACACTCGGCTGACCATCCATCAACCACTGACATGCTTAAGCACTATCTTCTCCTGTATGTTAATCAGTTATGTAAATTCTCTCGTAATGCTTATTTTTGTTAGATAACTAGGGTTAACCCCCGCCGCGTTGCGGCTGGGGGCTTACAAACTAAAAAAGTAGAAGAAGTACCCAGTGTTGCGGCGTGTTGTTTACAATCCCAACAATCGCTTTAACATTTATCAGTGTCGATTTGATTCGTTACAAGTTTTAACAATTGAAAGTTTAAACTTAAATGTATCAGTGTCGATTTGATTTTACATTTACATGAAGTTAAATAAATGTATCATCATTGATTCGTACAATACATAACAATTGAAAGATAAAACTTAAATTATATCAGTGTCGATTTGATTCGTTAAAATACCAATAGTCACTTTAACATTTGAAAGATTAAACTTAAATGTAACTAATAGATTAATCCAATTTTGTATGAAGGTATGTATTATAAGATTAACTAATTATGTTAAATATACATGTTCTGTTATAAAACATTGTAAATTTTTAGAATAAAGGCATTTAACTTATCATGTTTTGTGTGTCAAACATGGTTTCTGTATATGTACTAATTCGAATCTTATACAATTTTTTTTTTTGGATATAAGGAAGTCAATGAATCTTGACTTTTATTGAATGCTAAGTAATCACTTTTTATTTCATTTTAAAGGCATTTTTTTTTTAAAGATGACTATTATTCACAGAAGCCCAAAAAAAGGCCAACAACACACAGGGAAACACCACAATTACATCACCTTAAATTACACCATTCTCCCAATTCACCTTATAACCTACTGTTGAACCAAAGGTAGCCTAAGGACTTGACATCCTGCACAATACTACCCGCATTCGCCTCAACGCTATTGAATCTCAAGTTGTTCCGGGCCTTCCACAAACACCAACAGGCCACCATAATAATGCCATGGAAGATCAGCCTCTTCGACTCCGACATGTCCACGTTGAGTGAAGCTGCAGCAGGTCTTTAAAGGAGAACGCGAAAATCGGTTCAACCTTACACCAGTTGCTGATGAGATTCCAAATGCAGTCAGCCACCAAGCAGGACGTGAAGAGGTGATCCAACAGATTCTGTGCCCTCTTCGCAAAACCCACAGAGAAGATCCCCAAAGCTACAATTCCTTTTTTGAAGGGCTTCCAAAGTGGGCAGCCTATCCATCTCCGCCCGCCACATCAAGATGTTGCACTTCTTAGGAACCCACTTGCACCAACGCATCACGAACCTCTAGCTATAATCTGCATCCTTGATCAGAAGGCGCTTGATCGATCCAGCTGAAAAGACCCCTTTTTCATCTCCAAGCCAAGTCCATCTATCGCAAGCTTGCTACAGTTGAATGTCACCCAACATATCCGAGAGCCTGTCCCATTCTTCAACGGTCACCTCATCCAAAAAACCTGATTTCCAACTCCACTTATCAAACTTCCCGGCTTGAAAATCGAATCGATCCGCCACCCTACATTTCTTTGAGGACTCCAGTCTGAATAAACTAGGGAACAACTCCGCCAGCGGCCGTTACCCACCCAGTTATCCAGCCACATCCTAACCTCCGAGCCGTTACCAATGACCGCCTTGAACATGTTTTGCAATCCCAAACCACCCACCTTCACCTTCTCGATGGAAACCACAATGTTCTTCCATGACCCATTCAAAGTCGAGTTCAACGGAAGGGCAGACCACCTCCTCGAGCTACCATGAAAACCATCTATAACCACCCGCCAGAGATTAGAAGGCTCACTTTTATACCTCCAAATCCACTTAGCGAGCAGGGATATAGTCACCTCTCTAAGCCTACAAATCCCAAGACCCCCAACATCGACTGGTGAAGCAACCCGATCCCAAGCCATCCAGTGTAATTTCCTTGAACCTTCTTAGCCCCCCATAAGAACTTCCGCATAATAGCCTCCAGTCCTTTGAGAACCTTGAGAGGGGACTTATAAAGAGACAAATAGTAGGTCGGTAAACTCTCCATGACTGATTTTAAAAGCGTAACCCTCCCTCCAATCGTCAAAGAAACACCCTTCCACCCCGCAAGTCGGGACTCGAAGATGTCGAACAGAAATTTCCAGTTTGACACCCTGTTCATATTTGAACCCACGGAGAGGCCCAAGTACACGAATGGAAAGGACCCCACCTTACACTTCAAAAGGGCTGCCATCTCCTCGACCTCCTCAGAATCCACCCCAATCCCATACCAGGACGATTTATGCAGGTTGATCTTCAGACCTGAACATAAATAAAAACAGCGTAAAAGTCTAGCAACATTCCGGATGTTTTCGGCCAACCATTCCCCAAGGATAACACAATCATCAGCGTAAAGCAAGCGCGTCAAACTCAAAACGCCCCCTGGGATATCAACGCCTCGGATTGCCCCGACATTACACGCTTTCCTAACCATTCCGGAGAGGGCCTCCATGACTAGAATGAAAAGAAAAGGCGAAATCGGGTCACCCTGACGCATACCCTTAAAGCAAGAGAACTCAAAAGTTGTCGCCCCATTAACCAGGACCGCTGCCCTAGCCGAAGAAAGGATTCCTCGAATCCACATACACCATTTCGAAGGAAAACCCATCTGAGACAGGACGGAATCCACGAAACCCCAAGAAACGTTGTCATATGCCTTCTCGAAATCGATCTTTAAACAAAAAACCTTTCTCTTTTTTCCCTTAACCCAAGCTATAGTCTCATTCAGGATTAGCGGCCCATCCAATATAAACCGACCCTTGACAAAGGCCATCTGATGAAATGAGACCAACTCCCCAATAACCAACCTGAGACGATTAGCAAGAACCTTGGATATGATCTTATTAATAATACCCACCAAGCTGATCGGCCTATAGTCGTTCAAACCAACCGGATCCTTGACCTTTGGAATCAAAGCTATAAAAGACGACCCGCACCCCCTGTTGATAGTTCCAGTAGCATGGAACTCCTTAAACACATTGACGAAATCATTCTCAAAACAACTCCAGAACCTCTTAAAGAATTTAACGTTAAACCCGTCTGGGCCCGGAGCTCGCTCCTCCCCACAATCAAACACAGCGGCTTTTATCTCTTGAGTAGTGAATTCAGTAGTTAACATGCTGGCTTCGGCCTCCGACACCCTTCTCAGGAAGTCACCTTCAAGCTTTGGCCGAATCGGCAAATCTTCTACAAAGCGTTTACGGAAAAAATCATACACTTCTTTCTTTATCCGCTTTGGCTTAGACTCCCACTTCCCGTTGACCATGAGTCCATGAATGGAGTTACTAGCCTTCCGTCTATTTATCGCTCCGTGAAAGAACTTCGTGTTGTCATCCCCTCCGCCGCCCACCTCACTCTAGATTTTTGCTTCAAATCCTTAACCTTAAGCGATTCGAGAGACCTTAAATCCTTCAAACATTCCTATCGAATCCACTCCTCCTCTTCCGTTAGCTCCCTTTCTTCTAACACCTTGTCCATCTCCTCTAAATCAAACCTCAGCTTCTCTTCTCCCTCTATATCTTTAATTTTATTTTCTTCCTTCCATTTCTTGATATGAGTCCTGAGCAACTTCAGTTTGTCCTTAAGATTAACATCACCGTTGAAGTTTCCCAGCGCTGTCTCCACCACCCCCCATAGAAATCGCTCCTCTCCAACCAAGAATTGAAAAAGCGGAACGGCTTCGGACCGAAGTTCAGATCCTTCACAGAGAGCAGAATTGGGTTGTGGTAGGAGGAGTCTGGAAGAGCTCTAAAGCTGGCACTGGCATCTACGAAAACCGTTCAACAAGAATCCTATCTATTTGCTCAACTCTTGAAGCCCCTCCTTCCATCAAGAACGTGAACCTACTACCTTTCATCGCAAATTCATTTAGATCAGCATCAAAGATGAAATGATTCAGGTTCCTGGCACAACTAGGTTTAAACTAAGACCCTTTTCGCTCCTCCGGGCATCTAACCGTGTTGAAGTCTCCAGCGAACACCCACATACCCGAGAACCTGCGCCTCAACTCCAGTAATTTCTCCCAAAGGACAACCTTCTCCACCGGCCTCGGAGGAGAAGAAAGTTTCTGTCTTTAATCGCCTCCACCAGAGAAAAAACCTTCGGATCCCAACACGATAACAAACCTCCGGATCTACCTTCAGCTTCTGCAAACTCAAAAGCAAGCGCCGATCTACCCCAATCTTTCTTCAATAGCCGTGTGAATAGTTTCTTGAAACAAAACCATGGAGACACCTTCAGCACCTCTAACACCTCTGATCCAAGAGTCTTTTCCCTCTGCCCCCATTCCCCTGATGTTTACCGATAGCAGATTCATCTTAAGACCACATTGTTGCCTTCTCCCCGGATGACTTCTTGAACCACTGATCATATCTCTGAAAAAAAAAAGGTAAGTCTCTATTCAATGAAGGTAAATCCATGTTCTTCACCGTCTATATATACAATGGAATGATAAGATCATGTATTGTATATAATCTCAATATAATTTTTGGTTTAACAAAAAAATTATATTAAACTTTACATATTTATGAATTTACATCGAAACCTACGGTAAACGGGGCAACAAGTTGCTCAGCTACCCCTTTTTAATAGCAAAACTAAGTCTTTTAAAAACTACGTCTGAATGGTTAAGACATTTGCCTCTGAATGGTTAAGCATTATACTGAGTCTGAATGGCTAAGACCTCTAATCTGAATTTGTCAGACATCTGCCTCTGTATAGTTAAGCATTTACTGACTCTTAATGGTTCAGACCTCTTACTGGTTTAGCACTTAATGGTTCAAACCTCTTAATGGTTCAAGACTTAACCATTCAGATGCTACCAAACAGCCCCTAAGTCTTTTAGGTTGATGTGACGGTAAAATGATAGTGATTGCTAGTTTTCACTGTAATCAATCTACGTTCTTCACTAGAGTACAAGTATTGAAGTGCCTCTTGGTAACTAATAAAAATAATTTTGCTAATGATAAGGCACTAAAATGTTTTACTTGAAAAGTGGTCTTTTGCATAGATAATGTTGGTTTTGTGATCGGTGATAACTTGGATATCTCTGAAAATTGTGTACACACTTTCAGATTGAATCATTTCTTGGGTATTCACGAATATTCAATCGGAATGAGATCAAGAACGCGTGTGTAATATGTTTTGAAATTCGTACCCTGAAAAATGACCAAAACGAATGTTAAATTCAAGGGTGAACCGCCATGACACTTGGCGGTTAGTCGGTTACAACTGCTAGTTTGCAGTTATTTTCAGTTTTATAGCTACTGCTCTGATTTTAGTAATGAAGAACAATTTTGTACTAAAGAACATTAATAAGCATGTTCACAGTACTGAGAACCTAGTATGGTATTGAATATCAAATTCACTTCGGATATTCATTTACTACTTAAGATCGATTTTAAATCTTAGCTACGGCCGTTGCCCCTTGGACCCAGGGGCGGACCTAACATAGAACAAGGGGCAACCCCCGTTGCCATTTAACGCTCCGCGGTAGTGTAAATTTTGGAAACAAACGACCTTTTTTTGATTTCGTTTCCCCTTTTATTGAAACGTTGCCCCTTTAAGTTTTTTCTAGATCCACCACTGCTTGGACCCCACTAGGGGTGCTTACGGGTTGAAATCATAAGATTCTCAAACAAGTGTGCACTCCACACTTTCCAACTTGTTTTATCTTTGATTATGTTCATTTGGTCGTAAGTAAATCCAATTACATATAATATCGATGACACTAAAATCAACAATAATGTCTTTTAAACTTTGACTTAGTTTAAAAATATTTTGGAATTCCTAACTGATATCACCAACTTAATTTGTACACACATTTATAATCCTGGTGTAGTTTAAACCACAATCATGGAAAACGGAATACAAGCAACGTTACTTCAACGCGAAGAAGAGGAAGAAGGTGATTAGAAACAAAGGATATGGGGAGAATCAAGAAAATATGGAGGGTCACATTGCCAAGTGTCATATCAAGAGTTTGTACGTTTGGAACCCTTGTTGTCACACAAACATTTATCGGGCATGTTGTGACATTGATCTTGCCGGCTGGCCCTTGTTCAAACACTCAGTGTCCGCTTTGTCAACGGAATCCTTGTAAGTTCCTTCTTGTTTAAGCTTCGCTAAGATAGTTATGACATTTGTGGGAATCACATGGGAATGTCCCTAGAGCTTTTAAAAAAAGAACCTTGGTTTGACCTGCAGTTGGGAATGTCGAGGGCAACCGAAACTCTTTGTGGCCAAGCCTTTGGAGCAGGGCAACACCACATGATGGGCATTTTCTTGCAAAGATCATGGATTGTTGACTTGATTACTTTAACCATCTTACTCCCGATTTTCATCTTCGCTACACAAATTTTTAAACTTCTAGGGGAAGACGACGCTGTAGCAAATAGCACTGGTCCCATCTCTCTATGGTTCATCCCTTTTGCCTACAATTATGTCTTCAGCTTGACCATGCAAATGTACCTACAAGCACAGTTAAAGAACATGGTGATTGCATGGCTTTCAATCATCCAATTCGGCATCCACATCCCTTTGTCTTTGCTTTTTGTGTATAAGCTAGACCTTGGGGTTGCCGGTGCAATGATTGCATTGTCCATGTCATCATGGTTTCTTGTGATTGTAGAATTCGTTTACATATTTGGCGGTTGGTGTCCTTATTCTTGGAAAGGATTTACAGTAGCTGCGTTTAAGGATTTGGTTCCGGTTGTAAAGCTTTCCATATCTTCTGGTGTGATGGTCTGGTAAGTATGTGTTTTTTTTTCCACTCGCTAAAAGGTTTGCACGCTTCATATCTGTTGTATATGTAGCTTGGAGTTATGGTACAATGCGGCGTTGGTCTTGCTTGCGGGTTATATGACAGATGCAGAGGTTGCTATATCTGCTTTCTCCATATGGTATCGAAATCCTTTTCCGTTATTTTTTATGCAATTCGGTTTTATCTTTCATGAGAAATTGATAAATTGTTAATATTTTGCAGCCTGAACATCAATACATGGGAGTTCATGATCGGCCTTGGTTTCTTAGGTGCTGCATGGTAAATGGACATACCTAATTCTTCATATACATCATTTATGATCATGATTTTCTTCCTAACTCCCATATTAGTAAATATATATATATATATATATATATATATATATATATATACACATACATACTATATATATATATATATATGATCATGATTTCTTCCTAACTCCCATATTATTTATATATATATATATATATATATATATAGGGTTAGGATCATGTGAGAAGAGGTAGGCTATTTGAGAAACTTGAGAAGAAATCTGGACCATACATTTTTTCTAAGTAATTCGTAATATACACATATGTATACTTAAAAGTGACTATATACATATATGTATATTGAATTATACACATATGTATATAGTCAAATGTAAGCTATACATATGTGTATATTACGAAAAGCTTAGATAATGTGTGGTCCAGATTTCTTCTCAAGTTTCTCAAATAGGGTGTTGTTCTCTTAGGATCCCTACTATATATATAGATATATATATATTATATATATATATGTATGTATATATATTGTTATGCCAACAAAGGTTTTCAAAATCTTACCGGTTACTTAACTAACCTTCAAGTAAAGGTATACAACGTTTGGATGAAATCTATTTTCAAAGTTGCTTCAGTTATGAAAAGACGTTATTTGATTTGACAGGGAATATGGATGGGAATGATTGGTGGCGTTGTGACAGAGACAATCGCGCTCGTGTATATGGCATGGGCAACCGACTGGGACGAGCAGGTAAATATGTTGCGTAACTATTTGTTTAGTTTTTTTTTTTTTTTTTTGGAATTCGAGTTCGTCGTGGATAAAAAATTGTTTTGCATTGGGTATGTAGGTTAAGAAGGCTTCAGAACGGCTAAACCGGTTCTATGTGAAGTCGTCTGAAGATCCAGAGTAAATGCAATATATGTGCTTCTATTAGTTATTTTATGATAATTGTTTTGTAATATTAGTCTCTTTATGCTGTGTTCCCATTGTATTCATGGTAGTCATTATTCAAAGTGTAGTTCTCTATAAATATATTGGATTTGTTATGGGAATGTAAGAAGGTGTTTGGATTGAGTTTAAAAATGACTTATTCAGTTAAAAAGCCAATAAATTAAAATAATGTTTGGTATTAATAAAAGAGTCTTTTGAAAATAGGTGAAAGTTAGTTTTCAAAAGCTAAAAAAACCGTTTTTTAAATAGTTTTTGGATTTTTGAACATAAGACTATCAATCTACCCTCACTCTTTACCCTAAAACATCTGAATCACCATCACACACCATCTCCCGCCACCCCCTCCACCTAAATCCGACCACCATCACACATATGAAATCATGAAATTGCGTGAATATGATAGCTTTCAAATGTAGTTTTCCGACTGCATTTATTGCAATGGAATCATCAAAGGTCTGAACACAATCATGTGGTAACCTAATAAAATGCATCTAAAAGAAAGAGAAATCATCGTGGCCGTATGCATTTAAATAATAATGAGTTGTTTGGGATTAAAATATTCTTTGATGGTTGGATTCTACCTAGCACGGGGACTCCATTTATGTGGCCGTATCCGTCTCGGGTACTTTTCGGGGACGAAAACACCATGGGTACTCGTTGGGGACGTTTCCTAAACGTTTCCAATGTCAAGGACGTATTTGATAGAAGTATCCAGCCCCTTTCCATTTATTCTTAGGGTTTTAACCCTTTTAAATTTCACAACCGGTCATTAAATAAATAGACCTATCGTATTAGGCTTCTCTAATCTCTAAACTCCCAAGTCTCGTCATTCATCTAATTCTCACTAGATGAACTGGAATTTGAAAATTATTATTATTGATAATTAATTACCTTTGGAAGATGTAATATTTTTGGAATTTGTTTAATATATTTATATTTCCTATTGCGTTATCTGTATCTTGGAATTTTGAGTTTTGCCGTTCCTCGTTCCCGTATCGTCCCCGTACCCCGATCCCGTAACCGTTCCAGTGCTACTTAGGTTGGATCAAAGGACGTTTTTTTATAATGTATACATGAAATATTGAATTGTTTAATTATCTTTTCTAAATGTATATATGCGCATATTGAAACTATTATATGTCATATTTGATCCCAAATTGCAAGATGAGTGAAAAGTTATTCTTTTGACTATGTAAATGATTGTGGAAAAAATTAAATTCTGAAAACAAACATAAGTTACTGGACCAATTGGATTACAAATACAAACAAGCTATCAAATTTTGTAAACGTACACACGATTCTTTCCTTTTACTAAAATCAAGCCACCACAAATTACAAAACTATCGACCCCCATTTATACTCAATATTGCTTGATCATCAAGCCGCCTATTCTAATCAAATAATGACTCCTAACTATATAAACTAGTTTAATACCCGTCGGTAGACGGGTTTCTCTAACAACGTAACAAACAAAGATAATCTATATTGAAGGTGTTTGAGATTGTTTCTCCTTTTCTTCTTTTCTGTCTCCTTTTTTTAAAAGTTACAACCATCTACTTTTTCATTTTCTTCTTTTCAAACCACAAAAAACTCAATCTCAACACATTATCCAAACACTACAAAAATGACTTATTAACTTTTAAGAAGTCAAAAGGTTTGGAGAATGACGTTTTAGTTTGTAATGGTGTTTAAAGGTCAACTACATAATATGAATTCATCATATGAATTCACATTACATGTATACTATGCCTTAAACCGAAAAATCAAGGTTGGAGACATTTTCAATAACTCAGATTGCATTGAGTCTTTAAAAGGACCATTGACTATTAAAACATAAAAACATAGTTAGTTGGCTGAAATAAAATACCAATGTTTTAAACCGGATCAAACCGGTCTGTTGTACTGGTTGAACCGTCTCGTAAAACTGGTTAAACCGCCCAGTACACCCAATTGAACCACCTCGTAGAACTGGTTAAATCGTCTGTACACCCGGTTGAACCGCCCGATACATCTGATAATCGTTTCTAACCCAATCAAATATGGTACAAAAACTGAATTTTAAAACAGGATAAAATACCAAGTAACAATGTACGAAAAGCAAAAGCGAAATAGGTACCCCTAAAATGAATGAACATAGGAAAAAAAACAAATTATTAATTATTACATATTCTATAAATGGAAGATGAGATCAAATCTGTTTTTTGTCCGGTTATTATACAAATTCGTTTTTAATTAGGGGATTTTTGAAATCGCTTATTCACAGCAGGTATTCATCTTAATGGTTGAGATGTGAAATAGAGAGTTAAAAGGGAGTTTAGTTGTTTAGAAATTGTTTTTTTTTTTAAGAAGTTGTTATTGAAATCTTGTGTGCATCCTTATCTAGTTTAATCCGGAGGTTAATAGATGTTATATATTTTATTGTTTATGAATTTTATATTTTTATTGATTGGAAAACTAATTTTTTTAATAGGTATTTAAAAGAAGCAGTAAGTATTGATTAGAAAAGTGGATTTGTTCATAAATCTCAAAAGAATAGTTATGGACGTAGAAGAGGTAGCTCTTATTCCTTTATCATAAGATATAAAATATGATAAAAGATATATCATATATCTTTCATTTTTACTACACTAGTAGCTTTCGAGTGTTGCTATACTTTCATTGGTTTTGGTTGCTACAATTAGGGATTTGTTTTGTTTATTGATATTCATATGGTTTTATATTAAGGAGCCCATTTTTTTACTCGCAAAAGCCCCAAGGGTCCCCGGATTCTCAGGGACGGCCCTGCCGATCAGCAACCAGTTATCGTATTCCGGGTGACAAACAAAGGTACATACCTTATGAAGTTCGTATGGTTAAACATTATATATGCTTAGTTTTGACAAAAATTCCTTGGAAAGTTATATAAGTAAACAACTTAAAATTTGGTATTATCTTGTTTTAGTTAAAATATAATTTTGTTATTTTCCTGATAACATCATTCACATTTACGATGTATTAATTTTAAAAGAAAACAATGGAATCAAACGATACATTTAGTTTTGAAAAACGAAACAGTTGTGTACATAAAAGGTGCAGCAAAATGTAAACTCCATACACCTCTGAAACATTACTTTCAAAACTTGGATGTGTGTGTATATGTGTATGTATTGATATGTGTTAATATATACAAAAGGTTTATACAAAATACTTACGTCTTTAACAATCAAATTGTGAACTAAAAGAAAGAAAGTATATCATATGAGCTTGAGTTCGCCTTCGGTTTATCATGCTTTGGCATCTTCTGACCCTGTTTAAATCGTAAACAGAAAATTAGACTTTTTAATTACAACTTTAAAGATGATATTGTAAACTGAAAAAAAAAAAGAAATTACATGAACTTGAGCTCGCCTTCGGTTCATCATGCTTCGGCATCGTCTTCCGATCCTGTTTACATAATAAAAAGAAAGTCTAAATTTCTAACTACGGCTTTAAATATTATATTGTAAACTGAATGAAAGAAAATAAATGAACTTTGGTTCATCATGCTTTGCCTTCTGATCCTGTTTAAATAAAAAAACAGAAAGTTTGAATTTTAAGTAAAACTTTGAATATGATATTGTAAACTAAGAAAACACATGAACTAAATGAAAAAAGTACACTAACATAAGTATGAACAATTTAACCTTCATTTGCAGGTCTTGTGTTCAGCATTGGGTTTATTGTCGAGTGCAGTTCTTGAGCATTAATTTTCTGCTCCATCTATGTTAGATAAATAATTCCTTAACTAATAGCACCACTAGTATAGAAACATAAATAACTACAAGTAAGCCCACTATCCACTTTAATAGGAACAGTCTGTTACTTATTTTTCTATCCACGATTTTTAATAGATTTTAGGGCCTGATTTTGAGGTTTTAGGGCTAGGATTAAAAGTTGACAAGATACCACTTCCAATTCTTTAATGCATTTGTCCTTTTGTTGATTCTTTCAAACTTGCAAACCTAAAAAAACATTTAAGTCATGAGAACAATAGTATAATAATAGGTGTTAAAAAATAAATTTAGTGACATGTATTTACTTTTGCCGATTCATAGGAAGGTTTACACATGATTGGTTGCTGGGTATCCACAATACTGGATGGAATACTTATGTCATTGTGAGAACCATCCAATGTCTCAAACTCCACGTCATCAATTTCCTGTTTTTTACAAATTAATATATGAGAACAGGACAAATAATAACAATAATATCATAGGTATAAAAAAATATAATCTAAAATTGACTATAAAACTTGTACTTACCTTTGCCAATTCATATGTAGGTTTACACACGATCGGGCGAACGAAGATATTGTCCATGGATGCAACCTGAAAGGAAAAAAAAAAGAAATAAGAAAGGTGGACTTGACAAACAACCGCAATTCATGGGTACGTATGAAGCTTACTTAAGATCGTTATCCTTTGTTACATCTTGAATGTGGTGCTCCATGTCCACAGACTATAATCTCCTATATTTGGTTTAAGGGATAGTTGAGAGAAGGTAGAGTATTAATTACGCAGGCTGTAGTTTTTTGTGGTCAGCTTTGAATATTTATAAACAGATATATAACTGCTTATTTACTAAAAATTAGGAATGTGGAAACATGGGCCAATTTTTTAGGTAAAATAAAAACTGAATAAAACCATTTATGGGGGAAATTTCAGAGATAACTTATTTACTAAAAATTAGGAAGGTGGAGAACATGGGCCAGTTATTTAGGTAAAATAAAAACTGAATAAAAACCATTTATGGGGGAGATTTCGGAGGTAACTTCCAGCTAAAAAAAAGCTGATTTGTTTATAAAAACTGAATAGGAGATGGGAGTAAGTGCCAACCCACAATCTTAAGAGCCATACATGAGAACATGGGGAAGAAAATTGCGGAGGTAACTCCCAGCTAAAGAAACTGCTCGTAACTTCCGTCATAGCGGTTAAAAAAGGGAGTTTAAACGGACAAGATTTCATCTCTGCAAGATCTAAGGGCTAAGAATAATTTAAGAGTTGGTTAGGCTTAATGGGCTACATATATATATATATATATACACACACATAATATACTAACTAAACATATCTAAACTTAATCAATAAAAATTACATTAAATAAACAATTTAAATAATAAATATAAACCAACTCTATCACGATTAAGCCCAACAACTACAAGCAGGGGTGGACCTAGAGGCGTACAAATCGTTTTTTTTTTTTTTTTTTTGAAAATTGGTTATGGTTAATAACCGAACCGGTTTATTTAAGCATTTATAAAAACCGGTTCCAGTTATTAACCGGTTTTAAAACTCAAAACATGTAACCGGTACTAACTGGTTATAACCGGTTTAAAAAAACGGTTTTTTTAACTTATTAATAACCGGATAAAAAACCTGGTAAAAAAACGGATTCTGCAGAAAACACACAGAATGCAGACTATTGTTTTTTTATTGTCTGTTTTGCTGTTTTTTCAGTTTTTGCCTTTTTTGTTGTTTTATTGCTGTAAGATGCAGTTTTTTATATAAGAACATAACAATGAAAATATAAAAACTTAAAACATAATATCACTAAGCCTTGGAACAAACGGTTTTACATAATAATAAAAATACGATTTGATAACTCTTTTAACCCATTTACATATGTGGAGTGGAGTTGGGTTCCGTTTTGTCACAAGCGAGTCAAATAAGAATGTTTAACAGAAATGAAATGAGTAGAGGGTTCATTTGTATTAATCGGGCAGAAAGTCATTTTCCAATAATATTTAAAAAAATGTAGGAAATTTGGGACATGAAAACATTTGTGGACCCCCCCAACAATCCGACATTCATTAAGAAGGTACACGTTTTAACTTGAATCCAATTTTGACCTGTTACCCAACTCACCTAAATGGACTTGCGTATTTTGACATCTAGTCAACGCTAATATAAAGAATACACTGTGCCTTGGGTACACGTATCTTGTTGTCTTCAATGGTGGCGGTTGGATCCGGAATGTAGAGTACTGTTGCAATCGTGAAACTTGTTTGCTATTATCTTATTAGTATTCCAATAGGGGCATTGCTCGGTTACTTGACTAACCTTCAAGTTAAGGTATACAATATTTGGATGAAATCTACTTACAAAGCGGCTTTAGTTATGCAAAGCGGGGGTTATTCGATTTGACAGGGATTATGGATAGGAATGATCGATGGTGTTGTGACTCAGAAAATTGCACTTATATATATGGCATTGGCAACTGACTGGGATGAGCAGGTAAATATGTTGTGTATTGTAGGTTAAGAAGGCTTCGGAACGGCTAAACCGGTTTAACGTGGAGTCGTCGGAAAATAGAGTGTAAATGTATTATGCTTATATCAGAAGGTTAGCTTCTATGATATTTGATGTCTTTGGATTTTGTTCTTATTTGAGTATGAGCTTTATTGTCTAAGATTACTTGCGTACATACACACATATATAGGGTTTTCATGTAGTGTGAAGTCCTTGGGCTTATATGTTCGTAATGGGCTTGGGTGTTTAGATGACTTGGATGGAAGCCCGTTTTGTCTTGTACATCAAGTTGTAAATCCTAATATGTTCTCTTTATATATTAAGTCATATGTATTGTAATTTCTTGTATTGAGTTAATAAAAAAAATCCCTAGTTGCAGCTCATGGACATAGGTTCCCCACCAGAACCGAACAAAGTAAAATTCTCATGCTGTGTCATGCTTTTATTATTTTCGCTTCTACGTGTTTTATTCATTTGTGCGTTGTTTATTGGTTCTGTTGCACCACTTGACACCTAACAGTGTAGTTATAGGCTTTGATGCACAAGCGTCAAAACCCATTACAACGATATATCAAACTTTCTAGGGTTTGATAATGTTCTAGTGAGTCATGCTACATAAGTTTATATAGATGTGTCAAACTCATTACAATAGGGTGCCAATTTTATTTTTGAGTTTCGATATAAAGATTAAGATTTCAGAGCAATAGTTAGTTCGATTCTACAATAAAATTAATTGATTTTGGAAATTCTCGATTTTAGGATCTTATACTCCATTGCTAATCAAAGAGTGGCTTCGTGGGTGGTGTTCTTGGAACCTAATCACAAGTATCCTATACTCGTATTAGAGTGCCCGGCGATTTGAACATGTGGTGTTATTGTATCTCATTCTGTCATGTTTAAATCCTGCATACATTTATCCGTTATCATTTAAATTCTAAAAATTATATTTTCCGATGAGGTTTGATGGAATATATCTTTTTAAAAAGATGAACATTAAGAAAATATCTAGATCTTTTATCTCACCAACAATAAAATTAATGAAAGAGCCACAAAACACGTTATATCAACTTACGCTAGCTATTTGCACTTCCATGACCCTCAACAACAACCAACCACATGATGGTAGTTACCGAACTTTTAGTTTCATGGCCCTCAACATTCCACAACAACCAAACACATGATAGTAACTTGCACTACTTTTAGTTTCATTGCCCTTACCAACAACCAAAACTAAACACATGATAATAACGTATCCTATTTCATTGAATGAGATGTGTAAGCGTACGTAGTTGTAGACAGATGACACATTTTTAATGACATGGAGGTGTGAGACCGACTCAAATGTTCGTCTTTGTGACCAACCGGCCTGCGTGTCAAACTCTAATTCACCTATTTCAATGCTCACAAAATGAGAAAAAAAAAATATATCTATTTCATCAACTTGTTGCTGATTCTTATAAATTTTATAAGAATCTATATATCTCAAACTAACCGTTCCAATTGATTTTTACTCTAGGGGTGCTAAACTGGTCGTGTTCACGGTTCAACCCGACCCGAATTAGATGGATCCGAACCTGAAAATCGTGTAATCCGAACATGACCTGAATATTCGTGGGTTGTGACCTGAATACGGCCCATTTAACCCGAAATATTTTATTTTTTAAATTTTTTCTGCAAATTATTATATTAAAGTTAAAATTTATCACCAAAAAAAAAACAAATGCTTATAATAAAATTACATTTAAATTATAAAATCTTATCACAATTTCTCAATTAAAGTTATAATATGACATAAAATAAACACCCAATCTAATTTATAACATAAAAGATATCGTAAAAAAATATAAATATAATATAAATGGGTCAACCCGCCAACCCGAATGGGTTGACCCGAACCCTACCTGTTTAGCTAAAAGGGTTCGCGAGTTCAACCTGAAACTGACCCGAGCCTGTTTAGACTAAACCCAAACCCATTAACTTCGTATTAGATTCGTATCGTATTTTCAAATCGTGTCAGAAATTCAAACCCCTAATTTACTCCACATTAATAATCCGCTTTTAACGGTTCATGCGATTATTTTCAACAAACTTTATTTACGTAGACTAAAGTGACAGTTAAAGAAATTCAAAGGACTAAAGTTGCAACTAGTGAGGCCCATACTAGACTATAAATTTGCTTTGAAAGGTAGGTGTCACTTACCCTAACCCCCACCTGTCAAAATAAATACCGATTCAAACACTACTCAACGCGTGACGCCAGCATCCTCATTTTTAACACACTCTGCTTCTGCTACCATCGGAAGGAGTGACGCAATCATTCGTTCGTCGGAAAATCATTTTCGTAAGTCTCCTCTATTCGTATCTTCATCATATACACGCTGATATTGATTCAATTGACGTTTTAATTTGATATAATTTTAGAACTTAGAATCGATTCGATGTTCTTCACCGTCTATATATACAATTGAATGATATGTTCATGTGTTGTAGAGAATCGCAATAGAATTTTGGTTTACGTGATGATAAACCGGTAGTGATTAGGGCTGCAAACGAACACGAACGAGACCTTGTTTGTGTTCGTTTGTTAAAAGATATATGTCTTCATGAACTGTTCACGAAAACTTGCCGAACGAGATTTTAGGTCTGTGTTTGTTTGTTAAGGAAATGAACTTGTTCGTGTTCAGTTGTGTTTGTTTGTTAATCTTAGGCAACAGACAGAAATAAACGTTGATGAGCACAAACTAATGTTCATGAACACAAATGAAAACAAACAGATATAACAGGCGTTCATGAACAGAATATATAATACATTATACACTGACACTTACGCCACTTATTAACTATTTTATTGTAGGAATTTTAAATTATTTAAATAAAATATAAAAATAGTGAACTGTCGAACACAATCGAATAAAACAAACATTTTACTGAACGTTCACGAACACAATTGAGCGAACGCGACCTCTGTTCATGTTGTTCATTTAACAAACAAAAGAAATTTCTTTTCACCGACACTTACGACACTTATTAACTATTTTATTGTAGGAATTTTAAATTATTTAAATAAAATATAAAAATAGTGAACTGTCGAACACAATCGAATATAAACAAACATTTTACTGAATGTTCACGAACACAATTGAGCGAACGCGACCTCTGTTCATGTTTGCTCATTTAACAAACAAAAGAAATTTCTTTTTCGTGTTCGGTTGTTTAATAAACGAACGAACACAAACAAACTTTCCGCCGAACAATTTACGAACTGTTCGCCGGATATTTGAGTCCCCTAGATTTGATCGTGACATAGCTTAAGGTTAAATTCGATATTTTGTAAGTTTGTTAGATGTACAACAGAAGTTGCATAGGGTACAAGTATTGAGGTGCCTCTTGGTTTCCGCTATTCCGGTGGGTGTTGTTAGGATGGGGAGAGTAAAGAGATGATGAGTAAGAGGTTGTTTAGAAATTATAACAGACGTACGTAGACACGTGGCACATTAATAGCAGTCAGCCAGTAAGAAACGTCCACCTAACCTAACTAAAATTATTTAATTTTTATTTACCTTTATCATGTATTTTAATTTTAATTTAATTAATATTTAGTAAATTATTAATTAGTCAAAAACAAACATGTGTTTTACTTTTACTAGTGATTCGGGTTTATGATGTGAATAATAACTAATTGAATAAATTGTCATTTTAGTCCCTGAGGTTTGGTCTAAATTGTCATTTTAGTCCAAACGGTTTTTTTTTTCTCCTCTGAGTCTCTGACTTTTAATTTTCTTGCCATTTTGATCACATTGTCTAACTTAGTCCAAAAACCAGGTTATAATCAGGGGTATTTTTAGCATTAAATTATTATGAGGTTTATAAATTATGTTGTAAACTACCCCTGGTTATCACTACACAACATTTATGCCAAAAATACCATTGGTTATAACCAGATTTTTAGACTGAGTTAGGCAATGTGATCAAAATGGCAAGAAAATGGAAAAGTCAGGGACCCAGAGAAGAAAAAAAACTATTTGGATTAAAATGGTAATTTGGACCAAACCTCAGGGACTAAAATGGCAATTTACTCTTAACTAATAAGTCAAAAACTAATATGTGTTTTACTTTTAAAAGTGATTCGGGTTTATGATGTGAATCTGTAGATGGTAGTTGTAGATTACAAATACTTAAATTAATTAGTTAATACATTAATTCCTACATTGCAAGGTGTGGTTGGACTAAAAACAAAATATGGTATATGTATATAGAAAAAAGTTGGAAATAAAAGTGATTTTTTTGTGTCCTAAGCATAGGAAGGAATGTGAGGTGATTAAGGCTCAGAAAGTGACAAGATTCTAAATAATATATAGTAAATTACAATTGTTTGAAGTTACCCATGGGAGTTTTTGTTCTTTCTGTGGAAAGCTTTTGGCCAATTTGTTATTTATAAAAGTTTAAGTAAAGTACACGGATGGTCCGAGTGGTTAGCTAAAATTTTGGATTTAGTCCCTAGTTTTTTTAAAGTACATGGATGGTCCTTGTGGTTTGCGCTTTGTAACACATTTAGTACCACAGGGACCATCCGTGTACTCCTGGAAAAGTTGGGGACTAAATACGTTACAAAGTGCAAATCTATAGGGACCATTCATGTACTTTAAGAAAAGCTAGGGACTAAATTCAAAATTTTAGTTAACCACAAGGACCACCCGTGTACTTTACTCAAACTTTTATAAATGACAAATTGGCCAAAAGCTTTCCACAGAAAGAACGAAAATTCCCATGGGTAAGTTCAAACATTTGTAATTTAGTAACGCATTTAGTCACTAACGTTTAGTGACTAAATGCGTTACAAAGCGCATACCACATGGACCATCCATGTACTCCTGGAAAAGTTGGGGACTAAATACGTTACAAAGTGCAAACCATAGGGACCATCCGTGTACTTTTGAAAAACTAAGGACTAAATCCAAAATTTTGGTTAACCAGTGGGACCATCCGTGTACTTTATATAATTGAATCTGAATTCCTTGATTTCTATTGATGAAGAAGAGAACAATATATAATACAAGAACCTAACTAACTCCTAACTAATTCAGGGATAATTCCTAACTAATTTAGGGATAAAATATAAATCGGATATACATAAGAAATACATAGATATACATAAACTATAAAACGGATATACATCCGCTAATACGCCCCCACAGTCGTAGTAGTAGGTCTTCCGATGCATAGACTGGACCGAAATCGTTGAAACAACTGGCGTGGAAGACCCTTGGTGAATATGTCAGCGTATTGATAGTCTGCTGGAACATGAAGAACTTTGACAGAACCCATACGAACCTTCTCGCGAACAAAATGAATGTCAATCTCGATATGCTTGGATCGTTGATGTTGGACCGGATTCTGAGATAAGTAGACAGCAGAGATATTGTCACAGTAGACAACTGTGGCCCGGGTAATTGGAAGATGGAGTTCGAGAAGCAGGTTTCTGAGCCATGTTGTTTCTGCAACAGTGTTGGCACACCCCTGTATTCAGCCTCGGCACTGGAACGTGAGATAATCGCCTGACGTTTTGAGGACCAAGAAACCAGATTATCACCAAGGAAGACACAGTAACCTGAAGTAGACCGTCGTGAATCAGGGCAGCCTCCCCAATCCGCATCAGAATAGGCTGTGATATGAGCTGACTTGGATGGTAAAATAGAGATTCCATAGTCTAGTGTACCCTTGAGGTATCGAAGGAGCCGTTTCATGAACTGGAAATGAGGATCTCGAGGGGAGTGCATAAATAAACATAGTTGTTGCACCGCATATGATATATCAGGTCGTGTGAAGGTTAAATACTGCAGTGCACCAGCAAGGCTACGATATAAGGCACCATCTGAGAAGGGTTCTCCAGCAGTTGCACTTAGTTTAGAATTAGTGTCAGTAGGTGTGGCACATGGTTTACAATTTTCCATTTTAGCACGAGCTAAGATCTCTGCTGCATATGTGGTCTGAGATAAGAACAGGCCACCATTTCGTCGGGTTACCGCAATCCCGAGAAAGTGATGTAGTGGTCCGAGATCAGACATGGCAAATTCCCTGGAAAGAGTGGCAATGAAGTGCTGCAAAAGTGTCGGATTGGAGGCTGTCAAGATGATGTCGTCTACATAGAGAAGTAAATATGCCATTTGATCACCCTGTTTGTAGACGAACAAAGAAGTATCACTCGTGGTAGATCGAAAACCACACTTTTGTATATAGGAAGCAAATCTGAGGTACCACGCACGTGGAGCTTGTTTTAGCCCATATAAAGACTTTTGAAGTCGACAAACATGCTTTGGATTTTTACTGTCAACAAACCCAGGTGGCTGAAACATGTAAACAGTTTCATTAAGGTCCCCGTGTAGGAAAGCGTTCTTGACATCCAGTTGATGAATGGGCCAAGAACGTGAAGTTGCTAAGCTGAGGACAGTACGAATCGTAGTGGGCTTAACCACTGGACTGAATGTCTCGTCACAATCAACACCCACCTGTTGAGATTTGCCATTTACAACCAAACGCGCTTTGTAGCGCTGTAATGTACCATTGCTATGGTATTTGTGGCGAAATAGCCACATACATCTGATAATATGAGCATCTGCAGGTCTTGGCACAAGTTCCCATGTATTATTAGCTATTAATGCCTGGTATTCGTCGGTCATAGCCGAGTGCCAGTTCTGGTCGGTCAAGGCCTGGGTGTGGGATTTGGGTAGTGGGGAAATATTATGCTCGGAGGTGGCTAAGAGGGTGGATCTGTTGAGGGTAGGGAACCCGTTATAGACCGGGTCTGCATAGGGTGGGTAGAGGGTGGCGGTGTCAGGTTAGATTGTGACGGAGCTAGGGTGGTATGTGCATGTTCTGGGAAGAAAACAGGTCTGGATGCAGTAGAATCAGACCTGTTTCTGCGGCTGTAAGTGTGGGTAAGGGGTGGGGAATGTGGCTGTGAGACCGTGGGGGTGGGGGTTGGTGTGGAAGCATAGGCTGGGAAAAAAATGGGTCTGGATGTTGCTGGGTCAGACCTGTTTCGTCGGCTGTAGGTGTGGGTTATGGGTGGTTTAGATGGTTTGGAAGTAGTAGTGGTGTCGGTTGTGGGAGGAGAGGAAGTGAAATGAAACGGGGTACTCATGGGTGAAGGTTCCGAATCTGGGTGAAGGTTGAGGGGTCTAAGCATCGGTATCCACGATAATTCATTGGATATCCGAGAAAGATGCATGGTGTAGAACGGCGGGCTAGTTTGTGTGGGTCGAGTGGCATTGTGATTTGGAAAACAAGCACACCCGAAGGTGCGAAGGTGAGTGTAGGTGGGATGCCGGTGATAGAGTTTGTATGTGGGGGTTAGAAAGTTATGGAGTTTGGTAGGAAGAATGTTATGTAAATAGACGGCAGTGTGAAGTGCTTCAACCCAGAAATGGGAAGGTAGGGAAGCATGGGTAAGGAGGGACATAATGATGTCATTAATTCGTCGGATCATACGTTCCGCCTTACCATTTTGTTGTGAAGTTTGGGGACATGAAAATCGAAATTGAAGGCCGTGAGTGACAGCGAATGATTGAAATTTGGAATTATCAAACTCACCACCCATGTCACACTGAAAAGTTTTGATATATTTATTAAATTGGGTTTGGACAAGGCGGTGAAATTGAGTAAATTTGGTGAAGGTTTCGGATTTATATTTGAGTGGATAAGCCCAAACAAATTGGGTGTGGTCGTCAATGAGGACCATGTAATATTTGTAACCTGTGTTGCTGGGTATAGGTGAAGTCCACAAGTCACAATGTATGATGTCAAAAGGTTGAAAAGTAACGGAATCAGAATCATGAAATGGTAAACGCTTATGTTTAGCAATTTGACAAGAGTTGCAAAAGAAATTGTTCTTAGATTTATTACAAGAAATTAAATTACGAGAAACTAAGAAATCCATAATAAAATTGCCAGGATGGCCAAGGCGATCATGCCAAACATTAGAGAGCGAAGAAGTAAGCAAAGCAGAAGCAGGTTGGTTGGTTTTGGTGTTGAAGGAGTACAGTGGGCCGGTACTATTGTGGCGGCTCAGAAGCGTTCCATTCTTGTAGTCCTTCATAGAAAAGCCAAAAGGGTCAAAAGACATGGAAACCATATTGTCAGTAGTGAATTTACGAACTGAAACAAGGTTTCGGATAATATTTGGGGTGTAAAGGACATTTTTAAGGGTGTAGGGGCGGTCCCGGGAATTGGGTGATTGAATGGTTGTATGACCGGACCCGTGAATTGGCACACGGTTTCCATTTCCAACAAATACAGAATTAATAGTAGTAGTACAAGGAGTGTGAATATTACCTGGTTCGTGTGTCAAATGATCAGAGGCACCGGGTGTCAGCAACCCAACTGTCATCTCCCGAGTTTAGTGCCATCGCCTGGAAAGCTGCCCCTAATTCTGATGGTTCCAGTGGGTTTACATCTGCCAAGTGGGCCTGAGCAGGTGGAGTGGACCAGGGCTGGTGCTGTCGTGAAGTTGGGCCAGTGGCCTGTGGAGGCTGACCTGGAACAATCGGCCAAGATGGGCCTGCCCAACTGGGCTGAGTTGGGTAGGGACATGGTGGGGCCGCAGCCCACCATGGTGGCCAGTAGGGGGATGGACCTGGGCTCCAGACATTGGGTCGGACCAATTGATGCTGGGCCGAAGACTGAAAAGAACCACGAGGCTGGTTGCGGTTAGAGGGCTGCTGATTACCACGACCTGTGCGATGTTGCTGTTGACCGAATGACTGCTGAGGCCTGTGAAATTGACGTCTTGGCTGTTGTCGGTTGTTGTTGCGATAATGAGGGGGGTCCCGGCGGGCCGTAGGTGGCTCGCGAGACACTTGGGCAACAACAGCCGGGTTGGAGGCAATAGAGTCCCGTGCTTGTTGGCGACGCAGATCTGAGTCCAGCATGTCGCAGGCATCTTCCCATGAGGGAAGGGTGTTATTGATGATAGAGGCTTGAACATCGAATTCCGGTGGTAAGCCTCGAACCAGCTGCAGGACAAGGCGATCTTCTGTGACTGGTTGCTCAACAGCTTTCAGTTGGTCAGCGAGATACTTAAGACGCTGACAGTAGTCTTGGAGGCTGGGCATGGAGCGCAGGGTAAGATTGACAAACTCTGTTTCAAGGGCTGCTGCACGGGCGCCCTTGTTGTTCAGAAAGATTTTCCGAATCCGGGTCCATGCGCCATAAGCTGTTGTTTCCTCATCAAGAATACGTGCCAGCAGGTCATCTGAAAGTGTCCCATAGATCCACTGAAGCACAAGAGAGTCAATTTTGGCCCAGTTGGCGTAGTCCGGATCTGTTTTGGCAGGCGGTTCAGTGCCATCAATGTGGTGTAGCACCTCGTAACCACGTGCATGCAGGGTGAACAGCTTGACCCATGATGCATAGGTGACTTTGGAACCATCCAAAACACGAACTTTGTGCTGGATGTTAGTCACCGAATAAGCAGGGTGAAGGCTGTCAGTGTGCTTGGAGGATTCTGGTTTGTCTGACATCGAGATGAACAAAAGAAGAAAAAAGAAGCGGCTGCAGGGTCCGTGGACAGGGGCTGCTGCGGATGAACAAAAGAAGGAAAAAGAATCGGCTGCAAGGTCCGTGGACAGGGGCTGCTGGACAGGGGCTGCTGCGGATGAACAAAAGAATCGGCTGCAGGGTCCGTGGACAGGGGCTGCTGCGGATTTGTTTTTGGGTCAGAGCAGTAGGCTCTGATACCATATAATTGAATCTGAATTCCTTGATTTCTATTGATGAAGAAGAGAACAATATATAATACAAGAACCTAACTAACTCCTAACTAATTCAGGGATAATTCCTAACTAATTTAGGGATAAAATATAAATCGGATATACATAAGAAATACATAGATATACATAAACTATAAAACGGATATACATCCGCTAATACTTTACTCTAAAAGTTTCATTCAGGAAAAGAATAAGCAAATATATCAGCCTGCATGGTTAAACAAATTTAACAAATGTTTTTGTATCTTTTCTCCGGTTAACGTCTGTGTAGAGTTTGACATCAATTTGGCATGACAATGATCAGGCACAGGCACTAGAATACTTTGGTCATTTTTCAAGTGACATATTTTACTTGATCAGTCCTATTTTGGTTAATTAACGTCTTTTAGTACTTTAATTTAGTCTAATATTATTTGTTACTCTGAAAAACAAGACAGTTGTATTTTGAAAACAAAATACAATCATGGAAGATGGAATTCAAGCAAAGTTACTTCGACGAGAAGAAGAGGAAGAAGGGGACTTGAAAGGGAGGATATGGGACGAATCAAGAAAGATATGGAGGGTTGCATTGCCAGGTGTCATATCAAGAGTATGTGCATTTGGAACCATTGTTGTCACACAATCATTTATCGGCCATATTAGTGACATGGATCTTGCTGCCTATGCCCTTGTTCAGACGCTTAGTGTCCGCTTTGTCAATGGAATCCTTGTAAGTTCATTACTACGTTTATTTAATGTTTAAGCTAAGTTGAGATAGTTACAACTTACAACATTTGTGGGACCCACATATTAAAAAACCCTTTGACCTACAGTTGGGAATGTCAAGTGCAACCGAAACTCTTTGTGGCCAAGCGTTTGGAGCAGGGCAACACCACATGATGGGGATTTACTTGCAAAGATCATGGATAGTTGACTTAATTACTTTAACCGTCTTGCTCCCGATTTTCATCTTCGCTACACAAATTTTCAAACTTCTAGGGGAAGACGAGGCTGTAGCAACTAGTGGCGGTCCCATCTCTCTATGGTTCATCCCTTTTGTCTACAATTTCGTCTTCAGCTTGACCATACAAATGTTCCTACAAGCACAGCTAAAGAACATGGTGATTGCATGGCTTTCAATCTTCCAATTCGGGATCCACATCCCTTTGTCTTTGCTTCTTGTGTATAAGCTAGACCTCGGGGTTGCTGGTGCGATGATTGCACTGTCCATGTCATCATGGTTTCTCGTGATTGGAGAATTCATTTACATATTTGGTGGTTGGTGTCCGTTGTCTTGGAAAGGATTTACGGTAGTTGCGTTTAAGGATCTGTTTCCTGTTGTGAAGCTTTCCATATCTTCTGGTGTGATGATCTGGTAAGTAAGACACAAACTTCGCGACCCATATGAAAATATGCGTTTTTTTTTCGCTTCGTAAAAACTTAACAACACTTCATATAATCATATCTGTTGTATATGTAGCTTGGAGTTATGGTACAATGCCGTGTTGGTCTTGCTTGCGGGTTATATGGCAGATGCAGAGGTTGCTATATCTGCTTTCTCCATATGGTATCAAAATTGTTTTACGAGTTTTTGTATCCATTTAAGTTAAATTTTAAATCTCTCCTGAGAAATTTGCTATATTGTTAATATTTTCAGCCTGAATATCAATGCATGGGAATTCATGATCAGCCTCGGGTTCTTAGGTGCTGCATGGTAAATGGATATATTAAATTCTTCGTTTATATCATTTAGATTCATACTTTTTTATCAACATTACATGTGCTTTTGATTAACATTGTTGGAGGTAGCAATTTCGACCGGTTTCTTGAAAATAGAAATGGGTCAAATTCGGTTGGTTATTTTTATTGATCTTCAAAGCGTGGTTAAAAATGAAACAACACGAACTGGTCACTCAGGGTCAAAAGTATTTCGAAATGTGTTCAAATGCTTACCTCCCAAATCGCTTTACAATAAAAGGAGCAATTTTTTTTATTATCCTATATAATGCGTTGCTTTATAATAAAAAGATCAATTTTCGAAGTGTTACGCAACAGGCCCAACCCGCCTATTTTGCCACCCCTAAAGTATATTGTATTGTGCAGTGTCCGTGTTGCAAATGAATTAGGGAGAGGAAATGCCAAAGCAGCAAAGTTCTCAATTAAAGTCTTGCTCGGGACTTCTGTTGCGATCGGAGTGTTTTTCTTTGTTCTTTGCTTGATTTTTGGAAGAAAACTTGCCTACGTGTTCACTAATGATGAAAGAGTTGCAGATACTGTATCAGACCTTTCTTTGCTCCTTTCTTTTTCGGTTTTACTCAATAGCATTTACCCAGTTCTCTCAGGTAATTCTTGCGACCCGTATGAGTCGATTTGGGTTTCGTTTTTTTTTCCAAACGGGTCAAATATATAAGTTTAGTAGAAAATGAAATGGGTAAAGGGTTCACGTGTGTTAATCGGGTCAAAAGTCATTTTTCAATACTATTTAACACGCTATTCGAAATTTGGGACATGAAAGCATTTGTGGATACCCGACAATCCAACATTCAATAAAAAAGTACTCGTTTCATCTGAACCCAGTTTTGTTGGTTACCCGACCCGCATAACTTGACTTCTCTATTTTGACATATAGTCAACGCAGATATAAAAAAACACTTTGTGTCTTGAATATACAAATTTTGTTTTCATCAGGGGTTGCGGTTGGAGCCGGAATGCAGGGTACTGTAGCAATCGTGAACCTCGTTTGCTTCTATCTGATCGGTATTCCAATAGGAGCATTACTTGGTTACTTGACTAACCTTCAAGTAAAGGTATACAATGTTTGGATGAAATTTCTTTTCAAGTGTTCTTAGTAGTTCCAGTTATGAAAAGCGAGTTATTTGATGACAGGGAATATGGATTGGAATGATCGGTGGTGTTGTGACACAAACGATTGCACTTATATATATGGCATGTGCAACTGACTGGGACGATCAGGTAAATAAGTCGCGTATCTTTTTGTTCACTTCTTTTAGAGTTCTACTTTATTGCGGTTAAATGAGTGATTTGCTTCTGGTATTGTAGGTTAAGAAGGCTTCAGAACGGTTAAATCGGTTTTATGTGAAGACGTCTGAAAATCCAGAGTAAATACATTACTTCTTTGGTATCTGATGTCACGGGATTTTTTAGTTATTCGGGTATGAGCATTGTTATCGAATAAAGTGGGATTTTTTTGTTGTCTTTATTAGACGAAATCAAGTTGGTAAATGTCATTAGCTTTCATTGTATTCATTCGAATCATTAATATAGAATGTGGTTTTCTCTAAATATATTGGTTGTGTTCTGGTCTTGAGACATTAACACCAAAGTATCATTGCTGCCCGGTAAAAACCGGACATGCCGTCGCTTGATAAGGAGCTGCACTAGAAGCCGTGGATAGAACCACCAAGGCGAAGCCCGCCGACTGTTGCTGCCTAGCCGCCCGCCGCGGATCGACTTTCGTTGCTTAAGAATCACTTATCAAATAGTATATCTTAATATGACACAATTACTAAACATATAAAATAAGTCCATACTAATGTGAATGAAGGCATTCAGTATAAGGTAGTGTTTGCTTTATATGTATGGGAATGAAAGACTGATTATGATTTCTCATTAATGACTTTAAAAAGTGTTCGATCAATTGATTGATAAGCTTCAATTTTGTAAATGGGTAACAAATGATGATCAGGGAAAGTAAACTAGTCATTGTGGAGGCGGTACAAAACCCGCCTTATCGGTTGGATAATTATTGTTGAAATGGGTTGGCTAAACGTATATCACCGCCTAAATTTTCTTTGCATTTCACCTCAAGCTATGTGTGGTGAGAGGTGTGATATGTGAAAAAAAGTGCGTTATCTAGGCGTACGTAGATAACGAGGCTTTCACATTTCACACTAAGTAAGATATGTTGTGGTGGTCTGAAATGCGAAAGAGTAAAAAAAAATAATCAAAAGAAAAAGATTATGTGGTGTGTTTGAATGTGATTGTCCCATAACGCCTCAACCTTCTCTCTCTATGAAGTTGATCACGGGGCAGCGCCGGTTCACGCCCATACTATTGTGTTGTGCTACACCCAAGTTGTTGATCTAGCCATGAGATAGCTCTCTATGAAGTTGATCACGGGCAGCGCCGTTCACGCCATACTATTTGTGTTGTGCTACACCCAAGTTTTGATCTAGCCATGAGATAGCGTCCCACCTACTTACATAGCACCCAGTCTTAACCGCAAATCATATTATTACTGAAATTAAAAACCTAGAAATTGAACAATGATCATCCACCCTCATACAAAGGTTGTTTTTTTTTGTCTAATGTAAATGAATGAATGATTCATCTAGGATCACTTTGGTATGATATTTTTCCAATTTGAATTTATGTTCAGATGGATTGTAAGTTTGTAAATTTGAATTTTAAGATAAACACATACTTTGTAGACAATTTAAAAATAATAATAATAATAATAATAATAATAAAGGCAAATTGGATTTTAATAATCCGAACTAGCTCTTTTTGGTCGATAATAATCTCAACTCATTTATTTACCCACAATAATCCGAACTCTTCCATTTTGTTTGTAAAATAGTCCGCATAACGAAATTAAGTTTTTTTCCAAATTACAAACTGATGTTTTCCGGCTTTTGATCAGAACAAGGATGCGATTCTATTGATGTAAAATTTACCTCGAAACAGTGCTCTAAACGACGAAAATGGTGCTTCAATTCAGGTATTTGAACTTTTAATTAACAAAAAATCAAGTCATTTAGAGCATTGTTTCGAGTAAGTTTTACATTAATCGACTCGTATCCTTGTTCTGATCAAAAGCCGAAAACATCGGTTTGTAATTTGGAAAAAAAAACTTAACTCCATTATGTTTTTTTAATGGCGGACTATTTTACAAACAAAATGGAAGATTTCGGATTATTCTTGGTAATTAACTGAGTTAGGATTGCTATCGGCCAAAAAGAGTTGGTTCAGATTATTAAAATCCAATTCGCCTAATAATAATGGATTTTAATAATCCAAACTATTAGTCGTTAGCTGGCAACGGTCCCAACTTAAAAAGTAACCGATGGTGGTCCCATCTTTTCACATGTTGTAAACTAATGGACTTTTACTAACAGAACCTTAATTTCTTTTTGTCCCATTATCTTTTCGGTCTAGTAAAAGTCCATTGGTTTACAATATAAGAAAAAGTGAGACCACCACTGGTTTATTTTTAAGTTGAACCGTGTCGGCCAACAACTAATAGTTAGGATTATTAAAATCCATTATTCCTAATTAATAATGATCTAATCTAAATTATAATAAAAGGCTTCACATAATGTCACATGTCATTTTCTCTTTCAACCTTATAAATTGTATTTATATATATTTTTTTAATATTAATAACTAACTAGCTTACAAATCCATGTATTACAGGGGTTTAATGACAAAAAAATGTAAATTATAAACTTGTATATAATCCTTATTAATGAAATAACTTATTAGACAAAACAGTAAAACAAAAGAACACTTATATTGTTAGTTATTCAAAATAATTTTCTAAGTTTTCATTTTTCTCTTGAGATACTACAATCTATCTTATTATACGACTTAAAAGAAGTAACACTAAAAAATAATAATCATAAAATTGTAAGTACTTTTAAAAATATTATAAGTTATGAGTTTATGGTAAATGAATTGTAATTAAATTCTACTATGTATATTAATGATATAATAAATACTTTGATATAAATATTATTTTGGATATATGGATCATGAGACCGCATGAAAAGTCGAAGTTCACTAGTTCTCACAACTCGAGAGGGGGGGTGATTTCTCTTAATCCAAATATATATGTACAAGCATCGTGTTAAATATGGATTTTAGTCAAGTTTGTGCATATCAAACATGTAGTTATCAAATTTTACAACTATATCATACATAAGTGACATAACCATATCCGATTAATGTAAAATATAAAAAAACCATGTAAAAGGCATTTAATTATATTCGGAATATGAAAAGTTAATTGATACATTTATATTGGTTATAGATAATTATTAATTACATTAGAAATTATATGTTTGATCTCTAACTGTACTATATGATATTATTTGATACATTTATATTAGTTATAGATAATTATTAATTAAATTGAATTTATACGTTTATCTCTAACTATAATATTATACTATATTATATTCTATATTGCGTATAAAAAATTAGTATGTAATATTATTACCAAAAGTGAGAAGGTACCAGAGAGTCACACATGTACAAACCATATCCGATTGATGTAAATATAAAAAAAAAACCATGTAAAATGCATTTAACAATATCTGGAATATGAAAAGTTATTTGATACATTTATATTAGTTATTGATAATTATTAATTAAATTTTAAATTATATGTTTGATCTTTAACTATGTTATATTATTAATATTAATAATATACTGTATTATATTATTATTTGATGTATTTATATAAGTTATAGATAATTATTAGTTAAATTTGAATTTATACGTCTATCTCTAACTATATTAATTAATATTATACTATTTTAAAACATCTAGGTTTAGAAGGGGAAGACCGGTTTAAGTCTCAAAACAACGATTAGAATAAATTTTTCGTTCAAATAATATAAGAAGAAGATAAGAAGAATTTATATATATACTTTTTGAAAGGCAACAACACTATAATATTTTAATAATAATAATAAAATATATTACCTTACATATAATAATAATAATAATAATAATAATAATAATAATAATAATAATAATAATAATAATAAGAAGAAGAAGAAGAAGAAGAAGAATATGATCGGGTGATTCTGTTGATGACACGATAATACTTTAGTGGTCCTTAGTGATCCAAATTTGCATTAAAAAAATAAGAAGAAGATAAAAAAGAATTGATATTACCTTATCCGATGTTAAAATATATTTTAATGGTAAATAAGAAGATAGAAGAATTGATATTACTTATCGGATGTTAAAAAATATTTATTAAAAATAAGAAGGAACTGATGATAACGAATTTGATTAAGGGAAATCGAATTGATAGAACTATTTTGTTAGTGATAAAACTATTTTGTTAGTGATAACGAAGTGATGTTTTAAGGTAATTTTATTATAATTATAATATTATAATAATAAATGAAAAACTGATTATAATTCACACTTTAATATTATAGTTTTTTTCTTTTAACTAAATAACTTTGTAAGAAATCTGGAGTTACATTAATATTCAAAGAAAAATTATTTGAGGGAGAAGGAAATATTGCATTGACGGAATTCTCTATTATATTTAAATTATCATTATCATTATCAATACATTAAAATTCAAACGTTTTAAACATTAAATTTAATATAAAAAAAAAATAGTGCCAGGCAGGTGGCCTGACACTCTCCCATTGGACCAGCCGTTTGTCTGACATTCTCCCATTGGACCAGTCGTATATTATTTTTTAACGCTGTAAAATTACGGGATTTGCCAGGCAGCTGGCCTGCCACTCCCCATTGGACCAACCGTTTATTATTTGTTTACGCTGTAAAATTACGGGTTTGCCCCCACTTTAAAATTATGTCTTTGCCGCATGCTCAAAATAAAACTATGGTTTTTGGCTCAGCTAAAAAATATGATTTTGCCCACGATTCAAAATTACAATCTCGCCCTCAACTCAAAATTACGTTTTCACCCCTTTTCAAATGGAAAAAATTTGTTCTCGCCCCCACCTTAAAATTACGATTTCTCCCTGTTTAAAAAATTATAATTTCGCCCGCAGTTAAAAATTACGTTTTTGCCCCTATTCAAATAAAATTAGGCTTTTCGCTCCAACTCAAAATTACGATTACGCCCTTGGTTCAAAATAAAAATATGGTTTTGCCTCCGGTCTAAAATTACGGTTGTGCCTTTAGTTTAAATTTATATTACTGTGTTGACCTAGGTTCAAAAGTACGAATTCGCCCTTGAGCAGATTTACACTTTTGCCCGTGGTTTCAATTTCCATACTGCTATCACTTGACAAATGATATCAAAGTTAAGGGCCGAGCAGATGTGCCAGCGAGGACATTGGCTCCCTAAGAGAGGGTGGAGATGTAAATTCCAAAATCGGTTTAGGGTGACAATCAAACCATTCTTATAGAAGGATGGAAACCTTCTCTACCTAAATACATTTTGCTTTTTACACCAGTGAAAAAAATTTTAACTTTCCATTAGTTAAAAGTAACAGTATTACCATTATTTTTATTTTTTTTGCAAAACTGTAAAAGTGTTATGTTTTTACTGGTTAACTCGATTTAATTGTTTTCCGTGTCAATGAGTTACCTAACACTCACTCATTATTCGGCCATCGCCCCGCAACGCGGGCGGGGCATCTAACTAGTTAGATTAGATTAGAAGATTACACTTATATTAGTTATTATGAATTAAATTTGAATTTATAGGTTTATCTCTAACTATATTAATTAATATTATACTAACTAATATGTAATATTATTATTAAAAGTGAGGATTAACCAGAGAGTGATAGTGACATGTGTATAAAAAAAATTTTATTTATTAGTATAGAAAGATATATAGATATCATTATCTTTATCCTTATATTTATCTTCTAATACTTAGAAAATATTTCAATTAATGTCACATAATATTCTCTCTTTTAACCTAACTATTTTACCTTATATTTATATTTTTACTTTTTTCAATAATTAATTTTATATAAACAATTCACAAATGTTCGTTACATCAGAATAATCATATTATATTCTTATAAGTTTTTGTCTTTTAGGTTTTTGTTTTGTTTTGTTTTTTTTCTGTTTTCTTTTTATCTCGATCTCTTAATTTTCAGCATTGACACTTACATGCTTATTTTTTATGTACGTTGGTCAAATATAATACGTTTTTGATCTTCTTTTTATGTACGTTTTCAGTTGGTCTATGTTTGGGCTTAAATTTTGTTTGGAAGCGGATTGAGTCAATAATACATTTTCACTAAACGATATAAATTTAAGTTATTGTGTGTTTCAAAGATGCGCGACGGGTGAAACATTCTTTAACTTAAAAAAACACTATCTTCTTGTGTGCTTACTTTTAAGTACATTTCGGTATGCATTCATGTTGGTTTACGTTTCGACGTAAATTTTTATTACATAAATTTTGTTCAGAAACAAGTTGAGTCAAATATTTGACGGTATTAATTCAAGTTAATTTAAGTTTCGATACCGCGCAACGTGTGGCTAGTCAAAATACTAGTAATAATACTAACGATCTGTTCTTTTAAATCATTAATTTTTTTTTTTTATTTTTTTTATGTTCAAACAAGTTGGTCTAGTGGTTAGTCATTTAGTTTTCTCCTTGAAGTCTTAAGTTCAACTCCTACTAACATCACTTTGAAGGACATTGGTGGCTGGCAATGAAGTTTAGAACTAGGCCTCTTTGAAGGTCGCCAGTTCGAAATCGAGCCGAACCGGATTTTACCGCAGTGGGTCTTCGGGCGGGTGGCTTTTCCCCGGAACTGGTGGCTTGGTGACTCGGGTATGCATCCAACTCTGACCGTTATAAAGGAGAGAATGTATTTGCTTGATTGCGGGCATTCCAGAATGCTTATCGAGTTGACCGTTAAAAAAATTTATTTTCTTTATAAGTTTCATCATCATACCATCTTTTGTTAAACAAGTGAGTGAAATGATAACCTCCACCGGAGCAATCTTCAAGCTATCAGCCGTCAGATTGCAGGTCACAAATTCAAGCAACGGTGCACCACCGACGGACTCTCACAACAACCTACCACCACCACAACCAGCACCACCGTCACCATCTCCACCGCCGCCTAGAACGCCGTTGCTATCAGTCCCGAAGCCATCGTGGATAGTTAGAACAGAGGTCACACTTTACACTTTTTTAATTTATTCAGACACTTTGCTTCTTTAGCTGCCACTGATTACTTTCAATTATATATACTTGTTAATTAAAAGCACAGTTGGGGATTTGAATTATATATCAGCAATATTAGGGAAATCTGGATGTATTAATTCTTTAAGTATATAAAGTGCAACTTTGATTTGAACTAATAGTTGATATTTGTCTAAACTACCATTAATAATGAAAAAAGGAGAAAAAGAATAATATTGGGACTCTTGGTAAAAATTAGTTAATGACTAATTGTTAATTTTTTCAAGGGGTGAAATGTTTATAAATTTTAATGGACATGCGAGGGCAGGAAATGCGGTAGGTTTTGAAGGAGTGTGTATATCTTGTAGGCCGATTAGTGGAATAGCGCTAGATATACAACCAGCTTACACTAATTCGCCCGGTGGTTGCAACGAGAGGGGGTCAGGCGTTCGAACTGGAAATACAATGGTGATGAGGGTAACATGGTCATGAAGAACATGCAGTTGGGTTTGGACCATAGTAACCTTTTCCGAAACATGCGTGGTATGCTGGTGCTGAAATGGTTGGTAGAAAGATATACGACACTGACGTTGCCACAATAGACAATAGTGGTGTAGAGTAGGGGGCAATGAAACTCAAGTAACAAATACCGAAGCCAAAATATCAGTGCTACTTTATTAGCAACCTGCGATATTTCGTCTCAGCACTATATCTGGATATAATACTTTGTTGTTCCAAAACCATGACAATAAGTTATCCCCAAAGAACACACTATAGCTAGAAGTTGATTGCCATCCAAACACTCTCCCCGGTCCAAGTTAGAATCTGGATTTTAAAAAGCGCACGTGAGGCGTGCCTTTTCCACAAAGCGCAAATTTTGGGGTTTTTTTCTTTTGGGGGGGGGGGGGGGATCTAAGGCGCGCGCCTTGTGTACTTTAGGTGTTTTTATACATCAAAGTGTTGTACAATAGTTTTTTTTGGCTTGTACATGTAGGTAAAATCATATATAAACCTTATTTATAGCTATATTTTGGATAAGGGATGCTAAAAAAGCTATGGATATATAAAAATTTACATAATCTCCTTCGCCTTGGGTACGAAAAGCGCTTCGTGCCTTGGTTTTAGACCTCGTCGCTTTTGTGCGCCTACCAAGGTTATAGAATATACGGTTTGCCGGTAGGTAGTCAAGATATATAGATGTAAACCATGATCTAGAGTGCCACAAAGTTAGCAGAGAATGCGCTTGAGAGCGTCGAATTGTGGCTCTTGAGTAATGTGCATGTATACATAAATTTGTTGAACTGCATAAGATAGGTGAAGCTCTTAGGGACATCTTTGTATGATCTAAAATCTCATGAGCATATTGTACTTGGAAAAGAAAGAGACTCGCTTTATTACGAGTTGGAGAATGCTCAAAAAGTAGTGAAGGAAGCTTAAATCACTCATGGAAAACTCAAAACTGTGAGAGGCGATTATGCGACGAATAGACCAATTAGTGGCTTAGCATGTTGTAAAGCACACTTTTTCTGTCACATAGCATATACCTATTTCTTGTAGAACTGAAGTGATACCAGCTGAGAATTCATGCACTGACTGTTAACCTTCCACTTTTTGGTAGAAAGGATTTCAATAAGTTATAGCTCAAACAATGCCCATATTTAGTTGGTGCTTTATGTTATGATCTGATTATACTGTGTGGGTAATTTTCAAAAATACTCAATATATAAATTACTCCTTTCGTTTTGCAGGCTAATGTTAGAATAGAGAAAAGACGTACACCAGATCCTCCATGTGTTGTTTGCAGAGGCAGTGGCAGAGTCGATTGTTTTGATTGTTCTGGAAAAGGTCGCCCTTTCACTCAAATCGATTTTTATAAACTAGTTAAATATACCAAAGATTGCTAAAAATGAGAAGGGTCAAAAGTCGCTAACATGTTTTTAATTGCTTACATCATAAAGAGAGCTCTTTACCATTTGAGCTTGCGTGATCGAGGATTCTGACCCAAGGAAACAATAAATAAGTTTTGAATATAATTTTTACTGTGAATGGGCGGGGAAGCTTTATTTCATAATTTAAAGTTTAAACATTATCATTTGGCCATAACCGACATCTCTTGCAGGTCGGACGAATGGTGTTGACCTAGCTATGCTACCGAATGGCGAGTGGCCAAAATGGTGAGGTATCCCCTAACCTCAAGCATTTTTTTTTTCTAAAAAAATGTACAACGTAGGAATATTAATGAGTCGCATTTTGATACAGGTGCAAGACTTGTGGTGGGAGCGGGCTTGCCTACTGTTCTCGTTGTCTAGGGACGGGAGAATATCGGTATCTTATGGGCTTTCATTTCATGAAGAAAGACGAAGAGGAAGCTCAAAAAAGTATGAAGGTTCGTGATGTGTTACGAGCTCGCAGAAGGGCAGAAGATTTGCTCCCAAATGATGAAATATCTTGAACATAATATGTTGGAAATGTAGATCACTTGAGGCTATAAACCTGTGTCTTTTATTTTAAGCAGATTTCTAGTTTAGGTTCTTGTGGTCCTATTTACATGGGTATATTCAATTGTGAGATATAACAGTGACCTAAAACAGGTATTTATTGCTTTAAAAGTGATACATAAAACGGTTATATAATGACATGACCGTCTTTCTTTCTCTTTTCCAATATATCTGGTCATCATACCTACAACCGCTCGTATAATTTTAACGATTCTTTCTTATAAATGATTTTATGTTAAACGTGCTAGATGTTCTAATTTCAAATGTAAGAGTTATACGTTGAGGGGTACAGAACCCGGTTTGGGCACAAAGCGGTACGGGTTATAAACCGGTCCGTTTCTTTTATCATGGGCTCAAACCGGTTCTTGTTGTAAACCGATTTAGGGTTGAAAAACCTAACCCACGCAGGTTCAAACCGGTTTAGGGTGTCAAAACCAGTTTCTTGGAGCAGGCCCAAATCGGTTTGGGTTGAAACCAATTCTCAACACAAAAATCCCTAACCTACTAAACTGCTGGGTTGGCTCGGAGCCCAAACCGGTTTTGCTGGTATCAAGCGGGGTTGAAAATTAGTTTGGTGGGCCTAACTAGAGGTGCACAAACCGGTTTAGGCTAGAGGTGCACAAAATAATCGGTTAATTAACCGTAACCGGTTATTAACTGAAACCGGTTAACAAGCGTTGAGGAATAACCGGTTTGTGGTTTTTTAGCCGTTGGTTAGTAACCGGTTATAAATATTTAGTATAGTAACCGGTTTTTTTAACTGGTTTTGTTGGGATCAAGCCGGTTTGAAAATTAGTTTGGCGGGCCTAAACTAGAGAGAGGTGAACAAACCGGTTAATTTCAATAACCGGTTACACCGGTTAATTTGACTTTTGATTTTAACCGGATATTTTTAACTGGTCCAGTTAATTACTTTATCGTTCAGTTAATTAACAAGTTATTTTCGGTTAATAACTGGTTTTTTTGAATCTTTCGGTTTTTTTTTCCGGTCAACCGATCTACCAGTAGAAAAAACCCGGTTAATAACAGGTTACTATACTAAATATCTATAACCGGGTTACTAATTTACGGTTAAAAAATAACCACTAACTAGTTTCCTCGAACAGTTATTAACCGTTTTATTTAATAACCGATTACAGTTAATTAACCGGTTATTCTGTGCATGTCTAGCCTAAACCTGTTTTTTTACACCTCTAGTTAGTAATTACAACTTGCAAGTAACAACCAAAAAATTTACAAATGGCATAATCCAAAAGCCCAACACAAATTGGCTGGATTTGAACCAACCCAAGTCCAATATGCACAAATACAATTCACCAATATTTGGGCTTTACAAAGCCCACAGTCGAGACTTCAAAGGTTTCATGGTTATCACTTAACGGAAAATACCTACGCCGTTTTTCCATTCTTGATCTGGTAAATTTCTATATTTCTGAATCATATAGTTGTTCATATGAATGCGATTGTGTTTTTAGGATCGATTTTATTGTTTAATTTTATAATTCTTTGTTAACGAATTTGAGGCTTGAATGATTTACCAGAAGCTATCTGTATACGTTTGATTCTTTTAGGCTGGTAATCTGTTATTAGGTTTTGATTGATTAAAGGTATCATTATTCTAATTGTGATTATGATTTAAGTAAATCCATATGAAATAGGTTAAATAAATAAAGATGTACTAAGAAGTTTCCTCTACTATCAGAGATAAGCAGCTTTTATTGTAACTTGTGTCAAACTGATTATCTAAGTGGCCGTTTGTTTCAGCTCTTAATGGTTCAGACCTCTTACTGGTTCAGTACTTAATGGTTTTGTTTCGCGAGCAAATGTTTGCATATATCAGACATTTGCCTCATAATTATTCCGAGTTTGAATGGTTAAGACCTCTTATCTGAATTGGTCAAACATTTGCCTTTTAATGGTTAAACATTATATTGGCTCTTAATGGTTCAGACCTCTTACTGGTTCAGCACTTACCCATTCCAAAGTTGTCAAACAGCCCCTAAGTCCTAAACTTGGTTTAAAAGGCGTGCCTGAGGCATGAGGTGAGCTGGTAAACGCCTCATGCGGTTGAGGTGGAGCTCATAGTTGTCAATAGCGGCTATAGCAACCGCTGTATCACGCTATGTAGCGAGGCGACCAAGTGTGGCTATTGGGATCAGAGCGACAGCTAGTTTTTTTTTGATATTAGATATAGCTATAAAATAGCTGGCTTTATTGGTTTTTGTTAAATATACATGTAAAATAGTATATATACCAGGGTAATGGTGGAGCATCATTTACTTCTGGGTCAAAATTGGTCAAACTTAGTGTATACAGGAGGCTCATATGTAAAAACAAAGGAATGCAGAAACCTATACTTGATAGATAGGTTGATTTCTAAAACAGATCCGAGAGAGACACAACTTCTGGTTGTATATAGGGAGCAACGCCTCACGCCTTGGCCTTTGGGACCTAAAACGACTTAGAGCGCCTCACGCTTTTATAAACCAAGGTCCTAAATAATGAGACGACAAAATTATCCGTTTGATTATTGTAACTTGAAGTTGCAACTATTAGTTAATCGCTAGTAAATCTCAAAATTTAAGCACTCACTTATCGTGTAATGAATGATCAGTTGTGTTGGTCATATCTCTGATTAAAGAGTTATCGAGATCTATTGGTTAATACTTAATAGAAGTGTATATTTATAGGATTCATTGAAGATTAGGTAAGTAGTGTTAAGTTCCATTTTTTTTTTTGCTGCAGTAAATTTGGCAAACGATGGGTTCACGAGGAGCAAGTGTATTGCTGACACGAGCGAGTAGGATAAAGTCGAAGCTTCAAACGGTTCTAGAAGCCAAGATTTTGGAAGTGGAAGACGTATCATATCAGCACGCGGGACATGTTGCTGTTAAAGACAATGCAAGTGAAACTCATTTCAATGTGAAGGTTGTTTCAGGTAAGTTTGATGGTCAAAATCTTGTGAAGCGGCACCGTATGGTCTACGATGCACTTGCAGATGAACTTGAGTCAGGTTTGCATGCACTTTCAATTGTTGCAAAGACTCCTAAAGAAGCTGGCCTCAATTGAAGAAGGTTAAGTAGGTTGTCCAACTTTTAACAAAAACAAACGGTAGCTTGTTAATTTCTATTCTATAATAGGTGTCCAAGCTTCGGATTTGGGGATCTGTCATACAAATTAAATCAAGAATCAGTAAGCCTAAGATTTTTTATATCAAACATTACAAAATTATATATAACTTTTATGAACAAAGTGGTTTAATCGATTCGGCCTCCTTGTGTTTTAAGAAAAATAGTGTGACAAATTAAAACTAGGGCCTTAAGCCTTGTCATGTGTTTGTCAGTTGGCATGTATATGATGATTATTACATTAATGCGTTAGTAACGATGGCCTTTAGCCTTGTCGTGTGTTAGTGAGCTGTTTTAAGTTATACAAAGTCACATTAGGTCATATTAATGTTATTGACATGTATATGATGATTAATACATTAATGTGTCTTGATCAGCCTTGTCAAGTGTTAGTAAGTTGTTATAGGTTACATAAAATCAGATTAGGTCCTAAAGAGTCATTTAAGTGTAAATCGCACGCTCATGATGATTATTACACCAATGTGTATGAATGGGCTAGTAAAATAGAGTTGCTTTAGGTTACACAAAGCCACGTTAGGTAGTAACAAATTATTTTAGTGTTAATGACATGTACATGATGGTTATTACACTAATGCTTAAACGGGCCTTATAATGTGTTAAAAGTTGTCTTAGGTAGTTAGGTTACGCATAGTCATATTAAGTGATAAGAGCATCTCCAATGCCATCTTTTGGACTAGGTCCGGAATTCCGTACTTTACAACCGAACCTGTTGCTGTGTTGTAGGAGAAGGTGAATGGTGGTCTGGTCCGCTCAAGTGGATTCGTCCGGGCTCAAGGGTTGGGGACCACACACACATAATTGTTTTTTGATATATATTTTTTTATATGAAAGTAGAGTGTGATGTGGAAGCTTGGAATGGTTTAGCGTTGGAGGAAAAAGACGAGTTTTTTAAAGTAGGAGTCAGAATGATGTGGTGTGCTGAGGTGACGGGTCTGAAACCAAACCCACCCTTAGCATTGGAGTTGCTCTAACAAGTCATTTTAGTGGTAATGACATGTTTGATAAATGGCTTTAGCCTAGTGCTATCAGGGTTATAATTTGTTAGGCTATAAGGTATGTTGATGTTCCTTGTCATCATCACCACCCTCGTCATCGCAACATCACTCTATCCTCCATCACCAATCAAAAGCCTCAAACTTTGGATTGTGGTACGTTGTCAGCATGGATATATCCACGATTTCCACGCATGGAGGAGGGGGGGGGGTGGGGTACCATCATCACCATGTCCCTTGTGGCATCCTATGAGCCTCATACCATATAGCCTTAGTGAGGTGTTTTGAGTCACACAAAGTCGGGTTAGATAATAACAAGCTATATTGGTGTTAATGACGTACAAATATTATTTTGTATTAATTTATATCTAGATCTTACATATAAATACAAATATTTTTATACTACATTACATTACAGAGAAACTTATGTGCGTCATTGCATCGTTGGTTTTCATGTCCTCGTGCACCCTTGCTTCCATATCCACCAAAGTGTAATTTCGAAGACATGAAAACTGTGTGACATATCAGGTATTTTCTAGCTCTTGTTCACTCAGGAAACTTTTCAAAAGGGAACCACATCTAAAATTAGAAAGAAACTTACACGAATGATGTACATCATAGGTTATCCAACTCGTATGTTTTGAGCAGGCATACCAATTCCAACATTTGACCAACTCTTATGTTTCCGAGACTACTAATTCCAACATTGACCAAATCTTACCAAGACGTTACAACCAACATACATTCCTGTGCATCATTTTTACAAATTCGCGCATATTTTAAGCTCATGTGAAGCCATGCAAACCAATTTTGTTTCATACATTACATCATATATGACTTCTATGAACTAAATCATACATGGTTACAAGATTCAAGATGGTTTCCACTTTCAACACATATATCAATTGTAAATGTTTCAATATGCTAAAGTATTATACAAAATATATATTGTTATTTATGTGTTAATAAATAAGTGACAATAGTTATACTTATCAAAGGTGATTATATTCCCTTTTAAATTTATTAATGATGTAAACATAGGTATCCCTTCAACTCGTCAGGAAAACAAGGGTAACGACTCCATAAATTACCATGCTTTTTAAGCATATCCACGACTTTGTTCTTCGTAGATGACGGTCCACTCGTATGCAACAACACCACAAGTTTCTTGACGACCCCGTAGACCATCATCTCCTCCAAAACCTTCTCCGTTGGATGAAAACTACATATCAACGAGAAAATCTTCACGCAAATCTTTGAAGCCATATCCGATACATCAAACATCTTTTTAGATACTGCACCAGTCGCTAACCGGTGTTCAGTGAATGCCACCCTTCCATCCGCACATTTGCACAATAATTTAATTATTTGCAATATCTTTTCACACTTGGACTTGTTGGCGTCAGGTAGTAACTCGATTAGGGTACACATTGCACCGGCCTCTATGGCCTTTGATTGGCTTTTCTTCCATGAATCTAAGATCTTTATAAATATGTCAAAAGCAGACGAACTCGCCTTCGTTGAAATCTCATCGGATGCAAGCTCCAACATGGATTTGAACATACCAATACCTTGATCATCTACAATAACTTTCCAATTGAAACTAGAGTTTGCTAGTTTTTTAAGTATCGATATAGCGTAAACCCTAGCTTCCTTGCTTCCCCTTTGAAGAATAATCACCATTGACTTCATGCATTCCGGTTGTGACAATAGTTCAATTACTTCACCATCATCTTTTCCGGATGCTACAAAATGTTGAAGAACTCCTAAAGCCTCCTCACAAGCTTGGAATGCCGCAAAATCCGAGCAATCGAGTGATATTTGAACAACTAATTTGAAAAGCACATCCAACCCTCCTAATATGATGAAATCAAGCTTCATCTCATCTCCTATTTTAATAATTTCTTTAAGTTTCTTTAAAGACTTAACCTTGAATGGGCTTGAGGCTAGACTATTGAGCAATGACACAATTTCATCGCGCTTAAACGATTCCAAAGGTGACGGTGAAGAAGATGAAGATGGCGAATGACTATTTTGCCATACAAGAATGAGTCTCTTGAGGGTATGATTAGGGGTGACATGGAGATTTTCTATGTTTTGCATGGTGGTTGGACAAGTCTTCTTCTTGTAGCTAAAGAACCATTTCTCGATGTTTTTTCGCTCATAAGTGACCCCCGTCGAGATGATGACCGGTTCTTTCATGAGTTCCATGGATATAGGGCATCTAAAATCTTGTGGAAACTCCATTTCCGAATCGTGATTTGAACTCTTCGGAGTTGATCCAATAGTTGACAGACTCTTAACGGATATTGTCATCATTGTAACATACAATTCCCTCTCTCTTGTATATCTATATTATCTATAATATATATACAATTATACATACATATATATGGAGTTGAGAAAAGTCTAATGAGGGAAAAATCAAAGTCAAATACCTTTGCAAAATGTGTAACAGCATGTAAGCAACATGGTAGAGTTGATTTTTTTGGAAACTATAATTTAAGAAATGTGTGATTAATTGACTATTTCTGTTGCCGTTATTTACTTATTTATTTATTTATTTTTTTGACTACGGTTGAGTCTCCGATCCAATTACAATAACACAACATACCCTTTGGATTATTTGACTTGCACTTTTTAATGCCCGGAATTCCTCATCATCGTTCGACTAAATAGTTGAGTATGATATGTTTTTTATTTTTTATTTCTTTTTGAACAGCATCTCGATCAGGGCTATACATGACCAAAGCTCGGTCAAAGTGGGATTCGAACCTGAGCACTCCAGGGCAGAAACCCACTATCGGTTACCTATTGATGTGTTTTTGGTTATTTATTAAAATCATAAATAAACATCCATGGTATTTTCATGTTAGAGGGTGTTTGTTTATCAATCATGGGGCTTTTAATAGTTCAGACCTCTTATTGGTCCAACACTTAATGGTTCAAACTGTTTGTTTCACAAGCTGATGTTTGAATGGTTCAGATATTTGCCTCTGAATGATTAAGAATTATACTGAGTCTGAATGGTTAAGACCTCTAATCTGAATTGGTTAGACATTTGTCTCTTAAAGGTTAAGCATTATACCGGCTCTCAATAGTTCACACCTCTTACTGGTTCAGACATCTTACTGGTTCAACACTTAACCATTCAAAAGTTGTCAAAGAGCCCCAATTACAATTGTTTGTCCAACTTTTCAAACGATGTTTGAGTTGTGATTCATATGTAAATATCCCTATGTCTAACCATGTAAAGTTGTGCACTCGCTTTATATGTTTCAGATGTTGTATTGAGTTTGATGCGCTTGCATAAAACGGCATGTCCAACTCGTTACTATGTTGCTGTATAGATTAACTGTTGTAATGAGTTTTCATCAATGGTATTTTAATTTTTAAATTCATTACGAAAATGCATTATGGCAATAGTAAACGACGAGGGTATATTCTAACAAACGTAAAAACATCAATAGTTAATTCTAAGAAGAATAAGAATGTTTCTTTTCATACGGTTTTTGAGTATATCACAGTACAAACGGAAAAACATCAATAGTTAATTCTAAGAAGAATAAGAATGTTTCTTTTCATACGGTTTTTGAATATATCACAGTACAAACGGAAAACACTCTTTCCAAACTGATCCGACATGTTACTCGTCTTCTCATTTGAAAATTTAACTCATCCATAAAAAAATCGAAACAAAAAAATGTTACCGACATGTATATTGTGTTTGACATAGTATCTTGTAGATTAAAAAAAAGTTAAAAATGCTATATGCTCATCCATGATCTTAGGATCTTTATGGAAAATCTGTTTTTACAATAATCTCCCTTATAAATATGTAAATATGTCACACCTTAAAAAAGATGTTGTGCCCAAACATTGTGTAACCATTTAAAAGAATTTATTTTGTATATACGTAAGTAGACTATTCAAACAAAACTCATTTAATTAGTCATGTGTTGGCAAGTTACTCATGTGAAGTATGAAGTTAGCTTGCTACTGTCAAGCATGATAAATGTCAAACTAAATGAGATGGCTATCAAATAGGGCAAGATGATGTATTTCTAATAATATTATATTATTGCACAAAGTAAACCTTTTGATGATGGCATTACACAAAAATAAGTTTACATGTAATAACCCTTTCTAATATTATATCATTGCATATGAGTAATATGGAATAATTAAACTAAATTTTGGGTCAAGTTTATATATTCTAAAACCTAATTAGCTTCAATAAATAAGCATTTAAAAGGAATATAGATTTCTTTTTTATTTTAGCTTTTTTATTAAAATACGTATTATTATACATGTTATTATGAAGTGGTGATGAATGCTAAATGCTGAATGAGATTTTTTTTAATATTGTTTGAATATTTGTGTGATAAGATTTTGTTTTAAAGATATATCTTTTAATTTAATTTAATTATATTCTTTATATTAGATTTAGTATTGTTCTTACAAACTAGGGGTGAACAGAAAACTGAAATAACCGAACTGTAACCGATATAACCGACAAAACCGAAACGGAAAAACCAAACCGAAACAAAAACCGACGGTTCGGTTTTCGGATTTTTAATAACCGAAAATTTCGGTTTGGTTTTCGGATAACCATTTTCAATAACCGAAAAAAACCGAACCGAACCGAAACAAAAAAAACATATTTTTTTATGTTTATGTTTAAATGTTATACCCATACTATTAGAATTTATTAATTTAATTATTGAGTATTAAGTATTTATAATAAAAACATTAACATGTTTATTTATAATTGAGATGATTTATTTATTACCTACAACAAATAACAAAATTTAATATATAAGTTACATAATCTTCAAAGTATTATAAAAGAAAATTTCTTAAAAAACCTTTTTAGAAACATAAAAATAGATTAGAAGGTTAGGTTTATGTGAACATTATCAATAAAAAAGATTAAATATAATAATTTAAATGTAAACATATAAGAAAGATTTTTTAATTTAACTTATATGTTTTTATTTTTGAATCTTACATAATTTTATTTCAAAAACCGAAATAACCGAACCGAAAGATGATAAAGCCGAAAAACCGAACCGAAAAAAACCGAAACCGAACGGTTTTAAAAAAAAACCAAAAACCGACATTTTGGTTTCGGTTTTGATTTTTCCCCAAAACGAACCGAACCGAACAACCGAACCGTGCACACCCCTATAACAAACTACGTTTGTAATTTCTCACATACGGTAATGATACGTTATCGCTACCGTATCATATCCAATCGACATCGACTGAACAACGCCAATACAGTGTGAATTTTTATTAAAAATGAAGTTGTATTCAGATTTGAGTTTTATAGGTATGATAAACATGTACCATGACCAATCGAACCTATTCTGACCGAATAACTTTGATATATACTAGAATCGGTTTTTATCAGAGCCAATATACGTTTAACGGTTTTCGATCGATGTAAAATAAACATGTACCATGACCAATCGAACCTACTCTGACCGAAGAACTTCGATATATACTAGAATCGGTTTTATCATAGCCAATATACGTTTTTTACGGTTTTCGATCGATGTAAAACACGTGTTGATATTCTTTTGGACATATCACAACTTTATTTATTGGGTTTTCTTTTTCAGTTGCTATAGCATAGGCAAGAAAATAAACTTAATTAATTTGATTCTCTTATGCACTTTTGCATTTAGTAACACTTCCAAACTAAATGCAATATTTAAAACCATTTAATGAATTAAAACAAAAAGCCATGCAAAGAAGTCATTGAATTAATATGCGACCATTCCATTCATCAGGCATATATATGTCTATGAAAGGTATATGCAGGATTTATTATCCGTCAAACAAAAATTCTTAAACGTAACCATTATGCTTTTTTTTTTTTTTTCTTTTTCTTAATATTGTATAAGAAAACCTTTTTCACGTAAGAATTACATGGATGATCACGCTTGTAACATGTAACTATAACTAGTGGGATTCCTGTGCTTCGTGACGGGTTTCGGTTGGAATTAATTCGGTTTGTTATAGACCGGTACGATACCTAAACTTGGTATAGCAACCGAAACATTTTTTTATATCGACCGAATACCATAAAAAAAGCATACCGATGCCGGTACGAATATTGTTCGGACGGTATTTGGTCAGTTTGTGGCGGTACCGATACGATACCGGTTAACACTTGATATAGCTTACAATATAAAAAAAAATACTTTATTGTAAATAGAACTAAGTTTTCAATGAAATTTGTAACGAAACATCAAGAAAAATATAAAAATGAATACTGGTACCGGTCCCGCTGTTGTTCGTCTGATATCGGTTCGGTTAGTCATGGTAGAAAAAAACTATTATATGTTACATGTTCGATTTTGACTAAATCTTTAATCATAAACCGGTCCCACTGTTGTTCGTCTGATATCAGTTCAGTTAGTCATGGTAAAAATAAACACGTTGCAACGATAAACGACGTCACTTTACAAAAAAAAAGAAAGAAACTAAACCATAAGTTAGTTTTGATAACATGTTTGTTTATCAATTGATAACATATACATTGCTATTCGGATCGGTTTTTAGTTGCGACAAAAAAAAACCAATTAACCGTTAACCGATCAATTGGGCACCCCTAGATGTTGGTATGGTGGAGTCATATGACATTAGGGTGGTCAAGATGATGCTGAAGTAATTTGTTTTTTTTGTCCATGTTCAAATCTTTGAGTTATTTAAACAAATAATCTCTTAAAAGAATATTTTTGTTATATTATATTAACTTAACAGAAACTTTAACGAAAGTTGGTGTCAGAACTCAAAATTGTTACAAAATAAAAACTAAATAACCCAAACCTTCAAACTTTTAAAACATAGACCATAAAAGTGTGGATATGATCAAACCAAGTCAAGTCATAAACCGTTACGCTAAACTGTATTTATACGATTTAATGTGCAATGCATTTATAACTTAAGCGTTTAAGCTTCAACATCGTTGTTATGCGCTTATCATTATACACTTTGAGCTTCAACTTCGTTGTTGATGTGCACTTGTCATAAAACTTTTTAATCTTAATCCTTAAACACCATGCTTTAGCTATCGATAACATCTCATTAACATTAGCTTTATTCCGAACACTTATTAACTCGTTACATATCTCTTATTATAGGAATCCAAACTAATAAATTATTAATCATAAATATTTTGTATATACAATTCAAATTGGTGAACAGTTGAAAATCGCTATTGGATGGTTTTGACGATGGTACCACATGCCATGTAGTGGTTCGTTTGTTTGGTTTTTTGTTTTCATGTTTCCATTCCCATGTTTATTTTTGTATTAATCAATTTTGGTGGATATTAAAAAAACAAGAAGCTTTATCTCATTGGTTAAAGTTTGGCTATTCTACTCTACCCACTCAAGGTCGAGCTTTTTTTCTGATTTCCTTTATGTTATTTTTTCTTTTCTTTTCCAAAGATTTTCGCTTCTTTTATTTTTTTCTATATTTATGTTATAACTTTCGTTCTATTAACATTAAACAAAAATTACGACACCGTCAACAAATGTAGATTAAATACTAGTTATTATACATCAGATACTAATTTCTTTTTAAGAAACTTCAGCAAACAGAAAAAAAAAAAGCAAACAAATTCCGAAAGTTAGAATATACAAATTAGTGACATCAACGTTTTTATGAGTAGGTCAATATACTGAAATAATCAAATAAAGTTTTTGGTCAACTAAAGTAGTGGTAATCGCCCGCAATAGCAGACAATATATTTATATATACACACCCACCCGTTTGAAATAAATAAAAAAAATAAGAATAAGAAGAATAAGTAATTGGTTTAGTCAATGAGGAGCCTCTAGATAGCATTAATGTATAGTATAATTTTTTGCCATTTCCAAGCTAATAAATTAAGTATTGTTATAATTTTGTGTGTCCTTATGCCTTAACGATTTGTAAATGAGCCTTACTTGAAATTGGTATGAGTTACTAGTTTTTAAAAAAAAATTAACATATATATATCGGATTTTTTTTAAAAAAAAATATGTCTCGCGAAATCACGGGCCCTGTGCGGAAGTCCTCCCTGCACACCATCTAAGCCTCCCATGTTCCTTTATTTTAGTTTTTCTTTTCTTTTCCAAAGATTTTCGCTTCTTTTGTTTTTTTCTATATTTATGTTATATTGCATTAACATTAAATGAGAATTACAACACTTTTGCGATTGCAAAACGATGGTTAAATACTAGTTATTATACATATATATAAAATTACTAATTTCTTTTCAATAATAAACGTTATTGCTTTAGCCATGTAGCAAACAAAAAAAAACTAACGTTTTTATGAGTAAGTCAATATACTGAAATAATCAAATAAAGTTTTTGGTCAACTAAAGTAGTGGTAATCGCCCGCGATATCAGATACACACCCGTTTGCAAATAAATAAATAAAAAATAATAAGAAGAATAAGTAATTGGTTTAGTCAATGAGGAGCATCTAGATAGCATTAATGTATAGTATAGTATAATTTCTTGGCATTTCTAATTTCCTTAGTCTGATACGGGGTAAAGACTATTTAGTAATAACACCCCGTATCTATAGCTAATAATTAAATAAAATGTGTTATAAGTGTTATTTTAAATCCCCATGTGTCCTAAACTTTAAATGGGGAAGGGTATATGTATAAAAAATAAATAATGGGAGCCATGTTGATGAACAAACGACATGTTGAAACTATTAAAACATTGTGTTGAAATAAGTTAAAACACCATATTGAAGTAATTAGGACGGTTATCATACGTTATAAGTTACAACCACAAGAAAAAAAAATAAGTTTACAATCTCATCATGGCTTGGGCTTGGGCTTGTCTTATATATTATCTATTAATGGTTCAAATATTTTATCTATTTCTTTAGTTATGTGTATATATGTTTATAATTATGTGTAAAACTAAATTCTATTATATGTAATATTCATTTACCAAGTAGCTATATATTCAAAAAAAAACATGCACTTTACTGGATGCCACATGACATTCACATATTGGCTCACCACCAACCTCCGCCAATCACGGCAAACCACCATCCACCTCATCCAATTAAATGCAAGAACTATTCATGATCTTTCACTATATATATATATATATATATATATATATTATATAATAAGGCCGTTTGGGATCAGGAGCCTAAATTTTTATAATTTGTATGATTATTGTAAGAATTCTGGTATACCATCTAGAAAATGCATGTTCATTAGATCTGATGCATACATGTGTTTTCTTTTGCTAAATAAAGAACGTGGTGACCCTAGTGAGACATCATGAAGTTGATAAAGGTAATTGCTAAGTCACTCGTGAGGGTCAAACAATACAATACTCCTAATGATTAGACTAATAACTCATCACGTGTGACTGATTTTCAGTTGAATTACATGTATTGGCGGACCCATAAATTATTTACTGGGGCACGAACACAGGTCTTAACCAACATTTCAAGGGGTGCGGTCGGGATTTTTGCCACTAAATTACACTAAATTTTTGTTTAAAGGTTGCGTCCGCTCACCCAACCTATAACCTAGGTCCACCCCTGACTACATATGATCTTTAGCACCATTTTCCGGTTGTCAAATGGAGCAGTTAGCCCTTGTAACAATGTATGTTTCAATGTTTTAAATAATAACTATAGTAATGGTAACGTAGCATTAATGGCATATGTTTTTTTCTTTTCATGTGTTTAAATATATACTTTTGTCATCTGAGGATATTTTTGTCATTTAATAACCACAACGATGATGATTTAAACTAGCCAATGATCTCTAGATCAAAAGGTGGAAGACTTGTATTTCTCTTAGAAGATGCATGTTCAACTCTCACTTGGTGCAGAGTGAGACACTGATGCGCAATGATAAGAGACCCGGGGAAACCAGGGTTCTATCCTTGAGTCAAACAGGTTTTACCGGTAATTTCACCGTCGTGCCTCGGGCGGGTGGGTTACCGGGTTTTCCCCAGAATTGATGGTGGACTCAGGTTACTCTCGGAGTACTGCGTTTGGTCCAGTGGGTCCCCCAAGAGTGCTCGGATTGATTTTGTTAGCCATTAAAAAATGATGATTTAAACTTGTTACAATTTGCAAGTAAGGCTATAGTAATAAGTAGTTCATGCATTGGATTGAACATATTACAATTGGGTGATCATGAACATATATAGTTATTACACATAAGTAGTACATATACCTGATCATCCTTTTGACATTAATAATCATAATTATAGAGGTACTAACACCATAAGGTAGAACACAGGTTAACCTCACAGCTTAGAAATGGCATAAGAAGTTAAGTTTGGCCTAAGAGGGAGTTTGAGGTCTTCCCAATCTTCATCATCTGGTGGTGCAAAGTAAGAGTCAACCATATCGTTGCTGACAAGCTCGAGTTTTGAAGGTTCCCACTAAAACAAAGAAACCGAAAGAAAGAAAATATCATGGCACTTCTCGAGTTTGAATCCATTTATGCACAAATGGGTTGATTTCGGTTATGTCATATCTCTAATGGATCAAACAGATAAAAGCTAAGAACTTTAACCAAAAGAGTTGAACGTCGTTCAAAATGTATTAAAACGCATGAAACTTTCTAATTCACTTTATTAAGAAAAGGTTTAGATTATTATCGCAATGGTATAGATTTGTAATCATATTTAAAACAATAACATTTTTTTGTAATTAAGAAACTTTAAGACATGAAAGTGTTTGCAAGTAGTTCCAATCTGACTTGTAATCATATCTATAACATTTAACATTTCTTTAAGAAAAATGAAATAAGAAAGTGTTTGCAAGTGGGTCTAGCCTGACTTGAGCTACCTGAACCCATTTTGACTTGTTACCCAGCGCGCTTGACAGACTCATATTTTCTTTACTAACTTTTACCTTTGGATTTTTATCTTTATCTAGCAGCAACGCCCGACATCCCTGCATTAGAAAGAGTTATGGTCTCATGAAGGAAAAACTCAAGTATGGTACCATCTATATTGCTAGAGTGCATGTGATATGTAGACAGGTAGGGGTGCACACAAGCCCAGAGGCTCGAGGGCTACTGGGATTGGCTCGGTTAAAAGCTGGAACGAGTCAAGCCTTAACGAGCTCAAGCCTGAAATACAACTCGTTTAGTTATGAGCCCGAGCTCGAGCCTGAAATGCAAAGCTCGTTTAGGCTCGCGAACATAAACGAGCCCAAATAAAATTTTTAGTTTTTTATATATATCATAATGATAGTGATGATTATAACCCAATCATAAAAAGCCTAAGTCGGTTTCAACTTAGGCCCATATGATTTAAACTAATAACATTGGTGGGCCTTTGACTCGTTTAAGCGATATCGAAGCGTTAGCTCATTTGAGATTGTTCTCGAAATAGCTCGAGCTGAGTCGGGCTCGGCCTCGGCCTGGCTCGTTTACACCCCTACAGACAAGGAATGCCTTGTTTTCCAAATGGTAATTCTTTAAAGTTTAAACTGCAGACCATGCATAAGTATTAACATTCCAATCTCTAAAAAACTTTCAAGCTATAAGATTACTTGACTATTGTTATTATTCCCAAGAACTGATCATACATATTTGAACTTGATATACTTATGTATTCTGTCTCGCCTGCCTGCCTACCCATGAATTCTTCAAAGCAGGTCGGGCGTACGTACAGGAACTATAGAAGTTCCTCAACGCGCCTTGTCAAGGGTATTTAAAAACATATGGTTTGATGGTTAAATACTTTGAAGCAGTTTTATAGAACGAATAAAGTAATAAACTGGTACCTCAAAGAAATCCCTGCAGACTTTTCCTCGCATGACAGTACGACTCATTCTGTATTCACGGATAAGACATTGACCGACGCCTTGAAGTCTCCCCGCTCTAATCTGCATACCATAACTTCAGAATATTAGACCATAAGAAGGGAACCTCAGTTATAGTAAAAACATTGGCTTATAATGGAGATAAGTACATATAGAATATATAAAATCAAGAGCATGGTAAATACTTACAGAGGGAAGAGATATTTTGAGACTTGTTGGTGATGCTTTCTTTAAGGTTTTGATAGTCCATGAGATCCAATCATCCATGTTTTTATCAGCCTCCTCCTCCTGGCAAAAGTGAAACCATTTGATCTTGAATGAGCGGCGAGTAAAAATAAAATTATTAAAGGATATGAGATTGGAAAATAAGGAATTTTCAAAAAAAAAAAACCTGTGATTTTTAAAGAACATATAGAATAATGGATTTTTACAAAAGTAAAACAATCTGTATTCATGCAGGAAACGAGTACATTTAACGTCCGTGGAACTTACAAGTGCAGAGATAATCTCCTCAACAGTTCTCCGAGAGAAACAACTATTAATGGTTTTTAACCTGCAGCATACGCTAGCAAACTCAATTCAAAACCTTACAATGGTAACCACCTGCTACTTTAGCAGTATATTGATGGGGTCCCGTGAGTTTTCCTGACGAGTCAAGAATGGCAGTCAGAAAAAAAAACACATACCGGAAATAGTGACTCTTTTCTTTTAACTTAGGATTTTTGTTGGAGAAGTCATGTATAATATTGTTGATAATTTTTGGATCACCCGTGTTTGCTTTGCATAATGCATCTTCTAATGAGGATAATTTCTGTGCGTAAATAGAATACATACATGTCAGTCAAGCTTTAATAGCATATTTAAGCTCAAGAGATCTTAAATAGAACGAACCTCTAACGGGACGAAGTGGGTCGCAAGACCACATGCAAGCATTTCAGCACCATCCAATCTCGCACCTGTAAGACCCACATATTCTCCTGCCACAATATGAACTAAAATATCAAAATGGGTACTGCATTCACCTTAACTTGCTCAAAATATTATAAGCACCCAAAATGTCACAGATATTTGATATTTACCTACTAAAAGTTCTTACATATAAATCACTAATTTATATTGTATAATGTAAACACACAATCAAAGGAAAATCAAACTTAAATTACCAAAGAATCCAGGTAGTCTTGATAAGTAATAAGAGGCACCTACATCTGGGAATAACCCTAATGCAGTTTCCGGCATTGCAAAAAGCTGCAAAGATGATACCATCAAATTTGTTAATCTTAGAAAGAATGTATTTTTTTTAGAAAATTCACCACTCTTATGATACATATACATAGATGCGTATCATGCACAACTTGATGCTTTTGAAGTCGAAAAATATGACAAGAGGCATACCGTATCATCTGTAACAACTCGAAATCTACCATGTATTGCAAGGGCTGCGCCACCTCCCATAACAATTCCTCTAATGAGTGATACCTTCAAGTATGATCTCAGGTTAATATAATGATTATAATTTATTATACATAATTTGGTGGTCAACGTAAGATTTCCATTCTTTGTGAACAAACGACTTGGTATAAAGATAGCATTGGTTATGAGAGCTGTTACCTGAGTTTTGGCATAAGTTGCAACAAGATAATCCACTCTATATGCCGTTGAGAATAAAACTGCAGCTTCTTTCCAGCTAACTGGTACAACAACCGCATAAAGAAAAAAAAAAGATTAATCAGATAAGAAATAAAGCACCATCAAACACATTGCAACAATTTGCACCATGTGTGCCCAAAAACTGAAGTGTTCATAAGGTATTAAGTTATATATAAAGTGAAATGCCATTTTCGTCCTTGAGGTTTGGTCATTTTTACGACTTTTGTCCAAAGGTTTGTTTTTTTTGCATTTTGATCCACAGGTTTGAAATATTGTCATTTTCATCTGGCTCATTAACTCCATCCATTTTCTGCATTAAGTTAGGGGTATTCTTGTACATAAAGGTGAAAAAGACCGAATTCCTTTACAGTTAACAAAAAACACGGCAATACCCCCGACTTAACTGAAAAAAACGGATGGAGTTAATGAGCTGGATGGAAATGGCAAGATTTCAAACCTTCGGATCTAGATGTGAAATACAAACCATTGGACGAAAGTCGCAAAAATGGCCAAACCTCGGGACGAAAATGGCATTTTACTCTTATATATATACCATTAAGAAGAACTGCAACAGCACCACCAGCACAAAAGGCCTTTCCTTCTCCCTACATCCAAATTTTGATATAAGCCATAAGTTAACAAAAACCGAATCCTCAAACAACAGGAAAAAAATTATTATAATATACTCCTAGCTTTACCGAGAAAAAGATGGTTTTCATTTAATAATAGAAAAGAAAGATTTTGTTTGAATGAGGAAGTACCTTCATAATTAGTAGCTTGACATTGGGATCCTTTTCATAGGCATTTAAGAGTTCCAAGAGCCGGGATGCCTAGAAATGATAAATAAGTTAATATTTCTCTTTTGAATTTATACAATATAGTTTCCATAATTGAAAGAAAACTATGGCAATAATGTTAAAAGTATGTTATACTAGTAATTCAAGTCAGTTTATAAGTTGTAACAAGATTACAACAACTTTATATTGTTACATTTTATTGTTATATAAGTTGTTATGAACCAAGGGTGGTAAGTGTAAAGTTTCTGATACTTCAAGATTAAAGTGTTTACTGATAAAAGGTTAAGGACCGGAGGTTAAATTCTAGAAGGTTCTAATTGCAGTTGGTTGAGAAGTTGGAGGGCTAATTGGAAACATTGAAGTCTGAGAAGTAGAAAAGAGCTCTTAGGGTTTACTGTTCTCATTATTGTTCATCTTGTTTCTCTCTATCCTTTGTTCTTCATTGTCTGTTTCATTGTTGTTGATCTAGTGTTGGATCATGTGTAGTTGTTATTCTTCTCTTTGATCAACTGATATCTCAGTTGATCCTGTATCTTGTATTAATCTTTATAGATCTTGATCTTACTGAGTCTAAGATCTAGGGTTTGGTTTGGGGATTTTTGGTTTGGGTGAAATTAATAAAGGTTTGTCAATTGTTTTGTCGTTATACTTCGTGTTGAGTTGATTTTGTATACTCTCATACCATTTTTACATAGTATCAAAGCTAAAATTGGCTTGTGAGTTTAGATCTGGGTTTTCCACTGTGGGTTTTAGAGTTTAGGTCTGGTTATATGTTATTTGAAGTTCTTTTTTGTTGAAGAATCTTCTAGATCTAGTTCTTGGGAAGTGTGCCAGAGCATATCTGGTGTGATCAAAACCCTAGCTAGGGTTTGATGTTCTTCTTGAAAAAGTCTCATTGCTTCAGGAGTTTTAACCTGTGTTGGTCTTTGAAACCCAGAAGGTTTAGGGAAAACCGACCAGGTATTGTAGAGTTTTCAGATCTGTACTTTGTCACCCTAGAAGGTTACAAGTCAGATTTGCTTGGAGGGAGTTAATCGCTGTTGTGAGATCTTTCTTTTCCCTATTCTTTTATCTTTCTTGTTCATTGCATCTGTTGTGTTTAGGCATTATTGTTACCGGACTAGTCGGGCCGGCACTTGATCGAGTCTATCTGTTTGGTGTTGCATTCTATTGCGATCTTGTTTGTTGTTACTTGTGTTGGTTTTTTGTTCTTGAGGTTTGCAACTGTGTTATGTTTGTCCAGGCACCTATAGAGATGAACCTGAAATCTGGCATCTGACACAGTCTTGCGTTTAGTTGGATATTGTGATATTCTTGTGTGATCTTGTGTTGGTTTTCTGTGTTAATCTGTGATAGTTTTGTGTGTTTTTTGTTGCTAATTGAGTAATATGGGTGATACTGGTAGTACTTCATAGACTTTAATTAGTAAGCTAGATATTGGTGACCCCTTATACTGGCATCCTAGTGGCTCTAGCGCTTTAACAATTGTTAGTGTTAAGTTGAAAGGGACTGAAAACTATTCGGTATGGTCAAGTGCTATGAAATTAGCTTTGGAAGCCAAAAATAAATTTGGCTTCTTAGATGGTAAATGTGAAAGGTCCACTGATGACCATGTATTAGCAAATCAGTGGGATAGATGTAACTCTGTTGTTTTAACTTGGCTCTTAATTCTATGCATGAGAAGTTGTTTTTAGGTCAAGTTGTTTCAAAATATGCCTTAGAAGTTTGGGAGGATCTTAAGGAAACCTATGACAAGGTGGATGGTTCTGTTGTGTATGATCTATATAAGAAGATAAATTGTATTTCACAAAATGGCAGTAAAGTTTCTTATTACTATAATAGGTTAACTACTATGTGGAAGCAGTTTGATGTTATGCTTAAACTGCCCACATGTTCTTGTAAAGCAGCAAAAGATTATAATAATTTTTCAATGTTAATTAAACTGATGCAGTTTCTCATTGGTTTAGATGATGTATATCAACCAGTTAGAACAAATTTGTTGACAAGAGAATCATTTTCATCTGTTAAGGTTGCCTTTTTTGTGGTTTCTAGAAAGGAGTCACACAGATTGTCTAGCAGTGGGTCTAAAAGTCCGAGTGTTTCTTTTGTGTCTAAACCTAATCAAAGTTTTGATCCTAAGAGAAGAGTGTCTAATCAAACAGGTCCTAATCCAAACTTAAAATGCACTCATTGTAATATGATAGGCCACACTATTGATAGATGCTTTAAAATTGTCGGTTATCCTCCACACTATTAATAGATGCTTTGAAATTGTTGGTTATCCTCCAGGGTTTAAAAAGAGAACTAATAATTCGTCCGTTAAGAATAATTTTACTAATAAGTCTAATGCAACAGTTGGGTCATTTGCTAGTACTTATGTTTCTGGTTTACCTTTTGCATCCGAGCAGATAACAAAATTGTTGAATTTAGTTGGTGAAAAGAATGGAATGGATTCACCAAATGTGGGAGGTGAGTCTCTTAATATTAGTAATTTTTTTAGTTGTTCTAGTTCTGTGTTTTTTTGGTAACAACTTTAACTAGATAATCGATTATGGAGCTAGTTAGCATATGATTAATAGTGACAAAGAAATGTTTAATACTATTGATGTGTCTGAGTTTGATCTTAAAGTTGGTCATCCCAATGGAACAAATGTTAAAGTCATGAAAACTGGTAATGTTAAGTTGATGAATAATATAGTTCTAAAAGATGTTTTCTATGTCCCCGGGTATAATGTAAATCTCTTGTCTATTCATAGATTAGCTAAGAATAATCATATAAATATTGTGTTTAATGAGGACAGTTGTATATTACAGGATTCCAAATCAAAGAAAGTCCTGGTGACGATGGCAATTAAGTAAATGTCTGTTTTAATAGTTTTATTAAGTGTAAGGGGCTGTTTGGCAACTTCTGAATGGTTTAGTGCTGAATCAGTAAAAGGTCTGAACCATAAATAGCAAGTATAATGCTTAACCATTCAGAGACAAGTGTCTGACCAATTCAGATTAGAGGTCTTAACCATTCAAACTCAGTATAATGCTTAACCACTCAGAGTCAAATGTCTGAATCATTCAGACATATGCTTGTGAAACAAACAGTCTGAACCATTAAGTGTTGAATCAGTAAGAGGTCTGAACCATTAAGAGGCTCATTAAGAGGTAAACAAACAACCCCTAACTTGTGGCACAGTAGATTAGGACATCCTTCTGATCAAGTTCTAGTTGTGTTAAAAAAAATTTTGATGTTAAAAGTATTGAACATAGGCCTTGTGAGGTGTGTCATAGGGCTAAACAGGTTAGAGTTCCTTTTCCATTAAGTGAACATAAAACTAAGAATGTTGGTGATTTAATACTTCTAGATTTATGGGGTCCATATAAGATAACAAGTTATGAAGGGTATAAGTATTTTATTACAGTTGTGGATGATTATTCCAGAACTGTATGGTGTTATTTTTTGTCAAATAAAACAGAAGTCTTTGAAAATTTGAGTGGTTTTTTATGAACTCATTCTTACTCGGTTCAAGAAAAGGATAATTTTTTTTGGAAAGGAAACATAGGCATCTCTTAAACACAGCTAGAGCCTGGATGTTTAGGGTAGTTTGCTACTTAGGTTCTAGTATGATTTTATTCTAACTGTTGTGTATTGAATCAACAGGTTACCCTCTTCTGTGTTAGGTGGTAAGAATCCTTATGAAATTGTGTATGGTTTTAAGCCCTCTTTTATTATTTGAGGAACTTTGGGTGTCTTTGTTTTAGCACTGTTTTGACTGAGTCTGATAAATTTGCTTATCATGCTGATAAGTGTGTATATATTGGATATTCAAATGTTAAAAAGGATGTAAGTTGTGGAATCTAGATAATAAGAAAATTTTATTTTCTAGAGATGTTAAGTTTTATGAAAATGTGTATCCTTTTAAGACTAAACTGAATGAAAATTAAGAGTATCTTGATAATAATGGTTTAAATCACATATTTTTTATTTATATGAAATAGTGTCATCTGAAGTCCCTATAGAACCCAATGATGAAGAAGGTGCAACAGGTGCTCATGATCACTCCAGTGATGATCAACAACCATTGTTGCCCTCTACATCTGCCACTGCCCCAAATGTTGAAAATGTTCAAGACACACATAGCGGGTAGATGAGTAGTAGTTATTAGGGTAACAATGGCGAGACAGAGGACACTGTAGGATCAAATGTTGAGACCAACCCATCTGAGGGTCAGTCTATTAGGAGATCTTCTAGAAGTGTGACTGTACCTAAAAGATTTGATGAATTTGTTGTTGAGGGTAAGGTTAGGTATGGCAGTGAAAAGCTTGTTAGCTATGCTAATATGTCTATTGATAATATGTGTTTGATTGTATAAATCTATTGAACCCACTTCTTATAACGAAGCAATAAAAGACACTTGGTGGATATAGGCTATGAACAATGAAATGGAAGCTCTTTATAGGAATAATACTTGGGTGGTTGTTGATTTTCCTAAAGGTAGAAAGCCTATAGATTGTAAGTGGGTATATAACATAAATATAAGGCAGATGGTGAGGTTGAGAGGTATAAAGCCAGATTTATGGCAACAGGTTTTAACCAAAGAGAGGGTATTGATTTTGGAGAAATCTTTTCTCCTGTAGTTAAGATGGTTAGTGTTAGGATTTTGTTAAAACTTACTGTTAATAACAATTGGCCATTATATCAACATGATATAAATAATGCTTTTTTGTAAGGTTCCTTAACTGAATATATATATATATATATATATATATATATATATATATATATGTCATTACCACAAGGTTATGATACTACTGATAAAACCAAAGTATGTAAACTTGTTAAGTCTCTTTATGGACTTAAACAAACCCCAAGAAAGTGGAAATAAAATTTGACTTCAGTGTTAGTTGAGATGGGTTTTGTACAAAATGTGTATGACCATTATATGTTTGTTTTGTGTAAAAAAGATGAGTTTTTGGTACTATTGGTCTATGTTGATGATATTGTAGTTACTGGTAACGATAAAAATGAAATTGAAAAAGTTAAAAAATATTTGAGTGATAATTTTCAAATAAAAGATTTAGGATCGTTAAAGTATTTTCTTGGTATAGAAGTGTTGTATATAAATGATTCTATTTGTTTGTCTCAAAGAAAAGAGTTAATTACTGTTTTCGTCCCTGTGGTTTGTCAAAAATCACTATTTCAGTCCATTAGTTTAAAAATTGCGATTTCAGTCCCTGTGGTTTCACTTTCGTAACCATTTCAGTCCACCTCGCAACTATTTCAGTCCTTGTACTTACAGAATAAATGGATTGAAGCGGTTACGAAAGTGAAACCACTTACGAAAGGGAAACAACAGGGACTGAAATTGCAATTTTTAAACTAATAGACTGAAATAGTGATTTTTGACAAACCACAGGGACGAAAACAGTAATTAACTCCAAAGAAAATATTGTCTTGAATTGTTGAATGAGTTTGGTTACTTGGCTTGTAAACCTGTTGCTACCCCAATTGAACAAAGTCATATTATTACCAACAAAACAAGTAAAGATCAACAATGTCTAGAAACTATAAATGGTTTCCAAAAACTAGTTGGTAAGTTGATATACGTGTCTTTGACTAAACCATATATAAGGTGTGCGGTTCAATTCCTATGTCAGTTTATGCATAAGCCATGTCACTCACATTTGAGCATTGCTTTAAGACTGTTGAGGTACTTAAAGCAATGCCCAGGCATAGGTATTTTGTTTACGAAAACTGGTGACTTAGAACTGTTAGGTTTTGTTAATTCTGACTGGGCCAAGTGCACTGTGACTAGGAAATCTGTCACATGATTTGGTATAATTCTAGGAGATACATTTGTCTCATGGAAAAGTAAAAAACAAAATGTGGTTTCAAGATCCACAGATGAGGCTGAATACAGGGAAATGTTTTCAGCCACTTGTGAGGTTATGTGGGTCTTGAATGTTTTGAAAGAATTAAAGGTAAAATATAAATTACCCGTTAAACTGTATTGTGATAGTAAATCTGTTATATCTATTTCATTAAATCCAGTTTTCATGAAAGAACAAAGAATTTTGAATTAGACTTGCATTTTCTTAGAGAAAAATTGCAAGTGAAATAATTGAACCAGAGAAAATTGCTACTGCAGACACTTTTATAAAAGGATTAAATGTTGTTCAACATAATGTTTTGTGTGAAAAGTTGAACATGTTTAACATGTTTGCTGCTTGAATTACGGGGGGATGTTAAAAGTATGTTATACTAGTAATTAAAGTCAGTTTATAAGTTGTAACAAGATTAACAACTTTATATTGTTACATAAGTTGTTATGAACCAAGGGTGGTAAGTGTAAAGTTTCTGATACTTCAGGATTAAAGTGTTTACTGATAAAAGGTTAAGGACTGCTGATTATATGCGAGAAGGTTCTAATTGCAGTTGGTTGAGAAGTTGGAGGGCTAATTGGAAACATTGAAGTCTGAGAAGTATAAAAGAGCTCTTAGGGTTTACTGTTCTCATTGTTGTTCATCTTGTTCCTCTGTATCCTTCGTTCTTCGTTGTTTGTTTCATTGATGTTGATCTAGTGTTAGATCCTGTGTAATTGTTATTCTTCTCTATGATCAACTGATATATCTTATCAGTTGATCCTGTATCTTGTATCAATCTTTACGGATCTTACTGAGTGTAAGATTTAGGGTTTGGTTTGTGGATTTTTGGTTTGGGTGAAATCAATAAAGTTTTGTCACTTGTTTTGTCGCTATACTTCGTGTTGAGTTGATTTTGTATAGTCTTATACCATTTTTACAAGTAACTAAATAAAGTGTCTGAAACATGTTACATGTCATCATAGTAGAATACGATGGATGGATCGAATATCTTCTTACCATTTCAGGGTAAGCGCATTTAGTTGCTGAGGCCGGTTTAATATGATGGTTCTCACTTTTGAAGTCTGTTTAACCAATACCTGAAATATCAAGAAAGTTACACACTAATCTTTTAAAATGTATAATTCGCCTCCTGTTTCAAACATTTTCTAGCTCCAATACTGACCCATTATATTAGCAAGGACAGTCCGGCCTGTTTGTAGGCCTAAAGCGAAATTAAACTTTAAGGCCTTTTTTTCTTTGAGAAATACAACAATTTCTTATCGTCTCAACTCATAATGAGGGCTGTATTCGAGAATCATTAAAATGAATAAAAAATATTGGCCTTGTGCAAGATAAAAAGTTTGGGCTTTATTCGCAAAAAGTTTTTTGGCCCAGCAACGCCCCTCAATCCATTAACTGGGTTTTGAATTAGTTTTGTTTATTCAGTTGGGTCTGATACGTTCATTATACTTTCACAAGTTGGGATTCTCAAAAGATTTTAGCCATTCAAGCCCTTTACGAGTTTTATTGGCAAATTGGGCCACAAATCCAAAAGTCTTAAAATGTTATGGCCCTTTTAATGTTTTTTTTTTTTCTTAAACCTAGACCCTTTAAGAGTTTTTTTAACAAAGACATAAAGATTCTTTTTAATATATATATATATATATATAGGATTTGGTTCAACGGAGAACCAACTCAGTTGTAAGAACCGCAGAAACCATTATTAGCAAATGAGATAATGACACCTCATCAACTCAACTTCTTATACTACACGGGTAATTTAGACAGTTAACATTTCATTTCTCTCTCTACTGTCAATCGTAACAGCGTATCACCATTTTCAATTCTCGTATCTTTTCCCTCTCTCATTTCCATTCATATTAACCCCCACATTCAACCTTCTCTAAACAATCAATACAAAGAGAGAGAGAGAGAGAGATAGAGAAGTGATGAAGACTGAGTTTTTCAGTTCCAGCGATCGGAGACAAAGAATTGGTGCTATTGCCGGCGTCTTTTTACGGCGTCGCTCACCTTGGCCGGATTTCACTGTGTATGGGCTAGGGTTTCCGACGACCAGAGTTTAGAAAATGATGAATGGCGTCCCCATTTCATTCCAGATCCGATGTTAGATTCTACGGCGTCGTCAACAACCATCAGCCCCGTCAACAACCACCAGCCTCTGTTCCAGATCCGACCTTCACACAACGTTCCCGTCAACAACCACCACCCACCGTCGTTAACAACCACCACTTCGATAACCCCTCTCAGATCTGGTGTGTTACAGCCGTAAAGAGGTAACTTTAATAACCCTAAGAAAGCTTTTGTTTGGACTGGTTGTATGGTAAATGCTTGAATGAATATAAATTGTTTTGTTATGTTTTTTATTTAGTGGTTTTTGAAGTGTGGCCTTTTTTTAGAAATTTTGTTGGGTTTTTTTAAGAAGGTAAGGAAACTTTATGGGTTTTTTGATATTTTTTTGGCTGAGATTTTAAATCAGTAACTAGTTTAAAAGCCGATTTTTAAGGGCCAGCCGTGTTTAAGGGTCAATTTTTTTATTACTGTGTTCGGGTTAAAGAACACGGTTATCAATCAGATGTTTATTTTTTTAAGTATACTAATTGTTCTTAAGGCTGAGCAAGACACGGTTCCGAACCGTGGGAACCGAAACCGAACTGCTAGATCCGAACCGTATTCTTGTACGTAGGGTCAGGTTCCGGGTCTTAAATTTGGGTGAAAACGGTTCCCGGTTCGGTTCAGAATTGTATAAAGAACCGCCAAAACCGGGTTGGGTTTAAACTTTAAATATTATATATAATATTACTAGTGCATGATTTAGTAGTTATGTAAACTTGGCACTATGATAAGGATGAATTGAGATTTCGAGATATCTACCTTATCGTAGTTTATAATCAAAGAGTTTTCATTTCTTTATTTCTTTTGGATGGAGTCATGTGTAGTGTCATTTATGTTTGTTTTACAAATCTAACTATTTACAAGTCTACGTTTTCTAAAGCTTGTTAACTGATGCTAAATTGTTAATATACACATGCAGTAGGTTGCGAATTGTTATTGATGCTAAATATAAAAAATGTATTTTGGTCTTTATAGCTATTTGTCTCATCATATATAAAGATAAGTAACAAAAAGTATTAGTTTAGTAAGTCCATCACCTTCATGCTCTATGACCATCAGTGATTAATTATATGTTTTAAATGGGTTTGATTTTTTTTTTATTTAGTTGTTAATTTTGAGATATAGTTGTCAACCAGTTCTAGCAAGAAATTTACATGAGAACCGTTTAACTCGGTTTCGAACCGAACCTAACCCGTTTTTAAACGGTCCGGTTCCGGTTCTTGTATTCAGCATTAACTGGTTTCCGGTTCGGTTCGATTCGATCCGGTTCTGAACCGTTGCACAATTTGTTCTTGATTCCGAGTTATAAACTGTTTTCGATTTTTTTACCTACATTTGTTGATTTTTGAATGTGTTTTAGGTATAAACCAATGGAATGTTATGATCTCTAATTTAAAACTGGGCATCGTGTGACTTTTCAGGAGGATATATAACCTTATGAAGAAGATGAACAAGTCGAGACACTTTTTCAGTCTACTCATGGTGTTTAACATGCTAATGCTGGTGTGTTCTCTTTCCTCCATTACATTACAATATAATTACAATGTTTCTTTCTTAATTTACTTTTCGCGTAAATGAATGTTTTTTACATCGTGTGCAAAAAAACGTTTACATTCGGTATCGTATACTAAATAAACATTCGACATTTTAATGTGGCAATTCTAGTTTTTGATGAGTCACATTTGTGTAAATATAAATTACAACCGGGGTGTAAAAAAAGTTTACAACTGGAGCGTAAAAAAGTTTACTTTTACTTTTTCTAACAGGGACGTAAAAAGTTTTTTTTTCATGTTTCTAACCGTATGTTGTTTTTTTTATGAAATCCTCGTAGAAATTTTGAGGGAAAACACCTTGGTTATTAGGGATGGAACAGATCCTTCAAATATGGATAACAATCACACCTTTTTTAACCGGTTAGGGGTCGAACATGTAAGTTTTCAACACACATGGTAAAATTCGATGTAATTTTTTTTTGTAAAAGTCGATGTAAGAGTATTTTCACATTCGATGTAAAAAATATCTTTTTCATTCGATGAAATTTTTTTTTGTAAAAGTTCATATAAAAATATATTACATTCGACGTAAAGAATTTACATCTGGGGCTTAAAAAAATTTAAATTGGAGCGTAAAAAAATGTTTAATTTTTTTAACACGTCACATCCGAGGTTTGAAAAGTTTACATCCGTAAAAATTTCACACGAGACACCATGCGTAAATTTTTTTGAATGGTTTTGACGTACATAAAAACTATGTATTCAAAGTTAAAATAAGCTCGAAAAAACTCCACGTAAAAACTTTGTATACTCAACCGCATGCATAAATTTGTTGCAAACCTTTACGCACCCCGTAAAAACTATACGTTAAAACTTTTTTATACCCAACCGCATGCGTAAAACTGTTTTTAGTTTTTACATACGTTTAAAAAATGTTTTTACATTCGTTGCCGAATGTAAAAAAAATTGCGCATGGTCTCGGAAAGTAAAATTTTTTTTTTGCTTGCGACAGAAAAATGTTTGTTACGCCCCTGAATGCCCGCTCGAGCTCCTCTAAAACGTCATGTTTGTGGAATGTAAACACTCTCTTTTTTTTTTGTGCCCGCGCTTTTAACCGTACTTTATTGTTTTTGACATTTTTACACTAGACGTAAATTATCAATATCCTGACACTCTCGTTTTTCTTTATGTCGATAATTGTTGACCCTTTTTTTCGAAGATGATATTTTAACCGTACTTTGTTGTTTTTGACATTTTTACACTAGACGTAAAAAATGTTTTTTACACCTTTGATCGTCGCGACGTAAAATACATCGGCGTACTTTATTGTTTTTTACATTAAAAAATGTATTTGTTGTATTCATAGTTGTTGGCGACGGTGTTGGTGGTGGTGGCGTTGGGGTTTGGCGGCGGCGATGGGGTTTGGTGGGGGTGGAGGTGGGGGATGATGGTTTGGTGATGGTTTCCGTTTTATGGGTTGGCGGCTGCGGCATCTCCGGCGGCTTTTTCAGCCTCACTTTCCTCTCCGCCGTCTCCCTTGTGACTGGTGTTTGGTGGTGGTGGCGTTGGGGTTGGTGGCGGAACCCCAGGTGGTGGTGGTGGGTAGAGGTGGGTGATGCCGGTGGTGGTGGTGGGTAGAGGAGGTGTTTGCTTAAATGGTTTTTGCTAGGTTTCTTTTATGAAATGGTTTGATGGGTGACGGTGTGGGGCAGAGAGAGAAAGAGAGACAGGAGAGAGAGAGGATGCAGAGGTGGGTGATGCCGGGGCGCCGATGGTTCTGGTGGTTTTTGTATTTCAGTCGGTGGTGCCGGTGGTCTTTGTTTCATTCCGGTGGTGCCGGTGGGCCCGATGTTACCGGTGGTGTCAGCGGTGCCGATTTTCTTACATCATCGGTAAATTGCCATTCTTTAGTTTTTTATTTATTTTTGAAACTGGGTTTTTTGTTCTTTGTTTTTGTTATTCATTTTTTTTGTGTTGAAATAAAGTTTTGGGTTGAGTTGCCGGTGGTCGGCCCCCGGCTGTCGTCTGCCGCCGGACGAGTACTGAGTTGGAGTTGATCCGTTTTGCATAAAGTGATTCTGGTTTGCATAAAGTGATTCTGTTTTGGGATTCTGTGATGATTGATTTGTGTTTTTGATACGGGGTTGAGTTGGCAGTGATAGTTCGAAACAATTTTTCCGACAATTTATGACGATGGCGCGGAAAGGATGGCGGAGGGTAGGTTTTCGAACCTTCAACCCCACTTTTGCAGCCATTATTTATTGGAAACTCTTAGCCAATCTCCATTTTTTTCAAGATCCACACCTCGTTTTGATTTTTTGTTGTTGGTTTTTATATTGTTTTTCAGTCGATGATGATAATTATCAACCTATCTGAGACATCTGTTTGAGTCGTGATTTTTGATTGAGTTTAAACCGGGTCGTAAAAAAGTTTAAACCGGCAAAAAAATTGTTTTAAAAACCGGGGCGTATACAAAGTTGTAAACAGGCGCGTAAAAAAGGTTTAAAACCGGGCGTAAAAAAAGTTTCTATACCAGCGCGTAAAAAAAGTTTAAACCCGTGCGTAAAACAAGTTTCTATACCGGCGTCGCGTGTAAAAAAAATTTTAAACCAGCGCGTAAAAAAAGTTAAAACCGCGCGTAAAAAAAGTTTAAACCCGCGCGTAAAAAAAGTTCTAAACCGGCACGTAAAAAAGTTTAAAACCACGCATAAAAAATCTTCTATACCGGCGCGTAAAAAACTTTTAGACCAACGCGTAAAAAAACCGTGCGTAAAAAAGTTTAAAACCGCGTGCGAAAAAAGTTTTATATCGGCGTGCAAAAAAAGTTTAAAACCGCACGTAAAAAAAGCTTAAAACGAAGCGTAAAAAAAGAAAAACACGGCGTGTTAAAAAAACGACGCGTAAAACCGTTCGTAAAAATGGCACGCAAGAACAAAGCGTAAAAAACGGCTCGTAAAAATGTTTTTTTGTAAAAATATCTTTAAAAATATTTTATCAAAAAATCTAATTTTAAAATTTTGTTTAACAAAAAAAATATGATTTTCAATAAAAATAGTTAATATAATAAGACGAAAAAGTTAATAAAAAAATAAGTATAATAAGACAAAAAAAGCAAATTTACTTAAATACCCTTTTGACATTAAATTATTAAAAACATAATAAGACAAAAAAAATTTTATAATGGTTTAATTACTTTTAATCTCATCCATCTATCTCCAAGATCTAACGGTTGGAAAGTGGTTCTCACAACTCAAGGTGGTTCTCATTTTACCTATCCCCTATATATATATATATATATATTTATATATATATATATATAAATTTTAAAAGAAAATCAGGCCCTATATTGATTTGGGCCATCGCTCACCAGACACTTGCTTAGGAGTGGCCTTGCTCTGCTCATAATCATACTCCGATTTCACTACTTTCGGTCTGCTAAATCATTTCTGGGTTTTTATTTTTATTTTTATTATTTTTATTTTTTTGAGAAAACCTCTACTCACATCTTGCACCAAAACTCTAAATAATTCAGGACCCGTAATCATTAGCTCAAAAAAGGGGAAATTAATTGAACTGGAAATCAAGATATTTACGACATATTTTTTTAATGGTAAGGAAAGACGTGTCAACCACCATGACACCGGGTGTTGTGGCAAAGGTCGACTACTCGATTTCCGTCAACTTCTTGGCTCTCCTCAGATACGCGGAAACCCGACCTCCACCCACCACTACCGTAGAAACTAATGACAGTTACGACACACTAAATTGAGGTTAAACATCCCATCAAAGTTAACAACCACAGTATGCAATTTCATTGTATAAACAACCACACACACATATATATATAGATAGATAGATAGATAAAGTGTATCATACAAAATAGGTTAACGTACGAAGTGTATGCGATACCATTTTCGCATGTTATAAAACAACATTGACGAAATCGCATGTTGGAAGTTTTTTATGAAATCGGATGTTGTACAAAACAATCAATTTCGCATGTTGATTTTAGGCAGCAAAATCGCATGTTGTGTTTTTGAAATCACCAAAATCGCATGTTGAAAATGCAATCGCGTACCATCGTACGTTAAGCGGAATTGTACGTTAACCTAACTCCATATATATATATATATATATATAAACAATACCTGACTTGTTGGTGCCATGAAGATCCACAGAGAAAGGTATAAACGACGAGTGTGAGATTGTTAGCTCACCAGTCACCACCAGCTTGAAGAACAGCAGATCATCATCGCTAATATGGGCTAAGACCCAACTACTTTCGTTTTATTTATTATATGTGAATATGTTAAATGTGGTTTTGTATTAAATAAATGAATCAATGGTTACGGCTTTCTTTTAATATTAAATTGTAACTACCCAGAAGAATATAAATTACAGAATTAAAAAAATTATATCAAGCAGCTTGTCACATTTATAACGTGGTTTTTAGTATGTTTAATATGGCCAGCTTGTTGCTATGCTAGTATATATAATATAATTTTTTAGTATGTTTCATATGGCCAGCTTGTTGCGATGCTAGTACATATAATATAATTTTTTAGTATGTTTCATATGGCCAGCTTGTTGCGATGCTAGTACATATAATATAATTTTTTAGTATGTTTCATATGGCCAGCTTGTTGCTAGGCTAGTATATATAATATAATTTTTTAGTATGTTTCACATGGCTAGCTTGCTAGTGTATATAATATAATTAAATTCTTCATCGTTAAGGAAAAAAGCCTAGACGTGTAAATGAGCAGCCACTCAAAACTACTCAACTCGTTAAAATCTTGATTCGAATTAAGCTTGGAGTTTGAGCTTCAAGTTGATTACACTCACGATTGACGAGCCTAAATGAACATGTTCTTATATACAATGGCGAAGCTTGAAGTTTACGCCGGGGGGTCGAAAACGTATATACCCAAAAATTTCTATAGAACCGGGGGGTCGAAAACGCATATACCCAAAAATTTCTATACGAAAATTACATATACAACACTACTGCGCGAAAAGTTCGGGAGGTCGGGCGCCCCTCTCGACCCCTTAAATGCTACGGCCCTGCTTATATACAATATATACAATTACATAGTAAATGTCATCATGATTAAAAGACTATATATTTTGTTATAATATCTTGTTATGAATTTAGAGTAAATTACCTGGATGGGTCTGCGGTTTATTAATTTTCACCAGTTCTCTTTCTTAAATTACATATATGTTCTTTATGGTTTGCTCACTTGTACTTGTCTAGTCTCTTGAATAGATGACCATTAGTTTCTCGTCTAGTCCCTTGAATCCAGTTAAGTTAGTGTGAAAATGCCAATGAGGTTGTGGTGGAGTGGTAAGGAAGAGATTTTGTGTTCTAAGGGACCCAAGTTCGATTCCTGCTCTCCCCACTATTTTCTGCGGCACCTGATGATCGATGATGGAGACTAGACGAATAAGTGGAGATCGCTAGTTCGATCCTTGAACTGAGCGGGTTTTACCTCACCGCACTGTCGTGCTTTCGGGTGAGTTCCACGGGCTTCGGTCCTAGGTGAGGGTTTTCCACGGTGCGGAGACGAGTGTATCACGATGTGGTGAATTTCGCTAGTAGCCAATTTAGAGGATTCGATGACCGTTAAAAAAATGTTAGTGTGAAATGATGAAACTACCCATACTGCTAAATAAAATAATTAAAAGGTTAAAAGAAATATAATTCATTATTTAATACTTATAGTGGTCCCCCACCTTTTTATTTAGCTCCTACCCCACCCCCACCCTTTCTTCTCCGACAAACCTACCCACACTTTTTCCTTTTTCTGGCGTGGTTCCGGCATCGTATGCAGTGGCGGATCCAGAAATTTTTTACAGCATGTTTTTGGTAAATTTTCACTAATTCTTAATAACCTTTTCCAAATCATATAAGGTTTCAACTATTTTTTTTAAACTGTAGGGTTCTTGGGAACCTGGATCCGCCACTGATTGTATGTATCAACTGATGGGTCACCGGTTTTTCAAGAAGATAAAACCACATTAATTTATATGAAATCGGTTATAAACCACACAAAACAAGCAGCTAAAGTCTGTGCAAAAATGATTCAAGATAAGAAAACAATAAGCTAAAGTCTCTGTTTACCTTCAAAATATTTAACAATTGATTTATCATATAATGTATCAAAACTTTTTTATTATATCTCATCAAAAGTCAGCAATAATCTTTTTATATCTTTATCAAAAATCCAGCAACAAAATATGAAACAATCAATTTAAAACTCTTTAACGAAGATGATGATAAGGGAGATTTGTGGCAGGGGTGGTGTAATGGTGAGAACGATTAGTAGCGATCGTGGTCGTGACTAAGAGGAAGAACGAAACTTTATGATATAGGCTTTTTTATTTAATATACATTATATATTAATAAAAATAGTGAGGTCTATGTGTTAGTTTTATTATTTTATTGTTTCCTTTTATCGTTAAGGGTAGTATAGTCATTTCGTGTAGACCATCCACTCAGGGGATTATATAAGTAATAAATGAACAAAAAGAAGAGGACTAGAGATGAAAAAATGAAAAACCAAAAGGATCATTCGGACAATTTACTCTATGAATTATGTATAAATTATACATATAAATAAGAGTAAACTGCAGTTTTACCCCCTGTAGATATAGCTCATTGACACCCTTACCTCCTACCACGAAATTTTTGTTGTCTAACCCCCCAACGAATGCGAAACGCTGTAATCTTACCCCCTGCCGTCAAAATCTGTTAACATTTCGTTAGTTGGCATGCGAAATGACAATACTACCCTTTCTAACTACCCCCGTTCTTTCTAACTATAATGAACCTTACCCCTATCCCCCAAGCTGCATCTCCGCCGCCGCCGGACACTCCATCTCCGGCAACTTCGCCGCCAGCGCCACCCACAACCACGGTCCCACCTCCGTCCACCGGAGAAAAAGAACTCCTTCGGCTGGTTATTATGTTGAGTGTTGAGTGTTTTGTTTCTTTGCTGTAGAAAGAGGAGAAAAATAACTCCTCCGGCAGGTTATTATGTTCCACCGCCGCCACCTAAAGGTTTGTACTTTTTCATAACCCATGTTTTCATCTTCGCCACTGATACCAAACACACCTAAATCTTTATCTTCACATCTTCAACACACATGCAAAACACCCCGAATTCTTTCCGTTTAAGGAAACAAGCATCTAATGCTATATCTCTTTTTCATATATTTTCGACTAAAAGTATGAAGCAATATCAATATGAAAAGACCCAAACAGAATAAAGCTTCATTCCAAATGTAATACCAAAGAAACAACATATAACAGCTTTGATTCAAAACCAAATAATTACATATAGTTAGTTATTCATGTGTTCTAAAATAATAATAAAAATGCCAACAAGAGCTGAAATACAAACCTGCAGGAATCAATTGAACAGTACAATATATGATAAAAGGAGCAAGTAAATACACATCACATATGCATCAATAAGTAGGATAGTACCCGCCATTTACAGGCGGTGGAACCCCGTAACACAAGAATCCACATATTGGTGTCGCCGGAGAGAAGAACGGAGTGATGGTGATATATGTTGGTGTCGCCGGAGATTCGTCGGAGAAAAGGTGTTCGTTGAAATGTTGGTGTCGCCGGAGAAAAGGTGGGGGTAAGGTTGAAGTGATGGTGATATATCAGGGTGTTGTGTTGAGGAAGATATCTTACTCAAGTGGAAAAGGCGATTATACCCTTTGACCGCTAAAAACTTACGTTGACTTTAAACAGATTTTGACAGCAGGGGGTAAGATTGCAGTGTTTCGTATTCGTTGGGGGTTAGACAGCAAAAATTTCGTGGTAGGGGTAAGAGCGCCAATGGGCTATATCTCTAGGGGTAAAACTACAGTTTACTCTATAAATAATAAATTAGTTTGATAATAAATCAGTTCAACACGATCTTATATACTTTAGACATAAATCTTGAAATAAGCAAAGTCCATTAAGACAAATGAACATACATATAGTAAATATTTTATGTGCAATCCCAATAAGGGTTTTGAGTAATTGAGTGTACACTCTTTAAGAGTCTGTTTGGTATAGGGTAATGAAATGGATGAGAGAATAGAATGGGCGATATAATAAAATGGACAAAGAATGAAATCGGTCATTACTATTCTATAGTTTTATTTAGTTACCATGTGGGAATGGAATGAATAATTACTTTTTGGTAGGTAATCGGCGATAGGCGACGGTTATGAGTGGTGGTGGCGGGCGATGGCTGTAGCGGCAGGTGGTGGCGGAGATGATGCCGGTGTGTGGTGGCAAAGGGTGGCGATGTTCGGTGGCGAAGGTGTTTGGTGGTAGAGGGTAGCGACGATGGTGGGTGGTGGTTGCGGATGGCGGTAATGGTCGGTGGTGGTGGCCGGTGTTTGGTGGCAGAGGATGGTGACGGTGGTGGGTTGTGGCGGCGGTGGTCGGTGGCGTTCGGTGGTCGACGGTGGTGGAGCCGGTGTTTGGTGACGACAGTGGCGCCAATGTTCGGTGGCAAAGGATGGCGATGGGTAGCGGCAGTGGTGGGTAGTGGCGGTGGTAGCAACAATGTCGGTGTCGGTGGCGGTGGCGCCTGTGTTCGATGGCGGAGGTGGCGACGGCGATGCAGTCACACCCCAACCGATGACGGAAATATCAGAGTTAGACGAACGAGATTGTTCATAATATCATAACGTATTAAAATGACAATAATTTAATAAACTATAATTCATTTCATTTCATACTTAAAAGAAATACATTCTTTTGAAAGAGAAAGTACAAAACTTTTCTAATCATGATTAACATAAAGAAACACACAAGCGAAATATTTGGTGCGTTTCTAGTCCTCCCTAATAGTTTTCTCAAGATCTTATCATCAATTTTCAGCAATATGTATTAAAGTATCCGTCAAAACAAAATAGGTTGGTGAGCATACAAGTTTGGTCTACATAGCATATATGATAAAACTCTCAAATCCAAACATGGCAATTTTATACTAAGTTTAACAATCATACTAGCATGCATAACCTAAGTGTCAAATCAAAGTGTCCACTGGCGTAATCTCGTCAACAAGTGAACAAGACTGTTATGATAGAATACTTAACAATGACCAAAAAACGGGCGGTGTGCCACTCCTATAGCGCTAGACATGTTAAGATAGGCTCGCGAAGTTAATGACAAATAGTTTGCATAAATGTATTCTAGCATGTATAAACGTCAAGTATAATAAGTAGCATGTTTTTAATGGATTGAGTGTTTGCATAAATTTGATCGTGTGTGTCTTGTAAATTTTATAGATTATACATGTTACACCTAAAAGTGGTTTAAAACAAAAAGTGTTTTTCATGGGTACTAATTCACCTATTAGAAATCCACATTGAGGAATCAAGGACTAAGATTTATTCACCTTAGCACATAATATCCTACCATTATTTTTTTAAGTACCATGGTTTGGTTTTGGATTAGATATTATACATATGTATATAGTCATAATTTTAAGTCTAAGTCATAGATTATCAAGTATGGCCATACATGGCTTGGATGAGTCAATTAACCCTGTTGTTCACCAATGCACAAATCATCACAAGAATGATCCAAATAGTCATAAAACATAGTACATGAATGTAAATACAAGTATCTAAATCATTTAATCCACCTAAACAACCAAGTGACTTGACTTGACTAGACTAGTGCATTCTTTACAAAGCCCAAAATCCACACTTTAAAGGTTTTATGGTAATCATCACTTATCAAGTAACGGAAAAAAAAAGCAATCGCACAAAGAGGCACTACCAATGCCATTTTTCCATTCTTGATCTGGTAAATTTCTATATTTCTGAATCATATAGTTAGTTCATGTGAATCACATTGTGTTTACTGGATCGATTTTGTTTTTTTTTATTTTATAAATTGCTGTTTTGATTTCGTATAAAACGGATTTGAGTTTTAAATGATTTACCAGAAGCTATCTGTATTCGTTTGATTCTTCGAGGCTGGTAATTTGTTATTAGGTTTTGAATCAATTTATGTTTTGACTATTTACATCACTAGTTGGAAAAGAATTTGAAGATGTTATAATTATTCATGGAAAGGGGGTGTTTGGATGTGCATTTTGAAGTTGATGTGATTTGTGTTTGGTCAAAGTTATTACTATTCTAATTTTGTTAATCTAAGAAACTAATGCCTCATGGGCATGAGGCTGAGCCTTATATACTTCAGGGTCAAATTTAGTGTATATAGGAGGCTCCTATGTAAAAGCAAAGGAATGAAGAAATGCTTACTTGATAGAAAGGTTGAATTAGAGGGACGCAACTTCTGTTTTTATATAAAGCTTATTTGGTGTTACATAGAGCAACGCCTTACGCCTTGGCTTTTGAGACTAGGCCTGTAAAGAACTTTCTTATTTTCTTGATGATTTCAACTAATCAAAAATCCAATTACAAACAAGTGGCAGGTAAACGGGCAACAGACTGTGCATGTAAACGAACTAAACGTTCATAAACTGTTTGGTGGGAAGTTCATTTATGCTCGTTTGCTTAATATACGAACGAAGATGAACAAAGTATTTTGTTCAATTAATTAAACAAATGAACATGAACACACGCTTTGGTCATTCATTTATGTTTGTGGACATCTGTTTATGTTTGTTCATTGATGTTAACTCTGTCAAAACTTTGGTATCAAAGGGGAAATCTACACAGGATACCCAAACCTTGATATTATTACCCAGAAACTCAACAAAATGATTACAACAAAACGATACACAATATAAGAAACTCACAACTCTCACTACAAATATTATCAACGAGATAATCTTACTAACAACACTGATCTACACTCAAAGATCTCTGATTCAAGATGAACCTGAGAAAGAAACCCTAATTGCTTAGAGAGAGAAACGAGAGCAACTTGACAAATATCTTCGCGAATGATCTAAACTACTGGATCTAAGGTTTATATAGAATACCCATTAACCAGATCCATCTCGGACTATCTGGTTTGTTATAACAACTTGATAGTTGTCCATCAACTAACTATCAATTCGTTTGATGAATAAACTCCTCAGTCATAAGCCCAACAACCCAGCGAGCCCAGCAACCGCAAATCCAGTCGAGTCAGCAAGTGCAGTCCAATAGTGCAGACTAGTCAGCAGCAAGTCCATTATACATGTACATGTAACAACAAACACAAAACTAATTAAAAATAACACTTACCATCTTAAGATACTCAATATAAACTGACTTACAACCTTTATATCATAGTTTTAACATCCCCTTAGTTTAATATCCAAATGGGTGAAACATATTTATACTACAACATAACTCATTATGTTTCTGAATTAATAACCCTTTAGTTAAAAGATCTCCAAGTTGATTTTTTAGAATCTACTCCCAAAGCTTTCAAAACACTTTTTGAAACTAAATCCCTTAAAAAGTAAAGGTCAAGTTCGAAATGCTTAGTCCTGTCATGGAAGACAGGATTAGCAGCAATGGATATTGCAATCATACTATCACAATATAAAGGAACCGGCAAATTTATAACAATTTCTAACTCATGAAACATATTCTTTAACCATATTATCTCACATTCCCCAGCACATTGATCTATATTCAGCTTCGGCTTAAGACCTGGAGATAGTTGTTGTTTCTTACTTTTTCAGGAAACTAAACTATTTCTAAGAAATACCAAAAACGCAGTTACAATCAGAATCTGCATAACCTACTAGTTTAAACTTAGACCCTTTGCTGAATAAGACACCTTTTCCAAGTGACAATTTCAAATATCTAAGTAACCTAAAAGCAACTTTCAAACGACCTTGAGACGGACAATGCATAAATTGACTTAGGAAGTGTACAGTGTATGACATGTTAGGTCTGGTATGTGCAAGATAGATTAACTTGCCTACCAAATTTTGGCAACCTGTGACATTATCAACAACATCACAATTTTCTTTACACAAATTAAACACTACATGATTTTGCTCAATATGATTACTTACTGGTTTGCATCCATTCATGTTACACTCAGCATGTAATTCTAAGGAATACTTTCTTTATGAAAGGCAAATTCCCTTATCTTCCTTAACAACTTCAATTCCAAGAAAATATTTAACTCGCCCAATCTTTGATTAAAAAGTTTGATCTTAGATTAGTTTTGATAGTTTCTATTTCATCAAAGTTATTTCCAATAATAACTATATCATCAACATATAAAAAGTAAATACACAACTATATCTTTAGTTTTCTTATAAAACAAAGAGTAGTCACATTTACTTTGACTAAACCCTAATTCAAACAACACATTTACTAACTTCTCATTCCACATTCTAGGAACCTTAATTTACACAATCTATGTTCATCTTTGGAATAATAACCATCAGGAAGAGACATGTACACATCTTCATACAAATCACCATATAAAAATGCATTATTCACATCTAACTGATACAACTTCCAATTATTTTCCACAAAAATAGTAATTATACATCTAACCGTAACAAGTTTCACAAAAGGAGAAAATGTCTCATCAAACTCAACACCAACTTTTTTTACTATAACCTGTAGCTACAAGTCTACCCTAAAGCTCTCTATTTCTCCCGTTGACTTGTATTTTATTTTATAGATCCATTTACACCCAACAACACTTCTACATGGAGGCAATTCAGTAAGGTCCCAAGTATCATTTCAATGAAGAGCTTTAATTTCTTCATCCATCCCGCAGATACCCAATTAGGATCCTTGGAAGCCTATGGAAGTTTTTTGGTTCAAAACTTTTATCAAGTTTAGAAGTAAAACATTTATGTTCAACAGATAAGTTCGAGCACTTAAATACTCTTTCTAGCCCATATTTAACCTTTCCTTCAACAATAAAATCACTAAGATTTCTAGGTAAAGTGAACTCCTACTAGACCTCCTAGGTGTAGCTTGAACCTTTATGCGATCTTCACTTATTCCCTTAGAACTATATCTTCTACACTATCAGGCATCACATGCTCAACCCTATCATTATTGGTACTACTTACACTAGGTTGCTCAATTTGAGCCATGCCTAAAGTCTCAGTAGTGCCTAAACCTGACTGCTCAGGCCCATGTGTCCCTGAATCATTAATAGTTTGATCCCTTTTTTCATCATTGGGATCTCTAGGTGTTTGGTTTTCAAAAAAAAAAAATCATATTCATAAAAAAAATTTAACTGTTCATATCTTGATTTGTATATTTTCATTCAAAATTTTAAGAATATTTTTATCTCTAAAGGGAATCACAGACTCAAAAAATTTAACATCTCTTGAATAAAACTCAGTTCTGGTATCCAAACTATACATTTTATAACCTTTTTTCTTATTTAGAATACCCAATGAAAACACATTTCTCAACCCTACTACTGAGTTTATTCGATTCGTTTAAAACTGTACAAAATCCAAAGCAACCAAACACCCTTAAATGATCAATAAAGGGTTCAAAGCCATACACCTGTTCATACAGAGTCTACCACATAGCACTGATGAAGGAGTCCTATTAATCAAATAAGAAGCAGTTAAAACACAATCAGACAAAAACCCCACAGGCAAATTACTTTGAAACAAGACAGCTCTAGCTACATTCAACAAATGCCTGTGTTTTTTTTACTACCCCATTCTGTTGTCGGGTATAAACACATGAAGTATGATGGATAATTCTTTTACTTTTACAAAGAGAATTCATTTGATTATTAACAAACTCACATATATTATCAAACACTTCATGTTTAGACTTCTTGAGACAAACCCACACAACCTTTGAATAATGATAACAATGGTAAAAAAAACGTATATCCTTCTTTATTATGAACTTTATAAGGACCTCACACATCTAAGTGTACAAGTTCCCCTAATTCCATTGTTTTATGATTACTCAAAGGGAATGGCTCTCTATGTTGTTTAACCCGTTGACAGACTTCACAAGGTGAAAGACTATCATTTTTAACATTAGTTTTCTGTTTAAAAACACTTAGTGCCTTATCAGAAGGATGACCAAATCTAGCATGCCACAAATTTGATACACAATCAGTACTATAACACACCTTATCAGACAAATAAGGACTACCACAAATTACAACCCATCCACTTGTTTACTAGTCACCAGGACTTTCCTGGTTAATAAGTCCTGAATAACACAAGTATGTTCATCAAAGCCTACACACAACTTAGTGTCCTTAGTTAACTTATGTACAAATATGATATTGGCATTGTACTCAGGAACAACAAACATATCTTTTAGAACATTATTAGCTTGCTTTAGATTTCCTATGTTAGTAACTACGGATGTTTTATTTGAATATTGAATTCAGAAACTTCCATGACATTAGTGAATCCATCTTTAGTTTTAACCGTGTGTTTGATTTGCTTCTGTGTAAACTAGTTTTACTAACACTGGTGCGTGCCAAGCGTGTATGATTTTATTGATATTTTAAGTCCGTTTTACGCATTAGTCAAGTTTTAAATTTATAAAACACGATATTGTATTAACACTAAACACAACTAGGGCAAGTGAACCCATCGCGAGCGTGGCTTAGTGTTGGTAAGATACCGAGGTTGTCCAAGGACACAATAGCTTTTAATACCGGTTTAGCGTCAATGTCTAATCGATACAAATTTTTGATAAAATTGAACATAAAAATGAAAAGATAAATAAAAATGAAATACAAATAGATAAGATGGGAATCACTTGGTTCCAACTCCTCTTTTATGTATCCTTTGATGATTTTCACACTTTCGACTTTTTAAGAGATTATCTTAGTTATAGTAGTAGGCCCCTCTTTTGAAGGTGACGTTACCCTCGGCCAAGTGGTTTGAGTCAGCAGGGATACAATCCCAAGAGGCCGGAATATTGAAAGACAATTAAGTAAGGTATTAATGTGAAAAGTAGTAGGCCCTTCTTTGAAGGTGACGTTACCCTTAACCAAGTGGTTTGAGTCAGCAGGATGCAATCCAAGAAGCCGGTTTTATGTTTTAATAGTAGTTTACATATGAGGGATTCAAGCTATTCGCACCCCTCGCCATCCAATACCATAAGGCATTGAAGGAGGTCCTAGTAAGCTTGAACCAAGTCCTACCAGGATCAATACACTAAACAAGACTAGAACTTTACTAAACCAACCTTCTAACCCCCTTCCAAGTAGTTAACGCGCTTTATATAGACCATAAAGACACGAATGAGCAAATCAATGACATCATGAAGAAATGGTTAGGAATATTCACTTTCAACATAAGAAACTAGTTATTAAAGTCATTAATACATAGTCAATTAAAAAGTAGCCGAAAGATTAAAAATCAAAAGTAATACATAAAAGATTTGTCTTCACCAAGTGATGTAAGAGATTAGCCAAGCATATCTTTGATTGACAAAAACTCTTATGATCAATCTTGGATCCCGAGACTACTACACACTCTAAAGATGAAAGATGGATGATGGTGTGGGTGCTGGTGTTGAAGTGGTGGTGGAGTGGTGGCAAAGTGAGAGAGAAGTGGTTTGCCTAGGGATGCCTTTGAAGAGAACCAAGCACCCCTATTTATAGTCAGAACAACGGGCACAGGGTCGTGGCCACTTCCTTTCTCTTCCATCATTAGCTGTCAGCAGAGGGCCTCACAACGACCCCGTGTCTCCTGGACGCGTCCCCGTGGTCAGACTATTGCTGTACTATAAAGATTTGTTGAATCTAAGAGTAGACCACGCCCGTGCCTGGGTGGACACGGCCTATGTTGGCTTAAATTCTGCATTTTGTCTTTTCTGCAGGAGTTGTTAACTGACCACGGCCCATGTCCGAATGGACACGGCCCCGTGGTGGGCTTCTGTTTTTCTTGTTTTTGTTCTTGGGATGCTGCCGAGGGGTTTGGGCATGTCACATTATTCCTTCTTCTTGTATTTTGTGTTGGTTTTAGCCGCTAATTTGCTTCTTTTGTTCTTTTAAGCTCTTTTGGTCCTGTAAATTGAAAAGGAACAAATAAACATGCTTTTTCCAACATTAGTATTGAAAAAGGGTTGGTTTACGCTCGTTTGATGTAATTTATATGTTGCATTTTGTACACATCATTACGTTTTGCTCTATGTTTAATCCAAAGAAAGGACAACGCCTGTAGCTCACTGAAAAATCTTGTATGTGTTTAGTCGAATTCCGGAGAAAATAAGTTCGTTCCAGGACTTCCAGATCACCCAACACGCCCCTAGATTAATTGTTTGTACCATCTTTTTTTAGTTTGACAATACCAAACACTTACGTAACTCGAGCAGTTCCTTCATTGAGTAAGCGTAAATCAGTGGCGTGTTACACAAGGTTTGTCATGTTTTCATTCACATATATATTTTTGTATTAATTATTTTTCTTCCTTTTTTCCCAGGTTTTGTTATTTTTTTCTCCAGCTTTTTTCCTTTTTCCTGGTTTCCTTTACAGTGACGTCTTTAAGAATTCATGTACCATGTTCGAGTTTGAAAAATATGCCCTTATGCCTTAACGATTTGTAAATGAGCCTTACTTGAAATTGGTATGAGTTTACTAGTTTTAAAAAAAATTAACATATATATATCGGATTTTTTAAAAAAACATATGTCTCGCGAAATCACGGGTCCTGTGCGGAAGTCCTCCCTGCACACCATCTAAGCCTCCCATGTTCCTTTATTTTAGTTTTTCTTTTCTTTTCCAAAGATTTTCGCTTCTTTTATTTTTTTTTCTATATTTATGTTATATTGCATTAACATTAAATGAGAATTACAACACTTTTTCGATTGGAAAACGATGGTTAAATACTAGTTATTATACATATATATATATTAAAATTACTAATTTCTTTTCAATAATAAACGTTATTGCTTTAGCCATGTAGCAAACAAAAAAAACTAACGTTTTTTTGAGTAGGTTAATCAAATAAAGTTTTTGGTCAATTAAAGTAGTGGTAATCGCCCGCGATATCAGATACACACCCGTTTGCAAATAAATAAATAAAAAATAATAAGAAGAATAAGTAATTGGTTTAGTCAATGAGGAGCATCTAGATAGCATTAATGTTTAGTATAGTATAATTTCTTGGCATTTCTAATTTCCTTAGTCTGATACTGAGGTAAAGACTATTTAGTAATATCTGTAGCTAATAAATAAATAAAACGTGTTATAAGTGTTATTAAATCCCCATGTGTCCTAAACTTTAAATGGGGAAGGGTATATGTATAAAAAATAAATAATGGGAGCCATGTTGATGAACAAACGACATGTTGAAACTATTAAAACATTGTGTTGAAATAAGTTAAAACACCATATTGAAGTAATTAGGACGGTTATCATACGTTATAAGTTACAACCACAAGAAAAAAAAATAAGTTTACAATCTCCATCATGGCTTGGGCTTGGGCTTGTCTTATATATTATCTATTAATGGTTCAAATATTTTATCTATTTCTTTAGTTATGTGTATATATGTTTTATAATTATGTGTAAAACAAAATACTATTATATGTAATATTCATTTACCAAGTAGCTATATATTCAAAAAAAAAACATGCACTTTAGTGGATGTCACATGACATCCACATATTGGCTCACCACCAACCTCCGCCAATCACGGCAAACCACCGTCCACCTCATCCAATTAAATGCAAGAACTATTCATGATCTTTCACTATATATATATGTTTTTTAAACAATATCAGAGTTTTGATTTATTTACTTTTACATATACATATCAGAGTTTTTTAAACAATAACGTGTCCTTCGAAATATCAGGCCCTGGCCGGTGATCCTCCCCGCCCACCTTCAGGGCCGGCCATGCTACTCATGTAATATAGGAGTTTCTAACATAGTGTGTAAAGGTGATGTTATTTTAAATCGCCACTACTAATGAGAACCGCGCGCGTTGCGGCGGGGGGTACACCACAAATGTCAAATGGATTAGTCCAATCGTTATGTGATGCGTTTAATCATATAAAAATGTGTATTTCGACGTATACGATTGAACTCAGCATAACCTATATAAGCATTGCGATTAGATCAAGATGTAAATGAAATCAAATTTATATTGGACAATCATAACGTATTATATGGGACTCGACGTATACGTAGGAAACGTACAAAATAAAGCATGAAAGTGTACACGAAATTACGTTGAAAGGTAGACAAACTTGAATTTATACGAAAAAGTACCAAATTTATGTCGAACTGTAGACAAACTCGAATAGTGTACCGACTATGCTGTGTGATTATGTATATATTATTATCGACCCTTTACGTCAAAACATAGCCAAATCGAATTTAATGAACTTGATCGGTTTCAGAGCGCGCGCTATAGCAAAAGAAATATAAAACTAAAAAAATGTAGTCGTAACATGGCCAAGCTCGGTTTATTGTTTTTTTATTTAGTTTTCGTTAGAACGTGAAAGGGCAAAACCATTTTATAAAATATTATAAATTGTTTAGTTGATTTAATTAAGTTAAATAGTTTAAAAACATAAAACCAAAGTGCAGATATATAAAATGTAAAATAAAAATATTTTGGAGCTGACCAATAGCCAGGTTTAAGAAAAATGGAAAAAGCTGTTGTAGTAGAAGACAAATGAAAAAAGGCCTGCGGAAAGAGAGATTCGAACCCATGTTGGACATTTGAAAGCGTGGCAACTTAACCCACCTGATCCAACGAATGCTTTGTTTCAATTATAGTTTGCAGACCCTAATATAAACAATAAACGGTCGGTGGCAATTGATTTGACAACCACCGACCTTTTGTTTTAAGAGTATATAAACTAGTAATAATACCCGCGCGCGTTGCAGTGCGGATATATCGCAAACGTCGAACGGATTAGCTCATACGTTATGTGATGCGTTAATCATATAAAATGAGCGTTTCAACGTATACACCTGAACTCGGTGTAACCTATAGAGGTGTTGCAATTGGATTAAAACGTCAAGCAAATCGAGTTTATACCATACAATCATAACGTATTATATGTGACCCTACTAACTCGAATTTATACCATCAAGTCAAAACGTATTATATGCAACCCGAGTCATTTGTAGGAAACATACAAAATAAAGTACGAAAGCGTATACCAAATTTACGTCAAAACGTAAAAAGCAAAGTTTAAAAGTTGAAGGCTCGTATGAAAGATATGTGCCAAGAACGTAAATTGCCAAAGTATAGGTAAAAATATAAGTTACAAAAGTAAGAGTAAAAAGAAATTCTATATGAATGTAACATCCGTCAAAAACGGATTTACCAAACCCGCTCCGTTTATCAACCGAACAGTCAGTCAAAAATTTCCTTGCGAATTAAATGCCCAAAATATTTTTAAACGATCCGTAATCAATTATTATACGGGAATATATATTTAGTTTTTGAAAAACTGTCAAAAATCGCAAAATAAAAATGATTGGTTTCTGCCGGGTTTCGAACCCGGGTCTGTACCGAATCAGCAAAGCGACTTATCTCACACACACAAACCACTGCGCCACTTGTTCTGTTTGGTAATTATTGAAATCATTTAATTGATAAAGTGACCTTACGAATTCAAAACCGGCGCCCAAACATTTCAGTCGTCGGAATCCCGGAAATCTCGCGAGTCTTAACTACAATTTACGTTATAACGTAAACCTTTAACCAGACATCGGTTATAACCGATGATTGAAGTCCGCGACCAAAACCATAACCGCCGGGAAATTTAAATCAGTGAATCCAGTCGGAAATCAGACCAGATTCTTCAACGATTTGCCTTATAAATTCACCCACAACCGACTTAAAACCTTTTCGCTCAAAAACACACCTCTTCTCGGCGTAATTCCACTCGCCGGAATTTCCCTGCTCATCGCCGGAAAACCGGTTTCTCCATCCCTGAGCCTCACTGAGCCTCTGAGCTTATACCGGAGATACGCACACCTTTTCCAAGCTTTCCGGAGACTCGCTGCTGCAAGACACCTGACGCCGGAGTTGAATTCTGTCGCCGGAGTTCTGCCGGAAAACAGAGGATCCAGTCGGTATACTTCTCCGCCCAATTTCTTTTCCTTTTTCACATTTATCTCACCATAATGAACTGTAAAACACTAATAAACCGATAAAACTTTGAACCAGTCGATTTTCCGAACTCTGGTTATATTTCAGTGAAAAAGACGATGTATTTCAGTATGTTATAAGTATAATATAAATCTGGATATTAATCGGGTTAGACACACAGTCCAGCGGTGGACTGTGTGCACAAATAAAGCAAAGGTCTCGAGTTCGATTCCCGTCTCACACACGCTGCCTTAATAAAAATCATTTTTTGTTAAACTGAACCGGAGTCGCCACAGTTATATGTTAAGTATATTAATAACCGAATAATAACCAAGTTAGACACACAGTCCAGCGGTGGACTGTGTGTTTGTTTATATCACAGGTCACGAGTTCGAGTCCGGTCTTCAGCACCGACTCGGACAATTATCTCTTTTTTTTAAATAAGGCAGAAAAGGAAATAACTAATTAGTATTTAAATATAATAAAAATCGAATTATATAACATGTTGAACACACAGTCCAGCGGTGGACTGTGTGTTAGATTAAACCACAGGTCCCGGGTTCGAGACCTGTGGAGCGCACCGCCGAATTGATTTAAAATGTTTTTAAAATAAAATGAATTTCGGTTTAATCTAATTAATATATATATATAATTAAAATCAGATATATAACGGGTTAGACACGTAGCTCAGTTGGTAGAGCTGCGTGCACGCATACGGGAGGTCTCGGGTTCGAGCCTCACTCAGCGCACTTGTATTCCGAATTGAACCGGTCAACGGTCAGGTCAACGGTCAACGGGCTGGTCAACGGTCAGAAAAAAATAATTTTTTTTATTATTTTTATTTAATTATTTTAATTAAAAATCAATTATAAATCCTTAAAAATAACATTTTTAAGGTTAGAAAATAGCCTCAAACTCACAAAAATACACCCAACAATCCTACTAAAATAGATTAATAAAATCCGTTTACTTACCAAACCATAATGCGATTTATCTAGGTTAAATCTCACTCGTGGTTAAAACCACTTCGCGTGCATTCAACGTCATCAACCGAACGCACCCACTGTGAGTGAATCTTACAACTTCCCCTTTTAAATTACACGTTTTGGGGTGTGTCATGTGTTATGAAAATAATAAATTTATTTATTTAAACTTGTGCCATACCACATCATGACTTAAACTTAGATTGTTTTATTGTTGTGATTTACTTATATTCCTTTTGTCAAATTATATGAAACTCATACATTAAGCCCATCAGTTCCTCGTGGGAGACGAGTAGAACATCGCGTGCTTCAATTCAAATTCATTATTGTTCATGTGTGTATCATTGAGTTTATATTGTTTGTAGTTGTGTCATTCATATTATCATGTTTATGCAATTCATTCATCAGGCCCCTCAGTTCCTCGTGAGAGACGAGTTGAGCATCGCGTGCCTCTAATTATTCCATTATTGTTCATGAGTGTTTCATTTAATATCTTATGATTGTTGATTAAGTTACATCTAATTTTACTCATGTTTGGTTGTGCACATATTTCATAATCAATTTAAATAAATTCGTTCAAATGTTTTCCATAGGATTCACTCGCCAACATTATGTTGATCCAAAAACCTTTTTACACATGATACAGGTGGGCAGGTTGAAGCAAGGAAAACATAGGATATGCCCTTAGAAGAGAACCAAGAAGCTTAGACTGATAGTTAGAACATGTTGTATCATTTATTGTAAATTTCCATTAAATTGTATTAATGAATATGAAACATATAATAAATGTCATGAGCTTTGATGATAACCCAATTATGCCCCGATCACCTTTTCCGCTGTGGGTCGGGGTGTGACAATGAATACAAAAGTAAAATTTAAAAATAGAAAATTTCAAAGTCAGGTGGTCACCGACATTGTAGTTTAAGTAATATAGAAATGTGTCGTAACTCCAAAAGCGGAAGGGTAAATGCATAAACAAATGAATGTATGGGAGCCATGTTGATGAATAAGCGACATGTTTGAAACTATTAAAACACCATGTTAAAGTAATTAGGATGGTTATCATACATTATGACCACGAGTAAAAAAATAAGTTTACAATTTCAAACAAGACTTAGGCTCGGCTTGTATATTTATATTAATTACTTAGTTATTATCTATTAATTATTCAAATATTTTATCTATTTCTTTAGTTATGTGTATATATGTTTATAACAAACTGTTAATATATAGTAATTATGTGTAAAACAAAATACTATTATATAATTTACCTATATATTAAAAAGAGAAGTTAATGAATAGTGTATAATATTATAATAATATATATAGCTTTCTAACACTTTTATTATTTTAATACTAATATATATTTTAATATACAGTTATTTTTTTTGTCTTTTTAAGTTAGATAAGCTTGATGTCAATAGATACTGATATCAAAATAGAAGTTAATGAATAGTATCAGTAGTGTACCTATATATTAAAAAGAGAAGTTAATAAATAGTGTATAATATTATAATAATGTATATAGCTTTCTAACACTTTTATTATTTTAATACTAATATATATTTTAATATATAGAGAAGTTATTTTCTTTATCTTTTAAGTTGGATAAGCTTGGTGTCAATAGGTACTGATATCAAAAAATGTCAGTATGGTACAGTGCATTATCGGTTCATGAAGGTAAAAACCGGCACCAGGCTGGTATAGAAAACGCCAAAAGTCGGTACCGAAATGATTTTGAAAATCTTTTAATTCGGGAAATTCGGTGCTGCTACCCGGTACCATTTGCTCATCGCTTATCACGGGTACCGTACAAACAACAACAGTACCGTGCAACTTTTTTTGTTGATTTGCTTCAACTTTTAATGATTTCTTTTTTCTTTAGTTTCAGGGGTAGGGAGAGCTCGTAGGGAGAGCTCGGTGCCAACCGATACCGAATCGTTACTGGTACCGAAAATACCGGTTACAGTACCGGTATATGAAAGTAAAAACCGCTAGGCACCAAAAGTTGGAACCGAATTGGTACTTAAGATCTTTCGGTTCGTGAAATTCGGTACCGGTACCCAGTACCATTTGCTCATCTCTGACCAGAGCCGTCTCCGAAAAAGATTAAAAACTTTTGGGCCTCGTGCGAGAAAAAAAGTTGGGCCCCCACCCTATAAGTCGTATTGATCGAATCTTGGTTTTGGTTTAGTGTGTGGGTAGTCGGTATAAAACAATAGAAAACTAAAACAATGATATAAAGAAATATGAGCAACGTACATATATGATTTTGTTTTATTGTCAGATGCACTTGTAGATATTGGTATTGCTTTTGCATCATTTATCTAAGTTGTATACATAGCTATTAGCTACAATTTATTTAATGTGATTTTATTAAAGAGTTAATTACTGTTTTCGTCCATATGGTTTGTCAAAAATCACTATTTCAGTCCATTAGTTTAAAAATTGTGATTTCAGTCCCTGTGGTTTCACTTTCGTAACCATTTCAGTCCCTATGGTTTCACTTTTGTAAACACTTCAATCCATTTATTCTGTAATACAGGGACTGGAATGGTTGCGAGGTAGACTGAAATGGTTACGAAAGTGAAACCACATGGACTGAAATCGCAATTTTTAAATTAATGGACTGAAATAGTGATTTTGACAAACCACATGGACGAAAACAATAATTAACTCTTAATAAAAAAGACAAAAAAAATATCCAAGTTGTATGCATAGCTCCTATTTAATTTAATTAATGTGAAAATATAGAAAAGACAAGAAAAAAAGGTTTGAAAGGAATTGGAGGGAGTCGAACTAGGCCTTACATTGTATAAGCAAGAGTAAACGAACACCCCATCCTTTTTAAAAACCTTGAAAGGTGAAAACAAAAACAATAATGGAATCAAAACAGAGATCTCATGGTTATAAGTCAACGCACTTACCAATTGACCTACAGAAGCAGACGATGGAAAAGATTATCGTTTGTATATATATAACAGTTTTTTTTTAAAAAAGAAATTGGGCCCCTAAATATTCGGGCCTCGGGCCGTCCCCGGTTTGGCCGGCCCAATAGGCGGGTCTGTCTCTGAACACGGGTTTCATACGAACAACATCATTATTACACAACTTTTTTGGTTGGTTTTCTTTAGCTTATCTTGTAGAGTTTTTTCTATATTTTCTTTTATTCCTGTCACGGTTTCGTGCACAACACGCTCTTAGTGATTTCAAAACACATGTAAACACAGACTAAATAACAAAAGAAGTTCGCCGCAACGTGGCGATCGTAAGAAAACCTAGTGTTATATAAATTGTAGGACGTTTGGGCTCAGGAGCCTAATTTTTATAATTTGTATGATTATTGTAAAAACTTCTAGTATAACATTTAAAAAATGGTATTTGCATCAGATACATTTCTAAATGGTATACCAGAAGTTTTTACCATTTAAAAACGTTAACTAGCCGTACCCAGTTTCTCGGAATCGTTAACTGAGGATATTTTAGTCATTAAATAACCACAGTTATGATGATTTAAATTTAAATTTAAATTTAAACTTGTTACAATTTGCAAGTAAGGCTATAGTAATAAGTAGTTCATGCATTGGATTGAACATATTACAATTGGGTGATCATGAACATATATATAGTTATTACACATAAGTAGTACATATACCTGATTATCCTTTTGACATTAATAATCATAATTATAGAGGTACCAAGATCATAAGGTAGATCACAGGTTAACCTCACAGCTTAGAAATAGCATATGAAGTTAAGTTTGGTCTAAGAGGGAGTTTGAGGTCTTCCCAATCTTCATCATCAAGTGGTGCAAAGTAAGAGTCAACCATCTGGTTGCTCACAAGCTCCAGTTTTGAAGGTTCCCACTAAAACAAAGAAACCGAAAGAAAGAACATATCAATAGTGGTGGCACTTCTAGACCCATTTTGTTACAAATGGGTTACTTTCGTCATATTATATCTCAAACATAGGGCTGTCCTTTTTTATCCGAAACCCGACCCGAATTTGAAGCCACCTAAACCCGAATAGAGAATATTCAAATACCCTAACCCGACCAACCCGAACCTTAAATGGGTCGGTTATCAGGTCAATTTTTCCCAACCAAAAACCTAAGCAACCCGACCCAAAAACCCAAAACCAGTATAAAAACCCGAACATTAATTGTCTTTTTTGTAGATGTGATTTGATTTGGAGTGTTTTCTATATGTAACATTAAGTTTTGGAACTTTTGAACATTATCATAGCATATTGTTAAATGATGTTTAAATTGTAATTATATATTTTTTAACATGATATGTTTGATGATATTTTGTGAATTTTTTTTTTTTCATTTTACATCTAAACCCAAAAACCGAACAACCCGACTCAAACTAACCCGAACCCGAATAACCCATACCCGAACTTTAAATGAGTCGTTTATCGGGTCACCTTTTCCTAGCAAAAAACCCGAACAACCCGACCCGAATAAACCATACCCAACAACTCAAACTTTAAATGGGTCGGTTATCGGGTCACCTTTTCTTAACAAAAAAACTGAACAACCCGACCCGAAAAAACCCGAAACCCGAAGAACATCCCTACTCAAATGGATCAAATAGATCAAAGCTAATAAATTTAACCAAAAGAGTTGAAAGTCGTTCAAAATGTATTCAAATGCATAAAACCTTCTAATTCACTTTATTAAAAAAGGTTTAGATTATTATCGCAATGGTATTAGTTTTGTAATCATATTTAAAAAAAAAATTACAATTTTTTGTCATTAAGAAAATTTTAAACAAGAAAGTGTTGGTCCAACCTGACCTGTAATCATATCTATAACATTAACATTTTTTTAAGAAAAATGAAATAAGATAGTGTTTGGTTTGCAACTTGCAAGTAGGTCGAACGTTACTTGAGCTACCTGAACCCATTTTGACCTGTTACCCGACCCGTTTGACACGCCCAGATTTCCTTTACTATATTTTACCTTTGGATTTTTATCTTTATCTACCAGCAACGCCCTACATCCCTGCATTAGAAAAAGAGTTACGGTCAGAAAAACTCAAGTATAGACGTATAGTTCCATCTATATTGCATACAGGACATGTTCCATGCATAAGTATTAAGACATACGGTTGATGGTTAAATACTTTGAAGCCGTTTTATAGAACGAATAAAGTAATAAATTGGTACCTCAAAGAAATCCCTGCAGACTTTTCCTTGTATGACGGTACAACTCATTCTGTATTCACGAATAAGACATTGACCGACGCCTTGAAGTCTCCCTGTTCTAATCTGCAACCCGTAACTTAAGAAATTTAGACCATAAGAAGGGAACCTCAGTTATAGTATAAACATTGACTTATAATGGAGATAATTATATATTCAATAAATAAAATCAAGAGCACGATAAATACTTACAGAGCGAAGAGAAATTTTGAGACTTGTTGGTGATGCTTTCTTTAAGGTTTTGATGGTCCATAAGATCCAGTCATCTTTGTTTTTTACAGCCTCTTCCTCCTGGCAAAAGTGAAACCATTTGATCTCAAATGAGCGGCGAGTGAAAGTATAATTATTTTCAAAAGTATATAATAGCATATAATACTTCATCCATTTGATCCTTGGAGATTGGAAAATAAGTAGTTTTGAAAAGCTGTAATTTTCAAAAATGTGTTTTCATGCAAATAAAAAAATGCAGGAAACGAGTACAATTTTTGTTCACGGAACTTACAAGTGCAGATATAATCTCCTCAACAGTTTTCCGAGAGAAACAACTATTAATGGTTTTTAACCTGCAACATACGTTGTGCTTAGCAGTATATTGGTGGGTCCCGTGAGTTTTATTGACGGGTTCTCAAGGTTAAAAAAAAAACATACCGGAAATATTGACTCTTTTCTTTTAACTTAGGATTTTTGTTGGAGAAGTCATGTATAATATTGTTGATAATTTTTGGATCGCCCGTATTTGCTTTGTATAATGCATCTTCTAATGAGGATAATTTCTGTTCATAGATAGAATATAACATACATGTCATTCATTAAAACTATATGGAACTTATTTAACAAAACAATATTGGGACCAATAAAACAAGTTTGGGACGAAGGGAGAAATAAATCTTGAAAATGAAAATAGAACGAACCTCTAACGGGACGAAGTGGGTCGCAAGACCACACGCAAGCATTTCAGCACCATCCAATCTCGCACCCGTAAGACCCACATATTCTCCTGCCACAATATATATCAAAATAGGGTGCAGCATTCAACTTAGTTATTTACCTACTTAAAGTTGTTACATATAGATCATATTTTGTATTGTATAATATAACACAAAATCAGAGGAAAATCAAACTCAAATTACCAAAGAATCCAGGTAGTCTTGATAAGTAATAAGAGGCACCTACATCTGGGAATAACCCTATTGCAGTCTCTGGCATTGCAAAAACCTGCAAAATTCGAAAATGATTATTGTTTTTAGAAAATTCCCCACTCTTATAGTCTTATGAAACAATATGCATACATGCAGGGCCGGCCTTGAGAATTTAGGGGCCTGTCCGAGCTCAAAAAAATGTGCCCCAATTGCCGCCCAAAGAAACATCGGATATTTTTTAATTATTTTTATTATTTTTTTAATTAAAATGGATATCGGGCTAAGTAAACCTAATGGGCTAACTTCTAAACTTTAAGAATTGTTTTGTAAATGGGCCTATCAATGACTTGGTCATTATATGTGTATACTATTTAAAAAAAATATAATATATATGTATTGCAGTATCGGATCTTTTTTTTTAAATGTGCCCATCGGAATCACGGGCCCTGACCCGTGGTCCTCCCCGCCCATCCCAGGGCCGCCCATGCATACATGCATATAATAAAAAGTATGATGCTTTAGAGTTCCTTGAAGTCGAATAATATGGCAAGAAGCATACCGTATTATCTGTAACAACTCGAAATCTACCATGTACTGCAAAGGCTGCACCACCTCCCATAACAATTCCTCTAATAAGTGATACCTTCAAGTATGGACTCAGGTTAACATAATGATTATTAATATATTATACATAAATACGAATTTGTGGTCAACGGTAAGATTTTCGTACGTTGTGAACAAACGACTTGGTATAAAGATAGCATTGGTTTTGACTTTTGAGAGCTGTTACCTGAGTTTTGGCGTAAGTTGCAATCAGATAATCCAATGTATATGCCGTTGAGAATACAATTGCAGCTTCTTGCCAGCTAACTGGTACAACAACCAAAATAAAAAAGATTAATCAGATAAGCAATATAGCGCCATCAAACACATTACAACAATTTGCACCATGTGTGCCCAAAAAATGAAGTGTTCGCATGGTATGAAGTTATGTATCGAGTAAAATGTCATTTTCGTCCTTGAGGTTTGGCCATTTTGCGACTTTCGTCCAAAGGTTTAATTTTTTTTTGTATCTGGATCCAAAAGGTTTGAAATATTGTCATTTTCATCTGGCTCATTAACTCCATTCGTTTTTCTGCGTTAAGTCAGGGGTATTTTCATACATAAAGTGAAAAAGACAGAATTGCCCTTTTAAGTGAATACTTGTACATTATGCTAAATGCTTGTACATAAAATGAAAAAGACCGAATTTCCCTTTAAGTTAACAAAAAAGACGGAAATACCCTTGATTTAACGGAGAAAAATGGATGGAGTTAATGAGCTGGATGAAAATAGCAAGATTTCAAACCTTTGGATCCAGATGCAAAAAACAAACCTTAGGACGAAAGTCGCAAAAATGGCCAGACCTCCGGGACGAAAATGGCATTTTACTCTTATATATACCATTAAGAAAAACTGAAATAGCACCACCAGCACAAAAGGCCTTTCCTCCACCCTGCATCCAAATTTTGGTATAAGCCATAAGTTAACAAAAACCGAATCCGCAAACAATAAATAAAAAAATTTATTATACTCCTAGCTTTATTGAGAAGATTTTGTTTGAATGTAAAGTACCTTTACAATTACCATCTTGACACTGGGATCCTCTTCATAGGCATTTAAGATTTCCAAGATCTGGGATGCCTAGAAATGATAAATAAGTTAATATTTTTTTTCTTTCAAGTTACACAATATAGTTTTCATAATTAAAAGAAAGAGTTAAATGTCATTTTAGTCCCTGTGGTTTGGGCCATTTAGCCAGTTTAGTCCAAATGTTTCATTTTTCGCCTGTGAGTCCAAAAAGGTTTCAACGTTGCCATTTTAGTCCACTGGGTTAACTTCATCCATTTTTTCTGTTAATGAGAAGGGCATTTCGGTCATTTTATATGGCCGAGGTGCCCTTCTAGTTAACAGAATTACATATAAAATGACCGAATTGCTCTTCTCGCTAACAGAAAACATGGATCAAGTTAACCCAATGGACTAAAATGGCAATGGTGAAACCTTTTTGGACCCTCACACAAAAAATAAAACCTTTGGACTAAACTGGCAAAGTGGCCCAAACCACAGGGACTAAAATGGCATTTAACTCTAAAAGAAAACTATGGTCGTAACTAAATAAAGCGTCGGAAACATGTTACATGTCATCACAGTATAAACTGCGTATTAATATGATGGATCGAATATCTTACCATTTCAGGGGTAATCGCATTAAGTTGCTGAGGGTTGTTTAATATGATGGTTCTCACATTTGATGTCTGTTTAACCAATACCTGAAATATCAAGAAAGTTACCAACTAATCTTTCAAATTCTATACTTCGCCTCCTGTTACAAACATTTTCTAGCTCCAATACCGACCCATTTTTTTGTTTAGCAAGGGGGGCCCGGCTTATTTGGAGGCCTAAAGCGAAACTAAAATCTAAGGCCTTTTTTCAGAAATACGATAATTTCTGATCGTCTGAACTCATAATCATACTCCGATTTCACTACTTTCGGTTAGCTAAATCATTTCCGGGTGTCACTATTTTTATAGTTAGCATACTAATTTTCTTTTAAATGCATAATCATAAATTTTAATCAAATCAAAATACGAGAAAATATGCAAATAGAACTGGATTTACCCGAGACTGCCAAACGGACGTTTTTTATTATCAAAAATTAAAGAGCAGTGTGAATGTGGAACAAGGGGGTTAGCATTCTTTCTTTAGGCCCATAAATCTTTATATTCACAAACCAAAAATTAAAAGATGTGAAGCTTTTACTCACATCTTATACAACAAACAACAACAATCGTACCCAGTACAATCCCACCCATAGTCAAGCTACTTGTAGGGTCTGAGGAGGTGGGATGCAGGCAATCTTTACCACTATCCCGAGGGATAGAGAGATTGCTTCCAATGAGACCCCTAACCAGGCGGTTGCAACCTTCTTGGAGGCTTAAGGCGAAATGGAATTATGGGACCCTTTTTCCTTCTTTGATTATTATAAACGATTCCCTTATCCGTGTGTGGAACCAAGCAAAAATCTAGCACAACTATAACACAAAGTGGTTTGCTTGTATAAAGAATCGAACGTATCTAAAACAATAAGTTTGCACTATTTTCATAGTTAGCATACTAATTTTCTTTTAAGTGGAGGCCCTAGGCCGAAGCCTAGGTTACTTGTATTATAGGTCTAGCCTTGCGGCCCTAAATCCAAATTCATATCCAGACACAAGAGTCAAATAAAAACATCATATAACCACATAAAAAAGTACTAAAGATCTTCTTAGTAAGCTATCAAACATGAAAAAAATGGTGAAAACATATAATAGGAACAGATAACACATCAAATAGACACACATGACACATGCAAGCTATCACACAATATCATCCGCAAAAAGCAAAAGCAGGCACCTAAGAACCGTCTCTCGCATACTCATCCATGACAACCGCAAAAAGAAACGGGCTCAAAGCGTACCCTTGGTGAAGGCCTATCTTTACAGGGAAGAAATCGGTATCCCCATGCGCGAAGGTTAGAAGGGGCCCTCGGGAGGCGCCCGACCCCCCAAACTTTTCGCTCAGTAGTTTTATATATGTAGCTTTCGTATAGAAATTTTTGGGTATACACATTTTCAACCCCCGGTTCTATAGAAATTTTTGGGTATATAAGTTTTCGACACCCCGTATAAAATATCTCAAGCTTCGCCACTTAGTATCCCCTACCAGTGCACGAGCAGGTTTCAGTCCTAAGATACATATCTATATATTGACAGTTACAACACATGAAATTGCGGTTAAACATCCCATCAAAGTTAACAACAACAAAAATATGCAATTTCATTGTATAAACAACCAAAATACCAAAAATATATGTAAAAACAATACCTGACTTGATGGCGCCATGATGGTCAACAGAGAAGCGTAACTGTTATGTATAAACGACGAGTGTAAGACTGTTAGCACAAGATCATCATCGGTAAAATGGGCTGGACCACAACTACTTTAGTTTTGTTTTATTATGTGAATGTGAATACAGGTTGTCCGGCGTCGTTTCGTATTAAATAAATGAATCAATGATTACCGTTTTTTTTTTTTAACGGTCAACAGAATTAATACCGAACACTTTCATGATACCCACCAGACGAGACGGAGTACTTCGAGAGTAACCCGAATCCAGGGGCAATGTTTTGTAGGGGCGGGAGGGGGCGTCCGACCCCCCGAACTTTTCGGCCAGTAGTGATATGTATATGTTGTTTTCGTATAGAAATTTTTGGGCATATACGTTTTCAACCCCCCGGTTCTATAGAGATTTTTGGGTATATACGTTTTCGACCCTCCCTTAAAAAAATTCAAGCTTCGCCACTGCCCGAGTCCACCACTAGTTTAAGGAAAAACCCAGTAAACTCATCTGCCCATAGACACAACGGTGAAATTACCGGTAAAACCGGTTTGGCTCAAGGATCGAATCCAAATTTCTCTGTGTCTCTTATCATTACCCATCAATGTCTCACTCTATACCAAATGGAAGTTGAACTTGCATCTCTCAATAGAAATACAAATCTTCCGTCACTTGATCTAGAGATATTTTGCATTACTGCTTTTCTTTTAATTTTAAATTGAAATCGATACTAGTTAAGTAGCCACGCGTGTAAATTTTGGAAAAAATGGTCTAATATGTTGGGATACCCGAGCAAGAAACGACAAATCTTTAATCTTTAATTAAAGAATAAAGACAAAAACATCCACAACACATTTAAAAAATAAAGGTGGAGGAATTTCTAAAGTCACGTTCATAACATACGTGGTTCTTAGTATGTTTATACAATATAATTAAATTCTTCATCATTAAGGATTGACAAACCTAAATTATATATAATATATAATTACACTAAGAATTGACAAGCCTAAATTATATATTAATATACAATTACATAGTAAATATCACTATGATTAAAAGACTATGAGTATGTTTGGTATGGAGCTTTTAGGAGCTTCAAGTTTTAAGCTTTTAAGAAAAAACTCCAACTTAATAAAAAATCTTGTTTGGTTGAAGGAGCTAGAAGTTTTTAGGTTAGGAGCTTGAAGCTTTTGGTTAAACGCTCCTACTAGTAGCGTTTAGAAGGAGCTACAAGCTTTTAGGAAAAAAATGACTATTTTAACCTTTTAAAATAATGAACTTTCTAATGTACCAACTTTTTAATGTCCATTTTAGTCATTTTATACATTTTATTAAAAGCTCCAGCCACTCTGCTAAACACCTAAATATATCTAAAAGCTACAACTACAGCTACCAGCCTCCAGCCACCAGCTTCCAGCTACCAACAACAGCTACTTTTGCCAAACATACCCTATATGTCTGTAGGATGTAGGATGAGGTTCATGAGTGAACCACATACTTGTTTGTGAACTTTGTGAACCAAGAGCCATTGATCATTTTTTATATGGAAATGATATGATGGTAATTAATCAATTTAAATAAGGAAGTTATAACATAAAACTAACTACCCCTTACGTTCTTTAAATCGTTATAACCTTTTCATATGTTGATATTTTTTTCTTTTAAATACACCATAAAAACAAGTTTTTTATTCTCTTTAATTTGAGTTTTTTTTAATAAAAAACGAAAAACATATGAAGTTTCGTTTTTTCAGGGTTTTACTGTTTATATACACAGGTGTACATGAGTTCAATACACAAATGTACAACAGTGTACAAATAGCTTGTACACTTGTGTACGTTGTAGGAATAACGGCCTGTACACTTGTGTACACATAACCTCGGCGAAAATTTAAAAAAAATACAATATTCAGTTATGATAGGATAGCAAAATTACCAATACACCCTTATCTTTAATTAATATTAATTATATCATTAACCTCTTTATTTTGTTGCCTTTTTTATAACCGTCCATCTCAAATAGATCAATGATTGAGAATGGTTCTCACGGTTCACAAATAACATTAGGTTCACTCTAGAACCATACCCTATGTCTGTATATACATTTTGTTAAAAGGGATTAGGTTCGAGGGGGAACACTAGTGTATTTGTGAACTAATCCTGGCCATACACGTGTGTAGATCAATGGCCAGAATTTGATGATGAAATACACTAGTGTATTTTATGATTTGATGATGAAATCCTAGCCATACACGTGTGTAGATCAATGGCCAGGATTTGTTCACTCAGTTCGCAAATACACTAGTGTTCACTCTAGAACCCTATCCTTGTTAAAAGACTCTCTCTCTCTCTCTCTCTATGGGCAGGATTTAGAGAAAACGGTCATAAGTGTGAAAACGGTGAGAACGCAACTCATCCATTGGATCAAAACAATCTGTGGATTAGATTAGCACGGTGGCATTTTCGTAAATAACATCAACTTTATTATGTGGACGCGCTTCATTAAGGGTAAAAGGGTCTTTTGACTCCTCTAAAACAAAAGGCCACACTCCTGCATAAAACACCTTAAATGCCCGCCTTAGAATACGAGCCATCCACATCAGTCCCTTCAAATGAAATACCATCTTTATCTAAAACGCCATTCATGTAAACGCCAAAAAATTAATGATGGGACGCGTTACAATACTAATAGAAAAGGCTGAACAAACAGTAATTGAAAATTTATTACTACATTTATTATTTAAATTTCCCGCCTAAACTACGCGCCAAAACGCATCATTATATCTATGATGTTAACATCCCTTATCATACTCAAAAACACCATCTTTAACCAAAACGTCAAATTTCAAAAAAAAAAAAAACCGAGAAAAAGAACAAATGGCAAGCATCGTTTCATGGGGATTCAAGACTAGAATAAATAAATTTGTAATCCTCTTTGAAAACAGAAGAAGAGTGTTTGTGGAAACCCTCAAAGCCATACTAAACTTGGACGAAGAAGTTCAAAGGGGGATCATAGCACTTGGCATTCATCTTGATAACCTCTGTGAGAAAACACAGATGGTTATAAGAATATTAACCAGAAAATTCGGACCATACCCTGCAAATCCAATTGTGAATCTAGTCATCCAATCTTGGCGTTATGATGAAAACACAGACTTAGTGAGTGTTGTATGGGACTACGAGGAGCAGGAAGCCTACACGATTGAAAACATCATGACCGAACAAAAACTTGTCTTCCTACAGGAGTTATGCAACGTAACACGTTTGAACCCAGAGATGATAAATGAAAAACCAGTTTTCGGCAAAAACTTTCATTCGAAGAAACATCCTCTTTTGAAAAACATTATTGATAAAAACGCCATTAATTGAATAATAAACAATAGGAATAATTGATGTTACTTTCTTAGTAAAACGTAATAACGAAAACGCCATAATGAATGAGTCATAGTGAAAACCCCATTAGTTGACTAATAATCAATATGAAGAACTAATAATACAGTCATCTAAAAACATGTTAATGAAAAACCCCTTAAGTTGATCAATCAACAAGTAGTAAGAACTAATGTTTACAAATTAACGAAAATATATATAACTAATCAGATATACGTAAACAAATGTAAAACGTCATTGATCGTAAAACAAATAAGCATACATTAGATCCCAAACGACAATTAGAATTAATAATGAAAACACCAAATATTGAATATATGAAGAACAACAATAAAAAAATAAAACGCCATTTTTAGTGTTACTCTGATAAAAAAACTCCATTGAAACAACCATAAGTAACTAAACGCGTTACATAATTTGATTAAAATTGTATATGAGAACATCAGAAATTACTTTGTATATCAGAATCCACATTACACACCATAGATCCGGAAAGCTTGGAGAGGAGGTAACAGCGAATACGATTTTTTTGAATTTTGTTTGAAACGATTTAAAATGCCTTTTATTTGGGCGGAAACAGCAGAATGACAATCGTACCCTACATATCATTTAGCGCCGCCCTGCCACGTGTTCAAACAGGATCCGTTCTCACCGTTTTCACACTTCCACTCGTTTTCTCCTGATCTTGTTTCTATATATATATATAGGGGTATGTTCATTTGTGAACAACCCACTTGATTGTAAACACTATTGAACTAATCATAACTCTTGAATATCAATACACAAGTGTAAATAACAAATTAGTTTAATAATAAATCAATTCAACGCGAGCTTATAACATCCTTTAGATTGCACAATGTGGGGGTCGGGAATGGCTCGATGAAGCCCGACCTCATTCGGGAATACCAGCCCTCCGGAGCTGGTGAAAAAAAGTGGTCCGTTGAATGGGGAGTCCTACTTATTTTTTCTCAAAAAAAACTCTCTTCATTTAACACCCTGCATTTCTCTCTTAAAAAAATTACTCTTCCACGGTTCCACCCACATATCATTTCTACAAAATTTTATTTTTTTAGGATTTGACCCACTCAAAATGGATCTTTTCGAAAGACCCGAACGTGCACCATATTTGTACGATTAATCGAGCTCCGACGAGGACGGCGAAGAGCAGTTACAGAATGAAGGTTATAATTATATGTCTACCTTAATTGCGTTACAAATAAACGATACTCAAGACATCGGACTTCGTCGAGAAGGTATATGTTAATAAATTATTTATATTTGATTAATAATTTTCATCGTTGTTTTCTATATTTTGTTATTGTTAATATTATTTTCAATAAAACGTTGTATATTCAACTAGGGTACATTTATAGAGACGACCATGAAGCATCTCGAGCACGACTAGTTAGAGGATATTTCAGCAAAGATCAAACGTTCACACCCGAGATGTTTTGCAGGCGATTTCCAATGGATAAAGAATGTTTTTGTAAAATGTATGTGATTTCAGCGAAATTTTACGATCTTTCAAACGAAATATGATGCTAGAGGTCATCAAACTTTTATGTCGTTACAAAAGTGCACCTCAACTAACGACAACTACCATTATTTTCGAAATGCATAATAAGGGTATTTTGGAGGCAATTTAATTACTTAAAATGGTACCTGCCAACATGCAATTACCAGGCATGTCATCACAAATTCGAAATTGTCTTTGGTTACACGGTTTATGGTTCAATACGAATTCACACATACACACACATACTGATTCTTGTTCTTAAAATTATGAGTTGTATCCGATTGAATTATTCAGGAGAACCACCGAAATAATTTAATCTCAAAGTGAAATCACGTCTCTTAAATCATCTGTTATTTACTATTTTCCCCAACATACAAGATGCTGAATAACTCCTAAAACCTCATTACAAGCTAGGAATACGCGTAATCTGAGCAGTCCGGTAATATTTGAACAATTAATTTGAAAAGCATGTCTAACCCTCCTAATATTATGAAATCAAGCTTCATCTCATCTCCTAATATTATGGATTCCCCATGCTACGCGACAAGAATTCGATTGATATCGCTTCTATCATTAGGTATAGAGAATAATAGAGATAAAAATGATGTTTTTGATTACTTAGCTCATCTTGATTACACATACACATGCCCCATTTATAGAGTACTAAAACAAAAATATAAGGAAAGACAATAAATGGCTGAGCTGGAGTCTTGGCTGTAAAACAGGCTGTTATGGGCTGGAAATCCTCAAAATATTCTTCACTTATTCTCTTCTTTCCGACACTCCCCCTCAAGTTGAGTAGTGGGGTCACCAATACTTAACTTGCTCAAGCAGCTACTGAACGCGTTTCCGTTAACGACCTTTGTGAGAATATCTGCAAGTTGATCTTTTGATGATACATATGGGAGCTCTATGATTCTTTCCTCCAGTTTCTCTTTGATGAAATGTCGGTCTACCTCCATGTGTTTTGTTCGATCATGATGTACTGGGTTTTCTGAGATTTGTATCGCAGCCGTATTGTCACACATAACTTTACTGGGTTCCTTTTGGGAAAAACCAATGTCTTCTAGTAGCTTCCTGATCCAAAGAACTTCGCTTAACCCTCGAGCTATACCTCTAAATTCCGCTTCTGCACTTGACAGCGCAACCACTTTCTGTTTCTTACTTCTCCAGGTAACAAGGTTTCCACCGACCAAGGAAAAATATCCTGATGTTGACCTTCTGTTTCCCTTATCTCCGGCCCAGTCTGCATCAGTGTAGAGTTCAACATTTAAATGTCCATTTGGTTTGAACAACACTCCATGGCGTGCGGTCCCATTAAGATACCTTAAAATTCTCTATGCAGCTTCCATGTGGGCAACTTGTGGTTGGTGCATGAACTGACTTACCACTCCAACATCATAAGCTATATCAGGGCGAGTGTGAGAGAGATAAATTTACTTGCCCACGAGCCGTTGATACCTTTCTTTGTCTGCAAGCTCTCCGTTAAGTTCCACATAAAGGTTGTGTTTCACCACCATTGGAGTATCTGCTGGTTTACAATCAATCAACCCGGTTTCGCTAGGAGATCAAGGACATACTTCTTTTGGCAGATGAAGATTCCCCGTTTAGACCTGAGAACTTCTATCACGAGGAAATACTTGAGATTCCCTAGGTCTTTCATTTCAAACTTTGAGAACAGATTCTTTTTCAGCTGTGCTATTTCTTCTACATCATTTCCGGTAATAATCATGTCGTCTACATATATAAACAAGCAAGTTACAAGGCCATTTCTTCTCTTGAGGAACAGAGTATGATCAGCATTACTTTGGTGATACCCATATTCTTTCATGGCCAATGTGAACTTTCCAAACCATGCCCGAGGAAATTGTTTTAGCCCGTATAAAGATTTTTTCAACAAACATACTTCCCTTTCTTAAAACTTCCTGAAAAACCTGGAGGTGCTTCCATGTAGACTTCTTCTGTTAGGTCTCCATGGAGAAATGCGTTTGTAACATCAAACTGGTGGAGAGGCCACTCCTTATCGGCTGCCACAGAGAATAGGACTCTGATGGTGTCCATTTTTGCAACCGGAGAAAAAGTCTCAGAGTAATCGATCCCATATGTCTGAGTGTAACCCTTGACTACGAGTCGAGCTTTGTATCTTCCAATGGAACCATCTGGTTTATATTTGATTGAAAATACCCACCGACATCCAACTGTTTTCTATCCTTTAGGAAGAATGCACTTCTCCCATGTGTTGTTTTTCATAAGAGCATGCATTTCGGTTTCCATAGCTTCTCTCCAGTTCTTCTTACCCTAGGCTTCCTTTACAGAACTTGGAATTTGTTCGGAATATAAGGAGGTAACAAATGCTTTCGCACTGCTAGATAGGTTTACATCAACCATATTAGTCATATGATACCTTGAATTTCTGGTTTCCCTTTCTGGGGAGTACCGTTTTGGAGGAACCCCTCTATTAGCTCTAGGAGGTAAAACATATGTTCCTGATGTTGTTCCAGAGCCTCCTTCATGTTTTCATTTGATTCGACCTCCCCTTGGACTGCGTTGTTCTGCTCAGCAGTCTCCACCTGTTCCATTGTCTCGGGACTTTCACGGTTGTTAGTGAAGAAACCCTAGATCAACTAGACCAGAAGCAAAGTAGATCTATGGAATGGGCTCTGCATAAAAGGGTTAACCCTCCGTTTGGTTTCAAGATGGATGATGAATAGAACAATACTCCGGCTGATCCTGCAAAACAGAACACCGTTAGCTCACCACGGGGAGAAGGGGGTTCTCTCCGTGACCACCCTCCGACATGAGAATAAGTACAGGTAGTCGGAAGTAAGTATTGTAAGTGAGAGAGTAGTTGAGTGTGAATACCTTTCCTTGAACTCCAAGTCACTTATTTATAGCCAGTGTTTGGCGCCAAAAAGAGAGATTGTTAACTTTAACGGAATCTTTTGTTATTCCGTTAACGTTTGTTGGCAATCTGTTAGTGCACACGGATCATGAGCTCATCAGCGGTTAGGGAGGTGCCACGTGTCAACATGAGATCACTACATCTTATAAATGTGAGCATGCCATCACCGTGATCTTCCTCAGCCGTCCAGATGCTGCCATGTGGCAATTGGTTATAACCGAAAAGATGCTTGCACGATTGGGTGTTAATGGCTTCTAGAAGGTTTTACAGCTGTTACCCATCTATTATTCGCCATGTGTACATTCTGTTATAACAAAAAAGATTCCCTTTGCTTTTGCACCAAGGATTTTGCTAAGGGAAAGTTTCTCAGGATTTACTGTTTCCTTGCGCGGGAAGCGCAAGTTAGTTAACTGATCTTCCTTCTTTTCCTTGCTGCTTAGCGCAACATTTGGTGGACGCTTGCTTTGATATAAATATCTGCGCAAGGTTTGTGCATGGAGCATTATCAAACAAGAATGTTTAAGGTTAACTTTGAACCTTGCGCGAGCCCGCGTAAGGTAGTTAAATGAAGCATTATCAGACAAGAATGTTCAAGATTAACTTTGAACCTTGCGCGAGCCCGTGCAAGGTAGTTAAATGAAGCATTATCAGACAAGAATGTTCGATATTAACTTTGAACCTTGCGCGAGCCCGCGCAAGGTAGTTAAATGAAGTATTATCAGATAAAAATGTTCAAGATTAACTTTGAACCTTGCGCGATCCCGCACAAGGTAGTTAAATGAAGCATTATTAGACAAGAATGTTTAAGATTAACTTTGAACATTGCGCGATCCCGCGCAAGGTAGTTAAATGAAGCATTTATCCAAAGAGTGTTCAAGGTTAACTTTGAACCTTTTACGAGCTCGCGCAAGGTAGTAAAATGAAGCTTTCCTCTCTTGGATACTTGGCGTATAGTTCTAATAAATCTTATTTTGGCAAAGAGGTCTGCGCGTAGTTTCTCTTAGAAGTTATTAATGGGTATGGTATCCTTGATTGGAGCAAGGTTTTTGGGACCATACCCCTTCAAGTCCCCCCAGTCCATTGTTGCTCCTATGTAAGAATAAAAAGTAGGTGGAGCACTGGACTTAAGATAAATGTGCTGCGCTAGGTAAGGACTAGCTTTTTGTTGCTTTATGCATCTTGATGACGTGTCGTAAGTGAATTTTGAAAAAGTATTTGAATTTCAAATATGCTTAGACACGTGTCACTTATCTAGATGGTGTAGTTGGTGACGACGCACGTTCTTGAGACGTGGTGGTACTGTTGACAGGCTGTCAATAGTACCTGTCTTACCGTATTTAATGCCTTTTAGTAACACCCGCGCGCGTGGGGCGGTTATTGTTCCCCACTCTCCCTTGTGGTTACTTGGGGAATGTGACGACCGTAAAATTCACTGCAATCAAATCGTGCATTAATTGCAGTTAGTATATAAAGGGATCAACGATCCATTTGCTTCCTCACCCAACCTTGAGAGAAATTTGCGTTCAAAGATTTCGGCGACCCTCAAAGCTTTCTAAGTTTTCTTCAAAGTTCGAGTTATGGCCACCGGTGCAAGCTCTGCTGAAATGTCGTCGTCAACTTTGCCACCGCTAAAGTGGTCTAAGAAAGATTTTGATAATCTTGCCACCAACTTCCTTTTCGCTCCGTCATGGAAAGCGTTTTTTCCGGAGGCGAATGCCACGGCGGCTGATGCGCCGGCCGGCTATATTACATTATTTTAGACTATTTTGCCGAAGGGAACTTCCGGCTGCCATTGACCCATTTCTTGCTGGAAATTCTTGGTTTTTACAAGATTCACATTTCTCAGTTGAGCCCGATGGGAATGGTGAGGATCCGGCATTTTGAGTTTGTTTGCCGATCGATGCAGATCTTGCCGTCGATCGAGAAGTTTAGAGTTTTCTACCAGCTGCACTGCTCGTTGGGTTTTTATTCGTTCCAACAGCGTGTGCAAGCCAAACGTTTGTTGCTGGTGCCGCCGAAGTCCTACCATGACTGGAAGCAGAAATTTTTCTTTATCAAGGCGGCGGTGATCTCGATGAAGATGACATTCTGGGGTAGTGATGAGATTGAGCTGGAGACCCTTCCCATACCTGCCGACGAGGTATGGTATCAAGATATTAAGGATGTGCCCAATATTGTTTTACCGGAGAGGGCCCTCATCGCTGCTGGGGTGAGTATTTTCTGGAAGAAGGAACGCCGAGAAAAACCGGTGTATACAGAAGATGGAATTGGTATGTAACCCTTTAACTTCTTAGCAATATCTTTCAATAGATGTGTACTGATTCAAAAGTTTTTGCTATGTAGCTGCGCCTCTCTACTTGGTCTTTTCAAGAGAGAGAAGGGAAAAATGGCCGCCGTGCCTATTGCTGATGGCGAGGACACTTGGCTCTCACAAATCTTGGGGAACTTTGAGTTGCCAAAGCAGGAGGATCTTGAGGCGCAACCATGTTCGAAGATTGGTAAATAAGTCCATACAAAGCCTAAGTTGATATTGCAATATAACTTAATGGCGCAACCTTTACTCAATATGATTGATTATGTAGGTGATTTTCTGAACTTGGGCGTAGGCCCTGATTCGAAGAAGAAGAAGAAACCAACTGCTGCTGCAGCTGCTGCGCCTCCCCCTTCCAACCCAGAGAAAAAAACCAAGCCATCAGCTGCTGCGAAAGTTGAGGGCAAGAAAGGTACGTTTCCCGTATCTGACTCTTGGTGCAATTATGTGGTGGTGTCGGACTCACTGGAGGGTCTTGCGCCTGTAGGTTTGAAGAAACCGAAGGCAGAACCCGTTGACACCTCATCTCTTCCTGCTGCGAACCCAGATGATCCTTTGGAAATACCTTCAAGCCCGGAAGAGGCGTGGAAGCGTACTAAGAAGAGGAAGGAGGTGGAGACTAAAACTTCTGCGCCAACCAACGTTGCGCGCCCGCGCATTGGTAAGAAGGGCAATCTGGATGCCTTTGCAAAGAAGTTCTCACCTGGTACGTTTAGTTTGTTGCGCATTTCTGTCATAAAAGTTGCGCAGAATCTGATATTTGGTAATTGTTGATATGCTTTGCAGAGAAAATGGTGAAGGCTGCGCCGACCACCTCATCTGTTATATCATCGCCACGCAGGCCTGAGAATGTTGAGGGAGATGCGGGGCAAGAAACTCTTGTTCCTGAAGCCGACCCCATCGTCCCGGAACATATTGAGAAGGTGGCTCCAGAAGAAGAGCCCAAAAATTTTGATACTGAGAATCCTGCTGGCGAGCAGGTTAAAGATACGGCTACAGATGTTGGGGAACCGTCAAGGTTGATATCTAAGGGAGCCGGACCTTCAACACAAGGCGAAGGCTTTGTGTTTGTTGAGGATTCGGAGGGGGAATCGCCCATATCGCCAAGAGGAGACGTCTGGGGATTATTATTATCGCTCTTATTCTGAGAGGCGGGCCTCTGCGATTCATCAGCCCGTGTGGAAGGTTAAGCAGGGCGATGTTTTTACCGATTGGCACTACTGTAGGGAGTGGTATAAGGGCATGTTCCCGCCGGCAGAGGTGAAGCGCCAGGAGGAAAAAGACCATGAAGCTACTTACGAGTCATATCTGCAAGAGTCTGCCCTTGCCTCGTCCACCATAAATAGAATTGTGCACGAATGGCGCAGTATGAACAAGGAGTGGGACGAGGTTGAGCTTGAGAAAGCGAGGGCTAAGCTTGAGAAGGAGAAGACGCTGAAGATGCTTGTTGATTTTGAGGCAGAAAAGGCCCAATTTGAGAAGGAGAAGAAGACTGAAGAATGGGCTGCGCTGTCTTGGAAGCGCAAGTGTGAGGCGTCTGCTGCGCAATATGCGGACGAGCGCAAGTGCTTTGTGGAGGCTTGCGAGCGTGATAATAAAGAAAAAATTTCTCTGCGCAACGAGATTGAGAAACTCAAAAAAGAGAAAGCTGATGCAATTGCGGCAGCAAAAGAAGCGCGCTCACATAGAGAAAGAAGCGAGCAAAATGAGGTATCAACCAAAATGACTCTCCTTCTTAAGAATAAAGAAATTGATGATTTAACTGCTATGCTTTTTGACCAGGAGCGGTTGCAAGCTGGTTGACAGTTTGAAAAAAGATGTCAACCTGCACCGAACAGAGAAAGCCGAGTTGATCCGCCGTTGACTGAAGGCGATCAAAAACTTAACGACACGGAGGTCGCTCGCGCTACTGCAGAAAGCTTGACCGAATCCCTCATGAACCAGCTTACCTGGTTGCGGGAGTACGGGATTGTGGAGGTAATATTCACTTTTTTTTATTCGTCTGGTTTGATTGTCGCAACATATACTGATTGTATTTGTGTACAGATCGCAAATGCCATCCTTAACTCTACGGAGTTGGATGAGAGAGTGGCAGAATTAATGGTGGCGGCGCGCAATGATGGGCACGCCGAGGGCTATAGAGAATGTACTTTGCACGTGGCCCATGCGCTGAAGACTGAATGGGATACCAGCCGTGCTGCCACGCATGGGCTAAATACTGCCGCCATTTATTCTGCTGCCAAGGAAAAATATGATCAATTGCAAATTCCGATTATGGACCTTGTGGACGCCGCGCTGCAGCAAGACGACTTTGTTGATAAGCTAAAGGATATTTTTTCTTCAGCAGAGAAGCAGGCGGGAACCAAGTCCATAGAATAGGAAATTTGTAATTTTTACTGTATGATAACTTGTAACGTTGCGCTTCTGCGCAAGTATTGTGAATATAATATATTTCAGTTTTACAATGTTTGCATGGAACCAATTACTTGTTTAGGAAAGACAAATGAACAATTTCTTTTCTCATGTGTGAGCGTAAGTATTAAATTAGCTTGTGGCTCATGAGTTTGTGTTTTTGTTTATCCAAAGGAATTGCATACATTTTGTAAATGATCATATATAAGACTGTAAGTAGTAGCAAAGTATTTTATTCATACTGACAAAGCGCAAGGTTATGGTTGCCACTAAGATTACATAATAAAATAAAGTAAGCAGTCTCGTTATACAACGCTCAGAAGTTGCTTAGAGGACTGAGATTACATATAACATCGGCGCAGTTGCTGGGCGTTCCAGGTTTGGGGAACATTGGATCCGTCCATACGCTTCAGAGTGTACCCGCCTTTTCCCAATACTTCATTTATTACGTATGGACCTTCCCATCGCGGGGCTAACTTCCCCGGTTTTTCGGCATTTGACGCTTCATTATCGCGAAGAACAAAGTCACCAGGCAAAAAGGAACAGATGCACACCCTTTTGTTATAATACTTTTCAAGCTGGGACTTGTATTTAGCTTCGCGAATTGCTGCATTTTCTCGTCGTTCTTCCAATAGGTCTAGGTCGATGCGCCTTTGTTCTTCGTTATCTTGTTTTTCCAAAGCTAGCATTCTTGGAGATGGTAACCCAATTTCGGCAGGAATCACAGCTTCCGTGCCGTACACAAGGCTAAAAGGAGTTTCTCCAGTGCTAGTTTTGGGCATAGTTCGGTGTGCCCACAAGATGCTAGGCAATTCGTCAACCCACCCCCGTCGTGCCGTGCCAAGGCGGGCCTTGATACCGTCGACCAACTGTTTGTTTATGCTTTCAACTTGACCATTTGCTTGCGGGCAGAAGCGAAAACATGCTGGATTCCCATTTCGGTCATCCATGTTTGCAGCTCTTGATCCGTTAAATTTGGACCGTTGTCTGTAATGATGCGCATGGGCAAACCAAAATAGCAAATAATATATTCCCAGATGAATTTGCGGATTACCATCGCTGTAGTAGAAGCTAAAGGTTTTGCTTCAACCCATTTGGTGAAGTAATCGACCGCAACGATGATAAACTTTACTGCGCCAGGTGCATCTGGAAATGGTCCCACTAAATCAATGGCCCATTGTTGAAATGGCCAAGCTGTTGTGACGGGTACAAAAGGATTCTTTGGGCGCAACGTTTTAGGGGCATTCCTTTGGCAGGACATGCACTTGCGCAAGGTTTTTTACCGCGTCAACGTACATTCCGGGCCAATAATACCCTGCGCTTTTTACTTTGGCTACAACCATGCGCGGCCCAGAATGTATGCCATATAGTCCTTCATGAATCTCCCTGATACAGTATTGTGCGTCATGTTTGTCAACACAGCGGGGCGAAGGACCCATGTAAGAGCGTCGGTACAGGATACCGTCAATCATTTCATAATTGAGGGCTTTGCATCGTAACTTTCGTGCTTGCGCTCTATCTTCTGGTAAAGAACCATGCAACAAATACATCATTATTGGAGACATCCATGATGGATCTCCTATTTCAACCATTGTCACTTGCCTGAGAGGGACTGATGGATTACTTAAAACCTCGATGCGAACCTCTTTTGCTAAATGCTTGAAGCTAGTTGCAGCAAGTTTACTTAGGGCGTCAGCATGTTTGTTTTCGCTTCGCTTGACGTGTGTGATTTTAAATTATTGGAACTGTGCTATAAGAGCCTTGGCTTGCGCCAAGTATAGAGCCATGATATCTCCCTTTGCATCGTATGTTCCAACTACTTGCTCAGCAACTAATAATGAATCAACATGGGCTTCTATATTTGTTGCGCCCATTTTGATAGCGAGGCGTAAGCCTGCTAGCAAAGCTTCATATTCGGCCTCGTTGTTGGTGCTTTTAAAATCCAACCGAATTGCATATGTGAACTCTGCTCCCTCTGGACTCAGTAATCGAAGACCTGCTCCAGCCCCATCATTGTTTGATGCGCCATCTGTAAACAATGTCCAGGCTCTGTTGTCGATGACTGGACTGGGTTTTGGATGCTTGGCATTCTTCAAGCTTATCAGCAGGAATTTCAGTGATGAAATCTGCCAAAACTTGGCCTTTGATAGATGGTCTAGCTTTATAATAGATGTTATAACCTCCCAATTCTATTGCCCATTTCGCAAGTCGTCCAGAAACGTCTGGTTTGGCCAGGACTTGGCCTATGTGAAAGTTTGTTAAAACTATAATAACATGTCCAGAAAAGTATCTTCGCAGCCTGCGCGAAGCATGGGCCAATGCGAAAACTAATTTTTTCATGATTGAATACCTTGTCTCTGGATCGTTCAACATCTTGCTGATATAATAAATTGGAGACTGGACCCCTTCGCGTTCTTCCAGCAAGACATCAGCTACTGCCACCTCAGATGCAACAAGATATAAGACCATGGGTTCTTTTCCTCGAGGAGCACTAAGTGTGGGAAGTTGAACTAAACAATCTTTCATCTGCTGGAAAGCTTGATCAGCTTCAGGAGTCCATGCGAACTCTTTGCTCTTTGTACAATTGCACAAGGTTTGAATGAATGGATAAGATTTTGTAGCATGATTGGCGAGGAAGCGGTTTAGCGCAGCTAACCTTCCAGCCAAACGTTGCATCTCTTTAATGGTAGTAGGAGAAGACATTTTTTTGTACTGCATCAACCTTTTCGGGATTAACTTTGAAACCGTCTTTGGTGACGATGAAACCCAAAAATTTGTCCTCCTCCATGTCGAAGGAGCATTTGCTGGGATTTAACTTTAGGTTTACCTCGCGCAGAGAATCAAAAGTTCTTTGGATGTTGTCTAGCATAGTGTCTTCTGATTACTCATAATGACTAAATCATCCATGTAGACTTCCACAGTTTTCCCAATGTCATCTCCAAACAGTGTATCCATCAATCTTTGATAAGTAGCTCCCGCATTGCGGAGACCAAAAGGCATCTTGGAATAACAAAAAATGCCCTTCTCCGTGCGAAAAGCGATGTTATCTTCGTCTTCTTTTTTCATCAAGACTTGATGATAACCTTTATAACAATCTAGAAAACATTTCCAACGAAAGGAAGCTAATGAGTCAACCTTTTTGTCAATTTCAGGAAGAGAATAACAATCTTTTGGACACGCCTTGTTTAGATCTTTAAAATCTACGCACATCCGCCATCCGCCATTATGTTTCTTTACCATGACTGGGTTTGCCACCCAGGTCTGATATTTGACTTCGCGCAGAATACCAGCTTTTAATAACTCGTTGACTTGTTCTTTCATTGCCGCTATCTTTTCTGACCCGAGGCTGCGCTTTTCTGCACAACTGGCTCTGCTGATGGAAATACATTCAGGCAATGTTCCGCAACGTCGCGCGAGACACCAACCATGTTGGCAAGTGTCCAGGCGAAAATGTCTTTGTTGGGAAACAAAGTAGTTTAAGCTTTGCGCGAACTTCAATACTGACTGCGGGCCTAATAAAATGTCTGCTCAGGGTACTTATTGTTGAGTAACCCACTTTTCTGGTCATTGCTTGGTAATGTCTTGCCAGCCTTCATAACTGGTTCCTCAATTGACATGATTTCTTTCCGTGCATAAAGTATAAGCTACGCCATTAGGTGTCGGAAAACAAAGCGGCATGCGGAGCGGAAGTAATCATACTAAAATCACGTTGCGCGCGGCGTCCAATATTACATCGTGAGGGAATTTGCCGGCATCACCATGAAGTTGACGGTACTCGTTCGAGAGCAGCTTCCATCAGATAAAGTGACAGGAAAAAGGATTTGTCCTAGAGGAAAGACAACCTCATTGCAGAACCCAGTTAATGGAAATCAACTGGTTCTAAGCGTGCCCTATCCTCAGGATCTAGTTGCTTGAAACACTGCTCATAATGATACCCATGGAACTACCCGGATCTATAAACATATAGTCTGTTTGGTAGTGCCAAGATACCGGTGATAACTACTGCCGCGTCTTCTTGGGACCTCCTAGAACGATAGGTAAATGACTTGCTGTTCGCGCTAAGTGTTGTTTTGAAAATGTTGAAGGCTACGCTTGCGCGATGATCCACTTGAATCATGGAAACGTGCTATTTCATTTTATTGTTATTAGGCCCTTCGTTCTCGCGTGTAATCTGTTTAATCTCTTTGCGCACATTTTGGACTTCATGTGTAAGCTTCCCGCTTTTTAACGCTTTCTCAATCTCCGTGCGCAGACTGATGCAATTATCTGTTGTGTGGCCGATGTCTCTATGATAGTCACAGAACAAATTTGGGTCTTGCCCTTTTTTGTTTTTCATTGGTTGCGGCTGTTTAAACTGATAATTCTCAGTGCTAAGAACCTCAGCCGGAGATTTCGTTAAGGGAGTCCACTGACGTTCCCTATTCTCCTGTTTAATCGCTTTTTGGGTTGTTATCTTGTTGATTGTTGCTCGCGCATCAATTGGTGGATACGGAGAATTCGAATCCTGACTTGACTCTTTCCAGCTTCTCTTATACTTGCGACTACCTCTACTCAGGTCTTGCGGACGGTTCTGAGGTAGAGGTAGCCGGTTAGAACTTAAGTTGCACTCAGTCTAGGCATAAACCTTGGCTGCCGCCATGAGTTTATCCTAGTTTTTTGGAAGGCTAGTTGTACCGGACAACACTTTAATCATTTCGTCGCACCTTACCGCATACTTGAACTGCGCGCGTATAAGGTCTTCATGGACATCTCCAATTTCCAACACCTCTTTATTGTAAGGTGTTATAAATCTTTGAGGCTTTCATCGTCCCTCTGCCAGATGTTCATTACATCTGAGGAGTCGCACACGTATCGCCGTTGCTAACTAAAGCGTGTAAGAAATTTTTCTTTAAGTCATTCCAATAGGAAAGTTTACCTGCTGGTAAATTATCAAACCAAAGGCGCGCAGCGCCAGTAAGGGTTTGCACAAATAAGTGACACCACATTGGCAGTGTCCAGCACCCAAGTAACCCTGCGCCGGTAAAGAGGCGCATGTGATCGTCGGGATCAGTCAAACCGTTAAACTTTCCAACGTTGGATGGTAATTTTGCTTGCTCCAACGGAGCCAGTGCTATCTCTCTAGTAAACTTTGATTGTTCAGCTGCTTCGGTTGGGCAATACACCAAATTGTAATTATGCTCAGCTTCTGGATTGTATACTGCGCGTACTTTTGGCCTGTAACTAGCAAGATCTGCAGATATTCGATTAAAAATACTTGCACTATCCCCTTCCTCATAGGTTCTATCAAGCTCATCGTGTTGGGTGTCCCGTTTCTGCGAAGATCGCGGGCCCAAATGAGAGTGGACAGATGCGCGACGCTGAATGTTGTCTTCTTGCCTTCTATTACCAGAATGAACAGGATCATTCCTGGTTTTAGAATGAATTTCTGTTCCATCTTCAGGCATGCGCGAAGGGAACGAGCATGACCTTGAGTATTATAACTAAAAACTCGAGGTGCCGGCGAAGCACGGACCTGAGGAGTGCTAACCGGAGCTTGAAAAGCTGGAGTTCCGGTTTGGGCACATAACTGAGCATACATAGCGTTTAGAGTCGCTTGAGATTTGATTAACCACGGTAATGGAGTCTCTCCAGGTGGTAAAATTGACGTTACATCAACCTGAGGAGCCGTCGGCGTTACAGGAATACTCGCATGATTAGGATCATACTGAGCATTAGCTTCGCCGGAAGAATCCTCAACTATTTGTCCGTGGACCTGAGGTCTGACAACAACGCGTCGAATCTCTGATCGAGGACCTTGAAAAGATGATCCGTCAGCCATGACGCTGCAGATCTAAGTGAAACAAAACGAAAGGTGAGAGAATCGAAATCGGTGGGCGCCAATGAAGAAACCCTAGATCAACTTCAAAGTAGATCTATGGAATGGGCTCTGCATAAAAGGGTTAACCCTCCGTTTGGTTTCAAGATGGATGATGAATAGAACAATACTCCGGCTGATCCTGCAAAAACAAAACACCGTTAGCTCGCCACGGGGAGAAGGGGGTTCTCTCCGTGACCACCCTTCGGCGTGAGAATAAGTACAGGTAGTCGGAAGTAAGTATTGTAATTGAGAGAGTAGTTGAGTGTGAATACCTTTCCTTGAACTCCAAGTTACTTATTTATAGCCGGTGTTTGGCACCAAAAAGAGAGATTCTTAACTTTAACGGAATCTTTTGTTATTCCGTTAATGTTTGTTGGCAATTTGTTAGTGCACACGGATCGTAAGCTCATCAGCGGTTAAGGAGGTGCCACGTGTCAACATGAGATCACTACATCTTATAAATGTGAGCATGCCATCACCGTAATCTTCCTCAGCCGTCCAGATGCTGCCATGTGGCAATTGGTTATAACCGAAAAGATGCTTGCACGATTGGTGTTAATGGCTTCTAGAAGGTTTCACAGCTGTTACCCATCTATTATTCGCCACGTGTACATTCTGTTATAACAAAAAAGATTCCCTTTGCTTTTGCACCAAGGATTTTGCTAAGGGAAAGTTTCTCAGGATTTACTGTTTCCTTGCGCGGGAAGCGCAAGTTAGTTAACTGATCTTCCTTCTTTTCCTTGCTGCTTAGCGCAACGTTTGGTGGACGCTTGCTTTGATATAAATATCTGCGCAAGGTTTGTGCATGGAGCATTATCAAACAAGAATGTTCAAGGTTAACTTTGAACCTTGCGCGAGACCGCGCAAGGTAGTTAAATGAAGCATTATCAGACAAGAATGTTCAAGATTAACTTTGAACCGAGCCCGCGCAAGGTAGTTAATGAAGCATTATCAGACAAGAATGTTCAAGATTAACTTTGAACCTTGCGCGAGCCCGCGCAAGGTAGTTAAATGAAGTATTATCAGACAAAAAATGTTCAAGATTAACTTTGAACCTTGCGCGAGCCCGCACAAGGTAGTTAAATGAAGCATTATTAGACAAGAATGTTAAAGATTAACTTTGAAACTTGCGCGAGCTCGCGCAAGGTAGTTAAATGAAGCATTTATCCAAAGAGTGTTCAAGGTTAACTTTGAACCTTGCGCAAGCCCGCACAAGGTAGTTAAATGAAGCTTTCCTCTCTTGGATACTTGGCGTAAAGTTCTAATAAATCTTATTTTGGCAAAGAGGTCTGCGCGTAGTTTTCTTAGAAGTTATTAATGGGTATGGTTTCCTTGATTGACGCAAGGTTTTTGGGACCATACCCCTTCAGTTAGTGATAATTGGTTCAGATTCGGACACATTTTCAAGGTTTGGAGAGTCACTTACCTCGAACACCAATCTGGAGATTCTTGGGTGAGACTTCCGACAGGCTTTGGTGACTCCTTAGTATGTGTAGATGTATGAGATGACTCGTCTTCGCTTGCGGATGGAATCCACTTCAACCAACTCAGTGAGTCCACATGCTCTATCTCCCCCTGACCACTGAGATGGGACTGATAGTAATATTTTGTTTCAAGAAAGTCGCAATGGACAGTGGTAATCACACGACGTCGTAATGGGTTATAACATCGGTATCCTTTCTGATTCACCCCATAAGCAACAAAGACCATTTCTCGGCACATGGGTCAAGTTTGGATCGTTCGGTTTTAGGTATATGGGGAAAAGCTGTACACCCAAAGACTCAAGGTGGTAAGGTAAGAGATGGGGATAGTTTGGTAAATGTGGATAAGGTATCTAGGGGAGTTTTTAAGTCAAGGGCTTTGGTTGGTAAACGGTTAAGGAGATACACAGTTGTGGCTATAGCTTCGGGCCAAAAAGATTTAGGGACTTTGGATTCAAGCATAAGGGCCCGGGCCATTTCTACCAGAATACCATTTTTCCGCTCAACTACACCATTCTGTTCTGGGTGTTTTGAGCAAGTGGTTTGGTGAATCATTCCTCTATCTTGAGTGAATTGTTTCATGGAGTTATTAACGTACTCCCCTCCACTATCAGATCGTAAGATCTGAATGTTTGTTTTGAATTGAGTTTGGATCATGGTGTAAAACAATCTGAATTTGTCAAAGACTTCAGATTTCTATTTTAAAAAATACACCCATGTCATCCGGGTACAGTCATCGACAAATAATAGGAAAAAATGAAAAATTTGACCTCCATTAGTTTCAGCTGGACCCCAAACATCTGAATGTATTAGTGAAAAAGGTTCACTGACTTTAGTGTTACTTGGTTTGAATGGTTTTTTCCGACTTTTGGCTAAGGCGCATGTTTCACAGTCTAGTGTACTATTAGACGGGAAGAGTTCAGGGAGTAAAAGATGTAGATACCCAGCGGAAGGATGCGCTAATCTCCTATGCCAAAGCCATGCTTCTCTACTCTTTGTTCCGTGAGCAAGCATCGCAGTCCCTGACCGAGTCACCTCATCCACATAGTATAAGCCCTGTCGTTCAGTGCCACGCCCAATTATCTTTCCAGTTCTGATGCCTGTAAGATACAAAAATGAGGATGCATTAGGACTATGCAATTGAGTTCCTTTGTAACATGACTTATTGATAACAATTTGTGTGTTACGAAGGAACATATAAACAATTTGACAATCTCAGATTGGGAGATATTTCGACAGGTCCTCCTCCCTTTACTAAAGCATTTTCGCCATTTGTAGTTTTGATGTGGGTTCTGTTTGGTTTCTTTGTAGAGACGAAGTCCGATGGCTCGTACGTCATCGTATCAGTGGCTCCACAATCAAAAATCCAAGGAGTGACTTGATCACTGCTTTTCTGTGTTGTTAAATAGGCTTCCCCACTTGTTGACGGATGGTCTTTCAACAACTCATAGTTCCTATGATTAACCATTTGCACAAAAAAAGGTTTTTTTTTTTAATATGCTGTCTATAAAGTCACCTTATCTCTTAAAAACAGAATACACAAGAGACTAAAAGACTAACGAAGTGAAAATAAAAGACTAATGAAAAGTCTTTTTTCTTTTCAAAACCACGTGGCCTTTTAACTTTTGATAAATACCACTTTTGCTTGGATCAAAAAAAAATATTGGCTTTATCTTCTCAAGAGAAATAAGAGGACATTGGTGTCATGTTAACAAACTAGGGCTTAAAAAAAGGGAAAAAACAAGTGACCAGCATGAAACTCGTGATTCCGGTGAGTGTCTAGCGGTGGCAGTGCTAGCGGATGGCGACCGGAGGAGGCAGATTGAACTGGCCGGTGGCAACCTGAATCGCAGCAGCGGCTTCTTCTGATCGGATTGTACTGTGACAGAGGTGCCGGAACCGGAGAAGACGGTGACTGAACCAGAAACAGAAGTTACTGAACTGGAGAAAAAATTTGACCGGACGAATCTGAGAGCAAACTGTTATTTTCGGTTGCAGGGTGTGAAGTCACCCGTTGTGTTTTTGGTTCAGATGATGATGTTGGTTGCGGCGAAGTTGATGGTGACTCTGACAATGTTGTATGTCGGAATCGTCGAAGCTGATGAGGTTTGATTTTTTGGAGTTTGATTTTTGGTTTGTTGGGTTTTTCTGTTTTGAGGTTGGATTTGGGATAGATTGGAGACGATGAACAAAGTGTTTTCAAGAATCAGAAACACTGCTCTGATACCATATCATTAGGTATAGAGAATAATATAGATAAAAATGATGTTTTTGATTACTTAGCTCACCTTGATTACACATACACATGCTCCATTTATAGAGTACTAAAACAAGATATAAGGAAAGACAATAAATGGCTGAGCTGGAGTCTTGGCTGTAAAACAGGCTGTTATGGGCTGGAAATCCTCAAAATATTCTTCACTTATTCTCTTCTTTCCGACAGCTTCATCTCGTTATATTACAGTACCGATGCTCGTATAGCAATCGAAAAGGAACAACAAATAGATAAAATCGTGATATGACCAAAAGAATATCAACGTGTGATCTACATTGATTGAAAACAATTGTTTGGCAGGAATTGGTTCGGTTCGTCAAGGTACCACCACGATACTGGCATGCACTCATTAGCATATATAAAAAAACAAAATGCACACTCTATTTTGAATGCAACTCTTCTCTCAACAAACTTTACAACGAATTGCCTAGAAAATTAAGCAAAGTTACGAATTTAGTTTTTTTTTAAAGTTAGCAAACACGAGTTATTGGAGAAAAATTATATAGCATAAAGTTTAAAAAAACAATACAAAAATAGTTTCCATGTGGCAACGTCTTACTAGTTCAACCACTATTCATTAGCTTACTCTTTTAATGATGATGATGATGATAATGATAATTGTTGGAAATTTTATAAGTAATATCATATTATGAGTTAATATAATAATTATTGAATAATTAAGCCAAGGTGAATGAGAGATCTTGAGTATTAAGTTTGTGCTTTGGAACTATAAATGTGTTGGAAATTGTACTTGTCCCACATAGGTGAAGAGATAAATCTTTTGTGAATTTATATATTGAATTCTCTATAGTAATGTATTCCTATGTGATAAGTCACACCCAGCGGTAGCCAGAAGGATGCGAAGCACCTGACATGCGCCCAGGCCCCGAACGAGCGCGATGGGCACTTTGATGGCGCACTGTGCACTTCACATCGCCGCCTTTACTCTTTTTTGGGTGGCTCGAGCCCTATAGCTTGGCTTGGTTAACTGGTGTGTTAAAAGACCTTTCAGATTCTCAATGGTTGAGTCTGATCAAGTTCTAGTAATAATTATGCAACTGAATTCTGAAACTAAATCATAATTTAATGGTTCTAGAACTTTTTGGGTTTTATATACTAGACTTTGTGTTTTGTTAAAATACACAGAAAAAACCAGAGCTCTCGTAGTTTTCCAGGTGCTTGGCTATCCCCGGCAGTACAATCTGCTCTGACTGTTGTATCCTGGGAAACAGACGGGTTCACCTGAGTAGCCTGAAATCTGTTTTAAAGGAAGTGTGATCTTCACGTGTCTCAGTCGCCTTTTTTACGCATTTTCTTTATTTCTTTGTAATATGTTCATAGTCTTCGTTTACATTTTCTATTGTATTTTGCTTCAGTTCTTTTATGTATTGTAATCCGAATATAGATTAATAAAATTGTTTTTTATTTTATTTTATTTCTTGAACGGGTGTCCTACAATAATGATAATTTCTTTAAGTTTCTTTAGAGAGTTCACCTTAAATGGGCTTGAGGCTAGGGTATTGAGCAGTGATACTATATCATCTCGCTTGAACGATTGATTCCGAAGGTGACGGTGAAGAAGATGAAGATGATGAATGGTTATTTTTCAATACAAGAATGAGTCTTTGGAGGGTATCATTAGGGGTGACATGGAAATTTACTATGTTAAGCATGGTGGCTGGACAAGTCTTCTTCTTGTAGCTAAAGAACCATTTTTCAATGTTTTTCTCTCATATGTGACCCGATCGAAATGATGACCGGTTCTTTCATGAGCTCCATCGATACATGGCATCTAAAATCTTGTAGAAACTCTATTTAGAATCATGATTTGAGCTCTTCGAAGTTAATCCAATAGTTGACAGACTCCTAACACATATTGACATCATTTGTAGCACATTACATACATATTGAAATCATTTGTAACACAAATCGGCTCTCTCTAGTATAGTCTATAACATATATACATTACATACATATATATTCTAGATATGATAAAGAGTTGTGAAGGAGGGAAAATCAAAGTCAAATACCGATTGTGAGTGAATAACACAACAAGCCTTTCGAATTTTTAATTTTTTAAAATTATTTTTTGATGTGTTTTTGGTAATTTAAAGACATAAAATAGAGTGTTTGCCTCTTGGTATTTTCAGCATTTTTTTTCTCTTAACTACAAACTTACGCACTTTAGGACATAGTCACCAATTAAACACCTTGATACCATTTGGCTACATCTACTCTTACGTTACATCAATCCGTGATATTTGTAGCAAATTGCAATTATTCATCTAATTTTTCAACTTCACATGTTTGTTCCATTGTTGTAATGAGTTTGATGAACATGCATAAAACGGCATGTCAAATTCATTACAAAAATGCGTCATGGAAACTGATTGATGATGTGATTATGTTCCTACACAATAACCGTCTTCGATTTATTTATAATTGTATAAAAAAACATACAAACGTTACCGACATGTATATTGTGTTTAACCTGTCCTGTAGCTAAAAAATAAAAAAAATGCCGCATGCTCATCCATGATACTTATCATTTCAGAAAAATAAGTTTTTACAATAATCTCCCTCATAATAAATGTAAATGCATCATACGTTGAAAAAGAAATTGTGCCCAACTCTGTGCAACCATCTTAAAAGAATTTATGATTGACGAATACATCTTCTTCTTCATTTTAATTTGTAAATACGTAAGTAGACTATTCAAAGTTCAAACAAAACTCATTCAATTAGTAGACTATTCAAATAAAATTCATTTAATTAGACATGCGTTGACAAATTACTCATGTGAAGTATGAGTTAGCTTGCTACCCATGAATGTCAAACTAAATGGTGTATTTATAATTATGTTATTGCACAAAGTAAACATGTAGATGATGACATTACAAAACATATAGTTTACATGTAATAACCCCTTTCATTTCATGTAAATAGTACTATTGCATATGACTGACTATATGAGTAATATGACATAATTAAATTTTTGGGTCCAATATATATGCTAAAATCTAACTGCATATCACTAAGTAATTGCAACTAGTATTTAGGACCGTACGTTGCAACGGGACCGTTAAACCAAACAAAAATAGATGTAAAAACATTGAACCAATAATGTATACCAAAATGTAAATCAAAAGAGTATGTCCACGCGTCATAGCAAAGACATTGACAATATCCGAAATTTTATGTGAAAAAGTGAAGCAAGTTGCGACGACACTTTTAAATCGAACAAAAATGACATTAACACGTTGAACCACGCACGCACGTTGCGACATGTTAACTCGCAGCTCAATCGAGTTTGAACTAATAAATAATAATAATAATAATAATATTTAAATAAATTTATAAAGTATAGGGTTTATTAAAATTAAAAGTAAACCGTAAGCGTTATTTAGTATTTATACTAATACTATAAGGAAAGATTTTTACACTTAGTAATAATCTAAGGGAAAAAATCATAAATATTATATGCAACAAAGACTTTTATAAATAGCTATAAGACTCGTAAATATAGATAAAAAAATTAGTGGATGCCACATGGCATCCACCCATTGGTCTACAAAATTTATCAGCCAATCAACAACATTCAAAAATGAAAAGTGAAACAGACTCACATTGAGATTTTGGTAAATTATAGATGGTAAATGTGATCTGGTTTCCGTTGACAAGCATACCGCTAGGCTACAGGCCCTTTGGTTGATAAAATACACATGTATACAAATTAGATTCCAAATACAATGAGTATCATGTCAAAAAGATGTTTATCTGATCATCAACCTATATATAGTTATTGCACATAAGTAGTACATATACCTGATTATCCTTTTGACATTACTAATCATAAGTACAGAGGTACTAACATCATAAGGTAGAACACAGGTTTACATCACAGCTTAGAAATGGCATAGGAAGTTAAGTTTTGCCTAAGAGGGAGTTTGAGGTCTTCCCAATCTTCATCATCTGGTGGTGTAAAGTAAGAGTCAACCATTTGGTTGCTGACAAGCTCGAGTTTTGAAGGTTCCCACTAAAACAAATAAACCAAAAGAAAGAACATGTCAATAGAGGTGGCACTTCTCGACCATTTATGTACAAATGGGTTGATTTCGGTCTGTTATATCTCTAACGGACCAAATAGATCAAAGCTAAGAACTTTAACCAAAAGAGTTAAAAGTCATTCAAAATGTATTCAAATGCATAAACTGGCGCTGCAAACGAACCAAACGAATTCATTTTCAAGAAACATATGTGTTCACGAACTGTTTGTGAACACTTACCGAACCAGATTTTATGTTCGTGTTCCTTTGTTAAGGAAATGAACTTGTTCGTATTCGTTTGTGTTTGTTTGTTAACTTTCAGCAAAGAACGAAAACAAACGTTGATGAACACAAATGAGCACAAGCTAATGTTCATGAACAGAAATGGAAACAAACGAACATAAACAAGCGTCCATGAACAAAATATTTAACACAATGACATTAATTAAATATTTTATTTGTCGGAATTTTGAAGTATTTGAATAAAATATAAAAACTAAAAACACTAACGAACTATCGAACACGTTACCGAACATTCACGAACATAAATGAACGAAAGCGGCCATGTTCGTTCATTTAACGAACGAAATTTCTTGTCCGTGTTCCTTTGTTTAATAAACGAACGAACACAAACGAACTTCCCGCTGAACGGTTCACGAACTATTCGCCGAACGTTTGGTTTGCTTGCAGCCCTACATAAAACCTTCTAATTCACTTTATTAAAAAAGGCTTAGTTTATTATAGCAATGGAATAGCTTTGTAATCATATTTAAAACAAAAACAATTTTTTATTATTAAGATATCATATTTAAAACAAAAAACATTTTTTTTATTATTAAGAAAGTTTCAAAACAAATAAGTGTTTGCAAAGTAGGTCCACCCTGACTCGTAATCAATCATATCTATAACTTAACATTTTTTTTAATTTTTAAGAAAAATGAAATAAGAAAGTGTTTGCAAGTAGGCCCGAGTATTATTAAGAAAGTTTCAAAACAAATAAGTGTTTGCAAAGTAGGTCCACCCTGACTCGTAATCAATCATATCTATAACTTAACATTTTTTTTAATTTTTAAGAAAAATGAAATAAGAAAGTGTTTGCAAGTAGGCCCGAGTGTCCAACCCGACTTGAGCTACCCAAACCCATTTTGACCTGTTACCCAACCCGCTAGACACACCCAAATTTCCTTTACTATCTTTTACCTTCGGATTTTTATCTTTATCTAGCAGCAGCGCCCTACATCCCTGCATTAGAAAGTGTTATGGTCTCATGAAAGAAAAACCCAAGTATAGTACCATCTATATTGCATAATGTACATGTGATATGCAGATGGGAATGTCATGTTTTCCAAATTGATAATTCTGTAGACAGCAGACCATGCATAAGTATTAGAATTCCAATCTTTAAAAATTTTCAAGCTAATATTACTTGTCCATTGTTATCATTCCGAAGAACTGATCATACATATTTAGCCCTAAAATACTTATACATTCTATCTCGACTGCCTGCCAACCCATGAATTCTTCAGAGCTGGCCGGCAGGCCGGGAGGTTGGCTCAATGCGGCGTGTCAAAGGTATTTAAGACATGGTTAATAATCGGATATTTTGAAACTTTTTATGAAATAAAATAAAGTAATTAAATGGTACCTCAAAGAAATCCCTGCAGACTTTTCCTTGCAAGACGGTACAAATCATTCTGTATTCACGGATAAGACATTGACCGACGCCTTGAAGTCTCCCTGCTCTAATCTGCACACCATAACTTCAGAAATTTAGAAAATTTTATTTATTTTTAACCATAAGAAGGGACCGCAAGTTCTTGCATAAAGATTGGCTTATAATGGAGATGAATTAATAAACGTACATATTTAATATATATAATCAAGTGCACGTTAAGTACTTACAGAGCGAAGAGAAATTTTGAGACTTGTTGGTGATGCTTTCTTTAAGGTCTGGATAGTCCATGAGATCCAACCGTCCATGTTTTTATCAGCCTCCTCCTCCTGGCAAACGTGAAACCATTTGATCTCACATGAGTGGCAAATAAAAATAAAATTATTATCACAAGTATATAATAGGCTATTATTAATAGCATACAATACTTCATCCATGCATTCCTTGGAGATTGGAAAAAAGTAATTTTCAAAGAGATATTGGATTTAAATAATCCCAACTATTACCTAATAGCCAGCAAGAATCCGAAGTCCCTACTAACGAAATATTTTGTTACGGTCCCAACTTTTTACCTATTTTTCTCCAACAAGCTTTTTCTAACTGAGGTCTAACCCAGTTAGTTTTTGCAGACGTGGATTGCTGCCATATAAGCAATCCACGTCATCAAAACTTTGCCACATAAGCAGTCCACGTCATCAAAAGTTTGCCTTTTGCCACATAAGCAGTCCACGTCATCCAAACTTGGACTTTTTTGCACGTAAGCAGTGCACATCAGCAAAAAAAACTAACGGGGTTAGACCTCAGTCAGAGGAGAACGCTTGTTGGGAGAAAATAGTTTAAAAGTTGGGACTGTTGCCGGCCAATAGGTAATAGTTAGGATTATTAATATCCAATTTTCCGTTTTCAAAAGCTGTCATTTTTAAAGGAAGTATAGAAATAATAGATTTTTACAAAAGTACGAAAACGTATTTTCATACAAAAAATGCAGGAAACGAGTACATGTCTGGAACTTACAAGTGCAGATATAATCTCCTCAACAGTTCTCCGAGAGAAACAACTATTAATGGTTTTTAACCTGCAGCATACGCTAGCAAACTCAATTCAAAACCTTACAGTGGTAAGCACCTGCTACCATACGTTGTGCTTAGCAGTGTATTGGTGGGGTCCCGTGAGTTTTCCTGACGGGTTCTCATGGTTACCAAAAAAACTCAAGTCAAGAATGGCAGTCAATAAAAAAAAATATACCGGAAATAATGACTCTTTTCTTTTAACTTAGGATTCTTGTCTGAGAAGTCATGTATAATATTGTTGATAATATCCGGATCGCCTGTATTAGCTTTGCATAATGCATCTTCTAATGAGGATAATTTCTGTTCACAAAACAATATGGGGATCATTAAAACAATTTTAGGATGAAGGGGGAAATAAATCTTGAAAATCAAAATAGAATGGACCTCTAACGGGACGAAGTGGGTTGCAAGACCACATGCAAGCATTTCAGCACCATCCAATCTCGCACCCGTAAGACCCACATATTCTCCTGCAACAATATAAACTAAAGAGTTAATTACGTTTTTCGTCCCTGTGGTTTGTTAAAAATCACTATTTCAGTCCATTAGTTTAAAATTTGCCATTTCAGTCCCTGTGGTTTCACTTTCGTAACTATTTCAATCCATTGGTTTGTCAAAAATCACTATTTCAGTCCATTAGTTTGCAATATAATGTCAGAATAATTGGATGGAGTTAACGTTGGTGGATTGAAATAGTTACGAAAGTGAAACCACAGGGACTGAAATGGCAATTTTTTAAACTAATGGACTGAAATAGTGATTTTTGACAAACCACAGAGAGGAAAAACGTAATTAACTCTAAACTAAAATATCAAAGAATTAATTACTGTTTTCGTCCCTGTGGTTTGTCAAAAATCACTATTTCAGTCCATTAGTTTAAAAAATTGCGATTTCAGTCCCTGTGGTTTCACTTTCGTAACCATTTCATTCACCTCGCAACCATTTCAGTCCCTGTACTTACTGAATAAATGGATTGAAGTGGTTACGAAAGTGACACCACAGGGACTGAAATGGTTACGAAAGTGAAACCACAGGGACTGAAATCGCAATTTTTAAACTAATGGACTGAAATAGTGATTTTTGACAAACCACAGGGACAAAAACAGTAATTAACTCAATATCAAAATAGGGTGCAACATTCAACTTTAATTCCCCATGAATATTATAAGCACCCAAAATGTTGCAGATATTTGATATTTACCTACTTAAAGTTCTTACATATAAATCATTTTTATAGGAAAACTGGATTTTAATAATCCCAACTTTGATATATTAGACGGCAACAGTCCCAACTAAAGAAATGTTTTGTCACAGTCCCAACAACATATTTTCCCTTAGCGATCCCATACTAACTTAAAATTAACCTAGTTAGTTTTTACTGACGTGGAATATGTAGGCTTAGTTTTTACCATGTCAGCAAAAAACTAACTGGGTTAACTTCTAGTTAGTGTGGGATTGTTGAGGGAAAATAGGTTAAAAGTTGAGACTGTCACAACACATTTCTTTAGTTGGGATTGTTGCCGGCAAATATGTCAAAGTTGGGATTATTAAAATCCAATTTTCTTTTTTTTTTATATTGTATAATGTAAGACACAATTAGTGTAAGATCACACTCAAATTACCGAAGAATCCCGGTAGTCTTGATAAGTAATAAGAGGAACCTACATCTGGGAATGACCCTAATGCAGTCTCTGGCATTGCAAAAAGCTGCAAAAATGATACCATCAAATTTGTTAATCTTGAAAAAAAAATGTTGGATTTTATAAAATTTACCACTCTTATGAAACAATATACATTATACATACATGCATATCATGCAAAATTTGATGGTTGAGAGTTTCTTGAAGTTGAAAAATATGGCAAGAGGCATACCGTATTATCTGTAACAACTCGAAATCTACCATGTATTGCAAGGGCTGCACCACCTCCCATAGCAATTCCTCTAATGAGTGATACCTTCAAGTATGATCTCAGGTTAACATAATGATTATTATACATAAATATAAATTTGTTGATCAATGTAAGATTTTCGTACTTTTTGAACAAATGGCTTGGTATAAAGACAGCATTGGTTTTGAGCAAGGTTTAAAAGTACGAAATCGTGCCTCGAGGTCGTAAACCCGAGTCGTAACTAAAAAATAAAAAAGGGAATTGGCCTGTAATAATACTAACTAGACGTCATTGGCCATTGTCAGTCCCACCTTTGAATATTCCCCATGCTAGTCCCATCTTTCACTTATTTTTCCTCCACCGGTCCTCAGTTAAATAAACTTAACGGAGTTAAGTTTTTTTTTTTTTTTTCTGAATTACAAGCTGACGTTTTAGGGCTTTTGATCAAAACGAGGATACGAGTCATGTAAAACTTTCCTTGAAATTGTGCTCAAACGATGAAAACGGTGCTTCAATTCGGGTGTTTAAACTTCCAATTAACAAAAATCAAGTCGTTTGGAGTACCGCTTCGAGGTAAGTTTTACATCAATAGACTCGTATCCTCGTTCTGATCAAAAGCCCTAATACGTTAGTTTGTAATTCGGGAAAAAACTTAACTCCGTTAAGTTTTTTTAACTGAGGACCAGTGGAGGAAAAATAGGTGAAAGGTGGGACTGGCATGGGGAATATTCAAAGGTGAGACTGTCAATGGCCAATGACGTCTAGTTGAGATTATTACAGGCCAATTCCCCAAATAAAATAATAAAATTATATATCTTATAAAAAATGTAATACTAACTAATTTCATCATCAGTTTCATCAAAAACATACATAAAAAAGACATGAAATGTTTGAAATTGACACAAAGTCAAAAACATCAAAACCCTCCCTGAGGCGCAGCCTTTCTTAGCGCCTCAGCCCTATGAGACCTGAGACGCCGCCTCAGCTTTTAAACTACGGTTTTGAGAGCTGTTACCTGGGTTTTGGCGTAAGTTGCAACCAGATAATCCACTGTATATGCCCTTGAGAAAAAAAGTGCACCTTGTTTCCAACTACCTAATACAACAACAGCAAAAAAAAAAAACCCATAAGCACTAAAGCACCATCAAACTCATTTCAACAATTTGCGCCATGTGTGCCCAAGACCTGAAGTGTTCATATGGTATTAACTTTTATTTATACCATTAGCAAGAGCTGCAACATCACCACCAGCACAAAAGGCCCTTCCTTCACCCTGCATTCAAATTTTGGTATAAGCCATAAGTCAACAAAAAATAAATACGCAAACAATATGAAAAACATTTACTATATTCCTAGCTTTACTGACAAAAAGATGGTTTTTATTTAATATTATACAGAAAAAAAAAGTTTTGTTTGAATGAGGAATTACCTTTATAATTACCAGCTTGACACTGGGATCCTCTTCATAGGCATGTAAGAGTTCCAAGAGCTGAAATGCCTAGAAGTGATAAACAAGTTAATATTTTTCCTTTCAAGTTGCACAATATAATTTTCATAATTGAAAGAAAACTATGGTCGTAACTAAATAAAGCGTCGGAAACATGTTGCATGTCATCACAGAAACTGTATAAACGGAGAGAATACGATGGATCAAATATCTTACCATTTCAAGGGTAAGCGCATTTAGTTGCTGCGGCCTGTTTAATATCATGGTTCTCACATTTGAGCTTTGTTTGGCCAATACCTGAAATATGAAAAAGAAGTTACCAATTAATCTTTTAATATCTATAGTTCTATAATTCGCCTATGTCTCCTGTTTCTTACATTTTCTTGCGACAACACCAACCTGATTTTTGTTTAGCAAGGGCGGCCCGACCTATTTGGAGGTCTAAAGCGAAACTAAAATTTAAGGCCTTTTTTTCAGAAATACGATAATTTTAGATCGTCTGAACTCATAATCATACTCCGATTCCACTACTTTCAGTTTGCTAAATCATTTCCGGGCGTCTTTTTTTGAGAACCCCAATTTTCAAGATAAACTTTTTTGATATCATACAATCGATCAAATCAAAATACGAGAAACATATGCACATAGAACTGGAAAAACCTCATTTCTCATCTTGTCGAGCCTAGTGTGCCCACACATCAACCTCAACATCCTCCTGCTTACACGCATGTGTCTTCTTGATGGTCCAACAATCTGTTCCGTATACATAGCAGGTCTAATTGTCACCCTATAACCCCCCCCCCCCCCCTTTATTGTAGTTGGAACCTCTAGTCGCACAATACCCTTAGGTTGCTCTCCACCTACACCATCCAACTTGAACACGGTGGGCTACGCCGAGTCGTCGCCATCTATCTACCCATCCCTTTAGTTATGCAGTTAATCTCGGTGATATATCGGTTATCTCGGTCATATTGGTCCCCTAGTAAAATCTCGGTGTCAAATATCGGTCGGAATATCGGTACCGGTATTATCGGCAATATGGACCGATATATCACCAATATTTGACCGATATAACCGATATATCACCAGTAAATCACTGAATTATTAGTGTTAAATTGATATATATATATAAATTCTACATTATATTAAAATTACCGATATCCCACCGATATCTCACTGAGATAGCCTATATCTCAAATATCGGTCCTTGACCGATATCCGATATTTTACCGCATTAACTGCATAGCCCTTAGACAAATGATCCTAAATACTTGAATTTAGTTGTCTGCGGAACCACTTGGCCCTCAATGGTAATCTGAGTGTCCTCGTCAACTCCAGCACCACTGAAATCATAGTAAAGATACTCAGTCTTAGCATGACTAATCCTTAAACCTTTGCCCTCTAAAGCTGCCCACCACTCCTCTAACCTCGCATTCAGACTTTGCTTACTATCCACAACTAACACAGTATCATCCGCAAAAAGCTGGCACTACGGAACCGGCTCTTGAATCGACTTTGACAACTCATCCAGGACAACCGCAAAAAGAAACAGGCTCAAAGCCGACCCTTGGTGTAGGCCTATCTCTACAGGGAAGAAACCAGTATCCCCTACCGGTACACGAACGCTAGTTTCAGTACTAAGATACATATCCTTAATTATGTCTATGTATTTCCCGGGAACCCTTCTACTCACATCTTATACCGAAACCCTAAATAATTCAGGAACCGTAATCATTAGCTCGAAAAAGAGGGAAATCAATCGAACTGGAAATCAATTGACAGTTATGACACATGAAATTGAGGTTAAATGTCTAATAAAAGTGTGCAATTTCATTGTATAAACAACCAAATATGTATATAAAAACAATACCTGACTTGTTGGCGCCATGATGATCCACACAGAAATGTATAAACGACGAGTGTGAGATTGTTAGCACAAGATCATCATCGGTAAAATGGCAAGTACCAACTACTTTTTGTTTTATTTTATTGTGTGAATACAGGTTGTCCGGCGTCGTTTTGTTTTGAATATATGGATCAATGATTACCGCTATTCTTTAATTTTATAGTTAATTATTGTTTTCGTCCCTATAGTTTGTCAAAAATCACTATTTAAAATTGCGATTTCAGTACCTGTGGTTTCACTTTCGTAACCATTTCAGTCCTTGTAGTTTCACTTTCGTAACCACTTCAATCCATTTATTCTGTAAGTACAGGGACTGAAATGGTTGCGAGGTTGGACTGAAATGGTTACGAAAGTGAAACCACAGGGACTGAAATCGCAATTTTTAAACTAATGGACTGAAATAGTGTTTTTTGATAAACCACATGGACGAAAACAGCAATTAACTCTTAATTTTAAATTGAAATTACCCAGAAGAATATAAATTACAGAATTAAAAAAAAAAGTTTTCGTCCCTGTGGTTTGTCAAAAATCACTATTTCAGTCCATTAGTTTAAAAATTGCGATTTCAGTCTCCGTGGTTTCATTTTCGTAACCATTTCAGTCCCTGTTGTTTCACTTTCGTAACCACTTCGATCCATTTATTTTGTAAGTACAGGGACTGAAATGGTTGCGAGGTGGACTGAAATGGTTACGAAAGTGAAACCACAGGGACTGAACTCGTAATTTTTAAACTAATGGACTGAAATAGTGATTTTTGACAAACCACAGGGACGAAAACAGTAATTAACTCTAAAAAAAGAGTAAATTGTCATTTTAGTCCTTGAAGTTTAGTCAAAATTGCCACTTTAGTTTAAATAGTTTTTTTCTCCTCTGAGTCCCTAGGTTTTCTACTTTTTTGATATTTTGATTACATTGTCTAACTTAGGCTAAAAACCTTGTTATAACCAGGAGCATTTTTGACATTAACAAAAAAAAAGGTTTCTGATTTGCTATTTTCATCCAAAACCATTATTATATTTTTTCCTTTTAATCATTTATATATACATAATAATTATAATATGTATCAATTATAATTATAATATATATTAATCATTAATCATTTAATAATTATATTATATATTTATACATATACCCATTTTATTCTCAGATTATAAAACCCACACCATCTTCTTCTTCTCTCTACAACCACCAGTCGCCACCGACAACCACTGCCGGTTGCCACCACCTCCGCCACCCGGTTCCACCGCCGGTTACACTACCACGCCCCGTCACTCTGCCACACACCAACACCAACCCATCACCATCACAGCCTTCCAACGCTACCACCATCCACTCCACCACCACCACACCAACACCAACCCGCCACAGGAGCCACCCGACCACCACAAACAATTGCCAAAACGGCCAATTCCTTACAAGTCACGGACCACCACCATCTTGACTTAAACAATTTACTAGTTCATGAAATTACAAGTCACCTAACCCCCCCCCCCCCCCCTCAAAGGTTGCATGTTGTAACACATTTAAGATTCCGACGGTGAAACGCCTGATTTTGGGTGACGTCGTCGGAAACGAATCAACAATTTCACATGTGGCTTCAAAAGATTTGTATTCTGGCATTGGGTCGGAAGAACGTCGTCGAAAGTGGATGCTTTCGCCGGAGAGAAAGAGGGTGATTCGGGTTGCAGTAAGTTGGCATTTGGCAAGGCGGCTATGGTGGATATGGATGGTGAAGTTGACGAGGAAGAGAAAGAGGGTGAAGTTTGGGAGGTGGTGTGGTGGATATGTGCAGGTGGTGAATGGTGGTATGGTTAGGGGTGAACGATGGTGTTTTTGAAGAGAAGAGAGTGTGTTTGTGTGTGAGAGAGAGAAAGAAAGACATGAGGTTATGTGTGTGTAATTCTTTTAAGACAACAACTTTATATATATAATGATAATGATTAAATGTTTTTTTATAATAGTATTATATATATGTATTGTGGAATTAAGATCAAATACGAAGGATAATACAGATAAGAAAGGCAAGAAGGATTCTAATCCATCGATCTTTGATTTTGATTTGGAGGGTTGAGATTAGTGTAACATTTGTCAAAAACAGGTTGTCCAAACCCGCTTCGTTTGTAATTGAATATCAAGTTATAAATGTTTCGTTGCGTATTTATGTCAATTTTAATTTTTAATGATGCATAATTAATAAACAAACTAGAATATAAAAGTTATAATTGATAAAAAGTAAAAATAAAATAAATAAAAAGAAAAATAGGCTGCCGGGACTCGAACCCGGGTCAGCCGGGTTTCAGCTCAAAGACCTATCACACACACATATAACCACTCCGCCACTTGATGTTTTCTGTAAATTCTAGGAAACAATTAAATTTTATGGTCAATCATAAATCAATCTGGTTACGCCAACTGTAACCGAAATCGGTCACCAAACGTCCAAAAACGTTTGATTGTTCGCGGGTTTACCGATTATAACCGCTACACCGACACCTCCAATCAATTTAGCTTTGAATGGACTTGAATTCAAGAGTGGATCGGTTTTAATAACCGAAAACTTTCAATTCCTGAATTAATCCAATCATAGACCCCTCTCGCGACTCAAACACATTCTGCAAACCTTCAATTTCATTTTCGCACAACTTTCAGTTCGTCGGAGCAGCTATTTGAACTCGCCGGACTTTCGCCGGAAAACCGTGTTTTCTATCAAATCAGTGAGTCACTCAATTCTTTCATCGTCTATCAGTTGTTAAGCTGTTGCTAACTCAAACCATTCAATCGGAACCAATTTCAGACGTCGATATCGGGTAATTCACTCTCGCCGGAAAACTGCTGAAAATTCTCAATTCTCGCTGTGAAACGGTATAGCTGTAACATCCGTAAAAACCGGATTTACCAAACCCGCTCCGTTTATTAACCGAACAATCAGTTAAAAATTTCGTTGCGTATTTAAACCCCAAATTAATTTTAAACAAAACAAAATTAATTAAACTTATTAGAAATATAAAAGACTTTGAAAAGATAAAAATAATAATAAAAAAAAAGGGGAAAACCCAACCCCTCAATTTTTCCAAAAATTAAACCAGGTAAACCAAACTCCCCCCTTTTTTTTGTTCTTTCTAAAAAAAATTTAATTTTAAAATACCCCCGAACAACTGAGCCCCCAAAATCGCATGTCAAACCCAAACGTTTTCCTTGCGGCGGGGAAAAAGATAATAAATATTAAAACTTATAAAACCGATCCCTCCCAACTTTGGAAACCGGAAAACTTTAACCAAATCAACAATCAACCCATCACCGATCCTTCCTAAGCCCCCACCCAAACTCACTTCCCCCTTTTAAAAACCCCCAAACCGGATTTTCACCCCCCGAGAATATTGAATCCCAAAACCGGCCAAATCCACCTTTTTCGATTTTTTGTTCCAATATTGAAATAAGGGTTATAAAAAATCCCCCCTAAAAATCCTCCCCACAAGCCAATTTTAAAACCTTCCCAAAACCAAAAATTTTGTTCGACGTGAATCGAAACCCCCCAATTTGTCAATCCTTGTTTAAAAAACCCAATTTTAAAAATTAACAGCAAACTAAAGATCCAAACACCAAGTTTTCATTCAACCACGCCCTCTGGAGTTCGGAAAAAACACACTATCCTTTTCCCCCAAAACCTCCCCAATTTTTTCAATTTTTTAATTTTTAAAATAAATTGACATAACATCGAAAATTCATTTTTTTTTTTTGGGGAAATAAACAAGAAACGAAGATTTAAAAAAGTTTAATTAAAATTTTGAATGACAACATCCAGCTTGGCTTCAAACAATTTTTTCTCGTTGGGGTTTGTTTTGTCCCAACCCTTAAAACCCTTTTTTAAAAAAAGGGTTTTTAACTGACCCCTTAACTCTAAAAACAGAGATATTAAAAAAAAAATTATTTACCAATTAGAACTCCAGGTGTGGGGTGAGGTCCCCAAGCCCTCAACTTGGGCGAAAAGCAGAAATTTTAAAACAAAAAAAAATTGTTTTTGGGTTAAATTCTTTATATAAAATAAATTAAAAACAAAAATTTCGGGTTAGAAAGTCAGTGGTAGAGCCGGTCACCAACCGGGGTTCTTTTCCCCTGGGGCATACATTCACAATAAAACCGTCAACCAACAAAACGGTCCCCAAAAATTTAATTTTTTTTTTTTTAAATTAATTTTTATTTTTTATTTATTTTAAAAAAAAATTAAAATATTTAAAAAAAATTTTTTAAAGTAGTTTCCCTTAAACTCCAAAAAATTATTCCAATAATAAAAAAATTTTATTTAAATAAAATTTTCCATTATTTTAAAAATTGTTTTATCTAGTTATTTTCATCTTTTTAAAAAAATTGGCCACAACATCACAACCCGCACCCCAAGGATGAATCTTCAACTTTTTAAAATTACAACTTTTTTGGGGTTGTATGTTCACTAAAAATTAACTCGTTTATTTAAATTGTGAATACCATATTTATTAAATTTAGGTGTTAAAATTTGTTTGTAGTTTGTCTTTAAGTAATTTATGAAACATTCTTTACCCACATTGTCAAAAAGGTGTAAAACTATCATTACCCATAATTCCTGTAAACGGGTTTGGAACGCGGCCCAAAAAATTTTTTATTGTAATTTTTGGGAAAATATTGATAAAAAGTTTTTTGGGGAATTTTTTACATCTAATTTACTCATATTGGTTGGATTTTTTTTTAATCAATTAAAAACTTGTTCAAAATTGTTTTTGTTATTTTTTTTGATCCCAAAAAACCATTTTTACAAGTACATAAAACTTTAAACGGGAAAAATGGGGAAATCCTTAAAAAAACTGAAGTCAAAAAGAATTTAGGCATGAAAAATTTTTAAAGATTGAGTTTTTTAAATTTAATATAATATAAACTTTAATAAATCATACTTATAAATAACCCCATCCCCGATCACCTTTCCGGCGGGTCTTTACAATTGTTAAAAAAAACCCTTTAACTTTTTTAGTATTAATTAAAACCCTTTTTAGACCCAAATACCCAATTAAACTAAAAAATTTTTAAATGTTTATTTGTTCGCAAACTTTTTAATTTTTAAAATTTTTTTGCTTTAAACATAAATTTAAAAAATATTTAATAAAATTTAATTTAAAATTATTTAAGTTTAAAAAATATTTAAAAATAAAACTTTCCCCTTTATTCCCCAAAATTTGTTTTTTTTTTTTTCAAAAAACCTTAATTAATTCCAAAAATAATTAAAGGTCAAAGCCCCCGGGGAGGGAACCCTTCTTGGCGGCTTTGTTTTAAAACCAAAAAAAAGAAATTTTTTAAAAAACCTGGGGATTTTTAAAAAAAACTTTTGGAAAAGAACAACCAAACTCTTCAAAAAACCCAACCCCTTTAGGTGCCCCCGCTCAAAACGGAAACAAACCAAATCAACGTTTTTTAAAATTTTTTCCTAAATTTCTGGGTTTTTTTTTTGGGTTCCAAAAACAAACAAAATTTTTTTAAAAAAAATTAAAAAAACCCCGGTATTTTTTGGGGCCCCATGTTAAAAAGTTAAGTATCGCTTTTAAAAAAGGGCCCAAAAACCCCCCCCGGAAAAAACCAAGAAATCTTAATTAATTTTAGATTTAAAAATTAAATTTTAAAAAAAAAATTTAAAAAATTTTTATAAAAAAAATTAAATTAAAAAAAAATAAAACCCAAATAAAATCCCCCCAAAACATCCCCCCAAAACCCCCCCCAAATTTTTCTTTAAAAAAAAATTTTTTTTAAAAAATAAATTTTTTAGCTTCCCTAAAGAAACGGAAACCCGCCCAAACGCTTTGCCCCAAATCCGGTTTTTTTCAACAAAAAGGGCTGCCTAAATTAGCCCAAAAATTAAAAAAAATTTTCAAAACCCCAACAAGCCCCCTTACCGCCTTTAAATCCCCCCTTTTCCCAACCCGAAAACCCCAAAACCCTTTTGACAAAACCTTTTTCCTCCCCAAAAAAAACCACAAATTTACCTCCCCCAAAAACCCCAAAATTTGGATTTTTTTTCCCAAAATTCGGAAGGAAAACCCCTGAAAGGTGCCCAAAAAACGCTTTCCCTTTTCCTCAATTTTTTTTTAAAGTTTTGGGGGAACACTTTTCTTTTTTTTGCCGGGATTGGGCCCCCCCGGATTTTTTCCCCCAAAATGCGTTTTTTTCTTAAAACTTCTCTTTTTAATAGACTTAAACCTTTTTTTTTAATAACCCCGAAAAAAGGCAAAAAAGGGTAAGAGTAAAAAAACTTAAATTGGGAAAAAGTTAAAATCTTTAAAAAAGCCTTTGCCCAAAAGGAAAAAATTTTAAAAAAAAGGGGGAAAATTGTTGGGTAAAAAAAAAAAAAGGAGCCCAAACAAACCACTACAAAAAAAAATTTTCGGTTAAACTGGCCCAACAGTTCCCTTTTAAAACCTTTGTTTTTTTTTGGGGGGAGAAAAAATTTTAAAAAGGGATTTTCCCCAAAAGGTTCAGACCGGGGAATAAAATAACAAAACCCTTCAACTTTGGGCCAATTTTACACGAAGGAACCCGCAATCCAAATAAAAAATTTTAAAAAGGGGAAAGAAAAAAATAAAAATCAAAAAAAAAGGGGAAAATCAAAAACTCAACAAAAAACCAAAAAAATTTTAAAACCCCAATTTTTTTAAAAAATTTTAAAAATTTGGGGGAAACTTTCGGGGTACCCCAAATTAAAAAATCCAATTTTCAAGCCAAAAAAACCCACCAAATTCCCAAATCTTTTTTTAAAGGGGGTTTAAAAAAAAATTTTTAAACCCAAAAAAGGGAAAAAATTTATTTTGGAATTTTTTTTTTTTGGGTGTTAAATTTTTAAAAAAATTTTTTTTAATAAAATCCTCCCTTAAAACCTTTTAAAATTTTTGGGGTTTTTTCAATTTTTTAAATTTTATTTGATTTTTTTTTTTTAAAAGGGAAGGTTTCCGGGGGAAAAAACCTTTTCCCCTTAAAAAACAAAATCTCTTGCCCCGATTTAAAAATTTTTTTTAAAAAACCTATAAAAAAACCCCAATTTACCCCTTTGGGTTAAAAATTTTTATGTTTTTGAGTTGTTTAAGTTGGGGGGACCCAAAAAAGATTTTTTGGGAAAAAATTTTGCTCTTTTTTTTTTAAAAATTTTTTAAAAAGAAAAAAATTTTTTTTAATTTTTTTAAAAAAACCCCAGTAACCAAAAAAATTTTAAAGGAAAAAAAAATAGGCAGACCAAGAAAAAAAAAAGGAAAAAGGGTTTTTTTCCCCCAAAAAAAGGGAATTTTTTTTGAAAAAGAAAAAATAAAAACGGCCCAAACCCCGACCACCGGCCAAACAAGGTTCCCCTTTACAAAATAAAGATTAACCCAACCCTTTTTAAGTTTTTTTTATGTTTTTTTTTATCCAAAATTTCTTTTTATAGTTTTTTAAATTAATTTAAACAAGATTTATAATTATTTTTTAAAAAATTGTTTAAAAAGTTTTAAAAAATCACAAGAACCAATCATAAACTACTTTTTAAACCATAAAATTTTTGCCCAGAAAAATGGGGTTTGGATAAACCCGCCTTCTTCCCTATAAAAAAAAAGAAATTTTTGCCAGGGGATCAAAAAGGCCCTATTGGCCCCAAAGTTTTATAAAAATTCTGGATAATCCCTTTTTGAGTTTGTTTTCCCCTCCACCAAAATTTAGAAATTTTTTTAGCATTCATCATTTAAAGAAATTATTGTGTTTCCCCCATTTCCCCCTACTTTTGGGGAATAACTTTCCCAACAAACCCCCAAACATTTAGAGGTTTGTTTTTTTTTCTTTTTCCCAAAAAAATGTAAAAAAAAAAAAATCTTAAAGAAAATTAAGACCTCAAGGGGTTTTTGGGGGTTGTTTTGGTTGGGGTTTTTGGAGTAAAAAATAAACCCTTTTAAACCCAAAACCCCTTCAAAAAGGCCAAAAAAATTAAAAATTTTAAAAATTTAAATTTTGGACCCCGCCGGGGGGGGTACTTCCCAAATTTTAAAAAAAAAATTCTTCTTTTGCCCCAAAAAGGGCCCCCCAGGGAATTTGGGTCTATTTAATACTAAAGAAGAGGACAAGATTAAGGGCCTTTTTGGAAGTTGGAAATATGGATTTGTCAAATGAAATTAAGAAATTGGGGAAATTATCATGCTTGAGATAGAGGTGAATTATTACACGTCAAAAATGTCCAACCGCTTTAATTAATATACAGTTTGCTTTATTCATATAAAATTTAGATCAATTAAACACTTTTAAATCAACTTAAAGAACAAAAATGAAACAAGAACAAGGCCGATCGAACAATCAGGGAAGAAAAGCCTCAGGACAAATCAACCACACCTCCGCCTCTATTTTCTACAAGGAAACTAAAGGAACTATCAACCAACCCACTTCCGATTGTCAACCAACTCAATACTCCCCGCGCTACATAACCCACACAGCCCTACAATAGTTACGTTGATTAAACCCCGTTTATTAACGAACTCAATCAGTCCACATAGACCCTCACGTCAAAACTCTGCACCTTCAACACTCGCACAACTTTACCAGACCACATAATTTAAGGCAACGCCGAAACAGTAGTTTCCATCATCACATTAGTCCCAATTCTTCATCTCAGTTGTAGGCAACTATCCACTTTAACCAATCAGCGACCAATTCATTTCACTCGGGAACTGTCAAATTTATTCTCGCTTGAACTGTAATAAGCTGAACCAACCCATCTAAAAGCTTTATTAACGAAACAGAAAATGCGTATTTTGCCAATAATTTCTTAAAAATAAAAACCTATTATTAAGGTTCATTAAAAGTTTAAAATGAACCATAAGGGAAAAACGGGTAACCGGTCAACAGGATTCACTAAACCGTCATAGCCTTTTTTCCTGTCACTACTTAAACATCAATAAATTCCAACTTTTCTGTCATTAACAATCGTATGGAGCTCTCACATCATCGGAACTTATTCGTAAATATCTTCCTCTTCAGTCAGACTTCATCTTGGAGACTCGTCGAAGCCCAATCTGTCTCGCCTCCTTCAGAATTAAGTAAATTTGCCTTATAAAGATGCAGACGAACTTTGTAAAGCCAAATTTTTGCATAACGAATTTCAGAACTCTCCATCTTATAATCCTCGACTCATCTGGTGCTTCCTCAAAATCTCAAATTACCCCCTAATTCAAAGCCAGATCTGCAAGTTGCGACAAGGGATCAACATCCACTCGGTTGGTTGCACTTACTTTTTGTAAGTATAAAATGCATCCCATCACGACACAGAGCCAAAATTAACTTAAAATAAATCCTTTTATCGCATGTGATCTTAAACTCAATGCCTTTCCCTTTTCAATGACCTCAATTCATAATATGAGTCAGAACAATCCAACAAGCTTCGAACTTCGATGCCACACTGATTCTGTAGCCGTTTGAAACCAAACGCCAACTTCATGTCCTAATGACTATTCAATTTTGAGATATTATGATATCGACGATATTTACGATTTTTAAGTATAAGACATCGACGAGTTATACAATTTAAAAATAGTTATGCAGTTCAAAAAGTACGGTAAAGGGCACAATTTCACTCGGCGTGCTGACTGTCATACTTGCATCAAAAATAAGCTTAAAGGATAACTCCAGACATAAGTAATAAACTTTTTACTTGCACATCACGGTGGTTTAACTTTTCCAGGTCCCCCACGGCAACCAAGGAACATTAATGACCTATAAAAAAATTTTCATTTCAAAAAAATATTGATAAAACCACTTTCCTGAAGTGTATGTTTGTATATGTGGGCCAGGAGGATAGGTGCGTTCAGTCGGGAAGCATCATTTCTCAAGCATCAAGACATCAAAGTACTACAAAATCATATTAATTATTTGTATTTTTTAAAATATAAATTAATCTATTACAGTTGAATACCTACCACAAAATTTCCAATATCAACAAAAAGATTAAAATACATATTACGAATTCGAACTCCTAAGTTACACTGTGAATCATAATCTACCTTAAAAAATGATCGCTAGCACCTAAGTGAAAGCTTCGAACCCTCATAACTTTTATGTTCAAATTCCAATTAAAAAAAATTAAACTCACCATTACAATTGATTAAACTTAATAAAATGTCTGTGCCATAAATTTAACAAATCATTATTCTCTCTTTCTAGACGAATTTCTAACACATCATGTCGTGAACTTGCTAACTCTGCCAAAAATCCTATACCCAAGCCATGTATAGATTAACGGTCCAAAATTTATATGAAAATTTGGCTTTACGTTTAAGTGTTTAATGTTAATGCAAAACCCAAGTATCGACTTTAGTAAACGAAATACTGTATAAGTAAATAAACACTGAATTTTTGCAAAAACTCACTTAAGGTGATGAAAATGGAAGAAAACATAAATGCTTGAGAACATAATCTATTAAGAAGATTTAAAACGAAAATTATGTTTTTTAAGAAATGAATGAGTTATAAGTCATTAGCTGATGTAACTGCCTATCACATTTGCGGAGGCGTCAATCCGCTAACCACTCTAATATTTAGTACTTCCTATTCCTCAACTAGTAACATTAGGTCCTCAATCTGAAGCATAAAAGAGCGAGACTTCAGGAAATTGGACGCCCACCTAGTTTGAATTTTCGTACACAAACTCTCTGCCATTCTTTGTTTTTACTTTGAACTTTTAAAGCAGAATAACCATTTCTGTAAATTAGCGAAATGAAACAAATTATGCAAATTAATCCGAATACAAAGGTTACAAGTCACAATCTTGGCTCAATTCCACAAGAGTTACCGATAACACAACCCTTCGTATAGATGTTTATTTTTTAACAAAGGATTAACTGAAGAGTTATTCTTTAATGGTTATAAATACACACGACGGTAGCCTTCGTACAAAAGGCCGTGTCAGACCAGTTGACCTCCGGAGATTTAACAATTTAAAAAAATTGAACTGAAAGTCCTAATATATAAAATCACTATTACGGAAACATATTGATCGTTGCTCATATGAAGCCGTGAGATTATGCCGTGAACTTAGACAACGATATGTTCACCATCTGGTAGCGAAAGACTTTTTTATTAGTAGATTAATCTAAAAATACCTCAATTTCTAAAAAATTTTAACTGTTAAATGGCCAATCCAAAAATAAATCTGTAAATTTAAAAAACGCCCTCCAAAACCCGCTCCTTTTGTAATCAAATACCAATATGAAGATACTTCAATAATTATTTGTTATTTTTTAAAAAACGGCTAAAACTAAATAACTAACTAAAAAATTAAATTGGATAAAAAGTTTAAAATAAATATAATAAAAATTATTGTTAACTACTCGGACAAAAACCCGGTCACCAACAACTTATATCTTTCTGTCCCAAAAACCAATCCGCCACGTTTCGTTACCTTAGAACAATTAATTTTTATACGCAAACCAACCCACCGTAATGTTCTAACGGAAATCGAAATGAATCGCAAAAATCACGTTTCATCTGCCAACTTATAACCGATGTATATCAGTTCTGTTAAGTCTGTAATGATTACAAAGTTTCATCAATTTCAGTTTTCGAACAAAATTATCAAAACTCCAAACTAATTCAATTTCAATCTTTGCGATCAGAACTTTCAAACAAACTTCATTTCTTACGTCGCGTTTTCAATCAATTGAGCCCTAAAACTGTTCCATTTTTCTCCTAAAATCGCCGAAACCGTTAAAACGTTGGAATTCCTTCCTTGGAATCAAATATATTGTAGAAAAAATACATTAATCCATCACCCAAAATCAGCCACAGAAGATTTCTGATTTTCTGCTTCGCCGAAAATTCGAATTGCCGAAACTCGCAGCTAACGGTAAGAAATTCAAAACGTCACTAATAACAATACCCTGGTCAATTTAATCTAATCCTTAATTCTTGATAATTCTCACCTATTCAGGAGCTTTCAAGAGTTCTAAATCAGACGACTCTTTAAGGAAAAACAACCTGTCCGTATATTTCTTTCCCCAAACTGTTTTTTTGTACATTCAAGCTAGTCGTATGTTATTAATCAGTTAAATCATGAACCATATGTTGAGTAAAATCGGTAATCGTAACGAAGAAGACGAACTTAAAAAGCGGGATAAGATAATTAAAATTCGGATAATAAACGGGTTAGACACACAGTCCAGCGGTGGACTGTGTGCAAAGTTCTTATACACGTTCCGAGTTCGAACCTTAATACACACACGCCTTGCGTAATAACATCCTTCTTTTTAAACATGAACTAACCGGGTTAAAATAGGTAGTTGTTAAGTATAATATAAATCAAGAATATAACCGGGTTAGACACACAGTCCAGCGGTGGACTGTGTGCAAGATAAACTTCATGACGCGCGTTCGAACCCTGTCCCAAGCACCGGTCAATTGAATTAAAACGTTTTTGTAAATAAAGGTATTTTCGGTTAATTCGAATAAGTATATAAATATAATTAAAACTGAGTTTCTAACGGGTTAGTCACGTAGCTCAGTTGGTAGAGCTACGTGCACGTGAACTGAAGGTCACCGGTTCGAATCCCGCTTGGCGCAACAATTACCGCTGACCGAACCGGTCAACGGTCAACGGTCAACTAAACAGTAAAATAATAATATTTTTTTTATATATTTATTTGTTTATTTTAATTTAAAAATCAATTAAAAATACTTAAAAATAACATTTTTAAGGATAGAAAATAGCCATAAACTCACAAAATATATCTAAAAATCCCATTAAAATCCTTAATAAAATCCATCCATTTAATATATTTTTCCATTATTATTTAGGTTAGTGATTCCTCGTTGACTCGCTCGTCTAAATCGTGCGCATCTCACCATCTCAAATTCAACGCACCCAATGTGAGTGAACCCTTCAAATTCCCCGTTTTAATCAGTTTTTGGGGTGTATCATGTGTCTTGTTTATTTACATATTATAACCAAGTTATTGTGCATATATCATATCATGACTTGTGTATTAGTTTGTTGCTGTTAAGTAGTTATTATTGTATGCAAATTATTATTTCTGTACATGCAATTGCCGAGGCCGCGGCTCCCCATCCATCGAGGTTGAGTTGGATCCCCATTTAATTATGCGGTTGATCTTGGCGTGCCCGCACGATCGGCTCCGTTTGATTGAGCCTTGATCGGTCTTTTCATTTTACATTTCAATACATGCAATACGCTCGGCTCCGTTTGATTGAGCCTTGAGTGCACAGTTCAATTTACATTTCCAGTTCATGCAATACGTTCGCTCCGTTTGATTGAGCCTTGAGCGCACAGTTCAATTTACATTTCCAGTTCATGCAATACGATCGGCTCCGTTTGATTGAGCCTTGATCGCACAGTTCATTTATGTTAGTTATTATATGATATTGGTATGTTCATGTATGCTATCGATTGTTAATGTATGTTATAATTGTAACTGATATTTGCCAATGTTTGATTACATACATGTGCTCTTTTATGATTATGCACAATATTTTATTGATAAACTAACCATAAAATCATTATCAAATGTTTATCTATAAGGTTCACTCGCCAACTTATGTTGACCCAAAAACCTCCCATTTTTACACATGATACAGGTGAACCAGCAGCAGCTAGGAACACATTGGACCTGGATTAGAAGAAATAAAACGATTTAGTATTCGGATTATTATGTTTGGTTATTTTCCCTTGTATTGAATGAACATGTTTGGATGTTTGAGAAATGTAATTTTGACTTCATTTAATTATGAAACATAATAGTAAATGTCATGTGCTTTGGTGATAACCCAATTATGCCCCGACTCTTATTTCCGCTGCGGGTCGGGGTGTGACAGATTGGTATCAGAGCCATGACTATAGGGATATAGGATAGGTTATTAGACCCTTAGAGCCTATACTATAGTCGATTAGAAACTTATAAGAATTTTGTGTGTTATATGCCAAATTTCATGATGTTTATATGTTTATGTTAAATGTTACATTTGATATTTTCAAGCATGTTCATAAGTATGTATTATCAAATAATGCCTATCATGAAATCGTATGATCATAACATATCACATCTATGCAAGCACACACCACATCATGATTGATTTTACAATGATTTTCGTGTTTTCAAATCTCATCAAAGTGAGTTCTCATGACGGGCATGTAGTAACTGGAAGGGTACTAGTACCGGTAGTCGGAACGTCCTGTCTAGGCTGGCATTCGTATAAATCCAAAATAAAGGACCAGTTTGCCTACCTGGGGACTAACGATGAGAGTACGAAATCCTATTAGGCCAAAGCATGCTATACCAAACGTCGTGAGAGCTAATCCCACTTTGAGTTGTCATTGTGTCTACACCTGGACACGTTCCGACCAAACATCTCATGAACATATTTTGTGGTTAGCATTCGGGGGATGCGAGTGTTAAATTGCCAATACTAATGTGAATCCTACCAAGCCAATAGCCATGGGGGCCCACATGACTATGTAGGTGAAGGTATGGGGGACATTTGAGGCCCAACATGAGCGAACCCAAGACATCCTTTGGATGTAGTTGCATTATTGATATTTATGTTAATTTCATTTTTCCTAAAGACACATGACACCTAAAAAGACATCATAAACTCACAATCTTCTCATTTTATGATCCTGTAGATGTCGTCTAGACAGCATCGAAGGAGTAGGAATTCGGAAAAGTCTCGGGAACGTTTGGCCACTCATATCGCGAATCAAATGGCCACGATTTTGCCTGACATCGTAGTACAAGTACAACAAGCCCTTGCTGCAAATCCTACTAACCCTCCTCAACAACAGGACCAGAACATCAACAACCCTCCTACCATCAAATGCTCCTACAAACATTTTAAGTCCTGTGATCCTCCGAAATTCGAAGGGACTGAGGGAGTCACTGCTCTCCTACATTGGTTCGAGGAGATGGAAAACGTTTTCTTAAACTGCGATTGTCCTGAGGATCGCAAAGTTCGTTACGCCACCGGGAGACTACTTGGTGTAGCTCTCACTTGGTGGAATACTGAGAAAGGAAAGAGGGGAACAGAAGATGCGATGGCCTTAACTTGGGAGGAGTTAAGGGAAATCATGACTAGGCGATTTTGTCCTAGAAGTGAAATTAAGAAATTGGAGGATGAATTTCATGCCTTGAAGCAAAAAGATGGTGATCACTCTACTTACAACAAAAGGTTCTTGGAGTTGAACCAAATGGTTCCAAACTTATTCACTCCAACCTACCGTCTGATCGAACATTACATTCGAGGACTACCCTCGAAAATCCAAGATTCGGTCCTCAGCGTTTCACCGGTAACCCTCGAAGCTGCCATGGAGTTGGCAACAGAACTGACCGAAAACCGAATTCGCAATGGGAAATTCAAGGAGGAAAAGAAGAAAACCCCTGCTGAGGGACAAACCTCAAACCACCACCCTCCGTCCTCTAAATTTGCTAACAAGAGGAAGCGTAACACCAGGAACTTTGCAGTCACCCAAACCAACACCCCTATTCCTGCTGCAACCATCACTCAAGTCACACCTCCACCCGCGCCATACAAAAGACCCTACACAGGCCCATTACCAAAATGTAACCGTTGTCAGTATCACCACTCCCCTGATTATCCTTGCCAATACTGTACCGGCTGCGGTCGCGCCGGACACACTGTTCAAAACTGCCGCATGCTTCAACGAACAAACCGCCACCAACCTATAACCCAAACCCACCAACAATTAATAGGTCAAGCCCAACAACAGCTAGCATTTCCACCCACTCAACAGTTAGCCCAAACCTACTATCAACCCAATTACCCTATGGGCCAACCTATGCGGGCTTGTTTCAACTGCGGCGACCCAAGTCATTTCAGAAACACGTGTCCAAGGCTGGTCAATATTATTCATGCTCAGGCCCAAGCCAACCCTGTGAATCAAGCGAACCAAGCTCCTCCACCTGCTAGAGGAAGAGCTTTCAATATTAACGCAAACCAGGCCAGAGCTGACGGCAATGTGGTCAATGGTACGTTTCTTATAAATGGTAGATATGCCTCTATGTTATTTGATACTGGTGCGGATAGAAGTTTCGTGTCATTAGAGTTTGAACCTATCTTAAGTAAAAATCGGGATAAGCTCGCGGAATCCATAACGGTAGAAGTTGCGGACGGAAAACCTGTTTCATTAGAGCTCTATTTTACGCAACTGTACACTCACCTTAAACGACCACGAATTCTCAGTCGATCTTATTCCTATGAAGCTGGGAAGTTTCGACATCATAATCGGTATGGATTGGCTCAGTCTACATCATGCGGAAGTTGTATGTCGTGAGAAATTTATTCGTATTCCTCTTTCAAACGGTCAGACTCTTCGAATCTTTGGAGAAACCTCGTCGAAAGGGCTCAACTTAATGTCTTGTCTTCAAGCTCAAAAATGCCTTCGCAAGAATTATGTAGCGTTTTTAGCCCATATCATCAAGAAGGGGACTGCAGAGAAGAAACTTGAAGATATTCCTGTTGTAAAAGATTTTCCACAAGTTTTTCTGACGACATTTCAGGACTTCCTCCAATCAGAGATGTCGAATTCCGTATCGATCTCATACCTGGTGCTACACCAGTGGCAAAATCTCCATATAGGTTAGCCCCCTCTGAAATGCAAGAGCTAGCCAGTCAATTGCAAGAGTTGACTGACAAGGGATTCATACGCCCCAGCTCATCGCCTTGGGGTGCACCTGTACTTTTTGTAAAGAAGAAAGATGGATCTTTTCGCATGTGCATCGACTACAGAGAGCTCAACAAGTTAACTATCAAAAATCAATATCCTTTACCTCGCATAGATGATCTTCTTGACCAACTACAAGGTGCCAGTTGCTTTTCGAAAATAGACCTTCGATCTGGCTATCATCAGCTTAGAGTGCATGAAGAAGACGTCCCAAAAACTGCTTTTCGAACTCGATATGGTCACTATGAATTCATGGTTATGCCGTTTGGATTAACCAACGCACCAGCTGTTTTCATGGACCTAATGAATAGAGTCTGCAAACCTTACCTTGATCGATTTGTTATTGTATTCATCGACGATATTCTTATCTATTCAAAATCTAAAGCTGATCATGAGCGTCATCTACGACTTGTTCTTGCACTTCTAGAAAAGGAAAAGCTTTATGCCAAGTTCTCAAAATGTGAATTCTGGTTAAAAGAGGTGCAATTTCTCGGGCATGTAGTCAATGACAAAGGAATACATGTGGACCCATCAAAGATCAAAGCAGTTCAAGAATGGCAAGCTCCACGTACACCAACTGAAGTAAGGTCTTTTCTTGGACTTGCTGGCTATTATCGTCGGTTCATTTCAAACTTCTCTCGCATTGCGGTGCCACTCACGGCTTTAACCCATAAAGGGAAACCATTTGTATGGGGACCCAAGCAAGAAGAAGCTTTTCAAATTCTCAAGCAAAAACTTTGTGATGCACCAATCCTCACTCTTCCTGAAGGTTGTGATGATTTTGTAGTCTATTGCGACGCGTCAGGGCAAGGATTAGGTTGCGTTCTCATGCAAAGAGGAAAAGTCATAGCTTATGCCTCAAGGCAACTCAAGACACACGAAAAGAACTACACCACTCATGACCTTGAACTTGGAGCTGTTGTATTTGCTCTTAAGATATGGAGACATTATCTCTATGGTACGAAGTGTGAAATCTACACTGACCACAAGAGTCTTCAACATATCTTCAATCAAAAAGAGTTAAATATGAGGCAACGAAGATGGGTCGAACTCCTAAATGATTACGACTGTGAAATCAGATACCACCCTGGTAAAGCAAATGTGGTGGCTGATGCACTTAGTCGAAAGGGTTATGCGAACTCCATTCATCTTCTATGTTCGCAAATTATAACCAATGTTAAGGATCAAATTCGAGAAGCTCAACACGTTTCAATAACAGAGGAAGATGTACAAAAAGAGATGTCCTGTGGAGCCGAGCTAAAACTTGAAACTAAATCTGATGGTATTTTGTATTACCTAGATCGTATATGGATTCCTAACCACATCAATCTTCGTGAAACACTCATGCATGAAGCTCATAAGACGCGATATTCTATACACCCAGGAGCCGATAAGATGTATCAAGACCTACGGTACACCTATTGGTGGCCTGGAATGAAGAAAGATATTGCCGTTTTTGTTTCCAAGTGTCTCACATGTTCTAAGGTGAAGGCTGAACACCAAAGACCCTCAGGACTTCTAGTCCAACCGGAAATACCTGTATGGAAGTGGGAAAATATAACCATGGATTTCATTGCCGGGTTACCTCGCACTTCTAGGGGGTATGAGACTATATGGGTGATTATAGACCGACTTACAAAATCAGCTCATTTTATCCCTATTCGAGAAGATTTCAAGAACGAAAAGCTTGCTCGTATTTATATCAGCGAAATCGTAAGCCGGCATGGAGTACCAGTAAGTATTATTTCTGATCGTGATGGTCGTTTCACCTCACGAACATGGCAAGCAGTACAATCCGCTATGGGCACTCGATTAGATCTCAGTACCGCCTATCATCCTCAAACTGATGGACAGTCTGAGCGCACCATTCAAACTCTTGAAGACATGCTTAGAGCATGTGTCTTAGACTTCAAGGGAAATTGGGACGCCCACCTACCGTTAGTTGAATTTTCGTACAACAACAGCTATCATTCTAGCATCGGCAGGCACCTTTTGAAGCTTTATATGGTCGAAAGTACCGATCTCCTGTTTGTTGGTACGAAATTGGGGAAGCACAAATTACTGGTCCAGAATTATCCAAGAAACCACAGATAAGATTCATCAAATTCGAAACAATCTTCTAGCGGCTCAAAGTCGTCAAAAGAGTTACGCAGATAAACGACGGAAGCCCTTGGAGTTTAGCATTGGTGATAATGTACTTTTAAAAGTATCACCGTGGAAGGGAGTAGTTCGTTTTGGTCAAAAGGGAAAGCTAGCACCACGTTACGTAGGACCTTTCAAGATACTCGAAAGAGTAGGTCCTGTAGCATACAAGCTTGACCTACCGGAAGAACTCGACAGGATTCATCCCACATTCCACGTGTCGAACTTGAAGAAGTGCCTCGCTGATGAGAATCTTCATATTCCACTGGAAGATATTCAGATCGATGAATCCATGCATTTTATTGAAAGACCAGTGGAGATTATGGACTATGGAGAAAAGCGTCTACGACGAAGTCGCATTCCTATTGTTAGGGTACGCTGGGAGTCGAAACGGGGACCTGAGTTTACTTGGGAACGTGAAGACTCAATGCGTGAAAAATACCCTCACCTTTTTCCTACTACTTCAACTGTTTAAATTTCGGGACGAAATTCCTAAAAGTAGGGGATACTGTAACATTTGTAAAAAACGGGTCTCCAAAACCCGCTCCGTTTTGTAATCAAATACCAAGTTATGAAGATACATTAATTAATTATTGTTATTTTGAGTTTAAACGTTACATAATTAATAAATAAACTAAACTATAAAAATTAAATTGGATAAAAAGTTAAAATAAAATAAATAAAAATCAATTGTAGCTGCCGGGACTCGAACCCGGGTCAGCTGTCGCCAACAACTTATCTTTCTGTCCCCAAACCACTCCGCCACCAAGTGTTTTCTGTTAACCTTAGGAAAACAATTGGATCTTATACGCAAACTCAAATCAACCGTTAATGCTATCTGCATAACGGAAATCGGTAAATCGATCGCCAAATCGCTTCGATTTCATCTGGCCAACTTATAACCGATGTATATCGGTTTCTGATTAAGTCTGTAATGAATGAACATAAAGTTTCATCAATTTCAGTTTTCGAAACCGAAAAGTTATCAAACTCCAAACTAATTCAAGTTCCAATCATTTGTGCGATTCAGAACTGTTACAACAACACTTCATTTCTTTTTCGTCGCGTTTTCAAATCATTTGAGCACCTAAAACTGTTCGCCGGAATTCTCTGCAGAAATCGCCAGAAAACCGTGTTCGACACAAATCGGTAAGATATTCCTTCCTTGCGATTTCAAATCTATTGTTAGAACTCTACTAACATTAATCCATCACCCAAAATCAGCCACAGAAGATTTTGCTGGATTTTCTGGGTTCGCCGGAGAAATTCTGGAATTGCCGGAAACTCGCTAGCTAACGGTAAGCACATTCAAACGTACTAATAATCAATGTACCCTGGTTCAATTTCAAATCTAATTCCTTAATTCTGTTGATAGACTCTCTCAGCCGGAGGTTCAAAAACAGAGCTGTCTGATTCTCGCCGGACTCCTTAAGGAAGACAACCTGTCCGGTATATTCTTTCCCCAAACTGTTCGGTTTTGTACATTCAAGCTAGTCGTCATGTTTATTAATCAGTTAAATCATGAACCAGATGTTTGAGTAAAATCGGTAATCCTAACGAAGAAGACGAACTTAAAAGCGGGATAAGAGTAATTAAAATTCGGATAATAAACGGGTTAGACACACAGTCCAGCGGTGGACTGTGTGCAAAGTTCTTATACACGTTCCGAGTTCGAACCTTAATACACACACGCCTTGCGTAATAACATCCTTCTTTTTAAACATGAACTAACCGGGTTAAAATAGGTAGTTGTTAAGTATAATATAAATCAAGAATATAACCGGGTTAGACACACAGTCCAGCGGTGGACTGTGTGCAAGATAAACTTCATGACGCGCGTTCGAATCCTGTCCCAAGCACCGGTCAATTGAATTAAAACGTTTTTGTAAATAAAGGTATTTTCGGTTAATTCGAATAAGTATATAAATATAATTAAAACTGAGTTTCTAACGGGTTAGTCACGTAGCTCAGTTGGTAGAGCTACGTGCACGTGAACTGAAGGTCACCGGTTCGAATCCCGCTTGGCGCAACAATTACCGCTGACCGAACCGGTCAACGGTCAACGGTCAAACAGTAAAATAATAATATTTTTTTTATATATTTATTTGTTTATTTTAATTTAAAAATCAATTAAAAATACTTAAAAATAACATTTTTAAGGATAGAAAATAGCCATAAACTCACAAAAATATATCTAAAAATCCCATTAAAATCCTTAATAAAATCCATCCATTTAATATATTTTTCCATTATTATTTAGGTTAGTGATTCCTCGTTGACTCGCTCGTCTAAATCGTGCGCATCTCACCATCTCAAATTCAACGCACCCAATGTGAGTGAACCCTTCAAATTCCCCGTTTTAATCATGTTTTTGGGGTGTATCATGTGTCTTGTTTATTTACATATTATAACCAAGTTATTGTGCATATATCATATCATGACTTGTGTATTAGTTTGTTGCTGTTAAGTAGTTATTATTGTATGCAAATTATTATTTCTGTACATGCAATTGCCGAGGCCGCGGCTCCCCATCCATCGAGGTTGAGTTGGATCCCTATTTAATTATGCGGTTGATCTTGGCGTGCCCGCACGATCGGCTCCGTTTGATTGAGCCTTGATCGGTCTTTTCATTTTACATTTCAATACATGCAATACGCTCGGCTCCGTTTGATTGAGCCTTGAGTGCACAGTTCAATTTACATTTCCAGTTCATGCAATACGTTCGGCTCCGTTTGATTGAGCCTTGAGCGCACAGTTCAATTTACATTTCCAGTTCATGCAATACGATCGGCTCCGTTTGATTGAGCCTTGATCGCACAGTTCATTTATGTTAGTTATTATATGAGATTGGTATGTTCATGTATGCTATCGATTGTTAATGTATGTTATAATTGTAACTGATATTTGCCAATGTTTGATTACATACATGTGCTCTTTTATGATTATGCACAATATTTTATTGATAAACTAACCATAAAATCATTATCAAATGTTTATCTATAAGGTTCACTCGCCAACTTATGTTGACCCAAAAACCTCCCATTTTTACACATGATACAGGTGAACCAGCAGCAGCTAGGAACACATAGGACCTGTATTAGAAGAAATAAAACGATTTAGTATTCGGATTATTATGTTTGGTTATTTTCCCTTGTATTGAATGAACATGTTTGGATGTTTGAGAAATGTAATTTTGACTTCATTTAATTATGAAACATAATAGTAAATGTCATGTGCTTTGGTGATAACCCAATTATGCCCCGACTCTTATTTCCGCTGCGGGTCGGGGTGTGACACATCTTATCATCTCCAACCAAACGCACCCAATGTGAGTGAATCTCTACAAATTCCCCGTTTTAATCACGTTTTTGGGGTGTATCATGTGTCTTACCATTTATTATATTTAAATCATTGTGCATACATCATATCATGAACAAATGTGTATTCAGCTTGTATCAACTGTTGTGTGGTTATTGTTTAGGTTTAATTTATTATTTTCAGTACATGCAATTTCATAGGCCGCCGCTCCCCATTACATTATGAGCGTTGAGCAGTTCCCCATTACATTATAGCGTGAACCTGGCGTGCCAACATACGATCGGCTCCGTTTGATTGAGCCTTGATCGCACAGACATTCATCATAGGCCGTCCGTTCCCCATTACATTATGAGCTGTGAACGTGACGTTGCCAACATATACAGTTTCATTCATGTTATATATTCATGCAAGTTCATATGTTATTGTATGTTATAGTATGTTATTGTTTGTGGAATGTTATTGTTATTGTTGGATTATCTACATTTGCTCGCATATGACTATTGCACAATTTTTTTCTTGATAAAAATAACAAGAAATCAATAATAAATGTTTAACTAACAAGGTTCACTCGCCAACTTATGTTGACCCAAAAACCCCCATTTTTACACATGATACAGGTGAACCAGCGGCAGCAAGAAACACATAGGATTGGCTTAGAAGAATAAACTGGTTTAGAGCTTGGATTGTTTAGTTGGTTATTTTCTTTGTATTTGTATGGACATGTTTGGATTATTGAGAATGTAATTTTGACTTTAATAAATATGAAACATATTAGTAAATATCATGAACTTTGGTAATAACCCAATTATGCCCCGACTCTTATTCCGCTGCGGGTTGGGGTGTGACAGATTGGTATCAGAGCCATGACTATAGGGATATAGGATAGGTTATTAGACCCTTAGAGCCTATACTATAGTTGATTAGAAATTTTTAAGAATTTTGTGTGTTACATGCCAAATTTCATGATGTTTATATGTTTTATGTTAAATGTTACATTCAATGTTATGCAAGCATGTTCATAAGTATATATTATCATATAATGCCTATCATGAATCATATTCTCATAACATATCATATCCATGAAAGCACACATCACATCATTTTCATGATTGTTTTTACAATGATTTTTGTATTTTCAAATCTCATCAAAGTGAGTTCTCATGACGGGCATGTAGTAACTGGAAGGGTACAAGTATCGGTAGTCGGAACGTCCTGTCTAGGCTTGGCATTCGTATAAATCCAAAATAAAGGACCAGTTTGCCTACCTGGGGACTAACGATGAGAGTACGAAGTACCTATTAGGCCAAAGCATGCTATACCAAACGTCGTGTGAGCTAACCCCACTTTGAGTTGTCATTGTGTCTACACCTGGACACATTCCGACCATACATCTCGTAAACATATTTTGTGGTTTTCATTCGGGTCATGCGAGTGTTAAATCGCCAATACTAATGTGAATCCTACCAAGCCAATAGTCATGGGGGCCCACATGACTATACAGGTGAAGGTATAGGGAACATTTGAGGCCCAACATGAGCAAACCCAAGACATCCTATGGATGTAGTTGCATTATTGATATTTATGTTATTTTCATTTTCTTTAAGACACATGACACCTAAAAAGACTCCATAAACTCACAATCTTCTTATGTATGTTCATGTAGATGTCGGCTAGACAACAACGAGGGGGTAAAAGATCAGGAAGGTCTCACGAACGCTTGGCCACACAAATCGCGAAACAAATGGCCGCGGTGCTTCCTGACATTGTGGTTCAAGTACAACAAGCTCTCGCCACAAATCCCACTAATCCTCCCCAGCAAGATGACCAGAACATCGGCAACCCTCCTACCAGCAAGTGCTCATATAAACATTTCAAGTCTTGCGATCCTCCTAAATTTGAAGGGACCGAAGGTGTCACTGCTCTCCTCCACTGGTTTGAGGAAATGGAAAACACCTTCCTCAACTGCGATTGTCCCGAGGATCGCAAGGTACGATACGCAACCGGGAGACTATTTGGGGTAGCTCTTACCTGGTGGAATACTGAAAAGGGTAAGAGGGGAATCGAATATGCTATGACCTTAACGTGGGAGGAGTTAAGGGAAATCATGACGAGGCGATTCTGTCCTAGAAGTTAGATTAAAAAGTTAGAGGACGAATTTCATTCTTTGAAGCAAAAGGAGGGAGATCATACTTCCTACAACAAGAGGTTCTTAGAGTTGAACCAAATGTTCCCTAACTTGTTCACCCCGGTTTACCGCTTAATCGAGCATTATATTCGAGGTCTTCCCTCGAAAATTCAAGATTCAGTTTTCACTACTTCACCAGCAACACTTGAAGCTGCTATGGAACTAGCTACTGAACTGACCGAGAATCGAATTCGCAACGGTAAGTTTAAAGAGGAGAAAAAGAAAGCCCCCGTTGAGGGCCAAACTTCAAACCATTCCACCTCCTCCTCTAAGTTTGCTAACAAGAGGAAACGTAACACCAGAAACTTCGCTGTCACACAAACCAATTTCCCTATCCCTGCTGCACCCATTACCCAAGTTGCCCCTCACCTGCACCATACAAAAGGCCATACTCTGGCCCATTACCAAAATGCAACCGTTGCCAATAACACCATTTTCCTGATCATCCCTGCCAACATTGCACCGGCTGCAGTCGCGCAGGTCATACTGTTCAAACCTGTCGCATACCTCAGCGAACGAACCGCCACCAGCCTTCACACCCCAACCCACCAACAAATAATGGGTCAAGCCCAACAACCCCTACTACTACCACCTACCCAACATTTAGCCCAATCATACTATCAACCCAACTATCCCATGGTACAACCTATGCGGGCTTGCTACAATTGTGGAGACCCAAGCCACTTTAGAAACACTTATCCACGGTTGGTGAACATTATTCACGCTCAAGCCCAAGCCAATCCGGTGAATCAAGCTAACCAAGCTACTCCACCTGCAAGAGGAAGAGCTTTCAACATCAACGCTAATCAGGCTAGAGCTGACAGCAATGTGGTTAACGGTACGTTCCTTATCAATGGTAGTTATGCATCCATGTTGTTTGATACTGGCGCGGATAAAAGTTTTGTGTCCTTAGAGTTTGAACCCATCCTAAACCAAAATCGTGATAAGCTCATGGAATCCACAACAGTGGAAGTTGCTGACGGGAAACCGGTCTCATTAAACTCCATTATACGCAATTGTACTCTCACTTTAAACGATCATAATTTTCTAGTTGACCTCATTCCCATGAAGTTGGGAAGCTTTGACATTATAATTGGTATGGACTGGCTCAGCCAACATCAGGCTGAAGTTGTATGCCGCGGAAAAGTTTATACGCATTCCTCTTTCAAACGGTCAGACTCTACGAATCTTTGGAGAAACCTCGTCGAAAGGGCTCAGATTAATGTCCTGTCTTCAAGCTCGAAAATATCTTCGCAAGAATTACGTCGCATTTTTAACCCATGTCGTCAAAAAGGGAACTATGGAGAAGAAACTTGAAGACATTCCAGTAGTAAAAGATTTTCCGCAAGTTTTTCCTGACGACATTTCAGGACTTCCTCCCTTGAGAGAAGTCGAATTCCGCATTGATCTTATACCTGGTGCTACACCAGTTGCAAAGTCTCCTTATAGGTTAGCCCTATCCGAAATGCAAGAGCTAGCCAGTCAGTTGCAAGAGTCGACTGACAAAGGATTCATACGTCCTAGCTCCTCGCCTTGGGGTGCACCTGTCCTTTTTGTGAAGAAGAAAGATGGAACGTTTCGCATGTGCATCGACTACAGAGAACTCAACAAGTTAACGATCAAGAATCGCTATCCATTACCTCGTATTGATGATCTTCTTGACCAACTTCAAGGCGCCAACTGTTTTTCAAAAACCGACCTTCGTTCTGGTTATCATCAACTTAGAGTACATGAAGAAGACGTCCCAAAGACCGCCTTCCGAACTCGTTATGGTCATTATGAATTCATGGTCATGCCATTTGGTATAACCAACGCTCCAGCTGTCTTCATGGATCTAATGAACAGAGTCTGCAAACCCTGTCTCGATCGTTTTGTTATAGTCTTCATCGACGACATTCTCATTTATTCAAAGTCTAAGTCTGATCATGAACGGCATCTTCGACTCATCCTTACACTCTTAGAGAATGAAAAGCTTTACGCCAAATTCTCCAAATGCGAATTCTGGTTAAAAGAGGTACAATTCCTTGGACATGTAGTCAATGACAAGGGAATACATGTCGACCCCTCAAAAATCAAAGCGGTACAAGAATGGAAAGTGCCACGTACACCAACTGAAGTAAGATCATTCCTTGGCCTGGCTGGTTATTATCGCCGTTTTATTTCAAACTTCTCTCGCATTGCTGTACCACTCACGACTTTAACTCATAAGGGAAAACCTTTCATATGGGGACCCAAACAAGAAGAAGCCTTCCAAACCCTTAAACAAAAACTCTGTGATGCACCAATCCTCACTCTTCCTGAAGGTTGTGATGACTTCGTGGTTTATTGCGACGCGTCAGGGCAAGGACTAGGCTGTGTTCTAATGCAAAGAGGAAAGGTTATAGCTTATGCTTCGAGACAACTCAAGACTCATGGGAAGAACTACACCACCCATGACCTAGAACTTGGAGCCGTTATGTTCGCTCTTAAGATATGGAGACATTATCTCTACGGTACTAAGTGTGAAATATACACTGACCACAAGAGTCTTCAACATATCTTCAATCAAAAGGAGTTAAACATGAGGCAACGAAGATGGGTCGAACTTCTAAATGACTACGACTGTGAAATTCGGTACCACCCTGGCAAGGCAAATGTGGTGGCTGATGCACTCAGTCGAAAGGGTTATGCAAACTCCATTCATCTTTTATGTTCGCAAATCATAACTGACATTAAAGATCAAATTCGAGAAGCCCAACATGTTTCAGTAACGGAAGACGACGTACGAAAGGAGCTGTCCTGTGGAGCTGAACTTAAAATTGAAACTAAATCTGACGGTATTCTGTACTATCTAGATCGCATATGGATTCCTGACCACAACAACCTTCGTGAATTTCTTATGAATGAGGCTCACAAAACACGATACTCTATACACCCAGGAGCCGATAAGATGTATCAAGACCTTCGATACACCTATTGGTGGCCTGGAATGAAAAAGGATATTGCTGTTTTTGTTTCCAAGTGCCTTACATGTTCCAAGGTGAAAGCTGAACACCAAAGACCCTCAGGACTTCTGGTCCAACCTGAAATACCTGTATGGAAGTGGGAAAACATAACCATGGACTTCATTAACGGGTTACCTCGCACTTCTGTGGGTATGACACTATATGGGTAATCATTGATCGTCTCACAAAATCAGCTCACTTTATTCCTATCCGCGAAGATTTCAAGAACGAGAAGCTAGCTCGTATTTACATTAGCGAAATCGTAAGCCGACATGGTGTCCGTTAAGCATTATTTCAGATCGTGATGGTCGTTTCACTTCACGAACATGGCAAGCCGTACAAGCCGCTTTGGGTACACGATTAGACCTCAGTACCGCTTTTCATCCTCAAACTGATGGGCAATCTGAACGCACCATCCAAACTCTTGAAGACATGCTTCGAGCATGTGTCATAGACTTCAAAGGGAATTGGGACGCTCATCTACCATTAGTTGAATTTTCGTACAACAACAGCTATCATTCAAGTATCGGCATGGCACCTTTCGAAGCTTTATATGGTCGTAAGTGCCGATCACCAATATGTTGGCACGAAATTGGAGAAGCACAAATCACCGGTCCAGAATTAATTCAAGAAACAACAGACAAGATCCATCAAATTCGAAACAATCTTCTAGCAGCACAAAGTCGTCAAAAGAGTTATGCAGACAAACGACGAAAGCCCTTGGAGTTTAACATTGGTGACCAAGTACTTTTAAAAGTATCACCGTGGAAGGGAGTGGTTCGTTTTGGCCAAAAGGGCAAGCTAGCACCACGCTACGTAGGACCTTTCAAGATACTCGAAAGAGTAGGACCAGTAGCATACAAGCTTGACCTACCAGAAGAGCTCAACAGAATTCATCCCACATTCCACGTATCAAACTTGAAGAAGTGCCTCGCCGATGAAAACCTCCATATTCCCCTAGAAGATATTCAGATCGATGAATCTATGCACTTCATTGAAAGACCAGTAGAGATCATGGACTTCGGAGAAAAACATTTAAGACGGAGTCGTATTCCAATTGTTAGGGTACGCTGGGAGTCGAAACGAGGACCTGAGTTTACTTGGGAACGTGAAGACTCAATGCGCGAAAAATACCCGCATCTTTTTCCTGTTACCACTACTACTTAAATTTCGGGACGAAATTTCTAAAAGTAGGGGATACTGTAACATTTGTCAAAAACGGGTTGTCCAAACCCGCTTCGTTTGTAATTGAATATCAAGTTATAAATGTTTCGTTGCGTATTTATGTCAATTTTAATTTTTAATGATGCATAATTAATAAACAAACTAGAATATAAAAGTTATAATTGATAAAAAGTAAAAATAAAATAAATAAAAAGAAAAATAGGCTGCCGGGACTCGAACCCGGGTCAGCCGGGTTTAAGCTCAAAGACTTATCACACACACATATAACCACTCCGCCACTTGATGTTTTCTGTAAATTCTAGGAAACAATTAAATTTTATGGTCAATCATAAATCAGTCTGGTTACGCCAACTGTAACCGAAATCGGTCACCAAACGTCCAAAAACGTTTGATTGTTCGCGGTTTACGATTATAACCGTTTACACCGACACCTCCAATCAATTTAGCTTTGAATGGACTTGAATTCAAGAGTGGATCGGTTTTAATAACCGAAAACTTTCAATTCCTGAATTACTCCAATCATAGACCCCTCTCGCGACTCAAACACATTCTGCAAACCTTCAATTTCATTTTCGCACAACTTTCAGTTCGTCGGAGCAGCTATTTGAACTCGTCGGACTTTCGCCGGAAAACCGTGTTTTCTATCAAATCAGTGAGTCACTCAATTCTTTCATCGTCTATCAGTTGTTAAGCTGTTGCTAACTCAAACCCTTCAATCGGAACCAATTTCAGAGTCGATATCGGATAATTCACTCTCGCCGGAAAACTGCTGAAAATTCTCAATTCTCGCTGTGAAACGGTATAGCCTTCTAAACCTCCTGGTAACTCTTGTTTAGTACTTCAATTCCACACTTAGCTAATCAAAACTGTTATTTTGTTCGCTCAGTCGAGGTTCATAAAAAACAGAGCCGACGACTTGCCGGAATTCTGAGATAAATCGTTCTCCGGTATGTTTACTTCCAAAATCGTCTCTGCCATTTCATTTTAGTCTTTTGTACATTTGTTAATCGTTTTAAAGCAAGTTTGAGTAAATCATTGTATGTAAATTTAGCAAAGAATATGAAGTATGTTAAGATTATAAGATTAATCGGTATTATAAACGGGTTAGACACACAGTCCAGCGGTGGACTGTGTGCAAACAATACACATACGTCCCGAGTTCGATCCTTGATACACACACCCTCTCTGTAATAAATATGTTTTATTTTTCTAACTGAACCGGATTAACTTACGTTAGATGTTAAGTATAATAAAAATCGGTTATATAACCAGGTTAGACACACAGTCCAGCGGTGGACTGTGTGCAACACTAACCCACAGGTCCCGGGTTCGAGACCTGTTGCACGCTCCGGTTCGATGATTTCAATCAATGCTGCCTTGAGTGGAACTTGAATTCGGAAGTAGATCGGTTTAATAATCGAAAGTTGTCAATTCTCGAACTACTTCAATCATAGACTCCTCCTGCGAATCAAAACACTCCGCAAAACTTCCAATTGCATTTCCGCAACCTTACAGTCCACCGGAGAAGCTCAAATCTAATCGCCGGAAAAATTCTGCAAGTCGCCGGAAAACCGGGACTCACATCCACACGGTACTTTCTCCGACTCTTTCTGTTTCAATCATGTGATTAATCAGTCACTAACACAACTCCACCATCAGAATCGATCCTAGTTAACGTTTATCGAAAATCTTACCTTCGCCGGAAAACTCCTGAAACTGCCAGAATCACACTGTGAACGGGTATGATCTCCCAAACTTCTGTTAAACCTTGTTTAAGTGACTCAACTTCTTAAATAATCGAACAAAGCTGTTAATTGGTTTCAACAGCCGGAGTTCACTTTCAGTACCGACGCACCTCCGCCGGAATTCTGTGAACAACATCAATCGGTATATCTTCTTCCTTAAACTCTCTCCATTCGCTACTTTAAAATTACTGATAATGTCTGAGAAGCGTATATGTCATGAATCGGTCATAACAGTCGGAATAAGTTTGCCTGTGTAAAATCAACGAAGAAGATGAAGACGCAACATAACATAAGATTAATTAAAATCGGTATTTTAAACGGGTTAGACACACAGTCCAGCGGTGGACTGTGTGCAAAATACACACGCACGTCCCGAGTTCGATCCCTGCTACACGCACACCTTATATAATAACGCGCCTTTTTGTTTAAAAACTAAACCGGGATAACCCAGTTAGTTTTTAAGTATAATAAAAACCGAGATAATAACCAGGTTAGACACACAGTCCAGCGGTGGACTGTGTGCAACATGAACCACACGTCGCGCGTTCGAAAACCCGTCACGAGCACCGGTCCGATTGAATTAAAATGTTTTTGTAAATAAAGGAAATTCGGATTAACTGAATAAGTGTATAAGTATAAATAAAAACAAGATTATTTCGGGTTAGACACGTAGCTCAGTTGGTAGAGCTGCGTACACGCGTACGGGAGGTCGCCGGTTCGAGCCTCACCCGGCGCAAACTAATACGCTGACCGACCGGTCAACGGTCAGCGGTCAACGGTCAACGGTCAACACTAAATAAACAATTTTTTTATATTTTTATTTATTTAATTTAATTTAAAAATCAATTAAAAATACTTAAAAATAACATTTTTAAAGATAGAAAATAGCCATAAACTCACAAAAATATATCTAAAAATTTCATTAAAATCCTTAATAAAATCCACTCATTTAATATATTTTCCGTTATTATTTAGGTTAGTAATCCTCGTTGTTCCGCTCATCTAAATCGTGCGCATATCACCATCTCCAATCCAACGCACCCAAGGTGAGTGAATCTTACAAATTCCCCGTTTTAATCACGTTTTGGGGTGTATCATGTGTCTTTGTATATATATATTATTACTAAACCATTGTGCATACATCATATCATGAACTTGTGTATTCAGTTTGTTGCTGTTAAGTACTTATTATTGGATGCAATTTATTATTCAGTACATGCAATTTCATAGGCCGCCGCTCCCCATTACATTATGAGCGTTGAGCATGTTCCCCATTTTATTATGCGGTTGAACCTGGCGTGCCCACATACGATCGGCTCCGTTTGATTGAGCCTTGATCGCACAGACATTTTCATTTTCAGTACATGCAATACGATCGGCTCCGTTTGATTGAGCCTTGATCGCACAGTTTCATTTATGTTATTTACAGTATGATGTTGGTATGATCATGTATGCTGTCATGTGATATTGTATGTTATAGTTGTGACTGCTATTTGCCTTTGCTTGATTATTTACATTTGTTCATCTATGATTATGCACAAATTTTCATTGATAAACTAACAACTAATTTATTAATATATGTTTATCTAATAAGGTTCACTCGCCAACTTATGTTGACCCAAAAACCCCCATTTTACACATGATACAGGTGAAGCAGCTGCAGCTAGGAACACATAGGACTTGGACTAGAAGAATAAAACGATTTAGTGTTGGGATTGTTATGCTTGGCTTATTTTCCTTGTATTGAATGAACATGTTTGGATTTTTGAAATGTAACTTTGACTTTATTAAATATGAAACATATTAGTAAATGTCATGAGCTTTGGTGATAACCCAATTATGCCCCGACTCTTATTCCGCTGCAGGTCGGGATGTGACAGATTGGTATCAGAGCCATGACTATAGGGATATAGGATAGGTTATTAGACCCTTAGAGCCTATACTATAGTCGATTAGAAACTTATAAGATTTTTGTGTGTTATATGCCAAATTTCATGATGTCTATATGTTTTATGTTAAATGTTACATTTGATATTGTACAAGCATGTTCATAAGTATGTATTATCATATAATGCCTATCATGAATCGTATGCTCATAACTATCACATCCATGAAAGCACACACCACATCATGATTGCTTTTACAATGATTTTCGTGTTTTCAAATCTCATCAAAGTGAGTTCTCATGACGGGCATGTAGTAACTGGAAGGGTACCAGTACCGGTAGTCGGAACGTCCTGTCTAGGCTGGCATTCGTATAAATCCAAAATAAAGGACCAGTTTGCCTACCTGGGGACTAACGATGAGAGTACGAAGTACCTATTAGGCCAAAGCATGCTATACCAAACGTCGTGTGAGCTAACCCCACTTTGAGTTGTCATTGTGTCTACACCTGGACACGTTCCGACCAAACATCGCATGAACATATTTTGTGGTTTGCATTCGGGGGATGCGAGTGTTAAATTGCCAATACTAATGTGAATCCTACCAAGCCAATAGCCATGGGGCCCACATGACTATGTAGGTGAAGGTATGGGGGACATTTGAGGCCCAACATGAGCGAACCCAAGACATCCTATGGATGTAGTTGCATTATTGATATTTATGTTATTTTCATTTTCTTAAAGACACATGACACCTAAAAAGACACCATAAACTCACAATCTCCTCATTTTATGATCCTGTAGATGTCGTCTAGACAGCAACGAAGGGGTAAAAGATCAGGAAGGTCCCAGGAACGTTTGGCCACTCAGATTGCGAAACAAATGGCCACGATACTTCCTGACATTGTGGTCCAAGTACAACAAGCCCTTGCTACAAATCCTACTAACCCTCCACAACAACAGGACAGAACATTGACAACCCTCCTACCAACAAGTGCTCTTACAAACATTTTAAGTCTTGTGATCCTCCTAAATTCGAAGGGACCGAGGGTGTCACTGCTCTTCTACATTGGTTCGAGGAGATGGAAAACACCTTCCTAAACTGCGATTGTCCTGAGGATCGCAAGGTTCGATACGCTACCGGGAGACTACTTGGAGTAGCTCTCACTTGGTGGAATACTGAGAAAGGGAAGAGGGGAACTGAAGATGCGACGGCCTTAACTTGGGAGGAGTTAAGGGAAATCATGACTAGGCATTTCTGTCCTAGAAGTGAAATTAAGAAGTTGGAGGATGAATTTCATGCTCTAAAGCAAAAGGAGGGTGATCACACTACCTACAACAAGAGATTTTTGGAGTTGAACCAAATGGTTCCAAATCTGTTCACACCAACCTATCGTCTGATTGAACATTATATTCGAGGACTTCCCTCGAAAATCCAAGATTCAGTTCTCAGCGTTTCACCAGTAACACTTGAAGCGGCTATGGAGTTAGCAACTGAACTGACCGAAAACCGAATTCGCAACGGGAAGTTCAAAGAAGAGAAGAAGAAAGCCCCTGTTGAGGGACAAACTTCAAACCACCCCATTCCTTCCTCTAAGTTCGCCAATAAGAGGAAGCGCAACACCAGAAATTTTGCAGTTACCCAAACCAACACCCCTATTCCTGCTGCACCCATTACTCAAGTCACTCCTTCACCCGCACCATACAGAAGACCCTACACAGGCCCGTTACCAAAATGTAACCGTTGCCAATATCACCATTCCCCTGATCATCCTTGCCAATACTGCACCGGCTGCGGTCGCGCAGGACATACTGTTCAAAACTGCCGCATGCCTCAACGAACAAACCGCCACCAACCTTTAACCCAAACCCACCAACAGTTAATGGGTCAAGCCCAACAACCCCTACCATTTCCACCCACCCAACATTTAGCCCAAACATACTACCAACCCAATTATCCTATGGGCCAACCTATGCGGGCTTGCTTCAATTGCGGCGACCCGAGTCATTTCAGAAACACATGTCCCAGGCTGGTTAATATTATTCATGCTCAGGCCCAAGCCAACCCAGTGAACCAAGCAAACCAAGCTCCCCCACCTGCAAGAGGGAGAGCTTTCAATATCAACGCTAACCAGGCCAGAGCTGACGGCAATGTGGTCAACGGTACGTTCCTTATAAATGGTAGATATGCATCTATATTATTTGATACTGGTGTGGATAGAAGTTTTGTGTCTTTAGAGTTTGAACCTATATTAAGCAAAAATCGGGATAAGCTCACGGAATCCATAACGGTAGAAGTTGCGGATGGGAAACCAGTTTCATTAGACTCTATTTTACGCAACTGTACACTCAAATTAAACGACCACAATTTCTCAGTCGACCTTATTCCTATGAAGCTGGGAAGTTTCGACATCATAATCGGTATGGATTGGCTCAGTCAACATCAGGCGGAAGTTGTATGTCGTGAAAAATTTATTCGTATTCCTCTTTCAAACGGTCAGACTCTTCGAATCATTGGAGAAACCTCGTCGAAAGGACTCAGCTTAATGTCTTGTCTTCAAGCTCAAAAATATCTTCGCAAGAATTATGTCGCGTTTTTAGCCCATATCATCAAAAAGGAAATCGCAGAGAAGAAACTTGAAGACATTCCTGTAGTAAAAGACTTCCCACAAGTTTTTCCTGACGACATTTCAGGACTTCCTCCAGTTAGAGACGTCGAATTCCGTATTGATCTTATACCTGGTGCTACACCAGTTGCAAAATCTCCATATAGGTTAGCCCCCTCTGAAATGCAAGAGCTAGCCAGTCAATTGCAAGAGTTGACTGACAAGGGATTCATACGTCCTAGCTCATCGCCTTGGGGTGCACCTGTCCTCTTTGTAAAGAAGAAAGATGGATCTTTCCGTATGTGCATCGACTACAGAGAGCTCAACAAGTTAACCATCAAAATCGCTATCCTTTACCTCGCATTGATGATCTTCTTGACCAACTACAAGGTGCCAGCTGCTTTTCAAAAATCGATCTTCGATCTGGCTATCACCAACTTAGAGTGCATGAAGAAGACGTCCCTAAGACTGCTTTTCGAACTCGTTATGGCCACTATGAATTCATGGTTATGCCGTTTGGATTAACCAACGCACCAGCTGTCTTCATGGACCTAATGAACAGAGTCTGCAAACCTTATCTTGATCGATTTGTTATAGTCTTCATCGACGATATTCTTATTTATTCAAAATCTAAAGCTGATCATGAGCGTCATCTTCGACTCGTTCTTGCACTTCTAGAAAAGGAAAAGCTTTATGACAAGTTCTCCAAATGTGAATTCTGGTTAAAAGAGGTGCAATTCCTCGGGCATGTAGTCAATGACAAAGGAATACATGTTGACCCTTCAAAGATCAAAGCAGTTCAAGAATGGCAAGCTCCACGTACACCAACTGAAGTAAGATCTTTTCTTGGACTAGCTGGCTATTATCGTCGGTTCATTTCAAACTTCTCTCGCATTGCTGTGCCACTCACGGCTTTAATTCATAAGGGAAAACCTTTCGTATGGGGACCCAAGCAAGAAGAAGCTTTTCAAACTCTTAAACAAAAACTTTGTGATGCACCAATCCTCACTCTTCCTGAAGGTTGTGATGATTTTGTAGTCTATTGCGACACATCAGGGCAAGGATTGGGCTGCGTTCTCATGCAAAGAGGAAAAGTCATAGCTTATGCCTCGAGACAACTCAAGACGCATGAAAAGAACTACACCACTCATGACCTAGAACTTGGAGCCGTTGTCTTCGCTCTTAAGATATGGAGACATTATCTCTATGGTACTAAGTGTGAAATATACACTGACCACAAGAGTCTTCAACATATCTTCAATCAAAAAGAGTTAAACATGAGGCAACGAAGATGGGTCGAACTCCTGAATGATTACGACTGTGAAATTAGATACCACCCTGGTAAAGCAAATGTGGTGGCTGATGCACTTAGTCGAAAGGGTTATGCGAACTCCATTCATCTTCTATGTTCGCAAATTATAACCGACATTAAAGATCAAATTCAAGAAGCCCAACACGTTTCAATAACAGAAGAAGATGTACGAAAGGAGATGTCCTGTGGAGCCGAGCTAAAACTTGAAACTAAATCAGATGGTATTCTGTATTACCTAGATCGTATCTGGATTCCTAACCAAAATAATCTTCGTGAAACTCTTATGAATGAAGCTCACAAAACGCGATATTCTATACACCCAGGAGCCGATAAGATGTATCAGGACCTACGATACACCTATTGGTGGCCTGGAATGAAGAAGGATATTGCCGTTTTTGTTTCCAAGTGCCTCACATGTTCCAAGGTGAAGGCTGAACACCAAAGACCCTCAGGACTTCTAGTCCAACCGGAAATACCTGTATGGAAGTGGGAAAATATAACCATGGATTTCATTACCGGGTTACCTCGCACTTCTGGTGGGTATGACACTATATGGGTGATTATAGACCGACTTACAAAATCAGCTCACTTTATTCCTATCCACGAAGATTTCAAGAACGTAAAGCTTGCACGTATTTATATCAACAAAATCGTAAGCCGACATGGGGTACCGTTGAGTATTATTTCTGATCGTGATGGTCGTTTCACCTCACGAACATGGCAAGCAGTTCAATCCGCTATGGGCACACGATTAGATCTCAGTACCGCCTATCATCCTCAAACTGATGGACAGTCTGAGTGCACCATTCAAACTCTTGAAGATATGCTTAGAGCATGTGTCATAGACTTCAAGGGAAATTGGGACGCCCACCTACCATTAGTTGAATTTTCGTACAACAACAGCTATCATTCGAGCATCGGCATGGCACCTTTTGAAGCCTTATATGGTCGTAAGTGCCGATATCCTGTATGTTGGCACGAAATTGGGGAAGCACAAATTACTGGTCCAGAATTGATCCAAGAAACCACAGACAAGATTCATCAAATTCGAAACAATCTTCTAGCAGCTCAAAGTCGTCAAAAGAGTTATGCAGATAAACGACGGAAGCCCTTAGAGTTTAACATTGGTGATCATGTGCTTTTAAAAGTATCACCGTGGAAGGGAGTAGTTCGTTTTGGTCAAAAGGGGAAGCTAGCACCTCGTTACGTAGGACCTTTCAAGATACTCGAAAGAGTAGGTCCTGTAGCATACAAGCTTGACTTACCAGAAGAACTCAACAGGATTCATCCCACATTCCACGTGTCGAACTTGAAAGAAGTGCCTCGCTGATGGGAATCTCCATATTCCGCTGGAAGATATTCAGATTGATGAATCTATGCATTTTATTGAAAGACCAGTGGAGATCATGGACTACGGGGAGAAGCGTCTTCGACGAAGTCGCATTCCAATTGTTAGGGTACGCTGGGAGTCGAAACGGGGACCTGAGTTTACTTGGGAACGTGAAGACTCAATGCGTGAAAAATACCTGCATCTTTTTCCTACTACTTCAACTACTTAAATTTCAGGACGAAATTCCTAAAAGTAGGGGATACTGTAACATTTGTAAAAATCGGGTTTTCAAAACCCGCTCCGTTTTGTAATCGAATATCAAGTTATAAAAGTTATGTCGAATATTTATGATTATTTTGATTTAAAACAATACATAATTAATAAATAAACTAAACTATAAAAAATATATTTGATGAAAAGTTAAAATAAAATAAATAAAAAAATATAACGCTGCCGGGACTCGAACCCGGGTCAGCCAGGACACCCTTCAACAACTTAACACTCAATCACAAGACCACTCCGCCACTTGTTTGTTTTCTGTCATGTTTAGGAACAAATAGTTTTTATGGACTAAGGTAAATCAATCGATTTTACACATTGTAACTGAAACCGGTTATCAATCACCCAAATCGATTTGGATACTCTCGATTCAGCGAGTATAACCGATAAACGGACGATTTCAATCAATGCTGCCTTGAGTGGAACTTAAATTCGGAAGTAGATCGGTTTAATAACCGAAAGTTGTCAATTCTCGAACTACTTCAATCATAGACTCCTCCTGCAACTCAAAACACTCCGCAAAACTTCCAATTGCATTTCCGCAACCTTACAGTCCACCGGAGAAGCTCAAATCTAATCGCCGGAAAAATTCTGCAAGTCGCCGGAAAACCGAGACTCACATCCACACGGTACTTTCTCCGACTCTTTCTGTTTCAATCATGTGATTAATCAGTCACTAACACAACTCCACCATCAGAATCGATCCTAGTTAACGTTTATCGAAAATCTTACCTTCGCCGGAAAACTCCTGAAACTGCCAGAATCACACTGTGAACGGGTATGATCTCCCAAACTTCTGTTAAACCTTGTTTAAGTGACTCAACTTCTTAAATAATCGAACAAAGCTGTTAATTGGTTTCAACAGCCGGAGTTCACTTTCAGTACCGACGCACCTCCGCCGGAATTCTGTGAACAACATCAATCGGTATATCTTCTTCCTTAAACTCTCTCCATTCGCTACTTTAAAATTACTGATAATGTCTGAGAAGCGTATATGTCATGAATCGGTCATAACAGTCGGAATAAGTTTGCCTGTGTAAAATCAACGAAGAAGATGAAGACGCAACATAACATAAGATTAATTAAAATCGGTATTTTAAACGGGTTAGACACACAGTCCAGCGGTGGACTGTGTGCAAAATACACACGCACGTCCCGAGTTCGATCCCTGCTACACGCACACCTTATATAATAACGCGCCTTTTTGTTTAAAAACTAAACCGGGATAACCCAGTTAGTTTTTAAGTATAATAAAAACCGAGATAATAACCAGGTTAGACACACAGTCCAGCGGTGGACTGTGTGCAACATGAACCACACGTCGCGCGTTCGAAACCCGTCACGAGCACCGGTCCGATTGAATTAAAATGTTTTTGTAAATAAAGGAAATTCGGATTAACTGAATAAGTGTATAAGTATAAATAAAAACAAGATTATTTCGGGTTAGACACGTAGCTCAGTTGGTAGAGCTGCGTACACGCGTACGGGAGGTCGCCGGTTCGAGCCTCACCCGGCGCAAACTAATACGCTGACCGACCGGTCAACGGTCAGCGGTCAACGGTCAACGGTCAACACTAAATAAACAATTTTTTTATATTTTTATTTATTTAATTTAATTTAAAAATCAATTAAAAATACTTAAAAATAACATTTTAAAGATAGAAAATAGCCATAAACTCACAAAAATATATCTAAAAATTTCATTAAAATCCTTAATAAAATCCACTCATTTAATATATTTTCCGTTATTATTTAGGTTAGTAATCCTCGTTGTTCCGCTCATCTAAATCGTGCGCATATCACCATCTCCAATCCAACGCACCCAAGGTGAGTGAATCTTACAAATTCCCCGTTTTAATCACGTTTTGGGGTGTATCATGTGTCTTTGTATATATATATTATTACTAAACCATTGTGCATACATCATATCATGAACTTGTGTATTCAGTTTGTTGCTGTTAAGTACTTATTATTGGATGCAATTTATTATTCAGTACATGCAATTTCATAGGCCGCCGCTCCCCATTACATTATGAGCGTTGAGCATGTTCCCCATTTTATTATGCGGTTGAACCTGGCTGTGCCCACATACGATCGGCTCCGTTTGATTGAGCCTTGATCGCACAGACATTTTCATTTTCAGTACATGCAATACGATCGGCTCCGTTTGATTGAGCCTTGATCGCACAGTTTCATTTATGTTATTTACAGTATGATGTTGGTATGATCATGTATGCTGTCATGTGATATTGTATGTTATAGTTGTGACTGCTATTTGCCTTTGCTTGATTATTTACATTTGTTCATCTATGATTATGCACTAATTTTCATTGATAAACTAACAATAATTTATTAATATATGTTTATCTAATAAGGTTCACTCGCCAACTTATGTTGACCCAAAACCCCCATTTTACACATGATACAGGTGAAGCAGCTGCAGCTAGGAACACATAGGACTTGGACTAGAAGAATAAAGCGATTTAGTGTTGGGATTGTTATGCTTGGCTTATTTTCCTTGTATTGAATGAACATGTTTGGATTTTTGAAATGTAACTTTGACTTTATTAAATATGAAACATATTAGTAAATGTCATGAGCTTTGGTGATAACCCAATTATGCCCCGACTCTTATTCCGCTGCGGGTCGGGATGTGACAACGCACCCAATGTGAGTGAATCTCTACAAATTCCCCGTTTTAATCACGTTTTTGGGGTGTATCATGTGTCTTACCATTTATTATATTTAAATCATTGTGCATACATCATATCATGAACAAATGTGTATTCAGCTTGTATCAACTGTTGTGTGGTTATTGTTTAGATTTAATTTATTATTTTCAGTACATGCAATTTCATAGGCCGCCGCTCCCCATTACATTATGAGCGTTGAGCAGTTCCCCATTACATTATGAGCGTGAACCTCGCGTGCCAACATACGATCGGCTCCGTTTGATTGAGCCTTGATCGCACAGACATTCATCATAGGCCGTCCGTTCCCATTACATTATGAGCTTGAACGTGACGTTGCCAACATATACAGTTTCATTCATGTTATATATTCATGCAAGTTCATATGTTATTGTATGTTATAGTATGTTATTGTTTGTGGAATGTTATTGTTATTGTTGGATTATCTACATTTGCTCGCATATGACTATTGCACAATTTTTTTCTTGATAAAAATAACAAGAAATCAATAATAAATGTTTGACTAACAAGGTTCACTCGCCAACTTATGTTGACCCAAAAACCCCCCATTTTTACACATGATACAGGTGAACCAGCGGCAGCAAGAAACACATAGGATTGGCTTAGAAGAATAAACTGGTTTAGAGCTTGGATTGTTTAGTTGGTTATTTTCTTTGTATTTGTATGGACATGTTTGGATTATTGAGAATGTAATTTTGAATTTAATAAATATGAAACATATTAGTAAATATCATGAGCTTTGGTGATAACCCAATTATGCCCCGACTCTTATTCCGCTGCGGGTGTGACAATTAGCTTTAGGGAAAAGAAGATAATGGAAGGGCATTTATGGATTTCTCTCTCCACATGTAAGGCATATGCAAATTCCCCATCAATTTAAAATGTCCATAGCTTTTTCATACGACTTTTTTTAAAGAAAAATCACCATAATAACAAGTGTATTTTATCTTTAATACGATTATCATATTGTCGTATAAAAATAAGATAAAAAATTCATTTTTTACAGGGGTTTTTAGCTTTGTGTTAAAGGTTCTGGTCATTGTGTCTTTTAACTGGGTTTTGGTCATTACGTTTTACTAGGGTTTCTATACATTGTGTTATTACCAAAACCTATAACACAATGTTAATTTGGTTTCTACCCATTGCGTTTTTATAAGAACCTATAACACAATACATGACACAATGAAGATGGTGTTATATCTGGGTTTTCTATAGATTGTGTTATTTGTTCTTGTCATTGTGTTTAATTTGTTATCCATTGTGTTTAATATGTTGTCCATTTGTGTTTAATCTCTTGTTCATTGTGTTTTAGTTTGTTGTGTATTGTATTTTTAGTTTGCTGGTTAATTTATTTTAATCTACTCTCCATTTTGTCTTTTATCTGTTGTCATCAATTGTGTCTTTTATCTATTGTCATCAATTGTTGTTTATATCTATTGTCATCAATTGTGTTTTAATCTGCTCTCCATTGTGTCGTTATCTGTTGTCATTGATTGTGTTTTTTGATCTACTTTCCGTTGTGTTTTACGTCATGTCCATTGTGTAATGCGTAACTAGGTTTTCGAATTTTTTGTTTTGAAAAAAATAACAATGTGGTACTTATATTAAAGATAAAAAGACGCTCGATTTTATTGAATGATTTTTTTCTTAAAACAAATTATTTATAAAAAAATTTACGGGCGTTTAAAAAATGGGGGAATAGCATGTGACTTGCATGTGCATATTTATTTTCCTCTTGTGAACAAAATTACATTTTCCCACTTGATTTTTTCTATAACACTTGTCACTCTCTAGTGGCTTCTTACACTTGTTATTTTTAAAATCCTTTGTACTATAACTCAACCCATGTACTGTGATAAAAAAGAATGGATCAAAATGGCAAGTGAAAAGATATAAATTGAAAAAGCCAAATATACCGCTGCTTAAAAATGGGGGTTTTGGACGGAGTTAGGGTATGTGATCAAAAATGGCAACAAAAGGGAAAAGTCAGGGACTCAGAGGAGAAAAAAAACTATTTGGACTAAAATGACAAATTTGGACAAACCCTAAGGACTAAAATGGCAATTTACTAAAAAACACCTTTAAAAAAATCAAGCCGCCATTGAATGCTAGCCAAAAATTGGGGGGGGAGGGTCGGGGGCTTTAACACATTCCTTCGTTATTAACGAGGAGTGTTCCATTGCTTATGTGGCACTAGTATACTTACGTGGAGTTATGTTTCGTTGACCTGATGCAATGGACCCCCGGGGATCCACTCCATACTCTTCAGGCTAAAGACTAAATACAGAAACATCCACAACACATGTAAAGAAATTAAGGCGGAGAGATTTCTAAACTCACGTTCATAACGCGGTTCTTAGTATGTTTCCTATGCCTAGCTTCTTGCTAGTATATACATACTATAATCAAATTCTACGTCATTAAAGAAAAGACTAGGCGTGTAAATGAGAAGGCAGTCAAAATTTCTTAAATCGTTAAAATCTTGAATCAAGCTAGGCTCAAGTCTGAGCTTCAAGTTGATTACACTCACAAGTGACGAGCCTAAATGAACATATTATTCTATATAGTAACAATTGTAAATGTGAACAGTTGTTATTTATTAATGGTCCATGTAACTTCACTTTATAGACCTAAAATAGTATTTTTTTTTTCTTTAGTTAATTACGTTTCTAATCCTTCCTTTAATAGGGTTATCATACGACCCATAAACTTTAATAAATCTTTTTTTTTTATAATTGATTTACTTTTATACCTCTAAACTTTAATAGATTTACGTTTAATAATAATAATTCCGAAGTTTAATAATAATAATAATAATTCTTTTTTCTATGAATGATTTACGTTTCAATCCCCAAAACTTTAATAGAATTATCATACGACCCATTAGGTTTAATAAAGTTATTTTTTTCCCTTTTTCTTAACAAATATGTTTCTTTCATCCTTTTCATAAGTTTAATTCTTTTTTTGTTTTACTTATTATTTATTAAACCTATTATAATTAAAGCTAACTTTTAACTCTAGACAAGTTACGTACCGTGTTGATTTCTTATTTTTACCGTTATTTAGATTAAAGCATGTATTGTATAATAACCTATCGATATATCATATAACAAATACATCCTCGTCAGCACTCCCCAACGTCCTCGCCGCGAAGCGCGAACTTCAATACTGGTTATATACATCACATATGATTACATAATAAACATCATTATGATAAAAGGGTTTTATAAATATTATGATATAATATCTTATTATAAATGTATGTATAGAACTATAGGTATAAATAATTAGTAGTTTAATAATAAATCAGTTCAACACGAACTTATAACATCCTTTAGACATAAATCTTGAAATAATCAAATTCCAATAAGTTAAACAAAATAATCTAATGAAACCAAACATATAGTATATATATTATATGCAATCCCAATAAGGGTTTTGAGTGTACACCATTTAGAAAATTCCTAACCACCATAACATCAAAACCTAACGTTTAAACCGAAATGGCTTAGCCTACAAATACTTGTGATGTATTGCCATCTTCCGGTTGTCATGGTTTGGTGATGTGGAATATGTGCCACCTGAATAACGTGAGCTTGAACCACCAAAGCTGCCACGTGGACTCAACGAATGCCGATTGTTTAGGCCACTACCGCCATAGCCAGTTGTGTTCTTGTGGTCACCTGCGAGCTTAGCTTCTTGTTGGATATATTCTTCGGTGTGTATACCCATTGCAATTTCTGCTTCTCGTATTAACCTTGCCTCGTGAGCCATCTCTTGTGCCTGTGCTCGTGCCAACTCGGCCTAGAAAACCAATTCAATGGGCATAAAGAGTTGTAAGAAGAAGCACAATTGACATTAGTCATTTTCTTCTCGGTCATCGCACGACTCTCTCTTATTCATATCAACATATTTTAGTTTCGTCTTTTCCATCCCAAAAGGGAGGGGGTATGGGTCTTTTTCTTCCCACCGACCCCAAAACAAATTGTGATAATATTTTTTTAAAAAAATCCTTAGGTGGCTGGCCATGTTAAAAGCGGTTTTGAACATGATCATTCGTTATATCCTCCCCACTATTTCCGAATTCGGGTGGTACCACACCATCTGGAATGGTGTAGCTTTTGGTACCCCGGGAGCCACAACATCTTTTCTTTCGTTACCCGTCTCAATTATCATTCATACCATGTGGTCTTATAGGATATCGATTCATGCTTTGTAAGGGTACCCAAATATTTATTAAATGTTCTATAAAATGTATACAAATGACGTAAAAAAACTTATGTTTTTATATCTATTACGGAAGGTTTTGATCAGCCTTAAGGTGGGACCGGTCTAAACCAGGCTGTCACTTTTGAACCACTTTTGGTTTCAGACTTATTATCCACACTACTTCTACGGTTCTATTAGATTTTAATAGAACCGAAGAGCATACCTGTTGTTGTTCATGTATGGCATCGGACTTCACCTTGCGAGCCCCTCGAATATCACTAATCTTTTCCCTAATCGCCTGCATATTTGTTGACTTTCTTATTTTTAAAAGTCAAACCAGGAATATAGGTTGATTCTTTGATGGAATGATTCAACAAACTTACATTTACATATATGTCTGTATATAGGCATTTGAATGTCCTAAATAAGGTGCATCCTTTTTGTAGCTAATGACAAAAGTAATGGAACACATTAAATCTAGGAGTGATTTAATGCTGACCTTGTTTTCTGTCATCAAATCCAGAGGTGGTTTATTAATTTGGGAAATTAACCAATAATTACATCATAACATTAAGATTGAATAAATGCCATTAACATTAGGACAAGTATTATGTAAAATACTATTTCATATAATATAACTAGAAAGATTACCGCGCTATGCTGCGGGGTTTCAGTCAATATCTATTTTGGTTAAGGATAGCAACCGAACGAAAGATGCTAAAAAGAATATCGATACATGTTTTACATAGAACGAAAACCATAAAAATAAATTTAAATTAGACAACGGAACGGGTTGATTTTAAATTAACTGTAAATGAAAACTAAATGTTATCTTAAATATAACTTCAATGAAAAAGGAATCTAAAACTAAAACACTTAACATAAAGAAAAGTAAAAAAATCAAATATAATGAAGTCCAGAAAAAAAAAATCAAGTAAGAAACATAAAAGGCAATAGGATGAAAGCACTATTCACACAACTTGCTAATTATAATTTTCCGTTAAAACCTAGACCAAATGAAAACGTACAAAAAATAATATCGAAAACGGATTATATTTGACTTGACATATTTTCGAAGAAAATTTACGTTGAACTATAAACCAACTTGACTTTATATTGACACATGCATATTAATAAGCACGTAAGGAAATAGTTACGACGTGTTGCAACGGTGTTGAAACGTACAGTGACTCGAATTTATACCGTTTAATAAAAACGTATTATGTTTCAACAACCGAAAACGTACATAATAATAAGCATAAAAACATACTATATTTGACCCAATTTATTACCGGGAAATTTTTTTTTACGTCTAAACGTAAATCAATTTGAATTTATACCAATATGTAAATAAAAATACGCACGTAAAACTCGATTAAAAAGTATTTAGAAAGTTAATGGATCGTAAATGTTAACGCTAAAAGTTGAGTGGCAAAAATATAAAAAAAAAGTCAAAAAACAAAACAAAAGAGACAAAAGATAAAATAAAGGCAAATTGCAAGTTACTGTTCATGTAACTTGCGGATGTTATATTTTTAACCATACAAGTAGTAGAAATACAATACGGTAGGGGGTGCACTGTTCAATTCGCTTCGGTTATTAGCATTAACCGAAACTGTAACCGAAGTCATCGAATCGGTCGGTTTATTCGGTTAATTTGTCGATTTTCGGTTCGGTTCAGTTAATTTTGGTTGATAACCAAAAAATAGGCAAATTAGAAATAAATAATCTCACCTAACTCAATTTGGCTGATAATAATCCCAAAACAGTTATTGACCGATAATGATCCAAACTGGTCAAATTTTTTTTGTAAAATAGCCCGCAGTTAAAATAGCTTAACGGATGCAAGGTTAAGAACTAACATGTCTTGTTGAAAACAAAATTCATAATAAGACCCCAATAATGACTTACTACTAACATTATATGTATAAGTTAAGTTGAAAACAAAATTCATAATAAGACCCCAATAATGACTTATTACTAACATTATATGTATAAGTTAAGGCCTAATACAACCTAATAAGACATATTATATGTATAAGTAATACAACCTAATAAGACACATTATATGTATAAGTTAAGGCCTAATACAACCTAATAAGACATATCATAGTCAATTAAGGCATGCATCACCTAATCAAAGTCAATATATACGTAGAACAAAAAATCAAAGATGATTTAATTTAGCGACGACTCACTTAAACTCGTCGCGAAGGTTAATTATAATTCTTTTTTTTTTCACTATTTCTGAAATAGTCTTAAAGTTTGTCATGGTTAGCAACGGTTTTAAGGAAGCTTGTTATAGCCAAATAAAAGCATCTTTAGCCTAACATGATTTTTAGCGACGGCATACAACCATAAGTTCAAGTGACCCGGCTATCGATTTTTGGTATTTTTAGCTACCAAGCATGCATGTGTACTTGACCTTTTGTTTTATACTATTTTTTTTTAATTTTTTTTTGCATTTTTTGGGAAAAGTGGTAAATAAACCTTCAAAGAATGTTCATGGCTTTATAGCTAGGACATATTGGGGGTGTGATAAGGTTTAGGGACCATTAGGTCCTGGGTTCGATTCCCACAAAGGGGTTTTATCAAATTTATTGGGTTTCCTCCTAAATTGGTATATATGTATTATTGCCTAGTGGAGACAGATATGATCAGGTGATTCCGCTGGTGGCACAATGATACTTCAGTATCTCGTCAGTGATCCAAATTTGCCATTAAACCTCAAATAATGATTATCTCCTTGTGAAAACCAACGGGCATACAAAGAGCATATATATAAATGATTTACTTTACATGGATAACTTGCACAACCGTTTCAAAATTTTGCCTCCTAAGATTGACAAATTACACCAATTTAATATTTTAATCCACGTTTGGTGAGAATATAATCAAACCCCTTCCTTCCTTTTTATTTTTTTGGTGGTTTAGACTTTAGACAAGTGCATCTTGTGTAAGCTAATATTCAAGCTAAGGGACCCCTTTACATAATCCGTAAATCTCCCCCCTTATTAGCTTTTTTTTTTCAACTGGAAACATTTAGGGGTCCAACTCATGTTTTATGTTTTCCTAAAAAGAAACTAAAGTATTTGAGTGCCACAAGAAGTTTTAAAGTTCAACAAGTGATTGTTGGGGTTTGGGGGTGTATGTGTGGGTGGAGGGGGGGGGGGGGGGGTCCTAGCTTCTAACTAAAGGGTTTTCATTTTTTTTTCTTTATCAAACAACTTAATCAACACATATATACATGTTTCACATGTCACCAAACACATTTTTGACCTAGTATTTGAGTGCCATGAGATCACAAGTTAGAACATTTCAGATTGTGACACCTACCAAAACAACATTTTGGCTCATATTTTGAAGTGGTTAGTGAACCACTCTAGTTAAATTCCCACCAAACATTATACATTTGGTTTGTACTGCATATAACTAGTGATAACTCCAAGAAATATTGTGACCATGGCTAGAGTAGAAGCAAAGAAAGAAACAATCAGCATTGCAGTTTACAAAGCTAATTTACATTGCCCAAAATGTGCTCATGATATCAAGAAGCCCCTCATGAGAACTCCAGGTCATTCTTGTAACCGCATTGCACAATATTATTTCTTAAACCGAAAAGTTTTCTTAATCTTAGATCCTGTGTAGTGGTATAGCATGTAGTTTTCTCTTTTTCGACACGTGCCGTCCAACCAAACCACTTAGTGAAAAGGTGTAGTGGCGAGGCATGTGAAATCACTTGGTTTGGTATTGAAAAAAGAATTTTAAAAAAGTTAATGGCTAACACTCATTAACCATTGGCTAGTTTTTGGAAATCAAACTTCTCATTGCGTGATCCCAACCACATACCAAAATCAGCACTTCACAAGGGGAGGGGGTGATGTGGCCTTGTGGTGGCTCGTTTGGCCAACCACGAGGCCATTACGTTTGGTCTTATTAACTTTAATCCAACGGGCCAAGCTAGCTAGTTCTTTGTTATTAGTTTCTTCTATATCTATATGCCTAAAGCCCATAATCGTGTAATCTAGTGGCAATGGTGATTGCTCCATACAAAAATGGTGTGACTTTAAATCCTTGCAAGTGCAGATAGATTTGTTAGTCTATAGAGTCATCACCTTCAGATTATAAATTATTATTGCTTTTATGTATATTTTCACATTCATGTAACCATCGCTATATAGAGATGTATTTGCATTTTTATAAAGTCTATCAAACACATTACAAAACACATAGACCCTGATATTTCTATAGTACAAATTATAGAGAGAAATTTTACTATTCATGTATCCTTCTTATGGTAAACAGGAGTCCATAAAGTGGATGTTAAGCATGAGAAGGGTGAAATTAGAGTGGAGGGCACTTTTGAAGTGAAGAAAATACATGAAAGGTTAGAAAAATGGAGCAGGAAAAAGGTTGAGATTTTATCACAAGACAAGAAACTAATGGAGAAGAAGGAAACTAAGAAAGTAAGAGTTGCTTCAACCGAAATTCTATGTAATTTTAATTTAATATACCAATTAAGCAGTGGCGAAGCTTGACGTTTTCGACTACCCAAAAATTTCTATAGAACCGGGGGGTCGAAAACGTATATGCCCAAAAATTTCTATACGAAAACTCCATATATAACACTACTTAGCGAAACCCCCCCCCCCCCCCCCCCCCCTCCTTAAACTGCGCCCATGCAACTAAGCAACTTTAGTTTAAATCATTAAGTAATTAAGTTCATTCAAGTATAATGATATCCCATCACTTAAAAATACCATTTTTTCCTGTATACATCTTTTTATGTAAATTCTTAATAAAATCATAACATCATTCAATGCCATTATTGCTAATCCATAAATTAAAGTTGTGTTAGTCCTCACGTATTATCAAGATTTGTCGATGAGCTTAGCAAAGGCGAAAGTGATCAATAATGATTTGAGTTTGTTTGTGCCGAAATTAAGGAAATTATAAAGACGACCAAAATAAAAGCCTACATGCACTGCAACAAATGTGAGCATGATCTTCGAGCCAAGCTACTCAAACACAAAGGTAAACACACAACATTTAAATCAATATGTGACTTCAATGATATATGACACATTAAGTTGAACTAAAAGCCACAGAAATTAAATCACAGGTATACACAATGTCAAAACCGACATAAAGTCACAAACTATTCTAGTAGAAGGAACCATTGAAGCGGAAAAGATTGTGACCTACATACAAAAACGAGCTCGCAGACACGCAGAGATCATACCTGAACCTCTTCCAAAGGAGGTCGAGAAGACGGTGGAAGAGAAGGTCGAGAAGATGGTGGAAGAGAAGGTCGAGATGAAGGTGGAAGAGAAGGTGATTGTGACAACAAAAGTTGTAGAATTTGAAGAGAAGACGAAAGTAGAAGCAAAGGGTAAGGATGGTGAGGTCCCGTATTTTGTTCACTATGTTTATGCCCCTCAGTTATTTAGTGACGAAAATCCGAATGCTTGTCTAGTAATGTAAACAATGGCAACAAATGATTTGATTTATTTTGTTCATTAGATTCATCATTTGTACCGGAAATATATGTAAAAACATCTAGCTAGCTACCATCTTGTCACATAAACTAGCACATAGGAACTATGTTAGAGAAAATTCACGAAAGAGAGTGAAAATTTTGAATTAGATTATTAGATATAACTATCATTTTTCGAGGTAACACCCATATAACTAGTATAACTAGTCAGTGGTGTATGTTGTAAGGGAAATTATTGTTTATTTTAAGTAAGTTCAAACCGAGCTTTTAGCTCGTTTGAGGTTGTTCTCAAAATAGTGAACTTTGACTTAAACATCCAAACTTTTGATATTATGGGAACTATTGTATTTGATTACTACATAAGAAATGATTTCATAACTTGTTAGGATTTAACATCATTTTTTAATGGTGACTTTCTTTTTTAGTGACCCAATGTCACATCGCCTAAACGGCTGGCGCTATCCAAGATTTGTTCAGACTACGTTGTCTAACCGGGCTCGCGCTGGATTGGTCAGACTTGGTTACGACGTTCTCCCGGAAACCGTACTACCTTCACACGAGTTGCCTCGCTAAAATAATAGCCGAATGAAAATCGGGGTGCGGCTCAGGATCTAACCCCCTCGGTGATTTGGTAATCCTATATGATTCAACATCATTTAATGCTTAAAAATACCCCATTAGTGATTTGGTAAGCCTATATGATAAAAATGAATTTAAATGATCAAACATATCAAGAAAGACATGCATAGAAGGGTTGAGAATGACATTATACACAATATAAAGCAATGTATGTAAGTTTTGATTTCACATGGTCCTGATCAGTCGATATACAACAAATTTAGATATTCAACAAATGTTTATACATGACTTAAAAGACTTAATTTTTATTCCTATTTCCTTTCTGCAAATAATGATTTTTTTTGAATTAAAATTTATCGAATTATAAAGTTTTTATTGCATAAGTGATGGTATAGATATGATTGGCTAAATACTATATACTATGATCACTTTAAGCAAGAAATATGATTGGCTAAATACTATATACTATGATCACTTTATAGCAAGAAAGCCTAGCAAACCGTACTCGTGATGAAGATAATGATGGTAGTGAAGACTGAAGACACTCTTGGTTGTATATATTTGTTTTTTATTGTTAAAATTTGCATTTAGGATTTAAAAAAAAAAAGAGAGTACAAGTGTACAACCATTTTTTTTTGTAACCCACAATGGAGTCAGCTTATAAAAGGATAAAAGTATATATAAAATCTTGATATTAATTCTTTATTCTTTTTCATTGTTAAAAGTCAAAAAGATTAAACCCGATTCTAATTGTTAAAAGTCAAAACAAACCCGAATAATGTGAAACCCAGTTAGAAAACACAAACAACACCCTTTGTCTAATACCGTGTTTAGGCCTGTATATTTCATCTATCATATAGTCTGTATACAGCCGCTATGATATATCGAAGATGTTATATGACTCGTATAACTAGCCAGTAGTGTATAAATGTTAAAGAAAACTCAAACACCCCTAGTATAACACCCATATTTCATCCTATCATATAGTCTGTATACATCCGGTATGATATGTCGAAAACGTTATTTGCCTCGTATAACCAACCATTAGTGTATAAATGGTAAAGAAAGTCCCCCCCTAGTATAACACCCTTTATAGGTCCGTGTATTTCATCCTATCATATAGGCTGTATACAACCGGTATGATATGTCGAAGTTATATGGCTCGTATGACTAGCCACTGGTGTATAAATAGTGAGTTAATTAGTTTATACAACCCACATAATATGACACAATGTTTTTCGACCCGACTTGTATAACTAGTCGGTAGCCAATAGTGTATAAATGGTGTGTTGGTTCGTACGACCAATATGATATGACCAAAATGTTATACGACCCGTAATATTCTTTGATATAAGAGATATTATATTGTAGTGTCGTTTTTATTTTTCTTTCAAGACTCCCAGTTTGTTGTCGGCCCCTTATTCCTATTTTGTTTAATAAAATAGCCATTGTTAGAAAAAAAAAGTAGTGTATGAATGGTGTGTTGGTCTAATGGTCTATACCACCAATATGATACAAAGAAAATGTTATACGATCAATATAACCAGCCAGTAGTGCATGAATCGTGTGTTAGTCTATACGACGCATATGATACAACAAAAATGTCATACCTACCCGTATAACTAGTAAAGTGGTGTATGAATGTTTTCTTAGTCAATTTGACTATTTGAACTCACCAACCCAAGAAAGGTTATTGATTACAAAACCTTCATAGCAAACCTTACTTTTCAAAATATCAAAATAGTTTCACAAGGACACACATAAGCTAAAGACCCAAAAACCACAACTACATCAACACATTGAAACCTAACCAAACCCCATACAAATAAAACCAAAAAAAAATGAAGATCAAATCGATGATACCCGCTTCTTCATCAGTACTGCGGCTGGTTCTCCGCGTTACCAGACCAACCACCACCACCATCAATCACATTAGGCACACTAACCGGCAAATTAAAGAAAGGCAACCCTATAGATGAGACTCAGGAAACAAAACCCCAACACCATCACCAACACCACCATCCCCATCTCTGTTTCCACCGCGACTCGCAGCGGCTTCATCGTCATCCAACGGGAGCCTCTCATATTCGACATTTGTGAAAGAAGCAGCTATAACAATCACCGGCCAGAGGCCACCAAAGCACCAACCACATTCCCACCAACAAGCTGACCTTGTCCACCCGCCAAAAATATCGTCAAACTAGTAGCACCCGGTGGAGCCGGGGGTGGTAAAAATGAACCCGATAGCGAAAGTAATTCAAACCGGCCATGCAGCGTGAGAACAGACCCAGCGGCAGCCGGTTGCCGTAAACTAACGTTGTTTACGGTACCGGTGCCGCTAACTATGTAAACCCCACGTTGTTTTTTCCTCGCGTAATCAGAGACGGATTCGAACACGTCGCATCCGTCGCTGATTTCGAGGATATGGGCGCGGAGAGTGTTGCCGCTTTCGCGGGTGATGATTACGGGTGGTTTGGGCTTGTTTTTGGATCCGGGAGGACGGCCGCGCGGGCGGCGGCCGTAACCGTCCCGGATTCGGAGGGGGTTTGGTTGGTGTCGTCTTCGGATTCGGGTCGGTTTGGTTTGGTGGAGGTGGAAAGGGGAAGTAGACATGTGTTTACAAGAAGTATGGGGAACAGAAGTGACGAAGAAGAAGAAGAATGAATAAAAGGTGATGGTAACGGTGGAGATTATTAAGGTTTTAAAAAGGTTGTAAAAAAACATGAGGGTTTTATTTTGAGTAAACTGTACAAAAAGTTTTTTATATTTTCTCAAATTTGCAGGTTTCAGCCTTTATGTTTAAAACTTGTAAAAACAACCTTTACATTTATTTTTATTACGGGTTCAATCCTTTATGACTAACCAAGTTAATTATCTCAGTTTAAGTTCCTCACATGCCTAACATGTGAGGGTATATTTGTAATTTTAATTTCCTGTAAAACCTACAAAAAAGCCACTGTACCATTTACCTTCAACTAAAAACCCTACCCATGATTCTTAATTGCTTTTGTTGGACAATCCAACATCATAATTGAAGTACGGCAATATTGGCTGAAAATTTTTGTTTCTATATCCATTATTTGAGCAGGTCAATTTTTAAAGCAGGTTTCTGGTTATAATTGCTTGTGTATTGTTGTTTAAATGCTCAATTTCATTAACATGGGCAATGAGATAAACACAATTTATCAGCTGAGAAATAAATATATGCACGACATTCAGGTGCATTTAGATTAGATATGCATCTTATGCTTGTTCCAGTCTCTTAATTATTTTAAATGGGTATGAGCTTTCAAGTTTGATTAACTCAGAAATCCAAGCAATCGGGTATCTGATGTTTGATTAGGAGTATGGGCATATGTGTGTTAAATAAAATGAAATTAAATCAAAGAAACACATAAAAGTTTAATAATTTGATTGATATGGCAGAATTATTCAATACTTCATTTCTAGACTACAAAATCTTCATGATCTAATTTATTGCACGCCGCCTTGATCGGAAGTTTAACCATAGGTATATGCATAGGTAATGTAAATGCTTTTAATATTTTTAAAACCAAGGGATCTAAGATTCCCAATATTTGCAGGGGGTGGGGGGTCTTCCTCTTAACAGCTTTTGCCTCTGGTGTGACTGGTGGTAACATGAGTGTTGACAGCGTGGCTTGTGTGGTGATTGCAGGAGGTGGGAATGCTTTGTTGATTATCAGGGTTGTGCCACCTCTTTGTTTGGATCGACAGGGCTGAAGCCTGAAGGTGGAATAGCATGTCGTTTCCTTTCATTGATCGCAATGGTGAATAAGAACATGTGGATCTGTGAATCCTTTCACAATAACCATTTCATTACAATTGATTCTAGGGTTCTCAGTTGAAGGTGAAGAAGAATCATAGGATATGGTTTTTAATTGAAGGTGATGAAGATGAATGAAAATGGTACGATGGGTTTTTTGGGGTTTGATAGGAAGAAGAATTAAAAAGACAAATATACCCTCACATGTTAGGCATGTGAGGAGCTTAAACTGAAATAATTAACTTGGTTAGTCGTAAAGGATTGAACCCGCAACAAAAATAAACGTAAAGGTTGTTTTCAGCAAGTTTTAAACATAAAGGCCGGAACCTGCAAGTTTAAGGAAACATAAAGGACGTTTTGTGCATTTTACTCTTTGTTTTGTAACACGTGGGAGGAGAGAGGGGGGACTTAACCACATATGGCCTCATGGTAGCAACTAGATTTCTAGAAACGACATAATAAGTGTTTTATTTTGTTTGGTTGTTGTTAAAACTTAAACCACTATCACATCGTTACCATGCTAACGAGGTGTGCTGAAGTGGTATGGGAGAGACTTGATGTTTTAAGGGACTCAAGTTCGATTCCTGCTCTCCCCATTATTTCTGCGATATCTGATGATGATGAGAGACTAGACGAGTATGCGGCGATCGTTAGTTCGATCCTTAAATAGAGCGGGTTTTACCTTACGTACTGCCGTGCCTTCGGACGAGTGTTCGCGGGCTTCAGCCTTAGGTGAGGGTTTTACCCGGTTCGGAGGCGAGTGTATCACGATATGGTGAATTTCACCAATAACTCATTTGAAGGATTCATTGGCCGTTAAAAAAAACTTTCATATCATTATGATAGAGCGTTACATCTCGTCGCACCACCCTTTAGCGACAAGGAGGGATTGATTTGTTGAATTGGTTGTAAAGAGGTGTGAAAAGAGCATAAAGCGTTACGTCAATAAGTAATTTAAAAAAAAAACCATGAGGTAAAATGAACCTTTTAATAGTTTAATTTAATTAATGAGAACCTATTATCTACATGAAAATAACGTGACATTTTATATTTTAATGAAATAACTAAATAGTTTTTAAATTTGGTTATACAAAGTTATCGATGAATAAACTTACAAATAACGAAAGCTGCTCAAGGTGTATTTTTTTATAATCCAATGGCATTTTACTTTTAATTATTTTAATAATTTAACTAATTAGTAACTTGCATTGCGTTTTGTCGCAGGGTTGAAATGTAAAGTACATTGAATTTATAACATCTAATAAAAACGTACTATATTGGTTTTCGAAAAAATTTACGTTAAAACGTAAATCAACTGAAAACGTACATAAAAATAAGCATGAAAACGTATTATATTTGATCCGACTCAATTCTGGGAAATAAAATTAAATTTATGTCAAAACGTAGACTGGCCGAAAACGTAAATAATAATAAGCATAAGAAGATATTGTATTTAATTCAACTCATTTCCAGGAAAAAATTACATCGAAACATAAATCAATTAAATTTATAACATTACATACATGACAAACATGTAGAGCTCTATTACAAAGTCTTTAGAAGGTTAATGGGTTGTAAGTGTCAATGCTGAAAATTGAGATGTAAAAAAATAAGTTAAAATACTATTCACAAAAGGTTTGTAATATATTGTAATGTAATGTAATAATATATACTAGTAAGATTACCCACGCTACACCACAGGGTTTTAGTCGATTTGTATTTTGGTTTAGTATATCACTCGAAAGAAATATGCTCAAAAGAATATATATACACATGTTTTACATCCACCGAAAGCCATGAAAACAAATTTAAATTGGACACAGGCACGTGCTGATTTTAAATTAATGGTAATGGAAGCGAAACACTATCTTTAATATAAGTTCAATAAAAATTTACGTCTAAAGGTAAATCAAATTGAATTTATACCGACAAGTGCATAAAAATAAACACGTAAGAAAATATTGTTAAAATATTGTTTTCTTAAGTAAAGAATGGTAGCGCGCATTGCGGCGGTGTCAAAACGTAAAATGACTCGAATTTATACAGTCTAATGAAAACAAATTATATATGACATGGATCGTTTCCAAACAAAATTTACGTCAAAACGTAGACCAACTAAAAACGTACATAAAAATAAGTACGAAAATGTATTATATTTGACCCGACTCATTTCTAGGAAAAAAAATTCACCAAAAAAATTCACATAAGTTACTAATTGTATTATAGTTAATTAATTAATATATAATGTTACAAATATTTTGGTTTTATCTTTTACTTTTGAAATATAATTTTACTATGAAAAATTGAAAATACCGTTGAAACTTAATTAATACAAGTACGTTTTAATATATATTTTTATTCAAAACTTAGCAAGATCAAATATGATTATTTACGGGGCTGTTTGGCTAAACTAATTTTAATGACTTATTTACTTATTGACTTTTTAAAAGTTAAAAGGTGTTTGGGTTAGCTTATTATGTGAGGGGAATAAGTTAATAAGTCACTTTATTCTAACTTATTTACTTTTCCAAAAAGTCAATAAGTCATAAGTCACTCCAAAATAAGCTTAGCCAAACAGCCCCAACACAATATTGTGTTTTTGTTTCTAGCTTTTCAAATATAATGCTTTACAACATTCGGAATATAACGTCACAAAATGATTATTATCTAATTAAGTGTTGATATAAATGTTAGAGTAAATTACGATTTTGGCCCATGTGGTTATATCACTTTTACTATATTAGCCCAAAATAGGATTTTTTTAACATTTATGCCCCCATGGTCTCTATAACTAACTATTTTGTTGAGTCTAACTCCACCCCTTACCATGGTTAATTATTTGTCACATGCAAGGGTATTTTTGTAATTTCTCCTTCCTTTTAATCTAATTTCTATTTCTAACCCAAATTTCAAGAACACATCATCATCTGCATCTCTTTATCCTTCCCCTTTTCATTTTCTCAAAACTCTAGCCCCAACTTCCCTATTTTTTTTCTACAACACACACACCTTATCTCTATTTCACCACACATAACACACACTTGCGTGTGTAGTTACCAGAGAGATCGAGAGATGAAACCTGTAACACCCTGAAAACAGGTTTGGTAGTCAAACCACGTTAATAATATTGTGTCACACCCTGACCCGAAGCGGAATAAAAGTCGGGGCATGATTGGGTTATCACCAAAGCTCATGATATTTACTAACAAGTTTCATATTCATTAAATTCAAATTAAATTCAAATATCCAACACAAAAATTCATACAAGCACAAACAATAAAACGAACGATAGTTCCAAACGAAATAACTTGATTTTTCTTCTAAAGCCATCCTAGGTGTTTCTTTCCTCAACTTGATCACCTGTATCATGCATAAAACAGAAGAAATTTGGGTCAACAAAAGTTGGCGAGTGAATCTTGATAAAACATTTAAATGGTTTAATTATATTGTTGTTTAAATAAGATTGTGCATGAATCATATATGAGCAGATGTGTATGTATAACCAATCACAAACCACATTGTATAAACGTATGACATGATGAATGATGAATGTGAGATCAAGGCTCAATCAAACAGAGCCGATCTAATGAGGCATCTGATGCTCAACCCGTATCCCACGAGGAACTGATGAGCCTAATGAAACACTGAAATGATAAAATATATCCACATATAAACCACATAACAAACAATACACATTTGGTCACAAAATGACGTAAGCACAAGCGTTAAACAAAAGAAAGGAATGGTACGACACATGATACACCCCAAAACGTGATTAAAACGGGGAATTTGTAGAGATTCACTCACCTTGGGTGCGTATTCTTGAGTGGAAAAGAGAGCGCACGTGTTTTGGAATTTAACCGACGAGGAAGTATTAACCTAAAATAATAACGTAATAACTCGATAATTAAATTAACATTTAGGTTAAACTTTTGCATAGATCCTAGGTTATGTTTGGGATTTTTATTAATATATTAAGCCCTTGCAAATCATATATATATATTGTTATTATTATTTTTTTTATTTTTAATAAACCTTTCCTTTAATATAACTTTAGAATAAATAAATAAAATAAAAATAAAAAATTTTGTCAGTCTGACAGACTGACAGCCGGCCGGTCGAAGTGTGGTGTAAGTATGCGTGTGGTGAGGCTCGAACTCGTGACCTCTCGGTTGCGTGCACACATCTCTTCCAACTGAGCTACGTGTCTAACCCGAAAGAAACCTGATTTTAATTATATTTATAAACTTTTTGGGTTTAATCAATTTTAATTAAATTAAAAAGGTTTTGTACAGAATTGAACCGGCCGCGTCTCAGGGGTCTCGAACCCGAGACCTTGACTGTGACTCGCACCCAGCCCAACCAACTGGGCTGGGTGTCTAACCCGTTAGTATCTGAATTTTAATTATATTATGCACTGATTAAGTATATTCAGAAAATATAGGTTAAAAAGGGTTTTAAATCAGTTAGACCGGTGTGGGTATGGGGAATCGAACGGGCAACCTTGGGTCTGTTTTGCACCCGGCCCAACCAGTTGGGCGGGTGCTTAACCCGACTATACTCTCAACTATAATAAATATAAACACACTCCGCACATCATCTTCTCCGTTTTGAGTTTAACTGACCACATATACCCGCCTAAATCTATTTGTTTTGTTTCAGATCTTGAATTATTGAGATGAATGAGAAAAGAGCAGGGAGTTTACCGAACCGGCTAAACCGGCGATAACTTAGTTCCGGTATCTACTGGATTCCGGCGACAGAGGAATTCCGGCAGCAGTTGAATCGACAGCAGGTGAAATCCGGCGGAGCAGTGGTGACCTTCAAGATGTTTGAGCGAATTGGGAGTGGGTTTGGGGTCCGATATTTATAGAGCAACAGAATGGGGATTTCGATTTCGACTTTTTGGAAACAAGGTTGATTGATTCTTTTTAATTAAGATTGATTGGTCCGACTTCTTTGGGAAGGTCAAACACTCGGATTGCCAGTTCAACCACAGCCAGAACAGTTGTCGATTACGCGTAGATTGCCAGAATCTCCGGCGAGGAGATCCACAGCCGATTACAGGCTTATCTCAGCATTAATATTAGTGTAATTAAACTCCCATTTCAACATATCCGGTGTGTGTATCAGTGGTGTTTGTTATGTGTGAGTAACCCGGAGGTCCCGGGTTCAATCCTGGCTTACCCCATTTCTATTTTATTTACTTTATATTAAGTCTATTTTTATTCTTTTATTAATTACAAGTATTTAATTTAAGTGATTATTTATTTTTTATTTCATTTATGACTATTTTAAACATTTGTTGATACGTATAAACTTCTAATAAATAATGATAGAACCCACGACATAAAAAAATATACTTGATTAATAAAATTAGTACGAGTTTTCGAACCCGAAATTACACAAATGTTACATAATGAACGGGTGAAATACCGTTGGTGGTAAAAATTAACAGGGTAAATATTAGGATTTAAATAAATAATCCTAATACTTATTAAAAAAAAAGAATAAACGCTTTGAGAAGACAAAGGTTATAAGAGGTCCGAGTTAACGGGACTTAAAATAAAACGGGTTAATAACTCCCTAAACCCACTAAGTTAACTAGGAATAATTAATCTAATTAGTAATGTGTAATTAAGTGATAAACTATGAGTTATAGCTTCAGTTGATCAAAACGAAACAAGGAAGGAACTTGTAGTAATTGACCCATTTATAAAACCTTTAAACTTAGAGGAACTAAAATGGGCAATATGTGAATGAAGTTTTTAATTAAAACAAATCAAAAACCAAAACACACACAAAAGGTGTTTGGTCGATGTTCACATGGGAGAAGAGAAGGGGTTCTTTTCAAGAACTCTAAACGCTTAAAAATTCAACAAAATCAAAGAGAAATCGAGCCGGGAAATTGGAGCTTTTAATAAAACCGTGATCACCAAGCTTAAGGGATCACAAGATATGTTAAATTTCATGTTTAATGAAGTTGAGATTCTATGATGAATAATCATAATCGAAATTCAGGAATGCATGTTGAATCTATGAGTGTTATTGTGATGAAATCCATGTTTAGGAACAACCCTAGTTAATAATTGATAAACTAGTGTTGAAAAATAGAAATTTGATAATTACCCATACATATGTTAAATGGGTATTATAACTAGGTGATGAACAAGTCTTGATATTGTTTATGAATGCTAGCCATAAGGACTTGAAGTTTAACGAATTTAAAACTTGGTTAAAAGTTAAATATGAACTAGCTAGAAGATGCATAAAATCATGCTCGCATGGTGTTTGTTAAAATGCCTAAACGAATGTTGATATGTTGAAAGTAAGAAAGAAACGCGTAATTGGCTAATTTGTCTAATTACGTGTGATATGAAATAGTACGGGTTCTTAACATGATGTTGATTTAAACCTAATTGTGGATATTATATGATCAAAGGTAGTTGACTTTTGAAAGTCAAACTAATCAATGATGAAGTCGAATAGTAGTTTCGACCTAAAATTCATAAGATGGAATAGTCGCAAGTAAGGATGAATAATCTAATCGTCTTACGAATTATGATGATAGTTTGACGGTTGACAAGCTAGGTGGAAGCTTGGGAATGAAGCGGGTCAAACGAATCAAGTATGAAGAAAAAACCTAATTTGGATGCAAGGTAAGTTTAGCTTACACTATTCTTAATTCGTAAAATATCTCTCATCATACTGATTAAGAATAAATAAATAAGCAATTGAAGTATAATGTTCCGACGTGTAGTCGTACGGAACGAGATAAGCGAAATGACACAGAACCATATCGATGGTTAAAAAAAAAAGAGTACAGCGGTAGTTCGGACATACTATGACGAATAGAAAATGAACTTTTAATGGTTACCTTATATGGTAACCAAAACAAATGATATAGGCAAAACAGTAAATTGGTCACACATTGACAATAGCCGTTAGTTTTGAAAAGACACTTTATGGCGTAAGCCATAATGAGGCAAAAGAGTTAAGAAATAGTTTATAAGTAAAATGACCGTACGGTGTAGACCGGAGCGAGTCATATAGATGAGATGGTAATAAATGTCATCTCGCAAAGATAAATGGTCACTTAGATTAAACGGGTCAAAAGGGGAAGGTATCACCCTTTTTACAATATCGACTAATGATTATATGTCGAGCTATATGTTTACAGGAATAAACATCTAATGGATATCCGCTGTGATAGTAATTGGCGGTTACTAAAGCAAGATATTAACGGGTCAGTATATTGATCCGAGCCAGGTATGTGTAATAGTTTAATTACTCATTTAGAACTTAAGGTTCGATGAGAGTTAATAAGGTTAAAAATGGACATTTGGTTATCTTTTAGGTAAACCGAATTATTTACATTATAGTCATTGTGTTTTTAAAAACATAATGATTATTCAAACAAGATTATAGTGAATTATGCGAAAAAGTGCTCAAATACCCTTAACGGGTCAAAATAAGCATCTAAGTAGAAACGGGTTTATAGCAAACCATGTGATGGGAGCGAAACGCTAATGTTTGATAAGCCTGGGATGGGTAAAAATGTTTAGAAACGATTTTTGATAACAATCATGTAATGTATCTTAAAACTAAATGGGTCGAATAATTGTAAAAAAGGATTTATAAGCCAATTGCTTATAAACCGGATCTCGATACGAGTAAGAATGATAAACGGCTCCGTAATTTAATTACGAACGTATAGGAACAAGAATCGTGTAAATCGTATAAGTAGATTGAAAGTTATGCAAGTTTATGTATCACACTTGTGAAGGTTTAAGAGCTGGGAATCTGCAGCACCAGTTCAAAAACTTTCTGTCAAAAAGGGGGCGTGGCGTGGCGTAGCGTGACGCACCGTAGCGTACGGCGACGCCCCCAAAACATGCAAAAATAAAAAAAATTGTTTTCTTGTTCGTTTTAGTCTCCGGACTTGATTTAAGATGATGTGTTCTTGAAGATGATGTCGTGTTCTTGAAGATTTGGGTTAGAAGATGATGATGTGCAGATGATAATTATTGTTTTATTTTTTATAAAGTCTGGAAAAGTAAAGGGGAGGGAAATTACCAATTTACCCATCATGTGCATGTCATGTGACTAATAATTAACCAGGGTTTGGGGTTGAGTTAGACTGAAGGGCCAAAATAGTTAGTTATAGAGACCATGGGGGCACACTTGTTAAAAAATCCTATTTTGGACTAATATAATAAAAGTGATATAACCACTGGGGCCAAAAACGTAAAAAACGTAAAGTAAACACTCTTGCCTCACAAGTACACATTTCAATTTGTTTTTTTTTCTTACTTTTGTTTGCCACATTATTTATATCTACAAACTTACATTTACTTATAAATTATACAAGTTATCTTAAATTTTTATTTCTTTATTATTAATTTTTTAGTTAATATAAAATTTTACTATTATAATTACTATTAAGAATATTTTGTTTGTTCACTTACAATTGTTTAGATACGATGATTTATAATACGTCGAGAATGTCGTTGCGACTTGCTAATTTTTTATCTACGCCTAGATATAAATTTTATTTAAACCTGAGTTGTGAATAGTAATGCGCAAATTAATTCTCGAAACACGTATATGTTTACAAGTTGGCTCGCCTTTTGGTTTTTTTTATTTATAGAAATGAAGTTGTTTACTCTTTTCGTTATTTTAGTAATATAATATAACATTCATAAAATTTTAAATATACTTTATGAAGTGATTATTTTTTAGTATGATGCAATAAAAGACTAATTCAAACAAGGTTAAATTTTATCGGGTTTTTTTGTTCTTTAGCGTGACGAACCCAACAGATACAATCCAAACGACATTGTACCGATGGATTATTTTTACTTATTATTTTCACGGTGTATCGCAATTTAGTTTTTTTTCTATCATAAGTCATCAATACCGGTAGCGCTATTCGTTTTTTTTTTGTTTTTGATAGATAAAACACATGTCATTATCCTCTTGGGCATATCTCTTTTGGTTGCTATATCGAGTGTCATAATCGTAACTGTATTGTAACGAACTGATAACGACTAAAAAAGCCCGGTGCGAAGCACGGGGCATCCTACTAGTTTGTCACACCCCGACCCCAGCGGAAAAGGTGATCGGGGCATGATTGGGTTATCATCAAAGCTCATGACATTTATTATAACGTTTCATATTTATTATTACAATTTAAATGGAAACATACAATCATAATTACATCATGTCCTACACATCATTCTAGACTTCATTATTTTCTTTTAAGGCATTTCCTATGTTTTCCTTGCTTCATCCTGTTCACCTGTATCATGTGTAAAAATGGTTTTTGGGTCAACAAAAAGTTGGCGAGTGAACCTTGTTAGAAAACATTAATTATTTATTTCTTGTTGTATTTTATATGGAAAAATTGTGCACTATTCATATATGAACAAACGTAAATAAACATATAATAACAACAATTAGCATACAATAACAAACCATTAGCATACGATATCACACAACAACAAACAATAACATACATTAACAAACCAACAGCATACAATAACATATCAACTTGCATAAATATATAACATGAATGAAACTGTGCGATCAAGGCTCAATCAAACGGAGCCGATCGTATTGCATGTACTGAAAATGATAAATGTCTGTGCGATCAAGGCTCAATCAAACGGAGCCGATCGTATGTTGGCACGCCAGGTTCACGCCCATAATGTAATGGGGAACATGCTCAACGCTCATAATGTAATGGGGAGCGGCGGCCTATGAAATTGCATGTACTGAAAATAATAAATTAAATCTAAACAATAACCACACAAACAGTTTATACAAACTGAATACACATTTATTCATGATATGATGTAAAATATAATAAATAGTAAGACACATGATACACCCCAAAAACGTGATTTAAACGGGGAATTTGTAGAGATTCACTCACATTGGGTGCGTTCGGTGAATGATGATGAATGCGCACGAGTTTAGAGGATTGATCGTCGAGGAAAAACTAACCTAATTAATAACGCAAAGTAAGGTAAATAAATGGATTTTATTAACAACTTTAATAGGATTTTTGGATATATTTTTGTGAGTTTTAGGCTATTTTCTAACTTTAAAAATGTTATTTTTAAGTACTTTTAATTGATTTTTAAATAAAATAAATAAATAAAAATAATAAAAAAATGTTGACTTTTTGACCGTTGACTTGTTGACCGTGGACCGTTGACTTGTTGACCGGTTTTATTGTGTAAGTGTATGCGCCGGGTGAGGCTCGAACCCGAGACCTCCCGTTCGCGTGCACGCAGCTCTACCAACTGAGCTACGTGTCTAACCCGAAATAATTCTGTTTTTAATTATATTTATATACTAACTCAGTTTATTCAAAATTCTTTTATTTTAAAAAATGTTTTAAATCATCGGACCGGTGTCGTCAACAGGTTTCGAACCCGGGACCTGAGACTTAATGTTACACACAGTCCACCGCTGGACTGTGTGTCTAACTTGGTTTAAATACAGATTTTTATTATACTTAACATCTAACGGAGTTAACCCAGTTCAGTTTACAAAAAAAAGCATTTTATTACAGCGAATGAGGTTGGGACAGGAATCGAACTCGCGTCGTATGTGTATTTGTTCGCACACAGTCCACCGCTGGACTGTGTGTCTAACTCGTTTATAATACCGATTTTAAATAATCTTATAACATAACTACTTCGTCTTCTTCGTTCAAAACTCAGACAACGGTTATCTAACTGTTACTTGATTAATTCAGTTAATGAACAAGATGAACAATTGAAAAGTATTGAACCGAAGAGTTTGGGGAAAGAAAGTATCGAACAGATCGTCTTCTTCAGAAAATCCGGCGAAGCTCGTCGGCTCTGTTTTGGAACCTTCGGCTGTTAGAATCAATTAACAGTTTGGAGGGATTAGATGTGAAATTGAACTAATGAGTAATGATTATCAGTATGTTTGAATGATCATACTGGTTAACAGCGAGTTTTCGACAAATCCAGAAGTTTTCCGGTGAAAACAGAAAGTCCAGCAATGTCGTCTGTGGTTGATTCTGAGCGATGGGTTAATGTTAGTAAGGTTCTAACAATTGATTGAAACAATAAAGTCGAGGTATTTTACCGTTTTGAGTTGAGTCTCGGTTTTCCGGCGACTTGCAGAGAATTCCGGCGATGATCAGAAAGCAATTCCGACGACCAGAAAATAGAATAAACACAAAATTAGAAGCTCTGGGAATGAAATTGAATCGCGAGATGAGTGTTTTGTTGAAGTAATTTCAGAATGAAAGTTTTCGGTTATAAAAACCAAACATCACCTGAATTCAAGTTCATTAACGACTGAATTGATTTAAGATGTCGGTTTTATCGGTTATGATCAAGATTCCGCGAGCACTCAAACGTCTTGGTCGGTTTGAAAGCCGATATCGGTTTCAGTTGGCGAAACAGGTTGACTCTCAGTTGAACATATGATTTAGTTGCTCCCCAGAACTTCACAAAAAGATCAAATGGCGGAGCGGTTGTAGAGATGTGTGTTAATGCTTTGTAGGCTCTTGGCTGACCCGGGTTCGAGTCCCGGCTTCAGCATATTGTTTTTAATTCACTATTTTTAATACATTTTCAAAAATAGATTTTATATTCTAATATACTTATTAATTATGTATCGTTTAAAATTAATTTGGAATTAAATACGCAACGAAATTTTTAACTGGTTGCTCGGTTAATAAACGAAGCGGGTTTGGTAAATCCGGTTTTTGGCGGATGTTACATAGTTTACTCTAAATGTTATTTAAAACTACTTTGGTTCCCATACTTTTATAAAAAAGGTCACATGTTCTAGTATCTCCTCAACACTTTCTCTCTTTTATAAGTCTCTAAAGCACAAACATACAACTTATCAAAGCAAGTATAACGTTTATTTAATTATTATTTCTGGTGAAATCAGATTCAAAACGTACATGTACAACATCTTGCCACAGTGAACATGTAAACGTCCTGGTCTAGTTGTAACTGCCAGTAGAATATAAACCCCTGATTTAGTTGTAATTACCAACGAATTTAATGATATTTGTTTACGAAAAAAGTATAAAAAGAGATATTGGTTATTTGGATAGGAGATTGGATGAAATTTGACAAGACTTAACACCATTTCCTCTCTTTCACTTGCTAAACTGCTAAAGAACACAAACACATTTGCGGAGCTTGATTAGTGGTACCTAATAACTCTTGACCTAGTAGTCTATTCGCTTGCCTTTCAAACAAGTAATGTATGTTCAAATCCTTTCTAATGCATAATTATGTGATATTAGGTGTAAAAAGAAGTTTTTAAAAAAGTTGTACCTAGTTGTATTGATTTTGTTGTTGGATTTAACCTAAAAGTTGAATTTGAAAGTAATCAATAGTGTACCACACACAATTGATGATAACTTTTATGTAGTAGGGAAATCTTGGATTTTATGATATTTAAGTGTAAAAAGAAGTTAAAAAAATTGTAGCTAGTGGTATTTGATTTCGTTGTTGATATTAACTTAAAATTTTAGTTTGAGAGTAATCAATAGTATACCACACACAATTGATGATCACTTGTATGTAATGACTACCAAGCCCCTCATTAATCATCTATTTCAAGTGGAATGCTATTTTGACACAATCACGCAACCTTTCATCGAAAAAAATTCGAATTTGTTAGAAATTTTCATGAATGGATTTCAACCATTCAGTATAATGGGTCTAAATACTTTCTATTTTTTCATGGACATGATAATAATAGTTTTTACTAATGAAAAACGAGGTGATATAAAACCGAGATAAAAGCATAGTTGCAAAAGTTGTTAGGCACTCCCTAGTCGGTCAATCAAAGAGTTGAGAGTACTTGGGTAGGTGGAGAGTACTCGGACATGTTAAATTATAAAGAAATTAGTTTTCAGGAAATTATACATATATTGAATATATAAATTTAATAATATTTATAACAAAATACGTGAATATTAATATAAATAAAAAAATACATGTTCAAATAGTAAAATATTTTTAAAAATGATATTTATTCTTTAATACAATAGACATGGGAAATATGCTTTGTTTTTAGGTCAACCTTAGCCCGAGTTGACTTACTAGATCCGGTTATGGCCGAGGTTGGGCCGTGTTAGATCGATTCCGAGTAATTAGTCGGAGTTGAAGAAAGTCGCCTCAGAAACCTACCTTGTAGCGATTACTCGGAAAGTATTCAGCCTCAGAAACCTTGTTTTACAACCAAGGATAAAATTGTGCTTCACGTTATTAGTCATCCTCAACCCTTATATTACTATTTAGATCGACCCATTCATATGCGTAATGACTCTAATGCCATGATTCACAATATGTAACGTGGGGCTAAATCATAAGCCTTTTAACCCACATCATTCCAATTTATTTAGTTTCGATATATCTTGAGTGTCATACATATATAATCGTTATGAAAACATTTTTATGGCTTGTAACATGTTATAGACATCCACCACCCAAAGTGTCCAACACGGCATTCGACACACCAAGTCAATGTCCGCGCATTTACACATATGTCGCATTATGCTCCCTCGGTGTAACATGATTTAGGGCTTTTTGAAACCAATTGTACGTAGCAAATTTATATTATTACTTTTTGATCGAATCTTGCTTTAGTTTGGCTGACCTTTGAATTTGTACACATCATTGCTTATATAAAAAAAGAAAAAGAAAAAAAACCGGTCCCCTCTTTTGTTTCGACTTGAAAAAAACAAAACGTATAAAATCAAAGACAGAGTCCGGTGGAACGAGCACTTCTTTGAGTGGACGTGGGATTGGTCTCAGGATCCTCGTTCGCCCGAAGAGATGGGAATGGGAGAATCTTTTCAACGTCCTTAGCTCTACGTGGAAACGGTAAAGAAGATTCATGGAAGTAGATAGGAGATAAATCGGATTCCTTTTCAGTGGCGTTCGTTAGGGGTCGGATGTATGTGGATCTGGAGGCTAGTAACAACTATGTGTGAAATTGTTTAAATGGGTTCCAAACAAATGTAGTATTTTCGTGTGGAGAGCGGAAATGAACAGACTTCCTACTTCGGACACTCTTAAAAGAAGAAACATCCAAGCTGATTCTGATTCAAGCACATGTATCATTTGCGGGACGGAAGACAAAACGGTAGAACACTTTCTTATACGACGTGGGGTTGCAAATGTTGTGCGGTTTTTGTGGCAACTTGGTGCAAGTGCCTCCCATTTTTTGGATTCTTTATTCGTGACATTATGAAGTTTCATAATCATGTAAATCCATGCCCCACTAACAAGTCCCCGCTCCAAGGAATCATCATTGTGCGAGTAGAAGCATTTGGAAGAATGAAAGGAAATTTCTGCAAAAAGATGTTAAAATGAAGAAATTACTATAAATATCAGATCCTTTAGTTTTTTATGGTTCAAAAATAGGTCAAAATGTAAGTCGAAATCTTGAACCGAGTGGTGCTCGTTTAGTCTGATGTAGTGTGTGTTGGTTTTTTAATGAAATTCAGTAGAAATATTTCGGTGCTTTCTGCACTGAATGGCACCCGGCACGATAGTAACCAGTGCTTCACATACTTCTAGAACACTAACTTACAACACGATGCTGAAGCTGCAAAAAATTAAGTCATTTAAAGTGAAAAGTGGTGTCCCCATATACTTACTACATGTGCTTATTTTCTATTTAATATTCATGTACGGAGATGCACTGAATTAATTGAAATGAGTATTATGATTTTTGTATATATGAAATTGTCACTTTTTTAATTTAATCTAGTATTATGATTTTTGTATATATAAATTGCCACTTTTTTAATTTAATTAAAAAATGGGTATGTTTTATATAACTAGGGTACTTTTAACCGCGTGGTGTGAAGAGTATCCATAGCACGATGCAACGTGTTTATGTATGTATGGTGCAACGTGCTTATTATAGACGGAAAATACTATTAACAGTAGTCTTAGATATAATTGCGTAAAAAATTGTGAAGGCAAAAACATTTTTGAATAAAATTTATATTAAAAGAGAAATAAAAATAAGTACGTTGTGATGGTTAGATTAGAAATTTTATAGGACAATATATATATCAAATTTGTAAGTTGTCTCGCCTGACAAAAAATAAAGTTATGTATGTTTAAAAAGATGTCGACAAGTGTTTTGTGTAACATCCGTAAAAACGGATTTACCAAACCCGCTCCGTTTATCAACCGAACAGTCAGTTAAAATTTTTGTTGCGAATTAAATGCACAAAATAATTTTAAACGACACATAATCAATTATTATGCGGGGATATATATTTAGTTTTTGAAAAACTGATAAAAATAACAAAATAAAAATATTTTACTCATGCTGGGTTTCGAACTCGGGTCTGTAACCGGCTCAACAACAACTTATCACTCAACCAATCAACCGCTCCGCCGCTTTGATTTTATGTTAATAACAGGAAACAATTAATTCAAATATTCAAGTTCGGAAGTCAAATTCGTCAAATTTCGCCCAATTAGCAGTCGTCGGAAATCCCGACGACTTCGCCGTTTAATTACATTTCCGCTCAAGATAACCGTAGAATTAACTCCCACAACGGTTATAACCGACGTCTGAACCCGCGACATCAGCCATAACCGCCGGAGAACGGCTGACTTCGAATTTAGACCGAATTCAGACCCCATACCTCTCGATACTACCCTATAAATTCACCCACTACTCACCATAAATCTTTCACACTCAAATCGCACCCTTTCTCGACGAAAAATCACTCGCCGGAAATATTTGTTACGTCGCCGGAAAACCGAGTTTTTAATCTCTGAGCTTCACTGAACCCCCTAAACTTATACCGAAGTCACCCACACCCTTTGTAAGCTTTCGGAAGACTCTCTGCTACAAGACACTCGTCGCCGGAAAGAGATTGCTGTCGCCGGAGTTCTGCCGGAAAACAGAGGAAAACCAGTCGGTACTTTTAACGCCTAAATTCATTTCTTTTTACTTTTATCTCGTCTGTAATTGATCATTAAACGTTAAAGAAACCTGAATCAACATTTCGAATCAGTCAGTCGTCACTTCCGGTGAAAACCAGTGAAGAAGACGAAGTTTCGGTAATAGTTAAGTATAATTAAAATCCAGTTATTTACCGGGTTAGACACACAGTCCAGCGGTGGACTGTGTGCACTTTGAAGCTAAGGTCTCGAGTTCGAGTATTGTCCCTCATACGCTGCCTTAATAAAAATTCCCTTTTCCGCAAAACTGAACCGGATTGTTTTAGATATATGTTAAGTATATTGATAACCGAGTTTATAACCAAGTGAGACACACAGTCCAGCGGTGGACTGTGTGTACGCTAACCCACAGGTCCCGGGTTCGAGACCTGTGGAGCGCACCGGTTTTGTGATTTAAATCGTTTTTAAAAAAAAAATAAAGGATTTCTGTTTAATTCTAATTAATGTATATATGTAATTAAAATCGGATATATGACGGGTTAGACACGTAGCTCAGTTGGTAGAGCTGCGTGCACGCGTACGGGAGGTCTCGGGTTCGAGCCTCACACAGCGCACAATATGCCTTCGAACCGGTCAACGGTCAGTCAAAGTCAACGGTCAAAGTCAACTGTAGCAAAAATCAAATATTTTTTTTATTTATTTTTATTTAATTATTTTAATTAAAAATCAATTAAAAATACTTAAAAATAATATTTTTAAGGTTAGAAAATAGCCTCAAACTCACAAAAATACACCCAACAATCCTACTAAAATAGATTAATAAAATCCGTTTGCTTACCGAACCAAAATGCTATTTATCTAGGTTAATTTCACTCGCGGTTAAAACCATTTCGCGTGCACTCAACCTCATCAACCGAACGCACCCAATGTGAGTGAATTCTTACAAACTCCCCTTTTTATTCATGTTTTTGGGTGTATCATGTGTCGCTTAAACTAATTCTCTTATGCAAACTCGTGCTATACCATTATATGATTCAAACTAGAATGTAACTATTGTTGTTTGTGATGTAGTACATATTGTCAAAGTTGTATGCAAATTATTTAGGCCCATCAGTTCCTCGTGGGAGACGAGTTGAACAACGCGTGCCTTAAAACTCATTCATTAGGCCCATCAGTTCGTAAGAACAACGCGTGCCTCAAAACTCATTCATTAGGCCCATCAGTTCGTAAGAACAACGCGTGCCTCAAAACTCATTCATTAGCCCATCAGTTCGTGGAACAACGCGTGCCTCAAAACTCATTCATTAGGCCCATCAGTTCCTCGTGGGAGACGAGTCGAACAACGCGTGCCTCAAAACAATCATTTGGTGTATGTGTGTTCAATATTCAATATTATGTGTTGTGTGAATAAATTTACATCTACATTTACTCATATGTGGTATGCACATTATTTATAATCAATTGGATAAACTTGTTCAAATGTTTTTCCATAGGATTCACTCGCCAACATTATGTTGATTCAAAAACCTTTTTACACATGATACAGATGAACAGGTTGAAGCAAGGAAAACATAGGATATGCCTTAGAAGAGAACCAAGAAGCTTAGATTGATAGTTAGAACATGTTGTATCATTTATTGTAAATTTCCATTAAATTGTATTAATGAATATGAAACGTTTAATAAATGTCATGAGCTTTGATGATAACCCAATCATGCCCCGATCACCTTTTCCGCTGCGGGTCGGGGTGTGACATTTTGTAACAATTATAAACCTTAAAAACGAATATTGGTACTTGTTCCACTAACAACGATGATGTTAGCGATATTATTTGATAAAAATCAATTTGGTTCTTCATGACACCACTATAATAACGAAATTTGCTATAACCTACGATATCAAAAAATACACTTCGATATTGTTAAATGAGTTGATTTATATCATGTATTGGCCTAGGGGTGAGCATAAAACCGAAATAACCGAACCGCAACCGAAATAACCGAAAAACCGAACTGAAATAACTGAAAACCGAAATAACCGAAGGGTCGGTTATTTATATTTTTTATAACCGCATGTTGCGGTTCGGTTATGGTTATTATTAGTTTCATAACCGCAAATAACCGAACCAAACCAAATGTTTTAAACATGGCCGAATCCATAAGACCATAGGTTTTTAAGTTAGTGTTTAAGTGTTTAACCATGGATCAATCGATTTTTTTTGGTGAAGTGTTTAAGTCTTTTAACAATGTCTCAACCTCATTAAATTTAAAACTCTAGCCACTTTGTGTTCGTATGTATGTTTCCACATAACACGTGGAAATTGATAATTCTACAAGCTTGTGTGTATTTATTTTTTGCGCATAATATTTGCATAATCCACACATTTAAAGCCTAACTTTAGAAACGATAAAATAACCGACCTATAACCGAACCAAAACCGCATTAACCGCAAATAACTGATTAACCGAAACCGCATTAACCGAACCAAATGGTTATAATTTTTTGATAACCGAAGTGTGTGGTTATGGTTTCGATTATAGGCAATAACCGAACCGAACCGCACCATGCTCACCCATATTGGCCAACTAGGAAACTACTACTGGTAAATGAGTTGATTTCTTCTACCCTAATAGTTTTAGCAACTTATCTTTAAACTTAAACTAGGTTAACAGGCTCGTGTATTATAGCGGTTAAATGAGTAAACAAAATTTTATTTTTGTAATTCTTAATCCATGGGATACAATAAATTGATCCACACTATCGAATAGTTTGTAAAAGTTGTTGGTCGGAGGCAATAGGATAATATGAAGAAGAATCAAATTGAGTAAATTGCTAAAATGGTCTCTGAGATTTGGTTACTTTTGTCATTTTAGTCCAAAACTCAAACCTTTTGAATCTAGGTCCCCTGTGGTTTCAATTTTGTTGTCATTTTCATCTAAAAGCAAAATTTGATCAGATTCTTTAGTTAACATTTAGGTTTTTGGTCTTTTTCTTCCCTTTTAATGAGGCAAAATGGTCAGATTTTTTTAATTTGTTATAATAAAATGTTAAAAGACCATTTTGCCTTTTAATAAAAGGAAGAAAAAGACAAGAATGTTAGATGTTAACTGAAAAATTTGACCACATTTTGCTTTTGGATATAAATGGCAACAAAATTAAAACCACATGTATTTAGATTCAAAAGGTATTTGGAGTAAAATAACCAAACACCAAGACCATTTTAGAGTTTACTTAATCGAATTTGATAATTGAACACTAGGTTCTCAATCTTTTAAGCTATTTTTTTTAAGAAAAAGTCAACACTTGATACCATATGATAGATAGAGGGATAGATTAGATAGATAGATGAATAGAAGTGGACTTATTTGTAACTTTGATTGATTTAAATTTAAAATGTAAAAATATTATTTTTGCACAATGTTAACTAACAAAACAATTTTCACAATATACAATAAAACGTAGTATATGGATTAAGGCTAATGTTCCAAAAATACATAGATACAAGTGTATAAAGATTATAGCTAGTACAACAATCATTTCTTCCTTTAATATTGATAGTACGTTGTGATCATTCTAACCTGCGACTATTCTTGGACAAACATAAAAAGCCTGAAAATATTCTTTAGAGACAAACGAACACACCAAATTATAAGAGTTAAATGCTTGGTTGGTTCCTGTAGTTTGCGAAAATTGCAGACTTGGTCATAGTGGTTCACTAATTAACATTTGGTCCCAGTAGTTTTAATTTTTGCACTCGGGTGGTCCTTACCACTAACTTTTGTTAGATTTCTTTGTTAAGTATTTGTGAAATTACTATATTACCCTTGAATAATTAAAAAAATAAAAAACATAAAGAAGAGGGGTCACTACTCATCTTCTTCATCCTCTCCTCTCTCTCTTTCAAAAACTCAGCCACCACCACCACCTCTCCTTCACAACTTGCAACCACCACCTCCACCATATACCCACCTCCTCCGCCGTCACCTTCGATGACCGCAGTAACATTCATCGTCGGAATTTAGCTCGGATTTACAGTAGATCCGCAGTAAGAATTGTAGAAGAGAGAGAAAATACATCGATCTGATAGAAGAGGCCGTTATAGCCACGAGATTTGAAGAAATTATCAACGGCTTCGTTACGGCCGTGAGCATCGGGACCGGAAGAAGAGCCGCCGACGACAAATTTGTCATGCCCATCGCCGGAGAAGCAGTTGCCCATGGTCGTCGCCGGTAGGGGTAGGTGGTTGTGGAAATTCGACCGAAATTGCCAAGAGTAGGAGAGAGAGAGGAATATTACAGTGAAGCAAAAATGATGGAATGGGCCCACGTGTTGAATATACAGGAAGATCCAATTTGAGATAAGTTGTCTAATATGGAGATAAGTTGTTATTATTTTGTTCATAGGTCAAAATTTGTCTTTATAATTGATACAACAGCTAGGATTCTGTCAAAAGTTGTCCTAATTTGATTTACATTTCATCTATTCATCAACCAATTTATTATTTGTCTATTTGTGGTTTCATTACTGGTAGGTTGCAATTTGGTAGCATTTTAGTTGATCATATCAGGGTATACGATGGAGGTAGAGCGGTGGTCGAAGGTGACGGCGGGTGGAGGTGGTGCTTGCAGGTTATGAAGGAGAGGTGGTGGTGGTGGCTGAGTTTTTGAAAGAGAGAGAGAGATGGGGTAGTGATAAAAAAGATGAGTAGTGGGCCTCTTTTTTATGTTTTTTTATTTTTTAATTATTCAAGGGTAACACAATAATTTCACATATCTTAACTAAAAAATCTAACAAAGGTTAGTGGTAAGGACCACGCGAGTGCAAAAATTGAAACTACTAGGACCAAGTGTGTAATAGTGAACCATTAGGACCAAGTCTGCAATTTTCGAAAACCACATGGACCAACCAAGCATTTAACTCAAATTATAATTCTAAGTTACGTTTTGCAATTGTTTTATTTTTTATAATTATACAAACAATAATACATTTATACAAACAATAATAAACTTGAAAAATAAGCTACATATGAGGAACATGTTTGTTATTGCGTTTGCGTGAAGGACAAACAAAAGAATAAAATCAACATTAAATTATGAAGAACATGTTTTTGATAGGGTTCTTTTTTTTCTGCAAACGAAGACATAACTATTAGTTTTGATAAACTTTGAATAAATTCTTTAGATGAATATAATTTTGATAAACTTTGAATAAATACTTTAGATGAATATACTCTTAAAGCCTTAGGATATGTACAAAAAAATATAGCTGCCACCGCTACAATAAAAAAATGATATTTATAAATACTTTGCTCCACGATTTATACATGAATGATAATTGTTGGCATACTACCTAACATATACAAATGTTTTTAGTTGTAATTTCATTTTTTTACGGCCAACATATATTATACAAGTCTGGCCACCCAATCAAATTCATTGGCGAAAGATCACTCACCGCCTGCGAACACAGACAGCATTGGTGACAAGACTTGCCTATAGAGGCGTAAAAAAACCGGTTTTAGAACCGAAACCGGTTTTTTTAACCGGTTTTAGAACCGAACCGAACCGAACCGGCGGTTATAGACCGATTGGTGATCTTCACCTTCAAAACCGGTTTTAAAACCGAAACCGTTTATAAAAACCGGTTTTAAAAAACTTGGAATAAACCGGTTAAAAAGCGACCCTAACCGGTTGGACCGGTTATTGTTTTGAGTAACCGGTTTTTGTTTTTTATGAGAAAAACCGGTTCAGTTAAATGTGTGCTCGTTTTAAATCTTTAAGATATTGTCAATTTATTCACAACTAATAGTGTGAAATTTCACATTTGTAATTTTTGTCACGAAAAATGATTCATAAAATTCGGAGGGTACACACCTAAAACGTGGAAATTTAGGAAGTTTTTTAACATTTTATTTTCTTGAAAATGGCAACATGAATATTTCGGTTATAATATTTTATACAGCTAGATAAACGCCTATGGTACATACTATAATAGCAAAATTATTTCCTCTTTGTCGTCTATAACAATCCATGGTTGCAAGTGATAAATGAAATATATAATCTGAATTTCAAAATTTTTAATTACATGAGTATTAACAAAAAAATTTGAACGGCCAACATATCAATCCCGAGTATTCTCGGGCACCCACTGGACAAACGGAGTACTCTGAGAGTAACCCGAGTCGTCCACCACCACTTCCGGGGAAAACCCGATAACCCACCCTCCCGTAGACGCGACGGTGAAATTACCTGTAAAACCCGGTTGGCTCAAGGATCGAACCCAGGTTTCCCTTAGTCTCCTCCCATCATTGCCCACCAGTGCCTCACTCCTTTTTTTTTTGCACCAAATGGGAATTTAACTTGAGTTTTCACAGAAGAACTCAAACTCTCCTACCACTTGAGCTAGAGGTCATTGGCATGAGTATTAACAAAATGGTTACTAAAAACTACACAAAGGAAAAAAAAAACAACACAACACCAATCAAGACAAAGAGGATCTGAAAACATCTCAAGACATTTGTTTAAATATGGGTTATTATCCTATCATTGGCAATCTTCAAGTTGTGATAGCATATTGGAGTTTAGCAAATGATGCTTCATTTGATATCCAAACATATCTAAAGCATTGGACTCAGTGGTAAAACTTGACCAAAAGTTTCGGATGATAGAAAGTCATGGGACCCAATTTATATATTGTATAAATATTTAGGCAAAATAATTGGGGGGAGGGGAGCGATCCTTTATAATTTTAAAATTTTTGAACGAAAAATAAAAAATTTAACACATCTAACTGAAATATTGGGTGGGGGGGGTGGGGGGGGGGTTTCCACCCCGGATTTCCACTAAGCTACGCCTCTAATTGGACTTTCCTTGCTGGGCTTGGGACTATGATACATCAACTTTAAATCTCACATTAAGATCATTTCTTATCTCTTGGCCTTGTCATTGTCTTACACTTGGTATTAGATAAACTATCCAAAACTTTTTTTTTGTTACATTGACGAATATTTGGATGCAATTGTAATCTTGAACATGTGTGATTCTGTTTGGAAGTTTTAACTTGGAACATCTTAGTTTTCAAGTTCAAGGTATATATACACAATCCACATAGTGACATCTTGGTGGTGGGATAAGACTTTGGGTACAATAGGTCCTGGGTTCGATTCCCACAAGGGGGGTTTTTCCATGTTTAGTGGGTTTCCTCCTGAATTGGTGTGACATTAGGCCTAGTGGAGATGGATATGATCGGCTGGTTCCTCTGGTGGCACGATGATACTCCAGTGGTCCGTCAGTGATCCAAATTTGCCGTTCAAATATATATATATATATATACACACACACACAATCCACATGAATCTTCACAAGAATATCTTTTCTCTAATCGGGTCTCTAGTGATCTATGTACATTTAAATACTCTGCAATACATTTCCTTTGTAATTTTTACTTGTAAATCAGCGTTGTCTATAAAGTACTAACATACAGCAACACATGAAGAAGACTGATTTTTTTACGCTTTGACATTAAGGGATCGAGATTGGATATTTGCATTGGATTATGAATGCACCCAAAACCTCTTACTAATATGAGTATTACGCGATGTTTCCTTCGCTTACAAGATCACATTTTTTTTCCGTAGCACTATCCAGTGATTCAGAGTCCACTTGACAACTATCATGCTTAGGTTTTGAGAACAAAAACTTCAAAAATACTTACAAAAACATGCATAAAGATATATGAAAGTTGTTAGAGGAAAAAAGGGAACAATGTTGGCAATAGACATGAAAGAAGGTTCATTGTTAGAAATAGAAAGAAAAGATGAAAATTGTTAGAGAACCTTGAATGCTTAAACAAGCAGAAACATTGTTGGTATGTTGGAACATTCTTAGCAACAGAAAGAAACGTAGGAACATATATTGTGGTTAATTAAAGATGAAACAAGAGTACAACACTACATGATTCTTGATTGCTTTTGGTACAAGAACCCCCACCAATTTCCTTTACATCACTATGATTGACACTTGTTTATTGAACAACAAAAAAAAACATCATTTCTTCTAAATTATTACGGACAAGCTTTAGAAATTGTTAGAACTAATCTTGTCAATACTTAAAAATTGGTTGATACTAAATAATTTAGTTTATTTTAGTTGGAAGATTTAGAATTTATATTAGTTCTATTTTATTATTATTTGGTTTCCTAATTCTAGTCTAGTATGTTGATAACACCGAATGCGACATATATATTATATCAAACAAGGTGTAAAACCAATCCTTTTTGAGTTAAATGCTTGGTTGGTCCCTGTGGTTTGCAAATCTTGCAGACTTGGTCCCAGTGGTTCACTAATTACACACTTGGTCCCAGTAGTTTCAAATTTTGCACTCGGGTGGTCCTTACCACTAACCTTTGTTAGATTTCTCAGTTAAGTATATGCAAAATTACTATATTACCCTTGAAATAATAAAAATAAGAAAAATATAAACTGGCATACGCAGCCCCCCTGCCCCCTTTCTTCTCCGATGACCGGAGTCAGTTCCGGCCGGCACTCCGGCGAGCCACCTCACCACTACCATCCTCCTCCCTCTTCCACGCAACACCCTTCACTTCCCCTCTTTTCTTATTCACCTCACAAATCAGCTGCCCCCAGTTAAACGGCCGGCCACCACCGACTGGTGGTGGTGCACGGCGGCAAAACGAAAGAGAGGAAGAGAACGAGAGAGAGAAAGGGACAAATTGAGAGAGAGACGAGAAGCGAGAGAGACAACATCGTTCTCTCGGCACACCGACGATATGATTTTAGTTGAAACATGCTTTACCAGCAGCCAAATCTTACAATTGAGTTGCCAAAATGGATTACATATATTAAACACTTGACACAAACAAAGATCCCATAACAAATCAAACAACATTAAAGAGAAGAAAACATTCTCCACTACATTTTGTTGACTTCCTTGAGGATTTTCATCGACAAACCATTTGAAAATGTGCATCAAATATCATATAACATAATGTTTTTAGTTAAATTCCTTCAAACAATCAGAAGAAAGAACCTTCTGGTGGCTGAACAAGCTTGCGGTTGTGAGGTGAAGCCATCTCTTTCTTGAGCTGTATCAGAATGTCTTCCATCGTGTATTCTCGCTGCCAATTCGCCAGAATCCCAAACTTCTTTGGTTCCACCTACACGCATAATTTGGTCAAAATGAAACGTGTTATATAATAAAGTCAAACTTTGAGTTTTGAAAGTTGATAGCTAATTTACGGTTTTACCACTCCAGTTTCGTGGTTGACACAAGTCATGTTGCCCGAGAATGGAATCTGACAGTTGGTGGTTTCTCCGGATAGTCTTTGTCGCAAAATAGCTTCAATTGGTAAATACGCCCTTCATGTACAGACTGAAAACACCACACAAGATTAGATTACACAATCAAACATACGCTGTTAACAGGGGTTAATAGGTAATTCTAATTTATTGCTAGATATGTGTGTATCTTTGCAGCCGGTATGAAACTGATTATCCGAAATAAAAAACCGATTTTCCGAAGTTTAAATAGCAAGATAACCAAAAACACAATTTGTTTATTTAAACATTAAAAACTCTAGACTCGTCGGTGTGCCGAGAGAACGATGTTGTCTCTCTCGCTTCTCGTCTCTCTCTCATCTTGTCCCTTTCTCTCTCTCGTTCTCTTCCTCTCTTTCGTTTTGCCGCCGTGCACCACCACCAGTCGGTGGTGGCCGGCCGTTTAACTGGGGGGCAGCTGATTTGTGAGTGAATAAGAAAAGAGGGGAAGTGAAGGGGGTGTGCGTGGAAGAGGGAGGAGGATGGTAGTGGTGAGGTGGCTCGCCGGAGTGCCGGCCGGAACTGACTCCGGTCATCGGAGAAGAAAGGGGGCAGGGGGGCTGCGTATGCCAGTTTATATTTTTCTTATTTTTATTATTTCAAGGGTAATATAGTAATTTTGCATATACTTAACTGAGAAATCTAACAAAGGTTAGTGGTAAGGACCACCCGAGTGCAAAATTTGAAACTACTGGGACCAAGTGTGTAATTAGTGAACCACTGGGACCAAGTCTGCAAGATTTGCAAACCACAGGGACCAACCAAGCATTTAACTCATCCTTTTTATTACTAATGTTGGAAAATGTCCTTTCTTTGTATACTTTTGGTATTTAGGATTAAAAGAGCTTAAATGTACAAAAGGAACAAATTAACGGCAAAAACCAACATAAATACAATGGAAAGGAAGTTGACATCTCATACCGACCCTCCGAGCTTCACCCCAAGACCAAAAACAACAAATCAGATGACTAGCACGAGGTCGTGCCCCCTCAAGATTCCAGGAAGAAGAAAACAAATAGAAGCAGACAAGAGACACGGGGCCGTGTCCCATGGACACGGGCCGTAGTCAACTCCCAGATATGCAAATCTTGGATAGTACAGCAAGTACAAGGGCCACGGGGTCGTGCAGTTGACGCATGGGGCCGTGTGAGCATACAGACTGACACAACTCATTAAATGAAAACATAGAAGATTGAGGCACGGGGTCATGCCCTCCAGGCACTGGCCATGTAAACCTACTGTTTCCAACTATAAATAGGGGTGTTTGGTTCCATTGCAATCCATCCCTTGGCAAACCACTTCTCCCACACTTGTCATTCCTTGGCGGCCCTGTCACACCCTGACCCGCAGCAGAAATGGTAGTCGGGGCATGATTGGGTTTTTTTATCAAAGCTCATGACATTTACTATAAAGTTTCATATTTATTATTTCTATTTAAAGAAGAAATTACAATAAACATACAAGCACAACATGTTCAAATACATTTTTCATGACTTCTTTATTTTTCTTCTAAGGCAATTTCCTATGTGTTCTTTGCTTCAACCTGTCCACATGTATCATGTGTAAAAATAGGGTTTTGGGTCAACAAAAGTTGGCGAGTGAATCTTATTTAAATATTTGAAAGAATTAGTTATATTGGTTATTTGAATAAAAAGGTGCATAACCAAATATGAGTATACGTATATGTAAATTAAACCACAAAACACATAATATCAATTAATGCACACACACACATACCAAATGATGAACAATGAGATCAAGGCTCAATCAAACGGAGCCGATCTAATGAGGCACCTGATGCTCAACTCGTCTCTAACGAGGAACTGATGGGCCTAATGAATGATTTGCACGCAACTTGACAAAAATATAAACTCGCAATACAACAAACAACATTTACATCACACGATAGTTCATATAATGGTAATAGCACAAGGGTTTGAATAAACAAAATGTATAAATAACACATGATACACTCCAAAACATAAATAAAAAGGGGAATTTGTAAGAATTCACTCACAGTGGGTGCGTTCCTTGATGATGATGAATGCGCACGAATTTATGATTCAACCGACGAGGGAAAACTAACCTAAATTATCACGTAATAATTCGATAAGTATATATCTTCTATTTGAAATTAATATTTCTAATTAATGCCTTTTATTACCATTTTTTGATCTATTTTTGTGGTATTTATTACAATTTTTAAACTTAAAAAGTCATATTTTTGAAGTATTTTTAAATGATTCTTAAATAAAATAATTATAAAAAATATACCCTTTTACAGGGTTGACCGGTCGAACCGCGTTGACTTTGGTATTATAGGCATCGTGTGAGGTTCGAACTCGTGACCTCCCGTATACGTGCACGCAGCTCTACCAACTGAGCTACGTGTCTAACCCGAAATAATCTCTATTTTAATTATATATACACACTAACTAGCTTAACTATATTTTGTTTTTATTTAAATAGATTTTTTTAATGGCCAAAATCGGTTACAATTAACCTGGCTCGATCTCGAGACCTACGGTTCATGTGCACACAGCCTAACCAGTTGGGCTGTGTGTCTAACCCGTATCAACCCACTATTATATTAGTTATAAATACTTACTCAGTGGTGTTCTGAATATGTTTTAAAAAAATTTGGTTTTTATTTCAAAGAGTTGGATACGTGTGAGACTCGAACCCGGGACGTGTGCTTTGTATTTGCACACAGTCCACCGCTGGACTGTGTGTCTAACCCGGTTAAATACGCGTTCTTAATTATTCTTATAATATACGAAAACATCATCTTCTTCCTTTTTAAAAACCCAGCAATCGTAAACCCGACTATTAACCATTTATACAGTTTTGATTAATTGTTTTTAGATAATAAAACACTAAACAAGCGATAGCAAAAGAATTAAGATGATTGTACCGATCAGGGGTGTACTCAGGTGATGTTTCCGGCGACAACAATTTTCCGGCGAAATGTGATTTGAAAACCAAAGTATCTTCAGTGTGTTTGCAAGGTGTTTGTGCGAGTGTGAGCGAGTTTCTAAAGGTTCAAAGGTCGGTATTTATAGGTGAAGGTACTTAATTGGGTTAAATTTTGGTTTTATCCGTTTCGGTCAAAGGATTGATTGCCACATTGATTTTGTAACCGAATTGAATTATGATTTAGTTTTAATACATGATTGGAAATCAGTTTCTTGGGTTTAATTTAAGATTGAAACGGAAATTGCTACTGATTTGGAAGTTACAGTCAGTTACAAGCGGGGGTTTCTCTTTTGAATTCAGATCAAGATAAACGTAGATATAAAGGATTAATTGACTCGGGTATATCAGATGTTGTGCAAGTGTCGCAGTGGTGTGTTGTTTGTGTGTTTGATGGGGACCCGGGTTCGAACCCGGTTGCCCATTTTCCTTTATTTTCTTATTTTTGAACTTTTATTTATTAGTATTATTTTTATTCTTTTATTTATTCAATATATTTACATTCTAGTTTATTTATTAACTATAAAAATTAACTAATATAATTTATAAAATGAATACATGCGTAGCGAAACATTTAATAAATTTTAGAATTTTAACGGAGCGGGTTTTGAAACCCGTTTTACGACGAATGTTACAGGCCCTCTCTCACTTCTCCACCACTCCAACACCATCATCTACCATAACCGTTAGAGTTTAGAGTGTGTAGTAGTCTCGGGATCCAAGATTGATCGTAAAAGCCTTTGTCGAACTATGGCCATGTTTTGCTAATCTCTTACATCACTTGGTGAAGACAAGTCATTTAAGTATCACTTTTGATTTCCAAGATTTGGTTAACTTTTTAATTGGGTTTGTATTAATGACTTTAATATCTAGTTTTTTATATCGAAAGTGAACTTCATTCTATCATCTTTTCATGTTTTGTTGATTCACTCATTCGTATCTTTACGGTATATATAAAGGACGTTAATTGCCTGGAAGAGGGTTAGAAGGGTGGTTTGGGTTAAGCTTTTGCCTCGTTCAGTGTATAGATCCTGCGAGAACATGATTCAAGCTTATTAGGACTTCCTTTGGGGCAGATAGCATCAAATCGAGGGAAGTAAAACGAATTTGAATTCCCAACGGCAGATAGCATCAAATCGAGGCAGATAGCTTCAAGTATTGCAGGCGATGTGCTTAAAACCGAATCTTGAATTTTCGAGGGGAGGCCTCGAATGTAATGTTCAACTAAGCGGTACAAGGGGGTGAACAAATTTGGGATCATCTGGTTCAACTTGAGAAATCTCTTATTATATGAAGTGTGGTCTCCTTCCTTTTGTTTCAGCGCGTGGAATTCGTCTTCCAGCTTTTTGATTTCGCTTCTTGGACAGAAGCGTCTTGTCATGAGTTCCCTTAACTCTTCCCATGTTAAGGCCATGGCATCTTCAACTCCTTGCTTACCCTTTTCCGTGTTCCACCAGGTAAGGGCTACCCCGAACAGTCTTCCAGTTGCGTAACGTACCTTACGGTCCTCGGGACAATCGCAATTGAGGAAAGTGTTTTCCATTTCTTCAAACCAGTGAAGGAGGGCGGTAACACCTTCGGTCCCTTCATATTTTGGGGGATCGCAGGATTTGAAGTGTTTGTAGGTGCACTTGGGGGTTTTGGAAGGAGGGTTGGCGACGCTCTGGTCTTCTTGGTTGGGAGGGTTGATGGGATTAGCGGTGAGAGCTTGTTGAACTTGAAGCACGATGTCAGGAAGCACTGCGACCATTTGTTTAGCAATTTGTGTGGCCAAGCGTTCGCTTGACTTTCCTGACTTTCTACCTCCACGTAGTTGCCTAGCCGACATTTACAGGAACATATATAGGAAGATTGTGAGTTTAAGAATTTTCTAGGTGTCACGTGTCGTAAAAAGAATGAAAAAAACATAACTGACAATAATTTAACTACATCCATAGGATGTCTTGGGTTTGCTCATGTTTGGGCCTCCAAATGTCCCCCATACCATTGCCTGTGTAGTCATGTGGGCCCTCATGACTATTGGGCTTGGTAGGATTCACATTGGTGTCGGCGGGTTAACACTCGCACCACCCGAATGAAAATCGTAAAATATGATTGCGAGATGTATGGTAGGAGGGTGTCCAGGTGTAGACACAATGACAACTCAAAGTGGGGTTAGCTTACACGACGTTTGGTATAGCATGCTTTGGCCTAATAGGTCCTTCGTACTCTCATCGTTAGTCCCCAGGTAGGCAAACTGGTCCTTTATTTTGGATTTATACGAATGCCAAGCCTAGACAGGACGTTCCGACTACCGGTACTCGTACCCTTCCAGTTACTACATGCCCGTCATGAGAACTCACTTTGATGTGATTTGAAAAATACAAAAATCATTGCAAAAATCATGGAAATCGTGAGGTGTGTGCTCTCATAGATATGATATGTTATGAGGATATGATTTATGATGAGCATTGCATAATAACATGTATTTGTGAGCGTGCTTGCATAACATTGGGTGTGAAAATAAACATGAAACATATAAACATCATGAATTTTGCATGTAACGCATAAACAACTAAAATTTAATAAACTATAGTATAGGCTCTAAGGGTCTAATAACCTATCCTATATCCCTATAGTCACAAGCTCTGATACCAATCTGTCACACCCCGACCCGCAGCGGAATAAAAGTCGGGGCATAATTGGGTTATCACCAAAGCTCATGATATTTACTAAGATGTTTCATATTTATTAAATTCAAATTTCAAACTTAATTATCCAAAAACAAAAATCATACAATTACAAAGAAAAATGAAACTATATATTTATTCCAAAGTATAAACTTGTTTATTATTCTAAGCCATCCTAAGTGTTTCCTGTCTCGGCTGGATCACCTGTATCATGTGTAAAACGGGGGAGAATTTGGGTCAACAAAAGTTGGCGAGTGAACCTTGATAAAACATTTTAACTAATTTCTTGTTTTATTTATTAAAGAAAATTCGTGCATTAATCACATGTGAGCAAACATATATATATATAAACAATCACAAACCACTTTGGATGAGTATATGACATGAATGATGATGTATTTGAGATCAAGGCTCAATCAAACGGAGCCGATCTAATGAGGCTCCTGATGCTCAACCCGTATCTCACGGGGAACTGATGGGCCTAATGAAATGCGTGCACTGAAATGATAAATTCAATCTACATATAATTCACACAACAATCAATACACATTTGATTACGATATGATGTATGCACAAGTGTTTAAATAAAATAAAAGAATAGTACGACACATGATACACCCCAAAACATGATTAAAACGGGGAATTGGTCGAGGTTCACTCACAGTGGATGCGTTTCTTGATGACGATGAATGCGCACGAATTTATGATTCAACCGATGAGGGAAAACTAACCTAAATAATAACGAAATAATTCGATAAATAAATAAATTTTATTTGAGATTAATATTTTTAATTAGTGCTCTTAATGAGATTTTTAGATTTATTTTTGTGAGTTTAATGCAAATTTTTAACTTCAAAATCTTTATTTTTAAGTATTTTTAAATAATTTTTCAATTTAATAAAAAGAAAATAAGAAAACAAAATTTAAAAAAAAGGGTTAACTTTGTCAGGTCTGACCGGGTCTGACTGGTCAGACAGCATGAATTTCAGGCGGCGAGTGAGGTTCGAACTCGGGACCTCTCGTATACGTGCACGCAGCTCTACCAACTGAGCTACGTGTCTAACCCGAAATATTCTCGGTTTTAATTATATAATATATACTAACTAACTTTAACCTTATTTAGTTTTTATTAAAAATGATTTAATATGGCCGAAACCGGTTTCAGAACCCGGAATCGAACTCGGGACCTTCGGGTTCGAGTGCACACAGCCCAACCAGTTGGGCTATGTGTTTAATCTGTATAAACACTGAATTATATTAATTTTATATATATGCTGTGAATTGATCTGAATAAGTTAAAAATGTTGGTTTTATTTCAGAAAGTCGGAAACATGTGTGATTCGAACCCGGGACGTGTGTTTTGTATTTGCACACAGTCCACCGCTGGACTGTGTGTCTAACCCGGTTAAATACCCGATTTTAATTATATTAGTACACATATTAAACTTCATCTTCTTCACTTAAAAAAAACAGAACATATAACTGACCGAAAATTTGTTTGAAACAGAATCTGGTTGACTGATTAAGATTAATACATGCTGAATAATGGATTACCAAAAAGAGTTGAGAATTATACCGATTAGGAGTAAACCCTCGGTTTTCCGGTGATACTCCGGCGAGTGCGAAAATCTCCGGCGAGTGCGAAAATCTCCGGCGACGTGCTTGAAAGGAATAAAGCTTTAGGAAGTGAGTATGGTTCTGAGCAAAATGTTTACAAGGAGTTTGGGTGAGTATTTATAAGGTGAACAGGTTGCTTGTTTTCGATTGGGAGACCAAAATTTACGGTCAAAGGTTTCAATTCTCAAAAATAACGGTTTTTGACTAAATTGGATGTTAAGGAACGGTTATAACTGATGTCAAAATCAGTTTACGCGTTTCAGTCAAAGGGTAGTAGCAACATTTGCGGAGTTTCGGTTTTTCTCCGGCGATTTCGAGTTCTGAGTGCTGACTTACAGGTTTTTGACTTTAGGTTTTTACTATAAGTGTTATTTGTTTCAGTAACTGAACACAAACATGTGTGTGGCGGAGTGGTGTGGTGTGGTGTGTGTGTGTCTTCGCGGGAGACCCGGGTTCGAGACCCGGCTACCCTGTTTTATTTATTATTTTCTTATTATTATTATTTATTAATTATGGTTTTTAAATTCTAAAAAATTTATTAATTATGTATCATTTAAAATAATCTGAACAATAAATACGCAACGAACTTATAACTGAATATTTGATTATAAAACGAAGCGGGTTTTGAAACCCGTTTTTCGACGAATGTTACAGCGGGACTGTATCCCTACTCAGACCAATATGGCCGAGGGTAGCGTTGCCTCCAAAAGAGGGACATGCTACATTTTCATTAATAACTTACTTTATTATCTTTCAATATTCCAGTCTTGCGGGACTGTATCTCTGCTGACTCAAACCAATTGGCTGAGAGTTGCGTTGACTCCAAAAGAGGGACATGCCACTATAACCAAGGTAATATCTTAAAAAATTCAAAGTTCGGAAATTATCAAAGGATACGTAAAGGATGAGTCGGAACCAAGTGATTCTATCTTGTTTATTTGTTTCTTTTTATTATCCTAGTTTCTTTCTTTTTTAATCTATAAATTTTTTTTCTCAAAATTTGGTTAGATTAGACGTTGACGATATTCCGGTATTAAAAGCTTTTGTGTCATTGGACGACTTCGGTATCTTACCATCACTATACTATGCAAAGATTGGTGCACTTGCCCTAGCATGTTTTAGAGAGTGATAGTGTTGTATCGTGTTTTATAAATTTAAAGCTTGATAAATGAGTAAAAAATGCTTTAAAATACATAAAAAATCAGACCATCTCGACACATGTCATATGTTTCTTGGGCATCAAAATTTGTTTAGTATATATACGAGTTATAGTTTATGGTTTATGTATCTTCAATTTTAATCAAAGAGTTTTTCTTAAATCCATTGTGTGATTATATTAAAGAATGCCTAATTTCTAACAATTAGTATCAGAGCGGTTTATCAATTTGGGAGGAATGTTCAGCTATCGAATAGAAACACTATGAAGTTAACTCCGAAGGGTGGTACACACAAAAAAATCGAATCACAACAAACTATAACTATTGGGTGCAAAAGTCAAAAGACTGCAATATTAAGTTCAATTGTGTTAGCCCTTCCATCTTCCTAAGTGTTATTTTCACTTCTACTAGTATGAGTGTGTGACACGTTGACAATAGCAGCTATTCCGGTGCTGGCTTTGAGTAATTGGTTGTTGCTTCCTTGTATGTGATCCATCCTCTCCTTTTATAAACTTCACTACCCCTAGATTATCCCTCCTATGCTACTTGCGTTGTTGAAAACTTCACTATCCCTAGATAAACAAAAATATTTATACAAATATGTATTTATGGAAAGGGTAAAATAAGAACGACAAGGAGTTGGAGAACCATGAGAACTCCTACTTCCTGCATGAGTTGGGCCACTGTTTTTTGCACAAACGTAGATGAAAATGTTAAAAATACGTCTGTAAAAACAAAAAACAAAAAAATTATTGAGTCGGTAGTTACGCCCAATGTAAAATTTATTTACGTCTTATGTAAATTTTCTTTATAGCGATGTGAATTTTTTTACATCCAATGTAAATTGTTGATGCGACGTTTTTTAGTTTTATTTTTTTTTCTGGAACAATTGATTTCTTTAAAGATCTTTGAAAAAAAAAACTTTTCGAAAAAATCTTTTGAAAGGTCCAATTCTCATAGTTCTCACAACTCAAGGTGATTATCGTTTTACCCTTCCCATATATTAAATACGTATGAAATAATAATAATCTTGTTTAGGCTTGCGAGCCGGTGCAGGCTCGATAAATGAAGCTCGAGTCCGAGCTTGTTTACTAAATAAGCTTTTTTTTAGGTTCAGAGTAAGGTTTGAGCTCGTTTAAACTCGACTCGTTTAAGCATTTATTTAACCGATAACGAGTAGCTTGTGAGTAAGTCGGTTTTTTTTTCACCCCTACTTAGCTTTATTAAGCCTATCATCATTCCTCCTCCATAGCCTTTATAGTCCTCCACGCACGACGTGCATGTATCTGACAAATAGTTATAAAAATCTTGATGTCACAAATGCACTAATGTCTAATGCGTTAAACGTGATTGTTCACAAAATATTCAAAAAATCTTGATACATCACAAATGCACTAATACGTTAAACGTGATACATGAGTTATAATGTTCACAAATTTTGGAGGCTGAATAAGCCACAGTTTCTGTCAAAATAAAAAAGAAAAAAAGAGTTTTTACAACTTAATATCCAGTCACAAATGCCTAATTTCTGGTAGTGAATACCTGAGGCGGTCCTAAGAATTCAAGTGTCCTAACCAGAAAAAATATACTCTTTTGCCATCGTATTTAGATATTACAACTCAAATACGTCTAATAACATGATGCCATTTTTATTATTTGTATTTTTCATTTATATGCCATAGTATATCAAGAATCAACTTATCATAGTTTTAAATTTCGTTTTCACTTTGAACAAGTTACATACACAAGAAAATCGTCTAAGTTTTACCAAACAATCATTTGCATCTATATATAACTGGGAATTTTTTAAAATTTTGTGCCCCAGCAAAAACGTGCCCTGACCGGGCGTCCACATTACCCCTCCCTAGAGCCTCCCTGGTGAATACGGATAACACTCGCATCATCATAACAAAAGTGCAACGCTTAGAGAAGATTTAGCCATCTTCTTTCTTGAGTGGATAAAATCATATACTTTAAGACTTAAGTGTGACCAAAAATTGTCAGAAATTGTGTTCACCACCATAATTTACGTCATAAATGGAAAACAATCTACCTAGCTAATAGATGTTTGAAATTACTTGAGAGCTATGTAGTCAATATCCCGATATATCATCGTCATATCAGTGATATATCAGTTATCGGTCTATGCCGAGATATCGGTATAAAATATCAGTCAGAATATCGTTACCGATAATATCGGCAATATTGACCGATATTGGACCAATATTTAACAGATATATCACCGATTTTTCTGGATATCAGTATCTTTTTTCTTAGTTCTATCATTCGTCTTTCTTCTTATTGTTGTTATTAGTGTTTTAAGTTTTAATTATTAGTTATTAGTTTTTTAAGTCTTAGTGAATTCCTACTTGCTATAATTATTAGTGTTTTGCAAGTTACAAAATGTTAATTTGTTAATAGTAGAAGAGTGTACTAAATTATTAGTGTTAACTTGTTACATATATAAATTAAGCATTATATTAAAATTATCGATCTCCCAATGCGATATCCAATATCTTAAATATCAGTCGGTGACCATTATCCGATATTTTACCATATTAAATACTTAGCATGTGAGCACACCTAATTTGACTTGCAAGGATGGCTGAACCTAGCTACGCATGGGGTTACACACCAGACCCCTCCCCACATTTAGATAGCTGCTAAACATTTTATTACTACCATAAAGTGATTTATATATAGGTGATCATTTCTACTTAATGAAAATATTTATACTCTTAAATTTCAGAGTTTATAGTTTTATGTTTTATGCTATAATTGCTAAGAGCATTCACAATGAAATCTCTATATTTATACATATATATCTATATATTTTCATTAAAATTAACTATTTTTTCTCTCTCCTTTTCAGTTAAATAATATTTTTTTATAGCTTTATCATTACCTTTTCTCTCTCCTTCACTCACAACCATTTCTAAAAAAATTAAAAAAATTATAAAGTTCTCTCTCTCCAGAAATTTTTTTCCCATATATTTACAGATGAACAATAACTTTCCCATATATTTTCTCTCTCCTCTACTTACAATCACTCAAAAACACTACCAGTCATTCCTTATAATATAACTAAACTCCCTCACATGTTTTTAAGCGTTTCATTGTGAATGCTCTAAAGTACACCTTATAAAACCTCGGATTACCAAAAGAAGTTTAATTAATCCTTTTACTTTGAAATTTTGGTAGTTGACCATGTAAAATGGTATGAATACAACAGATCAACACACAATATAACGAGAAAACGGGTGACAAAACTTTATTATTTATCCAAACTAAAAAACACCCCCAAATCCCTTGATCTTACAAATTATAATATCCGAATATAAATACAAAGAACTGATCAACTGATACAAACAATCGGCTGATCTGTAAGAGTGATCACACACGATCACAAGACCTATCAAAGATCCTTCAACAACTATACAAAATACGAAGGATACAACAACTTTAACAACTTGCAACCAACAACCTGAATTCTTCTCAGCTTTGCACAATAGCCCTTCTGATCATAAGAACTTTACACTTCAACCCTCTAAGTCATATAAGCTGTACAAAACACTTTATAACACGTTATAACAACTTCTAACAAATTAAAGAGTTAATTACGTTTTCTGTCCCTGTGGTTTGTCAAAAATCACTATCTCAGTCCATTAGTTTAAAAATTGCGAAAACAGTCCATGTGGTTTCACTTTCCTAACTATTACAGTCCAACCACACTAACGCCATCCAGTTATTCCGTTAGTTTACTTGAAATGACCATAATGCCCCTGTTATTAATATTAAAATTAAAATAAATAACGAGTTTGTTATGTTTTTCGTCCTTGTTGTTTGTTAAAAATAACCATTACAATCCACTAGTTCTAAAAGTTGCCAAAACAGTACCTATATCCTTCACTTACTTTTCACTCTCAACATTTCTTCCGACCACCTAATTTTCCCCATCACAATCGACGTCAGTGGGAAAACTTGAGGCATACTGACATCGATTGTGATGGAGAAAATTAGATGGCCGGAAGAAATGAGGAGAGTGAAAAATAAAGTTAAGGATACTGGTATTGTTTTGGCAATTTATCGGAAACACTTGTCGGAAAATTATCGAAAACCCGCTTTTCCGACAAAGTTCTGACGAAATCCGTCATCGGAAATCATCAAATTTTATAGTAGTGGTACTCAAGAAGTTCGATTGCCACATGAGTATCTTGGTGTCAGATTTTTTAGGTGCGACCTCCCTAAAAACCAAAACTCTTTCAAAACCTTCTAGAAACACTTGTCGTTTTGCTAAAACACCTAGAAAAAAAATCTCATGCATGGCATATGTTGAAGTGATGTGTGACTTCAAAGCATATTCTAGAATCCTTCATAGCTTTCATGTTTGATGAATGATGATTGTGTCAGTTTTATTTTTTTCCTAAAATCTTCAGGGAACTGGATTATAGAGATCGTTTCCTGAGTTAAACGAAGCAATTAACAAAATCGCTAACGATCTTAACGGCTTTCCACGGTCCTTCAAGGTAGCAGACTTGGGTTGTTCTTCTGGCCCAAATACCTTATTCCTTGTAGCCAACATAATTGATACAGTCCATGACATATGTTCAGAAAATAATTCTCAAGTGCCAAAGTTTCAAGTGTTCTTAAACGATCTTTTTGAAAACGACTTCAGTACAGTTTTCAAATCATTGCCTGCATTCTATACAAAGATGAGGGAGATGAAGAATGTGGATCTTGTTTTGTTTATGCCGCTCCAGGTTCCTTTTATGGTAGACTTTTTCCAAACGAGAGTATCCACCTTTTTCATTCATCATATGCCGTTCACTGGCTTTCTCGGGTTAGTATATGTATTATTGTAGTGTATAAAGTTTAGCGTTGTGAGGAACCACTATCTAAATTCAAGCCGCCTTTTATATATGTCGTAGTACTTTTCAAGGTTTTTCTCTGCCGTCTAATTTTTTCCATAGCCAGCTTAACTTATGCAGTGTTTTCTAATTAGCTTCTTTTGGATATGTTTACTTTTAAGTGGGCTAAAAGTCGATGTCTATTTTTACTTTTACGATTATCCTATAAAAACAAACTTAGTAAATAAGAATAGCTACATGAATCACCTAAAACAGTTATTGTAGATGGATAAGTTATTTGTTTAGATCGTTTAATATTTTCTCTCCAATATTTTTCTATATTTTAATGATTGTAGTTCTTGTTTTTTTTTTCCTCCTTTGGTGGCATGATATATTTCTTCATATAATGGTAGGAGATTTTGGCTTATGACCTCTGACTTCCAAGATAATATTACCAAGGAAATACTCAGATGAAAAACATAATACTAAAAGGTGACTTGATTTTTCTTAGGTTAGAATCTCTTTTATATAACACCAACCTAACACAAAATCTTGGGTTTAGGTATAGTTTAAACTAGTAAATCTTCCCGCGCGATGCGGTGGGTCCAAATGTAAAGTAACTTGGATTTGTGCAGTGAAAACTTGAACCGTTTCTAAACAAAAGTTATGTCAAAACGTAGATAAACTAAATATGTCATAAAAATAAGCACGAAAACGTAATATACATGGCTCAACTTTTTTGCGAAAAAAATTTTACGTCGAATATCAACATGATCTTATACCGATATGTACCAAAAAATAAGTAAAAGATATGTTTTTAAGTTAAAACTGGTATCGCGCGTTGCGGTGGGACCAAAACGTAAAATAAGCTGAATTTATAAAGTCTAATGGAAACATATTATATTTGACCGAGTTGTTTTAAAAATAAATTTACCAACACGTACATTATCTGAAAACTACAAAAAAAGCGGGAAAACGTATTATATGTGAGCCTACCCATTTTCAAAGAAACGTAATCAACATGAATTTATACCGACACCTACATAAATATAAATACGTAAAAAATAATTAAAAGCTTTTATAAAGTTGAAGGGTTGTAACTGCCAATACTAAATGTTGAAGGGTAAAGGCTAAAATAAGGGAAAACCTACTAAAAGACAAGTAAAACGTAAAAAACCTGAATTTATACTGACTTGTAGATACATATAAGCACGTAAAAAAGATTATATAAATTTTAGAAAGTTAAAGGGTTATAAGTGTAAATATTAAATGATAAATATGTAATCAACATGAATTTATACTGATACCTACATAAATATAAACACGAAAAAAATAATTATAAAGTTTTTATAAAGTTGAAGGGTTGTAACTGACAATACTAAATGTTAAGGGTAAAGACTAAAATAAGGGAAAACCTACTAAAAGACAAATAAAACGTAAAAAACCTGAATTTATACCGACATGTACATACATGTAAGCGCGTAAAAAAGATTATATAGATTTTAGAAAGTTAAAGGGTTTTAAATGGAAATATGAAATGACAGCTTGCCACTGTTGATGGCACTTGTTATTGTAGGTTATATAAATGCGTTGAGGTTAGTTTCAGATCGAACTCATGAACTTGTTTAACTACATGGAGGGATTAACCTATTTAATTTATTATCTATTAACTATATGTTTTAAATGCAAAAGAGTAAATTGCCATTTTCGTTCCTGAGGTTTGGGCACATTTGCCATTTTCGTCCAAAATGACACTTTGGTATCATTTTGCCCCCAACGTTTGTAACTTTTTGCCATTTTCGTCCAAATGTCTAACCTAGTTACTTTATAACGTTAGATGGGTTATTTTTGAAAGAGTAAATTGTCATTTTCGTCCCTGAGGTTTGGGCACATTTGCCATTTTCATCCAAAATGACACTTGTAACTCCGGCACCGTCTCCGGCACAACCTGCAACTCCGGCACCGTCTCCGGCTCAACCTGCTACTCCAGCACCATATGCAACTCCGGCACAACTTGCAACTCCGGCACCGTCTCCGGCACAACCTGCAACTCCGGCACAAACCTACAAGTCCGGCACCGTCTCCGGCACAACCTGCAAGTCCGGCACCGTCTCCAGCACAACCTGCAACTCCGGCACAAACCTGCAAGTCCGGCACCGTCTCCGGCACAACCTGCAACTCCGGCAGTGCCGGAGACGGTGCCTGGTGCCGGAGTAGCAGGTTCTGCTGGAGACCGTGCCGGAGTTGCAGGTTGTGCCGGAGACGGTGTCGGAGTTACAAGTGTTATTTTGGATGAAAATGGCAAATGTGCCTAAACCTCATGGACGAAAATGGCAATTTACTCTTTCAAAAATAACCCATCTAACATTATAAAGTAACTAGGTTAGGCATTTGGACGAAAATGGCAAAAAGTTACAAACATGGGGGGCAAAATTGTACCAAAGTGTCATTTTGGACAAAATGACAAATGTGTCCAAAACTCAGGGACGAAAAGACAATTTACTCAATGCAAAAACAGGCTTTAGGTTTTAAACTCTAAACGTAATTATATATACATATTTATATATATTTTTAAATTTGTAACTTTAAAGAGTTAGTATGTAAAACCAAAATAATAGGCTAAACGGATCGTGTTTATATAAAATTAACATGTGAATACACATGTCGTGCTCAAGTTTATGTCTAACAGGATTTCAGGTTCGTGTAGATTTTGACCCATGCACATGAGCCCTTTAGCGCTCCTAATTTTCTCTACATATTGATGCTACTAACTCTTCTAGTTAAATAGAAAACTAAAAGTTAATACATTGTTTACTTGTATTTGTTGTTTGTACCTAGGGCTGCAAATAAATTGGAGCCACAACATGATTTTGTTTAGTTTGGATCTTAATAAAAAAACTGCATTGCAACATATAAACCTTTTTTCGGAACTTATAATGCATCCATCTTGTTTGTAGGTACCTCAAGGCCTTGAAAACAACAAGCTTAATATATATATGGCGAAAACCAGTCCAACAAATGTGTTTAAAGCATATAGGAAGCAATTTGAGAAAGATTTCACAAAACTTCTACTACTGCGTTCTCAAGAAATGCTAAGCGACGATTCCAAGTCGGAGCATCGCTGATACAACTAGCGAAGATTGCTGCATTATTTGGGAACTTCTAGCCAAATCACTTGTTGATATGTTCAAAGAGGTATATGGTTTTTTTGTATCCCTTTTTTATATATAATATATACCTCTTGATAATTAGTAAAACATAACAAGTTGTGATTACTATGTTCTACTATAGGGCCTGGTTCAAGAATCTAAAATCAATTCTTTTAACATCCCATATTATACACCATACGAGGACGAGGTTAGGGATGTTATTGAACAAGAGGGTTCGTTTTCTCTTCACAGTTTGAACGGTTTTCCGCTTCATTGGGAACCATATAATACGGTCACGGATCTATCTGATCTGCCGGTACGTGGGATAAATACGGCAAAGCTCATAAGAGCTGTCGTCATTTTGGAAAGTCAATAATGGACGTGCTATTTAAAAAGTAGCAAGAGCATGTGGTTGATCATCTAACTACCAAGAAAGGGATGAATTATAGTTTAGTCATTTCTCTAGTTAAACATTAAGTTGTTCTTGGGAGCATAAATCTCCAAGAAGTGTAAAATGTATATTCTATACTTCAGATAAATATGAAAGCAACCTCTATTCCTAGGGATAGAAGTATGGTTTGCATACATTTCACCCTCCCCAGACCTTATCAATAGCTTTACTATTTGAAGGATTTACTAGGTTTGGTTGTTGTTGTATAATTTAGATTAAGATTTTGGAAAATAGGATTTTCCAAATGACGTATTGGCTAAGAGATGAGAATGCGTGAACTATGCGTATCATTAAAACAAAACCGTGTTTGAGGAAACAAGAGCGCTACTAGAAAATCCTGGCAAATAGTCCTTTGCGACGGACTTCTGAAAAAATAAATCAATGGCGAATAGCTTTGTTGAAATTTGTTTTGCTACGGCTTTTAGCATGCAAAACTAGCATCCCTAAATCTGTGATGGATTTCGAATACGTAGTTTGCTACAAGAAAGTATGTTTGGTTCGTCAACAAATAATTACCTTTAAAGGTGTTTAAATCAAAATATGTTATGTGATCCAATCAACATAAGATAGAGGGTATCCATCTTTCCATCTCTAAGCATCGATGAACTCTCTCTTCTATATAAGCGTCACATCAAATTTCCGTGTATATTCCTTAACCCTTATAAACATAAGCCAATGATATCCATGTTTCTTCATCCATAGTCATTCCTTTATTACTCATAGTGAATTCATAACAAGGGTCATTATGTAACCATCAGTGGCGTCTTTGAGAATTCACGTACCCTGTTTAAGGTTTTAAACTCTTTTTTACGTGCGGTTTCAAAAAAAATTACGCGCGGTTTTTAACTTTTTTACGCGCGGGTAAAAAAAATTTTTACGCGCCGTTTTAGAAACCTTTTTACGCGCGTTTTAAACTTTTTTCGCATCGGTTTTAAAACTTTTTTTACGCGATGGTTTAAAACTTTTTTACGCGCCGGTTTTAAACTTTTTTTACGCGCGGGTTTAAACTTTTTTTACGCGTGGTTTTAAACTTTAAAACAACTTTTTTTTACAAAAAAAAAAACAAATTTTTTTACGGGTTTAAACTTTTTTAAAAAAACAAAAACTATTATACGCCAAACTAATATATTTTATTTTTACAAAAAACTTTTTTACAAAAACTTTTTTACAAAAATTTTTGTACGCCAAACATCTTTTTACGCCCCCGACACCCTGATTTCGGGTTTACGAAATTTGAGGATCTTACCAAACGAACTCACCCCAAAAATCACGAATAGATGTCTCATGTTGAATTTTAAATAGAATAGAGAGAAAATATGTGACATGTTGAGTTTTAAATAGAAGAGGGAGAGAGGGAACCACGGGGTGTCAGCCAGTGGCCAGCCTCACCCATTCAATGGAATGACGCGAGTTCGAGTCCAGCTCGGCCCGAATAATCCTGCTGGGTAGTAACCGCCAGGCAGCTATGGGGCTAAGCTAGCTTGGGGAGGGAGAACCCTCCCGTGGTCAGGGGTACCGTGCATTTACCCTTTTCCAAATAGAAGAGAGAGAAAAGATGTCACATGGGAAGTAATAGACTAAAATACCCTTTTGATTTAATTTGGTTAGGGTGATGTGTAAATATGCTATTGGTATTATATAAGTTCTCATGGTTCTCGCAACTGGGATTGGTTCTACCGAATCCTATATATATATATATATATGGTTATAATCATGTGAGAAGCACTAGGCTAATTAAGAAACTTGAGAAGCATTCTGGACCATACATTTTCCTAAAACTTTTCATTGTATAATTCAATATACATATATGTATATAATCAATTTTAAATTATACATATGTGTATATTACAAAAACCTTTATATAGGTTTGTTTCCCACTTTTTTAGTGTTCCCCAATGAACCTCACATTAATATATATATATATATATATATTACCTATCCTTTATATAGGTTTGTTGTAACAATAAACCTTGGTATGTAAGTGTGAATAACTGAAGTTTAACTAGATATGAAAAATAAATATTGGAAGATGTAGAGTGTTAACTATCGAAAGACTTGCTTGAGGTGTAGATGATCAAGGAAAAATACCGCGTATTTTCTTTAAACAAGTGTGTGCATGTGTGCACGCCTTGGTGAAGAAAATCGATGAACAAGAATCATGGGAAGTGAAGAATCGGTTTTTAAAGAGAATTGAAGTGGGAAATCAAGAGATTGGCCCTTAATCATCATCTTTCTAACAAGAAATTCTTGGTAAGTATTTTGTTAATTAAGTCAAGAACCCAAGCAATCCATTTTTGGTTATAGGTTTGGTGTTGGTCAATGAATAATTGAATATACTTGTTGAAATAGATTATTGATGCTTCTATCATGTTTATATCATGTTGATATACTTAAAGCTCAATTGTTCAAAAAAGATATATGTATGCATGTTAGGGTTTCTTGCTTAATGAACAAATATGGATAGAATTTAAATTCTATGACTTTATATGGTATAAATGAGTTGAAATTACTTCTTTGAGGGTTAAAAAAATAAAAATATTGTTCTTGATCCATAAAGATAGGTCAAAAGTTATGAAAAATGTCAATCTGAAGATTTTAGCCTAACTTGTAAAATTTGGTTGAAATAGTTGAATTATGTTGTGATTAGAGAAAAAAGTATGAGTTAACAACAAAATGAGTTGTGTGTTATTGGATTTATTATGTAAACTAGGTGTTTGATGAATTACATCAACTAAGAATTATGCTAAATTTGATAATGTAAGTGGCATGTATAAACTATAATCCCTAGTAACCGAAAATAGGTGCATACAAGGGTTTTGGGTCGAAATTGTATGAAGAAACAAATTTGATTCGTAATGAAAACTTGTTACTAACCTGTTCGGCAAAAATGATATAATATCAACCTTGTAATCCATTTAAGGTGTTCTTTATATTTGTTGGAAACTTTGTTGTGTCTACTCTCACTGATCATAAACACAAGGAGCTAATATCTCTATACTATCACTCAGGTCACATTGTATATGTAATAGTTTTGACTTCAAGGGGGTCAACAGGTCGGCATGGAAATCCAAAGTCAAATCAATCCTAAGGGAGAAGATAAGTGATTCTTACACCATAAATGTGAACGTCTTAGACGGATAAATATAAAGTGCTTTTTTTTCTCAAATGGTTTCTTTGTATCTTGTGGGTATGCCAAGCAACTAGAGCTGACAAATCATGTCTTAGCGAGTTTAACAGTCTTGAGGACGCGAACAATACAAGTTCTAAACATGAATATTACTCGTTTAACCACTTTATACCCAACGTCTATAACACAGTTGTATGTTTTATGTACTAAGGAGAAATGATGGATCCTAAACTTCTCATTTTAATTATTTTAAAAAGGTGGTGTACTTTTCAGTTGTGTCTTATACAGGTTACCTATTGCCAGCCCTAAAAGCAACCTTTCTGACTGTGGTTAATACCTCTATACTATCACTCAGGTCACATTGTATGTTTGACAAATAATCATAAGCAAAAATAAATTACCCAAACATTAGAAACTTTATTGTGCTGAATAACAACACGTGGGTACCATGTTGAACTTACAAAATTACCATTCAATTTCCTGTATTCCCACACTATTCAAAATTCTAAATGTACATTAGAGGCGAAAAAAACTATAAAAGATTTCCCAATTCGAGCAGAGTAAAGATCACGAAAATTTGAGAACGTACACATTCTACACTTCTGAGATATGAAACAAATTAATTATAGGGTTGTATTGATCCCTTCTGAGAGATTAAACATGGATGCCGTATCAAAAATGTCGGCCAATTGTTGAATTGCTGTGATAGATGAGTGCGTCGTTGGTAGCATAGAATCAGGGAGGGTGGGTGAACAATCTGGTAGATATTCCTTTTTGTTGAATGTGGGAGCATATAGTGCTAGTACCGCTCGGCAAAATATGAACCTGAGACCAAACCATGTTTCACCATTAAGCACAAGCACAGCAGTCTTGAATAAAAGTCATGGTGGCTATTTCAACCCTTGTAGTTATAAATGGGTAAATTCAGATTATGGGTTGTAAGGTAAATTATGAAGAGAAGAAAGTAGCATAAAAGAAAATGGGTCGGCCCATTTCAAAGTTGCCAAAAAGTGTATTATAGTTCATAACTAGAAATTCTGAATCATTAATTCAAAATGTTCAAATTAGTAGTAATTAAAATATAACTTTTGTGATCATATTTGTCATACTACATATCTTCAAAAATATATAAAATTTGGATGATACAATCGAAATGTTCTGGTGACAAAACATTAGAAAAATCTACATGATGTTGGGTTCGAAACAGAACATTTGTATCAGTATGGTAATTAGGCTGCAAACAAGCCAAGCGGCTTGCAAGCTGCTCGAGATCGGCTCGAGAAAAAGCTCGAAACGAGCCGCGCCTTATTGAGCCCGAGCCGAGCTTGAGCCTAAAATAAAGCGTGTTTATTTATCGAGCCTAAGCTCAAGCCTTAGTGTAACATTAATATTTTTAACCCTTATTTAAAGTTGTCTAATACCTTAAAAGCAGTCGTCTAAGAAACGGATCACCTAACACTTGATCCCAAACAGGATGAAGCGCGTCTGAAGATGCCAAAATCTCTCCCCATAGATTTAACGATGCGGAAAGAACCTTCTCAGCCTTGTTGAGCTTATCCTGAAGACATAATCTATATATTAGCCAACTATTATTATTCTAAAAACACTGCAATTAACAAGAGTCAATAGAGGTGACACTTTCAACCCATTTGAAAGTTATCTATCATTGTAACAATAGTGTTTTTGTAATCCTTTTTAATAATTTGGTTATCAATAAAAGAACAAGACAAAAAAATGTGTACTGGATCAACTGAATTTTGAACCACACAAAATTTATACGTTTCAACTGGTTAACCAACCCACCCGACCTGCCCAGTTTGCCAACACTCACCATCTGGATTTCAGAACCCAAGAAGCCAAGTAAGTTGAGAAACGCCTGCAATGGGGCTATCAAAAAACTTGTGAACTGGCTTCCACTTGGCTGGTGAGGATCTATGGCACCATAAATAGGACTTGAACAGCTTGGAGATAGGAGCATTGCAACTGGCTCTCCTTTTACTGCTGTGCTTAATGCCTGTAGACAAATGCATAATTAATTAGGTAAGGGTAATATTGTAATAATATGTAATATATTAATGTCATCTTCAATGCATGACATGCTCACATGCACACCTCTGTCCATAATAACTGCTATATGCAGCTAAACTACGTAGTTCCATGAATATGTGTAAATATAAGTCAAAGATCAACTACTACAGTCATATACAACTTAAACAGACTTATTAAAATCTAAACAATAATTAACTGATTATCCATTAGATGTTCATAATCGTATAAAATTATCTTAATAAAGTACATGTGAACGTCTTAAGATGCATAGTTTCAAATGCTTGCCTTAAAAGCGTTACTGTTGCCACTGTCAATAACAAGAAAAAGTGGCCTTCTGATGAATGGAAGCAAGTCACAAGGATAAATCAGATTCAAACCTGAATATAAGATCATTATTAGGCAATAGGCATAATGATCCTACTAACTCTAGCAATATTGCACGAATGTTCTATTAAAAAGAAACAAAAAGCTAGCTATCAATCTGTACTTGAGTACCTCCATTTCCTTTCGCACCAAGATTTATGCCTCCAGAATGGTAACCAGAGCAGTTCATTATGTTTATCTTGGAGGATTTTGTTGTGTCATCGCAAGGCTGTACGTTATTGACGGTGTACTCTATTGCCAAAGAAATCCATAAGGAGGTTGCAGATATGAGTAAACTGAGATTATAAAAATAAAATAAAATAAACCAAAAATATGAACAGAAATGTCACCTGGAGCAGATAAGTAGAGTAAGAGAACGCCATCAGAAGGGAGCTCCTCACACACAGTGGCCAGAACCTGTCATCAAGAGCACAAAACAAATTCACATGCCTTATAATTTCACAACCTACATACTATGCAGTTAATATCGGTGATATATCACCGATATATCGGTTATCGATCCCCATGTAAAATAGTGGTCAGAATATCGGTATCGGTATTATAGGATTGACCGATAGATCACCGATTTTCCCGATATCAGTACCTTTCTTCTTAGTGCTACCATTCATCTTTCTTCTTATTGCTGCTATTAGTGTTTTAAGTCTTATTTGTTAATGTTAGTGTTAAATGTTAGTGTTTTAAGTCTTAATCAGTTCCTACTTGCTACAACTGTTAGTGTTTTGCAAGTTGCTAAAGGTAATTTGTTAATGGTAGGAGAGTACACTGAATTCTTAGTGTTAAACTTGCTATAAATTCTGCATGATATTAAAATTACCGATATCCCATTGTGACCGATATCTCAAAAATCGGTCCTTGACCAATATCCATTTTTTACCGCAACTGCATAGCCTACATATTTCTTGATTTTAATGTTTATAGAAAATAAAAGGCATAAGTTTCTAGTAGATAGAATTATGGAAACTGTTTTTTGATTACTCACCGCCAAAAAATGAGTGATGGATGGACGATACAAGACAGCTTTACGTGGGTTAGGTGGCAGCGTAGGATCAGAAATCTCCTGAGAATAACTAACACCTTGACCACTAGTAGATGCGGTTCCACTTGATTTGTAGATTGAGCCACTGGGTTCCCATTCCAAACACTGAAGCATTCTGAAGTTATCAAGAGTGAGCTCAGAGAACTTGACCTGATTAAGAAATATTTACAGTACAGTAATAAAAACCGTGAATAATATATTTAACAATACATATTTCTTGTTGCTACAGAACATAGAAGTAACCTAACCTCGTTAGGATGGTAGCTGCAAAGTATGGCGTCTCCCAGTTTTAGCTTTCTTTTGGCGTTGACGACATGCGGTAGGCTATCGGGATGGAGATCTAATGTGAGACTGTATCTTAAAGGTCTTACGTTCATAAAACTTGTGTCCACTTTAAGAAATTTTGTTATTTCTTGAATTACCAGCTTCCATTCTTTAAAGTCAATGTCCTGAAACAATACCATTGCAACTCACAAAGGGTACTAAAAATTTACAGTTATCAAGATTATGAAAAGATTAATTAGAGTAAAATGCCATTTCCGTCCCTGATTTTGGCCAGTTTTGTGACTTTCGTCCAAAGGTTTGTTTTTCCGCATCTAGATCAAAAAGGTTTCTAATCTTGCCAATTTCATCTGGCTCGTTAACTCCATCCATTTTTCTGCGTTAAGTCAGGGGTATTTCCGTCTTATCTATACATATATATATCTATATATGGATGGAGTTAACGAGCCGGATGAAAATGGCAAGATTTCAAATATTTTGAATCTAGAGGCGTAAAAACAAACCTTTGGACAAAAGTCGCAAAACTGGCCAAACCTCAGGGACGAAAATGGCATTTTACTCGATTAACTACCTGAAATGTCCTCTTGCAGTCTGCAACTAACCTCTTGAGCTGATTCACCAACTGATAAACCATTTCCCAGCGGTTCAAAACCAAACAAACAGTCAAGTATCTTGCAAAGAATCTCAGTTGTTTGTTGGCGAGATTGAGATCCTGCAATATCCCATCTTTGAAATACTCCCTGGTCAAGACAGCTTCGTAGAAGATATATGACTCAGACAAATAACTGGCTTCACTTGTTCTCATATACTGCCCAAAATAAAGCTGCCCTATTCGGGATGCAATATCGCCTATTTCCCATCGCTTAAGCCCTGCTTCCACAAGCTTGTGCCGATTTTCTTGTTGAAATTTCCATAATTGTGTATAAACTTTGAATACCTTGTAAAAGTATGTATCATACCTGAAAAGAAACCACATTGTTCATGTATTCAGAATCATTGAATTTTTAAACACTGCCAACTATAAGTATATTCTTCATACGGTGACAGACAAAATCATAAGAAGAATGTGTTTCTACAGCCATGAACACAATATCTTTGTGATTGAATATCTTTATCATTGTCCCTATCAATTTCTCTTTAATTCCTCTACATTACATATGGGTTAACTTGAGCACATTAAAGGGTACCAAAACTACATAAAACCCTACAGAAAAAGAAAAAAAAACCATCAAGGCACCAAGAACTAGGGCTGCACACGAACCAAACAAACACGAACTTGTTCGTGTTCGTTTGTCAAGAAATATATGTGTTCACGAACACTTACCGAAAGAGATTTTATGTTTGTGTCCATTTGTTAAGGAAACGAACTTGTTCGTGTTCGTTTGTCAAGAAATATATGTGTTCACGAACTGTTCATGAACACTTACCGAAAGAGATTTTATGTTTGTGATCGTTTGTTAAGGAAACGAACGTGTTCGCGTTCGTTTGAGTTTGTTTATTTTAGCAACGAACGAAAATGAACGTTGATGAACACAAATGAGCACAAACTAATGTTCATGAACACAAATGAAAAAAACCAACACAAACAAGCGTTCACAAACAAAATATATAATACACTGCCACTTATCAAATATTTTATTTGTCGGAATTTTGAAGTAATTAAATAAAATATAAAAACTGAAAACACTAATGAATCATCGAACACGTTACCGACAGTTCACGAACATAAATGAACGAACGCGACATCTGTTCATGTTCGTTCATTTAACTAAACGAACACAGACGAACTTCCCGCGAACATTTGGTTCGTTTACAGCCCTACCAAGAACACCAAGAGCACAAACCTGACACATTTTGGCCTAACTAGAGAGTTAAAACATTATTTTCTAATACGGTAGTATATTCATATGAATTTCAATTTTCAACCAGTTGCTCCAGAAACTCATATACATGTTATCCTAGTGTGTCCAATCTGCAAACAACCGCGTACAAACTGCACTTACTGAAATCATCCCTTAGTTCAACAACTAGAAATCGTTTTCAATTTTTGAAGCCAAAATCTATAATGTTAGACATCAAAATCCATATTCAGCTTCGTAACATTCACATTAAACAACTGCAGGTCTGCTACTATCATAATAACATTGCATAACAACATTGCAAACTGCAAACTATCATGATGTCACTTAAACAATCAAATACATTCATATAATCATATCAATCACCAAACAAACATACAATTTCTTAAACCAGAAACTCCATACGCTGAGCACAAAGATAACGAAATTGACCTGTTGCGTTCGTAATAAGGCAGATCCCTAATTTTGGAGAACTTCTTGTCCGCTTTAGCAACGAGCGACCAGTATACTTCACTCACCGGTACATTCGCATTACTTGTAGGATTACTCTGTGACATTTCTGTTCTTGTAATTCCTACTGACATCAACCACAACAAGTTCGATGATTTAGCATATGATGCATTGATTCCAATTCGTCTGTGAGAATTAGTTGTTCTTCATCATCATCGCATCGTTTTTAGGATTTGTGTGTGTGTTGACAGGAGGACACAACAAACGACTCCAAACGACTCACAAGTCACGGCCTCTATGGCAACTAGGGATGAGGAATTTATTTAACTACGGGTAAGTTTTGAATTTAGTAATTTTTAGTATAGGCGGTACGGTATTGGTTTGGAACTTTTATAGCAGTACCGTGTTATACGAGTAATGACTGAATATAGATGATATGGTATTTGGTTTTGGTTTTCGTTAAATTTTTGGTATTCATAATATGGGTATTATACTGTTTTGGGACTTTTGATGGTGTGGTACCGTATCAGTACCGACCGAACATATACGGTGCGATATTCGGTTTTGGTTTTAGCTAAATTTTGGTATCGGGTTGTATGTTGTATAGTACCGGCTTAAAACTTTTAACACTGCTGTATTATATTAGTACGGACCATATACATATACGGTACAACATTCGGTTTTAGTTTTAGCTAAATTCCAAAATGGGTGTTAATGCGGTACGATACCAAACCGATCTCAAAAGGTATTATTGGCTCAATTAGGGATCACAAATGAACCCGGTATTCAAACCCAAAACATTCGGGACGGATATTCAGATAGAGGACAAGGTAAGGGATTAGTTTTTAAGTTTTGTACAGGTATTTGGGAAAACACCAACCACTGAGTATGTATTACAACCTTTAATAATTGTTTAATCTTTATGAGGAACCTATAGTGTTTGGTATGCAGGAACGAACGAGAGAATAGTAATCAATTCTTTTTTATCACGGCGTTTTCGTATTATTATATTAACAAGTTTCAAAATCAAAGAACTTGTAGTCTAGCGGTAAGGAGTTTAGTAAATGAGTTCATCCTCAAATGCCTAAGAATTCCAGTCGTTTGATGGATATTGGTATAGATTTAAGAGTAATTTATCATTTTTATTCATTCTCATATGTTATTACATTTCCATAACCAAAGAGCATGTAATTTAAGGATATCAATAGATGTAGTAATTGTGTTTCTCCCTAAGTGCTTGAAAGATCATGAATATTGGTGTGTATTTAATAGGTAGGTGAGTTAGCCATTACAAACATAATTTTCCATAAGTTCAGATATTATTATACATATGTATAGAAAGAGGTGATGAACAATGTTTTTTTTTTATTTTTTAATACTATTTTATTTCTACGTTTTGTTTATTATTTTTATTACTTTAATTGATTAAATACCAATTATCAATCAAGAAACCATAAAAATGAATGTATATCGTACTGATGTTGTTTGGTGTGGTATGGTGGCGATATAGTATCAGGTTATCGAAATAAAAAACAATAAAAATAACTATTGGTACCGATACATATGTTGTTCATTCAGTTTCGATTGGGTTTGGTACGATAGCGGCACCATATCCGTTTTAAAAAATATATATATCGTAATGTTTAAATAAAATAAACATGAACTGAAATGCAAATGAACCGAACCAATATCAATTGAACAACATAGGTACCGTATCGATATGGTTTTTTGTTTCCGATCGATGTAGTGTTTTTCTTTCATTTACTATAGCGAGTGCAAGTACCGTAAAAAACTAAATTGAACTTTAATCCCCGCCACGAAGCGCAAAGAATATCACTAGTTCATATTATTTAATATTATTCATGACTAAAAGATGATCATTTATATTTGTTGGAAAATTCTCTATGATGGATTATACAATAAAGATATGGATATTTCATGGAAACTCACACGACTAATAATTTAATAATCCAATTTGAATAAGTAACAATTATAAAATGATCTTAAACCCTCTGTTTATACTAACAAAAACTTGAATAAGTAACCCAATTCTAATCCTACTATGACTTAAAATAACTTAAATATTTAAACAATTGATAATCATATTTTTATTCATACTTTCATTAACTAAAACTCATCCATCAACTCTTTTAAACTTCTTTAACCAAATCACAACTTCAACCCTATAAATCTCACAGCTTATAAGATATTTTCTAATAGCTAGTCAATTCAAAGGAAAATTATAATTATAAATGTTTATTAATATAGTTTAGTGAAGTTAAAATAAGTTAGAATTAAAAATCTCGTATCTATCAGATTTAAAAAATAGAGTAAGCTTCCGTTTTGCTCCCTGTGGTTTGATCGTTTTAACGGTTTGCCCCAGTCATTTAAAAATGACCATTTTCCTCTAATAGTTTACTATGTTTTTTCCCATTTTGCTCCTCACCTCTAACTCCATCCAAATTGTTTGTTAACTGAAAAGGTATTTTGGTAACTTCAAGTATAAAACTAAGGGTATTATGTTACCAAAATACCCTTTCAGTTAACAAACAATTTGGATGGAGTTAAAAGCGGGGAGCAAAATAGGAAAAATATAGTAAACTATTGGAGGAAAATAGCCGTTTTCAAACATTAAGGTAAAACCATTAAAACGACAAAACCACATGGAGCAAAACGGAAGTTTAGTTAAAAAATACGAATTTTGGACCAAGTAAACAAATTTGATTCATGGGCCGGGCATGGCTTAACAGCAACAGACCTCTTACTTTGCTGTGGCCATGTGTGGGCGGCCCACATAATCCAATAGCAACGCGTGAAAGAATAATGGATTGGACGCTTGCCGTATGCCTTGCGGAGAGTTTGGTATCTTTAGATTCTTAGAAGATAGTGAACTTAATTGACTACAATATCACGACACATGCTTTTTAAATACATTTTATTTAATGCATTTGACTCAAACAATACTTCTAATCAAGGTTGGAGAACTCGCTAATCGTTAGTCGGTCGGTGTGGTAGGGACTAGCGATTACTCGAGATTAATCGGATTGGGCTTTTTATCTGTAATTTTGAGTTTTATGTATACATATACACAGTTTTATAGGTAAATATTTTAAGTAGCTATGTTTTAAATCTTACTCAACTCATTTTTTTAAGTATACGAGATTAATTGTTGGAATTCACATGGTTTGGTTGAAAACTGGTGGGAATTTAGAGGTTTTGGCTGGAATATACAGGTTTTTTTTCCGGAATCTGGCCGGAATCGCCGATTTTTTGCTGGCGACTAGGCCCGACTAGCGATTAATGGACTGATTAATGAAAATTACTCAGTTACTGGCCGAAACGATTAATCGCCGCCTAGTCGCGATTTTTTACAACACTGCTCCTAATAAGATGGTTGATAGCATCTACAATGGTTAAGTTGTTAATCGACCTCACGAAACACAAACGTGGAAACAAACAGAGGAAAGGTGACCGATGTGGAGGAGACCGGGTGCTAACGAGAGAAACTAACGTTACTGGCCACACAATCCCTACTCCCTTGGATGTGTTTGTGTGGTTAAGAGAGAGGAGTGGAAGAAGGAAGGTATGTGAGAAAGAAGCTAGTCCATGGAGCACTTCACACGATAATAATTATATGACACTTCGTATACCACTTCAAGATGTTGATAGCAAAAAAAATTATCATGAAAACTTACTACAAGTTTTGACATTTATAAATACGATGAAACCAACTAGATGTTTACATTCACAATTATAGGAATACTAGCTACATTTTCATTCATTATTGGCTTACTTGTATGAGTTTTACAAATATTTATATTTTAATAGGAGCATAGGTATGATGAAGATTATGCTATTGTATGCTAAATAATACAATTTTGTCATTTCATAAAATATATTTATGCTATATATTTCAAAGTAAAATACGAAATAGTAAATCCATCTAGTTGGGATGGTAAAGACTTCCTAATACAAGTTTAATGTTAAAGCTTATTTTCAAGATTCAATCTCTAGTAAACTTACTTATTCTTGATCCTTTAATTTCTACTAAACTTACTTATTCTTGATTTTGTAGTGATAGAGTAACTCGAGATTATGTAAAACGTCTTCTATTATAAGAGAACGCTTACAAGAAGACTTATAAGTAATATTCCAGGTGATCAGCTTAGGTCACTCATATATACATGCCAGTAAACCTAGAAAATAAATCTTAGGTCTATAACCATTAAGACGACGATACTTTACACCAACTATGTACAAACTCTAACAACATATATTTTTAACAACGTATTTATACACGATTCTATAAATCTATACACAACGCCTACTATATCTATATCTATAGTCATAATTCATAAACATAGAGATTGTTCTCATTATTATAATCGCAATCTAAAAACAGAAATAACTCATCCGTATTTTCTCATCATTTTATTGACCAACAAGAACTAGTCTACCTTTTAAACTTCAACCCCACAACCAAACCCTAGACACCAACAAGTAATTACAAAACTCAATAAGGGCAAAACAGTCATAAAAAAATATTATATGTGCCCTGCTAGGGGTGTTCTTCGGTTTTTTTTTTCAGGTTTCGGGTTTTTCAGGTCGGGTTGTTCGGATTTTTGGCTAAGAAAAAGTGACCCGATAACCAACCCATTTAAAGTTCGGGTTGTTCGGGTATGGGTTATTCGGGTTCGGGTTAGTACGGGTCGGTTGTTCGGTTTTCAGGTTTAGATGTAAATGAAATAAAGAACGTTTTTTTCCACAAAATATTATCAAATATATCATGTTGTTAGAGAAATATCATCATAATTCAAACATTATTTAACAATATGGTATGATAATATTCAAAAGTCTCAAAACTTAATGTTTCAAATACAAAACACTCAAATTAAATCGCATCTATAAAAAAAAAAGACAACTAATGTTCGGGTTTTTACTCGGGTTTCAAGTTTCGGGTTATTCGGGTCGGGTTGTTCGGGTTTTTGGTTGGGAAAAAGTGACCCGATAACCGACCCATTTAAGGTTCGGGTTGGTCGGGTTTGGGTTGTTCGGGTTCGGGTTTTTCGGTTATTCTCTAATTCGGGTTCGGATGACTTCAAATTCGGGTCGGTTTTCGGGTTTCGGATAAAAAAGAACATCCCTATGCCCTGCAACACACCATCAAATCCCAACCCATCATCTCTGTTTATATGTTCTTCACTTAACATTCATCCCTCACCCTTTCTCTCCATCCACATCTCCAAACACCATATTTTATCAATCCACTCTCAGTTTCCCTCTCAAATCTTCCGATATATACATATTTTGATTCAGTCTCAATGACTCAATCCATTTGAAATCGTTTAATTTCTATACTTTCATTTGATTCAATCTTGTTTATCATAGCGTTGATTATCAGCTGATTTTATCAATCATATGATTCATATGAATTATATGATTTGTAGTCTAGACAAAGCTTTTCTATATGGTTTGTACCTGATTTTGTGTTATGTGATTGAAATGAATCAATAATATTGTTGATTGTTAGGGTTTAGGTAGAGAAACAGTGAAAAAAACTGAAAAAATGGCGTCACCTCTACCGGCGAAATCGCAACCGCTTCATAACTTTTCATTACCGCATCTAAAATGGAAGAACCACCGCAGCGGCCGTGGTAGAGTCGCCGGAGATACGTCATCGTCATCGCCGCCTCACCGATCTCCGTCAACTCCTACATCTCATCCTCATATTCATCCACCTCATCTGCAGCAATCGTCGTCACCGTACGTTTCACGGCGGCCGTCACCTCTGCACAAGCAATCGCCGATGCGAGATTCCGAGTCGGAATCTGAACAAAACGGCGTCGTTCCGATCGGAAAATTTACCGTAAAAACTGTTTATGAAAAATCAACAAAATCGTCAAAATCTACAAAAGTTATAAAACCGATCGATGTTAGTAAAGGAAAACGATCGAATAATAAGATCTGTATTCGTCTCCGGAAGAATAACGTCAACGTGAAGCATGACGACGCCGTGATAACGGCAAACCGTTCATCAACACCAGTAGAAACGGAAACAGTAACGGGAACGGAAACGGAAACGGAAGCTGAAACCGCCGTGATGCCGTCGTCAGCAGCGGAAGAAGAAGAATCAGCACCGAAGATATGGAATCTGAGGCCTAGAAGACCGCCGATGAACCACAAGCAGTTTACCGGCTTACCGAAGACCGGTTCATCACCATTGCCGGAGAATAGATGTTTTCATGGTGGTAGTTTTCTAAAGAAGCTTTAGATTCGAAGTATATTGATCATAACATTCTATCGACGTCGAAGAAGATGAAATTCTCGATTTCGCTATCGCGTGATGAGATCGAAGAGGATATATTTTCGTTAACCGGATGAAAACCTTCTCTCCGGCCGAAAAAGAGGCCGAGAACCGTCCAGAAACAACTCGATGTAAGTTTTTCGTCTCGTTTCGAGATCTATGAATTCAGTTTTTAAAAGACTTAGTTTTTCTGTAAATAAAATTTTCTTATCCTCCCGAGATCAATGAATCCAGTTTTTAAAAGACTTAGTTTTGCTGTCAACAAGTTTTTCGTCTCTTCCCGAGATCAATGAATCCAGTTTTTAAAAGACTTAGTTTTGCTGTCAACCAGTTTTTAGTCTCTAAGATATATGAATTCAGTTTTTAAAAGACTTGATTCTGCTAGCATCAAAAGGCTAGCAGCCCAGCTTTTCTACGCGTTTGGCCGTGTTACATAATTATTCATATAAATACATTGAAATCTAATATACCGAGATAGAAGGTAACGCGTAAAAAAGATGCGCTACTAACCCTTTTTGGAGAACAAACAACGGCTCTTCTGCTCATAAATGAAATGTTCCTGTGCTCCCAGTGAATAACATTTGTCTCTATATGCATCAGGATCCCGATTCATGGATCTCTCGGTTCTATAAATAAAACCTTTTTGGTTAGCAAAATTATTGTGTTGTTTTTTAGATAGATTTTGAGTTTTCTGACATTCTAGATTCATATTGCAGATGTTGTTTCCTGGTTTGTGGTTGGGGTCAATAACTGCTGATTCATACAAAGTTTCTGAAGGTACTCCAAAGGTATGATGATAAGGGTTAGATCTAGCAGCAGCTGGAGGGGGTTGTTTTTTGGGTAAAAGTTTGAAGATTCATAACGTTTTTGGAAGGTAGGGAAGAACCCTAATTTGTATAGGTGAGTTCGAGAATAATCCATCTTCTTGTCGGTGTCCGTATGATTTATTTGAAGTTTGGTTACAGCTCAATCTTCTTTCTTGTTTTGTTTCTTGTTTTAGACGTGAGATATGATTATATTTTAGTATTTACTACTATTGGTGTTGGTTCTATATTTATTATGGAGTTATATATTATTTATCACCACTATCTTTTCTATAAGAAATAAATGATTAAAAACAACATAATTTTGTGACGTAATTTTGAAGCCTTTAATTATTTTTTTTCCTCAATATAGAACAGTTGTTAAATAAAGTAGTCTATGAAAAATAATTAGTAAAGATAAAAAGAACCGAATTGTTATATATTCGTCTTGTTTATCATTTTCAATGAATAAATATAGATGTGACATATAATTCTTCGACCTTCTACTCTAGGATAAATTAAATATACCATTTATCTTTTATCATGTCAAGATACTGTTAATTATGTTTATAATGGATATGTACGTCTTATATATATAATTATTATTTTTGTTCAATCTATTAATATCACAAAAGGCTTATGCTCAATATTTTATATAAAATTTTGATGAATTGATATAAGTTCTAAAAACAAGGTAATTATGTCATTTCATGTTACCATTGTTTTGATAATTTACAAACTAAAATTGCTCATGTTAAAGGTTTCATTCCATCTATCACCAAAATGCTTAAAATATTCTAATTGGTTGTGATTTCAATTTACTTTGCTAGTTCTGATCTCAATTTACTTTATTTACTTTGCTATGTAATTCCATGAAACACCATTTTTCAAATAAAAATTTCATGTACTCCCCCAAATCTCGATTAGTAAGGGCATTCACAATGAAATCCTTAAATAGATGTGAGTTAGTTTAGTTATATTATAAGGAATAGTTAGTGTTTTTGAGTAGTTGTGAATGAAGGAGAGATAAAATATATGAGAAAGTTACTGTTCATCTGTAAATATATGAGAAAAAAATCTGAAGAGAAAAAACTGTATAAATTTTTAAATATTTTTAGAAATGGTTGTGAGTAAAGGAGAAAGAAAAATAATGATAAATGTATAAAAAATATTATTTAATTAAAAAGAAAAGAGAAAAAGTAGTTGTTTTTAGTGGAAATATATGGATAAGAATATGGAAATTCATTGTGAATGCTCTAAGAGCATTCACAATGAAACCTGTATAAATATGTGAGAGGATTTAGTTATATCGAGCATTCACAATGAAACCTGTATAAATATGTGAGAGAGCATTCACAATGAAACCTGTATAAATATGTGAGAGGATTTAGTTATATCATAAGGAATGGTTGATAGTGTTTTTGAGTGATTGTGAGTAAAGGAGAGATAAAATATATGGGAAAGTTACTGTTCATCTGTAAATATATGAAAAAAAAATTATTAAGAGAGAACACTATATAAATTTTTTAATATTTTTAGAAATGATTGTGTGTGAGGAGAGAGAAAAGGTAATAATAAAGGTATAAAAATTATTATTTAATTGAAAAAGAGAGAGAAAAAATAGTTTGTTTTTAGTATAAATATATAGATATATATGTATAAATATATGGATTTCATTGTGAATGATCTAAGAGTGGGAGTTTTAAAGTCCTTAAAAATCACAGCTTGGTGTTGGAATAAAAGTACATAAACATAAACATGATTCTTGTATTTCTTTATAAGTTTTGTTAATTATTTCGTCGTTATCATCTCGGGGTAACTTTGTAGAATAGTAACCAAGTTTTAAAAGTGTTCCAATTAGGTCACTCAAGTTTCATAAGTGTTCCAATCAGGGTACTCAAGATTCATTTTTTATTAAAATTAAGGGTTTTTTTATCTATTTCATAGGTAACCGTGGTGATATGGATTTTTATTTTTTTTCCCTTTCATTTGATGCTAACGTCTAGTGATGACATGGATTTTAATTTGTTTTTATAATTTTAAATGTAATTAAAGTGTTTTTATTTTTGATAAATAAAATTTCATATATTAATATAATCTGATCCTAGCATCTTATGCTTCATTTTTTTCTCTTGACATATGAAAAAAATGATATGACTCGATTTAAATGTTAAGTTATCTAATTAAGACAAAAACAATACGAGTGACCTAATTAAAACACTTTAGAAACTTGGTTACTATTCTATGACATTTTCCCATTTCTCTTCATTTAATAGTTTGAGGTTTAAGATTTGAAATTCTTTTTTTTTTTGAACGGCCAACAAATCAATTCCGAGTACTCTCGGGGCACCCACTAAATCAATTATGAGTACTCTCGGGGCACCCGCTAGACAAACGAAGTACTCCGAGAGTAACCCGAGTCCTCCACCACCACTTCTGGTCAAATCCTCCTATCAATTGAGTTAGAAGTCATTGGCTAAGATTTGAAATTCTAATTTACTTAACTTTATGAAATCAAATTTAACATTATGGATTTAAGATTTAATTGTTTATTAAAAAAATGATAAGGTTGATTCATTATAGCACTAAATCCTAAGTTACTAACGACATAAAAGGTTGATCAACACTTTAAGAGGTGCAAACATAAATAAAAACAATCAATACATCAATTTAAAATTTCATATGATAACTAATCGTTAAACAATCTTTGTTGCAATTATATATATATATATATATATATATATATATATATATGGAAGAGATCGGTACTCGAACCATACAAATTGGTAACATATTGAATAGTACTGATACCGAAATTTAACTAAAACCAAAATCGAATACTGGATGCATAGTACCGATACCGAAATTTAACTAAAACCAAAATCGAATACCGGATCGTATATGTTTGATAGGTACCAGTATGGTACAATACAACAGCTAAAAGGCTCGTACCACGTAATACCCTATACCAAAATATGCTAAATTCAAAACTGAATATTGTACTTTATATGTTCGGTTGGTACCGGCACAATACAATATCGGTAAATTTCTCATCCCTACTTTTTTATAACTTCTACAATCAAATGAATGTGAAATAGTTAATTGTGCTAAGAACCGATCTTCCCACCACTTCTATTCGTATGAGTTGACTTACTACTTGGCCTGGATGATATTTGACAAGTGTCAGTTGAAGTGATGCCCTATTTTAGGGGTTGAATAAGTATTATGTTAACTTTTTTTTTCAGATGATAAGATTAAACTTAAAACCTTTCGTATATATACAAGAGAGTGTTTGCCATTTTATAAGTTAATTAAACTAATAATACTCTCTTAAGTATTTTGTTCATTATATCAAATATATTATAGGATATTGACTTAGTAGTAAGGAGGTAGAAATCTATTTTCGATGTATAGTGATCAAATCTCAACACCGCCTAATTTATTTTGAGATACGTAATTTATATGCCTTGTGTTAGCTAAGGTTGGCATAACATGTTACACACAACACACTAGGACACACAAACACAACACGATAACTAATCGTGTCATATTTTCCAGACATGAACCTGTTCGGAAACTGATTACATGAAACGACATGGAAAGGGACACGATAAACATCACTTATTATTAATTAAACGTCATGACATTCTGATCTTGTTGCTAGTTGAAATTCTTATGTACAAGTATAAATCAAAGTGACAACCTAATATCATACACCAGTATCCATAAAGCATATACATACATGTCGTTCTTTTAACAATCTGTTCCTTCTTCCCTGAGATATTTTGTGAACCGCTCTTGAACCTTAAGCCTCAAGGTTGATTTTGATGAAAACTAAAGACGAACTGACTAGCCGATTGGGGTTAAGGTTTATCGATTTGATAAAAGATTCAAGCCTCAAGGTTGATTTTGATGAAAATGGGAGAGTTTGGAGACGGGGATTTGATGAAGATGAAGATTGAAGCCTCCAATGTGGTCGATTTTGATGAAGATGAAGAAGTGGACGCCTATACCATGCAGTGTATTGCGAAGATAAAGATTCAGATTTCAGATGTGTCGACTAGGGTTTTGTTTGTTTAGACAACAAGGGTAAAGGTGCAAAGACCGTGTTAGCATAAGTCTCACACTTATTTTTTTTCAAATCAACAAATATAAACAAGTTTAAGTAGGTCATTAAGAGGTTAATTCAAATAAAAAAAGTTTAAACAAGCTTAAACTGGTCATTAAGAGGTTAATATGTGTTTCAACCTATATGGACACGAATTTAATCATGTCTTAAGCATGCTGACCCATTTATGATACAAAACATGTTAAACTCAAACCTAAATTTGTTTAACTCCGTGTTGTTTCGTGTTAATAGGTTCGTGTTTGAAATCTCAAGCCTCAATATTAGTTGTGCAACATGTTGGTGGGGGAAGCCTCAATGATTGGGTATATCTAGATTTGTGCTTAATATTTCTAGGTAATCGTCAACAACTAATCTTATCTTGTGTTGTATTGTAATAGCTAAACTAAATATGCATCTCAAAAAAGTTATGTTTATCTTTTCTTCAAAAATAGAAAAATAATATATATTTTATATTCTTTTTCTAATATTATAAAACAAAAAAACTTATATTCTTTTTCTAATATTATAAAACTAATAAACTTTATCTAGTATTATAATTAGCTAAATCAAACATGCACCTCTTAAATAGTCAATTAGATCTTTTCGTCATCCTACTTATCAGATTAAAACTTAAAGGTTTTGTGTTTACTGTTTTGGTTAAAAATCAGATTAAGGATAATGTAACCAAACTTTGAATGTATGGTTGAGTGCTTGAATGACGAATGAATGTTTAAACAAACTAGAAATGTAAATGGTGATGAACACAAAGATTTTTGCACGAGGAAAAAGCTCTTGATCAGCAATTGATCTTCGGCATAAAAAAACGTCGGATAGTGAAAACTATCACTATCAACTATATTGAACAAATAAGATTACAACTTTGGAGATATTGAGCTTGTTACAATGATTCCTAGTGTGTGTTCGAGAGAGAGTAGCAGAAGTGTTGTATATCGAAAAAAGTAAGTCTGTTCTATCAAGCTCAAAATCCCATTAAATATCTAGCTCAACTCTCTGAACTAACTATCCCCAATTTCAGCCATGCACCCACGTTTTCCACCAACGATCATGAGGCTCTTTGCACGTGCTGGAGTTATAAGCATATTCCACGCGATTCCCGGTTAGAATAAGTCTTTCCTCGTCCAAGGCCTGCATTCAGATGTTAAACAAACAAAGAAACAATTGTTAGTAAGCATACATATAGCTAAGGATCCTTGGTCCTCAGACTCCCTGCTTCTTATGCTAAGGATAAATGATTCAGGTTAAACCTCAGGATAAATGATCCAGACATGCTAAAAATTAGCCCCTAACTATTGCCCCCAAATATGACGGATATGGCATTAATCAGATTCGTCATATTTCCATTCATTGCGGACTAGCCGTTGCAAGACAGAACTAGCTGTTACACCCTCTGACGTCACCGATGGGATAGGCTATAACCATCATTGCGATATATAGGATAGAGATAAGGTCCAAGATTTATTTAAAGATCATTCATCTCCATTTAAAATACTCATCCCGGAAGCATAACAGGTACTCTTTCTCTCTTTCAACTTCCATCTCATTTTTTCTTCATGTTTGCTATTATGGCCAAGATGGCTACACGATCCTCTCCCGGTAAAAACCAAAGCAACGACGCAACCCCTAAGAGTCAAGACCTGCTAGCCAGTCCATCCTTGGAGCTTTGCAAATTTACCGACAAAGGCCCCTGTTTCCCTCCGATGGCGGTTTTCAGGCCGTATGATGCCACCATGAAGAGCGACGCCATGTCCCCTGTCTGGGCATGCTTTCCTGTTCTACCTTTCCTTCTTGGTTACACATACCCATTACCTAGCTTTACCCAAGGGTTCTTCACCCTTGCCAACATGAGTTATTGTCAAGCCATGCCGATGTTGTGGAGGGTACTGATCACCATAGAGCAGCTTATTAAACATGAAGGAATCCATTTCACCCTATCCGAGCTTTCCTATCTTTACAGCCTCGTTACCCACGGTTCTAACCGATACTTGCTGAAGGCCAAACCTCACCAATAGGTTCCCATCCTCAAGACCATTCAAAACGGTTCAACATGGAAGAATCATTCTTCTTTGTGTGAAGGGACTCTATTCCAGAAGGGAATAGTCTGCCCAAGAAGTGGGTCTTGAAGGGTGGATATAGGATCCTCGTATTAGATTTGTAGAAAGTTTCTTTTCCATCGCTAACTTGCTTTACTTTATTTGCATGCAGTGAGTAATTTTGCCTACCTTGTCAATTCTCCTGGAACTGAAGAAAGGGTTGCTCTGTTCTGGAGTTTGGATTCAACAATTAGAACATTCAAGCCACAGATAAAGGATCCTGAAACCAATACTTCCAGCTCCTACACAATGTCAAGTAAGTTTTCTATTTGCAAATAATAAGTTTTCTTTAAAGCGAGAGTATATGCACACATATATATATAAGAAAATGAATAGAAAACTTATCTCTTTCTTGTAATGTAGTCTGTCAAAAAAGAATCAGGCAAAGGATCCAGCTTCCCAGAGCCTAAATCCATCGCTGCTAAGGCTCGAACCGGGTCCAAGAGGAAGAAGCCTACTGAGCCTTCTGATGACATTCCTCAGCTTGAGCAGCAGATCTATGATTTTGCCTCTGAGGTAAGGATCACTTATGCTCAGGTTAAAACGTTCATCTCGAGGATCACTTATCCTTCCCACTGTTCTTGCAGAAAATAGCCCAAATCCAAGCTGTGCTGACTAAGCGCTTATCCGATGCTGAAGATACAATTGAAGATCTCCGTACCTTCCTGACGCCAAAGACAAGAATATCTCCCAGCTGGAGAAAGAGGTCAATAGCTTGGAGAAGCGGATCATGATCAACGACATTCAGGCTAACAAGGTCAGGATGGAGGATGCTGATGAGGCTAAGGTTTGTGCAGCCCAAGCCATTCTCGGAGCCAGGATCAAGATCGTGCAGCAAGCCTTGGATCCTTCATTTGACAGGTCTGAATGGGATCTTCCCGGCTGGAAGGTGAGGCTAGTGGAGCTTGGAGGAGAGCTGGAGCCTAAGCTTGACGAGGTGCCAACACCGGAGGCCGATACTAGCGGTGCTAAGGAGGCTAAGGAGGGTGAAGGTGGCGAGGCTGGTGAAGGCAAGGATGGTGAAGCAGCGAAGGAGTAGGCTGCATCAATGGGCGATGATGGAAATTTCTAGACGTGGCCGGAGTCCATTTTTTATGTCTTTTGTTGTTGGTGTTTTGATTTCAAACAATGATGGTCTGTAACTAAACAATAGTTTCTTAGGTTTAAGGATCACTGATCCTTCAACAATAGGGGGTAACAAAGGTGGATGGATCCTTCTGTTTGTGGAGGATGAAGCCCTTGATGCCCCCCGCCTTTTATTTCCCTGCACTTAATGAACCGTTAGTATGGACACCCTTTGGTAACCCAAGTGGACGGGCCACGTTTTGCTGGTAGAAGCTTGGGTTAGCAATTTTGACAACCTTTAAAAAGGGTTTTTATAAATAAATAAAACTTTAAGCTTTTGACTATCTTTGTTGTTGTCCCTTTTCTTTTTTAGTATGTTTATCGCTATATATTTTGGAAAAATTTCTGGATACTTAACTGAAAACTCATAAGGTGTTAAAAAGAATACAAAGTATTAATGGATCATACATCCTGTTGTCAAAGGATTATGGTAACATAGATAAGCCAGAAATAAAGCAAATGCAAAAGAAAGATCATACCAGTGAATCCAAGTTAGGATTCTTTATCCTTAAATTTTACAATCAAAACAATACGGAATAGAAATCAGTAGAACTGCAGGATCCAGGATCCTTACTTATTAGGCTTCAGGGACCTGTTATAACACACAACTTGGGACTAAGCCAAACATCAATTGAATGACTCATGAGTAACTGGGGACAAGCCCAAATAGCTGGGGACAAGCCCAAATAGCTGGGGATAAGCCCAAATAGCTGGGGACAAGCCCAAATAACTGGGGACAAAGCCCAAATAACTGGTGTAAACTGGAGTATGGCCCAAACTGGCATCTATCCAATCGTGAGCGACATGAAAATGTCAAAACTTTAGCTAACGTGAAAACGTTAGAAACCTTAGGAACAGATGTATGGTACGTCTACCATTATACTTAGGATCCTAAATATAGCCAACAACAATGAAATTGTCAGCCCCTAAAGCGGGTACTGGTCCCATTGCCTCGAACTATACTTGGATAGCTTGCGCTACTGGCGGGGTGTCAAAACCCAATTCGTGTGAAAGGTGAAAACCTTTAAACCGTAGAAGGTATTGGATACCTTAAGCAGGGGACATGCCCAAAGTCTTAGAGAGGTGGCCAACCTCTTGATCCTTTGTAATAACTTCTGTAAAACTTAAAACTTGATAAGGTTGAATGCTGAAAATTCAACATCCTTACTTTATAAGAAGTATAATAAAAATGAAAACATTAGTTAACTGTTACCGAATCAAGAATCTCATATCCTTTGAGGATCCTTCGACCTGAATTGATCACTAGGATGCGTAAGGATCCCTGATCCTTTACATAAAATACTTTTTTAGGTGGATAGCATTCCAAGCTCTTGGAAGAAGATCACCATCCATAGTCAGTAGTCGATATGCCCCCTTTCCTGCCTCGGCTTCAATTAGATAGGGGACTTCCTATTTTGGTGCTAATTTACCATCAGAAGGATTCATGGTATTCTGGAATGCCTTCCTTAATACCATGTCACCAACTTGAAACCTTCTGACCCTTACATTTCTATTGTGAGCACCAGCCATTCTTTGTTGATAGCTAGCCATCCTTATTCTTGCCATATCTCTAAGCTCTTCCACAGTGTCCAAGTCTTGAGTTAGAGTCCCGATATTTGCTTCAAGATCACGGATGCTTGTTCTAGGCTGTGGGTACTATCATTTCTGTAGGGATCACTGCTTCAGCTCCAAAGACTAAGGAAAAAGGAGTTTGACCGTAGCATTCTTGGGAGTTGTTCTATCTGCCCATAGGACATATGGTAGTTCTTCAGCCCACTTTCCTCTCTTTAATCCAAGCTTTTTCTTCAAATTGTTGATGATGATCTTGTTGGATGATTCTGCCTGGCCATTAGCTTATGGGTGGACTGTTATCATCCTAATCCCCTAGCTATCACAAAAGTTAGTAGTACGATTCCCAATAAACTGGGATCCGTTATCACAAACAATCTCAGAAGGAATACCAAATCTAGTAATGATATTTCTTTTAATAAAGGATATAACTTCCTTTTCTCTGACTTGAGCAAAGGCTTCAGCTTCTATCCATTTGGAGAAATAATCAGTCATAGATAACATGAACACTTTTCCTCCTGGTACCTTGGGAAGCTTACCTACTATATCCATTCCCCATCTCATAAATATCCAAGATGAGGATATAGGATGCAGAGGCTCTGCAGGCTGATGAAGGATATTGCTGTGTCTTTGGCAAGCATCACATTTCCTTGCATATTCCACAACATCTTTCTTCATTGCAGACCAATAATATCCTGTTCTGGGGATCCTTAAAAATAGTGCTCTGCCCCCAGTATGATTTCCACAATCTCCTTCATGAAAGTCCTTCAAGACTTCTTGGATCTCAGGATCCTCAATACATCGTAGGGTCCTGCAAGAGATCTCTTATATAACATGTTATTAATGATAGTAAATTGGGATACCTTTATCTTGAAGGCTCTAGGATTTTCCCCAATGGGAACTTCCCCATTTTGGATATAATTCAGTATTGGAAGAATCCATGATCTTGGAGTTGATTGTGCATCATCCCTAGGTACAATTGCAGCATCGTTCACTATTTCCATTGTCTCACTCTCCTCGATTGCAGGAGTTAGAACATGGATAATGGGTATCTTCACATCATCAGACATCTTCATGAAGATCCCAGATTAGCCAAGGCATCTGTTTCTGCATTTTCTTCCCTGGGTACCTGTGTTAGACTGAAAAAAGCAAAAGAATCCGCCAATTTCTTGACTATCTCCAAATATTTAATTAGCTTTTCACCTTTGACAGCATAGGATCCGTTATAATGATTAGTGATCAATAAAGAATCTACAAATACTTGAAGATACCTGATCCTCATGTACTTAGCTAATTGCAAACCTGCTATTAAGGCCTCATACTCTGCCTCGTTATTAGTGGTTTGGAATTCACATGCTGTTGATTGGGGTATAATGTCCCCCTGTGGCGATTTTAGTAGTAAGCCTAGTCCAGTTCCTTTGACATTCGAGGCTCCATCTATGAAGAGTGTCCAAGGATCCTTGGGTCTCCTCAAGTTGTTGTACCTCCAACTCAGCTTCTCTTTGTAGATCACTACTGAAATCAGCCACAAAGTCAGCCAAAGCTTGGGATTTAATAGCAGTTCTAGGCTCATACTTAATGTCATATGCACTAAGTTTAACAACCCATTTTGCCATTCTCCCCGACATCTCTGGTTTCCTGAGAACATTTTTTATAGGAAAGTTAGTTTTAACAACAATAGTATGAGTTTCAAAATAATGTCTTAACTTAGTCGAAGCCATGATTAGAGCAAGAATAAGTTTTTTCTAAATGAGAGTACCTGGCCTCAGCATCAAGTAAACTTTTACTTACATAGTATACCGGATGTTGTTGGCCTTCATGATCCTTAACAAGGACTGCACTTACTGCTTTACCTGAAACATCTAGGTATAAGGATAATGGTTCCCATTTTCAGGTTTCATTAAAGCCGGAGCTGAGGATAGGTAATCCTTGAGAGCCTGTAGAGCAGCTTCATGCTTCTCCATCCACTCGAACTTCTTATTCTTCCTCAGAATATCATAGAAATCCTTGCATCTTTTCTGAGGATTTTGAAATGAATCTGTTCAGGGCGGCGTCTTCCTGTCAATCTTTGCACATCCTTAGCGTTGGCAGGAGACTTGATGTTGATTATAGCCTTTATCTGCTCCGGACTTGCTTCAATCCCTCTCTTGGTCACCATATATCCTAAGAACTTTCCAGCTTTAACTCCGAAATGGCATTTGGAAGGATTCAGTTTCATATTGTATCGGTCAAGGATATTGAATGCTTCTTCGAGATCCTTAAGGTGATCTTCAGCTCTTTTAGACTTGACCACCATATCATCTATATATACTTCCATTGTATGCCCAAGTTGCTCTTTGAACATCATATTCACCAGCCTCTGGTACGTAGCACCTGCATTTCTTAAACCAAAGGGCATAGCAATGTAACAATATATGCCGGTGGGTGTCATGAACGCTGTATCCTCTTGATCAGATGGTCCCATCTGAATTTGTTGAAATCCAGACGAAGCATCCATAAAAGTTAACAACTCATGACCCGCCGTGGCATCCACCATGGAGTCAATGTGGGGTAAAGGGAAAGGATCCTTGGGGCATGCCTTGTTTAAGTCAGTAAAATCGACACATACCCTCCACTTTCCATTTTTCTTACAATAACCACATTGGCTAACCATCTTGGATACTTGACTTCTCTAATCATACCTACCCTTAGCAATTTATCTACCTCCTCTTGGATGATTGCATTTCTTTCAGGAGCAAACTTTCTTCTCTTTTAGTGAATTGGCCTGAAAGACCTGTCAGTGCCAAGTTTATGAGTGATAACATCATTAGATATGCCTGTCATATCTTCATGCTTCCAGGCGAAGGTAGATTTTTTTCGTTTAAGGAAGGATACTAGATCCTGCTCTATGCTCTCCTGGATCCCGGATCCTATATACACCTTGGATTCAGGATCCTCAGAATCTAAGGGTACATTCTTGACGTCCTGCTCTCTTGCCTCCATGACGTCTCTTGGAGGATGCTTTGATTGCTATGCTTCCCTAGATTTGGAAGCGGGTCTCATTAATGAAGTGTAGCAATTCTTTGCCTCTTGCTGATCACTTTCTATTTTGACTATTCCCCGTGGACTTGGAAGCTTAACACATTGGTGGTACGTTGATGGGACCGCCTTCATGTCATGTATCCATGGCCTGCCAAGGATAATATTACAGCAAGATAAGCTATCTATTACACAAAATTTTTGGATAGAATTCACTCCCTCTATGTAAATTGGAAGTTTGATGTCCACCAATGTATTCTTGGTTTCCCCACTGAATCCCACGAGCACCGATGATCTTGGTATGACCTCAGATTCAGGGATGTTCATCTTTTTGAGGACACCTAACTGGACTATGTTCACTGAACTCCCTCCATCAATAAGAATCCTACGAACAAAATGATTAGATATAAACAAGGTAATGACAAGACCATCATGATGAGGATCCTGAATGTCTACGCGATCCTCCTCATCAAAGGATATCACTTTTTGCTATGTGAGGGTAGATGTTCGAACTGGTCTCTCCCCATTCTCCATCTTCGTCTCCTTAGCATGCCTTTTAGCCACTGAAAACGAAGTTCCACAGATATTGGAGCCTCCGAAAATAAAGTTTATGATTTGAGCGTCTGCTGGAGGAGGAGGAGGAGGAGCCCTTTCAGGCACCTTTTCAGTATCCTGAGTCCTTGAACGTTTCCTTCCTAGCAGTTCCTTCAAATATCCTTTGCTGAGAAGATAACCAATCTCTTTCCTCAACGTATACATTCATCAGTAAGGTGGCCAAAATCCTCATGGTAAGCACACCATTTGGATTTATCCTTAGCAGCTCCATGTTTATCAGTTTTCCTTAGCCATCTAGCCTTGTCACCTAAATTCTGCATAGCGAGTATTAGTTCATGATTATCCACAGAAAAACAATATTCAGATATTGGAGGATAATCCTCATCGTCTTCGTCTTGTTCAACTGCATTCACATTGTGGTTGTCATGTTTAGAATATGGCTTGGATCGATTATTCTTAAAGAATGATCCGTGCTTTTCCTGTTTTGAGGATCCTGAGAGCCTCTCCTGGATCCTCTTGTCAACTTCTAAACGAATGAACCTCAATACCCTATTTCTTACTTCATCTAAATTCCTGCAAGATGTCATAACAAGGTCAAGATAAAAAGAGGAATCCTTAAGCAAGCCCATTTTGAATGCCTCTACAGCAGTGGCAATATCCAGATTGGGAATTTCTAAGGATTCTCGACTAAACTTAGTGATGTAATCTCTCAGTGATTCATCACGACCCTGTGTTACCCTATATAAATCACTAGTTAATCGTTCAAAGGTTCTACTACATGAAAACTGATAATTGAATAAATTAACTAAATGGGAAAATGAAGTAATTGAGTATGGAGGAAGACTTAGCAGCCATTTGAGTGCTGATCCATGAGTGTGGATCCGAAGCCCTTACAAAGACAGGCTTCCTTTAACCTTTCTGGAATGGGATTGATCTCCATCCTTTCCCGGTATTGTGCCACATGCTCCTCCGGATCAGTCGTGCCATCGTGCAGCTTCATGTTGGGGGTTTTAAAGCGTTTTGGTATCTCATCATTGCATATATGAGGTGTGAAACGAGACACCCTGTGACTTCCATCTGGGATCTCAGGAATGGGCTTAACCACTCTTGGAATGCTGGATATCATATCCTTAAGCTTTGAAGTTCCCGTGCCATAGCCTGGTTGATACCTGTATCCTGCATAGAACCACAATTAGTACCAAAAGATATATTGTAATTGTTACCTCCTGATTGGTTTGGAATCGGTATTGCAGAAGTGTATCCAAAGGTGGACACTTCAGGTGCAATAGTTGGACCGGATGAAGCAATAGTCTGCATAGGGATGAAGTCCCCTTTGTGAACTTTAGAATCCTTGAATATCTGACTTCCTGAGGATCCTTGGTCCTGAAAAGCATTGGTCCAGGATACGCGGGTGCTGAAGGCCTTGAAGGATACTGCATGGATCCTTGACCCTTAGAGGAGGATCCTTGACCCTTGTCCCAAACAGAGGATCCTTGGTTCAGAGGAAAGGATCCTTGATTCTGAGGAAAGGATCCTTGATGCTGGAAATAGGATTTCTTTGGTGCAACTGTCTCCAAATATCCTCCTGAACTGAGATAGCCTCCTTGATGCTGACACGATGATCCTGAAGATTGTGACGAGGATCCATAAGGTTGGTGATGAGATGCGTGTGGCTGCGTCATTGCCAATGATCCATGCTGCAATCCTAAGGATCCTTGAGCCTGTGTCATCCCCATTGATCCCTGCTGGTAAATGGAGGATTCTTGGACTTGAACACCAGGTCCCCTAGAATGTTGAATTGCTGATGCTGGAGAAGTAAAATCCAATGATCTGGGTATCAGCGGAGAGTGATCCTCCATTGATATCTTTTGCTTTTTGATTTCATCAATCTCCCTGAGGATCCTTTGGTTGGTTTTGTCCTGCTTCTCCATGTAATTCTTCATCTGCAAAATCAAGGTAGAAACATCATTGTTAGTAATTGTAGATGAAGAAACAGTAGAGGTTTTTGATCCTGTGTAAATATGAGTAGTTTTCTTCTGAGGATTCTCAGTATTCTTCTGATATGCAGGAGGAATAGGTGGCAATGATGCACTAGGCTTAGATGAGGTAACCGCCGGCATGACACTTGAAGCAGATTTTCCATGAGAAGCCATGTAATGATGAGAAGTGAATAGAAATGAATGAAATGAATGAGTTTTTAGAATTGAAGCACCGATTGCTACACGGTGGGCGCCAAACTGTTTTGGTCAAAAATCTGATTAAGGATAATGTAACCAAACTTTGAATGTGAGGTTGAGTGCTTGAATGACGAATGAATGTTTAAACAAACTAGAAATGTAAATGGTGATGAACACAAAGATTTTTGCACGAGGAAAAAGCCCTTGATCAGCAATTGATCTCCGGCATAAAAAAACCTCGGATATTGAAAACTATCACTATCAATTATATTGAACAAATAAGATTACAACTTTGGAGATATTGAGCTTGTTACAATGATTCCTAGTGTGTGTTCGAGAGAGAGTAGCAGAAGTGTTGTATATCGAAAAAAGTAAGTCTGTTCTATCAAGCTCAAAATCCCATTAAATATCTAGCTCAACTCTATGAACTAACTATCCCAAATTTCAGCCATGCACCCACGTTTTCCACCAACGGTCATGAGGCTCTTTGCACGTGCTGGAATTATAAGCATATTCCCCGCGATTCCCGGTTAGAATAAGTCTTTCCTCGTCCAAGGCCTGCATTCAGATGTTAAACAAACAAAGAAACAATTGTTAGTAAGCATACATATAGCTAAGGATCCTTGGTCCTCAGACTCCCTGCTTCTTATGCTAAGGATAAATGATTCAGGTTAAGCCTCAGGATAAATGATCCAGACATGCTAAAAATCAGCCCCTAACATTTACTTCAAAGTTTTGTGTTTAAATAGAAAAGGTGATGCGTTTAAACCTAATAACGTAGGAATTTTAAACTCAAAAAGTGTATCATTTAACCCTTAAAAAATATTTTTAAACAATGTTAACTTTCATCAATTCTTAATAGCACTCTCAACTTTCAATTTGTACCACACTTTCAACTTTTAACTTATTGACCAATAGTACTCTAAAATTAACCCAGTTTGCTGACATCAGTTCCACGTCACCAAACCAGTGCCACATAAGATGCCACATCATCAAAAAAACCAAGTCAGATGCCACATCAGATACCACGTCAGCTGTCCCATCATCAAAAAAATCCACGTCAGATGCCACGTCAACACACAAGTGCCACATCAGCAAAATACACTAATTGGGTTAGAGTTCAGTTAGTTTGAGAGTTCTATTAGCCAATAAGTTGAAAGTTGAGAATAATGTAGTACAAATCAAAAGTTAGAAATCTTATCGAACAATTAATCCCTTGAAAAAACCATCCTTATATTACTGAACATTGCATAAAAAACTAAAGCAACTTACACTTCTCCATTACAACGGAATATGCTCTCAAAAGTTTGTGGATGGTTGGAAACCACAAAGTTTCAGTTAAAACAATTTACAACGAAAGATGCTCTCAAAAGTTTTCACTCACCTAATAAAAAGCAAATGTATAATTTTTTTTATAGGTAAATTAGATAACATTTGATGGTATGAGGCCATATGGGGCGTTCAAAAAAGAAAATATTACCTGTTTAAACAAAGTAATATTAGGCCCATTAAGAAAATATTAAGCCCTCTAGTGTGATATCAACTTTAACAACCTAGTTGAGCGGCGATCATCGTCGTGTTTCACAAATGGACATTCCAAACGCCACAGGCAGCAGCGGTGGTGAGGGGGAAATGTCACAGACGACGGCGGTGGTGAGGGAAACCCCGCAGAAGTTGGCGGTGAAGGTAGGGGAAACCCCGGCGACGCGGGGGAAACCTCGTAGAAGGTTGCGGTGGTGATGGGGAAACCCTGCAGACGGTGGCGACGGCGGCTTAATGGACTCCCGAAAGATGAGTTGTTCATTGATCGTTTTGTTGAAATGTTGATTATGCTCTTAATGTGATTGGGCATGATGAGGTTGGCGTAGGAAACGAACCCCTGGCGGGAAATGTTGTTGAGAACAATCCACCGTTGCTTTAGCCGCCAAATGATAACAAATCTATTGAAGCTATTGAAGCGGGTGCTGATCAGTGGGAGCCAATTTTGATTTTGCTTTCCTGCCTGATAATGAACTATTTGATACGATGCTGATGTGGGACCAGAAGAACCTCCTCTTGTGCCGGTGCCTGCTGCTTTTAGTCTTGTTTTTAGGGACAAAGTTCGACTCGCCAAGGCACGACCGCCAGCTCCACCTCTACTAATGAGTCCACTACTACCAATGCAACCATTACTTCTACCAGCCCCAAGATTCAGCTCCAAGATTCTACCCCTCTGTGATACGTTACAACGACTCCGCACTTGCAATTCGTGTTGCTGTAGATGGTGTGGGGGCGTTAAACGTAGAGAACATGTTTGAATGGCATCAGCGTGTTGTTCGATCCCTCGGAATTATGGACCACAGTTTCAGTTTCCTTACACAAAGGCCCAACATAAGAAGGAGATATCCTAGAGACGAAGGTAGAATGTCCGATTATTTTGGTCTCGCCAGGGCCAACATGTTACAACATGCTAATAGTAAGTTTTTCTCGAGTCATTTACATTGTTTCATTCGTATTTATTTATTAACATCTTTTACATTGTTTTATAGTGTCGGAGAGAAACTCAATAGAAGACTTCAACAATTCAACTATGGCTCCATTCGAAGCTTTGTATGGTCGAAAGTGTCGTTCGCCTATTTGTTGGCACAAGATTTCACAAGTTTTAGTCAAGAGATGCAAGGTACAAGAACATAAATAAAAGCAGAATTTTAACTCTACTTAGGACCTCAAATATGGTGAGGTTCCACCTTAGTTTACCATGACAAACTTGTAGAAACCTTCCTAAATGTTATCCAAATAAAATGAAAGAAGAGAACATGAAGAAATAAGAAGAAAAGTGAATGAAAACTCACTTATAATGCTTGAAACTTTCTACCAAAGACTTGAAGATTAAAGAGAAATAAGAAGATTTGAGAGTGTTTTAGATGTTTGGAAAGTGTTTAGGAGTGTATGGAGGCTCCTATTTATAATGGGTTGTTAGGGTTAGAGTTAAATGAGTTAGAAGGTGATTGGAGGTGAAAAAGGTGGCAAAAATGGACCAACCCGTGAGCTGAAAGTAGCTGGCTGCGGATACGACTCCCTCGTGCCGTGCGACAGGAACATGTGTGCCAGGCGTGTGGCATGAGGGAGTGAGTTTTGAAAAATTGTTTATTTTGTCCACCTTTGACCCCCACACTTGGTTTTTAGGTTATTGATATGCCATAAACTTGTATTTTAACTTGGTTTAGGTATAGAAGATGTTCGTAGGCATTTACAAAATCTCCTTTTTATATGGAATATATCAATGCTAGAACTATACAAACTAGTACCATATTGTATAGTACCGATATTAAAACTGAATAACTAATCGTATATGTTCGGTCGATACCAATATTGTACAATACAACTAAAAGTCTCGTAATGCATAGTACCCTCGGTATGGTACAATACAACTAAAAGTCTCGTACCGCATAATACCTGATACCAAAATTGTGCTAAATTCAAAACTGAATATTGTACTGTATATGTTTAGTCGGTATCGGTGGAGTACAATATCGGTACGAAATTCTCATCCCTACTTTTTCTTAACTTCTACAATCAAATAAACGTAAAACAATCGATTGTGCTAAGAACCGAACTTCTCACCACTTTTATTCGTATGAGTTGAATTGCTACTTGTAGACCTAGATGATATCCGAGGATGAAGATTCAAATCTGAGATGTGTCGACTAGGGTATTTTTTTGTTTAGAGAAGGATCAAGGTGCAAAGGTCATATTAGCATAAGGCTAGCTCTCTTTTTTTTTTCAAATCAACAAATATAAATAAGTTTAAGCAGGTAATGATAAACAAGCTTAAAAAGGTCGTTAAGAGGTTAACATGTGTTTCAACTTTCAACCTATGTGGACATGAATTTAATCGTGTCTCAAGCATGCCACGACCCATTTAAGACACAATATATGTTAAGCTCAAAACTACATTTGTTTAACTCCGTATTATTTCATGTTAACAGGTTTGTGTTTAAAATCATAAACCACAATATTAGTGTTAGATCATGTATAGTAAGACATTTTAATAATGCCCATCCCTTGAGGTTATTTGACATGTGGCATCAAACTCTCCTTTTAAGATCAAGCCCCTCACTAGGTGTTTTCACAATCACGCCAACACCCATTTTCTAAAGATCACACCTCAAAGAGTGGTGTACGAGGCATTGTGGGGTGTTATCTTTACCATATGTGTATAACTTCATGCCCAGTTACATTACCATTACACATGATCTTATGACCTGTTGGACGCCTCAATAATTGGGTACCCCAATCATTTTTTTTTAATATTTAGAGTTGTGCTTAATGCCTCTGGGTGATCGTCAACAACTAATCTTATTCTAAAAAGTTATGTTTATCTTTTTTTATTCACAAAAATAAACATATTTTTTTATATATATTTTGTAATATTATAAAACTCAAAATCTTTATCTTGTATTATAAATAGCTAAATAAAACATGCACCTCTAAAAAAGATACTTCATCTTACCCTTATCCTACATATAAGCAACCTTATGCACTCTATTTAAAAGCCGATAGCATCAAAGGCAAATGACCCAAAAGTATGAAAGGTAAAGATAAACGGGTAACAAACTGCGCTACAACTTCTTTTTTAATAACAAATCCGATTCTATCAAAAACAAAGTTCTCGAGATATTATTTAGCATGTTTAAAAAACCGATAAACATGTTGATTCTTGATATAATTATTTTCATACTTAAACTTAATAGTTTTAACCATCCTTAAATTACTGAATATTGCATAAAAAACTAAAGCAAATTACACTTCTCCATTATAATACACACTTCATTATCCATAATATAAATTCGGCATTACACTCATAACATACACATCATGTTATTTCATCATGACTATTATTACATTATCATCATCTACCACCACAAGTACATCAACCAACATCACATGTTAACTATCCTTAAAACAACTCACCCATCAACCTTAGTAGTTCTAACTTCTTCACCAGACCCTCCATCCCCAACAATCTCAACAACCTTAGCCTGCTTCTTTCATCACATCACCACCTTAATTCTCAACACACCAATCTTCAAGAACCGCATTTATCCTATCCACGTCAGCATTCGCCGGCAACCTAAACTACCTCCAAAACCTTCCACTCGTCCTCTCCGCCCTGTGCCACTTATCTCCATCGTTTTCGGCCTCCGGTTTTCGCTCTCCGCTCACTCGCAACACCCGGTTCTCCTCCACCTCGATCTTTATGTCCCCTTGCTTCATCCCGGGCACGTCTAGGGTGATCACGTGATGGGTTGTGGTCTCCTTCCAGTCGGCACGTGATGGGTTGTGGTCTCCTTCCAGTCGGCACGTGCCAGGTTGACTGTTTCTGGAGTTTTGGGGAGATTGAATGGGTTTTGTTCTAAAATCTTGAATGGGTTTCTGATGGTACCATGAGGTCCCACAGAGGTGTTCTGTATGGACGGAGTGAAAAATAACTGGTTAATTAACTGTAACTGGTTATTAACTCAAACTGTAACTGGTTAATAATCAATCAAGGAGTAACCGGTTGATGGTTATTTTTAACCGTAGATTAGTAACCGGTTATTGATATTCAGTACATGAACCGGTTAACTGAAGAAAAAGCGAAAAAACCAGTTATTAACCAAAAATAACCGGTTAATTAACCAAACTGGTTAAAGTAATTAACTGGATCAGTTTGGTTAAAGTCAAAAGGTCAAATTAACCAATATAACCGGTTGTGCACCTCTACATGGGATTAGAGCGTTGGTTTATTGTGATTGTTAATATCATTGTTGTTAAGGATAAGAAGAAGAATGCGAGTGTTTTTGTGTTAGTGAAGGTGTAACTGTGTGAATTTAATTCAATCCTGTGTGTTGATGATGTGGGTGTTGTTGTGTTTATATAGTGTGTGGGAGTTGAGTTTGAAAGGGGGTTTCTGGAGCATTCTATGGGAGACAAGGGTCAGTGAGCTTCTGGATATTGCTAGAAGAGAAACCGATCTGGAAGGTTCGAGGCTATCAACAAGTTATGACACATTGACATTTCATTGTAACTTTTCCTAAGATGTCAATAGAAAAAATGTTAATATCAAAATGTGTCAAGGGAAAATCACTATAATAATAGCCATGTTGACTAATAAATTATCAAAACTAGTATTAAGCATCATCGCATTGCGTCTAGGGGCATAAAACTGTGTCAAATAGCATCAATGTCATACCACCACGAGCGACCACTAACACTGAATTTACGGCGAAAAAATTAGACTAAAACGTAAAACATAAAAAATAATAACTAAGTCGATTTAGGACCCGCACGTTATGACGAACTTGTCAAACAGGAAAAAATAGACGATGTAAAGACGTTGAACTACACATGTACATTGCATCGTGTTAACTCGCAAAACTTAGAATGAAGCGTAAAACGGAACGTAAAAACGTTGAAGCACACACGCGCGTTGAGCTGGTGTTAACTCGCAAAATTTAGTACGAAGCGTAAAAGGAAAAAATTCGAAATACGAAAAATATAAGGGACCATATTTTGAAAGTAAAAAAGTTATTAGGTTAAAATGAAAAAAATAAAAGTTTTGGATTAAAAGTTACAACCCAAATATTTTGGGTTAAAAATAATACATCAAATGTTTTTGGACTAAAAGTATAAAATCAACTTTGTTTTTGAAAAATTCTCCAAACATGATATACAACTCCTAATGCATAAAAAAGTTGATAATTTATAAGTGTATAAATAATTATGAATAGTTATGGTATTTGTAAAAGTTACAATACATGTTTTTTTTTGTTCAGGAGGACGGAAAATGATGCAAGAGAGACAGAGGCGCACAATAGAATGGCGCAGGTTAGGGCTATAATCGAGTCAGCTGAGCTAAATTGAGCTCAAGCTCGAGCTTAAATGAGCTAGCTCGGCTTAGTTTGTTTATTTTTTTCGAGCTGAAAAATAGAGTCTCGCTCGTGAAATGTTCGAGTCAAATTAAGTCGGGTCGTTAAATTTTATTTTTATTTTTTACAAATATGGATAACATGAAAAATAAATAAATAAAATTTACACTTACATTAATATGTATTATTTTTACTTTTCTAATATTTTAAAAACATAGAGGCATATTGAAATTGAACTTAAAATGTATAATTTTTTTTTTTCATATTTTATATGTTATTAAATAATTAAACTTAAAATGTTAATATTACAATTTATTTCTCACATATTTTTTATTTTAATACATTTAATATTAAAATTAATTTATATAAAATAAAATAATTCAAGCCGACTCGCAAGCTCACCATCCGAGCCAGGCCAAGCTCCGGCTTGGCTCGTTTACAACGAGTTAATCGAGTTGGCTTGTCTACAACCGAGCTTTTTTTAGCCGAGTTTATTTTAAGCTTTTCCTTAGCAAGCTTTAAGCTTTTTAAACGCCCCTAACGCATAAGAACCATATTATGATGTGTTATGTTATTGATTGTTATGCGTTTTAATCTTTGTGACAATATATTTAAGATATATATATATATATATATATATATATATAATACTCTATGTGTCTTATTTTAACTTTAAGCATTGTGCATATTTATTTGTAGAATCTTGATTATTTCCAAACAATCTCTTTTGTATTGGATAATGTGGTAGTGTCGTAAATGTTATTGGTAAGTGACTTTATTTCCCATACAATCTTCTTTTTTGAGTATCTTAATGCCCCTGGTTCTTCTAATGTGACACACTTCTATAAAAAGCGCTTTCAACATTTATATCGATGCAACAATAATGTTGTGTTGTAAAATTATTTTCACACATAGTTATGGTCGTTGCGTTCAAAACCATTACAATAGTGTGTTAAAAACTGCAAAGTTTCAACAACATTGTGGACTATAATGTTTTTGGACAAACATGTTTAAAAGAATGAGTCGTACGGTGTGTCCAAACTTACTACAATAGTTCGTCTAAATCTATAGTCATCAAAATGACAAATTCACAATGCCCACCATCATTGTAAAAAACTAGATAAAAATACGGAAACCTAATTCATCATCACCGTCGATTTCAAAATCAAGTCAAACCCGTAAAGTTTATTCATAATTGTCAGTGCCAACATGGTTGTAAAGGAGACTCATCTTCATGTGATCAAAGGTGACAAGAGAAGAAAATGTTGATTTCAGTTTAGCATTTGTTTTATCCGCAAAATGGATAAATCATACGAGTAAACATATAAACCTCTAATTGCTTTCCATATTTGTCAGTGATACTGGATGGTTTAGATTCATTTTATCTTGCGTATTTATCATGTATTATTGTTTTTTTTTGGTAAGTGTCAATGTTGTGGTCTTGTTTGTGATATGACAAGAACGTAATACATACTATATGGCCTAACATTTTCATATGTTATCTTAAGGATGTTTATTTTTTATCGAATTTCCTACACCGTATTGAATCGATATCGACCGAATAAAATCGGTATCGGTATTTATTTTTGGGGTTTTTTGTTACGATATTTTTGCGCAACTGCTACCGAACTGGTATTTTTTTGTTACGATAGTTTTGCACAACTGCTACCGAAATGATATTGTACCACCATAATCGGTACAATTTTCAGTTTACATTTTTCCTCATTTTTGATACCGGTATTTTCAATACATTACCAATTCGATATTGATCTCATCCCTATGCTATTTTATGGCACTAGACAAAATTAAATCAACAATTCGCTATTGATCTCATCCCTATACTTTTAATACGTTACCATTTGATAGGTTTGCCTTGATTAAAAGTTTATAGGATAAGACAAAAAAAATTCCTTACAATTATAGATTTTTTAATTATATATAACAAAAGACGGTGTCATAGTAATAATACCTAAAGAGTTAATTACTGTTTTCGTCCCTGTGGTTTGTCAAAAATCACTATTTCAGTCCATTAGTTTAAAAATTGCGATTTCAGTCCATGTGGTTTTATTTTCGTAACCATTTCAGTCCACCAACTTAACTCCATCCATTTATTCTGTTAACTTTTGGGTGAATTTACTAAATTACCCCTAAGGTTTAATTAAAAAAAACGTTGGTCACAGGTTTCGAACCTGTGACCTTTGCTTTGAAATGTGATTGTTAAACCAAGAGGCCATGTATCAAGGTTGTGGATGAATTCAAATTGATTTCCTTATAACATAGCCTATTTATCATCATCTTCCCCAAACCTTTCATCTTTATCAATGGAGAAGTCACCATTAACCCTAAACCACCTCCGCCACCCACAACCACCTCCGCCATACACCACCACCATCCTCGTCACACAGCACCGCACAACCACCTCTGCCTAACACCACCACCATCCTAGTCACACACCACTACACCTCCGCCACACGCCACATGCCACACCTCCGCCACACCTCCGTCTCCTCCGCCACACACCACCACACCTCATCTCCGGCGGCCCCAGTCATCTTCTCCGCCGATTCAATTGAATCTGTTATGCTGTAACAATCATCTTCTCCGGCGATTCAATTGAAGATGTTGGGTTGTTAAAGGTGGCTTCTGCCATTGATAAAGATGAAAGGTTTGGGGAAGATGATGAATAGGCTATGTTATAAGAAAAACAATTTGAATTCATTCACAATCTTGATACATGGCCTATTGGTTTAACAATCACATTTCAAAGCAAAGGTCACAGGTTCGAAACCTGTGACCAGTGTTTTTTTTAATTAAACCATATGGGCAATTTGGTAATTTCACCCAAAGTTAACAGAATACATGGATGGAGTTAAGTTGGTGGACTGAAATGGTTACGAAAGTGAAACCACAGGGACTGAAATCGCAATTTTTAAACTAATGGACTGAAATATTGATTTTTTACAAACCACATGGACGAAAACAGTAATTAACTCATACCTAAAATACAACCTCTATTTTTAATTATTTTTCTTTGCCAAATTTACAACAATGTCATCCAGCCAGTTTTTTTTTTCTTTTTTTCTCTTTGTGTATTCTACCCTTAACTTTTAGCATTACCACTTACACCCCCTCAAGTTTCTAGAAACTTTGTAAAGTGTCATTTGACTCCCTCAAGGTTTCCGTATGTACGTGGGTCAGATAATAATATGTTTTCGTGTTTATTTTTACGTATGTTCTTTGTTGGTCTATGCTTGTTCGGAAACAAGTCGTGTTAAACATAATACGTTTTCACTAGGCAGTATGAATTCCGGTTACTTTACGTTTCGACTCCGCCGCAACGCGTGGTGCCATTCTTTTACATAAAAACACTATTTTTACATGCTTATTCTTAAAACGTTTCATTATAAATCAAAGTTGGTTTATGTTTCTACGTAAATTTTCTCAGTCATAAGTCAGTGTCAAGTATAATACATGTCCGTACTTATTTTCATGTGTGTTTTCCATAGGTCTACTTTTTACGTAAATTTTATTCGAAAACAAAGCGTGTCAAACATTTGACCGTATAAGTTTGAGTTAATTTAAGTTTTAATGTAGCCGCAACGTGTGTGCGGTCAAAATACCGGTTTAATCAATGCTATATTACAGAGTAAGGTCGTCGGCTTGCACGGTTGCACTCCGTTAATTTACTTGCTACGATCCACCACAGGCTAATGGAGAAAGGGGCTAACAACGGTGGTGGTGGTGGCTACTGGTGGTGGGCCGCCGCTAGTGGTGTCCAATTGGTTTGGGGCATATATTCATTCCGCAAAGGCTACTCCGGCGACTCACGCCTCATGCCTCTCAAAGCTTTTGGTGTAGCCTCTCTATTCGTCGGCGCCACCGCCACTGCCACCGTCGGAACGCTACGTGCCTCCGGCATCCACTCGGTATCACTTCCTTCCTTTACTACACGATTATTTAAAATTTTGAAGAATTTAGGTCATTATTCCCCCAATTTGTATGAATTTTTGCAATCAGATAATAATATAATTGTTTTAACGAATTATCATTATTGTTGTTACCCTCATCCTTTTTTACGCAATTTAGAGGGTGTTTGGATGTGAGAACTTGTAACCGGGACCCACCAATACCGTGCTAACCGACGGGATAAGGTAAAATGCAGCTTGCGTTAGGTAGATGCCTTCAAGAGGGTTAACAATGGCAGATTACCAATGCAAGCTGGATTTGGACCTGGATCTTAAGTAGTTAATGCGGTAAAATATCGGATATCGGTCAAAGACCGATGTTTGAGATATCGGTTATCGCGGTGGGATATCGGTAATTTTAGTATCATGCTAAATTTATATATATAGCAATTTAACACTAACAATTCAGTATACTCTCCTACCATTAACAAATGAACCTTTTGCAACTTGCAAAACGCTAACAATTGTAGCAAGTAGGAACTGACTAAGACTTAAACCACTAACATTTAACACTAACAACTAACAATTAAGACTTAAAACACTAATAGCAGCAATAAGAAGAAAGACGAATGGTAGAACTAAGAAGAAAGGTACTGATATCAGGAAAATCGGTGATACATCGGTCTAATATCGGCCGATATTCTGGCTGATATTTTGCGCTCATATCTCGGCAGTGGACCGATAACCGTTATATCACTGATATATCAGGACATTAACTACATCTGGATCTCTGTGGGCGCATACCACTGCGCTATCCCCCTTGAAGGTTGGGACGTATAGTTGCAGACTTGCAGTAGCTGTTTGCTTTGGTTATTTGGGTGGTAAAAGGATTAGTTTTCCTAGATACTACAAGTAGCAAGATACACTTTTGCAGCTGATCCGAACACCTCTTCTTTATTTTAGTGCTTTGTGGACTGTGGTCTACGCAAGTGTGAATAGTAAACTTCAAGAATTTCTTTGTGCACACACTATTACTTGGTTTAAAAAAGCGTGAGCGCTCCGAAGCGTTTTGGTTCCAAAAGCTTTAAGCGTAGCTTCAAGCGCGAAGCGAGAGCTTCACGTATATGAAGCGCTCAAAATAATAAAAATAAACAAAATATATGTACACATCAATATGACCTATTCTGCTTGTTAATCAATACTAAACACAAAAACATGATTAAAAACACACTTAACACATAAAAAATATAGTTAAAACATATATTAAAGTCGAAACACACTTAAAACATAAACATAAAAAGTCTTTAATCAACAAAAACATGTTAAACGAAGGCTAACGTTCTTTTTTTTAGGGTAAAGAAGTAGCGGGCCTCATTTAAACCCTATTAGAGACTATTGGGTCTAAATAAAAAACCCAAATGTGACTTGATTGGGCTGAAGCGTAGCCTCAAACCAATGGTGCTTCGCGCTTAGTGTTTTCGCCTCAGAGCAAAAAAAAGCGACAACCCCAGCGCTTCAGCGCCTCATGCTTTAAGCTCGCTTAAAGCACGCTTTTTAAAACCAAGCACTATTACATTCGATACCAGTGTTCATATAATTGCCCTAGTCTCCCTTTACCACATGAAAAATATACATATTTGGCCATATTCATCATTACAAAAGTTGGTCATATATGTTTCGGTCTATTAAATTATTGTAGTATATCATTATAAAAGGGAAATGCGTCTGTTTGATATCAAATACTTAAAATGTGTGCTCCATTGTCAATTTTCTTGCATTTGGGTAGTGTAGTTGACTTTGCCTTGACCGGCACCTCTGCATGTTTATTACAGCTCTAGTGACCCTCAACTTAACATAACTTTTATCACCCTTACTTCTGCACGATGCACAAATATTGCGTATATTGCATTTTGTTAGGTCTTCCATTTGTAGTTTGAGTTCGATCCAGTTCATGTTGCGTATGTTGATGCGCACTAGGTTCTTTATTAGCTGATCTACATATGTAACAGAAGTTTTTAAAAGAAAAGGCCTAACCCATATTTGCAATAACTAGTGATTTTGGTCAAAAGAGGAAGGTTCAAATGAGAACCATTAGTCATTCGGAACAAAAGGAGCCACTTTTTGACCCTTGGATCATAATTGCAATGGTTGATTGAGATATATCTATTTTGACCCATTACTCAGCCCGTCTTTTTTGACCATTTTACGACCTCTGACTCTAAGTGGTCAATGACAAACACACAAACATGATACTGCTACATTACACTAAAGCGTTCTTTCGAATCTTGGCTATCAAGATCATGTAACCTATCAGTTTTGATGACGTAGGTTAACGATGCCATTGAAGCTGGTGCTAGTATAAGGTCCGGGCTTGGAGTCAAGGGGAGGGGATGAATCAAGTTATCACTTGAATGATTTTGATCAATATGGAAGTTGCAACATTTTAGTTAAAATCAGGTGCACAACAGATAATAATCCTCTCATTGGTCTAAACTATTTTCTTGAAGAACCGACGACTTCTGGATTTCAGATTGGACACGGCTGCATTGTTTCGAGACAGAGGGTATTTCTTATTCTGTTATTTATCAAATTAATTCTAGAGAGAGAACAATTTGATCTTATTATTGTCAATTACTCAAGCTGTTGGTTATCTTAATAGATGTTAAATAAAATTAGAAAATTAATATTATTACAATAATATTCTAAATATTTAACATAGCTTAGTCATATATTATAATTATTTTTTATTGCTTGTCTAAATATATCGTCATCGTCGTCATCATACTCACTGAATCCCATCAGTAGCAACGCAAAGGTAGGGTCTGAGGAGGGTAAGATGTAGACAGCCTTACCTCTACCCCGTAGGAATAAAGAGACTGCTTCCAATGAGACCCCCGACTCGATCTAAATACTAATTCCATCTAATCCCAACCAAATATGATATTTAGTGGAAACATTCTAATTTCAATTCCTTCTATGAACCAAACGAACCAAACGGCCCCTTGTGATCCGTTGCCGACCAAAATTTGGGTTGCGCAAGAGTATAAAACTTGATCCAAAGTTGAAAATTTGTTAGTAAAAGAACTAATAACAAGGTCTTATAGCATCAACTCGATCAGAACCAGACACAAAACTTCGGGCTAAAAATTCAAATTTAAATATCACCTAAGCGAGTAAGGGCTAGACCAGATAGATACTGAACACCAAACAGTACCAATAACTGATTTATTAAGATATAAAACTACATCAAAAGCGAGTAAAATTAATAATTTTTGTTTGAAATAAGGTAAACTACTCATTCAAGATGATGACTTTGGTGGCTCCGGTTCCTTGACGATTTCATCAGTTTCTGGTGAAGTGGACGTAAAAAGAATACCGTTATGACCACTCAGCTTGAAATCTCCAGCTAGACCGTTTTCTTTGAGCGTTCTCTGTAGTGTTGAATATGCACAGTATTCTACTTCATACACTGTCAAGTGCTCTGGTGCGTGTGCAGTGACCGAGACCCCTACACCTTCACCTGCATCATGTATATTAGAAACCAACATTTATTTTTAATAAATGTAGCACCAAATGAAAATTTATTTGGCTGGTAACTTATTATACCAAGTAAACAGGCAAAATAAAAGAAACAATAGCTAGATAGAAAAACGAAGTAGACGCATCAAACGGGTTTATACTCAAAGGTCACCCAAAAGTGTGTTTTTAAGGTACCCATTACCCGACCGAATGGCGCAACCAGCCCATTTGCTGACTACCTACACTCTACTTGCGTAAGGGTGCACACGTATTACGGATTAAAAACAAGAAGATAATGTCTTATTATGTATATCGACATAATGGTATAAAGCGTAGATAACAGGAAAATGAGAAACAAAGGCGTACCATGTGTAACAAGCAACAAGTTTTCATTAGGGTATTTATCAGCAAGGGTCTTGATAATGTTCTTGTACCGGTCTCTAGCGCCCTCTGTTGACTCTCCCCATTTTGGCAGCTGATGACATTTATCATAAAATTTGTAATCGTATTAGTTATAAAATTAGTGACTGAAAGTGTCATTAAACATTTGTGATCTTATCAGTTATACGTTATAACCTCTTTGTAAACTCGTTCGACGCTCGAATCAACGGTTCCTTCTGGTAAACCTGCTTCACATTCTGAAATATTAAAAGCGAAATTTCCATCCTTCGGCGCGTTCTCAGCCCGTATGGCTTGCTTGTTCAGCATTTCACACAGCCCATATTCGACAGACGCCTGTCACATGTCAAACCAATGGTTAATCAAACCTATAATTGTATAGCATAACCACAAATTTACCTTAACTACCAGAAATACAAACATTTCACATTTGTGATAGCAAATACAAGTATGTAGCTATGTATGTATGAATGAATGGAATAATAGTACAATACATGGCCTCGCTCTATATAGGGAAGCCTAAAAATAAAATACATACATGTATAGATACAAAATGGATGTAACTAACTAACTAACTAAGCCAGCTCTAACTAACTAGCTAGCTCAAGTGGTATGAGAGCTTGAGTTCTTCTATGAAGACTCAAGTTCAATTCCCACTTGGTGAAAAAGGAGCGAGGCATTGGTGGGCAATGATAGGAGACCCAGGGAAACCTGGGTTCGATCCTTGAGCCAAACGGGTTTTACCGGTAATTTCACCGTCGTGCCTACGGGTGGATGGGTTACCGGGTTTTCCCAGAAGTGGTGGTGGACGACTCGGGTTACTCTTGGAGTACTCCGTTTGTCCAGTGGGTGTCCCGAGAGTACTCGGGATTGATTTGTTGGCCGTTAAAAAAACTAACTATGATTATAACTGTCTATCAATTTGCCACTCAGATCATCGACAAGTAACTATTTTATTAGATCTAAAAGGAATCATCTCCTCATTATATAACCGAAACCAAATCACTATGCATCAATCATCAACAAACATGAAGACACTGAGCCTAGTTAAGTATAAAGATGCACCAATTGTTATAAACACACAAAAAACCGAACACACACACACGAAATAAACGAACATGAAGATTTAGAGACTGTGCTGCAACTAGGGTTTCTTTTATTATTCAGGTGCTACAAGGAATTACAAGTACAATACTATCATTATACAAAGACCAAACTAGGGTTAGGAAACTTAATCCCCAAGTCATAGTTTTAATGGCGGATAGCAACAAATAACGATAAGGTACCTATATGTTACACAGCGAATAGCAATAAATGTTATTTTATAAAGAGCGATACACTAGATTTTCTTTTAAAATGTTATACGTATATTATATCAAAATACTCTGGTATATATATGCTATTTTACATGTTATTTAACAAAAACCTAAAATCCAACTATTTTATAGCTATATTTAATTGTATTTATATTAAAAAAAATTAATAAATAGATAAACTGTCGCTATAATCGCTATCTATCGCTACAACCCTAATAGCGAGCCTAGACCTATACGCTTCATAGCCCGCTACAGCGATCGCTACACTCGCTATTGACAACTATACCCAAGTTAGTCCCATACCATCATACAGATCATTAAGAACAGCTAAATTAAAACCCTAATCTACTGCCAATTATAGGCTGTCAAGAACATTCCAGATTGTTCCTAACAAAATTTCCTATTTACAAAATACAGAGATCAACAAATCAATCAAACAACAATATGATCAAAAATAATAAAATCAGCATTTGACCTTGATCTTAGAAGGATCAATGGAGACACCATCAGCAGAGCTCATAGTAGTACCACAATCACCAACAGCGCAAAGAGCATGAATAGCTTCAGATGCAGTCTGAACACACCGAAGAAACGGCGACACAAAAACACGATGAATAGGAAACCCTAGGTTATTGTTAAACTTTTTGCCCGTACAGAACGCCCTAATCTTGCCGTCTAAGATCAACGGCGGATCCCAAGGTCGATCGGCCTTTTCAGTCCAGAGCGGCTCGAAGTTGTCGATCCGGTCGCCGTGGCGCATGACGACGACGTTTTGAATGTTTTTGCCGGAATCCATGGTGGTGAGTGTGCCGGAGGATGAATGAGGATGGTGTGTTGGTAATAATAATGTGTCTGTTCACGTGACTTCCTTGCAGGTTCGAGTGAAGGTTCCTAAGATGTTGACTGCAGCGACTCATGAGAAGCACGTGGTTCTTGTGGGAATGTAAAATACACAGGTGGGTTTCATAGTTTGGTTGGTTTTCTACTTTTGTGCTCGGGTAGGGGACCAGTGTTGAATCCGAACTATTAGTATTGTATTCTATGTATGGTGTTGGATCGAGTCACTTTTGGTGTTGGTATTGGTATCGGTACTTAGTTTTTACGATTGTAGAATTGGTAATTTCGGTATTGGTAGAGCTAGTATTTTACCTACTTTTACCTTTACCTTTGAAAATTGTATCGAACCAGTTATCTGGTCTTTTTCCACAGCGAATAACCTGACCGAAGCACGAAACTCGAAAAAAACCCGAACATTTATTGCTCTTTTTTATATAGATATGTTTTGTTTTGGAGTCTCTGGTATTTGGATCACTAGTGTGGAACCCATTCGTTGCAGCGGAGTCGATAATATGAGCCGAGAACATAGTTCAAACCTAAAAACGTTAAAAATTGTATATACGTTGTGTGTGTATTATAAAAGCACTCGCGCTTTCACGGCTGCAATGCACGGGAAACCCTTATGATAAAAAGGGAAACCATTATGATAAACATTATATAGTATTCTGTAACATTTATTATCTAGTGGGAAACCCGTGTGTTGTGGCGGAGTCGACAATTTACATCTAAATTTTTAACTAACTTTTCAATAATTACAAAACACAATTTATTTAAATTTGATTATTTTGGTTTATTGATTAGTCCTTTAGTCCAAATACACAAATAACATAGAATGATTTTTGAATATATGTTCTTTATGAATGTGGCGAGTTTATTATCGACAAGCTTATTTTTTTTATTATTTATAAATTATCTAATATATATTATTGTATAGATTTATTAGACATAAATGTCATTGATAAGGGAAGATGTGTATGAATGAAAAATGATGACAAAAAGTTAGGCATTTTAATGTCATCTTAAAATTTAAATTTGATAGTAATTTACCAATTTGTACATTGGAAATGCTTTATATAGTAATAATATAGATATAGATTAGGTTTTCGGACTTTTAAACGTGTTATCATATTATATTGCCAAATGGTGTTTGAATTGGACATAGATTTTGATGATATTTTTAAAAAAAATTCTCATTCTAAACTAAACCCGAAAAACAAACAATTCGACCTGAACTTATCCGAACCTGACTAACTCGAGCTTTAAATGAATCAGTTAAGCGGCCACTTTTTCCCAAAAAAAACCAGATCCAAAAAATTGAAACCTAAAAAAAGAACCGGAAGAACACCCTTATGTACCGGTCTTATTGTTTAAATTTTATCCCATAGGCCCAAGCTTAATTACAATGTAATTTTTCTTTAATCAACTTTTAATGAAAACCTGATCGGATGGATGTGTTTATTTTCGTACTAGTATTAAGCCCCTGCGTTGCGGCGACTGTCGTAAAACTATGTCAAGTACTACCAATACTATACCACTATCAGTGACCACCAACACGGAAAAGCTCGTAAAAAAAATAAATAGAAACGAAAAAAATAAAGCCGAGCGAAAAGCAGACGTAAAATCTTTGAATCACGCACACTCATTGCAGAGAAATGAAAAAAATAAACTACGTCAACCTAGGACCCGCGCATTGCGACGAACTTGTCAAACGGAGAAATATTGATGTGTTGAGATGGGCCAAACGGGAAAAAAATACACAAAAATTGTTGAACCTCACATGCACGTTGCGGTGCATGAACTCGCAAACTTTAGAACGAAACAAAAAACTTGGGAATGATGAAAAGTATGGTGGACCAAAATTGAAAATTAAAAAAAGTGGGGTTAAATTGCAAAAGATGAAAATCTTTAGGTTAAAAGTAAAAAAAACAAAGGGTCTAAATTGTAAAAGAGTAAAAGTTTTGGGTTAGAAATGAAAAAAGAAAAAAAAACTATAAATGAGGTACAACACCATAAATTAAAAAAATACTTTTTTTTTTTGCAAAAGTTGATCTATATCTATATCATATAATAAAAGAAACCATTAAAAGGACATTTGTCATTATATTAAGCCATCTAAATTTAATTATAAATAATATTCTACTAAATTATAGATAATTGTTAATTTATCTAATATTTATTTATAGATAATTATTATTTAGTTTAATCTCTTATAGATAATCTTCTACTAAATTATAGATAATTGTTAATTTATCTAATACTTATAATACACGGTGTAATACATGTAGGTTTTAAAGATATAACTTTGAATTGATGTATTATTTTTTTTATTTTCATTATTAAAAAATTATATTGATTTTATTACATAATATATAAATCAAATGTATATAACTTTCAAATAATAATTTGATATATAAGTTTAGGTTTATTGAAACCGTGTAATACACATGGGTATATAACTTTTTTTTTACTCGGAATACAAAATTACAATTTTTTTTCAACATGTGTAATACACGTGGTTTTTAAAGATATAACTTTTTATTATTTTGTATATAAAAATCCATACATATACACGGGTTTTTAAAAAATATAATTGTTTTATTATTTAATATATAAAATTACATTTATTCAACTCATGTAATAAATGAGGTTTTTAAAATATATTGTTTTATTATTTAATTAGGAAATTACATTTATTCAACCCGTGTAATACACGGGTTTATAACCTAGTAAACTATTATATATTAATAGAGTAAACTCTGGTTAATGATTAAATACTTATTTATTATTTGCATACACGATGGTTTCAAATTATTTATTATTCTTTAATTAGTTTAATATTTATGAATTAATTATTTTCATATTAGTTCAAGAGATATTAATAATTTATTAGATATTAGATATTAGATTTAGATATTTATAATATTATTAATATATTAAATAAAGATAAGGATAAAGATAAAGATAAGTGATCTCTATATATTGGTTATTAATATTAAAAGAAATATATTAAACAAATAAAAATAAATTATAGGTTGAAGGAGAGCATGTGATATTATTTGTAGTCTTTTATTAGTATTTAGATTTAGATTAGATTAGATATTTGTACGGGTCTTATTGTTTAAATTTTATCCCAGAGGCCCAAGCTTAATTATAATGTAATTTTTCTTTAATAACTTTTAATTTTAATGAAAACGTGATCGGATGGATGTGTTTATTTTCATATATTTTCAATATAGTTTCTATAAATAAAATAAGATTATTAAATACATTAATGTATGTTAAATACGATTTAGATTAAAATTGTGATAATATTTTTTAAGATTTGTACCACTTTTTTTTCTTAGTTCTTGACCGTTTAAGACGACATATACTTTGTTCTGGGACGTGTGATCCTTCCCATAAAGTAAAGTGGTTTCATCAAATCAACAAATACTTGTGTAAGATTGACTTCTTATACCCAACAAATACTTGTGTAACATCTGAATTCTTATACCACGGTATTCTTAGACGGTTTTTGTTTTTCTAAACAAAATCTGCGCATGCTCTTCTGTCTGCGCCACGCAAACCACGCGCAGACATTGTCATCTGCAGACTGCATGTTTTTCCAAAGACGTTTCATTAAAAAACGTCTACACGAATTATTCTTGGTGCAGACTTGGCTCAGCCACTTCTAAGATCTTTTAAAATAAGATCTGAAGACTTGGCCCAACCGCTTCTTTCTTTCTATGTTTCTTGTCTTATATTTGGACAAGTTTTGTTATGTATTTGGATAGTTAAGTAATTTGGACAACTGATTTTATACATCTTTAGACAACTCTTTTTGTGGACAGCTTCTTTTATTCATTTTTTGGCAGTTTTCTATTTTATAATTTATCCTTTTTTTAAAGTCCAATAAGCCTAAACCGTGTAATCAAACCGGAACTAAACTGTTAGTAACGGTCCGGCTTGGTTCGCCTTTAATGTCCAGCGATTCGCTTTCGGTTTTCGATGATAAAAAATCGTTACTAACGGTTTATCTCAAAGTTTAATCTAAAAACCATCAAAACCGGGCTGTAAACACGAACACCCTTACTTGTGTAGGTAAAGAAACTTGAATATACATACATAGCTTCTATTTTGGGTGATGATGAAGTGAGTCAATATTATATATATCTACTCATTAGTACCATTACATTGTAGGAGTAACAATTGTTGTTCACGTTGTCTCGACTTTATGAAATATTGTTAACTGCTATTTCCGTCCCGTGGTTTGTCCAAGTACGCAACAAATTTCAAATTTGTACCATTTATGTCCCTGACATTCTTGAAACATGCCAATTTCGTCCAAAAAAACTAACGTATCGAATAATTGGACAAACCACAAGGAAATGGCAGTTAACTCATGTTTTTTTGGACGGAACTAACACGTTTCTAGAATGTTAGGATGGAAATGGTACAAATTCAAATTTTGGCCTGAAGTGACATAAATAGACAAACCATAGAGATGAAATCATGAAAATGACATTCATACCCAAGACAGTTCATCATGTTTGGCTGTTCAGCCTTGTTATTATAACCAACTTATCACTATTATGTCTATGTGAAGTAACCAATGCTTCTTGTTTTTGGATTTACCAAGCTAATACCATTAATAAAAATGACCATATGATACAACTATTGTCTGCAATATGCTTTGTTCAACGGATAAAAACAATGCATGCATCATGTATATATATGTTGACATATCTGCAAAAATGAAAAGCAACATACTTATCACTTTCAATCTTTGATCAAAAATGGCATCAAAGCTTCACTTTTTCTTACTACTTTCAGTTACATGCGCCTCGCTGCATATATCAACGGCTGGAGATCCCGATATCCTCATAGACTTCATCCCTCCACCAGCATTCTACCCACCAAGCGGAAACTACTTCACCTTCACCGGTATGAGATCACTCGTTGGTGCCCCGTTTCCCACAACTTTGAAAGTCTTGAAAGTAACCATGGATGAATTTCCGCTCTTGAGGGTCAGAGCGTTTCTTACTCTGTATTACAGTTCCCTAACGGGACGGTTAACCCGCCCCACACCCATCCACGGGCTTCCGAGCTGTTGTTTGTTCTCATGGGGTCTTTACAAGTTGGGTTTGTTGACACAACTAATAAGTTGTTTACTCAAACATTGCAAGAAGGGGACATCTTTGTGTTCCCAAAGGGACTTGTGCACTTTCAGTTTAATGGTGATGCTAAGAACCCGGCTTTGGCGCTCTCCGCCTTTGAAGTGCACGTCCAAGCACAGTGAAGGTTCCAAGTGCGGTTTTCAATTCGACTATCGATGATCAGGTGTTGGCGTTATCGTTCAAGACCGATGTTGCTATCATTCAGAAGATCAAATCTGGACTATCAAGTTAAGTAAGATTAAGTACTTACAAGTGAATTTGGATGTATTTCTTGTTTGTGGGTCAATATTCTTGTACCATTTATAAAGTAATCATATGAAACCAACAAATGAATAAATATTCATGTTATTCAACACATGGACCATGGTTTTTTACCTTTTGTGTTATGACTGATAATATAACGATTTTATGATATTTTTTATTTTTTTATATATACGCATAGGAGATGGCGACCCTGAAATTTTTTCATAGGGTGCGAAAATGTTTAAGGATCATTTGGTTATCATTATATAAAAATTTCGCCGATCCGGATCAGATCGGGTCGGATCAACATATTAGATAATATATATTAGTTAAACGACACCTATATATTAAATTCACTAGGGGACAATAATTATTTTCTAAAAGCCACCGTAAATAAATAAACAAGATCACCAAATAAAATAAAATAAATTTATAAAGAAAACAAACTTGAAATAAGAAATTAAGAAAAAAAATGAGAAATTAAGAAAAAAGAAACCTTTTTTTGTTGTTCTTATATATTTTAAATTTGACTAAAAATCTGAAAAGGAAACGTGTCAGTGACACTCCACACCACTCAACCTTTTGCAACTAAGTTTTAATAGATTGACAGAATTACAAAAATACCCTTCAGTTGAAAGTATATAACATAAGAGATCCATCATCTTCTCCAACATGGTTGAACCGTCTGTATGCAAAATAGTCGGATTTTCGAAAATTTATCAAAGTTAGGTATCTTCTTAGAGGTTGGTTTCAAAATTTCAACTCAATGAGGGTGATCACAAAATTTTACATGGTGCATTCGGGATTTTCACGAATATATAACATTAATAATTTTTTTAAGGGTGGCCACCCACCCGGCCACAGGCATGACTAGGTCCGCCACTAATATTTGGTCATTTACGAATACCTGATAACAATAAGTATCTTCTACCCTTCATTTCTTTTAATATCTTCCAAGTCCCACCAAACTTTAGTAACTCATTTCGTTATCTAATTAAACCGTCTATTTTTCAAAAATTATCTTATACGTCATGTATGAATATAGCATTAGTTAAGTACATGTGTATATTATTACGCTATTGATCCGATGTAATTGTGAGTTTGAATGTGAATACGACGTTGTATACCATATTTGGATTGTATTCAATGTTGTACTTTACATGTGACTTCAACGTTGTACTTTACATGTGAATTCAAAGTTGTATCTTTATATGGGAATACCAAAATGTATTTTTGTGCATATCACACATGACACACACATTCAATCTTGTATAAACATTTCCCAAGTAAATTCAAGTTAATATAAATTTAAATAAACTAAAATAATATATAAAAAATCATAAAAGTATAGTTTAGACTCTGATGAATTTGAAGTCGATCCGTCAACAAATACCAACGTTGAAGATCTTTCATCTCATCAATGACGATTATTCTTTGATACTGAAAAACATCATAAACGTTATGAACGTAACCACCATAAGAAAAATCAGATAATCTCTCAGTAATATACATAAACAAAACTTATAAAATATTAGCATCCATAAAATACTAGGTTTTTTTAATAAAACTTCCTTTTTTTAAAAACATATTTGAGATTAAGAGAAATAAGTAACTAATAAAACTTCCTTTTTTAAAAACATATTTGAGATTAAGAGAAATAAGTAACTAATAAAACATAAAGCAAGGAAAATTATAAACGAGAGTAAGAATAAATGAATAATTAAAAAAAAACAAAAATGACAAGTCAAAAACCAGTAAGCATATGAATTTCGTTAAAGAGAGCATTATTTAAAGGGACTTCCTACTTCCTTCCATACATATAAACTTTAGGCATGTTATTAGTTTGTTACCTGACTCTATTAACATCATTTCGACTCAAATTAAATCTAAATTACCATCAATGAAATAAGTCAGATAACCAACCAAGATCCTAGTTGACCTAGATGTGAGGAGTCTCAATGAATCGAGCGGGGATGATAAGTTTTAGATTGAATTGATAAACCAAACACGACCCACGCATTTATCTGTGTCAAATGATATTCACTCCAATTAACTTGGACAGACTTAAAATCGTGTAATTTGAATCTGACTAGTGTAACCCACTTATCTAAATAGTCAAACATGTTAAAAATGAATTAAACTGATTGACGAGTTGTTATTGTGATACAAGCGCACGCACAAACGCATATATAAACATTGTTTTAGTTTTTGTTTTAATTTTAAACACGTTGATAGACCTATGTAAACAAGTTAAACATATCAAATTGTACACATTCCATTTTTCTTAAATTAGTTGAACGCGTCAACACGAAAACTATCAATTTATTAACAGACACATCTAGACAACACTAAACATTATGCCAAAACTTAACTGCAGATGCTCCATACCGAAAGTTAAATAACAACCAAACACACCACGTTTTTTTTTTAAATCAACCAAGTTTTTTAATTTCCCAAAAGCAAACTAATACATTGCGATAGAAGACAAACGGGTAACAATCTGCCTTTTGACTAGCAAAACTAATTTTTTTAAAAACTATAGTTATTGATCTTGGGGATCGTAACATTACTAGGCATGACCCATCAGACTCAACTAAATAGCTCCACAACCCCAGACATAAGGAAACCAAATGTATCAAATGCAAATGGTATGAACACGCATTAGTTGTGTAAGGCATATAACGAAGACATTTCATCATGTCCGGCTGTTCAGCCTTGTTATTATAACCAACAAGATAAAACAACTATGCCAAGTAAGCCTTTTTGTTTCTACTCGTCTTGTTCCACCTAAATCCATAAAGATTCAAAAATTTATGGCAATTCGCTTTGTTCAACCGATGAAACATATGGTGATAGATCACAAGCATCAAGCATATTCTCGGGCCAACTTTATCGAGTTCTGTATGTATGTATATGTTGACATCTCTGAAACTGAAGAGCAACTCGGTTTATCAATCACCTACAAGCTTCAAAGATGGCATCAAAGCTTCACTTTTTCTTACTACTTGCGGTTTCATGGCCCGCTGCATATGTCAATGGCTGGAGATCCGGATATTCTCACAGACTTCATCCCTCCACCAGCTTTTTTCGGCCCTCGAGGCGGAAACTACTTCACCTTCACCGGGATCAGGTCACTCGTTGGTACACCCTTCCCGACAACTTTTAAAGTCTTGAAAGCAACCATGATGGAATTTCCAGCTCTTAACGGTCAGAGCGTTTCTTACTCTGTACTCCAGTTCCCTTAAACGGGACGGTTAACCCGCCCCACACCCATCCACGAGCTTCCGAGGTGTTGTTTGTTCTCATGGGTTCTTTTAAAAGTTGGGTTTGTTGACACCACTAATAAGCTGTTTACTCAATCACTTCAAGAAGGGGACATCTTTGTGTTCCCAAAGGGACTTGTTCACTTCAGTTTAACAGTGATGCTAAGAACCCAGCTTTGGCTCTATCCGCTTTTGGAAGTGCAAGTCCCGGCACGGTGAAGGTTCCAAGTGCGGTTTTCAATTCGACTATTGATGATCAGGTATTGGCATTGTCGTTCAAAACCGATGTTGCTACCATTCAGAAGCTCAAATCGGGCTATCAGGCTAAGCAAGTCATGTCTCAGCAAGTAAATTTGGATGTATTTCTTGTTTGTCGGTTTAACTTGAAGTCGGTAATTGTGTGCCACTAATAAGGTAATCGCATGAAACCAAGAAATGAATAAATATTCAAGTGTGCTATGGCTTTGTGTTATGACTGATAATAATAACTATTTGAGTTTTTCTATTGTTACTATAAGAGATTAATATTTCGTTCTCTACAAATAACTGATACCGATAACGTTAAGCCAACTTCACTGTACATACTTGATACCAAAAGTTAAATAATCATGGAACACATATCTGAAAAAAGAACCTAATATTCGTACAATTATATAACAAAGTTGTATATAGCCAACGTGTGGATTGCCTGATCAAGTTATGTTAATATCACCTAACTTACCTCCAGAACCCGGTACATAGCTTCATCGCCACTCTTAAGAGGATCGTCGGAAATAATACCTGCATATTACAAGCAGAAATCTTGAAAATTATTTTCATTAACATTATCATTTTTAAAAATAACGGAGATAAATGAGGAGATAATTAAGAAGTGCAAAGAAACGAAAATTCTTAAAAGAGTTAATTACGTTTTTCGTCCCTATGGTTTGTTGAAAATAATCATATAGTCCATTAGTTTAAAAAATGCCAAAACAGTACAAGTACTTTCACTTTTGTAACAATTACAGTCCACCCTCATTAACCCCAGCCAATTATTCTGTTAATTTAATTACAGGGGCAATATGGTCATTTCAAATAAACAAACAGAACATTGGATGTGGTTAGTGAGGATGGATTGTGATTGTTACAAAACTGAAAGTACTGGTACTGTTTTGGCAATTTTTAAACTAATGGACCGTAATGGTTATTTTTAACAAACCACAAGGACGAAAACGTAATTAACTCTTCTTAAAATCAATATGAAGTGGAAATATGATCACTTTTGAAAAATAAATTTTCAATAACATTAACTTATTTTGTAGAGTGGTTATGAAAGGACTCACACATATATCTTTATGCCATATAAAGCAGCATATTTCCTAATAAGACGTTCAACTGAGTACCATTCTGACCGGTTTGATGCATTCTGATGACCAATTCGAGGCATGTGGATCGAAGCTATTATAATTTCATAAAATAAAAATAAATCACACGAGTAAGCAATAAGAATGAAAAATGTCGAGACCAAACATACCCGACTTTTGAGCAGCTGAATATGCAGCTTTTGACAAGCACTGTTCCAGTTCGGGAATAGAGATGCTGCTGCGAGGCACTTTGCGTCTGGGATTATACGTTTGAACCACAGCTAGAGCTACCCACTGATTAACATTAGCATCTTTATTCTCCTCATCTTCAACTGCTGCACAAACAGACCTTTAAAAACTTAAATGCGAACAAACACGCTAAACGACCATATTAATTAAGAACTTAGAAGCTGACCGGTAATTTCTATAAGATGGAGATCACCAAGATGAAGGTCCCCGAATTCAGAAGCGCGTTCGTATCTTTTGGAATTTGCGATGAAAGTCTAGCTAGTGCATCAAACATACCACCGTGGCCCCATGTTCCGGAATCATCCACACAACTGCAACAGAACATACACAAGTGAAGCAGCATGGTAACAAGACGTATATGAAAACAAAAGGCAAGATAAGCCACTGATAATAGGGGTGAGCAGAAAACCAAAAAAAAAAACGAACCGAAAAAACCGATTTAACCGAACCGAAAAAAAACTGAACTGCACAAACAACTGAAAGAAAACCGAATCAATTTTGCATTTTATGAAAACCGGAAAAAAACCGAACCGAATAACCTAAAAAGTCATTTTTAATGTTTATTATTTATTGATATAGGAATTATTAGTTTTATTCTTGAATGTTAAGTATTTATAATAAAAACGTTAGCATGTTTATTTATCTTTGAAATGATGTATCCATTGCCTACAAGCAATAAAAAGCTTAGCATAAAAACTAAATGATTTTCAAAGTATTATAAAGGAATGTCATAATAAAAACTTTGGAGAAACATAAAAATAGATTCGAAGGTTAGGTTTATGTGTACAGTATTAGTTAAAAAGGTTAAACATAATAACTTAAATTCAAACATCTAAGAAAGATTCTTAAATCTTGGATTATACTTTTTATTTTCGAATCTCACGTAAATTTGTTCCAAAAACCGAACCGTTGCTAAACCGAAAAACCGAAGCCAAATATTTCGGTTACGGTTACGGTTATACCATAAAATCGAACCAAACCAATCGTGACACACCCTACCCAAAAAGGATTGATTCATATATTCCCTAGTGATAAAAAGATGAAAAGTAATTACCTAAATATTATACATGGCTCTGATGGACAAATTTTGGACGGCTGGGTGCAGTCTCCGTAAACTAAATTTACCAAATCCGAATCCGACAAGATATTATCTTGTGGGACCACTACATCTTTAACCGACAGTGACCGATATCCCTGAGCTTCCCATTTTGCTAACTTCTTCTCTTCAGCTTTCTTCCTAACCGACTCAGCTTTAAGATGCTTCTCCTCGAGTTTCAACCTCTTATTTGCCTCCTCCAATGCCAAATCACCACTGGTTTCTGAAGTTTCTTTAAGCTTCTGGACCCACGAATTATACGAAGCTTCATCAAGAACAGGGTCATATGACTTTCCACCTGATAAATCCTTTGAATTAATCTCAAACGTTCGATCCTCTACTTCTGATTTCCCTCCGTGTCGGAATGCTATAACCTTTTCAACAATAGCGTTGACTTTTGACGTATCGAGTTGACCCGAACTCTCAGTGCTTTCGGTAGTAGGATCGAGCATACGTAACCCTAGTACGACGGATTTCAGATCACCCGCTTCGGCTCCTACCATATCTTTTCCTTCTTTGTCTATCGCGTCTTCACCTATGACATCATGGCTTAGTTGCAATTTTCTCTCTGCTCTATGCATGATAACCTGCGATGAATATTTAATATTAAAATAACAGGTAGTAGCTAGAACTAGAAGATACTCTTTCGTTCCATGAGTTGTGAGAGGGGTGCAAACGAGCCGAGTGGCTCGCGAGCTGCTTGAGAAAAAGCTCGAAACGAGCCGAGCCCTTATCGAGCCCGGCCGAGCTTGAGCCTAAAATACACCTCGTATATTTATCGAGCCCTAGCTCGAGCCTAGCATGTGAAACTCATCAGTCTCGTCGAGCCTTATTGAGCCTTTGTGTAATATTAGTTTTTAACTTTTTTTATTAATATTTAATATCATTTACCCCTTATTTAAAGTTTTGTAAACTAGCCGAGCCGAGCTTATTTAAACTTGTTTACGAGACGAGTCCGAACCTAAAAATAAGCTTATTTTCTAGACGAGCCCAAGTTTCACTTATCAAGCTCGCGAGCCTAAACAAGTCTAAAATTTATATTAATTAATAGATAATAAACGAGCTGAGCCTGAGCCGAGCTCGAGCTTTAGAAACTACCAACGAGCCGAGCTCGAGCTTTAAAAACAAGCTCGAATTGAGCCATAGCTCGAGCTCGCATAAGTTAATCGAGCTCGAGCTCGGGCTCGGCTCGTTTGTACCCCTAGTTGTGAGTTACGACTCACCTCCTCCACAGTCCGCTCAGTAACTAGATTTATAGAAATAACATGATTCATTTGACCAATTCTATGAGCCCGTTGTAGAGCCTGCTTATCCACCTGTGGATTCCAATCTTGTTCATAAAATATAACCTGCATTTTGTTTCATCCACAGTGAGTAAATAGGGCATTAGGGCCCACAGTTAATGATATACTTTATGTTGTGCTTCTGTAATATTTTATAAAGGTCAAAGGAGAGAGAAAATTTGGCATTCGGAAGGCTTACGGTGTCTGCAGCTACAAGATTCAAACCCACACCCCCTGCTCTGGTGGAAATCATGAAGACAAATGCAGTGTCCGGATCAGGTTCGGAACTGGAATTTCCGGTGACAGACTGGCGGCTAAAATCCTTATTGCAGCGAACCGTTCTTCAGCCCTAACAGATCCGTCAAGACGTTCATAAGGATATTTCCTCAGCTCCATATAGTCCTGCGTTTCAAATATTTCAAAAAAGAAATCTAAACAAGTGAAAATGGATATATCAGCACGGTTGTCAGTTTTTAAGCCACGAAAGAACAGAAACCTGTAAGATGTCAAGTGTATGTGTCATCTGTGCAAACAGAAGAACACGATGTCCAGAATTACGTAGCTTCTGGAGTAGCTGGTCCAACACGATAAGTTTGCCGCTAGCCTGAAAGAAATCATAAGCCACCACAAAAGCGTATTTTCTTACTATCTAATCATGCAGCCACATCTGAAAAATCCTGAATTTGGAAGGTTACGTGGAATTTTCAAAATTGGGCATGTTACATTTGTGCTACCTCGATTAAGTGTTCGCCTTCTTCATACGGTTCAGGTTCTATACCAGCAAAGAGGTAAGGATGGCTACATGCTTTACGTAGCTGCATTACCTGCATAAAAGAAGAAAACGGAACATGTGATCATGAACTGATGAACTTGTTGATGACATATGGTGCAGAAAGTTTAAGATGATGCAGAAGGAACGATGCTTTTGGTGGATATAACTGGCCTGAAGATATATTGTCTTTTGTATGGCAATATTTGGCATGCATAAAAAGCTTAATATGTGAGAAGTGGGCTTACGATATTCTGCAAGGATTGCTGATTAGAGGTTCCGGAAGACAATGCTAGAAGCTTAGGAAGCTCCTTTCTCAATATTGACATGTACACCTTCTTCTGCAATGTCACTAAGGGAGCCATCCTATCAAATAAAAACCAACTATAATTAAATTTAAGGTGTTGTGTGTGTGTGTGTGATTTACCAGTCTACATATAGTTTGACCCATAATTGTTAATGGCGACAAATAGCGATAAGGTACATATATGCTACATAGTGAATAGCGCTAAACAGTGGGTGCTATTTTATAAATAGCGACACACTAGAAAAGTAAAATTAAAAATTTGTATATGTATATGTATATCATATCAAAATACCCTGGTATATACGCTATTTTACATGAATATTTAACAAAAACCTAAGATCCAACTATTTTATAGCTATATTTAATCACTATTTATATTTAAAAAATAAAAAATTAATAACTAAAATCTCGCTATTTGTGGCTACATACCCTGTAGCAACCTACGATCTTGGTTTAAAAAAGCGGGAAGCGCACAAAAGCGACGAGGTCTAAAACCGAGGCGCAAAGCGCAAAAGCGGTGAGCTTTTCGCACGCAAGACGCAAAGTGATTATATAAATTATTTTATATATCCCATAGGTTTTTAGCATCCCCTACCTTTGATTTAGCTGTAATTAAGCTTTATATATGTTTTAAAATGAAAAAAAAAAACAGAAATGTACAGCATAAAAAGCCTGTTGTACAACATTCTGCTGCATGGAAACACCCCATGTCGCCTGCGCCTCAGGTCAAATTTTAGCCTAATAAGCGCGCCTCACCTGCGCCTTTTGTACACCCTGCACCACAAAGCGAGATGTTTGCGCCTTAGGTCGCCTCACGCCTAAGGCACACTTTTTTAAACCAAGCCTACGATCTATACCTATTCGCTATAGCGACTGCTATTGACAACTATGGTTTGAACGAATTAGAAAGAAGATGAGAAAATGTCAATCAGTTATCGAAAAGGGGAACATGACCATGTAACTGAGTACATATAAAAACAAATGTAAGCGACATACAAAGTGATTTCAGTAAGAGGTGGCAAAGATAGGGTTCCAGTCTCAATAAGCCTAGATTTTGTTCTTCGAAGCATGAATGCCGCCAAAACATATTTTAAGCTTTTGAACTTCTCCTTAACTATAGGTGCACCTTTGCCTGTTTAAGAAAGCAAGGTAGAATAGTCAGTAGAAGACCTTTTTAGGAACGTGCAATATCATATTGAACATACATAGACAAATGAATAAGAGCAGTATATATACCTTCCTTAAATGTAGAAGAAAACTGCTCTAGTGTCCCAAAAACCGAAGGCATACAGAAATGCATGAGTGCCCAAAGTTCAGAAAGGCTATTCTGAATAGGTGTTCCAGTCATAAGTAGTCTTCTAGGCATAATATAGTGCTCTCTGAGCACATTATACAAAACCTGAAAAGGATCACCCAATCAAGAAGCTCAAATACACTATAAGATAACCTATATAGCTATTTTTAACACTTAGAATGATCTTAAACCTACACTGGAAGGGTTTTTAAGTCTTTGCGCCTCATCAATAACAGCATAATGCCATGAAATTTGTGAAAGAAAGTCCTGATCAATTAACGCTATATCATATGTTGTAAGGAGGACATCAAAAGGTAAGGCCTGGACCTGCATAACGCAGCAACACAAGCATTAATTTATCCACGTCAGCAGAAACTTGGTCCACTACCTAGTACCTAACAGTAAACTTACTTTGGTTGATGATGATTGTTTTCCTACATTTTCATACATTTCCCTTCTCAAAACGCGTCTGTATTGTTTGTCTCCAACATAACGCAGAACCTTCAATTTTGGGGAGAATTTGGTAATTTCAGATATCCATCCATCTGTCACGCTGAGCGGACACAATATCACTGCAATAGACAACACATACTTATTAATTTAATAAAGATTAAAATGTGTTACAAATTTACGATACAGTTAGAAGAACAGTTGTTTCTTATTATTACTTACAGAAGGGTCCGTTTAATCCTCGAGAAAACTTTAAGTAACTCAGGAAGGAGATTGCTTGCAATGTCTTCCCTAGACCCATCTGTCAATAACATGCGTAATATGTGTAATCTTAATATTCTAGTATGCAATGTAACATGTGTAATGTAACTAAAGAAATTTGATTAAACTTTGTGGGATTCCAGCCTCCATGTACAAATGCAACTATACCTCGTCCCCTGCAAATACAGATGAAACAACCCAATCACATTATTATTCTCGAGTTAATGGTACTACTATGATGCGTAAAGATGTGTAATGAACCATCAGAATAGTCTGAACTCAAATTCAATAAACAGCGTCATTGCGTTAAAATATCTCTTGACCCTTATATAGTTTTGTAATACCAGATATCAGGTGCGAAATATAATCTTGCCAAATACTGTCACCACTCGAAGAACTAAAAGTAATGAAATTTCACAAAAAAAAAACAATATTGCTTTACAATTACGTTAATTCAAAGCAAGCATACATATAAGAAAGATTTACAGCATAAAAATTCAAGTAGCCAGCATAGCTCCGATCATCAGCACAGTGAAGCTGACATACACGTTAGGGGGTGTTTGGATAAGTTTATTTCTGGGCTTGTGGGCTTATTGAAATTTTAAAGAATCTGATGAGCTAATTTTTTTGCAACTTATAAACTTATCCTAATCAACTTAAGCTTATGGATTATATAAACCATAAGCTCATAAGTTGTTAACAATAAGCTTGTTAGCTTTTTCAAAAGTTCATTGAGCCCGTAATCTAAAAAAAAGCTTATCCAAACGCACCCTTAATCCTTTATGATGCAAGTTAGTAGACTAGAAGTTGCGTTCTGTGGACTGTATGGGCTATTCCTATTACGAATAGAAAGCAGCTGATTTTTTTTTGTGTGGCAGATGCATCTACTACCATCAAATTATCAACGACTAGCTGCATCATACAAACATTGATGTAACTTCTGCTTAATTCTGCAACTCAAATACAGTACTGCACAGCAATTCAAATACTGTAACACGGTTCTTAATTTGCATGTGAAGAATCTTTAATGGAATAGATCCCCTTTTACAGCATTCTAATGCATCTAGAAGCTTTGTATCATACCATAGCCAATAGCATATATTATTGGCAATTTTTATTGATTATTCCAGGACTTGTATATCTTTTTAAACTAGTTTATTCTATACTGTGCTTCTGAGTTTTGACCAATCGGTTTTAGTCCATTCTATACCCCCTCAAACTCAAATATCTGTTTGTCAGGGACTCAGTTCTGTCATCACCTTTGGATGGATGCTAAAAAAATACCAATGTGCCATGTTTCTTTCTCTGGATTGTGAAACACTCACAACAGCCTGTTGTTGGCTCTCAAGTAAATTGGTATTACATGTGGTGATGAATATTAGCAGTCCAGATGTTCTCGTTTTCATGTTTGTCAAAAAAGCACCACAATAAGTTGACATTTACAACCTCCTTTTCTTGTTTTTGTTTTAGCATACGCACCTCGTTTGTCCCTTTATTTCCTTTCTCTTATCCTTTTCTTTTTCCCTACAATCAATCTGCCCACCTCTAGTATCTCCCCATTGATTTACGGTTTAAACGCCAACCCTTAGCCATGTTACTTCAACACTCCAATTTGCTTCTAATATTTTAACTTCACATATCAATCAAGTAACGCCCCGCTTGTGGTATGTGCATATAATGTATATATGTGTGGGCCCTCAGGGGGCAAAAGTGAAAGTACACTGATTTTAATGTTGTTTTACTAATTTCGTGAAAATAACGTTAAAAGCGAGGGATGGTTAATCATGCATCATGTGGTGGCGTTGATAGCCAAAGGACAAGGGGGTACATGCACTAATCGACCTTTGTCCTAGATGTTGAGTGTTATGTGCCTTATGTCCAAGGCTTGATGCAAAACTACTATGGAGCCAGGGGTTTCACTGGAAGCAGCCTCTCTATTCCTACAGGGTAGAGATAAGGCTATCTACATCATACCCTCCTCAGACCCTACCTTAGCTTTGCTATTGGTGGGATTTACTGAGTATGATGATGCTGATATCAATCAAGTCAATGTTTTAGAAAATTAAAAACTTCTTTCAACTTCATGGCTTCAAATGGACCGAATCTTTCAATCATTCAATAGTAACTCAAGATTCAAGTTCGAGGTCAATGCCAATCATGTTCTAGGTCAAGGTCAATCATAATTCTAGTTCAGTTTTCTCTTTTTAGCCACTTAGTTCGTTTCGAAAGTTCTCAACTTCAACCGTGTAGTGATCAACGGTTAATTAAGCAACAAAACATCATACTTAGCTAGTTCGTTTAACTAATCACTGTTCGGATCTTTACCGGTCCTAACCCCTAAGCATTAGACTTTCAATTTCCTAAACAAAACATAACTCATCATCATGTCAACATTTAACATATACGAAAAACGATAAACACGAGTTCCATTGTTCCACACTTACAATAATAGCTCAGCTTAAACAAACATAGGTACCAAAGAGGCAGATATTAATTAAGCAAAACTTCCAGAATATTTACACAAATCATACTCATGAACAGATTATGATTTATAATTTATAAATTGAAACCCTAAGTGCGTACCGAGAATAACGTTGGCACCGATAAGGTATCGTCGTATAAGCCATGACAGTCCTTCGATTTGGTGAGGCTTAAGCACCGCCGTTACACCGTAATCGGAACAGCTGACTTCAGCCTCGGCGGCGGCGCGTGTGTCTCCGTCGAAGACATGCTTCGCGGCGGCGATTAGTCTCTGCTCGTAGTTCATTTTCGTCAGTTGTGGCGCAACCGCTACTGAATTTGAATTTTCTCAAAATGTATATCCCCCTCTTTGTTCTTTCAGCGGAAGTTACTTGTAATACGTGGCGCATGGACAGGGTAAGATGAATTTTGTTCAACTACGTGTGAAAAGTGAAAAAAAAATTAAAGAAATATTATATTTAAATATTAACTTTTTAACCGATACTAGTTTTAGATTTTTATCACAACACTCTCAAGTTTCAACTTATTGACCGACAACACTGTCATACTAACTCAGTCTGCTAACATCAACTACCACATCACCAAATCAGTGCCACATCAGTTGCCACATTATATAAAAAAACCAAATTAGATGCCACGTCATAAAATACCAAGTCAAATGCCACGTTACAAAAAAACCACATCAGATGCCACGTCACCACACAAGTGTCATATACAAAAAAAACTAACTAGGTTAGGATTCAGTTAGTTTGAGAGTGTGATCGGTCAATAAGTTGAAAGTTGGGAGTGATGTGATAAAAATCGAAAGTTTGAAGTTTGTTGAAGTTTTGGTTATTTAAATCCAATATCCCTATAATAAGATACTAGAATGAGATATCAGTATAAGAAAGTTAATGGAAAACAAAATGTAAAAGTTATTAAAAAATCTGGTAATTAGGTTATAAATACAAAATATATGAGTTATTCAACCTTATACCCTACATATTTCAAGTATACTCGTCTCGAATGTTTCAGACAAAATCTCTACTCCAAGTCTTTTGCACATAAGATACATATATATATATATATGTGTGTGTGTGTGTGGTGTGGCGTTGGGAGGGGGGTGAAATGGTAATAGCTTACTAATTTTATGAAAATAACGTTAAAAGCGGCGAATGGTTAATAATGCATCAATTGGTATTTGTCCCGATTGTTTGAGTGTTATATGCCTTAGATATAAAACTACAATCAAATAGGGTCTTACTGTAAACAACCTGTGACTCTACCATTGCTTTACTATTAATGAGATTTACTGACTATGATGATGACGACTCCATTTTAGACCTCTAAAGTCTTTTGCACTATATGGTTTATTTGGTTTGTTCGGTTTTCAAAATTTTGTACCCCAAACCAAAAACCAAACGAAATTAAGAAATGCAAACCGAACTAAAACAAACTCAATTGGTTTGGTTTCGGTTAGAAACCAAATTGAATCAAATTGTACCTAAGTACCTTTTTCTAATTTTTATTTGTGTTTGTGTTCTAACTTCCGAACATCAAATCAACAAACTAATTTAAACCTAACAATATATAAATAAAAGACATAGCTAAATAAAGACAAACATATCCATAAAATAGTCTTACACACAACCACAAAGTTAAAATCTCAAAACATAGATCATAGAAACTATAAATAGTCAACAAATATAATGACACAAAATATAAATAATCCTCAAACACGAGTCTTTCTCCAACTCGAGTGAACCTGCTTACATAAATGAAGATAATCATCATGTATTTTGATCAACATTTGTTTAAACCATGAGGATATATATACTTAGACATTAGACTTAGAATTTTGGGCTAATAAATTGTATATTAAACATTATTATTTTTGTTTAGTAATTAATTAAGTTAACGGTTTATTCGGTTATCCAAATAAATTGAATAAACAAAAGCGTTGGATCCAAAAACTTAACCAAAAACCATATACACAATTTGGTTTCGGTTAGAAACCAAATAAAAACCAAATTTGTTGTTCGAATCGTTTATTCGGTTATGATTACGATTCGATTTACAGTTTTTATTTGGTTACGATTTATTCTGAACACCCTTCTTTTGCACAACGCATATCCGGGTGATAACCCCACCCGATTAGGGATTCAAATTTAATACCCGACCAGAAAATAAAACCTTCCTTCTGTCGAACTTCATAAACCCTCGTCGTCCCTCACTCCTCCCCTTCTCCCGTTCGAAATTCAACCAAATTCTCCAGAAACCGAGAACCCTCAACAATGGCGGGCTTCTCCTTCAACACAAATCCTGCATTCCTCTCCATCACCGTTCTCATTGGCATCCTCATCATCCACATCTCCCTTTTCATTCTCCTCAAACCCTAGCTCTTCCCCTTCGCTATTCGGCGCTTCATCCGCCCCCTCTAACCCTACATTCGGAACACCTTCATCATCATCCGCATCTTCAACCTCATCCTTCGGATTCAACTTTGCCTCCACACCGTCTTCCCGCCGCTCCCTCTGCTTCAACCGGCTCAACGTTCGGGTTCGGTACGACGTCGTCTTCTGGTTCCCCGTTTGGCGGATCTAGTTTGTTTGGATCCAGTTCTAGCTCTAGTGGAACTACTGCTACTACCACTACTACAAGTTTATTCGGTTCTAGTGGTTCGACTTCAACTACTTTTGGAGCTAGCAGCATTTTTGGGGCTTCTTCGGCTGCGGCTTCGGCTCCGAGTTCAACTACAGCTGCTGCTGCTAGTCCGGTTAGTTCACCGTTTGGTTCCGGCTTATTTGGCGCATCTTCTGGATCATCATTGACTACTTTTGGGGCTTCTCCATCAGTTGCCACATCATCATCAGCATCTGCACCTGCTACATCATTTCCTAGCTTATTTGGCTCATCATCATCATCAGCATCGTCTAGCTCGATTTCGAGTTCAGTTACGCTCAATCTACTTCATCGTCCACTCCGGGGTTTTCGTTGAGCTCGTTTACAAGTGCACCGGCTTCTTCAGCTTCTGGTTTTTCGTTCCCGAGCGCTGCGGTGACCTCTGCTCCTTCGTTTTCGTTTTCCACGAGTTCAGCTGTTGCGAATTCAACGGGTGCTGGTAGCGGTGCTGCAGTGTCTGCTCCAAGTTTGTTTGGTGGTTCATCGTCAAGCGCTTCGTCTGGTTTCTCGTTTGGGAATGTAACGGCTTCGACTGGGCTTCAGGCGTCTTTGGGTTTGGGTTCTAGTGTGAAAGCGGCGTCTACGGCTGTAACTGCGAGTGCGACGGCTGGTGCTTCTAGTTCTGCTAGTACGACCACACCGGCTTTCTCTGCGTTTGGTGTGGCATCATCTAGCACTACAGCTTCAACGGCTACTGGATCTTTGTCGAGTTTTGCAAGCCCTGCTACTGCTGCCGCTTCTACCGGGACGTCAAGTTCGTTTCTGGGATTTCAAACAACCTCCAAAAGTGTAGGCGCTTCTACACCAGCTTCTCAAGCGCAATCAACAGCTGCTCCGTCTTTGTTTGGTGAGTTTGTTGACATTATTAATCATCAGTGTGATTTCAAGTTATGGTTAGATTCCTTTATGCTGTGTTTAGATATATATCCTTGGATTGTGGCATGTACTTTTATATAGCAGTAGTTTGTGAGGTCCTAACTCCTAAAATTGTTACATGGGTAGTGAGGTCGCTAATGAGCGTTAAGGCGTTTTATAACTTTACAGGTCTTAATCTGATAGGAGTAAGGTTTATGATTCTTTATTGTTATTAATCTTTTATTGTGTTAAAGCCAGTAGTACTGGCATGCCATGTATGGTGCAGAATGAAAGCATGTTAGATGCATTTAGCAAGTGAATAGTGATGCATGTTTATGTTTTACACGAAAGTACTCTCTATTTCTATAAAATTGCTCTACCATAATAGTGTTTATAATAACTACGTTTTTTTATCTAAGATAACCGGTGATAGATGGATGTCCTGGCTTTACATGGTTAGCATTTTAAAATTGAGTGAAATAAGAACCCAAAAGCAAACAAATAATGGAAAAGGCTGAAAATGGAGTCCTAAATAATGATTTTTGCCTATTGGTGGGCCAAAGTGGTGTAGCTGGTAGTGTAGCTGCTTTGAAATGACATGGTCTTGAAAGCTTTGTCGTTTTGGTGAATCTCATATCCCCATTCAACGAATTACTAACAAATAACCCCTCAAATTTTTGGCCTACGATTCTAAGATTGTATCCTTGCTAGCTGCTTCATTTATCTTTGATAACTTGGCACACACACACACTCACACTTTGCCTTTTTTTCCTAAAACATTATTGTATGCTTTCCTAGCCCAAATTCTTCTTTCCTTATTAAGTTGATATCTTTCACGGTTTCACCTTTTTTCATATAGAATTCTTACTGATCTCATATTATCCTCTGCATTTCTTTATAATAAGCAATGTTGTAACATAAGGCATTTCTTATTTATTAGCGATATATATGCTATTTGTTTTCATTGACTGAACACTGAATGTTTACTGCCTCAGGTCCACTTAAGCACATTTATAATTGTACAAAGTGATGGGGAGATAGATCATAGATATTGATGTAGCCCACCTTGTCCATGTTGGATGGTGTAGGTGGGGAGCAGTCATAGGGGTATTGTGCTACAAGAGGTTCCCAACTAAATTAAACGGGAAGTTTTATAGGGCTGTGATTAGACCTGCTATGTTATATGGAACCAATTATTGGACCATCAAGAAAACACGGGCGCGTAAGCTGTAGGTAGCAAGGATGAGGATGCTTAGGTGGATGTGTGAACACACTAGGTTGGACAAGATAAGAAAAGAGGTTTATAGGGAAAGATTAAGGATAGCTAGCATATCGAATAAGATAAGGGAGGGGAGGTTGAGATGGTTTGGGCATGTCAGGAGGAGATAGACAACGACCACGGTTAGAACCAATTGGAAGCTATCACTGCTGAGGGAAAGAGGGTTAGAGGTAGCCCAAAACTGACTTGGATGATTAGCAAGTGATGCATGTTTATGTTTTGCAGTAAGAACCCAAAGCTAACAGATCAGGGAAAATGCTGAGAACGGGAGTCGTAAATGATGAATTTTTGCCTATCGGTGGGCCAAAGTGGTGTAGTAGCTGCTTTGCAATCACATGTTGAAAGTTTTGGCGAATCCCATTCAACGAATTACTAACAGATAACCCCCTCTAATTTTTGGCCTATGATTCTAAGATTGCATCTTTACTAGTTCCTTTTTTATCTTTGATAACTTGGCATGCATGCATAGCTGCATACATATAAACACACACTTTGCCTGTCTTTTCCTTAAATTTTCTTTTCTCTTTTTCCATATAGAATTCTTGATCTCATATTATCCTCTGTATTTCTTTATGATAAGCAATGTTGCAACTTGTGACAAGATGCATTTCTTATTTAACTATATTTTTTTCGTCTAAAATCTTTTTGCAGGTGCTTCTGCTTCCTTGACAACCACTTCAACTGTTACAACCACTACCGCTCAAACGTCATCTGCGCTTGTTGTATCTTCTAGTAGTGGGTCAGTCATAAGTATAAAAATGTTTCTTTTCTTTTTCAACTATAGAAAAAAGGCTACATCTTTCTGCATGCCAGATAACATTCAATATCTAAAAACGTTATTCTTAAGCCGTGCTGGCATTACAATCTTATGGCTAATATCTTCAGTATTACATCTTATTGTTTCCGAGATTCATCTGCTGTACATCGTTTTTGATCTGAGGCTCCTTGTGATCTTGCAACTAGGACAACTACAAGTGCCAGTACGGCTGCAGGCTCTGCTCCAAAGCTGCCATCTGAAATTACTGGAAAAACCGTTGAGGAGGTATCCATACAAAGTTCTTATTTCCGTGTATCGTTTCGCTGCTTGGTTCCAAATATATTCTGACATTTTCTGTTATTAGTTGGTTATGCGCTTATGCTATTACTTAATTTCTCATTTTTTCGTATATTGTTTTTTCTGTAAAGATCATCAAGGAGTGGAATGTGGAGCTCCAGGAAAGAACTAGCAAGTTCAGGAAGCAAGCTAATGCAATAGCTGAGTGGGACAGGAGAATCTTGCAGAACCGAGATGTTCTTCTTAAACTTGAGGTGAGTCATAATACTCATATCCACTTTGATTATTAAGAAGTACGTTTATATGAACTTTTTAACCAGTCATTTGACCTCCTATGAACCGTTTGTTTCAAATTGAAGACAACTGGCAGCCTTTTTCTTTGTTGATGCCTCATGTTTATATCAAACTGCTTTTTATTTTATACAGGCAGAAGTTGCGAAAGTTGTTGATACTCAATCAAACCTTGAGAGACAGCTGGAGCTAATTGAGACTCATCAGCAAGAGGTATTTTAAGTTTTTAAGAAGGTTTTCCTTTTTTATTTGTATCCGAAGTATTTTAAATCATATAACTGCTTGCTTTGAATTTGAATCATTGTCTTCAATGCTTTTTGTCTATTTCGAACAATACACTTTGCCTATGAAGTTAACTAACAAACACATGCGAAAGAAATTTGAGTGCAAGTTGTAAGCATATATTGACATATGAAGAAATTGCGAGTCGAAGGGGTTAGGATCAGTAACAAAATGGATTTGATTGTATTTTTTATTCCATTTAGAGTTTAATTATATTTTCATATTAGGCATTTTTCTGGCTATTTGGGAATCATGATACTAACATGGTTTTGTCACTTGATACAATTTTTTAGGTTGACAAGTCTTTGCAGAGTGTGGAAGAAGAAGCTGAGCGAATATACAAAGACGAGCATGGTCTACTTCTTGATGACGAAGCAGCTTCAACCAGAGATGCCATGTGAGTCGCTAGAAAACAAATAAAACTCAGAAACACGAAAATTTATAACAGAAACGAAAGGAATTAATAGCTCAGCTATTTATATTTTTGTAACCGAATGTAAAGTAGAACCATTGTTTTTTCATAGTTTATGAAGTGAATCTATATCATATTGGAATTTGTTTAAATCCTTTTTTTAACATCTGCCCCTTATAAATTCCAGGTATGAGCAGGCTGAATTTATCGAGAGAGAAATGGAACATATGACGGAACAAATAAAATCGGTTATTCAGACTCTTAATGCCAATCAGGTGATCATCTATTTCGGGTTTTAATTTAGATTGTTCCGCCCTCTCTTAAAACAAAATGGCACTGAAATTTGTTTGATGTTTACATGGGTTGATGTTGATACATATTTGATTTGTGTCTCATTTAGGGTGGAGAACTTGAAGCAACTGATGGTATGACCCCACTGGATGTCGTTGTTCGGATCCTTAACAATCAACTAAGTTCGTTAATGTGGATTGATGAAAAGGTTAGGCTGTTCTTCCATATGTTCATCTTTTTTTCACGAAGTTCATTAATGTCGTTCTTACATATTTGGTTTTTGTCCTAATTGTTTACATTTTTTATAAGAAATTTACTTGCAAAAGCTGTACCTAATAAATTAATAATGTGACCTTTTGAATAAAGTAAATAATGGTATTTCATGCACAAAAATAGTCTTGGGGCAACTATAACATGTTTGAGCCACTTTCTATTAAATTATTTTTAGGATTAATTTCATATATACCCAACCAAAACTAAAAATATCATATATGCCCTTACAAAGTAGTTAAAATATCAAACATACCCACTTTATTAAAAACAATCTAGTAAATGATCATTTTACCCTTATTTTTTTAACTTCAAGTTTTCATATATGCTCATATTTTTATATACCACATTTTTAGCTTATTATTTTTATTCCTTATTTTTATTTTATTTTTATAATTTACCCGTAACCAGTAGTATACTCCATATATAATATTTAAGCTAAATAATTTATGCTAGAAATGAGTAAATATAATATTTGAAGTTAAAGGTCATATATGAGATTTCAAAGTTTTAGAAAAATGAGGGTAAAATTGTGATTTTTAAATTGTTTTTAATGAGTTGGGTATATATGATATTTCAACTACTTTGCAAGGGTATATATGATATTTATAATTTTTACATGTGTAAAATTGCCCCTTTTTTAATATAAACCGAATCAATCCTCTCTTAATGGATAAAATCTTCATCTCTACTTGTCATACGATTGTAGTTCCTTTTTCATTCTGAAAGGGCCGAGACCAATTTTGCGTCCGTTCTAAATGCAAAATAAACTGTTATCATTAGTACTAATCTTGTCATCATTTTAATCAGGCTGAAGAATTTTCTTCACGTATTCAAAAACTAGCTAAACAAGGTTCTGCTGCTGATCGGGAACTGATGGGCCCAAAGTTTTGGTTGTCCCGATAAGTGTAACCCTGTACCGTGTTCAATTCTGGACTTGCCTTTTAACCGGGATATCAAACATATTTGATCGTGTATGCAACCGGTGAAATCAGTTTGCTAGATCAAGCTTCACCTTTGCGGTTCTTTATATGCATTTCCCCCTACATTTTTTCTTATTTAAAAAATTTGAATGTGTTGTATTTTGATGGTGGATTATTGTTGCTCAAGATCAATGAACATCATAAAGAATTTCTTTAAAGAAAAATCAAAAGTCGCCTTGATTGTTTATGTTCATATTTTTAGGGCTACCATAGTATTCGGTTTTATTAGCTAGTATGAGGTTATATGGTCTTATCTTACCTTCATGATGGATAATAAAGGTGTAACAGTAAACAGGCCGCGGGCCACTTGTTACCCAAGATCAAGAATGGCTCGCCAAAAGCTTGACTCTGGCCGAGCCTACGCAAGGCCCACTCAAGGCGCAAAAGGTGAGCCTTGGGCCTCAATGCAAGGCTTTTAAAAAGCGAGGGCTTTTATAGTCAAGCGTTTGGTATAAAATACAATTTTTAGGGATTTTAGATATCTTTTAGGCATCTTTAGGGCTAGTTTAAGTTGTTTTCAGGCTTGTTTAGGGTTCTTATAATTGTTTCAAACATGTTTAAACCCGTTCAAACGATTTTGACTGGAATTTCATTGGAATTTGGCTTGAAAATGCGCGCTTGAGGGCCTGAAAGCGGGGTTTTTGAAGCGAAGCGAGAAAGCTGGGATGGGTCTGAAAAGTGGGTCTAGGCGTGTGCCTGGGTAAGCCTTGACAACAGAGATTATAAATCCTATAAATAATGATTTGTGAGAAACAAACAAAATTAAATACTAAAACAAATAACTATTACTTTAACCAGTATATTACATCAAATGTTGATAAAAAGATTGACAAAAAGTATCAAAAATGCTACACAACATTTGCGCCCCCTAAGGCAGACCAACAATAGTCTGTCCACTCTTCTGGACCCTTAGACTCGTTCTTGGCCGAAAGGCCAAGATCCAAAGCCGGAGCTTGCTTTACATCGGGTGTCATGGTTGTATGACTCGACTGATTGGTGTCTTGTGATGTGTGCATTGTATCATCACTAATTGGTTGAGAACTGTTTGGATTCAAAAAATGCCCGGAATTAAAAGTTGCTCGATTTGCAACACGCGGCGCTGCATCTAGAGGACAGGTCACTCATCCAGGGGTCGGCTTTTGGACATGACAGAAGAGAGAGAGCACGCACAGGTTTCGACTTCGACCATGATGACGACGAAGATGACATTGGTAATGTTGATAGGGGTCCAAGATGCCGCTCCATCGCAGAATTATTTTCTTTCGACATAATATTAAAATTAATACAATATTGCTAAAGATATTAACTTTAAAGAAAAATCAAGAAAAGAACCATGTTCATAAAACATTTGCGTCATTCAAATAGCCTTTGAACTTTTATTTTTTTCTTCATAAATGGTGTATGAAATTTCTCCTAGTGCACGAACTTTGAATACGTAAAACAATATATCACAAGTTTTCATTTGTTGGAAACATTTATAAGAAAATATATAAGAAAATTTGGATTTTAATAATTACAACTATTTGTCGTTAGCTGCCAACAGTCCCAACTTCAAAATTAACCACTGACAGTTCCAACTATTAATATGTTGGTCTCTAATGGACCATGACTAACAGACCTAAAGCCCATAGTCTCCGGTCGCCGAAAAAACGTTTTCGGCCAGAAAAAGGTTCCTGAAGGTCCAATCTAAGATTACAAAGAGGTTTGGTACGAAAATGTTGAGTTTTGCAGCCAAAAAGTTGAGTTTTCCGACCAAAAAGAAGTTTTCGGCGACCTCAATAATTGGGCATTTACTAGAAAAATGTCCCTAAAGGTCCGTAATAAGGTTACAAAGACGTTTGAGAGGGAAATGTTGAATTTTCTGGCCAAAAACGTTTTCCCGGCGACCGGAAACTAAATGCGTTAGGGTTCTGTTAGTCAGGATCCATTGAAGGCTAATATATTTATCGTTGGGATTGCTAGTGGTTATTTATGAAGTTGAGGGACTATTAAGCCGACGAATGGTTTAAAATCCAATATTCCAAAATATAATAAGTATTGAACGATTTTCTTGAATAGTAATGATTGTTTTCCGTGATTTTTCTTAATTATAATATTATTTATATAATAAAATTAATAAAATAATATACCCAGAGAGTGTGGAAAGTTTCGAGGTAGAGAATTGGAAATAGTTCCTTTTCTTCTTCGCAAATTATGTCCTTCTAATCGTCTTCTGCAACTCCTCTTGGTGTCATCAAACTCAGTGACGTCATGAAACCTGTACACAAATGTCACATGTACGTATGCACCCAAAAATGAACCATTAATTCAATCATTATTTCATTATATTGTATAATATTCACAAAATATTTACCTTTGAGCCGACATCATGTCTACTCCGGGAAATGAAGTCGTATAATCATATGACTATCCAAAGTACACATTCCTCTTCTTTGGTTAACTTTGTTAACTCAAGTTCAACTTTTATATACAATTTATACATAAATTTTACTGTATGTATCATAAATTTTGTTTTAATCTTAACATGCCGGTTTTAAAATGTTGCGTACGAATGCATTATAACGTTACTATGCGACGAATGTGTTCCTTACAATACAATATCACTTTGCAAAAAAAAATTTGAACCTCAATTCACAGATATACCACACCTGTATTTTTACAAAAAAAATGATTCATAGATATACAACACTTGAATTTTATAGAATTTGAACTTCCAACTTGTAATATCATATCTCCTCAGGAACAATATGGTATTTTAAATACTCTAGCGTTTTAAATTTTTTAATTAGGGATTGTTTGTTTCAGCTCTTAATGGTTCAGACCTCTTACTCTTAGGTTCAGCATTTAATGATTCAGACTGTTTGTTTCGCGAGCAGATGTCTGAATGGTTCAGACATTTGTCTCTGAATGGTTAAGCATTATACTGAGTCTGAATGGTTAAGGCCTCTTATCTTAATTGGTCAGATATTTACCTCTGAATGATTAAACATTTTACTGACTCTTAATGATTCAAACATTTTACTGGTTCAACACTTACTCATTCAGAAGTTGCTAAAAACCCTTAGAATGCTGTATAATTATCTATGAAAATATAAATAGGCGAAAAAAGAACGGTTTAAACTAACCTGCTACACTGTTGACAGAACCGCTGTAGAAGCCCCGACACGACAACCTTAGGAGCCTTCGAATGAATCTCACACACCTTATGTCTCCGGTAATACTCTTTAACGTTACCATGCACCAAGTGGCACCCCTCCACCTGGCATCTGGTTGTAGACACCACCCTTACCCCGGCCGTAGCAACAGTATCATACGGTGGTCTGCCTTTTTTAGTGACGGTTGATGATGACTCAGCAACCGTCACGTGACGGTCCGGTACAACAACAAGAGCGTCCTCGCAGTAGTGACGTTTCCCGAGCTTCAAACACATGATATGGGGGTCCGAATTATGATTATTGTTATTATTATTCCAGCCGGAGTTGTAAAGAACCGCATCCACAACACCGTACGGTGTAGCAACAACATGAGAAGTTACAACACTAGTAGTAGTAGTACTAATAATATTGTTGTCCCGGTTATCCCATGCAATATTGCTTGTCAAATTACTATTCTGTCCCCCACTGTCACCACCAGCACCAGCACCAGCACCACCACCACCACCACCAATGAAGGATGAATTAGTCCTCCACCACCCAGTTTCAGTTTCTTCCATTTGAATATTATTGTGTACGAATTGATGAAGAGATGATGAGTAGGGTTTGATGAGGATGGTGTGGGGTGTTTGTGTTATATATTAAAAAATTATTATTATTAAGAGAGAGAGAGAGAGAGAGAGAGAGAGTGTGTGTGAATGGTGGTGATGGTGGTTGTGGTTTAGCAATGGGTGGTTGGAGGTGTAAATGAGAAAAGGAAAAGCTGTGGTTTGTGTTTGAGAAAGAGGAACAATTATTTCATTTTTTTTTCCATTTTGAATTAAGTTTGATAACTTCTTTGGAACTGATGCACTGCCTAAATTGGTAAATCTTTAGTTTTGTCAGTCTAACGACCATGTCGGCAGGCTATCAACCGGTCTTAACGATCATAAAAATGCCAAAACCACGGTACTACTACTACCATCAATCGAGACTGATTAAGTACTGGAGTTAAATCCACCACGTGTGGCTATTGGCAGGAGACTTGGATTTTCACTAAAGACCCAAGTTCGATCCTCACTTGTGTCACTTTTGGTAGATTAAGACAATGAATGATTTGAGCTAGGCTTTGTGCGAGGTTGTCAGTTCGAATCTCAAGCCCACCCGGGTTTTCGTCCCATCGTGTGTTACGCCAGAGAGTTTTGCTCTAGTGGTGGCACAACAACTGTCAACTGGCAGCTGCCGGTATGTGTTCCCAAAGGAACGTCCAAGCCAAATTCTGAAGTCAGCGTGGGTCTGGTTAACAGAACATGATACGTCTAGCTGGAGTGGGGCAACAGGACTGTTCAATTTGGGAGTGCGGTAGCCAAACACAGGAAATTCGTCGTACAAAAAAATTAAGTATGAGAGTTTTGACATGGTGATATTTGAGATTTGATTTTTCTTATATATCCAATATACTAGAGTGTTACATTAAGTATGTCCGGCTTTTGCTCCATGGTCCTTGACGCTCTACTTATAGACCGTACGATCATTCTCTCTCGTTTCTCCCTCTCACAGTCTCACACTACTCTCTTTCGGACTGTGTGAGTGGTGTGACCACATGCCTTCTTTCTTCTCTCGCTCTTTTTTCATGTCTGTCCTTTCTATTTCTATGTCGGCGTCCTTGAAGCTACAGACCATCGAGTGTAGATTTTCTAACAGACTGAAAGAGAGTTTTCTTTTTCAAACAATTAATTGGAGCTACCTAACGGATTTAACAAAAATTAACCGTTAATATGAAAAGGAGAAATGTTTAACAGGATAAAAGATGTCCGTACGCGTGTGAAAATGGGGTCCAGAAATGAAACCACTTTGCATGATTGTGACCACTCATGGATGAGTGCCCTGCTTCAAAAATGCCTACTTGATATAGATCACATGCAACAATTTTAATACGACGTCATTATTTTCATATTTGTAAATAACTATTAAGTTATCACGCGGGTTGTCGTAACCTTCGGAAATTTTTTTACGCTAAAACGTAGGTCAACTGAAAACGTGCATAAAATTAAGCACGAAAAATGTATTGTATTCGACTTGACTCATTTCAGAAAAAAAAGTTTTATGTCAAAACGTAGAACAAAAAATGCACATAATAATAAACATAAAAACATACTATACTTGACCCGACTCATTTCCGGGAAAAAATTTACGTCTAAACATAAATCGACATAAATTTATACCCACATATAAACTAGATTAAAAATTCCTTAGAAAATTAAGGGGTTGTAAATGACAATACTGAAAGTTGAAGGGTAAAAATAAAACAATAAAAAAAGAAAAAAAAATGACAAAAAGAAAAAAAAAAGACCAAAAAAGACCAAAAAAGAAAAAAAAAACCCTCAAATCACTATATATAATAAAGAACCTGAATAAAGGAGATTATGACATACTAGTCCATTGAACGTCCGACTGTATTCAAATCGTCCTAAGGGTTTAACTATATAACTTATGTTTGTTAATTAACTAATAACTTTTGTTAATTAATAATTTAAACCTTCTTCTCAGATCTTCATCTTCTCTATTATACCAAATCACTATATATAATATTATTCAATTTATAACCTTTAAAGAACCTGAATGAAGGAGATTATGACATACTAGTTCATTGAACGTCCAACTGTATTCAAATCGTCCTAAGGGTTTAACTATCTAACCATCGATCTATGTTTGAACATTCTAAAAGATAAGCTAATATTGGCAAGTTTATGTTTTTAAAATACAACCAAAACTCTACTCGTTGCTCTTGACCATGGCGTTTTAAATTATGTATACAACAATGCAAAAGAATTTAAGACATAGGTTGTTACATACATAATCGCGTACACACATTACATGTTTCGAGTTTTACTAAAATATATAAGTTGATAAAACTCGCCGTAGGTTGAAGATGAGTTTGCTATTATGTCTTATACTGATAAGTTTATTTTATATCACAGATTGGATTAACCATAACTCCTAAATATGCATGTAACTTTATAAAATTCTCATATTGTTAGAATAAACTGACATTTTGGTCCCTGAGGTTTGGGCATTTTTGCCACTTTAGTCCAAAACTCAAACTATTTGCATCTGGATCCCTGTGGTTTCAGTTTTATTGTCATTTTGGTCCAAAAGTGAAAAGTGAAATCAGGTCAAATTTGTTTCATAAAATCCTGTTATTTTATCATTTTCCTTAGAGGCATTAAGTTTTATTATAACAAATTATTAATTAAATTAATTGACTAATAACTTTTATTAATTAATAATTCAAACCTTCTTCTCAGATCTTCATCTTCTCTATTCTACCAAACCCCAAACCCACACCCGTGCACACTTCAATCACCCAAAATCCACACCTTTCATCTTCAAATCGGTCATCAACAGCATCGAAGCCCTAATTTGAAGAAGATGATTAGCTGACAAACATAAAGAAAACTTATGTCACACAAAGTAAGGAATCAAATCGGAAACAATAAAGCTATCACCGGAGAGTCACTGAAATCGTTACAGATTACCGGAGACAAAATGAAAATAGATCAGAAAGATTTGAGAGTTGCAGGAATTGTAAGAAATCACCGAGACGAAAACCAACTAGATCGGAGTTGTATCAGATCCACGATCCACCTGAAGGTTCAGGCTCAAATCTGACGGAGATGAGGAGCACCGGACGGTATTGTTGTTTTCGATGGAGATGAGGAGCACCGGATGACGGAGATGACGAGCTTCAGTGTTGTTGATGGCCGATTTGTTTTCGTCTGGATAGTTGTTTCCGACGGAGATGACGAGCAGGATTGAGGGAGTGAGGATAAGCGTAGGGTGTTGGTGGCGGATTGACGGATTCATGGTGTGAAGTTGGTGGCGGTATATGCCGGCGGTGGAGCTCCGGCGAGTTTGAACGACAGGAGGTGGTGGTGGCGTTAGAAAGAGGAGAGGGGGAGAGAGAAGGTTGCTGGTTGTTTTGAGGTTTTTTTAATTATATATATATATATATATATTAATGCTTAAGATAACCATTTTGCCCCTAAGGAAAATGACAAAATAGCAGTATTATATGAAACAAATTTGACCTGATTTCACTTTTGGATCAAAATGGTAATAAAACTGAAACCATAGGGACTCAGATGGAAAAAGCTTGATTTTTTAACTAAAGTGCCAAAAATGCCCAAACTTCAGAGACCAAGATGACAGTTTACTCCATGTTGTTATCTTGATCCGAAATTCACATTTATTCTATCTGAAAAAGCATATGGCTAAATTTCTATTTTTTAAATCTATGGGTTAAAACTTAAACAATTTTTTTTTTTGCATTTGTGTTTAGCGAATAGCGACGGAGTAACCCTTGTTGCTAAATATATGCTAAATCTGTCTACGTTCTGTAAAAGCTTCATAACACTGTTGATCATTAAATTTGACAAACCTTGAAATTGTTAAAATCCTTTGTTCACTAATCACTGTTATTTTTTTGTAAATTTAATTTCAAGATTCGTCCCTACACTTATTACCAATGACCTTCTAAGGTGGAGGTTATCGATTCGAGTCTCGCCTGGAGTAAAAATGCTCTGGACTGAGTCAGTGGTTTAACCACAATGGACCTTTGGGCAGTGGATTTCTTTTGAATGATGGCAGGTCGGGTCACCAGCTTCATCTGCATTCGCGGGCGGCGTGACATTTTGCCATCGGGTTAACCCGAGTAATCGGTTTTTATAAGTCGTTCAAATGAAAGAAAACTTATGCCACAATCTACATAATTATTCGTATTATAAATAAAATAGAGGCATAGATATATTACTTCTACAATATTTTATGGAAATAATAAATGCAAGTGGAAGAAAAACACAAGAAAACAATATTAGATCAAATATCTAGCACTATTTGATGACATTTACCATAAACACCATAAACATTTTGTTAAACCAATAGATACCACTGTTAAAAAAATCAGTCAAAATAAAAAACTAGGAAACCAACAGATACCACTGTTATAACATTTTAAAATTCTGTCGAAATCAAAAACTAGGAAACCAAAAGATACCACTGTTATAACATCTTAAAATAATATCGAAATCAAAACCTAGGAAGTTTGTATTCAAATAGAATATTTTTGTGTCCGGTGTATCTCTGTCTCACGGTAGATTGTTTCCGATATGCGTATTGAACCATTTTAGCTTTAACATTTTGGTGAGGTAATGTGTTAGCTTTATCTTGCAATGAATGCTATACATTATTGAACCATTTTAGTCAATGTTGGTTATTACATTACTTTTGACTTGATCAGGGTCTGTGGAATGTGGTGCGGGATGGGCACATCGGGACGTAGGTTGGGACCGGTCAGGGTCAACAGTCTTATAGGCCAACGGTCATAGTAATTACTAGTAGTTTGTTGTTTGTAAGGTAGACGATTTAAAAAACCAGTAATAATAAAAAAATAGAGTAAAAATAAAAATAAAAATAAAAACCACTGTTTTGTTTATCTTCTTTATCTTTTAGAAAATAGTATCTTGTAGCCTTAATCTATTATATTATATTATAATACCTATAATAGCTAAGATTTATATATACCATTTTTTTTTCTTTTTAAAGGGTGTTAGTGAAAAACTTATTTATCAAAATATGTAATTTGAATGTTTTTTTTTAAAATACTACTTTTTCTCCTCCTAATATTATCTATAGCAATTTTTATTTAGAATTGCACTTTTTAAAGAGTTGAAAAAAAATTATAGTAAAATTGAAAAAATGGATTTATTAACATTTTTAACGGGTTTTTTAAACAATCTTTAATGAAATATTTCTAAGGAAACAAAAGAGTATTCCAAGAAACAAACTTGATTCTTGTATAACAGCTTTAGCATAATCTGATAACATAAACTTAAATTTCTTAACATTTTTACCATTTCTATTTTATATGTTTATAAAGAAGAAACAATAATGGAGTTTAAATGTGTGGATGGGAAAGAATTGGAACTTATCTCTTAACTTTACCCACAAAGGGTATCCCATGTTGTGGGGGTTTAAGTGGTCACCCCTGCACATTCACTTATGTTTGGCCTATTCATCAGCTAGTTTTCCATGTACACATTCAGTACTTTGTAATTAAATTACATATTTTTTTTGAGAACATTTATGTCATAAACTTCAATATTATACTTATATATACATAACATATATATATATATATATATGAATTTATCTATACACAATGTTTAACAAACATAGTGAAAGTTAGAAAAAGAATATTATAACCTTCTTATGTAACACATTTAAAGCACACGATACATGTATGTTATGTGTATATGGAGATGATCACTCTAGAACATTAAACTTTTGCTTAAAGCCTTAAACACGCATAGCAAATCTGAGTCGTTTAAGTATTTGATCAGTGACTCGTATTTTTTATATTACTTTTGTAAAATCAAATTTAACAAATCTGAGTCGTTTAAGTATTTGATCAGTGGCTCATATTTTTTTATTTACTTTTGTAAAATCAAATTTAAGTTGTTCCTATCTTTTTATTTATATTTATATTTTGCAATGTTACTTATAAACTAATTTGTTGAGTTCTTAAGAAGTTTAAAAGAGACGAGGGGAGAGCAATAAACATTACATTATACTTTTTTATTTTATACTTAAATAGTTTTAAGAATAAGAAAATGAAAGTTTATTATATGTTCTATGTGTTCTTTTCATATACAGTATGTCTGTATAATTTATATTTTAAAAAACATATGCATATATATATACATATATATATATATTTGTACATACTAAAATTTCTATCAAAGGTTTTGACGGTGAGGAGCTATAAGAAACCTGAAGCCAAAACCAAGAATATCCATACATATGTTTGTTACTTGTATGTATAGGTTGTTTCTTTTAATGAAACATACAAAACTTTAAAGTAAGGAAACACCTTTTGAGAACAGTGAAGGGACCATTTTTGCAATTATTATTTTTCTTTTTTTGCCTTTAAAAGTGTTCTGATATTTTCTTAAATTTATTTCAAAACTCACGTGTACTTATGGTTCATGGTTATCTAGCTTTAATATAATTATAAAATGACTTAACTGCCATTTTTCTCACTATGCTTCATTTTTGTCAATTCAGTCTAATTTTTAAAAATGCATCAGTAGTCTTTTCTCTGACATACTAGAAACATGCTATTTCAATCTAAAAAATAAACCCTGTTAAGTTAGACAGGTTTAATGAGGGTATTATTGTCAATTAATATATATTATTTTCACTTTATTTTATGTCTGATAAATGAAAAGACAATAATACCCTTCATTAAACCTGTCTGACTTAACTGAATTTTAATTTTTGGACTGAAGTGGCATGTTTTCAGTATGTCAGGGAGAAAACTGGTGCATTTTTAAAAATTGAACTGAAATGACAAAAATAAACAAACCACAAGGACGAAAGTGACAGTTAACTATATTTATCTATATCTATTCTATAATAACAAAAAAATATTATGGGATACTTATTACTATTCTAAGTTTTTCCTAAAGTAAACTTCATTAAAACAAACAACTGACTCAAACAACTGACTCAAACGGGCAAGAAGCCAAACAAACAAACGCGGTATCATTCATTAAAACAAGCAACCAACCCAAAAGGACAACTGGCCCAAACTTCTAAGTCATCAACCTTTTAGTTTTTCCACCTCTCGGTAATACTTAATTATTGATAGTTGTTTCATTCATTAAAAATGCCTAGTACGAGCTCCATGAAAATGGTCTTGGAAGACCTATGTGGGACATGGAGCAAGGGCCAAGGGGAACTTCTCCCCTCATGGCCCTAAGGCGTGATATTGTGGGCTTGGCCACATCTGCAACAATCCAAGCATAATTAACCAAAACTTTTAACCGTTAACGATTTATTTAAAACCTTCAAAATCTCATAATTTTCATACAAACTCTTCCCACTCAATTTGCAAATTCTCTACAACCCTCAATTCTTAAAATTATACCTGAACCCATGGCTTCTTCATCATCTTTCAATGAAACCAACGATTTTTTTAACGCGATATCAGAGAGAAAGATGAAACACGTCAAAACGTAGAATAAGGAAGACATGCTTAAATAGGGACTAGGAAGATAGTTAAATTTAACTTGAATTTTAGAATAAATAAAGTTTTGTTATTAATTAATAATTAAGTTTTATGGTAATTGATATTTATATACAATATAGATGCTCACGATAGGGTGGTGGTTGAGTACTTTGCATTGAAAACCCGGTTGAGTACTTTGCGCTGAAAACCCCGTTTACACTACAGTGAAAATGTGTTTAGGGGTTGGTTTCAAATGAGTCGTCGTCTTTTCCTACGTATAGCCGATGATTTGGCAAATTTTTAATATGTATTATTTGAATTTTCCTTATTCTTATATTATGTATTTTTATTGTCACACCCCGACCCGCAGCGGAATAAAAGACGGGGCATGATTGGGTTATCACCAAAGCTCATGATATTTACTAAGAAGTTTCATATTTATTAAATTCAAATTACAAATTTAAATATCCAACAAACAAAATTCATACAAATACAAAAAAAATCTAAATGTTTATTCCAACGCAATAACTTGTTTATTCTTCTAGGCCATCATAAGTGTTTCTTTCCTCAACTTGATCACCTGTATCATGTGTAAAACAGAGGAGATTTTGGGTCAACAAAAGTTGGCGAGTGAGACTTGATAAAACATTTTAAATAATTGTTTGTTTTGTTTATTAAAGAAAATTCGTGCATAAATCACATGTGAGCAAATATATATATAAGTAAACAATCAGAAACCACATTGAATGAATATATGACATGAATGATGATGTATCTGAGATCAAGGCTCAATCAAACGGAGCCGATCTAATGAGGCACCTGATGCTCAACCCGTATCCCACGAGGAACTGATGGGCCTAATGAAATGAGTGCACTGAAATGATAAATTTAATCCACATATATGTAACATCCGTCAAAAACGGATTTACCAAACCCGCTCCGTTTATCAACCGAACAGTCAGTCAAAAATTTCGTTGCGAATTAAATGCCCAAAATATTTTTAAACGATACGTAATCGATTATTATACGGGAATATATATTTAGTTTTTGAAAAAAACTGTTGAAAATCGCAAAATAAAAATAAAAGTACTCTGCCGGGTTTCGAACCCGGGTCTGTACCGCCTCAACAAACATACTTATCTCTCAACACATAAACCACTGCGCCACTTGCTTTGTTTGTTAAATAATGAAATCATTTAAATCATAAAGTAACGTTACGAATTCAAAACCGGCGCCCAATAGTTCAGTCGTCGGAATCCCGGTAAACTCGCGAGCTTTTAACGACAATTTACGTTATAACGTAAACCATTAACAAGACATCGGTTATAACCGACGTTTGAGTCCGCGACACTTTCTATAACCGCCGGAGTTTTTATAACCGACGAATCCAGTCGGAAATCAGACCAAATACATCTCGATTTTCCCCTATAAATTCACCCTCAACCCACTGCAAACCTTTTCGCTCAAAACCATACTTTTTCTCGGCGTAATTCCACTCGCCGGAATTAATCTGTTCGTCGCCGGAAAACCGGTTTCCTCATTTCCGAGCCTCACTGAGCCTCTGAAGCTTATACCGGAGATACCCATACTTTTTCCAAGCTTTCCGGAGACTTGCTGCTGCAAGACACCTGACGCCGGAGTTGATTGCTGTCACCGGAGTTTCTGCCGGAAAACAGAGGGTCCAGTCGGTATACCTTTTCGCTTATTTTCCTTTTTTTTTCACCTTTATCTCACCATAATGAACTGGAAAACACTAAATAACATGTTTTAAAAACTTCGAACCAGACTGTTACCGATTCTGATTAAATCTCAACGAGGAAGACGATGTTTCGGTAGTTTATAAGTATAATTAAAATCAACTTATTACTCGGGTTAGACACACAGTCCAGCGGTGGACTGTGTGCACATTAAGCATACAAACGTCTCGAGTTCGAATCCCGTTTCACACACGTCGCCTTAATAAAAATCATTTTTTTGATTAACTGAACCGGAGTCGCTACAAATATATGTTAAGTATATTAATAACCGGAATAATAACCAAGTTAGACACACAGTCCAGCGGTGGACTGTGTGTATGTTTATATCACAGGTCACGAGTTCGAGTCCGGTCTTCTGCACCGACTCGGACAATTATCTATTCTTTTTAAATAAGGCAGAAAAGGAAATCACTAAATTGTATTTAAGTATAATAAAAATCGAATTATATAACATGTTAAACACACAGTCCAGCGGTGGAATGTGTGTTAGTTTAAGCCACAGGTCCCGGGTTCGAGACCTGTGGAGTGCACGTCCGATTCGCTTAAACTGTTTTTAGAATAAAATGAATTTTCGGGTTAAACTAATTAATATATATATATAATTAAAATCAGATATATAACGGGTTAGACACGTAGCTCAGTTGGTAGAGCTGCGTGCACGCGTACGGGAGGTCTCGGGTTCGAGCCTCACTCAGCGCACTTGTATACACAACTCGAACCGGTCAACGGTCAGTCAACGGTCAACGGTCAGGTCAACGGTCAGAAAAAAAGTCAATTTTTATTATTATTTTTATTTAATTATTTTAATTAAAAATCAATTAAAAATACTTAAAAATAACATTTTTTTAAGGTTAGAAAATAGCCTCAAACTCACAAAAATACACCCAACAATCCTACTAAAATAGATTAATAAAATCCGTTTACTTACCAAACCATAATGCGATTTATCTAGGTTAAATCTCACTCGTGGTTAAAACCACTTCGCGTGCATTCAACATCATCAACCAAACGCACCCACTGTGAGTGAATCTTACAACTCCCCCTTTTAAATTACACGTTTTGGGGTGTGTCATGTGTTATGAAAATAATTAACTTATTTATTTAAACTTGTGCCATACCACATCATGACCTAAACTTAGATTGTTTATATGCGTATTGAACCATTTTAGCTTTAACATTTTGGTGAGGTAATGTGTTAGCTTTATCTTGCAATGAATGCTATACATTATTGAACCATTTTAGTCAATGTTGGTTATTACATTACTTTTGACTTGATCAGGGTCTGTGGAATGTGGTGCGGGATGGGCACATCGGGACGTAGGTTGGGACCGGTCAGGGTCAACAGTCTTATAGGCCAACGGTCATAGTAATTACTAGTAGTTTGTTGTTTGTAAGGTAGACGATTTAAAAAACCAGTAATAATAAAAAAATAGAGTAAAAATAAAAATAAAAATAAAAACCACTGTTTTGTTTATCTTCTTTATCTTTTAGAAAATAGTATCTTGTAGCCTTAATCTATTATATTATATTATAATACCTATAATAGCTAAGATTTATATATACCATTTTTTTTTCTTTTTAAAGGGTGTTAGTGAAAAACTTATTTATCAAAATATGTAATTTGAATGTTTTTTTTTTAAAATACTACTTTTTCTCCTCCTAATATTATCTATAGCAATTTTTATTTAGAATTGCACTTTTTAAAGAGTTGAAAAAAAATTATAGTAAAATTGAAAAAATGGATTTATTAACATTTTTAACGGGTTTTTTTAAACAATCTTTAATGAAATATTTCTAAGGAAACAAAAGAGTATTCCAAGAAACAAACTTGATTCTTGTATAACAGCTTTAGCATAATCTGATAACATAAACTTAAATTTCTTAACATTTTTACCATTTCTATTTTTATATGTTTATAAAGAAGAAACAATAATGGAGTTTAAATGTGTGGATGGGAAAGAATTGGAACTTATCTCTTAACTTTACCCACAAAGGGTATCCCATGTTGTGGGGGTTTAAGTGGTCACCCCTGCACATTCACTTATGTTTGGCCTATTCATCAGCTAGTTTTCCATGTACACATTCAGTACTTTGTAATTAAATTACATATTTTTTTTGAGAACATTTATGTCATAAACTTCAATATTATACTTATATATACATAACATATATATATATATATATATATGAATTTATCTATACACAATGTTTAACAAACATAGTGAAAGTTAGAAAAAGAATATTATAACCTTCTTATGTAACATATTTAAAGCACACGATACATGTATGTTGTGTGTATATGGAGATGATCACTCTAGAACATTAAACTTTTGCTTAAAGCCTTAAACACGCATGGCAAATCTGAGTCGTTTAAGTATTTGATCAGTGACTCGTATTTTTTTTATTACTTTTGTAAAATCAAATTTAACAAATCTGAGTCGTTTAAGTATTTGATCAGTGGCTCATATTTTTTTATTTACTTTTGTAAAATCAAATTTAAGTTGTTCCTACTTTTTATTTATATTTATATTTTGCAATGTTACTTATAAACTAATTTGTTGAGTTCTTAAGAAGTTTAAAAGAGACGAGGGGAGAGCAGTAAACATTACATTATACTTTTTTATTTTATACTTAAATAGTTTTAAGAATAAGAAAATGAAAGTTTATTATATGTTCTATGTGTTCTTTTCATATACAGTATGTCTGTATATTTTATATTTTAAAAAAATATGCATATATATACATATATATATATACATATATATATTTGTACATACTAAAATTTCTATCAAATGTTTTGACGGTGAGGAGCTATAAGAAACCCGAAGCCAAAACCAAGAATATCCATACATATGTTTGTTACTTGTATGTATAGGTTGTTTCTTTTAATGAAACATACAAAACTTTAAAGTAAGGAAACACCTTTTGAGAACAGTGAAGGGACCATTTTTGCAATTATTATTTTTCTTTTTTTGCCTTTAAAAGTGTTCTGATATTTTCTTAAATTTATTTCAAAACTCACGTGTACTTATGGTTCATGGTTATCTAGCTTTAACATAATTATAAAATGACTTAATTATCAATTTTCTCACTATGCTTCACTTTTGTCAATTCAGTCTAATTTTTAAAAATGCATCAGTTTTTTCTCTGACATACTAGAAACATGCTATTTCAATCTAAAAAATAAACCATGTTAAGTTAGACATGTTTAATGAAGGGTATTATTGTCAATTAATATATATTATTTTCACTTTATTTTATGTCTGATAAATGAAAAGACGATAATACCCTTCATTAAACCTGTCTGACTTAACTGAATTTTAATTTTTGGACTGAAGTGGCATGTTTCCAGTATGTCAGGGAGAAAACTGGTGCATTTTTAAAAATTGAACTGAAATGACAAAAATAAACAAACCACAAGGACGAAAGTGACAGTTAAATATATTTATATATATCTATTCTATAATAACAAAAAAATATTATGGTATACTTATTACTATTCTAAGTTTTTTTTAAAGTAAACTTCATTAAAATAAGCAACTGACTCAAACGGGCAAGAAGCCAAACTAATAAAGGCGGTATCATTCACTAAAACAAGCAACCAACCCAAAAGGACAACTGGCCCAAACTTCTAAGTCATCTACCTTTTAGTTTTTCCACCTCTCTCTAATACTTAATTATTGATAGTTGTTTCATTCATTAAAAAATGCCTAGTACGAGCTCCATGAAAATGGTCTTGGAAGACCTATGTGGGACATGGAGCAAGGGCCAAGGGGAACTTCTCCCCTCATGGCCCTAAGGCGTGATATTGTGGGCTTGGCCACATCTGCAACAATCCAAGCACAATTAATCAAAACTTTTAACCGTTAACGATTTATTTAAAACCTTCAAAATCTCATAATTTTCATACAAACTCTTCCCACTCAATTTGCAAATTCTCTACAACCCTCAATTCTTAAAATTATACCTGAACCCATGGCTTCTTCATCATCTTTCAATGAAATCAACGATTTTTTTAACGCGATATCAGAGAGAAAGATGAAGAAAACACGTCAAAACGTAGAATAAGGAAGAAGGGACTAGGAAGATAGTTAAATTTAACTTGTATTTTAGAATAAATAAAGTTTTGTTATTAATTAATAATTAAGTTTTATGGTAATTGATATTTATGTACAATATAGATGCTCACGATAGGGTGGTGGTTGAGTACTTTGCGCTGAAAACCCGGTTGAGTACTTTGCGCCGAAAACCCCGTTTACACTACAGTGAAAATGTGTTTAGGGGTTGGTTTCAAATGAGTCGTCGTCTTTTCCTACGTATAGCCGATGATTTGGCAAATTTTTAATATGTCTTATTTGAATTTTCCTTATTCTTATATTATGTATTTTTATTGTCACACCCCGACCCGCAGCGGAATAAAAGACGGGGCATGATTGGGTTATCACCAAAGCTCATGATATTTACTAAGAAGTTTCATATTTATTAAATTCAAATTACAAATTTAAATATCCAACAAACAAAATTCATACAAATACAAAAAAAATCTAAATGTTTATTCCAACGCAATAACTTGTTTATTCTTCTAAGCCATCATAAGTGTTTTTTTCCTCAACTTGATCACCTGTATCATGTGTAAAACAGAGGAGATTTTGGGTCAACAAAAGTTGGCGAGTGAACCTTGATAAAACATTTTAAATAATTGCTTGTTTTGTTTATTAAAGAAAATTCGTGCATAAATCACATGTGAGCAATTATATATATGTAAACAATCACAAACCACATTGAATGAATATATGACATGAATGATAATGTATCTGAGATCAAGGCTCAATCAAACGGAGCCGATCTAATGAGGCACCTGATGCTCAACCCGTATCCCATGAGGAACTGATGGGCCTAATGAAATGAGTGCACTGAAATGATAAATTTAATCCACATATAAACCATACAACAACCAATACACATTTGATCACAAAATGATATAAGCACAAGTGTTTAAATAAAATAAAGGAATGGTACGACACATGATACACCCCAAAACGTGATTAAAACGTGGAATTTGTAGAGATTCACTCACAGTGGATGCGTAGTCTTGGTTGATGATGAGTGCGCACGAGTTGAGAATTTGACCGATGAAGGAATACTAACCTAAAATAACAACGCGATAACTTGATAAATAAATAACTAACTTTTTGATTATTTCTAATTAATTAAGTTTACTCCATATTGTTATCTTGATCCGAAATTCACATTTATTCTATCTGAAAAAGTATAAGGCTAAATTTCTATTTTTTAAATTTATGGGTTAAAACTTAAACAACTTTTTTTTTGCATTTGTGTTTAGCGAATCGCGACGGAGTAACCCTTGTTGCTAAATATATGCTAAATCTGTCTACGTTCTGTAAAAGCTTCATAACACTGTTGATCATTAAATTTGACAAACCTTGAAATTGTTAAAATCCTTTGTTCACTAATCACTGTTATTTTTTTGTAAATTTAATTTCAAGATTCGTCCCTACACTTATTACCAATGATCTTCTAAGGTGGAGGTTATGGATTCGAGTCTCGTCTGGAGTAAAAATGCTCTGGACTGAATCAGTGGTTTAACCACAATGGACCTTTGGGCAGTGGATTTCTTTTGAATGATGGCAGGTCGGGTCACCAGCTTCATCTGCATTCGCGGGCGGCGTGACATTTTGCCATCGGGTTAACCCGAGTAATCGGCTTTTATAAGTCGTTCAAATGAAAGAAAACTTATGCCACAATCTACATAATTATTCGTATTATAAATAAAATAGAGGCATAGATATATTACTTCTACAATATTTTATGGAAATAATAAATGCAAGTGGAAGAAAAACACAAGAAAACAATATTAGATCAAATATCTAGCACTATTTGATGACATTTACCATAAACACCATAAACATTTTGTTAAACCAATAGATACCACTGTTAAAAAAATCAGTCAAAATAAAAAACTAGGAAACCAACAGATACCACTGTTATAACATTTTAAAATTCTGTCGAAATCAAAAACTAGGAAACCAAAAGATACCACTGTTATAACATCTTAAAATAATATCGAAATCAAAACCTAGGAAGTTTGTATTCAAATATAATATTTTTGTGTCCGGTGTATCTCTGTCTCACGGTAGATTGTTTCCGATATGCGTATTGAACCATTTTAGCTTTAACATTTTGGTGAGGTAATGTGTTAGCTTTATCTTGCAATGAATGCTATACATTATTGAACCATTTTAGTCAATGTTGGTTATTACATTACTTTTGACTTGATCAGGGTCTGTGGAATGTGGTGCGGGATGGGCACATCGGGACGTAGGTTGGGACCGGTCAGGGTCAACAGTCTTATAGGCCAACGGTCATAGTAATTACTAGTAGTTTGTTGTTTGTAAGGTAGACGATTTAAAAAACCAGTAATAATAAAAAAATAGAGTAAAAATAAAAATAAAAATAAAAACCACTGTTTTGTTTATCTTCTTTATCTTTTAGAAAATAGTATCTTGTAGCCTTAATCTATTATATTATATTATATTATAATACATATAATAGCTAAGATTTATATATACCGTTTTTTTTTTTTCTTTTTAAAGGGTGTTAGTGAAAAACTTATTTATCAAATAATTTGAATGTTTTTTAAAAATACTACTTTTTCTCCTCCTAATATTATCTATAGCAATTTTTATTTAGAATTGCACTTTTTAAAGAGTTGACAAAAAAATTATAGTAAAATTGAAAAAATGGATTTATTAACATTTTTAACGGGTTTTTTAAACAATCTTTAATGAAATATTTCTAAACAATTAAAAGAGTATTCCAAGAAACAAACTTGATTCTTGTATAACAGCTAGCATAATCTGATAACATAAACTTAAATTTCTTAACATTTTTACCATTTCTATTTTTATATGTTTATAAAGAAGAAACAATAATGGAGTTTAAATGTGTGGATGGGAAAGAATTGGAACTTATCTCTTAACTTTACCCACAAAGGGTATCCCATGTTGTGGGGGTTTAAGTGGTCACCCCTACACATTCACTTATGTTTGGCCTATTCATCAGCTAGTTTTCCATGTACACATTCAGTACTTTGTAATTAAATTACATATATTTTTTTTAGAATTTTTATGTCATAAACTTCAATATTATACTTATATATACATAACATATATATATATATATATATGAATTTATCTATACACAATGTTTAACAAACATAGTGAAAGTTAGAAAAAGAATATTATAACCTTCTTATGTAACACATTTAAAGCACACGATACATGTATGTTGTGTGTATATGGAGATGATCACTCTAGAACATTAAACTTTTGCTTAAAGCCTTAAACATGCATAGCAAATCTGAGTCGTTTAAGTATTTGATCAGTGACTCGTATTTTTTATATTACTTTTGTAAAATCAAATTTAACAAATCTGAGTCGTTTAAGTATTTGATCAGTGGCCCATATTTTTTTTATTTACTTTTGTAAAATCAAATTTAAGTTGTTCCTATCTTTTTATTTATATTTATATTTTGCAATGTTACTTATAAACTAATTTGTTGAGTTCTTAAGAATTTAAAAGAGACGAGGGGAGAGCAGTAAACATTACATTATACTTTTTTATTTTATACTTAAATAGTTTTAAGAATAAGAAAATGAAAGTTTATTATATGTTCTGTGTTCTTTTCATATACAGTATGTCTGTATAATTTATATTTTAAAAAAACATATGCATATATATATATATACATACATATATATATATATATATATATATATATATATATATATATACACATATGTATATATTTGTACATACTAAAATTTCTATCAAATGTTTTGACGGTGAGGAGCTATAAGAAACCCGAAGCCAAAACCAAGAATATCCATACATATGTTTGTTACTTGTATGTATAGGTTGTTTCTTTTAATGAAACATACAAAACTTTAAAGTAAGGAAACACCTTTTGAGAACAGTGAAGGGACCATTTTTGCAATTATTATTTTTCTTTTTTTGCCTTTAAAAGTGTTCTGATATTTTCTTAAATTTATTTCAAAACTCACGTGTACTTATGGTTCATGGTTATCTAGCTTTAACATAATTATAAAATGACTTAACTGTCATTTTTCTCACTATGCTTCACTTTTGTCAATTCAGTCTAATTTTTAAAAATGCATCAGTCTTTTCTCTGACATACTAGAAACATGCTATTTCAATCTAAAAAATAAACCCTGTTAAGTTAGACAGGTTTAATGAAGGGTATTATTGTCAATTAATATATATTATTTTCACTTTATTTTATGTCTGATAAATGAAAAGACAATAATACTCTTCATTAAACCTGTCTGACTTAACTGAATTTTAATTTTTGGACTGAAGTGGCATGTTTTCAGTATGTCAGGGAGAAAACTGCTGCATTTTTAAAATTGAACTGAAATGACAAAATAAAACAAACCACAAGGACGAAAGTGACAGTTAACTATATTTATCTATATCTATTCTATAATAACAAAAAAATATTATGTGATACTTATTACTATTTTAAGTTTTTTCTAAAGTAAACTTCATTAAAACAAGCAACTGACTCAAACGGGCAAGAAGCCAAACAAACAAAGGCGGTATCATTCATTAAAACAAGCAACCAACCCAAAAGGACAACCGGCCGAAACTTCTAAGTCATCTACCTTTTAATTTTTCCACCTCTCTCTAATACTTAATTATTGATAGTTGTTTCATTCATTAAAAATGCTTAGTACGAGCTCCATGAAAATGGTCTTGGAAGACCTATGTGGGACATGGAGCAAGGGCCAAGGGGAACTTCTCCCCTCATGACCCTAAGGCGTGATATTGTGGGCTTGGCCACATCTGCAACAATCCAAGCACAATTAATCAAAACTTTTAACCGTTAACGATTTATTTAAAACCTTCAAAATCTCATAATTTTCATACAAACTCTTCCCACTCAATTTGCAAATTCTCTACAACCCTCAATTCTTAAAATTATACCTAAACCCATGGCTTCTTCATCATCTTTCAATGAAATCAACGATTTTTTTTAACGCGATATCAGAGAGAAAGATGAAGAAAACACGTCAAAACGTAGAATAAGGAAGACATGCTTAAATAGGGACTAGGAAGATAGTTAAATTTAACTTGTATTTTAGAATAAATAAAGTTTTGTTATTCATTAATAATTAAGTTTTATGGTATTTGATATTTATATACAATATAGATGCTCACGATAGGGTGGTGGTTGAGTACTTTGCGCTGAAAACCCGGTTGAGTACTTTGCGCTGAAACCCCGTTTACACTACAGTGAAAATGTGTTTAGGGGTTGGTTTCAAATGAGTCGTCGTCTTTTCCTACGTATAGCCGATGATTTGGCAAATTTTTAATATGTATTATTTGAATTTTCCTTATTCTTATATTATGTATTTTTATTGTCACACCCCGACCCGCAGCGGAATAAAAGACGGGGCATGATTGGGTTATCACCAAAGCTCATGATATTTACTAAGAAGTTTCATATTTATTAAATTCAAATTACAAATTTAAATATCCAACAAACAAAATTCATACAAATACAAAAAAAGTCTAAATGTTTATTCCAACGCAATAACTTGTTTATTCTTCTAGGCCATCATAAGTGTTTCTTTCCTCAACTTGATCACCTGTATCATGTGTAAAACAGAGGAGATTTTGGGTCAACAAAAGTTGGCGAGTGAGACTTGATAAAACATTTTAAATAATTGTTTGTTTTGTTTATTAAAGAAAATTCGTGCATAAATCACATGTGAGCAAATATATATATGTAAACAATCACAAACCACATTGAATGAATATATGACATGAATGATGATGTATCTGAGATCAAGGCTCAATCAAACGGAGTCGATCTAATGAGGCACCTGATGCTCAACCCGTATCCCACGAGGAACTGATGGGCCTAATGAAATGAGTGCACTGAAATGATAAATTTAATCCACATATAAACCATACAACAACCAATACACATTTGATCACAAAATGATATAAGCACAAGTGTGTAAATAAAATAAAGGAATGGTACGACACATGATACACCCCAAAACGTGATTAAAACGGGGAATTTGTAGAGATTCACTCACAGTGGGTGCGTAGTCTTGGTTGATGATGAGTGCGCACGAGTTGAGAATTTGACCGACGAAGGAATACTAACCTAAAATAACAACGCGATAACTTGATAAATAAATAACTTACTTTTTGATTATTTCTAATTTAATTAAATTTACAAAAAGGTTTCAGTTGTCACACCCCGACCCGCAGCGTAATAAGAGTCGGGGCATAATTGGGTTATCACCAAAGCTCATGATGTTTACTAAAATGTTTCATATTTATTAAATTCAAATTACAACTTAAATATACAAATCAAAATTCATACAATTACAAGGAAATGAAACTATGTAACTAATCCAAAGCTTAAACTGGTTTATTCTTCTAGGCCTTCCTATGTGTTTCTTGCCTCAGCTGGATCACCTGTATCATGTGTAAAACGGGGGATATTTTGGGTCAACAAAAGTTAGCGAGTGAACCTTGATAAAATATTGTTATTAATTTCTTGTTTTATTTAATATGGAAAATTTGTGCAATAATCACATGTGAGCAAACATATATAAGTAAACAAACACAAACCACTTTGAATGAGTATATGATATGAATGATGATGAATGTGAGATCAAGGCTCATTCAAACGGAGCCGATCTTATGAGGCACCTGATGCTCAACCCGTCTCCCACGGGGAACTGATGGACCTAATGATATGCGTGCACTGAAAATGATAAATCCAAACTACATATAATCCACACAACAATTGATACACATTTGATCACGGATATGATGGATGCACAAGTGTTTAAATATAATAAAGAATTAAACGACACATAATACACCCCAAAACATGATTAAAACGGGGAATTGGTAGAGATTCACTCACAATGGGTGTGTTCTTTGATGCTGATGAAAGCGCACGAATTTATGATTTGATTGACGAGGAAGAACTAACCTAGAAAATAACAAAATGATTTGATAAATAAATAAATTTTGGTTGAGATTAATGTTTTTAATTAGTGTTCTTAAATGGGATTTCTAGAATTATTTTTGTGAGTTTAAGGAAGTTTTCTAACCTTAATAATCTTGTTTTTAAGTATTTTTAAATAATTTTCTAATTAAATAAATAACTAAAAGAAATAAAAAATAAAAATTTTTTTTGACTTTTGACCGATGACCCCGTTGACCGTTGACCGGTCAGACTGTGTTTAATTATGCGCTGAGTGAGGTTCGAACTCGGGACCTCTCGTATACGTGCACGCAGCTCTACCAACTGAGCTACGTGTCTAACCCGAAATATTCTCTGTTTTAATTATATTTATATACTAATTAATTTTAAACTTATTTGGTTTTATTAAAAATGGTTTATATGGCCGAACCGGTTGCAGGGACCCGGAGTCGAACTCGGGTCCTTCGGTTCGAGTGCGCACAGCCCAACCAGTTGGGCTGTGTGTCAAATCTGTTTAACTTATGGATTATATTATTCTTATAAACAATCTGTGACTTGTTCTGATTCAGTTCTAAAAATGTTGGTTTTAATTTCTGAAAGTCGGTACGTGTGCGATTCGAACTCGGTACGTGTGTATTGTTTGTGCACACAGTCCACCGCTGGACTGTGTGTCTAACCCGTTCGAATATCCGTTTTTAATTATACTTATACACATGTTTTAACTTCATCTTCTTCACTTATCGAATTACCGAACAGTGAAACCGACTGTTTGTTTAATTGACCAACTACGCTTATGATTGATTGAATTGAAGTAAAAAAAAAGGAATTAAGGGATAAGATGTACCAATCACAGAGTGTCTTCTTCAGATTTTCCGGCAAAATTCGTCGGCTCCGATTTGTGACTCTCAGCTGAGTATATTGTTTAACAGTTTAGATCCTTGGGTTGAACGATTAAAGTATGAATTAAGAGATAGCAGAGAAGTTTAGACAGATATACCAGTCGAGGAATGAATACGGTTTTCTGACGATCGATTACGGCGAAGTTCTGGCGAAATTGAAATTCTCCGGCGACGAGCTAAAGCTTCGAAAAAGTTCACAGTTCTGAGCAAAAGGATTTCCAGAAGATTGAGTGGGTATTTATAGTGAAGAACTGGATGAATTGTGTCCGATTTTGAGTCTTGATTCGCGTTTGAAGATTTCCGTCGGTTATGACGGAAATTGATTGTCGGCAACGGTTATAACCGACGTCGACATCAATTTGTGCGGTTTAGTCAAAACGGATTTGGCCAAAATCGCGGATTGCTGGATTTTCCGGTGACGACTAGTCTGGGCGCGCTGATTACTGGATTTGACTTTCTAGTTTTATTATATATGTTATTTGTTTCCTTGATTATCACAACAGCAGTGTGTGGCAGAGTGGTGTGTTGTGTGTTTGGGTTTGTGGGTGACCCGGGTTCGAAACCCGGCGTCCCCATTTTATTTTTTTCTCACTATTTATTATTATTTATAAATTATGGTTTTAAAATTCTAATATATTTATTAATTATGTATCGTTTAAAAATAATATCAACCATAAATACGCAACAAATTTTATAACTGGATATTTGATAAATAAAGGAAGCGGGTTTTGAAAACCCGTTTTTCGACGAATGTTACATCAGTAATCCGACCGGTGCGTGCCAAAGTGTTCGAACACGCGACCTTAGCGATGTTTTGCACCCAGCCCAACCAACTAGGATGGGTGGCTAACCCGACAAGATTTGCTTTTTAATTATACTTATATACACACTGTTAGTTGATACAATTTATTAAAAATTAAAACTGTTAAATAACAGTTATGCGGTCATGAACTAGAATCGAACTGGAGACGTGAATATCGTATTTGCACACAGTCCACCGCTGGACTGTGTGTTTAACCCGTTTGAAACAGCCGTTTTAATTATATAAAACATTCCACCCCCACTTTGTCTTCTTCATTTTGAATTTGAACTACCCCTTATACCCGCCCGATTTAATCTGTTTCACCATCTGTACATTATGTTAATTAGATAATATTCAAAGGAAAGGGCAGGAGTCTACCGATTAACTGAGTCGACGGTGACTTGGGTTCCGGTGCGAGTTGAATTCCGGCGAGAAGGGAACTCCGGCGACGAGGTGGATTCGACTGAACAGGGGACTGCGAGGTGTTTTTGAGCGAGAGAAAAACAGAGGGAGAGAAGAGGGGCAAGGGTGGATTGAGGAATCGATTAGTATTTATAGGTGGGGGCAAGGGTGGATTGAGGAATCGATTAGTATTTATAGGTGGGGGCAAGGAGGGTTTCGATCTCGGTTTAAGGTAATACGAATTGTGATTGGGAATTTGCCAGAAGGATGACAACCAAGCCAATCGCGGTTTACTATAAATAATCCCGGCCAGCTTGTTGAAGATATCAAACAGAAAAGGAAAGGCGCGTCTTTGATTCGCTGCCAATTGTTGCAGGTTTCAACATATGTTCGACATAAGAGATTTAAGATCTTAATATTCACACAACATGTGTGTGTAGACCAGCGGTGTTGTAGTGTGAGTGTGACCGAGGGAACCCGGGTTCGATTCCCGGTTCACCCATTTTTTAAACCCGCTTTTCTCTAGTTGTTTTTATTTCCTTTTTAATTATTATAAATGAATATTAATTAGTTGATTTGTTTTTCTTAATTAATGGATTATATCTTTAAATTTTATTTATAAATTTATTTTTAAAAATTTAATCATTATATATAAATAAATAACTAAACACGTAAACAAAAATTCTTTGATTGATAAAAGAGGCTGGTTTTCGAAACCCGATTTACACAAAGGTTACATTTATTATTTTAGTTATTAAGTAAAGTAATTTAGTTTTATTTATTGTTTATCAAAATAAGTAAAAATAAATAAATCATTAGTTAAAAAAAGTTTATTACATGGTTAATCCTTGTGCTTTTGGAAAGTAACAACGTTGGGTACTAAAAGTCTAAAGTAATTAATTTTTGATTTTATAACATCATAGGGATTAAGACTAATCAGTTAAAAATTAACTGAGAAATGAGGTCAATTTCGTCAGCCTTGTTATTTTTGAAAAACCACATGGACTTATTGCGTTATTAACTCTTATCATTTAAAACACATTTTTTTTAATTTTATTATTTAACTAAATAATTTTTGAAAGGGTAAGTTTGGCTAGATTTCACACAATAAAACAAAGATAAAAATAATACGTCGTAAGTTCGGCTCGGTTTTACATAACGAAACGTAGATAAAAATACCTTGCGACGTAGATAAAATCTTTTAGAATATATAACTTTTCACATGACGAAACGTAGATAAAAACGTACGTAGTCAGTTTGGTGGGGTTTCACACAATAAAGCATAGATAAAAAATATATGGTATGACGTAGATAAAATCTTTTAGAATATCTATCTTTTCACACAACGAAACTAAATAAAAAATACGTCGTGAGTTCTGTTAGGTTTACTTTCACACAAGAAAAATGTAGATAAAAAATATGTCGTGATGTATATAAAATCTTTTAGAATATGTAAGGTTCACACAAGGAAAGATAGATAAAAATACGTCGTGAGTTCAGCTCAATTTCACACAATGAAACGTAGATAAAAGAAGTACTTCGTGAGTTCTGCTCGGTTTCATACAACAAAATGTAGATAAAAAATATGTCATGAGTTGGATTGGTTTCACACGACGAACATTGATAAAAAAAAGGTCGTGGGTTCAGATCGATTTCAAACAAGGAAAGGTAGATAAAAAAATATGTCGTTACATTGATGAAATTTCATAGAAAATGTAACACTTTTCACCATTTCAAAATTTATTTAGTTAAACATAAAAAAAAATTGTGACACCCGACAATTAAACAAGTTAATCTGTATACCTTACTTGAACCAGTTTACATTAATTATATGCATTTAGACTTAATCATAAATTAATTGAGTCTATAGAAGTCTAGCACGGCCTAACTAACTGCATAGGTTTGCATTCGGTAACCGTTAGTTATTGCCTTTTCGCGTAGTGATAAAAATATATTAATCGAACTTTGGTGATCATTTGGTGATATTATTATGTGATTCGATGCAAAATTGTGTGAAAACCCATAAAATTGATAGATTAACGTTTTATCGTTCGTTTTTTCGCATGTTGTTAATTGCTTCATTAATTAACATTTTGCACCCAAATTAATTTTAGACTATCTATTAATTAAATAATTAACAATGTCCAGTATATAAAACATGATTAAAGGCTTAAAGCTACATAAACTCCCTAAGCCCACTCCCCCCTTTTTGTCCTTGTGTTGTTTTGCCTGTGGAGATGAATTGCATGTCCTTAGGACTTCTATGATAACTGTTAAGATAAAAGACCTCACTTCACTATATGCGTTCTTTCCATTTGATTTTAAAAACTCAAACACACTCTCATATCTCTCTGATCCTACAACTCTCTCCGTCTCATCTTCACTTTGATTTTTCTTCCACCAAATTAAAACACAAATACAAGCTTGAATCTTCTAGTCTGAGGTGCTTTTGGAAGGGTTAGAGCAACTTGGAGCTTGCAACTCAAAACCCAAGATAAAAACTTTATCCATAATTTTGTTTATCATCCCTAACCTAGTGCTAGTGGTAATCTTTAATTTCTTATTTTGCTATTTCATGTTTATGTGTTATAAATGTGCAAGATGAATCACCTAATGAGATGTTTTAACAAGGTTTTCTAAACAAATGAAACAATGGATGAAATGGGTTTAAATGGGTATATATGTGTATGTATATGGACGGTTACGGATATGTGTGCATGATGGGTTGAAAATTGTTGATTTTGGAAAGTTGGTGAAATCTTAATCATGCATGGAGGAATGTTGAATTTTGTGATGTTGATTGTTGTTTGCATGGAATTGATCTTAACATGCATGAAAATGAATATGTTGATGGAAGAACTTGGTGAAATTGTTGGATGATCATCATGGTGAAAATGGACTCATTATGTAGCAACCCTAAAAAATATTCCCAACGACAACCCATAATCAAAACCCCAAGTGTGCGTGATGAAACTTGTATACTGAATCAGAAAACTTAGCGGTTAAGAAAACCTGGCGATTGACGCACCAACCCATACAAAAGTACCGTTGTTAAACTCACAATTAAAAACCGAACCATTTGGGATCAAGACCCGAGCACACGCAATAAGAATCAGCACAAAAATCGATAAAAACGCACGATTGGGCGAAAAAAAGCAGCCAAGGACACGTGTCACGCCCATGCGCCACGTGTCAGACCTATGCTGGACACGTGGCAGACCTATGCCAGGCCGACCGCCCCGGCGCGTCTCACCAGGAACCCTGGTTTCTCCTGCGACGCGCGGGAGAGTACAATTTTGGGTATATAAAGGCCAATCTGGGAGGTTCAGATGCACCAGTTCGATCGAATTTTGACGAACTCTCTCCCTCGTACCCTCCGTTATTCTTGCAAAACACCCCCTAAACCTGTGAAGCACTGCCCTGTTGTAAGGATTTTAACCCCCGATCACTAATTCGTTACCCTACCCGATTGATTTAGGACCCACCAACGCATGTCAAGGCTCTGCCTGACTAAATCCGTTGGGTTCTGTCTCGTGTTGTATGGCTAAAGTGACTTGGGTTATTTTACTAACACGTGTGCATTGTATGTTAATAGAACCTCAAGAAAATAATCAGGAACTTGTCACCAGAAAGCCCGTAGGAATACCTAAGTTTTCAATTTGAGTCATTCTGTTTTTCTCAACTGATTTGCAAAACCCTAAATGTTTTTCAGTTATATTACAGTGATTAAGTCTTTGTATTCTTACTGGGAAACTACCGTCAGTATGTGGGGTTTTGTATACATTACTTGATAAGCTTCCCCATTGGACAATGGGTTAGCCAATGTGTGATATGACCACAGTCACAGGAACTGCCATCGAGTGACATATACTATTTAAAATAGTTTCTTTGCTATTGGACAATGAGTTAGCCAATAGTAGTTTGGTAAGATAAACAACTGTAAAAACTCTTAATGCTATAAATATAAGAATGTGTCATTTTCTACAAACTGAATGAACTCGCCAGTATTTCCTGCTGATAAAATGTTTTTAAACATGTTTCAGGTAATTACAGTAGAAGTTGTGAGACGACACCAGAAGGTTTAAAGAAGTGGCTTATTTTATCGATTAAACTAAGAAACGTTGTTTTATAAATTCGGATTTATCCCTTATGAAAAGCTACCTTTATAAAACATGGGTTTTATTCCCATCTTTTTCATAAATGAAAATCCGGTGTTTCTAAACTCTGATAATTTTTTCCTAACTACGGTCCAGATGAAATTTTCGCTGCGATGTTTTCAAAATAACCACCGGTACCACTTGACTGGTTCACGGATCTCGCTCCTGATGACTGTCGTCAGTGTCATGCAACCAACTATTCCGTAGAAAGAGTAAGTCGGATATCGAACCAAAGGAGGATTGTGAAAAATGTAGTAATGTTGAGTATTATCTAAAAACCAGAAAAAACTTAACTTGTGTTTGATTGATTTGAGAATGAACGAAATTACAAACTAATAAAAATGAGTTTTTATCAATAATAGGAAGAATGGTTCCTCCGGCATTCAGGTTTTGCAGTTAAATACAACTATGTGTTCAATTAAAACCACCTACATAGACATAGGTGTTAAACCTAATTAATCAATTGTGATAATTAACGACTAAGTACTCTGATCAATACATGACGAGAGGTTATCAAATAATTATCAATTGCAATTACCAACCCTAATCCCCTAGCAAATATATCCCAATTACTAGAACTCTCAGAAATTGAATGATCAAGAATCAAGGTTTGAATAAAAACAATCGTTTACAATCGATTAATCAAATCAATGGTGAAAAGCATCGAATGCTTAGATCACCAAGTCAAAACAATTGTTACGAACACATAAAAGTAGCTAACTTACAAAAACCCTCCAACCGGAGGAAACCACAAAGAGTTTAGCCGCTCATCTCACAAGTGAAATCAACGAAAAATTGAAGAACGGATGAACTCATGATCTTGATTTATGAATCGGCGTGTGTAATTATGAACAAGTGAGTGAAAAGCCTTCAACTTGGTGCTTGAGATGATGATTTTTCGTCCTTAGAAGCTTGGATATGATATATGACACTTAGAAACCCTAATAGACATAAAAATCCCACAAATTCGCGTTTTTCCGGAAAAGCAACCGTCAGCGACGGTCCTCCACCGTCAGTAACGGTGGAGAGTTGCTGTTTCTTTTTCCTGACCTGACCGTTGGTGACGGTAGGCCCATTGTCGGCGATGGTCGTGTTTACTTATTGTTTTTCTTCTTTGTTTCATCTTTCAACAAATGACCACAAGGCCCCTGAATTTTGAATCTTCAATTCCTTACGTAATAAAGCACAAACCACTTCTCAATTAAGGCCCGAATGGTCCCTAGACTTCACTCATTCCCGCATCTTGCGCTCATGCATCTTGTATCCAACCGAATAGCTTCCGAATTGCACTTCAAGCTTTACATATCATCTCCAAACGTTCCATCTACACCATTAACTTCTGTAACTTCATCAAGTTACGTGTTTTACCGCAAAACAACTAGATCTCATAGTTAACGTATCCTTGGCAAGTAAACACACAAATCGCACATAAAATACACCATTTAACCACTTTCACACTCGGCTTTCACCCTCTACATCACATTCCCACACTTACCTTTGATTGTCCTCAAGCAAACCAACTAGAACTAATCACCACAGTAGTCAACACCTATAAACCCTCAACCAATTCAACCTGTTCAGTTCCCAAGTCATACCCGTCCCATAGACTGACACAATCGAGATTGACAGCTTGACAACCAAACCATGTAATTGCAAAAACATAAGACTTGTCTATCTAAAACTAACATGTCTAAAATACCACACATGTTACACACCTCTCACAATATTCTCTCCTCTCGGGTTAATATCTGGACTAGCGTGCAATGTGCTAGTATATAACACTCAGTTAAGCAAATATGAAATCCTGTAATCATGGGCTTGTATGACAATCACACCTCCACTGTATCATCTAACACGCACATATCAAAAGGACTTTTTCGGTTTTGGGCTTAGGCTAAGGTAGGGAAAACTTTTGATTTTTCTTTTTCTAATTGGCTCACAAACAATAACCAGACCGTGATAACTTTATTCAAACTCAAATTGGGTTGGTTTCTACCCAAACAATAAATAACAATCAAACTTCTTTTTGTTCTTTTCTTCTTTTTTATAAATTTCAATTTTCTGTTTTTCTTTTTTTTTCCTTTTCAATATCATCACAGTCGGCCTTCACAAAACAACAGGTGAACAAACGAAAGGTAATTATGCTCAACGGGGCTACTAAGGGAATTTGATGAACAAACCAACAAACACAAACACGAATGAAGAAAATATCCTAATGACTTTATCACCTATGTGCACATGTCAAACTCACAATCTCAACATGCATCAAATCACACAAGTTCTAACACAAGATGACATATAGCCTGCACTCAACAACCGAATTCATCATATAATGCATTCTATCCATCTACAGGCTCAAGATCTCACCAAGAAAAGGTAAAAAAGTTAACGACATGTAGCATATGCGATTAGAAACATGTTACCCCTAGATAGACATCTCTTTTCAACTCTTTTCTATAAAAACACTTGCCAAGCCTACTCTCATGAAACTTAAAGGGACAACAATGACAAGGGAACTAATCTAGTCTACTACCGGTAAGGAATCTATTAGTGATTGAAACTTTAGGTTTTCATATCCATTTAGCAAGCTTAAGGCAATGAAAAATTTTCAAAATTTTCAAATTTTTTTTTCAGTTTTCATCGATTTCAAATCACTAATTCATCTCTTCAAACTTTATCCACAAATCCCTTCCCGGGCTTCCATCCCCACACTTGGGATACATTGTCCCCAATGTACAATGCAATTTAAAGTATGAACTCGAGATATACCACCTACAAACCATGAACGGCTACAACCTACTCGACTCGACAAATAATACCATTCCCAACACAAAAGTTCACACCACCAAATACAAGAAAACAAATAAAACACAAGATAGATAAGCACATGCACCTGATCATGTGTCTGTAATGATGCCACTGTTATCTCTAACACGAATAGACGCCTTCCATGGATTCTTTGATATCTCACCAGGGATGTTGCAAAACATCCCCACACTTGAGTCATTGCATCCGTGAAGATGGAATCGTACATAACTATCAAAACATAAACACACACCAAAACAAAGCAAGACAATACAAAACTCTACATCCTCGGGCTGCCTCCTGTGAACGCTAAGTTTTAGGTCTTCAGCCAGACCGTACCTGATATGCGCTACGGTGGTCTCAATGCACATTTACCCCTTGTATTTCCCATGAATGCACGGTACCTGACATCACTTATCCAGTGGGGTCTAATTTTTATCAAGATGTCCACTGAACCACTGCAACCCGGCCTCAATCCACACTTTTGTATCGAGTTCCCAACACATACTCAGTAGTTAACTCTCCACAAGCGTTTCTTTTTACTCAATATCAGCAGATACGTCGGATTATTGCGTAGCCACTTCATGCTGATTCACCCAATGTCCTTCATCATCACCTTCCTCATCTCTATGCGTGCATCCTCACACTTATTTTGTGGAATGTCTTCTTTCACCTCATCACCTTCAACAATTTTTTCCATATCTGACTGTTCAGCAATTGAGAGAATCACCGGTGTGGTATTAACCTCCACAACCTCGTTCCCTACTTGAGAAGGAGACATCTGTAGAGACACCCATCTATCTCTGGCTTGGCGTTTTTCCATTGGAGTCATTCTTGGCCCATCATCCTTCACTTCAGCCATCAAAAGATATACTTCTGAATCCACATCTCCAACTGGTCCTCTATTGACAGGTCAGGTTTCGCCAATTCCTCTTCAACGTATGCCAGGTCTCTTTGTCTCGTATATTCAATAAGACTTACAAACTGGGGTGATTGATGGTAACTATGTGACTTGGGTTCACATTCAGACTCACCCTGATAAAATGTATATTGGGTATGATAAGCATCCTGATAATGTACCGGATGGTCTTCATAAGAAAGTCGAGAGTATTCATCATAACAATCGTCATACTCCTCTTGGTAGCTCACTCCTTGTACCATCCCCGGATCATAGCTACTCTCATCCCATGTCTGCTCATCATAACAATAATTCGTATCCGATTGGTAATCATATGTAACTCGCGGCGAATCAGAATAAGAATAAATGTGGGTGGACATGATCATCAGAATAAAAATCCAACTCATTTGCTCTCCTCTGTTCTACTTCACGTCTGTATCGAGCCTCCCAACAAGTAAATCCTGGATGCAGCGATTCTTGCAAAACATACATGTATAGTACTCGGGAAATCTTCTTCTCAAATAACTTGCCATCCTGCAAAAACACAGAAACACAAGCACCAAGCATAAATCTGATCAAAACAAAACAAAACTGACACTATTTTTGGATTTTTTTTTAATTTTTATTTTAGCTAAAACTTAACATTAAACACTTTGCGCACGCCTCCCCGGCAACGGTGCCATTTTGATGACTGTCGTCAGTGTCATGCAAAAACCAACTATTCCATAGAAAGGGTAATTTGGATATCGAACCAAAGGAGGATTGTGGAAAATGTAGTAATGTTGAGTATTATCTAAAACCAGAAAACACTTAACTTGTGTTTGATTGATTTGAGAATGAACGAAATTACAAACTAATAAAAATGAGTTTTTATCAATAATAGGAAGAATGTTCCTCTGGCATTCAGGTTTTGCAGTTAAATACAACTATGTGTTCAATTGAAACCCACCTACATAGACATAGGTGTTAAACCTAATTATGATAATTAACGACTAAGTACTCAGATCAATACATAACGAGAGGTTATCAAATAATTATCAATTGCAATTACCAACCCTAATCCCCTAGCAAATATATCCCAATTACTAGAACTCTCGGGAATTGAATGATCAAGAATCAAGTTTGAATAAAAACAATCGTTTACAATCGATTAATCAAATCAATGGTGAAAAGCATCGAATGCTTAGATCACCAAGTCAAAACAATTGTTACGAACACATAAAAGTAGCTAACTTACAAAAACCCTCCAACCGGAGGAAACCACAAAGAGTTTAGCCGCTCATCTCACAAGTGAAATCAACGAAAAATTGAAGAACGGATGAACTCATGATCTTGATTTATGAATCGGCGTGTGGAATTATGAACAAGTGAGTGAAAAGCCTTCAACTTGGTGCTTGAGATGATGATTTTTCATCCTTAGAAGCTTGGATATGATATATGACACTTAGAAACCCTAATATACATAAAAACCCACAAATTCGCGTTTTTCCGGAAAAGCAACCGTCGGCACGGTCCTCCACCGTTAGTGATGGTGGAGAGTTGCTGTTTCTTTTTCCTGACCTGACCGTCGGTGACGGTAGGCCCACCGTCGGCGACGGTCGTGTTTACTTCTTGTTTTTCTTCTTTGTTTCATCTTTCAACAAATGACCACAAGGCCCCTGAACTTTGAATCTTCAATTCCTTACGTAATAAAGCACAAACCACTTCCCAATTAAGGTCCGAATGGTCCCTAGACTTCACTCATTCCCGGATCTTGTGCTCATGCATCTTGTATCCAACCAAATAGCTTCCAATTGCACTTCAAGCTTTACATATCATCTCCAAACGTTCCATCTTCACCATTAACTTCCATAACTTCATCAAGTTATGTGTTTTACCTGTAAAAAAAAATAGATCTCGTAGTTAACGTATCCTTGGCAAGTAAACACACAAATTGCACATAAAATACACCATTTAACCACTTTCACACTCGGCTTTCACCCTCTACATCAGCTCCCAGGGTGGGGTCGGGGTTGTGACACATTAAAGTGCTTAGATTGTTGAAAATGCCTAAGTATGGATCATGATATGTTTGAGAGATGAATTTAGTGGTTTTTATATGATGTTATGAAAGTGTTCAAAACAGATCGTAGGCACCTAAAAATAGTTATTTTGATGTACGGAATGGTGGAAATGGGATAACACATTAAACATGCCAATATTGGTGTGTTAAGTATGTGATTTTGCATGAAAATGCTAAGTTTGGTAATTTTATGATATGGTTATGTTACATGTTAAATTTGTGATAAATTACTATGTTATGGTGTTAAAAAACAATACTTGTGAATTAGTGTCTAAAAACATTATTTTCATGCACTAAATTTTCAAAACATATAATTATAGTTTGGTGAAAAATCTATCATTTTATGTGAAAAATGTTATTTTTATCAATATCCAAGTCTTTGATGCATTTGTTAAAATTTTATATAATTTGGACTTGGAATATATTTTAGACATAAAATATATATTTTTAAAGTTTTAGAATAAAAATTGTTGGATAATAATTCCTAGAAAATCGAATAAACGACTATTCAATAAACTTACTTGATAACGGTAGAACTATAGACAATTATATAAATAGATATATTGGAATGCCTAAGTTGGTAAAATATATTTATTTGATAAATGTGATTATTAACATGATGAATATGTGGCTATATTGTTAGATGAAAATGTTGTGATTCTTATAATTAGATGAAATTGTGAACTTGTGTTTCTATGTGAAAATTGGACTTGTTACATGATAAGAAGTGTTACATGTGAATATTCAAGAAAATAATGTAGATATATATTTATATTTAATATATGATTCGATTATTTAGGTTGAGAATATGATAAGTATGATTATATACATTTCTGGATTAATAAGTTCTCGATACGTGAACATATAAGTGTGGGAATGAATATGTGGATATGTGCTAGTGATATTTAGACAAGTGATTGTATTAATAGTGTTTTGATGTAAAATATATTATTTTTACACTATTTTGACGAGTTTTCAATAAGTATATATCTACCTAAAAATAAATATAAATACTTAGTCGATTGTGAAAAACGAAGGACACTGAATATCAAGTTTTCAAATGAGGTTTTAGGATAGGATCCGAACACTTATTGAAGTTATAAGTTGATTATAGATGTGTGTATATATAATTGTACTTGGATAATAATCATCACCAACGAGTCATTATGTTAAACAATATTCATAAGGATTGACATCCAATCAAGTCTAGTAAGTGGGTGAACAACTTGCCATATAGACACATTGATTGACAATTAGTGTCATATATTTTAGGACACGTGTAGGTTTGGTTTTTTGGGCTAAATTTTATTTGCTAGCTTTTGCTTTGAATCAAGGTATAACGTCTCGCGTTTCGTAAAATTTATTTTAGGAAATACGTGTCGTACCACTGAATTATTTATTCGTCTAATTTATTATCATTATTATTGTTATTTTATTTAGTTATTATTTTATAGATAATAATAACAATAATAATAATAAAAACAACAACAATAATAATGATAATAAACAAAATAAATTCAGCGTTTTATGAAACTTGTACTTAAAATCAGATCTCGTCGTACGTTCGGGTCATTCAAAAACGTTAGAACGGGTTAACGGGCCTTGCCCAACGCACCACCTAAACCTAACTAAACCCTAAACCTAATTAAAACTATATAACACACTACGCAGAGATTCACTCAACTCACACACCCGTGTCCTTCCCTCTCACTCACCTCCCTGCTCGCCTCCATCCCTCTCCCCTCACCCCCTCGTCTCTCCTCCTCCGGTAAACAGATGGTCGGCCACCACCATTTGGTGCGGCAGGCGACAACAATGACAACGGCACCACCACAGGCGGCGGCGCTGTGGTGGCGTGCTCAACAAACGAGGCAGCGGCGACATCTAGTGGCGGCGCAACCATGTTTCTTGCGGGTTGCGGTTCAGGTCCCACCTCGGTTCAGGTTCACCCCGGTTCTACTCCACCTCGGTTCAGGCCTCACTTCGGTTCCAGTTTAGCTCCGGTAGGTCCGAGCTAGATAACGGGTTTTGTTTGGATGATTATTCGGGTCAGATCTGGTCGACTGTAGTTCAGGTCAGGACTCGGGTTCGGGTCCGGGTTTAGTTGAGTCTCGACTCAAGTTCCGTTTGGTTCGAGTTGGGCTATGATACAACCAGGTTCGGTTTCAGTGTTTGATCGAGTTATGTCTCGTTTTCAGATCGAGTCAAGTTTCGGTCAGTTCTATTTCAATCACGTTCGAGTTTTGGCTCCGAGTCCAGTTTCGGTTCAGCATGTCAAGGGATAGCTTGGTTCGACTCGTCTCGACCCGGTCAACTGCTGGTCAACTCAGGCAGGCTTGGTCAACTCAGCTAGTGGCTCGGTAAAGAAATGTTATTTATATTGCTTGCATATATATTTCTAGTTAATGCGAACCGACACCTTGGTTAGCTTTCACTAACTTTACAACATATATAGATATACTAGTTTATCGACACATTGTTTAGTATTCATTAACTTTACGTCACGAACGTATTTATGTACCTTTTGCCTATGTATAAATATATATTACTTATTCAAAATCTGAAGCGATTCACCGTTACATGATATATGTAAATTATATAATAGGCTAGACTTACACGCTACAATATACTAGTTTTGACTCATAATGGAAATTTTGGTAAGTTGATACATTGAAATTGTTGAGTTTTGAAACTTTTATCGACAAACTTTTATTGTCGGGTTATCCGAAAAACAGAGGAAACTATGCCCGTTTTTCGTAAAATCCGCAAGACCGAAAAGTGTTAATTTATAAAACGAAACACTTCAAATTTATTTTATTATTATTATTGATGTTATTGTTAAATAGTATAAGTGTATATTCATTTTAAATAATACTTCGGCAACCCCTAATATTATACTTACTTTACCATGTACGAGGACCTCGGCGTCAGCCGTCAAACTCTTCAACTCCTCGCGGGATTTCCATGGGAAGCGTGACAAGAATGTGAGCATACTCGACCCCCTTTTTTTACACTTTAACGCATTTTGGGGTGCAACATGTATCAATTAACAAAAGTTATATTATATGAAATTAAATGAATTCAAATTACCAAACGCGTTATCAATTATGCTTATGTGAGTTATGTGTGTTAGCTTAAACTTGTTATTACTTGCTATCTGTTACGCTCATGTTAGTTATATGTGCAAACTTCAACTTGTATTCTCATGACCTTGTTATGCTTAGGATGCTATGCATGCTAGTTAAAGTTCTCCATTATATGCTATTGTTATGCTAAATTGTTTATATGAATGTACAATTTAACAAGAATGTAACTTGCCATGTTGTAATTGAAACACACTTATACTTCTTCTAAAACTTGTATGCTCGCCAATACTTTTGTATTGATCCACATTTTAATACATGTTGCAGGAATACTGATGATGCAAGGAATCTAGTAGGATTGCCTAGAAACACATTTAAAACTCTATATACTTGTTGTATCGTACCTTATTTCAAACATTATAGTATGTTGTTCTCAAAGCTTTTATGTGAATCTTTAGTCATTATTGAAATTTGATTTAAACATATTGTCGCAAATAGTGTTATGATGCTTTTGAACGATTTGTTTGTCTCATCCCGATGTTTCCGCCATCAGTTGGGGTGTGACACAAGGTGACTTTCACGACCCTTTTTACTGTCTTATAATTCTGGGGAAAAACATGCAACGTTCATTTACGCGTACGCTAGTTATAGATATGATATGTGAGCTTTACGTATTCATGGGTTGTTTGAGTTTGGTTGAGTTTGTAAAGTCCTCGTTAACTGTAACCATTAGATATGATTGTAGCCATGGAATTCATGAGTAGATCTACTGGGTTGACATCCCAACTTCTGATTGGTCTCTCCAATCATCAAGAGTAGTGCTTGTAATTACCATTCATGACTATTATTGAGTATAGGCTCATGATGTCACATTGTTAGTGTCCTTACAAAACATTAATATGATCATTCGATATTACATAGACTGTGCGTACATTTTCATAAACCTTTTCCATGGGAAACAAATTTACAATTGAGTCTTTAAACCTATGACTCACCAACATTATGTTGACGATTTTAAGCATGTTTTTCAGGAAAGTACTTTAAAATCATGGATCTGGAATAATAAGCATGCATAACGCTTTTGAAGGGATTTACTTTTATTTCTAGCCATGCCATGGGATATAGTGTTAAATCCTTAGTTGAAACAAATGCTTTTGGGTTGTTGTAACCATTTGAACAAGTTATTTTGGAGTTTGTAAACTCTTAAACCTTTTGGTATCAATGATTATGTTTTAATGACATAAATGTTTGTTTAATTGAATGCTTGAAAACTTATCATAGTTGCACCCGTACGTTTTCACCTTGGCGGGATGTGACAAAAATAGTTAGATAATTAATGAAAAAATGTGTTTTAAATTATAAGAGTTAATTACGAGGTAAGTCTTTGTGGCTTCTTAAAAGTAACAAAGTTGGGTATTAAGACGTGAAATGATGAAAATACCCTAAATTCTAAGTTAGTTTTTAATTAGAGTTAGTCTTAGTACTCTAGGATATTACAAAATCAAACATTACTTTCCACTAAACCACATGGACCAACTGTGTAATTAACTAAAAACAGGAAGGAGCTGGGGAGGACCATCATCACACCATATAGGTTGGAAATAAGAATGGCTATGAAGGATAAGGTGATGTGTAGGTGGCGTAGAGGGTGGTGGTGGTGGGGAGTACCATCACCATACCCGATACCCTAACAAGTGATTCTATATGAAATTATTTATAAATTTTCTGAATAAACTTATTTTTTTTACTTGAAAAGTTATATTTAAGCTTTCAACCACATTAAATATTTCAAAAGTTTTAGAAATCACTCATAAAAAACAATATTATCATTTATTTAAAAAAAGTAGTTGGTACTAAAAGATCTAAATTTTAGTCCTTATTTTTTACATGTTTTAATATTTCAATATATTTATAGTTGTAGTTTAAATTAACTTAATTTTGTTAAAATGATATTCAAAGGAGTAAGCACACTTAAGTTGAATTAACATTTATTACTCACATAATAAAAGTTAATACAGAGTTGAAAAATGTTTCAAAAATCAACTTAACGGAATTTATAAATGTCACGTCAAAGTTTAAGATTTTAAAGATATACGTTGATGATTGTATGTGTTAATAGATGACAATATTTTTTACAACTCATCTAATACATGGTTTTATTCAACCTGTGTAATACATAGGTTTTTTAAAGACATTTTATTATTTTTAACTGTATAACATTACATCTATTCTGTAACATAAACCCACTGATATATATTTAACAATATATTTAACTAGTCACGTATCAATTATTTTCATACATATATATATATATATGGTAAGGATATTTAAAAAGTGATAATATTCTAAAAACCGTGGTAAGTTATATGGGGTAAAGTAATCCTACAAAATCTAGAAAGGTACAAAGACATAACTGATGACAAAATATAGCACAATAGATCGCAAAGCATAAAGCAATGCCTAGAAATATAGCACAGTGGTGAGGAAAAAAACATAATGAATCGCAAAACAAACACACTAACGAAAATACAAAAAAGACACAATGCTAAATATATATACACAATGATCGAAATAAAAATGCTAAATCTACAATCTAAAAATCCAAAAGCGAAAACTTAAATTCTAAGATCGTAGAGTTCGATGAAACTGTTTCAATGCCGCTAAAATGAGTTCAATCGAAATCCCTTTAATACCCTTCCAACGACTTCCTATTTTTAGGAATCGTCGTAGCAAATCTTCCTTTTTTACTCTAACCAGATTAAAAGTAAATTATTTATTAAAACTGATTGTTCAACCCAGGTCCTGATTCAAGCTCTGTATACCAAAATGAAACTGGACAGATCCTAACTGTCCTTGATTTGTTTACAAATTTAACTCTTCTATTTGGTCTATTATGTTTTGTATTATTATAAGACCTATGTTATATTTTGACGGAATTCATAAGAGCTTCAAATGGGCCGTTTATCATAGTTTATATATATATATATATATATATATATATTGATATTTTAAACCCACAACAAAGTATACAAGTTTTGAATTTTGTTTTAAATCAATTATGTCTACACTTTTTGTTTTTACGCTATTTATGAAATCATTTTTCTCGTCGGCATACCAATGAAAGTAATTATTGGTCCAGTTATGAACAATGTTTTCACAATCGAATTGGACCAGATCAGTTGAACCGGAAACTGAACTTGCTAGGCGCTTGATATTGGCCGGTTGATACCACGGTTACAAGTGCAACTGGAGATAAGTTCAATGTATTTTTTAAACAACGAACTAATATACTACTGGATACTTTCTACACATGCAACTTGGAAGATTTGAACTTTTCACCTTTTAAATAGAAGGGTAACACCTTATCATTACATTATGGACCATTGGCGGAGGTTAGTAAACTTTTCACCTTTTAAATAGAAGTGTAATACCTTATCATTACATTATGGACCATTGGCGGAGGTTAGTGGAGTCGCAGGGAAGCCTGGCTCCCACCGTTTTTCGATCTTAGTGTTTAGTTTACCGAAAAATTTTCAGAAATCTTTTTCTGTGTAAAATATTGAATTTTTAAGAGTTTGGCTCCATAGATTAAGATTATAAGAGTCCAATCCCTAACTAAGTTTTCGTTCAAGCTCCGCCACTACTATAGACGACTGGTTTGATATTTGGTTAGTGTAGGAATAAAAATAGTTATAAATTATCGGATATTGTTATGTTGGGCTAAATTCTACGGATGGATGAGAACAAGGCTAGGAGAAATAGGTAGGTGGAGGAGCCCACTACATATAATGAATCATTAAATGCTGACTCAGGTTGACCCCACTAATAATGTCTTTAAAACACCTTACTGGGTCAACTACACACAAAGCTTGGATCAGTTGGTTGTATTCAATTAATATTATAAAAAAGAGGTAGAGATATGTTAAATATATTTTTAAGTTGCATTAGGTATTTATTTTCATTGTTAATCATCAAACCTATAACATGACATCCAATATTAAAAATATATAAATATTGGATTCAATTAATACTAGTTAACTATTAGCTTTATTATTTATTGTATACACATAATAAATAATTATTGGAGTGATATAATATCTAAAAATAGAATTGAAAACTTAGACTATTTGAAAAAAACAATTATTTTTTAAACCACGTTTATTTAGGAAGTATGAGTAATACGTTTGTATTGCCTACTGGTACTCTTCTTTGTTTACAAAAACTAAATAGGAGTAATACGTTAATATTTTTTTGAACGGCAAATTTGGATCACTAATGGACCAGTGGAGTATCATCGTACCACCCGATCATACCCATCTCCACTAGAAGAATAACTGAGAAACCCAATATATCTGAAACCCCCCCCCCCCCCTGTGGGAATAAGAAACAATTACGATAGATATGTGTGAGATAATCAAACTCCAAACCGAGCATGATCTTCCTTACAAAGACCGAGCATACACTAGGAAGACTCGCTAAACAATCATATATAGTGTGGACTTAAGCTTGAGCTTATCTCGATTCATTTGTAGCAGTAGTCTATCTCTGGACTAGCTCATAACCATCATTTTGACTACTTAATGTGTAAATTCAATTTTGGTGCTAAGGATGAAATTTGTTGACATCTTTGGTTCAACATGATTGACATTTTAAGTTTGAATGTCACTTGTATAAATAGATATTTGTGTAACTAAAATAAACATGAAGTTAGTTGACATCTTTGGTTCAACATGATTGACATTTTAAGTTTGAATGTGACTTGTATAAATAGATATTTGTGTAACTAAAATAAACATGAAGTTAAAATGCCCATGCATATGCATAGTCCCTCCTTTAATAAGGTTCCATCTAAACATTCGTTCATTTGTATTCCAACGTCTGAACCTTAATGTAATCATCAACTTGAAAATTCTTTTGTCACTTGCAAATCTATCTCAAGTTATAATTACAATTAATACTTTCTCGGGCTTTGAACCATCAATTTAGAGATACACAATTGAGGTTAGGTTCAAGAGTAGCACCGAGCCTAATTCAGTCACGATCTAAAATGCTTTGCCCAACCAAACACGGTCAAAGACCCACCCGTCGATTAAATTAAGGCCACGACCACTTATCTAACTCAAAGTCTCGTTATAACAGTTCTTCGGCTCACTTCTAACCATTGTTGGATTTCTATATAATTATGGCCTGATTGATCATTTATTTTAGTTCACACTAATATGACATTATTATCCCTGTATTAGTTATAAGTCATTATTTGATGGGAATAATGACATTAGTAGGAATTTGTAGGGTTTCTCCTTTGGTGTCTAAAATAACAAGAGAATAAGTAGACTTATAAACACCTTATTATATTACTCTCGTTCTCTCTGATTTTCATCCATCCTAAAAAGACACTCTACAGGGAAACCGAACCAAGAACATCATATCGGGAATCATCATGGCTTCAACCTCATATTCGAAGATAACTATTCCTACAAGTAAGTGTCTCTAATAATTTGACTTTTATGTTTATTTTATTGATTGAATAAAATGTTTAGGGCTCTAGAATTTTAACCCATGTTTAAGGACATAATCAACAACCATAATTACGATAATTAAGGATGATTCCAGTGAAAGCGCTTTTAGGACCGAGCTTGGTCCTTAACTAGTAGTTTATGTTCAAAGGATAACTGTAACACCTCGTAATTTCCTGTCCAATTAAATCCCGACACGTGTTCCGTTGTTCCTCTATTGCCACGTGTTGGCCGAGAGGGACCAAAAGCATCGTTATGTTATTATTGTAACCTCTGAACAACGTATGACAAAGTTGAGGAATTAAAAGTGTCAACATGTTTAATTATACCTCTGAGTGACCATTTGTCGGAACCGAAACTTAACGGTGTTTAGTATACTTCCTAATAGTACCTAAATCTAATTTGAGGGACCAAAGGTGTTTAAAATAGAAGTTATTAGTCCAGGGGCTGAAATGGCATTGTTTAAAAGTTGTGTTGCTGACCCGGGGGGCGGTCGCGGCCCGCGGGGGCCCCTGGACATCTCTCCTGCGGCCCGCGAGAGAGTGCCAGTGACAGCCTGCTAAGGCTAGTCGTGGCAGCTTGCATATTTGCCAAATCTTTAGCGAATTTCCACCATGTCTCAGCTTTTAGCACGTCCCTAGACACTTGTTTACCCCTGGTGTGCATGCCTAACACCTGTAATGACCTCCTTCATCCTCCAACTCCATAAATCCAAGCCTTGACTCTATTGAAGAACTTGCAAGTTCTTAAAAACTCACTCTCTCTAATCCTTGCAAGTTCTGGAGCTCAAGCTACCTGCAAGTCCATCCGAAATTCGTACTAGGACCCTTTGTAAGTGTTCTTAATCCTCCTTGTTCATTTTATTAAGTTTTCAAGCCAAAAGTCAAGCTTGACGTATAAACAGTTTGACTTTCGGTTTAATCCTTAACGGTCCAGCCATGGTCAGATTCAAACGTGGCTACGTGATCATAATTGGGTAGGTGTTGATCCCTCAAAAGGACACCTCCTGATTACCACGAATTCTTGATCAATTGATGAGTCAAACTATTTCATAAAAAGTCAAACTGGGTCAGATTTGATAATAAAAGCATAACTAGTAACATGCATGTTATAAAATCAGTTTTGTCACTCTACATACTTAGTAATAATTATAAGAACATGTGGGAACATGTTCGGCTCGTCAATTCCAGGTCTAAAGGTTGGTTCGCAACCGAAAGTCACAAGGTTTGACTCCTACTTTGACTTTCAGTTCTGACCCGATTTAGAGTCTTTCAAGGCCGATTCTAAGTTTCATTATGATCCTTATATAATGTAGTATTACCCCCTGAGGTCATACTACATGGTCATAATCATAATCCGAGTTTATACGCAAGTTTCATTAATGTGTCAAATTTGACTACTTTGTCCTTTTGCTTAAAATGAGATTTAAACTAAAAATGAACATGCAACAAGTTACCCACTGATATGTTAACTCGATTGGCTTGCATGCATGTCAATAATTTGGTCATAATCTGAGTTTTCCTGAATATCGCAAATCAAGCTTTTAAAGGACCAAAATGCCCTTTTCGGCAAATAAAATGTTTTAACCATAACTCCTACAATAAAATACTTTACCTACTGATGTTATAATAAATTTAGAATTATTTGGGATGTTAAATCAGTTTATAAACCGAGTTTATGAAAAGGCTCTTGCATGGTATCGAAAAATGACGATAATACCCTTACGGTGCATAAAATGAGTTTTAAAGACATTTTTATTGCCGAACCTTTTACCAACTGATTTTATGTATTAAATAAAATATTTGAATATATAAACCTGATCAAAACTAAGATTTTCCTTAAACATCGGTTAAATCTTCATTTAGCGACTTTAACGCCTTTTCGACGCATGGAATGGGTTAAAACCATATCTAAGCATCAAGACTTGTTACCTAGTGATTATAAAACATATTTTAAATATTTTACAGTAGGTACAAGTTATAAACTCAGATTCCCAAATAAATCTTCAAATCTATGCGTGAAATGGCCAAAATACCCTTTCGGGGCATGGCTTGGTCTTTAAATATAAGCCACACATATATTTGACATCTTACTGATGTAACATCATAAAATAAATATTTTATAAATAATATATGACCATGACATCAGATTAACCACCAACTCATTTTTATGAATCGTAAAATGACCAAATTACCCTTTTAAAGCCGAAATCGATTTTAAAACTATAACGGGCATACGTGTTGGTATCTTACTGATATTAAAACATGTTGTAAGCATATAAGCACATGAAACTTGTATATGACTCATCCAGTTACCCGGTATCGCTTATATGCGTACGGTTAAGTCTACGTGACTAGTTTACGTAAATTCACCAAAACGGGTCTAACCTTATCATTTCTATATCAAAATCCATAATGTTATATGTTTACCCAAAATATACAAGTCTTAGTACTTGTCGGGTTTAAACAACATTCTTTCCGGTCATCGCTTAATCTAGCGTATTGTTCCGTTACGTATCCTTTAAGCTAACCGGTTCGAGTCAACAACTCAACCTAAACCTGTTAGCATTCTAATTGGTTATTAATGTCACACCCCGACCCGCAGCGGAAAAGGTGATCGGGGCATGATTGGGTTATCATCAAAGCTCATGACATTTATTATGCGTTTCATATTCATTAATACAATTTAATGGAAATTTACAATAAAGATTACAACATGTTCTAGCTATCAATCTAGGCATCTTTGTTCTCTTCTAAGGCATTTCCTATGTTTTCTTTGCTTCAACCTGTTCACCTGTATCATGTGTAAAAAGGTTTTGGATCAACATAATGTTGGCGAGTGAATCCTATGGAAAACATTTGAACAAATTCATTTAAATTGATTATGAAATATGTGCACAACCATACATGAGTAAAAATAGATGTAAACTTAATCAACAATCATAAGATATTAAATGAAACACACATGAACAATAATGGAACATTTAGAGGCACGCGATGCTCAACTCGTCTCTCACGAGGAACTGAGGGGCCTAATGAATGAATTGCATAAACATGATAATATGAATGACACAACTACAAACAATATAAACTCAATGATACACACATAAACAATAATGAATTTGATTTGTGGCACGCGTTGTTCAACTCGTCTCCCACGAGGAACTGATGGGCTTAATGAATGAGTTTCATATAATTTGACAAAAGGAAATAAGTAATCACAACAATATAAACAATCTAAGTTTAGGTCATGATGTGGTATGGCACAAGTTTAAATAAATAAGTTAATTATTTTCATAACACATGACACACCCCAAAACGTATAATTTAAAAGGGGGAGTTGTAAGATTCACTCACAGTGGGTGCGTTCGGTTGATGATGTTGAATGCACGCGAAGTGGTTTTAACCACGAGTGAGATTTAACCTAGATAAATCGCATTATGGTTTGGTAAGTAAACGGATTTTATTAAACTATTTTAGTAGGATTGTTGGGTGTATTTTGTGGAGTTTGAGGCTATTTTCTAACCTTAAAAATGTTATTTTTAAGTATTTTTAATTGATTTTTAATTAAAATAATTAAATAAAAATAATAAAAAAATTGATTTTTTTCTGACCGTTGACCTGACCGTTGACTGACCGTTGACCGGTTCGAATGCGGAATATAAGTGCGCTGGGTGAGGCTCGAACCCGAGACCTCCCGTACGCGTGCACGCAGCTCTACCAACTGAGCTACGTGTCTAACCCGTCATATATCTGATTTTAATTATCTTTATACATTAATTAGTTTAAACCGAAAATCATTTTATTTTAAAAACAGTTTAAGCGAATCGGACGTGCACTCCACAGGTCTCGAACCCGGGACCTGTGGCTTAAACTAACACACAGTCCACCGCTGGACTGTGTGTTTAACATGTTATATAATCCAATTTTTATTATACTTAAATACAAAATATTTGTTTTCATTTCTGACTTATTTAAAAAGGTTAATAATCGTCCGGGTCGATGCAGAAGACCGGACTCGAACTCGTGACGTGCGACTTAAACATACACACAGTCCACCGCTGGACTGTGTGTCTAACTTGGTTATTATTCCGATTATTAATATACTTAACATATACCTGTGGCGACTCCGGTTCAGTTTAACAAAAAAATGATTTTTATTAAGGCAGCGTGTGTGAATCCGGATTCGAACTCGAGACGTTTGTATGTTTAATGTGCACACAGTCCACCGCTGGACTGTGTATCTAACCCGAGTAATATCCTGATTTTAATTATACATATACGTTCCGAAACATCGTCTTCCTCGTTGAGTTTTAACCAGAATCGGTAACAGACTGGTTCGAAGTTTTAATCGGTTTCTTAGCGTCTTACAGTTCATTAGGGTGAGATATGAGTATAAAGAAAAGAAAATAAGCGTGAGGTATACCGACTCGTTTTCCTCTGTTTTCCGGCAGAACTCTGGCGACAGAAATTAACTCCGGCGTCAGGTATCTTGCAGCAGGGAAACTTCAGAAAACTTACAAAGGGTGTGGGTGACTTCGGTATAAGCTTAGGAGGTTCAATAAGGCTCGGAAATTGAGAAACCGGTTTTCCGGCAGAACTCTGGCGACAGAAATTAACTCCGGCGTCAGGTATCTTGCAGCAGGGAAACTTCAGAAAACTTACAAAGGGTGTGGGTGACTTCGGTATAAGCTTAGGAGGTTCAATAAGGCTCGGAAATTGAGAAACCGGTTTTCCGGCGACGAACAGATTAATTCCGGCGAGTGGAATTACGTCCGGTAAAGGTGTGGTTTTGAGCGAAAAAGTTTGCGGTGGGTTGTGGGTGAATTTATAGAACAAATCGTCAATGTATTTGGCCCGATTTCCGACTGGATTCGTAAATTATAAAAACTCCGGCGGTTATAACTTTGGTCGCGGACTCAGACGTCGGTTATAACCGATGTCTTAGTAATGGTTTACGTTATAACGTAAGTTGTCGTTAAGACTCGCGAGATTTCCGGGATTTCCGACGACTGAACTATTGGGCGCCGGTTTTGAATTCGTAACGTCATGATATCAATTAAATGATTTCAATATATAACAAACAAAACAAGTGGCGCAGTGGTTTGTGTGTTGTGTGTTAAGACTGATGTTGAACCGGTTCAGACCCGGGTTCGAAACCCGGCAGAACCTATGTATTTTTATTTTGCGTTTTTAACAGTTTTTCAAAAACTAATTATATATTCCCGTATAATAATTGATTATGTATCGTTTAAAATTATTTTGGGCATTTAATTCGCAACGAAATTTTTGACTGACTGTTCGGTTGATAAACGGAGTGGGTTTGGTAAATCCGTTTTTGACGGATGTTACAATTAATACCATCAATCCAGACTAGAAGCCTCCCAGTAGATCGATACTTGCAATTGTCTTCTTGATTATCGGTTGAGTTACTATTCATTACAAGAACTAGCTCAAGTAAATACTTTAACTTATTTTCCCTATACGGGCTTGGGATATGGTATTTTATTACTGCTTGGTCGGGTATGGGATCATGTTTATCGGATTGTGATTTACTAAATCTTATAACCCGTTTTATTCTGTATTGTCTGATAACTTAAACATTGGGGGTTAACTCGACCGTGTCTTGGATATCCTTGGCTCATTTAAGTTACTAATGGCCACGACCTAAGCGCGGGGTGTAGGCATACACCCGACAGACGCTAATGCTAAACAAATTATTTTTACTATACTCCTCCGAGGGTTTATTAAGTGGTGTGTCGGTTAATCAGGTTATTCGGTTTCTGCACCGGACCCCATATGTATTGACAGACCTGTAAAACTGTAAACAAGATCATTTTGAATTGTCCCAGGTTATAAAAGATTTTCGTGCTCAATGCACCTAAACTAATTTTAAATGTTTTCAAAATGAGTCGGTTAAATGTATTTACCAGTGAAAACTAACGTATTTTCCAAAAAGGCTAAGTGACAGGTTTCGGCACGGAATAGGCTAGGAGCTGCTTGGTAACGACGTAGAGAATTTTGCAAGTTCTTAGTCAAGCCTAAAGTCTGTCGGAGATTATCATTTTCGTACTTTCGATCCGCATGTGGATCTAATATTGCAAACCATGTATTTGTTTTATAGACTTTTGAATCCAATGGTTTGTAATAATATTTAATATTCAAGTTTTCCGCTATGCTGTATATGTTTGACCATGATGATACCAATCTTACGTCACGGTACTCCCCACCCGGGCCCACCGGGATTGTGTTGGAAATACGGGGTGTGACAATAACCTAGACCACTCTCTATATGGTTATCACATGAAGGATGTAAACAGTTTAAATCGTAGACAAAGGTCATGGGGTTAAGATCGAACTTGAGATCTCATCGCTGTGATGACCGAATTTTAATTATGTTCTTAGAGCATCTAAGACAGGCCGTTCTTGGCCATCCGTGGCCTACTTGGCGACCCGATGAGAGTTGATGTGGAAAATGAGGAAACCAACTTTTTGAGATGCTACATAAATTACATGAATACAAATGCCAACTTTTATTAGCTAAAAAAATAATAAAAACAATTGTCACACTAGCATCCGAAAAAATGTACTGTGTTTACAAGCATTATTTATAAAAATAGAACTTGAAGGTCGTTTCAAGTCTATTACCTCTCGCTTTCTTTTGTGTGAAAAATTAGATGTTACGAATTAATTTCTATAATTTATAAAAATAATTTATTGTTATTACCACACACACTTTTCTTCCATCGTTATATCATGCTTATAAATGTAAACACTTATGCACAATTACACATTAACTTTACAAGTCTAATTATAGTTTGACAAAAAATTTTGAATTTCCTAAACAATATAGAAGAAAGTGTAAACTGGTTATATATTAATCAGACTTTGTTTATAACTATTATAATCCATCGATTTTAAGGGTGCGAGGGGTGTGTCCTAGATGAGAGCCCAGGTTGGCAAGGATTTCCACAAAAAGCACCATCGCAAGTCAAGCTAGATGGAGACACGTCTTCAAATGCGGGTTTATGAACCCGTTGCTAGATGAGGGAATGGGAGAAAGGTGAACATTGGCAAAGGGTTGAAACACAAGGGTACAAGTGATGGGTGCCTCATCTTTTCTAAAATATAAGGGGTTGAAAAGGTTAGAATGGGGTGACAAAATTCTATTGATTGGGTTAAAAGTTCGAGTAGGTTTAAGTGATGGGCCCCCTCTCCACCTTAAAGGCGAAAAGAAGATGAATAGTACATACTATCATCTGGAGAGTTCTCGGTTAAGGCAGCTAGAAGGCTCCTTGCATTTGGGGCCGATGTGAGTAATAGGTACGTCATGAATTGGTGTAAGTGGATCCCACTTAAATACAATATTCTTGCCTGGCGTTCCGAGATGGATAAAATTCCTATGGGGGTTGCGTTAAGGAAAAGGAACATCCCCATTGATGGTGTCTCGTGCCCTTTATGCAACTTTGGAGATAAAATGGTGGAACATCTCTTCACATGTCGTTTGGTTGCTACAACCGTGTGGCAATATGTGAGTCCGTGCTGTAAAATTCCTAGCATGTGATCGTTCTCTTTTAGGGATCTTCTTGATATACATAATGTCATTCGGATCTCAGACCTAAGGAAAGAAGTGGTTCAAAGCATTATCATGACTGGGTGTTGGACTATTTGGAAGGCTAGAAATGCATTAAAATTCTCGAACAAGCCGATTAAAATTGAGAATATTATTAGCGAGGTTAAGGCGTTAGGTTTCCTTTGATACTCTAATAGGTCGAAGTATACACTACTACAAAACTGACCATTTGTGACCGCCAAAGCGGTCACAAAACAGTTGCAAATGCCCCTTTGCGACTGTTTCGCAACCGATTTCAGTGGTCGGTATACATTAGTCGGTAATTATTTTGCGACCATTTCTTGCGACCGAAATTTTTTTGCAACCGATTTTGCAACTCCGATTTTGCAACTGAAATCACCATAAAAAATATAGCGACTGAATTTGTGACTGAACTTTTGTCGACCGATTTTGTGACTGAACTTTTGGCGACCGATTTTGTGACCGAAGTTTTGGCGACCGAGTCCGTGACCGAACTTTTGGCGACCGAGTTCGTGACCGAACATTTAGCGACTGATATTGCCACTGAACTTTAATCAACTGATATTGCAACGGAACTTTTATCAACCAATATTGCAACCGAACTTTAACAACCGATATTGCGACCGAACATTTTTGCAACAGATTTTGCAACTAAAAGATGACGGAACTTTTATCAACCAGTATTGCAATAGAACTTTTATCGACCGATATTACAACCAAACTTTTTTGCAACAAATTTTGCAAGAAATAATTATATAAATTCTCAAAACTATACCAGTTATAAAATTACTCAGACATTCAAATCATATAAATTCTATAGACTTGCTACACAAAAGGAAATTCTACAATACAAACACGTCACCAATTTAAGTTGTAGTAATGAGAATTATACAAAGTCGTAACTGAAACATGAACATTATCTTCGTGTCAGCTTTTATTCCATACTATCTGCAATGGTGACGTCTATGTACTTGTAGTAGTTGCATAGTATCTAAACCTGCAAAATTAACAATTTACTCATGAACAGGTCACTAGTCATGTCATCTTTTTTTTTGTATCTTATGGCATGAAATCCATGATAACGATCAAATCTTAATATAAGAGTTAGGAATAAAGAACCGTAAACAAATGTAACAAAGACCATATAATTGTGGGTTATCATGGTACCTTTTTCACCTATATTCGTTAGGCATCATGGTTCCTGCAATCTACAAATGAATATACAAACATTAGAGATGATCAATATTAAGCAGATTTGAGGGTATCGACATTGAGAGCATTGACTAAAGTATAATAAACTAACAATTAGAGATAGGTTGGGTGGCAAGGCCAATTTAACAGATCCAATCCTCTTCGTCTATCATCTTCCATGTTGCGGAGATGTCCACTATTTCTTTTGTGCATAGAGTATAGCTGATCCTGTTTAAAAAAACTTTAGAAGTTAGCAAACCAATAAACAAATAACAAGGTTTTTTTTGAATAGTCCTCATAGAAATGCTTACTTGTCTTGTTTCATCAACAATAAGCAGCAGCCAACAAAACAAACAATTCAGATCACACTTTTAAATCAATATAAATACAAAGATTAGTAAACATCTCTTGGTCAGTTTCAAACCTAACGTTATTCTATAATAAACATTCCAGTTGTTTATTAAGCTTGATACAAGCATACAAAATAGTATACATTAAAGTTGACTAATAACCAAAGTTGCTTCAACACAACCATTAAAAAAATACACAACATAGTACAAAGCATCACAACTTGCTAATAATTTCTAAAACAATATCTAAAGTAGAAAAAGAAACAAGTAAATCGACATAAACTTTTATCCAAGCACGCAAGAAATTGTGGGAACCGTTCGCATAAAAAAATAAAAAAAATTATTTAACTGAATTACACAAAAAGAAAAATAAAGAAAGCAGTAAATTACAGTACGGATTACAACTGAAATAAAGAAAATACAAGAACAAAACTTCAACAAAAGATGAAGTTCTTGGCTGAGGATCGTGTTAGACACGGGTCCCTTAAAACAAATTTCGAGTCTCCCAGAGAACTTGTTTGTTTCCAGGATACAACAGCCTAAGCAGTTGCACTGTCGGAGATGACACAACCCGAAGGTGTACCTTGCTGCAAGAAAGTGGAAGAAGAAGAATTTCGAGTAGAGGGTTCATTGGTGATTATGTGTCCTCTGGTGTTGATGTAATGCAGTATTTATACTGCATCTGTGTTGAAGCAGTCAAAAAGATTTAACTCAACGAATTAAATTGCATTAAACGTCTTTAATGCACTTTAATTCGTCAGTTACATTCCTGGTCAAAACCCTTGACTCGTCTGTTTCAACTGCTGAAGTGTAACTGATCTGTCATTAATTCTGAAAGCAGCAGGTCGCGCGCGCGCGCGCCTCCATACGCCAGCCTGCTGGTGCGCGCGCCAGTGTGGCTCACATCCCTGCGTGAGCTTACTGGTGTGCAACCCCTTGCGCGAGCATCCTTGCTCCACAGTCCTATTGCGCGTGCGCCAGTATGGCTCACATCCTTGCGCGAGCCTACTGGTGCGCCAGCCCTTGCGCGCGCATGCCACGTCACCAGGGAACCCATCTGGTCACGCCACACAGTCGCGCCATACTGGTTCACTTTAGTGCGCGGCGCGCGCGCACGTCAGGCATCTGCGACGCAACCTGGACTGCCTGTACCATGTGCCACTACCTGTGTACCTGCGCGCCCCTTGCCGCGCCTCGCGGCGCTGCGAGCGTGCGAAGTGCAAAGTGCGCCATCAAAGCGCCACATTGCGCCCATCGCCCACGCCACGCGCGCGCGCGAGTGCGAGTTAGGGTGCTCCGCACCCTTCGCGAGTACACTTAGTGTGTGCTTCCATGAAACAATAAGTAAGTAGTGTTCCCGCTTAAATACCCCTTTAAGTTTCATCACTACTCCTATGTGGGATAAGATGCTACTTTCCCATTATTTCAGCATTTAATGTTTCAAACACCAAACTTTGAGCATCGATATCTCATTCATCTTAGCTCCGTTTTGGACGTGATTTAGTTCGTTACGAAGCTCTTCCAACATAGAACACAAACCCGGAAATAAATATCTATATAAACCTCAGTTTATAATATTTATTTATCGTCCAAAATTAGGAAATACGCATTTCCTATATTTATGAAAATGCTATTTTCACAAAATTCCAACAATCCCCCACATGAATGGAAATCAATCTTTCCCCTTTCAAGTCTCAACGATACAAATTCAACAGCTAAGTATTGCAAGATAGGTAGGCGTAACCTTTGAACCCTCTTTTGTGAAGCATACTTAGCCTCCTAGGGTCTTGTAGACGCGGTGTCTTTGAACAATTCCCCCATTTATGTAGGCGACAATATACATTCACACAATACTTTCCCTAGTTTAGTCAACTCCTCCTGGTTGTGTCCGTTCATGGTCATGGAACACTTTCCTGGTTCTACGAGAGCTCTAGGATTTGCGCCTCCCCACAAATCCATTCGAAGCGACCCCACTTCTTTCTAACATAGGTGATTTGTCGAATCATTAAAAGCATCATGGTTAATTTGATTTCCTCAAATCCTTAACCTCAACATGCTTAACCTTACTTCATGTCACTGATTGGAATGGACTAGGAAGTATATAACTCCTTTTATGAATCTTTTGGGGCACCCCCCATAGTGACCCCCTTTGGGTTTATGATTAAGTCTGCCTATTGAACCTAGATCTTGGGATCTCCACTCAACTAGGTTAGGTTTCCCTCATATTCCCTTCATCTATGGGCTTTAGTCCCATTCCTCTTGACGTCGTATAAACTAAATCTTTGCTTAAGCCTTTCGTTAACGGGTCTGCAATATTCTCTTTTGACTTCACATAGTCAACCGAGATAATACCCGTTGAGATTAGTTGACGTACTGTGTTGTGCCTACGTCGAAGGTGCCTTGATCTGCCATTGTACATAGAGCTTTGTGCTCTCACAAGCGCTGATGTATTGTCACAATGTATGCAAATCGCCGTCAACGACTTTGGCCATCTTGGAATATCTTCCACAAATTGACTTAGCCACTCCGCCTCTTCACCGCTTTTATATAAAGCGACGAATTCGGATTCCATCGTGGATCTAGCTATAACAGTTTGCTTGGACGACTTCCAAGCTATAGCTGCTCCCGCAAGTGTAAATACATATCCACTTGTCGATCTATGATCCTTTATATCCGAAATCCAGTTCGCATGAGTGTATCCTTTGATCACTGTTGGATGACGGGTATAATGTAATCCGTAATCTCTCGTGTATCTTATGTATTTAGCACTCGTGTGATAGCTTTCCAATGATCATCATTTGGATTACTAGTGTATCTACTTAGCCTTCTTACTGCATATGCTAAGTCGGGTCTAGTACATGTCATTAGATACATGAGACACCAATGATCCTTGAGTACTCCAACTGAGCAACTCCTTCGCCTCTATTTTTCCTTAGACGTTGAGTATTATCAATCGGAGTTCGAGCTATACTCGTATCTTCCGAATTGAATTTCCCAAGGATCTTGTCCACGTAGTGAGTTTGACTTAAGATAAGACCATCTTGCATTCTAGTGATTTTTACACCAAGAATCACATTCGCTAAGCCCATGTCTTTCATGTCAAACCTCGCTTTCAACATGTCTTTAGTTGAGTTGATCATATGATCGTTACTCCCAATGATAAGCATATCATCCACATAAAGACATAAAATCACATAACCTCTTGGTGTGTCTTTATAGTAAACACATTTGTCGCACTCATTTATTTTGAAACCATTGTCAATCATGACATGATCAAACTTTTGGTTCCATTGTTTTGGAGCTTGCTTCAAGCCGTACAAAGACTTGACCAATTTACATACTTTGCCCTCTTTTCCTGGGGCGGAAAAACCCTCGGGTTGTTCATGTAAATCTCTTCTTCTAAATCGCCGTTTAGAAATGCGGTTTTTACATCCATTTGGTGAACTTCCAAATTTCTTAAAGCCGCAATTGCAAGAACCAATCTTATAGAGGTTATTCGTGTCACAGGTGAGTAAGTATCAAAGTAATCTAGACCTTGTTTTTGTCTAAACCCTTTTATTACTAGCCTCGCCTTGTATTTATCAATACTTCCATCAGCTTTCATCTTCCTTTTGAATATCCAACGATATCCAAGTGGTTTACAACCAGGTGGAAGATCTACTAACTCCGAAGTATGATTTTGCAATATAGAATCAATTTCATTCTTAATTGCTTCTTTCCATTGAGGTCCTTCCGCGGAAGAAACCGCTTCGCGATAGGTATTGGGCTCACCCTCAACCATATAGCTCATGAAGTCTGGCCCAAATGATTTTGCAATCCTTGGCCGTTTACTTCGTCTAAGGTCACCTTGGTCGACCTCTGGTCGATCATGTGTTTCATCTAGCCACGTAGATGAACTTGAACCTGCTTCATCAACCATTGTTGGTGAGGTTTCATGTGGTTCTCCTAGCATAGGAAACACATTTTCAAAGTATGAGACGATGTTAGGATTTGCCTCCATGATAGTGTTTACGTGGACATCGGGATTCTTGGACTCATGTACAAGAAAACGATGTGCACTACTTTGATGTGCATATCCTATGAATACACAATCAACAGTTTTGGGTCCTATCCTAAGAGTCTTAGGAGGTGGTACAATCACCTTTGCTAGGCACCCCCACACTTTCAAGTATTTGTACGAAGGTTTCCTTTTTCTCCATAACTCATATGGGGTTTCGTCCTTATTTTTAAGTGGTATCTTGTTCAAAAGATAATTCGCTGAGAAAATCGCGTCCCCCCACATTTCTCGGTTCACACCCGAACTGATCAACATGGCGTTAATCATTTCTTTTAATGTAAGGTTCTTACGTTCCGCAACGCCATTTGATTGTGGAGAATAAGGAGGTGTACACTCATGTACAATGCCACTTTTTGCGCATAAATCCGCAAAAGGTGCGACATATTCACCTCCTCGGTCGCTTCTAACCGCTTTTATCTTCTTTTTAAGTTGATTCTCAACTTCGTTTTTGTACAAGATAAACTTTTCTATTGCTTCATCTTTACTTTTAAGTAAATATACATAGCAATATTTAGTACAATCATCAATAAACGTGATAAAGTATTTATTTCTTCCACGTGTGGGAACCGCTTTTAAATCACACACATCGGTATGAATTAAATCAAGGTGTTCGGTTATTCTTTCAACCGATTTAAACGATGATCTTGTAAGTTTGGATTCTACACATGTTTCGCATTTGTAATCGGAATCAATATGGAATGTTGGTATCATATTTAATTTAATTAAACGTCGTAATGTATTAAAATTTACATGTCCTAATCTACCATGCCAAACATTTGAAGACTCAATCATGTAAGTAGAAGTATAAATTTCATTCATCTTTTTCTTGGTGTTAACCACCGTTACATTCATTTTGAACATACCATTAAGGGCATAGCCCTTTCCAACATACATTCCACGTCTAGATAAAACAAATTTGTCCGATTCAAACACTAGACGAAAACCAAACTTGTTGAGCATCCAACCCGATACGAGATTCTTCCGTATATCCGGGACATAGAGGACTTTGCTCAACGTGAGCTCCTTGCCAGAAGTCATCTTCAAGATCACTGTGCCTTCACCCTTGATGTCGGCAGTAGCTTTATTTCCCATATAAAGCTTTTCTTCACCCGTTGCTTCCTTGAATGTTGAGAAAAGAGCCTTATCTCCACAAACATGGCGGGTTGCACCCATGTCAACGAACCATCCTAGTGGGTTGGCACCCACCACGTTGACTTCTTCAATCATAGCCGCTTCCTCGGTTATCATTGCAATTAGAGGCATACCATCCTCATCAACCATATGTGCATGCTCACGCTTAGGTTTCTTGCATTCGTTAGCACGATGCCCCGTCTCGTTACAATTATAACAAGTACCTTGGAAAGGCGCAGACTTCTTTTTCGCAGACTGTTATAATCTGCAACTCACGGACCACAAGTTTCTCCACCGTCATTTTTATGTTTTAGGTAGTTTTTGAATTCTACCCACGAAGGAGGCAAATTTTCAATTATTGCTGCCACTTGAAATGTCTCGCTAAGAACCATGCCCTCAGCGTGGATGTCATGAAGTATAATCTGCAACTCTTGGACTTGGTTCATAACAGTCTTGTTATCGACCATTTTATAGTCCAAGAAACGGGCGACAACAAATTTCTTTGTTCCCGCATCCTCCGTTTTGTACTTTTTGTCCAAGAGATCCCATAATTCTTTGGAAGTCTTGACATTGTAGTACGCATTATACAATGCATCCGAAAGGCCATTAAGCACATAGCCTCGACATATGAAATCCGTATGCTTCCAAGCATCAACCGCTCACTGAGCTTGAGCGTCGGTCTCCCCTTCTGTAGGTTGGAGAGCGGTTCAGTCAAGAACCTCGCAAAGTTCATGGTGGTCAAGTAGAAGAACATCTTCTGTTGCCACCTTTTGAAGTGGAGACCCGTAAATTTCTCGGGTCGTTCAGCATGATTTGCCACTGTGGTCGCTCCCACAGTGTTGGCAGGGGTTCCAACGACAAGGTTGTTAACATTCGTGTTCACATTGTTGTTGTTTTCAATCGACATTGTGAAAATTAAAATTTTAGTCCGAAATTCTGTTTTTAACCAATAAAAACAGAAGTAAACTCTTAATTTTAATTTACCACGATTTTACCGTTTGGCTTCTAAGTCCAACTTTGAAGACCAAAACAGAAAAACTCTTATAATTTTAGTGCACACTAACTGTTTGGCTTCTAAGTCCAACTTTGAAGACCAAACCAGAAAGTTTTTATAACTTCTGTTACGAACGAAATGAAGTAATCCGAAATGGTTTTCAACCAAAGTCGCTCCTTTGAAGATGAAAACCGGAAAAAAAATGTTTTTAAAAAACACAAACTACCAAAACAGAATGGTTTTGATTCTACACGAACGATGTTTTTTTAAAAATTTGTTTTAAGATTGTGGGAATCGTTCGCATAAAATAAATAAAAAAAATTATTTAACTGAATTACACAAACAGAAAAATAAAGAAAGCAGTAAATTACAGTACGGATTACAACTGAAATAAAGAAAATACAAGAACAAAACTTCAACAAAAGATGAAGTTCTTGGCTGAGGATCGTGTTAGACACGGGTCCCTTAAAACGAATTTCGAGTCTCCCAGGAGAACTCGATTGTTTCCAGGATACAACAGCCTAAGCAGTTGCACTGCCGGAGATGACGCAACCCGAAGGTGTACCTTGCTGCAAGAAAGAGGAAGAAGAAGAATTTCGAGTAGAGGGTTCGTTGGTGATTATGTGTCCTCTGGTGTTGATGTAATGCAGTATTTATACTGCATCTGTATTGAAGCAGTCAAAAAGATTTAACTCAATGAATTAAATTGCATTAAACGTCTTTAATTCACTTTAATTCGTCAGTTACATTCCTGGTCAAGACCCTTGACTCGTCTGTTTCAACTGCTGAAGTGTAACTGATCTGTCATTAACTCTGGAAGCAGCAGGTCGCGCGCGCGCGCGCCTCCATACGCCAGCCTGCTGGTGCGCGCGCCAGTGTGGCTCACATCCCTACGCGAGCTTACTGGTGCGCAACCCCTTGTGCGAGCATCCTTGCTCCACAGTCCTATTGCGCGTGCGCCAGTATGGCTTACATCCTTGCGCGAGCCTACTGGTGCGCCCGTCACCAGGGAACCCATCTTGTCACGCCACACAGTCGCGCCATACTAGTTCACTTTGGTGCGCGGCGCGCGCGCACGTTTGGCATCTGCGGCGCAACCTGGACTGCCTGCACCATGCGCCACTACCTGTGTACCTGCGCGCCCCTTGCCGCGGCTCGCGGCGCTGCGAGCGTGCGAAGTGCAAAGTGCGCCATCAAAGCGCCACATTGCGCCCATCGCCCACGCCACGCGCGCGCGCGAGAGTGCGAGTTAGGGTGCTCCGCACCCTTCGCGAGTACACTTAGTGTGTGCTTCCATGAAACAATAAGGAAGGAGTTTCCCGCTTATATACCCCTTAAGTTTCATCACTCCTCCTATGTGGGACAAGATGCTACTTTCCCATTATTTCAGCATTTAATGTTTCAAACACCAAACTTTGAGCATCGATATCTCATTAATCTTAGCTCCATTTTGGACGTGGTTTAGTTCGTTGCGGAGCTCTTCCAACATTGAACACAAACCCGGAAATAAATATCTATATAAACCTCAGTTTATAATATTTATTTATCGTCCAAAATTAGGAAATACGCATTTCCTATATTTATGAAAATGCTATTTTCACAAAATTCCAACAGAAATAAAATAGGCAAAAACCAGCCATATCGAGTGTAGCCATTTCAAAGAAACCATGTCTTAAATAAAAAAAAAACAGCTTAATCGTACATCAAAGTCGATACAGACATCCGACATTTAGCATCTGAATACACATTTACCTGTAGACCAGCGTGAAAATATCGAGAGCTGAATTTGTCACACCCCGACCCGCAGCGGAATAAGAGTCGGGGCATAATTGGGTTATCACCAAAGCTCATGATGTTTACTAATATGTTTCATATTTATTAAATTCAAATTTTCAACTTCAATATTCCAAACAAGTTCATACAATTACAAGGAAAAAGTAACTAAGCAAACAATCCAAAGCCTAAACTGATTTATTCTTCTAGGCCGTCCTATATGTTTCTTGCTGCAACTGCACATAACAGGTCTCGAACCCGGGACCCGTTGTTTAACATTGCACACAGTCCACCGCTGGACTGTGTGTCTAACCTGGTTAAAATACTGGTTTTTATTAAACTTAACATCTTACAGCGAATTAATACGATTCGGTTAAAAAAAGAACATTTTTATTTCAGAGGATAGGGTCGTGTCAGGGATCGAACTCGAGACGTTTGTTTTGTTTGCGCACACAGTCCACCGCTGGACTGTGTGTCTAACCCGGTTTAATATCTTGTTTTAATTAAACTTATACCTAATGTTCGACTTCACCTTCTTCGTTCAAAAACACAGACAGCGATTTATTCTACTGTTCTTGTTTAATTCGATTGACGGACATATAAATGATTAAAATGAAATGGATAAAGAAGGTTTTGGGAATGAATGTACGGAAAGATGATTTTTCTCAGAACTCCGGCAAAGTCGTCGGCTCTGTTTTATAAAAATAGTTTAAAATAACTTATAGCGCAGGACATCGACCCCGACCCGCAGCGGAATAAGAGTCGGGGCATAATTGGGTTATCACCAAAGCTCATGATGTTTACTAATATGTTTCATATTTATTAAATTCAAATTTTCAACTTCAATATTCCAAACAAGTTCATACAATTATAAGGAAAAAGTAACTAAGCAAACAATCCAAAGCCTAAACTGATTTATTCTTCTAGGCCGTCCTATATGTTTCTTGCTGCAACTAGATCACCTGTATCATGTGTAAAAATGGGGGTTTTTGGGTCAACAAAAGTTGGCGAGTGAACCTTGTTAGAAAACATTTATTATCGATTTCTTGTTGTATTTAATATGGAAAAATTGTGCAATAATCATATGTGAGCAAACGTAAATAAACATACAATAACAAAACAATAACAAACCACCTTGCATGAGTATATAACATGAATGATAATGTATATGTTGGCAACGTCACGTCCCGCTCATAGGTAATGGGGAACGGACGGCCTATGATGATGTATGTGCGATCAAGGCTCAATCAAACGGAGCCGATCGTATGTTGGCAACGCCACGTTCCGCTCATAGGTATGGGGAACGGTTCCGCTCATAGGTAATGGGGAACAGACGGCCTATGATGATGTATGTACTGAAAATGATAAATTTAATCTAAACATTAACCACACAAACAGTTGATACGTATTGAATACACATTTGATCATGGATATGATGGATGCACAAGTGTTTAAATGTAATAAATAATAAGACACATGATACACCCCAAAAAGTGATTAAAACGGGGAATTTGTAGAGATTCACTCACATTGGGTGCGTTCGTTTGATGATGTTGAATGCGCACGAGTTTAGAGGGTTGATCGACGAGGAATAACTAACCTAAATAATAACGAAAAGGTACGGTAAATAAGTGGATTTTATTAACAATTTTAATAGGGTTTTAGATTTATTTTTGTGAGTTTAAGGTTATTTTCTAACTTAAAAACATTATTTTTAAGTATTTTTAATTGATTTTTAGATTAAATAAATAAATAAAAATATAAAAAATGTTGACTTTTTGGGTTGACCGTTGACCATTGACTTTGACTGTTGACCGGTTCGGACTTGTGTTTGTTTGCGCTGAGTGAGGTTCGAACTTGTGACCTCCCGTACGCGTGCACGCAGCTCTACCAACTGAGCTACGTGTCTAACCCGAAATATTTCTGTTTTTAATTATATTTATATACTATTTAATTTATTCAGAATTCATTTATTTTAAAAAGAATTTTAATTATGTCGTACCGGTGCACATAACAGGTCTCGAACCCGGGACCCGTTGTTTAACATTGCACACAGTCCACCGCTGGACTGTGTGTCTAACCTGGTTAAAATACTGGTTTTTATTAAACTTAACATCTTACAGCGAATTAATACGATTCGGTTTAAAAAAAGAACATTTTTATTTCAGAGGATAGGGTCGTATCAGGGATCGAACTCGAGACGTTTGTTTTGTTTGCGCACACAGTCCACCGCTGGACTGTGTGTCTAACCCGGTTTAATATCTTGTTTTAATTAAACTTATACCTAATGTTCGACTTCACCTTCTTCGTTCAAAAACACAGACAGCGATTTATTCTACTGTTCTTGTTTAATTCGATTGACGGACATATAAATGATTAAAATGAAATGGATAGAGAAGGTTTTGGGAATGAATGTACCGGAAAGATGATTTTTCTCAGAACTCCGGCAAAGTCGTCGGCTCTGTTTTATGAACTTTGTCTGAGCGGACCAATTAACAGTTTTGATTAACTAATTGTGAAATTAAATGACTAAACAAGAGTTATCAGAGAGTTTAGATGATTGTACCGATTCACAGTGTGATTTCGGAATTTTCAGAGACTTTCCGGCGAGTGCAGATTATCCGGTATCGTCGTCTGGAACCGATTCTGGTTGAAGTTTTTGAGTTAGTATAAGTCTAACAATAGATAGAAGATGAAAGAATTGAGAACTTTACCGATTCGATGAATGTCACGGTTTTCCGGTGAAAGTCCGGCGATATCAGAAAGCGTTTCCGACGAACAGAAAATAGAGCGCAATTGAAATTGAAGTTCTATGAGTGTTTCTGAGTTGTGAGACAATGATATTACCGGTGTAAATTGGAGGTAAATGATTTCGGTTATTAAACTCGAAAATCATATGAATCGAGTTCCATAAAGACTGAATTGATTAAGAACGTGGGTTGTAATGGTTTTATCGGTTATAATCAGTAACCCACGAACACTCAAACGTCGTTGGATAGTTGAAAGCCGATGATCGGTTTCAGTTTTGGCGCAAACAGATAGATTCACGGGTGAACTTAAGGTTTTATTTGTTTCCTTGATTACACAAAAACAGCAAGTGGCGGAGTGGTTAAGTGTTTGATGGTTGTGTCTTCCGGCTGACCCGGGTTCGAAACCCGGCAGCCCCTTTTCTTTTTTATTTAATTTATTTTTACTTTTTAATAATTATAGTTTTTAAATTCTAAAATGTTTATTAATTATGTATTGTTTAAAATTAAAATTAACCATAAATACGCAACAAAATTTTATAACTTGATATTCGATTAACAAACGAAGCGGGTTTGGAAACCCGTTTTTCAACGGATGTTACAGTATCCCCTACTTTTAGAAATTTCATCCCGAAATTTAAATAGTAGTGGTAACAGGAAAAAGATGCGGGTATTTTCGCGCATTGAGTCTTCACGTTCCCAAGTAAACTCAGGTCCTCGTTTCGACTCCCATCGTACCCTAACAATTGGAATACGACTCCGTCTTAAACGTTTTTCTCCGAAGTCCATGCTCTCTACTGGTTTTTCAATGAAGTGCATAGATTCATCGATCTGGATATCTTCTAGGGGAATATGGAGGTTTTCATCAGCGAGGCACTTCTTTAAGTTTGATACGTGGAACGTGGGGTGAATTCTGTTGAGTTCTTCTGGTAGGTCAAGCTTGTATGCTACAGGTCCTACTCTTTCGAGTATCTTGAAAGGTCCTACGTAGCGTGGTGCTAGCTTGCCCTTCTGACCAAAACGAACTACTCCCTTCCACGGTGATACTTTTAAAAGTACATGATCACCAATGTTAAACTCCAAGGGCTTTCGTCGTTTGTCTGCATAACTCTTTTGACGACTTTGTGCCGCTAGAAGATTGTTTTGAATTTGATGGATCTTGTCTGTTGTTTCTTGAATCAATTCTGGACTGGTGATTTGAGCTTCTCCAATTTCGTGCCAACATACTGGAGATCGGCACTTACGACCATATAACGCTTCGAAAGGAGCCATGCCAATACTTGAGTGGTAGCTGTTGTTGTACGAAAATTCAACTAATGGTAGATGAGCGTCCCAATTTCCCTTGAAGTCTATGACACATGTTCGAAGCATATCTTCAAGAGTTTGGATGGTGCGTTCAGATTGTTCATCAGTTTGAGGATGATAAGCGTTACTGAGGTCTAATCGTGTACCCAAAGCGGCTTGTACGGCTTGCCATGTTCGTGAAGTGAAACGACCATCACGATCTGAAATAATGCTTAACGGTACACCATGACGGCTTACGATCTCGCTGATGTAGATACGAGCTAACTTCTCATTCTTGAAGTCCTCGCGAATCGGAATGAAGTGAGCTGATTTTGTAAGACGATCAATGATTACCCATATAGTGTCATACCCACCGGAGGTGCGAGGTAACCCGGTAATGAAGTCCATGGTTATGTTTTCCCACTTCCATACAGGTATTTCAGGTTGGACTAGAAGTCCTGAGGGTCTTTGATGTTCAGCTTTTACTTTGGAACATGTAAGGCACTTGGAAACAAAAACAGCAATATCCTTTTTCATTCCAGGCCACCAGTAGGTGTATCGAAGGTCTTGATACATCTTGTCGGCTCCTGGGTGTATAGAGTATCGTGTTTTGTGCGCCTCATTCATAAGGAAATCACGAAGGTTATTGTGATCGGGAATCCATATGCGATCTAGATAGTACAGAATACCGTCGGATTTAGTTTCGATTTTAATTTCAGCTCCACAAGACAGCTCATTGCGTACGTCGTTTTCTGTTATAGAAACATGTTGGGCTTCTCGGATTTGATCTTTGATGTCAGTTATGATTTGCGAACATAGAAGACGAATGGAGTTCGCATAACCCTTTCGACTGAGCGCATCGGCCACCACGTTTGCCTTGCCAGGATGGTACCGAATTTCACAGTCGTCGTCATTAAGAAGTTCGACCCATCTTCGTTGCCTCATGTTTAACTCCTTTTGGTTGAAGATATTTTGGAGACTCTTATGGTCAGTGTATATTTCACACTTAGTACCGTAGAGGTAATGTCTCCATATCTTAAGAGCGAACACAACGGCTCCAAGTTCCAGATCGTGGGTAGTGTAGTTCTTCTCATGAATTTTGAGTTGTCTAGAAGCATAAGCTATCACTTTTCCTCTTTGCATCAGTACGCAGCCTAGTCCCTGCCCTGACTTGTCGCAATAAACCACGAAGTCATCACTACCCTCAGGAAGTGCGAGGATAGGTGCGTCACAGAGTTTTTGCTTTAGAGTTTGGAAGGCTTCTTCTTGTTTGGGTCCCCATATGAAGGGTTTTCCCTTATGAGTTAAAGCCGTGAGTGGTACAGCAATACGGGAGAAATTTGCAATGAAACGGCGATAATAACCAGCCAAACCAAGAAATGATCTTACTTCGGTAGGTGTACGTGGCGCTTGCCATTCCTGTACTGCCTTGATTTTTGAGGGATCAACATGAATTCCCTTGTTATTGACGACGTGTCCAAGGAATTGTACTTCCCTTAACCAGAATTCACATTTCGAAAACTTAGCGTACAGCTTTTCTGTCCTTAAGAGTGTAAGGATGAGTCGAAGGTGTCGTTCATGATCAGACTTACACTTTGAGTAGATGAGTGTCACACCCCAACCCGCAGCTGAAAAGGTGATCGGGCATGATTGGGTTATCATCAAAGCTCATGACATTTATTATATCGTTTCATATTCATTAATACATTTTAATGGGAAATATACAATCATAATTACATCATGTCCTAAACATCAATCTAGGCTGCATTGTTTTCTTCTAAGGCATTTCCTATGTTTTCCTTGCTTCATCCTGTTCACCTGTATCATGTGTAAAAATGGTTTTTGGATCAACAAAAAGTTGGCGAGTGAATCCTATGAAAAACATTTGAACAAGTTTATTTAATTGATTATAAAAGAAAGTGCACAACCACACACGAGTAAAAATAGATGTAAACTTATTCACCAATCATTTAATATTAAATAATGCACACATGAACAATAATGGATTGTTTTGAGGCACGCGTTGCTCAACTCGTCTCCCACGAGGAACTGATGGGCCTAACGAACGATTTGCATAAACTTGACAATATGAAATACTTAACTACAAACAATATAAACTAAATAATACACACACGAACAATAATGGATTTGTTTTGAGGCACGCGTTGCTCAACTCGTCTCCCACGAGGAACTGATGGGCCTAATGAATGAATTGCATATAACTTGACAATATGAAATACATAACTACAAACATTATATACAATCTAAGTTTAGATCACAATATGGTATGGCACAAGTTTAAATAAACGAGTTAATTTTGGTGACACATGACACACCCCAAAACGTGTAATTAAAAAGGGGAGTTGTAAGATTCACTCACATTGGGTGCGTTCGGTTGATGATGTTGAATGCGCACGAAGTGGTTTTAACCACGAGTGAAATTAACCTAGATAATGGCATAATGGTTCGGTAAGTAAACGGATTTTATTAATCCATTTTAGTAGGATTGTTGGGTGTATTTTTGTGAGTTTAAGGCTATTTTCTAACCTTAAAAATGTTATTTTTAAGTATTTTTAATTGATTTTTAAATAAGATAAATAAATAAAAATAATAAAAAAAATGTTGACTTTTTGACCGTTGACCGTTGACCATTGACCATTGACTTTGACTGTTGACCGGTTCGTATGTGTAATTGTGTGCGCCGGGTGAGGCTCGAACCCGAGACCTCCCGTACGCGTGCACGCAGCTCTACCAACTGAGCTACGTGTCTAACCCGAAATATTTCTGTTTTTAATTATATTTATATATTAATTGAATTAAACAGAAAATCATTTATTTTTTAAAAACGATTTTAATGCATCGAACCGGTGCGCTCCACAGGTCTCGAACCCGGGACCTGTGGGTTGAGTTAACACACAGTCCACTGCTGGACTGTGTGTCTAACTTGTTAAATAAACTGATTTTTATTATACTTATATACAAATTACCGTATTTCGTTTCCGCCTTATATAAAAAGTTTGATAATTGTCCGGACCGGTGCGGTAGTCCGGACTCGAACTCATGACGTGTGATTAAACATTCACACAGTCCACCACTGGACTGTGTGTCTATCTTGGTTATTATTCCGGTTTTTATTAAACTTAACATCTTAAGCAGTGACTCCGGTTCAGTTAAGAAAAAAAACATTTTTATTAGGGCGAAGGTGCGTGGGATATGTATCGAACTCGAGATGTTTGCGTGTTTAATGTGCACACAGTCCACCGCTGGACTGTGTGTCTAACCCGAGTTATATCTTGATTTAAATTAAACTTATATACTACTGAATCTTCGTCTTCTTCGTTAATCTTAACCAGAAACGGTGACTGACTGGTTCAACGATTTTAATCATGTTCTTTAGTGTGTTATGATTAATTACAGGTGAGATAAGTAAAAAGAATGAAAGATTAAGCATAAGGTATACCGAACTGGACTCCTCTGTTTCTCCGGCAGAACTCCGGTGACAGCAAATGATTCCGGCGACGTTTGTCTTGCGGCAGAGGGTCTTCAACGAGCTTGAGATGAATGTGGGTGGCTTCGGTATGAGTTCTGAGTGTTCAGTGTTTAGAGTAAGGCACAGAAGTGAAAGGTTCGGTTTTCCGGCGAGTTGCAGAAGATTTCCGGCGAATGGAATTACGTCGGGTAAAGGTGTGATTGTGAGCGAAAAAGCTAGCAGAGGTTTGAGGAGGTATTTATAGGGAGGACATCGACGTATTTGGCCCGTTTTCCGACTTGATTCGTCGGTTAGAAACTTTCCGGCGGTTATAACTTGTGTCGCGGACTCAGGCGTCGGTTATAACCGATGTTGAGGTTTAATGTTTACGTTAAGAACAAAAGAAACCGTCCAATCTCGCGAGATAGCCGGGATTTCCGACGACTGCAATTGGGCGCGTCGATTTTGAATTCGATATTCATGTTATGAATTAATTGTCTTCAATATTGAACAAGAATTACAAGTGGCGCAGTGGTTGAACGGCTGTGTGTTAATGCTTTGTTGACCAGATTGACTCGGCTGACCCGGGTTCGAAACCCGGCAGCCTTCTTTTATTTTTAAACCAATAATTTTAATACTTTTTCAAAAATAAATTATATATTCCAATATACTTATTAATTATGTATCGTTTAAAATTATTTTGGGCATTAAATACGCCACGAAATTTTTAACTGATTGTTCGGTTATTAAACGGAGCGGGTTTGGTAAATCCGGTTTTTGACGGATGTTACAGTATCCCCTGCTTTTTAGAAATTTCGTCCCGAAATTTAAGTAGTGTTATATTTGTCTAAAAGGATGGTGTTTAGTTTGACAGTTACATACTTAGAAAATGTGTAAGAGTTTAAATTTTGTTTGAGGCGGTAACGTCCCTTGTAAGGGTTAAATACCCTGTTACAGGAATCGCTTTTTGTTGCCTACGGTAAAATATTGATAAGCAGAGTTGATTCGCTAAATATGATATCATGTGTAAGAGTTTTGATATGTTTGGAAGGATATGGTTATATCCTAAAGCAAAACTTCTAATACTACAACCTACATGGAACTTCTCATGACCGTCTAACAATACCTCTGATCCTTTGACAAGAATACTTATATATAGGAAGTACCAGCGGCGTATCCACCATATTCTTGTCAAATTTTCATTGGTTTTATCAGTAAGTTATGATTGGTTCTATGATATGACTCTAGAACATAAATAAACGCAACAACTAATGTACCAAGAAATTACAAAATCCTACATAGAACTTCTCATAACCGTCTGACAATGCCTCTGATCATTTGACAAGAATACTTATATATAGGAAGTACCAACGGCGTATCCACCATATTCTTGTCAAATTTTCATTAGTTTTATCAGTAAGTTATGATTGGCCCTATGATGTAATTCTAGAACATAAATAACACAACAACCAATATTTGAATCCACATTCTGATAGCATATATGTTTGAATGGTGACAGTTCCTCTCTCGTTTGTTATGATGGAGAGGTTAGTTTATGTAGAAATAGAACACAATCCAATTTCTTTAACTGGCGAGATGATATGAATGTAACACAAATTTTAACCAAGACAATACTAAATCCTACATGGAACTTCTCATAACCGCCTGATAATGCCTCTGATCCTTTGGCAAGAATACTTATATATAGGAAGTACCAGCGGCGTATCCACCATATTCTTGTCAAATTTTCGTTGGTTTTATCCACAAGTTATGATTAGTTACCAAGAAACTACTAAATCCTACATAGAACTTCTCATAACCGCCTGACAATGCCTCTGATCCTTTGACAGGAATACTTATATATAGGAAGTACCAGCGGCGTATCCACCATATTCTTGTCAAATTTTCATTGGTTTTATCAGTGAATTATGATTAGTCCTATGTGACTATAAAACATAAACAACACAACAACCACAACTTGAGTCTAAATTCTGAAAGTATACATGTTTGAATGATGACAGTACCTCTCTCGTTTGTTATGATGGAGAGGTTAGTCATTGTGGAAGTGAGACATAGCTCAACTTCTATAAATGATGAAATTGAATACACTGAAATGTATGATGAACAAACTTCAACCAAAACATACTAAATCCTACATGGAACCTCTCATAACCGCCTGATAATGCCTCCGATCCTTTGACAAGAATACTTATATATAGGAAGTACCAGCGGCGTATCCACCATATTCTTGTCAAATTTTCATTGACTTTATCCACAAGTTATGATTAGTTCTATGTGACTCTACAACAAACACAACAACCACAAGATACTGATAATGAAAAATGTCTGTGCGATCAAGGCTCAATCAAACGGAGCCGATCGTATTGCATGTACTGAAAATGAAAAATGTCTGTGCGATCAAGGCTCAATCAAACGGAGCCGATCGTATTGCATGTACTGAAAATGAAAAATGTCTGTGCGATCAAGGCTCAATCAAACGGAGCCGATCGTATTGCATGTACTGAAAATAATAAACAATAATCACTCAAACAGTTTATACATGGAACCTTTCATAACCGCCTGATAATGCCTCCGATCCTTTGACAAGAATACTTATATATATGAAGTACCAGCGGCGTATCCACCATATCCTTGTCAAAATTTCGTTGGCTTTATCCTTAAGTTATGATTGGTTCTATGTGATTCTAAAACATAAAGAAAAACATAAAACTAAACGATTGGAGTTGAATCTTGATTTTCGGTGAAGAGGACTAGTTGGGTGTTTTTGCTTGGGCCGTCATTATCTTCGACAGGATTGGCGTTGATGTTGAAAACTCTTCCTCTTGCTGGTGGCCTAGTGATTGGGTTTTCTTGATTTACTTGGTTAACTGGGTTTGATTGAGCTTGAGCGTTTATGATGTTAACCAATCGAGGGCACGTGTTTCTAAAGTGGGTAGGGTCGCCACAATTGAAACAAGCTCGAACATATGGGAACATGGGGTATTGGGGTTGTTGATAGGTTTGGATCATGTTTTAAGTAGGGGGAGAGATTTGGTTTTGAGGGGTGTGACAAACCTTGCTCAAATGACCATAGCGTCCACAATTTGCACATAGTCGACAAGGTAAGGTAAGGGGATGGTGATAAAAACAGGTGTTACATCGAGGGTGAGGTCCAATGTATGGTTTCTTATTTGGGTAAGTTGAGTTGGGTGCTACTTGAGTGATTGGGATAGCTTGGATGGGTATGGCGTGTAAAACTGGTTGATTACGTTGGGTAGTAGCGAAAAGTTGCCCGTCTCTTTTTCTCTTAAAAGTGGGTTGAGAAGGGGATTCGGTTTGGGTGGAGTTTGAAGTTTTAGTCGATGCCTTATCCTTCTTCTTCTCCTCCTTGAAGTCTTTGTTCCGGATTCGGTTTTCGGTGAGCTCTGTAGCTAACTCCATAGCTGCTTCCAAAGTTGCAGGCGTGGTACTTATTACAGAGTCTTGAATCTTTGACGGAAGACCTCGAATGTAGTGCTCGATCAAACGGTAGAGGGGAGTGAACAAGTTGGGAACCATTTGATGTAACTCGAGGAATCTTTTGTTGTATGTGGTGTGGTCGCCTTCCTTTTGCTTCAACGAATAGAACTCGTCTTCTAATTTCTTGATTTCGCTCCTCGGGCAAAACCGTCTTGTCATGATTTCCTTCAACTCTTCCCAAGTCAAAGTCATAGCGTCTTCAACACCTCGTTTGGCCTTCTCTGTATTCCACCAAGTAAGTGCTATTCCATATAAACGACCAATAGCATATCGCAATTTGCGAGCATCGGGGCAATCGCAATTTAGAAAAGTATTCTCCATTTCTTCAAACCAATGGAGGAGAGCGGTGACACCTTCAGTCCCTTCGTATTTTGGAGGGTCGCATGATTTGAAATGCTTGTAGGTGCATTTAGTGGTATTTGGGGGAGAGTTGATAACGTTTTGATCTTCTTGGTTGACAGGATTAGCGGTAAGTGCTTGTTGGACTTGGATTACAATGTTGGGTATTATGGCAGCCATTTGTTGAGCAATTTGGGGCAGCCATGCGCTCGCGGGCTTTTCCTGCTCTCATCTTCCTACGGGCGAGGCTAGAAGACATCTACAAGGAATACGCATCATGAGTATGAGTTAGATGTTTTTGGGATCATGGGTCGCACTAGGAATGAACATTCATAAAATAAATATAGAAAAATAAATCTACTACATCCATAGGATGTCTTGGGCTTTGCTCGTCATTAGGCCTTGCATGCCGCCATACTTCACCTTAGTAATCATGTGGGCCCCCATGAATACCGGGTTTTTATATGGTTCGCATGTGTTAGCCTGGTTACGTACACTAAAACCCGGAGAAAATCGAGAAATATGTATATAACGTATGATATTCGGAATGTGTCCAGGTGTAGACACGGTGACACCTCAAAGTGGGTTAGTTCGAACGACGTTTGGTGTGGCATGCTTTGGCCTAATAGGTCCTTCGTACTCTCATCGTTAGTCCCCAGGTAGGCAAACTGGTCCGTTATATTGGATTTATACGAATGCCAACCTAGACAGGACGTTCCGACTACCGGTACTTGTACCCTTCCAGTTACTACATGCCCGTCGCAGAACTTACTTTGATGGGATTTGAAAATTGCAACAAAATCTTTGAATAACGAGAGTATGAAAATGATTTGAATATATGAACATTGAAATATGTATGATGAATGTGTATATAAGTATGTATGTTTGACTGTAAGTATAAATAAATATGAAAACAAATAAATATCATAAGTTTGTATGTAACTACCTAAACAATTAAAATTTAGGCAAACTATAGTATAGGCTCTAAGGGTCTAATAACCTATCCTATATCCCTATAGTCATGGCTCTGATACCAATCTGTCACACCCCAACCCGCAGCGGAAAATGTGATCGGGGCATGATTGGGTTATCATCAAAGCTCATGACATTTATTATATCGTTTCATATTCATTAATACATTTTAATGGGAAATATACAATCATAATTACATCATGTCCTAAACATCAATCTAGGCTTCATTGTTTTCTTCTAAGGCATTTCCTATGTTTTCCTTGCTTCATCCTGTTCACCTGTGTCATGTGTAAAAATGGTTTTTGGATCAACAAAAAGTTGGCGAGTGAATCCTATGAAAAACATTTGAACAAGTTTATTTAATTGATTATAAAAGAAAGTGCACAACCACACATGAGTAAAAATAGATGTAAACTTATTCACCAATAATTTAATATTAAATAATGCACACATGAACAATAATGGATTGTTTTGAGGCACGCGTTGCTCAACTCGTCTCCCACGAGGAACTGATGGGCCTAACGAACGATTTGCATAAACTTGACAATATGAAATACTTAACTACAAACAATATAAACTAAATAATACACACACGAACAATAATGGATTTGTTTTGAGGCACGCGTTGCTCAACTCGTCTCCCACGAGGAACTGATGGGCCTAATGAATGAATTGCATATAACTTGACAATATGAAATACATAACTACAAACATTATATACAATCTAAGTTTAGATCACAATATGGTATGGCACAAGTTTAAATAAACGAGTTAATTTTGGTGACACATGACACACCCCAAAACGTGTAATTAAAAAGGGGAGTTGTAAGATTCACTCACATTGGGTGCGTTCGGTTGATGATGTTGAATGCGCACGAAGTGGTTTTAACCACGAGTGAAATTAACCTAGATAATGGCATAATGGTTCGGTAAGTAAACGGATTTTATTAATCCATTTTAGTAGGATTGTTGGGTGTATTTTTGTGAGTTTAAGGCTATTTTCTAACCTTAAAAATGTTATTTTTAAGTATTTTTAATTGATTTTTAAATAAGATAAATAAATAAAAATAATAAAAAAAATGTTGACTTTTTGACCGTTGACCGTTGACCATTGACTTTGACTGTTGACCGGTTCGTATGTGTAATTGTGTTCGCCGGGTGAGGCTCGAACCCGAGACCTCCCGTACGCGTGCACGCAGCTCTACCAACTGAGCTACGTGTCTAACCCGAAATATTTCTGTTTTTAATTATATTTATATATTAATTGAATTAAACAGAAAATCATTTATTTTTTAAAAACGATTTTAATGCATCGAACCGGTGCGTTCCACAGGTCTCGAACCCGGGACCTGTGGCTTGGTTTAACACACAGTCCACCGCTGGACTGTGTGTCTAACTTGTTAAATAAACTGATTTTTATTATACTTATTTACAAATTACCTTATTTCGTTTCCGCCTTATATAAAAAGTTTGATAATTGTCCGGACCGGTGCGGTAGTCCGGACTCGAACTCGTGACGTGTGATTAAACATTCACACAGTCCACCACTGGACTGTGTGTCTATCTTGGTTATTATTCCAGTTTTTATTAAACTTAAGATCTTAAGCAGTGACTCCGGTTCAGTTAAGAAAACAAAACATTTTTATTAGGGCGAAGGTGCGTGGGACATGTATCGAACTCGAGACGTTTGCGTGTTTAATGTGCACACAGTCCACCGCTGGACTGTGTGTCTAACCCGAGTTATATCTTGATTTAAATTAAACTTATATACTACTGAATCTTCGTCTTCTTCGTTAATCTTAACCAGAAACGGTGACTGACTGGTTCAACGATTTTAATCATGTTCTTTAGTGTGTTATGATTAATTACAGGTGAGATAAGTAAAAAAGAATGAAAGATTAAGCATAAGGTATACCGAACTGGACTCCTCTGTTTCTCCGGCAGAACTCCGGTGACAGCAAATGATTCCGGCGACGTGTGTCTTGCGGAAGAGGGTCTTCAACGAGCTTGAGATGAATGTGGGTGGCTTCGGTATGAGTTCTAAGTGTTCAGTGTTTAGAGTAAGGCACAGAAGTGAAAGGTTTGGTTTTCCGGCGAGTTGCAGAAGATTTCCGGCGAATGGAATTACGTCGGGTAAAGGTGTGATTGTGAGCGAAAAAGCTAGCAGAGGTTTGAGGAGGTACTTATAGCGCAGGACATCGACGTATTTGGCCCGTTTTCCGACTTGATTCGTCGGTTAGAAACTTTTCGGCGGTTATAACTTGTGTCGCGGACTCAGACGTCGGTTATAACCGATGTTGAGGTTTAATGTTTACGTTAAGAACAAAAGAAACCATCCAATCTCGCGAGATAGCCGGGATTTCCGACGACTGCAATTGGGCGCGTCGATTTTGAATTCGATATTCATGTTATGAATTAATTGTCTTCAATATTGAACAAGAATTACAAGTGGCGCAGTGGTTGAACAGCTGTGTGTTAATGCTTTGTTGTCCATATTGACTCGGCTGACCCGGGTTCGAAACCCGGCAGCCTTCTTTTATTTTTAAACCAATAATTTTAATACTTTTTCAAAAATAAATTATATATTCCAATATACTTATTAATTATGTATCGTTTAAAATTATTTTGGGCATTAAATACGCCACGAAATTTTTAACTGATTGTTCGGTTATTAAACGGAGCGGGTTTGGTAAATCCGGTTTTTGACGGATGTTACAATGAGGATGTCGTCGATGAAGACTATAACAAAACGGTCAAGATAAGGTTTGCAGACTCTGTTCATTAGATCCATGAAGACAGCTGGGGCGTTGGTTAAACCAAATGGCATGACCATGAATTCATAATGACCATAACGAGTTCGGAAGGCGGTCTTTGGGACGTCTTATTCATGTACTCTGAGTTGATGATAACCAGAACGAAGGCCGATTTTTGAAAAACAGGTGGCGCCTTGAAGTTGGTCTAGAAGATCATCGATGCGAGGTAATGGGTAGCTGTTCTTGACCGTTAACTTGTTGAGTTCTCTGTAGTCGATACACATGCGAAACGTTCCATCTTTCTTCTTCACAAAAAGGACAGGTGCACCCCAAGGCGATGAGCTAGGACGTATAAATCCTTTGTCAGTCAGCTCTTGCAGTTGACTGGCTAGCTCTTGCATTTCGGATGGGGCTAACCTATAAGGAGATTTTGCAACTGGTGTAGCTCCAGGTATAAGATCAATGCGGAATTCGACTTCTCTCACGGGAGGAAGTCCTGAAATGTCGTCAGGAAAAACTTGCGGAAAATCTTTTACTACTGGGATGTCTTCGAGTTTCTTCTCCTTGATTCCCTTTTTGACGACATGAGTTAGGAATGCGACATAATTCTTGTGGAGATATTTTCGGGCTTCAAGACAGGGCATTAATTTGAGTCCTTTCGAAGGGGTTTCTCAAATATTCGTAGAGTCTGACCGTTTGCAAGAGGAATGCGAATGAACTTTTCGCGGCATACAACTTCAGCATGATGTTGGCTGAGCCAGTCCATATCAATTATAATGTCGAAACTTCCCAACTTCATAGGAATGAGGTCAACTGGAAAATCTTGATCGTTTAGGATAGGGAAATTTGTTTGTGTGACAGCAAAGTTTCTGGTGTTTCGTTTCCTCTTATTAGCAAACTTTGAGGAGGAGGTGGAATGGTTTGAAGTTTGGCCCTTAATGGGGGCTTTCTTTTTCTCGTCCTTAAATTTTCCGTTACGAATACGATTCTCGGTAAGCTCGGTAGCTAGTTCCATAGTGTAACATCCGTCAAAAACGGATTTACCAAACCCGCTCCGTTTATCAACCGAACAGTCAGTCAAAATTTTCGTTGCGAATTAAATGTCCAAAACATTTTTAAACGATCCGTAATCAATTATTATACGCGAATATATATTTAGTTTTTGAAAAACTATCAAAAATCGCATAATAAAAATGAAATACATCTGCCGGGTTTCGAACCCGGGTCTGTACCGAATCAGATGCAACTTATCTTCACACACACAAACCACTGCGCCGCTTGTTATGTTTGATGAATAATAGAATCATTTAATTGATATAGTGACTTTACAAATTCAAAACCGCGCGCCCAAACGATTCAGTCGTCGGAATCCCGGAATTCTCGCGAGTTTTAACACCAATTTACGTTATAACGTAAACCATTAACCACATATCGGTTATAACCGATGTTTGAAGTCCGCGACACTTTTCAAAACCGCCGGAAAACTTTAACTGATGAATACAGTTCAAAACCAGACCAAATACATCTCGTTTTCCCTCCTATAAATTGACCCACAATCGACGACAAACACTTTCGCTCAAAAATCACACCTTTTCTCGGCATAATTCCACTCGCCGGAACTTTCCTATTTTTCGCCGGAAAACCGAGTTTTAATTTTCTGAACCTCACTAATCCCCTAAACCTTTACTGAAGTTACCCATACTCTTTCCAAGATTTCAGGAGACTTGCTGCTGCAAGGAACCTATCGCCGGAGGTGAATTCTGTCGCCGGAGTTCTGCCGGAAAACAGAGAGTCTTGTCGGTATACTTTCTCCGCCCAGTTTTCTTCTCCGTTTCACTTTTATAATACCTTAATTAACTGTAAAACACTAATAAATCGATAAAACTTTGAACCAGCCGATTTTCCGATTTCTGGTTCAAACTTGACGAGGAAGACGACGTTTTCTATATCATATAAGTATATTATAAATCAGGATTTTACTCGGGTTAGACACACAGTCCAGCGGTGGACTGTGTGCACATAAGACGTTAATCATGCAAAGGTCTCAAGTTCGAATCCCGGTTCGTACACGCTGCCTTAATAAAAATCAAGTTTTTATTTAACTGAACCGGATCGCCACAGATATATGTTAAATATATTGTTAACCGGAATAATAACCAAGTTAGACACACAGTCCAGCGGTGGACTGTGTGTTTGATTATATCGCTGGTCACGAGTTCGAGTCCGGTCTTCAGCACCGACTCGGACAATTATCTTCTCTTTTATATTAAGGCAGAAAAGGAAATAAATAATTAGTATTTAAGTATAATAAAAATCGAATGTTATAACATGTTGAACACACAGTCCAGCGGTGGACTGTGTGTTAGATTAAACCACAGGTCCCGAGTTCGAGACCTGTGGAGTGCAAAACCGGTCCGCTTAAACTGTTTTTAAAATAAAATGATTTTTTGTTAATTCTAATTAATGTATATATGAAATTAAAATCGGATATATAACGGGTTAGACACGTAGCTCAGTTGGTAGAGCTGCGTGCACGCGTACGGGAGGTCTCGGGTTCGAGCCTCACCAAGCGCACAACAATATGCCTCGAACCGGTCAACGCCGGTCAAAGTCAACAAGTCAAAGTCAACAGTAGCAGAAAAAAATAAAATATTTTTATTATTTTTATTTAATTATTTTAATTAAAAATCAATTATAAATACTTAAAAATAACATTTTTAAGATTAGAAAATAGCCTCAAACTCACAAAAATGCACCCAACAACCCTACTAAAATAGTTAAATAAAATACGTTTACTTACCAAACCATAATGCGATTTATCTAGGTTAAATCTCACTCGTGGTTAAAACCACTTCGCGTGCATTCAACGTCATCAACCGAACGCACCCACTGTGAGTGAATCTTACAATTCCCCCTTTTAAATTACACGTTTTGGGGTGTGTCATGTGTTATGAAATAATTAAGTTATTTATTTAAACTTGTGCCATACCACATCATGACTTAAACTTAGATTGATTTATTGTTGTGATTTACTTATATTCCGTTTGTCAAATTACATGAAACTCATACATTAAGCCCATCAGTTCCTCGTGGGAAACGAGTAGAACATCGCGTGCTTCAATTCAATTCATTATTGTTCATGTGTGTTTTCATTGAGTTTATATTGTTGTAGTTGTGTTATTCATATTATCATGTTTATGCAATTCATTCATCAGGCCCCTCAGTTCCTCGTGAGAGACGAGTTGAGCAACGCGTGCCTTTAATTGTTCCATTATTATTCATGAGTGTTTTCATTTAACATATTATGATTGTTGATCAAGTTACATCTAATTTTACTCATGTTTGGTTGTGCACATATTTCATAATCAATTTAAATGAATTGTTCAAATGTTTTCCATAGGATTCACTCGCCAACATTATGTTGATCCAAAAACCTTTTTACACATGATACAGGTGAACAGGTTGAAGCAAGGATAACATAGGATATGCTTTAGAAGAGAACAAAGAAGTTTAGATTGTAGTTAGATCATGTTGTAGCAATCATTGTAAATTTCCATTTAAATTGTATTAATGAATATGAAACGTTTAATAAAGAGCTTTGATGATAACCCAATCATGCCCCGATCACCTTATCCGCTGCGGGTCGGGGTGTGACACATAGCAGTTTCAAGTGTTGCAGGCGAAGTGCTTAGAACTGAGTCTTGAATTTTCGAGGGGAGGCCTCGAATATAAGTGTTCGACTAAGCGGTATACTGGGGTGAACAAGTTGGGGATCATTTGGTTCAACTCTAGAAACCTTTTGTTGTAGGAAGTATGATCTCCTTCCTTTTGCTTTAACAAGTGAATTCATATAACTTTTTGATCTCGCTTCTTGGACAGAAGTGTCTCGTCATGATTTCCCTTAACTCCTCCCACGTTAAGGCCATTGCATCTTCGATTCCTCTCTTACCATTTTATGTATTCCACCAGGTAAGAGCTACTCCAAATAGTCTCCCGGTTGCGTAACGTACCTTGCGATCCTCGGGACAATCGCAATTGAGGAAGGTGTTTTCCATTTCCTCAAACCAGTGGAGGAGAGCACTGACACCTTCGGTCCCTTCAAATTTCGGGGGATCGCAAGACTTGAAGTGTTTGTATGAGTACTTTTTTGAGGGAGGGTTGTCGACGTTCTGGTCTTCTTGCTGGGGAGGATTGATGGGATTTGCGGCGAGAGCTTGTTGGACTTGAATTACGATGTCAGGAAGCACCGCGGCCATTTGTTTTGCGATTTGGGTGGCCAAGCGTTCGTTTGACCTTCCTGACTTTCTACCTCCACATTGCTGCCTAGCCGACATCTACAGGAACATTCATAAGAAGATTGTGAGTTTAAGGTGTCTTTTTAGGTGTCATGTGTCGTTTAAAAAAAAATAACATAAACATCAATAATGCAACTACATCCATAGGATGTCTTGGGTTTGCTCATGTTTGGGCCTCCAATGTCCCCCATACCATCACCTGTATAGTCATGTGGGCCCCCATGACTATTGGCTTAGTAGGATTCACATTGGTGTTGGCGGTTTAACACTCGCATCACCCGAATGTAAACCATGAAATATGTTTGCGAGATGTATGGTCGGAGGGTGTCAATGGACACAATGACAACTCAAAGTGGGGTTAGCTCACACGACGTTTGGTATAGCATGCTTTGGCCTAATAGGTCCTTCGTACTCTCATCGTTAGTCCCCAGGTAGGCAAACTGGTCCTTTATTTTGGATTTACACGAATGCCAAGCCTAGACAGGACGTTCCGACTACCGGTACTTGTACCCTTCCAGTTACTACATGCCCGTCATGAGAACTCACTTTGATGTGATTTGAAAAAAAATACAAAAATCATTGCAAAAATCATGGAAATTGTGTGGTGTGTGCTCTCATGGATATGATATGTTATGAGGATATGGTTCATGATGAGCATTGTATAGTAATATGTACTTATGAACATGCTTGCATAACATTGAATGTAACAATAAACATAAAGCATATAAACATCATGAATTTTGTATGTAACACATAAACAATTTTAAAATTCTAATCAACTATAGTATAGGCTCTAAGGGTCTAATAACCTATCCTATATCCCTATAGTCATGGCTCTGATACCAATCTGTCACACCCCGACCCGCAGCGGAATAAGAGTCGGGGCATAATTGGGTTATCACCAAAGCTCATGATGTTTACTAATATGTTTCATATTTATTAAATTCAAATTTTCAACTTCAATATTCCAAACAAGTTCATACAATTATAAGGAAAAAGTAACTAAGCAAACAATCCAAAGCCTAAACTGATTTATTCTTCTAGGCCGTCCTATATGTTTCTTGCTGCAACTAGATCACCTGTATCATGTGTAAAAATGGGGGTTTTTGGGTCAACAAAAGTTGGCGAGTGAACCTTGTTAGAAAACATTTATTATCGATTTCTTGTTGTATTTAATATGGAAAAATTGTGCAATAATCATATGTGAGCAAACGTAAATAAACATACAATAACAAAACAATAACAAACCACCTTGCATGAGTATATAACATGAATGATAATGTATATGTTGGCAACGTCACGTCCCGCTCATAGGTAATGGGGAACGGACGGCCTATGATGATGTATGTGCGATCAAGGCTCAATCAAACGGAGCCGATCGTATGTTGGCAACGCCACGTTCCGCTCATAGGTATGGGGAACGGTTCCGCTCATAGGTAATGGGGAACAGACGGCCTATGATGATGTATGTACTGAAAATGATAAATTTAATCTAAACATTAACCACACAAACAGTTGATACGTATTGAATACACATTTGATCATGGATATGATGGATGCACAAGTGTTTAAATGTAATAAATAATAAGACACATGATACACCCCAAAAAGTGATTAAAACGGGGAATTTGTAGAGATTCACTCACATTGGGTGCGTTCGTTTGATGATGTTGAATGCGCACGAGTTTAGAGGGTTGATCGACGAGGAATAACTAACCTAAATAATAACGAAAAGGTACGGTAAATAAGTGGATTTTATTAACAATTTTAATAGGGTTTTTAGATTTATTTTTGTGAGTTTAAGGTTATTTTCTAACTTTAAAAACATTATTTTTAAGTATTTTTAATTGATTTTTAAATTAAATAAATAAATAAAAATATAAAAAATGTTGACTTTTTGGGTTGACCGTTGACCATTGACTTTGACTGTTGACCGGTTCGGACTTGTGTTTGTTTGCGCTGAGTGAGGTTCGAACTTGTGACCTCCCGTACGCGTGCACGCAGCTCTACCAACTGAGCTACGTGTCTAACCCGAAATATTTCTGTTTTTAATTATATTTATATACAATTTAATTTATTCAGAATTCATTTATTTTAAAAAGAATTTTAATTATGTCGAACCGGTGCACATAACAGGTCTCGAACCCGGGACCCGTTGTTTAACATTGCACACAGTCCACCGCTGGACTGTGTGTCTAACCTGGTTAAAATACTGGTTTTTATTAAACTTAACATCTTACAGCGAATTAATACGATTCGGTTTAAAAAAAGAACATTTTTATTTCAGAGGATAGGGTCGTGTCAGGGATCGAACTCGAGACGTTTGTTTTGTTTGCGCACACAGTCCACCGCTTGACTGTGTGTCTAACCCGGTTTAATATCTTGTTTTAGTTAAACTTATACCTAGTGTTCGACTTCACCTTCTTCGTTCAAAAACACAGACAGCGATTTATTCTACTGTTCTTGATTTAATTCGATTGACGGACATATAAATGATTAAAATGAAATGGATAGAGAAGGTTTTGGGAATGAATGTACCGGAAAGATGATTTTTCTCAGAACTCCGGCAAAGTCGTCGGCTCTATTTTATGAACTCCGTCTGAGCGGACCAATTAACAGTTTTGCTTAACTAATTGTGAAATTAAATGACTAAACAAGAGTTATCAGAGAGTTTAGATGATTGTACCGATTCACAGTGTGATTTCGGAATTTTCAGAGACTTTCCGGCGAGTGCAGATTATCCGGTATCGTCGTCTGGAACCGATTCTGGTTGAAGGTTTTGAGTTAGTATAAGTCTAACAATAGATAGAAGATGAAAGAATTGAGAACTTTACCGATTCGATGAATGTCACGGTTTTCCGGCGAAAGTCCGGCGATATCAGAAAGCGTTTCCGACGAACAGAAAATAGAGCGCAATTGAAATTGAAGGTTCTGTGAGTGTTTCTGAGTTGTGAGACAATGATATTACCGGTGTAAATTGGAGGTAAATGATTTCGGTTATTAAACTCGAAATCATATGAATCGAGTTCCATAAAGACTAAATTGATTAAGAACGTGGGTTGAAATGGTTTTATCGGTTATAATCAGTAACCCACGAACACTCAAACGTCGTTGGATAGTTGAAAGCCGATGATCGGTTTCAGTTTTGGCGCAAACAGATAGATTCACGGGTGAACTTAAGGTTTTATTTGTTTCCTTGATTACACAAAAACAGCAAGTGGCGGAGTGGTTAAGTGTTTGATGGTTGTGTCTTCCGGCTGACCCGGGTTCGAAACCCGGCAGCCCCTTTTCTTTTTTATTTAATTTATTTTTACTTTTTAATAATTATAGTTTTTAAATTCTAAAATGTTTATTAATTATGTATTGTTTAAAATTAAATTAACCATAAATACGCAACAAAATTTTATAACTTGATATTCGATTAACAAACGAAGCGGGTTTGAAAACCCGTTTTTCGACGGATGTTACAGAATTGTCCTCTCGCTCCTTTAACACTTCCCTCTCAAAATCGAAGACAAATCGCAGAGAAAGAAAAAGGGTTTTATTGATGAAAGAGGGAAACATGAAACAGAGTTGTGTAGTATCTATAGACTGATGAAAATTGAAATGCTTGGAGGGAAGTCAATTTAGAGGAGGAATTAACATTGGGAGGGAAATTGGTGAAATGGGGGGAACAAGTGAAATACAAACCAAATTTGGGGAAAATAAATAAACTTGGGTTTTAATCGTAGTTATATTTATTATATATGTAATTATAAAAACTAAATAAGACTCTTATATAAAAATAGTTTAAAATAACTTTTTCCGAAACATAATTTATGTCTTTACATATATGGATTTGAAAAAATAATATGTATTTTAAAATGCTGAGGTTGTTAGAAGTGTACAAATCTACTTATTTAAAAACCATGTTCATTAAGAAAAGAAAAAAAAACGGTTTGTAAAAAATTGGTTCGGGTTATAAACCGTTTTAGTAGGGAGACGTTTGAACCTATCAAATTAGTGAGGTCGGGTTCAAATCGGTCTATTACAAAAAGAAATTGGTTTTTTGACATGTTTCTTTTTCAAAATCAGGTCGGTTCTAAACCAATTTCAGGGCATAATACTTTGAACTATTTCGAACTAGAGGCTTGGGTCAAGTCCAAACTGTTTTTTTAAGTGTGTCGGGTCGAGTCCAAACCGATTTAAGTGGAAACAATTGTGTGTTTTTTAAGCTTGTTTAGGTAGTTTTGTTTGTGTTCACACTAGTTCTCGGATTCTATACCTAAATGCTAGTTCCTAACGGATCCTCTTCAGTTTTTTTCATAATTTTATCAATACTAGGTAGTTTTGTTTGTGTTCACACTAGTTCCCGAATTCTATACCTAAATGCTAGTTCATAACGGATCCTCTTCAGTTATTTTTTCATAATTTTATCAATACTAATTGTTATTATTTAAATATATATTTAATATGAGCTATAGCTCAATTGTCATTGGATGAGAAGTGAAGATTTGGGTTTGAGAACATAGGTTTCAAGTTCGAATCCAATCTCAACCGGGTTTTACCATTGGGTTTGAGGGCATAGGTTTCAAGTTCGAATCCGATCTCAATCGTGTAACACCTCGAAAATTTCATCCAATAAAATTCCGACACGTGTCCCGAAAATTTTGGTGGCTACATGTAGCCGAGAGGGACTAAGGACGTCGTCATGTTATTTTTATAACCTCTGAACGAGCATCGGACAAGTCGAGTGACCAAAATGGCAACAAGCCAAAGTTTCCCTTTCTGGAAGGTCCTTACGGACCGTAACCATCAATGGTTACGGAACGTAAGGTTAAACAAAACATGATTTCAATAAGGCGGTTACGGACCGCAAGCCTTATTGGTTACGGTCCGTAACCATTCAAATTCTGTGGGCGCTAGAGGTCCTTACGGACCGCAAGGACTAACCCCTTATGGTCCGTAAGGGGTCGCCAGTGACCGAAACATGGCAGCCTGCTGTGCCTGCCACCTTGCTCGACATGCCACCTCTCCCTTGGTTGTGCCACGACCAAAAACACTTGTCCTCATCTGGAATCATCCCCCAACACCTGTCTTGATCCTATGCATCCCCCATTGCTATAAATAGCAACGTTGGGTGAGCTCCCAACTTGCTCATCCTTCTCTTCTTCTCTCTATTGCTCACTTGGATGTTCCTGAGCTTATTGGGGACTTCCTCTGAGTCTCTTAGTCATCTTTGGTTCACTAGTAAGTGTTCCAACTCAGTTCTTTCCTTCTTAGTAGGCTTTAAGCCAATGTCAAAGCGTTGACATAAAAACGCTTTGACTTTGAGCTAAGACCATTATGGTCCAGCCAATGTTCGTGACGAACATGGCTACGTGATCGTAATAAGGTAGGTGTTAATCCCTTGAGATGGCACCTCCTGATTACCACGTTTGCTTGGTCAATTGACGGGTCAAAGAGATTATGATACAATAGAACATAAACATATCTTCAAATCTTTATTCCATATGTATGAAACTATAAACATATCAAAATATGAAATTTATGATATAACATATAATCAGAATCGAATACAAATCCAAGTAAGGAAAACAACAATTTTGAATAATTTAATTCAACTAATTCGAAATTTCGCTATTCGATTCGTTTTACGCATCCACTTTCAACGCAGAGTACGTTTGTGTCCATTAAGAATAGATCCAAGTTTCTCTTTGAATGATAAGTTCTCTTATAATGACCATAAGTAACCATGATTGTTGATCGCTAATCATGGTTGATTCTAATTGAAATTTGTTCTCCATAATTGACCAAAATTGACCTTAATTGGAAACCATTAACATTTATTGACCTAATTGGACCCAACGGAAACCAAGTGGCTCTGATTTCCCCTAACTAAATAATATTGACGCTCATTAGCCACCATTGACTAATACACTAACTATCGCTCGTTGATCTTAACTGGTGGCCATGACCATTATTAACCCACATTTACCACAATCTTCCCTAATTGCCCATAATTGCAAGATACCAAGGAATATCATTGTTACCATGGTTGACCTAATGAAACAAATTGAATGATAAATGGCAATAAGTTATATTAAATCCTCATAAGGTTGACAGACCATAATGAGTTATATCACATCAATATATGTATTACCATTAACCATAACTATTTCTAGTTTATCCTTGTTAATTATTAATCATTGTCAACCTAAATTACCCCTATTGACCCTAATGGACACCAATTGGCCTTAATTACCTATCATCGACCCTTATTGACTATCAATGACCTATATTAAACATAATCAACCCTAATTGCCCATGTTAACCCAGATTGGCATTAACTGGTCATAATTGACGAATAATGACACAAAATAGCCTTCACTGACAATGATCGATCATCGGTAACTTAAATTGGCCACTATTAGCACTAGTTAAAGCTAATGATCCCCGACTAATAACACTAATTTCCCGTGATCTACTATCCCCCCCCCCCCTAATTGGTCCTAACTAACCCTAATTGCACTTAGTTCACCTTCGTTAACTATTATCGACCATCATTAACACTAATTAATACCTAATTGTATCTAATCGATCCTAATTGTCTCTAATTGATCATAACTGCGAATAATTTCTCATAATCTTCTCTATTTGCCCCTAATTTATCTAAAGAAACTAGTTAAACGTAATTGACTAATATAACTTGAGTTACTCCTCATTAATCGATACTGACTCCGAATGACCGAAAGTAACTATATTTGCGGCCATTTTTGTGACAACTTTAACTTATATTTTTTGTTATAATATTTTCCAAAATTGGCAAGTATGTTTGCTACGGAAATAATTTCGGTTGCTATTTCCGACCGTTTTTCAACCAAATTAATTCTTGTATATCTTATTTTTTTTAAACAGTGTTTGTATTTGCGACTAAAACGAGTTTGGTCGCTCTATTTGTGTCCGTTTTTTCAACCAAATTAAATTTCATTTTTATTAGCTTTTATTATTTTGTACAAATCGCGACTGCATTTGCGACTTTAATAATTCCAGTCGTTACATTTGCGACCAAAACAATTTCGGGCGCTACATTTGCGACTGTTTAACAACAAAAAGTTATAGTCGCTAAATTTGCGACGACTTTTCTTTCGGTCGCTAAATTTGCGATCATTTTACGACAGAATTTTTTTAGTCGCTAGATTTGCGACCAGTTTTTATTTTAGTGGCTAAAATTTGCGACCGTTTTCAATTGGTCACTACATTTACGACCGTTATACCGATTTTTTTAGGTCGCTACATTTACGACCGAAAAAAATTGGTCGCTAGAACCGGTTTGGGCTTAAACTTTAAACAATGTATTAAAAAGCCCTATTAATTTATTTAAACTTTAAATATTATATTTGAAATAATGTTGCAAGTATTAAAGAGTATAAAAATAGTTTAATTCAAAACTTAAATATAATTGTTAGATATCTTTAATCTTCTAACTTCAGATTTTTGCAGAGATATCTGATTAGAATTATGACAACACGACAAACATTGGATTATGAAAAAGAAAAAGCATGCATGCATGTTGTTCATGCGTTATGAACAGCAGTTGTAAGGCCACACGTGATGGCTTAACTCGTTGTATTACGTTATACATCACCGTCACCTTCATCTATAACGCGTGAACATTAAAACGCGTTGTAGTCATACCGTGAAGAGTGGGGCATGATAGGTGTGATGAATGATGGAGAGTGATTGACACCCCCACTAAATTCTATCACTAGTGATGGAATTTGGCTCGATGACATGCGGAATTTAATTGGAAGTTGTGAGTGATGAGTGGGTGGTGAGTGATGTTCGCCCCTTCCCCCTAAGACTGGATAATATAACATGTGCATCGTCTAAAATCACTTTCGTGTGGCATGAACTATAAACATGATCACATAATCATAGGGGTGCAAACGAGCCGAGCGGTTCGCGAGTTACTCAATACCGAATCGATAAAAAGCTCGAACGAGCCAAGCGCTATCGAGCGCGAGCTTGAAATAAGGATCGGTTAGACCAAGCTCGAGTCTTGTATGTGCAGCTCATTTAGGCTCGTCGAGCCTTATCGAGCTTAGTATACTTTAGGGTTAAAACTATATTTTACATTTTGAATTGTCAAAATGTTTTTATATTTGAGTTCTCAAACCGTCGAGCCGAGCTTTGGCTCATTAACAGCCAAAAACGAGCTCGAGCCGAGCTTTAGCTTGTTTAAACTCGTGCCACAGATACTTAGATCGAGCTTTCAAGCCGAGCTTGAGCTTCGGAAAGTCTTAACGAGCCAAGCTTGATTAAGGTAAGGCTTGGGCTTAGGTTCAGAAAGTCTTAACGAGCTGAAATCGCTGAAGGTAAGGCTAGCTTATTAAACTAAGCACATGTGTTTTGGCATTGCTTGCCAGCGTGCTTTTATCAGAACCCATTAATTGATTCTTCTACAATTCGTGACACTATTCTTATGGTGTTACATATGGTGTTACATCGTATTCATAGTTTTTCTAGTACTACTGTTGACTGGTGTGATTTTTAAAGCAGTCTTGAGAGTTGTGATTTGGTTGCTTGGGAGGCAACAACTACCATAAAAAATAAAAATAAATAAATAAAAAAGTAAAATTTTGGGCGCAACTTGTTACCCGATTATTTGCTATTCTTATATATTTTTTCTGTCATTAACATAAAAAGAATCTTTGGCAACAGTCGAAACTGTCGCATTATAGTTTCTAATTACTTCCCGACTATTACATAATTTTTGATGTGACCGAGTTCACAACTAAAACTTCGGTCGCGAAATTAGCAACTGTATTTGTGACCTCATTTTGTGTAAGATACATTGCGATCCGGTTTTGTGATCTTAAATGTTTCATCTGTCTGTGAAGGATTTTGTGACCATTTTAGTTTTATACCTTTGCGACCGGTCCATTTTATTTTTAGATCAACATTAAGACCCTTTTGTGACCGAGTTTAGTTTCGTTGTATTTTTTACAGGATAAAATTTATGACCTAATTTGCGACCGAGTTTATTTTATTTGTTTTTCTATATTAAATAAAAAGGGGGTTGCGGCGCAGCTTGTTGTCCGTTTACCTGCCACTTGTTTGTAATTTTTTTCTTCGTTATTTTAATGAAAGAAATGAGTATTAGTTAAAAAAAATAAATTAAATAAATGGTAACGCTATTGCAACCGTATTTTATGTCATTTAGTTTCACTTTTTTTTCCGTGTTTCATATTATTTACAGCAGTTTTTCACTCTTTCAATTGTTTTACCACGTTCTGGTTTTGCATCAAACAAAATGCTTTTTCATTTTAGCATCGAGAATATGCTTTTTTTATTTTAGAATAATGTGCAACCTTTTTTGCAACCAATTAAATTTTCAGTTGCTAATTTTGCAAGCTTGTTATTTAAGTCGCTAATATGGTCGCTGTTTTGCGACAGGATTAGTTATTTTTTGCGACTCATTTTGTTTAGGTCTCTATTGACGACAATTTCGTTTTAGTCACTGATCTAGTCACTAATGTTCGGAGTGGGATCGTTTTTACCCATTGTTCTCGTAGTGATCCAAATCATAAGGTTCTCAACATCACTGCCCGTGAGTTGCATATATGTGCATGATCAAGTTGCATATATATGCTCGATGTTAGACTCGAGGAATTGAAGATCAAGGGTCCTTTACTTTTCTTCCTTAAACTTAGTCGATCAATTTGGGTGGACGAATCGCTTTCTCCAGGATATCAAACTTGTCATCCGTGTCATTTAAATTAATTTGAGAACGCGCATACGAATCGGTTTGAGACGAAGTATAATCATTGGACGATGATGTCTTCGTCCGTTTAAAGGATAGCCCCCATCAACAGAACGAGCGCCGATGTAGCAACACCCTAGGCAAATCTCATATTGGTCGTGACTAGGAGAGATTCTTGCTTCATAAGATATACCTTATCTCTTAAATCATCAATGCATTTTGCGGGCAACCAAAAACAAATTTTTGAGTTCCTGGATGGACAATCTATCGAGGACAAAGCGGGAAATATATTTGGTACGAGAAGCAGGATGTTACAATTGGAATCAGATCTACTCTTGTGTTGTTTGGGATGGTGGGGCAAACATCATCAATGATTGTGAGTCTCCGAGGCTTGTCGGTGTCCATAAGAACACCTTAGGAAAATCTCACATCCCTGATTGGGATGGTGGATCAAACCTCAAAGAAGACGATGAGTCCATAAGGGGGTGATTGTAATACCCTATAGGCAAATCTCACATCGGGCGTAGCCAGTAGGGATTCTTGGTTCATAAGAAATGCTCTGCCTCTTAGGTCACCGATCCATTTTAGGTGCATTGGTTGTGGAACATATAAAAACTCCACATTTAAGCGTGCTGAGGGAAAATAACTATTGGAAATAACCTCGGGGTAACCAAAAACAAATACGTAAGTTACTAGATGGGCAACCCACCGGAGCAAAACAGACAATATTAGTGGTACGAAAGGCCAAATGTTACAGCCCATTTCGTACCCTTTTTTTTTCAAAATCTCGCACGGTTTTTCCATAATAAACGCGTACGCCATCCCATTTTTAAAGGCATCATGCGCCTCAACTAAAATATTGACTTTGCACCACTTCCTCGACTAATAGAAAGTTGATTGAAATAGAGTTAAACTTTCCAACCTTAAAGACATACTTCTTTCCATTAGCCTATATCTTGGTAGGGTGGGTTACGGTATTCTCCGCTGCCCATTGTGGTGTGCAACTTATCATAAACCCTTGTCCAAAATTTCTCACTTTTGATTGTTTCCTATTACGAATAACCATAAAATATTAATATAAAAAATATGAAATTTTAAAAAAATACGACTAACTAAATATACATTTCTATAAATATTACCAGTCTTCCGATCTTCTGACCCGTCTACCCAAGCACTTAACTAAAAATGCAAGTTCTTCTTTTCTCATCCACTATTCAATTGTTTTTTTCTTATGGAATCGGCTTCCGACGGTTGATTGTTGCTTATTTTTGTGGCGGTAGGTTGGGTTTTGGGAATTATGTTTAGTATTTCGTTGAGTGTGTCGGTTCCAACTTAGGGTCGCGCGATGAGCATAGTTTAGGTTAAAAAAATGGATTGAAGATGTGTTTTATTGGTTTTGGTTGGGCATATATGATTTTGGCACAATGGGTTATTTTGTTTGGATTGGAGGCTTTGAAGTATGGGTTGGGTCTTAAGGATTCATGATTGAAGATTTAGTTAAAATTGTATGAAGATGAATGAATTGATGTATAAGATGGTGATGAAACCTGTGTGAGTGATTGGGGAAAGGTTTGTTTTTTTATATATTTTTAAAATAATTATTTTTTTGAACATCACAAAGATTTTTTCCTTTTAGATATATGCATCCTAACGGTCAAAGGTCTTCCCACACATGTGAGTTGCTTCACGGAACAACCATTCATGCCCCGTCACGCACGAGGGGCGGTGTTTCACGCTCAAACCAACTTAGGTGGCAATTGGAATTTAGGCATTACACATGGTTTAATATAGTTTGAGTCCAAAAGTTTCATATGGTTAGTGTTATTGTAAAGCGTGTTCTTTTTGTTTTCCCGAGCCATTACAATAAAAGAGTCGAACGGGTTAGTTCATATCGTATGTTTGTGTTTAGGGTTTAGCTTTTAGGTTTTTTTCGGGGGAGAGGGGGAGGGAGCGGGTTGAGAGGTTTATGTTTTTTCGTAGTAATGCACATGTGTAAACAATTTTTATCTTAAAATTCTAGATTTACAGCCTAAATCATTTAAAATATATTGGTGTTTTTTAAGCTTTTTTTGAGAGTTTTAACTAGTTTTCTTATAAAGACGCGTTTTCTCATAACACATCCCCTATATGTGTGTGTGGGGTGGGGGTGAGTTTAATGGGGAGCCGAAAAAAATTGGGAAATCAGAGAACTATAAGTAAAACATGTAAAAATTCTTAAAAAACATTTTATACAATTATTTTAAAAGCTTTTGTATATAAACAAACAAACACACACATATATAGAATCAATTTTAATTAAAAAATAAAACAAGGTTTAAAAATAATATTTTTATTTAAACAACTTTTACATGTATCTATATCCAAAAACTCGGAAAAAACTACATAAACATGATTTTTAAATGTAAAAATGAGTTTTGTATAAGTTTCTTATGTGTGTGTGTATATATAGATATATGTTTTATTTGTGACAAATTGAGTTTTATATAAGTTGCTTGTGAGTTGGATAAGTGGAGGTATATAGGCAAGCAAGGATAAAGCATATCATGTGGGTATTGATGATAGTTTGGAAACAAAGGAAAAAAGAGTAGTACGTATGGAAAGTATTGTTTTTATGGGGTCATAATAATGTCTTCATTTATACTTATTTCATTTCCTTCATCTTCAAACCAACTTCACATCATAAACATTTCTAGCTTGCAAAATACGTGAATTAATTTCATTTGCTCTACCAGGGTAAGTCTGTGGTATAGTTCTTGATAACATAGGAAAATGAATATGACGTGTGGAGGGTATGGTTTTTATCCTATATAATACAAAAAATGGTTAAATTTTCACACTTTCATTTAGATAAACAAATATGTTTTTGTTATACGTAAAGCTTTTTGACAATTGGAAGTATAAACTTTGTAATTGTGTCAAATATTATTGAGATATTTTATTTAAATAATCTCAACTTTCACCAATTGGCCAATATAATATTTCCAACTTTCGATTTGTACATCAGCACTCCCAACTTTCAACTTATTGGTCGATAGCACTTCTTAACTAACTGGACCCTAACCCAGTTAGCTGATGTCAGCTGCCACGTCATAAAAAAATGCCACATTACCTGCTACGTCAGCAAAAAATGCCACATCGGGGTCAGCAAAAACCAACCGGATTAGGGTTTAGTTAGTTAAGGAGTGTTATCGGATAATAAGTTGAAAGTTGGGAGTGCTGGTATACAAATCGAAAGTTGGGAGTGTTATTGGTCATTGATAAAAGTTGAGTTTATTTAAATCAAATATCAAAATCAAATATCCCAATATTATTAAATGTGTATACTTATAAAGATAGACCTTTTTTTGTAAAATTCTATAAAAACAAATTATTTGTTTTACGTGAATGTTTGAGCCAAAGATAGTGGAGTTCAACCACTATGATTGAGCCAAAGCCACTTGTTCTATTTTTACAAACTCTAGTAGCTATTTTATTACCCTACTTAGATTAGATTTGAACAAATCCAGTATCAAGTTTAAATAACAAGATATAAAACATGTTATGGATATTTTTGTATATAGAAAAGTTAACTCAATAAATGATCGCTAAGTTCATAGCTAAGGTACAAATTAAATGTACATTTACGCATCGCAACAGATAAAAACAAACGATGTATTGAGTGGATCATTATGTTTCACAATTTTAGATACTAGATTTTTTTTATTAAAATGTGTATCTTATGTAGAAAAAAAAATCACTAAATAAATTTGTTTATCAAATAATTTGATCGTTTACCACACATATGTTTGCTATATATAATTGAAAGTTGTTCATATATATATATACACAGGCGATGCATATATATAATTAAAATTCATTTGAGTTAAGAAAAATTAGTGTGACAATCAGTTTTGTTATATGTTTTTTTTAATCATGTCTAATATATGTTATTATGGGTTATTATAAAAATGATTGTAGCCATTTGTAACACCTAGGTAATAAATAATCATCATCACATGTGTAACACAAAATGACAGAATTTTTAACCGTATGTAACAAGTGCATACAATTTTTTTTATTTTGTAATACCTATAATAACATATATTACATAAATTAAAAAAATATTGTTTGATAGGGTTTTTACGGTTTTTCGACTTAAGTGAGCTTTCAATACACACCTCTTGAGTTAAGTAACCCGTGAATATCTATGTAACAACAATTTATTTTTTATATGTATAGTTATTACAAATAAATTTTAACAAATGTAGCTAGTTGTTACACGTGTAATGTAACTTGTGTAAGAGTCATACAATGACATTCTGTTACACAACATTTAACAATTTGCTAGATTTTTTGTAATGATTATAATTTTAAGTATTACATTAAAAAAATTATAGTTTGATAGGGTTTTCAGAAATTTACACAAAAAATATAATAATATATGTTACATTGTATCAAGATTGAATAAAATAGATCATTTGTTAACCAGCCACGTAATTTTTAAATAACTTTTTTATTATATTTTAAACATTGTTCATGTAAAATTGCACCACCTTTGTATTTGGTAGCTATATCTTTTAATTAATTTATGTTAATTTACACTTTTCTATTTTTTTTTATTTTTTTAATAGGGCTAGCATATCGTGTCAACCCGAACTATTAAGACGCGAACACATAAGACACGAACCCGAAACAGGTGAACACGAACACGACACGAAATCTTATCGTACCAGATTTTCCAAACACGAACACGAACCTGATAATGAACATGTTACATGAAACGACATGTTAAGATACGAAAAATTTACCAACGTATCATATAACCTGTTAAGACACGAACACGACATGTTAATGACATGAACACAACATGTAATTACATGTTTGATATTTAGCCATTAACGGGTATTGTATAATGGTCTTATGTCTTAACAGGTCATATCGTGTCTAGCATGACCTGTTAAGACACGAACACGAAATAGGTAAACACGAACACGACACGAAATTAAACAAGTTTTATCGTGTCGACCTGTTATAGACATGAAGCTTGTTAACTTCATGTAGGTTTATGTCATGTTATCGTGTTCGTGTCAGAACTACCAGCTCTAGTTTTGAATCATTCTACCGATCTTCACCTGTTTAAGTGACAATAGGCGAACATATGGTTCAAGAGATTCCATAACAATTATTTAAGTGACAATATTTAACATCCAACATCCCATACTATAAAACACATATAATCCTCAAATAATTATTACATAATCAAAACAATCTATTAAACATAAATCCAATCCGATCTTCCCTAGATTTATCACATGAGTTCTAAAGTTAATCCTAAACCAAAGCAGCAATTGCAAATATCCTCAACCTGCCACATATGTTAAAATAAAACGTCAATACAACTAAGTAAAGGTGAGCATACAGGTTTGCGTACATAATAGATATGAAAGCGTTTAGCATACACCGCATGACATACGTAAGAGTTATGAACTATGTATCTACTAGATTCAAGTAAACCAACAAACCGCGATTGATTGAGGCATGCGAACAAGTGTCCACATCCTAAAGAGAAAATAAATATGAAATAAAAATGCGAGCCTTAACAACCCGGCCTCCGGGTTGCGGGTCAACCTCTAGCAAGCTATCATGTTAAGGGTGGCGTACTAGCAATTAAGTAACACATACAATTCAGCAGATTTCATGTATAGTCATGTATAGCGGATTGCGAATACAAGTTTGAGTTGTGTGATGTGATTTGATATAGAACATATGTGACACCCAAAAGTGCGTTTAAGTGTAAAGGGGTTCAAGTATACTCACTGTTGGTGCGTTTTGAGAGAGACGGGATCAGGTGTGAGTTGAGGGGAGTGCGCCGGATCAGCTTGTAAGCGAACAGAAGTACATCAGTCTTCTGAAAAGCTGAAACGGTTAACGGTTGAAGGAATAGTAGACAAGTTCGGGCGAAGTTGTACCAATTCTTTGGAATTGGTACAAGTTCAGGCGAACTTGACTGTTTGGGCTTACTGGAGGCATAAGTTCGGGCGAACTTGTCTGGTTTCCTGAGAACTGGACAAGTTCGGGCGAACTTGCCCTGTTTGTTGAGGTATGATACAAGTTCAGGCGAACTTGTCTTGATTCCTTGGAATCAGTACAAGTTCGGGCGAACTTGTGTGCTTTCTGACAAATGTTGATCAAGTTCGGGAGAACTTGGTCACCAATTTGGTGACAAGTTTGAGCGAACTTGATGTTTTCCGAGCGAACTTGACTGTTTTGGCATCCAAATCATGCGTTTTCGCGTCATTTGCTGAGGAAATCGAGTGTCCAAATCCTCCAACCTTAAGCAACTGAGCAAAACCTAGGCTGGAGAGGTATTTTGGAGCGAGTTTTAGCCATTTTACAGAAACTCGGACTAATCCGGACGAACTTGATGGTTCGTACGGGTTAGTCCAGTTTGTGCAAAGTGACGATTTCGTCCTTGTGCTTCCGGATCTGAGATCTTGCTTGACAACGCCTCGTTCCACTTCAAAGTGAACGAAACATACGTCATTTAGTTCGAATTTGTGTGAAAATCGATGTTTAAAAAGGATTTTACTTAGATCTAAGTATATATCTAAGTGAAAAACAGAAGTTTTATAGAAAAAGATGAAGATTTTTGTAAACAGAAGAGTTTTGATGAAATCGAAGGTAAAACCTTGTGCAAAATCGTTGTAAAACGTTGTTGTTGCATGAAAACAGGTTGATTTACTTGGAAATCAAAGGTTTTCGGTTTTGGAAGGTTTCGGGCGAACTTGCACCAAGTTCAAATGAGGAGAGGAGCTGAGTATTTATAGGTGAGGTGAAGAATGGGCTGATTGGGATCAAGTTCGGCCGAACTTGTCCCTTTTCAAGCGAACTTGGCACAAGTTCGGGCGAACTTGGCCAGTTCTGCTTGAAAATGGTTAAGTTCGAGCGAACTTGGGTGATATTTGATGAATTTATCGTCTGAGCCAGTTCGGGCGAAATTGTGATGCACATTCGGCCGAACTTGGCCTATTAACTAAGTTTTGTTCGTTATTTCCGCGTTAAGCGTTCGTTTGGCGATTCGGTTCGTATTAAATAGTTATATTAAGCATTTTAGCGAAGCGTTAAGCGTTATTATTACCATTGAAGTGAAAGAGAGCGAGGTACGTGAGTGTACGATCGTTTTAGAGATAATAAACCATAACATAATTAAATATAATATCACAAACATAATTAACTGCGTTAGTGTTTATTAAACAATAAACACACTCGGCTTTTAAAGTAGCACAACTACTTGTGATTGCGTTTGAATTAGCGATTAAATGTGATATAGCTGTGACAAAATATAATTCCATTAACATAAACTTTTCATAATTTTAATCCCGGAATTACAATGAAAGATACAACGGAAATAAAAGGAAAAAGATAACAACGAATTTACGAGTTGTTACATCACCATTTCCTATTGAAGAATCATTGTTGAACTATTGTTGTTGCAATTTCTTTTAGCGAAATCGAAAAAGATTGTTGATCAAACGAAGATAACACTGAAGATTTACGAAACGAAGATAGATTTTATTTATTTTTTTCATTCAATTTATTTTCTTGTGCAACTGATACCAAATAGATTGGGTCTTGATATTGATTCTAATTCTTCAAACTATTATGTTTGATTTGTTCATCATTTTTGTTTTTCATCAAATTCGTTCATCTGGTCCATTTTCATCAGGTTTGGTTCATTAATCATAGTGGTTCTTCGCTGTTCATCGTGTTCATTTATCATAGGGTGACTTTGGTGTAAGAACACGTTCATCAAGTTTGTTCATCGTAATAGAACACAATGAACATGATGATACTTCTATTAGTAGTCTTATGTAATATGTTATTATGTATATATAAATTATGTTATTACATATATGTAATTCTATAAACACGAGGAATATAATGAACATGATAATAATTCTGTTGTTGCACATATGTAATTCCGTAATAAATTCTATAATTATGTTATGACATATATATAATTATAGTCTTGCACATATATATGTTTTATGTTATGTGATTTCTATGATTACATATATGTAATAAAATTTCCTTCTTGTTCACTCTTCGTCTTTCTTCAATTCTTCAAGAAATATTCTTGGAATCGGTTTTTTTAATATATTGGCCAATTACCGATATATATTATTTTCAAAAGTTAGAAATGTTATATTTTGACATTAGATATGCTATATTTTTGTATTTATCACTTGGGTTTGGTCTTGATAGTTGAATTGATACTTTCACGTGTATTCATGATTAGAAGTTCAAATTACTTGATATATAAAAATAGTTGATATGACATGCAAAGTTATATTATCCATAATTATTATTGTTTCACTATCTTGTACTAAAACATGCTCACTTCTTGTAAGGTTCCCATAATATCTACGTATTGAGTGATTGGTGGCCTAACACAAATTGTGGTGGTGTGACTAGATGTAACAATCTGACTTTCAGTGAATATATTTTGAATGTTTTATTTCATGTTTAATATTAAAATATTCATTTATGACATGTTAATAAGTCTTAAAATGTCAAATTTTAGGCCAAAAGTGTAGATATAAACTTTTGGTGACCAAAACTTAGAGAGGCTAATTGTGTTCAAATTCTTTCATGAAGTCTGGATAAAGCTAGGACTGTTATGAGTTGGTTGACAAGTATTAAGAGTCAAAATGAATGTGTGAGTGTTCATGGAGAAATAAACAAACCAAGAAGAAATCATTCGAGCCAATACAAACGTTCTTAAAATCATAAGGGGCTATTTTCACTATATATCTAATTATTATATATATAATAGATGTTGTTAGCTACACTAGCTTTTTTATATGAATCTCATCCCTCCGGTTTGTATTATTGGCACTTATACTTTTTAAAAAATTTAAAACCTTTTTAAATATCATTTTGACCCCGCCGAGTTATACATGCTTACTTTTTTTATGGGTGTGTCGGTGTAAGTTCAATATGGTTTGCGTTTTGACGTAATTTTTTTTCGAAAATGAGTTATTTCAAATATAATACATTTTAGTGCTTATTTTATGAACGTTTTCGGATGATATACATTTTGAGGTCAATTTTGTTCGGAAACAAACCGGGACAATTTAATTCATTTTTTATGGTACAAATTTGAGTCACTTTACATTTCATAAGTCATGTCAAATATAATATGTTTGCGTGCTTATTTTTATAGATATTTTCAGTTGGTTTATCTTTTGATTGTTGAGCAATTGCACAAAAAATCAATACGCTCAAATCACGTTAAAAAACAACACCGCAACGCGCGGAAGCAATTCTAGTTTAAATATTATAATTATCATCAAATCTTATTAGGATTAATAGTTTCCAATTATGTTGCAAAACCACGGATTTAGGATTTTATGTTCTTGATGGGTTTATGTTGCAAAACCAAAGATTTGGGATTTTATGTTCTTGATGGGTTTTGAGGAAATAAAATCTAATTCATGATAATTAATAAAAAGAATTTATGGTATTTAAGAGTGTAGAAACATCAAAAGAAAATGTTTAACTAGAAAGTATTGTAATTAATCAATGGGTAGATGGCCTAAATAAAAAAAGTTTGCGGCTATATGTGCTCTTAAAATATGAAGGTGTTATTATAAGAAGCATACAAGTGACTACCACCATCATATTGTTGCTACATTAGTGATCAGGGACGCATCTTAAGAGGGGTCGGGGGCGTCTGATCGTCAAACTTTTCGCTCGGTAGTGTTATATATGTAGTTTTCGTACATAAATTTTTTGGTATATAAGTTTTCGACCTCCTCCCCCGGTCGGAAACGTCAAGCTTCGCCACTATCGATGATATGATGTGAATATATGTTGGTAAAGTCAATTATTGATCCGTCGCCAGGTTTTCTCAACGGGCCTTCGCTAAAGAATTGTTTAATGTATAAGTTCATCCCCAAAAGTCCTATTTATTGTTTTTACATAATTTTTTGTATATACACGACAGCTTCTATTCCTATATTTGATCAGTTCTGAAAAGGTTAGTATTGTCGATAACTTATTAAATTCGTTTCTTGGAAGTTTTTACAGTAAATAGCTAAAATGAATTCTTGAGGTTTGATCATTTTTGTCACTTTAGTGAAAACTCAAACATTTTGAATTTAGGTCCTTGTGGTTTCAATTTTGTTGTCATTTTCATCAAAATCAAAATCTGATCAGATTTTTAAGTTAAATCCAGTTTTTTTTTTTTTTTTCCTCCATATTAATGAAGAGCAAAATGGTCAGATTTTTTTAATTTGTTATAATAAAACGTTAAAAGGCCATTTTTGCCCTTCATTAAAAGGGAGGAAAAGGACAAAAAAAAACTAGATTTTAACTAAAATCAGACCAGATTTTTGATTTTGGATGAAAATGACAAAAAATTGAAACCAAAGAGACCTAGATTTAAAATGTTTGAGTTTTAGACCAAAATAAAAAAAATGTCCAAGGACCATTTTAGCAGTTTACTGAAGATTTTATTGTTGTTGACCAAAAAAGAGGGTCTAATAAATATTTGTTGAACCTGCAAAACTCACTTGCCTTGGGTACACTAACTTTTGAGGGATAAAAATGCATTGAATTTGTGTTTAGATGCATGATTCAACAAGGCAAAGGTGGGAGGGTTTAACACACTTGTGTGGGTTCCCGTCCGGGGGTCGCGGGTTCGAGTCCACTCTGGTAATTCCAGTGCGACTGGACCTTAGGGGGGCCTAGGATTCAAACTCGTGTAAGGGTTCAATTCTTGACAGGAGGTTCCCGTTACCATTAAAAAAAACACCCCTGTTTCGTCACTAAAGTCAAAACCCTATTTCAAGCCTTACCACCCTCCACAAATTATCTTCAATATATAATCATCAATAAAACACCATCAACATACTTATTTATTGATAATTTATACTTAGGTTGTAATACTATTTAAATTTCTGCTACTTACATTTTTTTTGGGTTTCATTGTTATTATTTTAATATACCTAGTAATATAGATATAGATACACTAATTTAATATGTGTATATCACATCTTTGACTCAATAAATTTATCTATGGATAAACTTGAAGTTTTCACCCAAAGGTCTGACCCCTAAAGTTCTGATGTACTCTAATAAAAACAAAATATAATGATCTTGTAACCATAATGAAATTCAAAGGTTAATAAATGTGATGATGATAGACATATTAAATATCCATGAAAAAAGTTGCAAATTTTCCAAAAAAATGTTAATTGATTTGAAAATTTGTACTCGAAAGGTGTCGTTGAGATTCTAGAATCCAGGAAAATGTTGGGACTCCCTTTGTTGAAAACGATAAGAAAAATAACAAAACTGATTGTACTTTTAATAGAAAGTTATAACCTAATTAAGTCCATTAGATCCAAATATGCGTAAGTGTCACTTACCATCATAGCTTTGGCAATCCAACAAACAAAACAGTTTTAAAAGCATCCACATCGCTAAGTCCGGCGATGTTGTGGACAAGGGTAGCGATGGAGTTGGTGAGGTGGAATGGTTTGGAGGTGGTGAGATCCAGTAGAGCAGACTAGTCCGGAGGTGATGGTGGGTCCGTTCTGGTGGGGTTTTGTAGAAGTATAAAAAAACTTTTTTTTGTTAGTTTTTGCTTTTTAAAAGAATTCTTATGATTTTTATCAAAAATATATACCTAATAAAATTATACATAAAATATATAAAACAAATTACATAAACCTAATTAAACTATTACACTAACATAATTATAGTATTACACACACCTAATTTAAATATTACACAAACCTAATTATAACATTAATTAAACAAACAATATTAATTCAAAATTAAACACATGAAAGCCCTAATATATCCCATCTAATCAAAATGCCGGTCTCTGGAGATGACACGCTATGATTGCTATCATGACCGTCCGACCTCGCGTCTCCATTACCATGTCTGAAGTGAGGAGATGGAGCATACATTTCTTCATCCACCCTAAATATGTCGGTTTCATACCCTTCAGCCCAGCTGGGTAAGACATGTGTTGGACAAAGGTTTGTGGGTGAAGGGATTGTGTTCACATTTGTTTGACCCCCAATCATAGACGATTAGTTATACACCAAGTTCAGCTCTTCATTTGTTAGAGGATTTGGATCATCAAACTCTTCCGGATGTGGTGGGTTTGAAGATCGAGAAGGGTATACTATTGCAGGTGAATTGCTTGCAAGATGAGGATTCAAACAGGAGTGATCACCTAGGCCTTGGTATTGGTGGAGGGTAGACTGCTACCGGTGGAGGGTTTGACAAAGCAGCGTTAGAACGTCAACAAGACGATCGCCTGAGGTTCGACAATCAGGTTATACCACTTGAAGTATAACCACCACCGGTATTTTGAATTAGTTTGGTATTTGCAGTGATTTGTGAAGTGAGAGGTGCAAATGTAGTATGTAAAACGAAATGTTGTATTTATAGGGGCTGGAAAAATAGTCGTTTGAAACGAGCCGTTGGAACAGTGAACATATGTATAAATAACCGTTGGAATAGTAACCGTTTAAAAAATATAATCGTTGGAATGATAATCGTTTGAAAAAATTAGCCATTGGAACAATAACCCTAAGATAATAATAAATAATTTTTTTTTGTGTAAACTTAATAAATAATTATTATTTATATAATTATAAATGAAAAATATATTTTATTAATATAAAAGAAATACAATTATTATTTATATAATTTATTTATAAATAAACTATATAAATCATAATAAGGTGAAAGTTTAAAATGGTTTAGTGTTATGAGAAAAAGTAGAATTTAAAGTTATGGTGGTTTGAAATGATAGGCATGGTGACTAGGTCAATTTGGACTTGCGTTGTGGATGCCATAAACCTTTTAACTCCCCTTTGTTTTTATGCTATTAACCTTTACAGAGTATAGTTGCGTTTTTATGCTATTAACCTTTACACAGTATAGTTGTGTAGGGTTTGATAGGTTAAATGATTTTGGATTGCCGGAATGAAATAGGTGGACCTGCACATGACCATATTTTATCTGTGTCGTGTTTGTGCATGTCTCTTTTAAAATCAAGTTGTATCGTGTTCTAGATGATCGTTTAATGCTCATTTACGAATTAATAGCAATTTAATCAACAAATAACTTACCTAAAATAAACATTTTTGTAATTAATTAACGTATTCTTAATTATGTTTATTCCTTTATCTCTCACTCTAAATTAATAAATTTGGTTTTATATATATATATATATTATATATATTATAATATATATATATATATATAATTATATTAGCTCAAGTATAAAAAGGAACCGAATAAAAGTTGATCGTATATGAAAACATTCACAAGGAAAAACAATTTCGCTTCTAACTTGAAATGACTAGTTACAAGAAAAGTTAAAATTTAAAGTACCTCCTTTAAATTTTAACACTTTGTCATCTCTAAAATTAGACATAAATATTTAAAAAAAAAACCCTTAAACAGGTTAAACCATATATTTAACATGTATTGCTCAGATCGTGTTAGCTCTGCGGCTCAAAACACGTTTTATTTTTGTGTCGTGTAAAGAATTTCCGCCCCAAGTCCCAACTTATAGTTCTCGTGAGGACCACGGACGAACAAGTAAATCGTTATGAATCCTCTTTTTTTAGTGATATAACTTACGGAAAACCCTAAATCATCCACATGCAATATTATAACTTTCTAAAACGTAAGCCATACTCAATATCAAAACCTAACCAGAACGTACATACGTGGATCATATTGTCACATCCCATGTTATAGTAGTTAAAAAAATCAGTGAATTTAACCAACTCAACTACCTTTATTATTATCCAAGGATGCATGCCATGCCAACAAACTCACATGTTTACTTTTTAACAAAACTTTAATCCACAACTTTTTTTTCTTAAAAGATAACTTCATTCAACCACAACCAAAGCAGGCGAGCACTTCGGCTCGAGAAGAGCCGAAGACGCTACCGAACACGCATTTAATCCACAACTTTTGTGTAACCAAAAAGTAAGTTGACACATGCAATCAATACAAGTCAAGAGAGATTTACAAACTTATTTAGTTATCACTACTATTAAACACTAAGTGATGAAGGTCCAAACTTATATCACAAAAAAAAGTAATAAAAGACTAGTAGACTACTACTACTACCACCATTTCTCACCTTCATTCTTTGTACACAATATTATTATTATATATTGTTCCCATTTTACCCTCAAGTCAAACCAGAAATAACACACTGAGAACATTAACTTCCATAAAGATCTCACCTTTGGGACCAAACTTCAATCTTTATGATCAACACATGACATCTTTAAGCAGCTTGTACCTTCTAGTAGTTTTTGGTGAAGGAGCTCCATTGGAAGATGATGACTTGCCTTTTTGATCAGACCCATCTTCACGATCATGCTGCTTGATCTTGTAACCCGAATATTCGGACCGGTTGTCGGTTTAGAGTTTGATGATTTCTTTGAAGAACCACCCGGTTTGGTTATCCGGATCACATCTGTTTGGCACCAGTCACATAACTCTGGTGGTTCTGATGATTCAACGTAGTAGTTGCTACAATACCTGTTTCAATATTGTACAAAATAAACATATGATAAGAATAATATATAAACAAAAAATAAAATAAAATAGAAAAAGTTTCTAAGTGAACAAGTGCGATGTGCACTTACCAAGAAAAAGAGTTGTACGGAGTTATGTGAGAACAAAAAGATTTGCAGAACTACACATGGGTTGTAAATTGTAACAGCGGTCAACATAAAATAGTATAAAACCTAAATAATATATATATATATATATTATATATATATATATATATATATATATATGAATAAACATATAAGAGTAATTATTGAAAGAAATGTTATATTAGTTAAGAAAACTAAAAAAACCACAATAAATTGACCTTCTTTTGTCACGTGTTACACATTTTTGTAGATTATGTTACGTGTAACAAGCAAAGACTGCCACATGTTACGTGTAAGAGTTTTTGCAGATTTTCAGTTTTTTCTGGAAAAAGTAAAAGATGTTACGTAACACGCGGCAGCCTCTGATTGTTACACGCAACACATCTGTAAAAAGGTGTAACACGTTACAAAAAGAAGTCCATTTCTCAGCTATACGAGGTTTTTTCTATCCCTCTGCACATTAATATATATCTATAATTACTTGGTGAAGGAAATGGTGGCGGTGGTGTTTGTTGTAATAGTAACAAAACACCACATCTCACTTACGCAAGCGATGATGTGAAAGAACTGCAATTTTCTCAAGATTTTTGGTGATAAATTTCTATTTAAATGACGAAAAATGATGAATAAACATGTGGGTGTCTCTTGATTAGTAAAAAGTTGCAAAATTTATCATGTGTAAACCTAGAGATTATATATTATATATAGCAAGAATATATCATATATTGATACAAGATTTTTGGTGATAAAAATTCTATTTAAATGATGAAAAATGATGAATAAACATATGGGTATGTCTTGATTAGTAAAAAGATGCAAAATTTATCATGTGTAAACCTAAAGAGAATATATTATATATAGCAAGAATATGATATATATATCATATATGTGTGTGTATATATATGTATAGGTGGAAAGAACATACGAGTGTTGGAAGCGATGGTGGCACTTGATACATCGGAAGATCTTATCAGGGAAACCAACGTCACCACACATACAACACACTCTTTCAACGTCCACCATTATTCAGACAACTTGAAGCTAGAGAGAGAGAAGAAGAGTGATGGAATAAGGCGGTGTGTATGCGTGTGTATATATATTAGATATATAGATATAGATATATACGTGTGTGTATAGAAAGCGTAGATGTGGGGGAGTGGGGTTTAAGTGTTTAACAGGTCGATGTCGACCACAGGTTTCTTGCAGTCGTTTTCAGTTATGGACGGAGAGAGATAGAGAGGGGGGTGTCCAGAATATTGCATCAAAATGACAATTATATCCATGGATAGAGACGTGGAAGTCTTATGAAGAAAGTATCGGTTAAACCATGAATGACAATCTAAAAAGGTTACAAATGCGTTGTTTGGTGTCCCCCTTGACATAAAAAGGAAAGTAACTTGCAAAACCCAACACCACATATGTTTTCAGGCTTATTTAAAAATCGGTTTATAACAATCGGCTGAACCGTTAAACCGGATGTCGAAAGCTTAATCGACATGAATCATACCGATAAACTAAACTGAGGGAATAACAAAGGAGTTGTATTGCTGGTAAATTGGGTTATACTGTTTAAACCGGTATATCGGTACCAGGCCAAAGGTTAAAATTTAGCATTTTAAGGTTTTAAAAACCGGTTTATAATGGCCGGTTGAACCGGTTAAACCGGATGCTGGAAGCTTAATCGGTACGAATCATGCCGGTAAACTAAATTGATGGAATGGCAAAGAAGTTGTATCGCGGGTAAATTAGGTTATACCGTTTAAACTGGTATACGGGTACCGGATCAAAGGTTAAAATTTGGACTTTTAACCTTTTATGGTTCTTAAAATGTGATAATTTACCTTCTTAGTGAAACCTAGCGCCCCAAAACGTATCACTAGTGAATTTTTGGATTATTTTTCTATTATGAATTTACTTTTGGAATATTTTTTTTATTATGGAATAAGGTAGTTTTGTATTATTTTTTGAGTTAAAATTGTATTTAATGGATTTATAGGGTTCAGTTGAACCGTTCGGATACAACCTGGTTCAAACGGTTGAACCATTTTTTAGCATAACCTGATACGATTTAAAAACCAGTTTTTAAAACATTGGATGTATCCAGTGTTTATGGTTCGGTTTTGATGGTTTAAAATAAAACTGTTTGTTAGGGTTTTATATTATTGTAAATCAAAATCAAAACCAAACCGCTAAACCAATGAAAAGTTCAACCGAATCAAACCAAACAGTTACTAGCTAAGGTTTGGCTTGGTTTTCTAGTTACACTGTTTGTCTTTTAATTTCACAAGTACTACTTGTAGTATTTTCCATCATGTACCAACCTGGTTGAGTTGACATTTAATGTTTTTCTGTTGTTTACTGTAAGTAGTTCTTTTACAGCAAGTTAGCTGCAATCCATGTAGCATAAGAAAACAGAAATTATCTCTACACTACTAAACTCATCAAGATGTTTTTATAAACATTTTTCGTGTATAAATCGATAGAATAACAACTTAGATAACCGACGAATACTATTTAAACAAGAAATAAGACACGACCGTATATAACTCTTTTTTATTACTTTCGATTCGTCCAACGTCCACAAATCTTAATTTAAAAGTGTAGGTTATGGACGTTAGGAGTTCCCCTAGATAGTTTTCTTTATCGTGTGAATCACTTTCAGGTTAAAGTAATTTTAGTAGTACTCTAAAATCTTTAATCAGATAATACAAAAGTTACAAGAATGGGTATGTCTTTTCGATGAATTTTGAAATATGAATTCGATACAAATCAGATTATATCTATTTACACGGGGTTAATGGTAATTATTGGTTCATTTACAAAAACTAATTGATTATATACATGTGTTTTCTTATGAGCCAGTCTAATAGGAAAAAACACTCCCAAGTGTTTTCTTCAAAGGCTTCGTCTATTGGGCCACTCACTTTTTCTATTTGAACACTATGCGACCCGCATAGGCCTCTGCGGGGCGCATGGGTATCAATCCCATGCGATGCTCTTGGACCTCTGCGGGACGCATAATTTGGTATTTTAAGTTGTTTAAAGGTTTAAAGGTTGTGTTATGTTATTTCATATTTTAGTTAGAGATTCACTATTTCAAGTACATTGATAATCAAAATTTACAAAGTAAAAACTGAAACACACACGTATAATAAAAACTGAAACTGCATTAATATATAACATTTGTTCAGTACATCGATAATCAAAATTTACAAAGTAAAAAAGAAAACAACCTAATCCTGACCACCCTCGCCTGGCTGATGCTGAGCCTGATCCTCCTGTGGCTAGTGCTGAGCCTGAGGTGCCTGAGCTACCGGCTGAGGATGTAGTAGATGGGCCGGCATATGAAAATCTACTGGTGGCATACCCACGTGAGCCATGATCGCCGCAATCTGATCAATCTGAAATCGCATCATGTACTGCATCTGTGCATTATGCAGCATCTGCATCTGATAGAATTGATGCATATTAGGCGCAACATGGATCGGCCACTGTGGCGGGTATATCGATAGCGTTAAGATCTATTTTAGGGTTTAGTCGACTACGATACATATCTAGTCGGTTGTCGTACGTTGTCAACCAGCCTGAAGCGGCGTTTTGATGAATCCCGGCCCATAAAAAGTTCGGAGTAGGCATCGGATACTGTCCTTCCAACTTCACATGTATAAAATGTTCGGATTCACGAAGGTACACAACCGTAACAGATCAATGAGGGAACACGACATCATCTGGACCCTTCGTAATTGGGAAACTAGTATCAGAGCCCCTCGTATCCAAAGTATGAACGATCACACCAAATCTCTCGGCAATAAGAAGTCCTGTATAAGGCATATCCATCCAATGTTCAGATGATGCCATTTCTAACGAGTCAAAATTTATGTTGTCTAACAGGGTCTTATATTCTCCACGCTCCATCGCCTCGAAAATTGGGAACCAAATGCTCTGGTTTCTTACCATCTCATCTACCAACTGCCGTCTTACGTCTCTGAAGTCCTTTTCCTCCCACCCTAAGCCCAAAGTTGTAGCTCGAAATCCACAATGACCATCTGGATTTACATTCTTTATTACGGATACGTACAGATGAAACATTCTAGGAATGTGATTCTTATACTTGGTAATTGTGTAAAGATCCGTACCCCGTGGATTAAGGGAAACTCAGGGTCATATTGTCGTTGCATGGGAGTTGAACGACTATGTTCCTTTACAGGCTTTGTCACAGCGCTCGGTCTTTTAAAGTCTTCTGATTGTGTGTACGAGCTATGACGAGGAGCTTCGGAGGAAGACCCGTAAGTGCTTTGTTGGGAGGACACGTATGAGTTATGACGAGCAGCCTCCTGTCTTCTTTGTTCTTGGACCTTCAAGGTTGGTCGACCACGGGTATTTTGTTTACGACAGGAGGGTTTTTTTGGGATTTTCCCGGTGTAATCGCTTGAATCATTTTCTCAAACATACTTTTTTTGACTTGGGTAGGGTGGCCTGAATATTTCTTTCAATTTCTCAAATTCGCCGCTCAAGTCAAATTCTAGCTCTTTTTTCGTTACCGGTTTGAGATCAAGCTTTGTCCACATTTTGTCAATGGAAGTGAATAGGATTGCTTCCCCTGTAATGAATACTGGCAATCATTTGCGATTATTTAAAAACAGTGTGATATATTGTCAAACTAGTATTAAAATCACCTGAATTTTCTAACTTTTCAAGTCGACAAGCACATGGCAAACCGCAACTCGTAAAATCACATGATTCCTTAATGTTGCCCAGATGTTACGTGTGGGAATGTCTTGCTCGGCCAGCTGCTCCACTAACCTGTATTCGTCCTCAGAAAGTCTTCTAGCATACGTGTGCCCCTCTAAAGTTTCAAGAGGAGAGTGGTTGTGTGACTCGTTCTTAACCTGTAGCCGCCAAACGTTAAGCATTTCATCATAGAACCCTATCAGTTCAAAAGGGCAACGAGTTTTTTTGCTACCGGTTTTTCGAACAGTGGCTACACTCTTACGATCACCACTAAGGATACAATGTATCCACACCCTCACGAATTCACCATGTTTCTTCTTCGATCTTCCACACTTAACGATGCAGCCGTGATTACGAGCCCTCCTATCTACCCAATCCTCCATCTCTTCAGGGGAGGCAAAACCCTGATTAGTTGCATAGGAAACTATGATAGGGTGTATTTTTTTCCTCCTCATCTTCCAGATTGATTTCTTCCTCGTCATATTCGTGATGAAAATTACCCTCTGCATACGAATTATTACCTCCGTAGTTGTATCCAGAATAACCTCCGGAATAACTGTGTGGTGAGTAGTTCGGGTCTGGAAGAGGCGGAATGTCGACATGAGAAGGGACGCGGTTGACAACTTCCTCGTAATGGTTGGGCTGAAACGAAGATTCGTAAGAATCAGAAATGGTGGTCTCGTATGAGTCTGGAACAACACTATCGTTAGAATCCTCACCGAATATTCCGAAAAACCACGACATACTGTGAATATACGTGATTGTGATTTGAAAGGTTTATTATGGAATTGGAAATCTCATACGATAACTAACGATAATGCATGGTCTTATAGCCTTTCTGGAGGGTCCATGCGCCCCGCAGAGGCCATTGCGGGGCGCATTGAGTTCAAACATGCACATCAACTTTAGGTCACGCAGGTGTACGAGGTTATATTCTGATTCTTGGTACCCTATGCGACCCGCATGGGCCTCTGCGGGGCGCATGGGTACGAGGTTCACGTGTTTCCACGCAGACATGTCAGTCTGCTGCCTTTTTCGGGAAACCCTAACCCCATGCGGGGGCGCATGGGCATTGCGACCTGCATGGAAGGGTGTCAAAATAAGAAATTTGGGTGTCCCAATAGGATGACTCTCTTCAAATAGGAAAAAAAACACTCCAAATCTGAAATTGAAGGTGAATAAAGCCTTGAGGATACTCTTAGTTAGTAAAAGTAATCATGAATGTGTTAAAATCTATTTATATTTTAGGGTTTTGAAGTGGATTCAAGTATGCACCAGGTAAAAATCATTTTTAGAATCGATTTAAGGTATTCTTTCGCTACAAGAATAAGAGGCAATAGCGGTGACACCAACAGCGGCGACAAGTCACATGTCGCCGCTATTGGTCGATCCGAAATCCGATGTCCCACAACAAACCCTAGTAGGGGCGAAACAATCCTTTAACGGCGACAAAAAGAGCGATAGCAACCAAGCAATACCGGTGATGCTTTAGCGACGTAGATCAATACCTTTAGCAGCAACAAATGTCGCCACCATTGCCACCATTTCTTGTAGTGTTTAGCCAAAAATCATTGCACTTAACTTATTGGGAGTAATTAATTTGGTTTAAAATATAAGAAGTGAATGCATAAGGGTATGGTGGTTTCAATAGGAAAGAATATATTTTTTCTTAATTTGTTGTTTGTAAAAGAGTTAAATGCCATTTTAGTTCCTGTGTTTTGGTTTATTTTGCAGTTTAGTCCAAAGGTTTTATTTTTTTCCTGTGGGCCCAAAAAGGTTTCACCATTGCCATTTTATTCCACTGGGTTAACTTCATCCGTTTTTTCTGTTAACTAGAAGGGCAATTCGGTCATTTTACATGTAATTCTGTTAACTAGAAGGGCAATTTGGCCATAAAAAAATGATCGAATTGCCCTTCTCGTTAACAGAAAAAATGGATAAAGTTAACCTAGTGGACTAAAATGACAATGGTAAAACATTTTTGGATCCATAGGAGAAAAATGAAACCTTTGGACTAAACTGTCAAAATGGCCCAAACCACAGGAACTAAAATGGCACTTAACTCTTTGTAAAAATTTAATCATAACTATGATTGATTTTTTATTATTAAAAAAAACTATATTGCTTTCTGTTTTATTTTGCCCTCATACATGAAAAGCATAGCATTCTTACCTTATTATCAAATATGTGGCCAGTTGTAAAGTCAGTAAAATTCATTTTTATTTGAGTGGAGACATTCTTTTCAGTTCATATTTTATAATATCAACTAGTACATGAGTTATAATGTCTCTGGATAAAAAACTAATGGTAAGAAACACTTATTATGAGCTATAAATAAGCTTTTATACACTTTCAAGTAATCATTTTTACCTTAAATTTTAGACTTTAAAAAAAATATAAGTAGAAGCTCTCACTACATGAAACCAATTCCTTTAGTGGCGACAGCTGTCGCCGGTACTACGGGGTTTTGGCGACGGTATTGATCAATAGCGGCGACACGTGGCCGCTAAAGGGTCGCCGCTATTGATGGGCCGGTAGTGCGTGGTTATTCTTGTAGTGTCATTCTTTCTTCTCTTGACTTTATCTGTGACCCGCACAACAAGTATCACCTACAAATTCCACCAAAAACAAAAAAAAAATATAGTAAATAAAAAATAATAGTACCCATTGGTAATCACTCGGCAATCAGCGACGGACAAATAGCATAAGCTAGGAAGCGGAGACTATCACTGGCGGGTTACTAAGGGACCACTGGCATTAGTAAATACGAATTTTGTCATTACCTGGGGGAATAATGTTCTGATGAACGATCCCTAAGTAATCCGTGAGTGATGTTAAGGATTGGCTTTCAGTTAAAACGCCTAAATAGACTTTTCAAGTGTTTGTCGTGGGGATTATCCATCAGTAAGACCATGCAAAGTGGGTTCGTGAAGCTCACTCGTGGGCTGACGTGGCTTGTGGCCATTTGCACACTGCCCCGCCTTATCGTGAGCGTACAGCTCATGGCCTCTTCCACGAAGCATGTGACCATTGAAAAGAGTCGTTGGCTTATTTAAAAAAACAACTTTCCTTTTATCCTATTTAATCAAACCATTTTCATATTTAACACTTCACCACAATTCACAATCTTCTTTCTTTCACAAACGCTACACAACCTCTTTTTAATCAAATGGCAGAGTGGACCAAAAACAAAGAAATCACATTGGCGAAGGCTTGGCTTAGCCTCGCCGAGAACAAGCTTCAAGGATCTTGTGAGATGTGGCTTCAAATCCTTCAAATTTTTCAAGAAAAATGGGTAACTGTTAAAATAATAGGCAATATGGTAACTCATGTTGCAACTGTCACACTCCAACCGATAGCGGCAACATCGGGGTAGTGGCACTAGGCGAATCAGATTGGTCAAGAGATTCCAGAAAGATTATTTTAAAGACAATAATCAACATTTAATATCCCATACTATCAAACTCATACAATCTTCAAATAATCATTACAATCCAAGAAATCTCTTAAACATAAAATCTGATCCGATCTTCCCTAGATTTATTACATGATTTTCTAAAAAAACCTAAAACTAAGCATCCAAAGCAATAAATCCTCAACCTACCACATATGTTAAAATAAAACGTCAATACATTTAAATAAAGGTGAGCATAATGGTTTGCGTACATAATAGATATAAAAGCGTTTAGCTTACACCGCATGACATACGTAATAGATGTGAATGATGTAATTACTTAGATTCATGCAAACCAACAAACCGCGATTAATCGAGGTATGCAAACAAGCGTTCACATCCTAAAAGAGAATAAATGCGAAATAAAAAATGCGAGCCTTAACAACCCCGGGCTCCGAGTGGCGGGTCAACCTCTAGTATACTATCATGTTAAGGGTGGCGTACAAGCAATCAAGCAATACATACAATTCAGCAGATTTCACGTATAATCATGTAACAGCGGGTTGCGAATAAGCATTTGAGATTCATGTGATGTGTTTTGATATAGGAACATATGTGACACCCAAAAGTGCGTTTAAGCGTAAATGGGTTCAAGTATACTCACAGTTGGTGCGTTTTGGGAGAAGTGGGGATCTGAGTTGAGTCGAAGAGAGCGCCGGATCAACTTGTAAGCGAACAGAAGTGCATCAATCTTCAGAAATGCTGAAACGGTTAGGTTTGGATTGGGCAGAGCTTGTATGTTTCCATACAAGTTCGGGCGAACTTCTGAAAACCTATTGAGTTGTGAGGCAAGTTCGGGCGAACTTGTCTAATTTCCAAAGAAATTATACAAGTTCGGCGAACTTGTATAGGTTGCTAATGAGAATTGGACAGAGTTCGGGCGAACTTGTGCCATTTTTGCAGATTTGACGTGGGAGACCAAGTTCGTGCAAACTTAGTCACCAACCTGGTGACAAGTTCGAGCGAACTTGGTGTATTTCGAGCGAACTTGATGGTTTTGGCATCCAAATCGTGCGTTTTTGCGTTGTTTGCTGAGGAAATCGAGTGTTCATCCCTCCAACCTTAAGCCACTGAGTAAAACTTAGGCTGGAGAGGTCTTTTGGAGCAAGTTTAGCCATTTTACAGAAACTCGGGCTAATCCGGGCGAACTTGAGGGTTCGTACGGGTTAGTCCAGCTTGTGTAAATTGACGATTTCGTCCTTGTGCTTCCGGATCTGAGATCTTGCTTGACAACGCCTCATTCCACTCAAAAGTGAACAAAACATACGTCATTAGTCCGAATATTGTGTAGAAATCAATGTTTTTAAAAGGTTTTACTCAGATCTAGTATAGATCTGAGTGAAAACAGAAGTTTTTGTAGAAAAAGATGAAGATTTTCGTAAACAGAAGAGATTTGATGAAAACGAAGGCAGAGCCTTGTGCAAAATCGTTGTAAAACGTTGTTGAACGTTGTTGTAGTTGAAAACGGGTTGAATCTTACTTAGAAAACAAAGGGTTTCGGTTTTGGGAGCTACGGGCGAACTTGCAGCAAGTTAAAATGAGAGAATGGAGCTGAGTATTTATAGGTGGAGTGAGATATGAGAGGGCAGACATCAAGTTCGGGCGAACTTGTTACAAGTTCGAGCGAACTTGTTGATTTTCTTGAGTTTTGAATACAAGTCCGGGCAGACTTGTTGAATGGTTTGGTTATTATGGTTTAGACAAGTTCGGGCGAACTTTTGATGCATAAGTTTGGTCGAACTTGACCTAATGGCCAAGTTTGTTTGATTATTTCACGTTACGAGTTCGTTCGGCGATTCGGTTCGTATTAGATATTATATTAAGCGTTATAATTAATAAAATAGTGCGATTTAGCGATTCGAGCGTGTGAGAGCGTTGCGATAGCGATTGTAACCATAACATAAACAAATATACACACATAAATCATAAATCCACATATTTAACTGCGATTTGCGATGCGATGAGATAAGCGATGCGATGGCACAAGTGTTTATTAAACAATAACGCACTCGGCTCGTATAGTAGCATAACTACTTGTGATTGTGATTGAATTAGCGATGCGTTTAATAAGCGATTAGATACGATATAAACATACATAAACATAATTATTTCACATAACTTTCTTATAATTCGAATCTCGGGAGTACAAAAAAACAGATACAACGGAAATACTCGAATTAAATAACAACGGAAATTTGGAGTTTACAGTCCTACTTAGGAATTCGTTCCGAAATTTAAGTAGTGTTCGTAACAAAGAGATGGGATACTTAGCCTTCATGTCACTTTCTAATTCCCAAGTGAACTATGCGCCGCATTTTCCTTCCCATCGAACCTTCACGATAGGGATGCGGGAGCACCATAGTTTCTTGGTCTCTCGGTCCATGATTTCGACAGGCTTTTCCACAAAATGGAGAGTCTTGTTTATTTGCAAGTCCTCGAGAGGGACGTGGAGATTTTCTTCAGCTAGGCATTTCTTGAGGTTCGACACGTTGAAAGTCGGATGGACGTTATTAAGTTCCACCGGTAGTTTGAGTCGATAGGCCATTTTGCCGATCCTTTCCAGAATCTTAAAAGGGACCTACATATCGAGGCGCTAGCTTTCCTTTCTTCCCGAAGCGGATCACTCCCTTTTAAGGTGCAACCTTAAGGAGAACGTGATCTCCCACTTCGAACTGTAGGGGCTTGCGGCGTTTATCGGCATAACTCTTTTGATAACTCCGAGCTTTCAAGAGATTGTCCCTGATCTGGAGGATCTTGTCTGTCGTTTCTTGAATTAGCTCAGGACCGGTGATTTGTGCTTCTCCGATCTCGTGCCATGCAATAGGCGATCGACATTTTCTTCCATACAGCGCCTCAAACGGAGCCATTTGAATGCTGGTGTGATAACTATTATTGTACGAGAATTCAATTAAAGGTAATGCGTATCCCAATTACCACCAAAATCTATGATGCACGCATGAAGCATTTTTCGAGGGTGAGGATCGTGCGCTCAGTCTGACCGTCGGTTTGAGGGTGGAAAGCGGTACTGAGATTGAGAGTAGTACCGAGGGCGGATTGAAAAGTCTCCCAGAGACGTGAGGTAAAGCGACCGTCGCGGTCAGAGATGATGTCACGAGGCGTCCCGTGTCGACAAATGACTTCGTCGGTATAGATTCGGGCTAATCGTTCGACCTTAAAGTCTTCTCGTATAGCAATAAAGTGCGTTGATTTGGTGAGACGATCAATGATAACCCAAATGCTATCGTGACCAGAGGAAGTGTGGGGAAGTTTCGTAATAAAGTCCATAGCTATACTCTCCCACTTCCACATCAGGATTTCGGGTTGTTTGAGTAAGCCAGAGGGTCTTTGATGTTCGGCTTTAACTTTCCAACAAGTTAAGCACTTTGAGACGTAAATGGCGATATCCTTTTTCATGCCCGGCAACCAGTACTTAGGACGAAGGTCCTGGTCCATCTTGTCGGCTCCGCGGTGAATGGAATATCGAGATTTATGAGCTTCGGTCATTAGCAATTCACGAAGATTGTCACGACTAGGAATCCAAATACGATCGAGATAGTAATAAATACCATTTGGTTTAACAACAGGCTGAGTTTCGGCACCACATTTCATTTCATCTTGCAGGGTATTCTCATTAAACAAGCAAACTGAGCGGAGCGAATCAAAATTTCGAGATCATTCAAAGCTTGAGAGTCACGAACACTATACACATAGCTTCGTCGACTTAGAGCATCGGCTGCGACGTTTGCTTTGCCGGGATGGTAGCGTACCTCGTAATCGTAATCGTTGAGAAGTTCAACCCATCTGCGTTGGCGCATATTCAGTTCCTTTTAATCAAAGATATGTTGTAAGCTCTTATGATCAGTGAAGATCGTACACTTGGTACCGTAAAGGTAGTGTCGCCATATCTTCAATGCAAAAACAACTACACCGAGTTCGAGATCGTGGGTTGTGTAGTTTTTCTCGTGGATCTTGAGTTGTCGAGACGCATACGCGATAACCTTGTCTCGTTGCATGAGAACACTACCGAGACCAATATTAGAGGTATCACAGTAAACAACGAAATCGTCGTTTCCGTCAGGAAGAGCGAGGATAGGAGCGTTGCATAACATACGCTTGAGGTTTGGAAAGCTTCCTCTTGTTTGGAATCCCAAATGAAAGGCTTGTCCTTATGAGTTAAAACGGTAAGCGGAAAGGCGATTTTCGAAAAGTCGGCGATGAATCGACGGCACTAACCCGCCAATCGAGGAAAAGAACGGATTTCAGATGCATTCTTCGGCGTAATCCAACTTTTGACGGCTTCGATCTTTGCAGGGTCGACGTGAATTCCTTGACTATTAATGATGTGGCCGAGAAATTGGACTTCTTCGAGCCAGAATTCACATTTAGAGAACTTAGCATAAAGGCGATTACCTTGGAGAAGTTCGAGGACTAAACAGAGATGGCGCGCGTGTTCGTTTCTCGACTTCGAATAGATAAGGATATCACCGATGAAAATAATGACGAAACGATCTAAGAAAAGCTTTACACACACGGTTCATCAAATCCATGAAGACCGCGGGTGCATTGGTGAGACCAAAAGACATGACCACGAATTCGAAATGGCTATAACGAGTGCGAAAGGCGGTTTTTGGAATATCTTCTTCCAATACACGTAACTGATGATAACCGGAACGTAAATCGATCTTAGAAAAGCAAGTAGCACCTTGAAGCTGATCAAATAAGTCGTCGATTCGAAGAAGAGGATAGCGATTCTTTATCGTAAGCTTATTAAGTTCATGATAATCGATGCACATTCGGAACGTCCCATCTTTCTTTTTCACAAAAAGAACGGGTGCGCCCCATGGCGAAGTGCTCGGGCGTATGAAACCTTTATCAAGAAGCTCTTGAAGTTGGCTTGATAGCTCGCGCATTTCGGATGGTGCGAGACGGTAAGGAGCTTTAGCAACGGGAGTAGCACCGGGAACTAAATTGATATGGAATTCAACATCCCGAGTAGGGAGTAAACCCGGTAAATCGTCGGGAAAGACCTTAGGAAATTCACGAACAACATGAACGTCTTTAAAAGTCTTCTTTTCTTTCTCCGGGTTCACGATATGGGCTAGAAAAGCAACACATTGCTTTCGCAAACATTTTTGTGCTCGAGTACATGACATAAGCATCAACTTCTTTGAGTGAGTTTCACCATAGACATGGAGTTGATCACCGTTCGAGAGAGGGAAGCAAATCATTTTATCGAAGCAAACAACTTCAGCATGATTTTCACGAAGAAAATCCATGCCTACTATAATATCAAAACTACCTAATTGCATAGGTATGAGATTGATCGAGAAGATGTGGTTGTTGAGATCGAGAGAACAACCACGTAGGACGGAGGTGACGGTAACGGTTCTTCCGGTGGCGACTTCCACATCGAAAGTCTTTGGGAGTTTAGCGTGTTTACATTTTAAAACCTTTTCGAATTCTAACGATACAAAACAATTATCGGCACCAGTATCATATAAACATGAAGCATAAGTACCATTGACAAGGAACGTACTGTTGACAACATTGTTGTCATTCTGTGCCTGGCGATGGTTGAGGTTAAAGGCTCCTCCATGTGCAGCCTGTTGTTGCTGCTGCTGAGGCTGTGGTGGCTGTGGCTGTTGCTGCTGCTGTTCCTGCTTCACAGGTTTGTTTGGGCAGACATTACTGAAATGATTCGGGTTACCGCACGTGTAACAGGCACGTGCCCTTGGAGCTTGCTGCTGATTGGCCTGAGGAGGAGCTGGTAAAGCTGGTGCTAGAGGAGCTGACTGACGAGGGCCTGAACGGCAAATGACAGTAAAATAGTCGTAGATGTTGCAGTTGGTACAGAATCAGCAATTGCCTCCAACCGCATGATGATAGGTGCATTTTGAGCACAAGGGATGCGGGCCAGTATACGCACGCTTTGCCGGTGGTGCGTTCGGTGCTGCAGACTGAAGCGGCTGAGGATTTTGCGGAGCGGCAAGGGCAAAGTTCTTGCTCGGGTTTTCCCTTTTACGACCTCGGCGGCTTGACTTTGACTCTCGTGACTGATCGGTAGGAGCTGCTGATTCAGTGATGGCCTGGTTTGCGAACTTGTTGTTCTTGAAATAACCAGATTGAACCCGTTTGTCATTGATCTCTGCGGCTAGCAGGTAGGTTTCCTCGATAGTAGCAGTGCGTGCTGCTTGAACAAAGTCAGCGACGCAGTCAGGTAGAGCGTTGATGTACTTCTTGATTGCTTTCTCGGTCATGTCCACTTGACCGGGACAGATAATGCTCAACTGTTTGAATTGGGTCGTTAAACCAGCATTGTCGGAACCGTCTTGCTTAATTCCCCAAAACTCGTTCTCCAACTTCTGGATTTCATAAGGGGGACAGAATTCCTTGATCATGATTGCTTTAAGTTCCTCCCAGGTGAGTTCGTAGGCTGCGTCGTTGCCCCTTCTGTTACGCTCCACGGTCCAACAGTCGAGAGCCCTGGACTGGAAAACGCTGGTAGCGTTAATAGTGCGAAGGGGTTCGGGACACCCACTCTGGCGAAATGTGACCTCAATAGCATCAAACCAGTGGAACATGGCACTTGGTACTTCAGTGCTGGAAAAAGTAAGGGGTCCACAAGCTTTGAACTGCTTAAAGCTAAAAGGAGTCTTGGGCGCGTCGGCTTTCGAGTCCACAGAGGAGTTACTGCTGGCAGCTTGGATCTCGCTGACGATTTGAGGGATCACCTTGGCCATTTCCTTGGCCACTAGTGATGCAATGCGCTTGTCAGCTTGGCTGCGCTGATGGTTCCTTCTGGTGTGCGATCCCGTAGAAGACATCTACATTGAAGGATTTGATTGGATGAGATTCGATTATAATAGGTTTATGTTTAAAGTATTTATTATTATTACTTATACAAGGCACAAAATCACATAAACACGTAGGCAAGTAAACACGTAGGCACATAAGCACATAGCACATAAGCACATAATTCACGTAAGCATATACTTTGCACGTATTCACCTTCTTATAAGTAAAGCGTAGCGCGTTCGAGATGCGAATTGTATAGGCGAGATAAGCGATATATATAGCGAGTAATACCGCGTACGAGGACATACGCGTAAGAGAGATGAGCGTTTTAGTTTGGTTGGTGTATTAATTTACGTTCTAGATTACGAGAGCTGTGCGAGTTGTGCATATATCGATGGAGCGTAAAAGCGATAAATCGAGAAATTGATAAAGCGAGAAATCGAATAAAGCGAAAATTCTACAAAATTTAAACACATAAATTATAATAAACTCGATGATGCGTAAAATAGAAGATAATAGGCTTAAATCAATTGGGAGTGTTCTGGGTTTTGAGACATTGACTACCCAAAGTGATTCGAAAATTCTCTGAGTTCGGACACACGATTTGGCCTAATAGACAAATGCTCTCGCCGTACAACGGTTACGGCATTTATTCTTCTAATTACGTCGTGTTCCGAGTCATCGAAATAATCGAGACTTTGGTGATATTGAAAATCGAGGAGCAGAACAAGTTATTAAGATGCGGGTTTGACCCCTAACTTAACAACTTCATTCCTAGTTGTGGTTATGCTCACCGATCAAATCGGGAGTTCCACTAGATAGAAATGGAGATTCCCGTCGAGGTTTGGATATCACTCTTAACTCAACAAAGGTATCTCATGCGAGAGAGACTGCGCTGAGTGAATGATCTCATCGAGAGTTCTCGGTTTTCACACCTATTCTCGACTTAAACACTCGTTTTGTGTGATACGAGCGTTCTTCACGTGTGTTGTGGTTGCTTTAGGAAAAGCAAAGTTTAAAATTTTGTGCCGAAAGGTTCTGGTCAAGTTCGGGCGAACTTGGCATCAGTCTGATGTCAAGTTCGAGTGGACTTGGTCAATCCCAGGCGAACTTGTTTAATGTTGAGGGGACAGGCAAGTTCGGGCGTACTTGGTCAAGCGTTCACATCCTAAACGAGAAAATAAATGCGAAATAAAAAATGCGAGCCTTAACAACCCCGGGCCTCCGGGTGGCAGGTCAACCTCTAGTATACTATCATGTTAAGGGTGGCGTACAAGCAATCAAGCAATACATACAATTCAGCAGATTTCACGTATAATCATGTAAAAACGGGTTGCGAACTTGTAAGGTTGCTAACTGGGGAAGACAAGTTTGGGCGAACTTGTCTAATTCTCATGAGAATTGGACAGAGTTCGGGCGAACTTGTGCCATTTTTGCAGATTTGACGTGGCATACCAAGTTCGGGCGAACTTAGTCACCAACCTGGTGACTAGTTATTAAGATGCGGGTTTGACCCCTAACTTAACAACTTCATTCCTAGTTGTGGTTATGCTCATCGATCAAATCGGGAGTCCCACTAGATAGAAATGGAGATTCCCGTCGAGGTTTGGATATCAATCCTAACTCAACAAAGGTATCTCATGCGAGAGAGAATGCCTGGAGTGAATGATCTCATCGAGAGTTCTCGGTTTTCACACTTATTCTCGACTTAAAAACTCGTTTGTGTGATACGAGCGTTCTTCACGTGTGTTGTGGTTGCTTTAGGAAAAGCAAAGTTTAAAAGTTTGTGCCGAAAGGTTCTGGTCAAGTTCGGGCGAACTTGGCATCAGTCTGATATCAAGTTCGAGTGGACTTGGTCAATCCCAGGCGAACTTGTTTAATGTTGAGGGGACAAGCAAGTTCGGGCGTACTTGGTCAAGCGTTCACATCCTAAACGAGAAACTAAATGCGAAATAAAAAATGCGAGCCTTAACAACCCCGGGCCTCCGGGTGGCGGGTCAACCTCTAGTATACTATCATGTTAAGGGTGGCGTACAAGCAATCAAGCAATACATACAATTCAGCAGATTTCACGTATAATCATGTAACAGCGGGTTGCGAACTTGTAAGGTTGCTAACTGGGGAAGACAAGTTTGGGCGAACTTGTCTAATTCTCATGAGAATTGGACAGAGTTCGGGCGAACTTGTGCCATTTTTGCAGATTTGACCTGGCATACCAAGTTCGGGCGAACTTAGTCACCAACCTGGTGACTAGTTATTAAGATGCGGGTTTGACCCCTAACTTAACAACTTCATTCCTAGTTGTGGTTATGCTCACCGATCAAATCGGGAGTCCCACTAGATAGAAATGGAGATTCCCGTCGAGGTTTGGATATCACTCCTAACTCAACAAAGGTATCTCATGCGAGAGAGAATGCGTGGAGTGAATGATCTCATCGAGAGTTCTCGTTTTCACACCTATTCTCGACTTAAAAACTCGTTTTGTGTGATACGAGCGTTCTTCACGTGTGTTGTGGTTGCTTTAGGAAAAGCAAAGTTTAAAAGTTTGTGTCGAAAGGTTCTGGTCAAGTTCGGGCGAACTTGGCATCAGTCTGATGTCAAGTTCGAGTGGACTTGGTCAATCCCAGGCGAACTTGTTTAATGTTGAGGGGACAGGCAAGTTCGGGCGTACTTGGTCAAGCGTTCACATCCTAAACGAGAAAATAAATGCGAAATAAAAAATGCGAGCCTTAACAACCCCGGGCCTCCGGGTGGCGGGTCAACCTCTAGTATACTATCATGTTAAGGGTGGCGTACAAGCAATCAAGCAATACATACAATTCAGCAGATTTCACGTATAATCATGTAACAGCGGGTTGCGAACTTGTAAGGTTGCTAACTGGGGAAGACAAGTTTGGGCGAACTTGTCTAATTCTCATGAGAATTGGACAGAGTTCGGGCGAACTTGTGCCATTTTTGCAGATTTGACCTGGCATACCAAGTTCGGGCGAACTTAGTCACCAACCTGGTGACTAGTTATTAAGATGCGGGTTTGACCCCTAACTTAACAACTTCATTCCTAGTTGTGGTTATGCTCACCGATCAAATCGGGAGTCCCACTAGATAGAAATGGAGATTCCCGTCGAGGTTTGGATATCACTCCTAACTCAACAAAGGTATCTCATGCGAGAGAGAATGCGTGGAGTGAATGATCTCATCGAGAGTTCTCGGTTTTCACACCTATTCTCGACTTAAAAACTCGTTTTGTGTGATACGAGCGTTCTTCACGTGTGTTGTGGTTGCTTTAGGAAAAGCAAAGTTTAAAAGTTTGTGCCGAGAGGTTCTGGTCAAGTTCGGGCGAACTTGGCATCAGTCTGATGTCAAGTTCGAGTGGACTTGGTCAATCCCAGGCGAACTTGTTTAATGTTGAGGGGACAGGCAAGTTCGGGCGTACTTGGTCAAGTGTTCACATCGTAAACGAGAAAATAAATGCGAAATAAAAAATGCGAGCCTTAACAACCCCGGGCCTCCGGGTGGCGGGTCAACCTCTAGTATACTATCATGTTAAGGGTGGCGTACAAGCAATCAAGCAATACATACAATTCAGCATATTTCACGTATAATCATGTAACAGCGGGTTGCGAACTTGTAAGGTTGCTAACTTGGGAAGACAAGTTCGGGCGAACTTGTCTAATTCTCATGAGAATTGGACAGAGTTCGGGCGAACTTGTGCCATTTTTGCAGATTTGACGTGGCATACCAAGTTCGGGCGAAATTAGTCACCAACGTGGTGACTAGTTATTAAGATGCGGGTGTCACACCCCGACCCGCAGCGGAAAAGGTGATCGGGGCATGATTGGGTTATCATCAAAGCTCATGACATTTATTAAGCGTTTCATATTCATTAATACAAATTAAATGGAATTTTACAATAAATGTTACAACATGATCTAACTAACAATCTAAACTTCTTTGTTCTCTTCTAAGGCATATCCTATGTTTTCCTTGCTTCAACCTGTTCACCTGTATCATGTGTAAAAGGGTTTTTGGATCAACATAATGTTGGCGAGTGAATCCTATAGAAAACATTTGAACAAATTTATTTAAATTGATTATGAAATATGTGCACAACCAAACATGAGTAAAAATAGATGTAACTTAATCAAGAATCATAAGATATTGAATGAAACACTCATGAATAATAATGGAACAATTAGAGGCACGCGATGCTCAACTCGTCTCTCACGAGGAACTGAGGGGCCTGATGATTGAATTGCATAAACATGATAATATGAATGACACAACTACAAACAATATAAACTCAATGATATACACATAAACAATAATGAATTTGATTTGTAGCACGCGTTGTTCAACTCGTCTTCCACGAGGAACTGATGGGCTTAATGTATGAGTTTCATATAATATGACAAAAGGAAATAAGTAAATCACAACAATAAAGACAATCTAAGTTTAAGTCATGATGTGGTATGGCACGAGTTTTAAATAAATAAATTGATTATTTTCATAACACATGACACACCCCAAAACGTGTAATTTAAAAGGGGAAAGTTGTAAGATTCACTCACAGTGGGTGCGTTCGGTTGATGATGTTGAATGTACGCGAAGTGGTTTTAACCACGAGTGAGTTTAACCTAGAATAATCGCATTATGGTTTGGTAAGTAAACGGATTTTATTAATCTATTTTAGTAGGATTGTTGGGTGTATTTTTGTGAGTTTGAGGCTATTTTCTAACCTTAAAAATGTTATTTTTAAGTATTTTTAATTGATTTTTAATTAAAAAAATAAAAAATAATAAAAAAATTGATTTTTTTCTGACCGTTGACCGTTTGACTGACCGTTGACCTGACCGTTGACCGGTTCAATTCGGAATACAAGTGCGCTGAGTGAGGCTCGAACCCGAGACCTCCCGTACGCGTGCACGCAGCTCTACCAACTGAGCTACGTGTCTAACCCGTTATATATCTGATTTTAATTATATATATATATTAATTAGTTTAAACCGAAAATCATTTATTTTAAAAACAGTTTAAATCAATTCGGCGGTGCGCTCCACAGGTCTCGAACCCGGGACCTGTGGTTTAATCTAACACACAGTCCACCGCTGGACTGTGTGTTTAACATGTTATATAATTCGATTTTTATTATACTTAAATACAAATTAGATATTTTCTTTTCTGCCTTATTTAAAAAGAAGAGATAATTGTCCGAGTCGGTGCAGAAGACCGGACTCGAACTCGTGACCAGTGATATAAACAAACACACAGTCCACCGCTGGACTGTGTGTCTAACTTGGTTATTATTCCGATTATTAATATACTTAACATATAACTGTGGCGACCCGGTTCGGTTTAACAAAAAAAATGATTTTTATTAAGGCAGCGTGTGAAACGGGATTCGAACTCGAGACCTTTGAATGTTTAACGTGCACACAGTCCACCGCTGGACTGTGCGTCTAACCCGATTAATTTCTTGATTTATTTTATATTTATATGTTACGGAAATACATCGTCTTCTTCACTGAAATATAACCAGAGTTCGGAAATCGACTGGTTCAAAGTTTTTATCGGTTTATTAGTGTATTTCAGATCATTACGGTGAGATAAATGTGAAAAGGAAAAGAAATTGGGCGGAGAAGTATACCGACTGGACCCTCTGTTTTCCGGCAGAACTCCGGCGACAGCAATCAACTCCGGCGTCAGGTGTCTTGCAGCAGCAAGTCTCTGGAAAGCTTGGAAAGAGTACGGGTATCTCCGGTATAAGCTTCAGAGGCTCAGTAAGGCTCGGCAATGGGGAACCCGGTTATCCGGCGACAAACAGGAAAATTCCGGCGAGTGGAATTACGCCGAGAAAAAGTGTGTTTTTGAGCGAAAAGGTATGCAGTGGGTTGTGGGTGATTTTATAGGGGAAAATCGAGATGCACTTGGTCTGATTTCCGACTGTATTCATCGATTTAAAAACTCCGGCGGTTATGGTTTGGTCGCGGACTTCAAACATCGGTTTATAACCGATGTCTTAATACTAGTTTACGTTATAACTGAAAGTGGTGATAAAAACTCGCGAGATTTCCGGGATTCCGACGACTGAACTAAAGGGGCGCCGATTTTGAATTCGTAATGTCACTTTATGAATTAAATGATTCTATTATTTACCAAACAGAACAAGTGGCGCAGTGGTTTGTGTGTGTGTGTTAAGACATGTTCCGGATCGGTACAGACCCGGGTTCGAAACCCGGCAGAGTACTTTTGTTTTTATTTTGCGATTTTCAACAGTTTTTCAAAAACTAAATATATTTCCCGTATAATATTCGATTACGTATCGTTTAAAAATATTTTGGGCATTTAATTCGCAACGAAATTTTTGACTGACTGTTCGGTTGATAAACGGAGCGGTTTGGTAAATCCGTTTTTTGACGGATGTTACAGCGGGTTTGACCCCTAACTTAACAACTTCATTCCTAGTTGTGGTTATGCTCACCGATCAAATCGGGAGTTCCACTAGATAGAAATGGAGATTCCCGTCGAGGTTTGAATATCACTCCTAACTCAACAAAGGTATCTCATGCGAGAGAGAATGCGCGGAGTGAATGATCTCATCGAGAGTTCTCGGTTTTCACACCTATTCTCGACTTAACCACTCGTTTTGTGTGATACGAGCGTTCTTCACGTGTGTTGTGGTTGCTTTAGGAAGAGCAATGTTAAAAGTTTGTGTCGAAAGGTTCTGGTCAAGTTCAGGCGAACTTGGCATCAGTCTGATGTCAAGTTCGAGCGGACTTGGTCAATCCCAGGCGAACTTGTTTAATGTTGAGGGGACAGGCAAGTTCGGGCGTACTTGGTCAAGCGTTCACATCTTAAAAGAGAAAATAAATGCGAAATAAAAAATGCGAGCCTTAACAACCCCGGGCCTCCGGGTGGCGGGTCAACCTCTAGTATACTATCATGTTAAGGGTGGCGTACAAGCAATCAAGTAATACATACAATTCAGCAGATTTCACGTTAATCATGTAACAGCGGGTTGCGAACTTGTAAGGTTGCTAACTGGGGAAGACAAGTTCGGGCGAACTTGTCTAATTCTCATGAGAATTGGACAGAGTTCGGGCGAACTTGTGCCACTTTTGCAGATTTGACGTGGCATACCAAGTTCGGGCGAACTTAGTCACCAACCTGGTGCCAAGTTCGAGCGAACTTGGTGTATTCCAAGCGAACTTGATGGTTTTGGCATCCAAATCGTGTGTTTTTGCGTCGTTTGCTGAGGAAATCGAGTGTTCATCCCTCTAACCTTAAGCCACTGAGTAAAACTTAGGCTGGAGAGGTCTTTTGGAGCAAGTTTAGCCATTTTACAGAAACTCGGGCTAATACGGGCGAACTCGAGGGTTCGTACAGGTTAGTCCAGCTTGTGTAAAGTGACGATTTCGTCCTTGTGCTTTCGGATCTGAGATCTTGCTTGACAACGCCTCGTTCCACTCAAAAGCGAACGAAACATACGTCATTAGTCCGAATATTGTGTAGAAATCAATGTTTTTAAAAGGTTTTACTCAGATTTAGTATAGATCTGAGTGAAAAACAGAAGTTTTTGTAGAAAAAGATGAAGATTTCTGTAAACAGAAGAGATTTGATGAAAACGAAGGCAGAGCCTTGTGCAAAATCGTTGTAAACCGTTGTTGAACGTTGTTGTAGTTGAAAACGGTTGAATCTTACTTAGAAAACAAAGGGTTTTGGTTTTGGGGAGCTCCGGGCGAACTTGCAGCAAGTTAAAATGAGAGAATGGAGCTGAGTATATATAGGTAGAGTGAGATATGAGAGGGCAGACATCAAGTTCGGGCGAACTTGTTACAAGTTCGAGCGAACTTGTTGATTTTCTTGAGTTTTGAATACAAGTCCGGGCGGACTTGTTGAATGGTTTGGTTATTATGGTTTAGACAAGTTCGGGCTAACTTTTGATGCACAAGTTCGGCCGAACTTGACCTAATGGGCAAGTTTTGTTTGATTATTTCGTGTTACGAGTTCGTTCGGCGATCCGGTTCTTATTAGATAGTTATATTAAGCGTTATAATTAATATAATAGTGTGATTTAGCGATTCGAGCATGTGAGAGCGTTGCGATAGCGATTGTAACCATAACATAAACAAATATACACACATAAATCATAATTCCACATATTTAACTGCGATTTGCGATGCGATGGCACAAGTGTTTATTAAACAATAACACACTCGGCTCGTATAGTAGCATAACTACTTGTGATTGCGATTGAATAACGATGTGTTTAATAAGCGATTAGATGCGATATAAACATACATAAACATAATTATTTAACATAACTTTCTTATAATTCGAATCTCGGGAGTACAAAAAAATAGATACAACGGAAAATACTCGGAATTAAATAACAACAGAAATTTGGAGTTGTTACAGCAACAATGTTGTTATCGTGGTATTAAAAGTTGTTATGAGTTTATTAGTTTGTTAATAAGTGTAGGGTATGAAAGTGTGAAGTGTTTAGAGATGGAGGTGTATTATACAAGTGCAGAGGGTCTTTATGAGCAGGCTAGAAACTTGAAGGGCCTTTGTGAAAGTATCTTTGAAGATGGATATAAAAGGTTGTGTTAGGGTTTCAGTCTTTTTTGACTTCCAGATTGTTCTGTTATCTTCTTTCTTGTTCGATTAGGGTTTGTAATTTTCTTTTGTTGAAGATCACCTGTGATCTTGTGGATCTCGTGTGAGATCTCAGTATTGTGGTTTGTATATATCAACTGATTGTCATCAGTTGATCATCTTTCTCTTGTATTTGTTACAGATCTCATGCTTATTGAGATCTAGGGTTTTGGGGGGTGTTTTCTGGTTTGGGTAAACATAATAAAGTTTTGGTCACCGTTTTTGTCGCTTCTTTTTGTTGTGATAGTTTTCATACCACTTTACATGGTATCAGAGCAATTTATAGCTCTTGTTTACTGATCTTGGTTGTTCCGCTGTGTGTATTAGGTTCTTCTTGCAGATTAAGTTCTTCGATCTTGAAGAACTGCTTGATTTGATGTCTTGGGAAAAGTGACTATGAGGATTTGGTGTGTTTGAAACCCTAGTTGGGGTTTGGAGGCTTGGAGGAAGATGACTTATCTTCTTGTGGTGATTATCTCCTGTGTTGGTCTCTGAAACACATATTGAGTTTCAGGGCAAACTGACCAAGATATTTCTTGTGCTCTGATCTGTGTTTAGTAACCCTAGAAGGTTACAAAACTCAGATCTATTTGGAGGGAGTTAAACGCCTTTGTAAGATTGTTTCTCTCTATCCTTGTTATTTTGTTTGTTGTTGGTCTAGTTGATGCCGGGGTAGAAAGGACCAGTTATTGTGTTTGTGAGTTTATATTCATTTGCCTTGTTGTTGTTACTATTTGTCTGTTGATTATTTTTTTTTTAGCACCTGCATTATGCTTGTCCTGGCACCCTTAGAGTGATGAACCAGGAATTTGGCCTCTGATACAGGTTGCTGGTCTCTTGTGTATTGTTTGTTATTGTTTTTTATATCATTATTTGTTATTTTGTGAGGTTTGTTTGTTATGTATCTTTAAAATGGGTGAAATTAGTAGCACCTCTCAGACATTGATTAGTAAATTGGATATTAGTGACCCCTTGTATTTACACCCGAGTGACTCTAGTGCTCTAACTATAGTTAGTATTAAACTGAAAGGGACAGAGAATTACACGGTTTGGGCTAGTGCTATGAAGCTAGCTTTAGAAGCTAAAAACAAATATGGGTTTATAGATGGTAAGTGTGTTAAGTCTGAGGATGACCCTGTGTTAGCTAGTCAATGGGATAGATGTAATTCTGTCATCCTTGCATGGTTGTTGAATTCTGTGTATGAGGAACTGTTCCTTGGTTAAGTGTTTCCTAAATTGGCTTCTGAGGTTTGGAATGATCTTAAAGAATCTTTTTATAAAGTAGATGGTTCAGTTGTGTATTATTTGTATAAGAAAATCAATTGCATTACCCAAAATGGTAGTACTGTTGCTGAGTACTACAACAGGTTGACAACCATGTGGAAACAATTTGATGCAATGCTTCATTTACCCACTTGTTCATGTCAAGCTGCAAAAGATTTTAATGATTTTTCAACTCTTATAAAACTGATGCAGTTCCTCATGGGTTTGGATGATGTATATCAGCCTGTGAGGACAAATCTTTTGACCAGGGAACCTTTTCCTTCTGTTAAGGTGGCTTTTTCTATTATCTCTAGGGAAGAGTCACATAGACTTTCAAGTAGTGGATCAAAAACACAGGGAGTATCATATATATCTAAAACTAATCAGGTTTTTTAGTCTAGAAAAAGGTTAACAAGAGGACCTAACCCTAATCTGAAGTGTACAAACTATAACATGTTAGGTCATATAGATGATAGGTGTTTTGAGATTATTGGTTACCCTGCTAGATTTAAAAGAAGGCCTAATGGTAGTGAGTCTAATGGTCAGTCTAATAAAATGAATTTTACTAGTAATAATAATAAGTCTAATTCTGCTATTGGGTCATCTACTTCTGCTGCTACTAGTATTCCTGGTTTGCCTTTTACTTCTGAACAGATTAGCAAACTACTGAGTTTAGTTGGAGAAAAAAGTGGAAATGATCGAGTTCCAGTATGGGAGGTGAGTATTTTAATGTGTCAAGTTTGTTAGCTGTTCTAGTTCTGTAATGCTGAATAGTAGCTATGGGTGGATAGTTGACTCAGGGGCAAGTCAACACATGGTTAAAATAGATAAACATTTAATCAATGTAATTGATGTGTCTGAATTTGGCATTACTGTTGGTCATCCAAATGGAACTAGTATTGAAAATTGGTGATCTAAAATTGACAGATAATGTTGTTCTAAAGGATGTTTTTTGTGTTCCTGACTATTGTGGGAATTTATTGTCTGTCTATAGGTTAGCAAAAGATAATCATATTTCATTATTGTTTAACGAAAATAGTTGTGTATTACAGGATTCCAGTTCAAAGAGAATCCTGGTGAATGGTAGTCAGGATAGTGGATTGTATTTTGTAGGATTCAATGGTAATACTGTGAATGCATGCTTTAATAGTTCTTTGAAGTCTTTGAATTGGCATAGTAGATTGGGACACCCTTCAGATCAGGTTTTAGTTGTGTTAAAGGAGAGTCTTAATATAAAATCTAATGATTATGGTCCATGTGAAGTATGTCATAGGGCAAAAACAAATTAGAGTCACATTTCCTTTAAGTGAACATAAAACAAAATCAGTAGGTGACTTAATACATTTGGACTTGTGGGGTCCATATAGAGTCACAAGTTATGAAGGATATAAATATTTTCTAACAATTGTGGATGATTTTTAAGGTCTGTATGGTGTTATTTTATGTCTAATAAAACTGAGGTGTTTGAAAATCTAAAATTTTTATGTACTTGTGATAACTCAGTTTAAAAGAAAGATTAAAATTTTCAGAAGTGATAATGGGACTGAGTTTGTTAAAAATAATATGAATGTATTTTGTAAATCTAAGGGTATCATACATCAAACCTCTTCCTCTCATACACCACAACAAAATGGTGTGGTGGAGAGAAAACATAGACATCTTCTTAACACAGCTAGGGCTCTGATGTTTCAAAGTGGTTTACTATTAAGGTTCTGGTCTGATTGCATTCTAACTGCAGTGTACTTAATTAACATGTTACCCTCTAGTGTGTTGAATGGTAGGAGTCCTTTTGAAGTGATGTTTGGTTTTAGGCCCTCGTTATCTCATTTGAGGAACTTTGGATGTTTGTGTTTTAGTACAATTCTTACTGAATCTGATAAGTTTGCATATCACGCAGACAAATGTGTTTTACTTGGCTATTCAAATGTGAAAAAGTGATACAAGTTGTGGAGTTTAGACAGTAAAAAAGTTTTTTTTCTAGAGATGTAAAATTTTATGAGAGTGTATACCCTTTTAAAGTTAAGTCATTTGATAGTCAAGAACCTGTTTATGAAAAGAACTTAAATCATGTTAACTTTTTTGAAAATTATGCATCTGAAGTTCCTAACATACCCAATGATGAAGAGGGTACAAATGGTGCTAATAATCCTATTAGTGATGATCAGTATCCATTGTCACCCTCTACATCAGCCCGTGATACTAGTGTTAGTCATAACCAACAGTTAAATCAGGAGAGCAATAGTTGTCAGGGTAACAATGGCAGGGCAGAGGACACTTTAGGATTAAATGTAGACACCAACCCATCTGAGGGAACACATGATGTTAGAAGATCTTCTAGAAGTGTTTCTGTGCCTAAAAATTTTGAAGATTTTGTGATTGAGGGTAAAGTGAGATATGGTATTGAAAAAGTTGTTAGTTATGCTCACTTGTCTTATGATAACATGTGCTTAGTTGCTTCTTTGAATAAGTCTGTTGAACCTTCTTCATATGAGGAAGCTGTTAAAGAGATAAATGGATAGAAGTTATGAATAGTGAAATGGAAGCCTTACATAGAAATAATACATGGGAGTTAGTGAATCTTCCTAAAGGTAGAAAACCCATAGGTTGTAAGTGGGTTTACAAAATCAAGTATAAGGCAAATGGGGAAGTTGAAAGGTATAAGGTCAGGTTAGTGGCCAAAAGGTTTAACCAAAGAGAGGGCATTGACTTTGGTGAAACATTTTCACCTGTGGTGAAAATGATAACTATCAGACTTGTTTTAAAAGTTGTTGTTAATAACAATTGGCCTTTATACCAAATGGACATAAATAATGTTTTTTTGTATGGTACTTTAAATGAAGATGTGTTTATGTCTCTACCTCAGGGTTATTATACAAATGATAACACTAAAGTTTGTAAACTGGTTAAATCTTTGTATGGTTTGAAACAGGCTCCTAGACAGTGGAATGAAAAGTTAACAAATGTGCTAATATCTATGGGGTTTGTCCAAAGTGTTTGTGATTATTCTCTATTTGTGTTGTCTAAACAAGATGTGTTTGTTGTTTTGTTAGTATATGTTGATGACATAGTTGTCACAAGAAATAATAAAAGTGAAACAGAAAAGGTTAAAGAATGTTTGAGGAACAATTTTCAGATTAAAGATCTAGGTTTACTCAATATTTTCTAGGTATAGAAGTATTGTATTCAGATGGTAGTATTTGTTTATCTCAGAGGTAGTATTGTCTTGAGTTGTTAAACGAGTTTGGGTATTTGGGTTGCAACCTGTTACTACTCCTATTGAGCAGAGTTTCATAGTTACTAATAAATGTGAAAAAGAGCAAAAAATGTTAGAGAATGTTAATGGCTTTCAAAGACTAATAGGGAAGTTAATTTATTTGTCTTAACAAGACCTGACATTAGTTACACTGTCCAGTTCTTGAGTCAGTATATGCATAGTCCCTCACAGTCTCATCTTGATATTGCGCTCAGATTGTTAAGGTATTTAAAACTATCACATGGGAAAGGTGTTAGTTTTAAAAGGTCTAGTAACATGGTTTTGTCAGGGTTTGTTGACTCTGATTGGGCCAAGTGTTTAAAACCAGGTGATCTGTTACTGGGTTTGGTATTTTTCTAAGTGACACTCTTGTTTCTTGGAAAAGCAAGAAACAAAGTAACCTCTAGGTCAACTGTAGAAGCTGAGTACAGAGCTATGTGCTCAGCTACCTGCGAGATAAAGTGGATTCTGAGTGTATTATCTGAACTGAAAGTTGAGTACCGTTTACCTGTTAAATTATATTGTGATAGTAAATCTGCTATATCTATCTCTCAAAATCCTGTGTTTCATGAACGTACAAAACATTTCGAGATAGATTTGCATTTTTTGAGAGAAAAAATTGCAACAGGTATCATTGAGCCTGAAAAGGTTAGTAGTGAAGTTCAGGTTGCAGACATTTTTACAATGGGTTTGAATGTCAACCAACATCAAGCTCGTTGTGAAAGTCTTGGATTGTAAGACATGTTTACCACATGAATTATGGGGGCATGTTAAAATAATAGGCAATATGGTAATTCATGTTGCAACAATGTTGTTATCATGGTATTAAAAGTTGTTATGAGTTTGTTAGTTTCTTAATAAGTGCAGGGTATGAAAGTATGAAGTGTTGAAAGATGGAGGTGTATTATACAAGTGCAGAGGGTCTTTATGGGCATGATGGAAACTTGAAGGGCCTTTGTGAAAGTGTCTTTGAAGATGTATATAAAAGGCTATGTTAGGGTTTCAGTCTTTTTTAACTTCCAGATTGTTCTGTTATCTTCTTTCTTGTGCGATTAGGGTTTGTATTTTCTTTTGTTGAAGATCGCCTGTGATCTTGTGGATCTCGTGTGAGATCTCAGTATTGTGGTTTGTATAGATCAATGATTGTCATCAGTTAATCATCTTTCTCTTGTATTTGTTACAGATCTCATGCTTATTGAGATCTAGGGTTTTGGGGGGTGTTTTCTGGTTTGGGTAAACATAATAAAGTTTTGGTCACCGTTTTTGTCGCTTCTTTGTTGTTGTGATAGTTTTCATACCATTTTACAGTAACAATAAGGTATATGAGATCATGAAGAGGTGGCATATGATACGAATCAATGGCGCCAAGTTTGACATACTGCTCAAAGAGGCGATTCAAACGGCCCAAAATGAAGAGCAAGCCATTCAGGTGGCCCTTTTTGAGTATAAATGGACATACGAGCCCAAAGAATTTAAATCTCAGCTTGAGGCTTGGAAGATTATGAGAACTCATCCCCAAAGGAGAAAATTTCTTTAATTTTATGTTTTTATTAATTTTAAGTTATGTTCTTTCTAAGTTATATATTATTAAGTTATATTATTTGATTATAGCTTTTGTTACACATAAGTAGGTTCTTGGTTCGTTTTTAGTGGATATTCAAGCTTTTATTGATACTTCATTTCTAAAGAGCTTTAGGCTTTCCATTCTAGTAGCCATTTCAAGTTGGGTTAAATTTTGGGATGTTTTGACAATTTTGTTTAGTTAAAACAAAAGGAAAACAACAAAGCGGTATAAAAAGTAAAGTATCAAAATCCGATACCAATACCAATAATTTCGATACGGTATTCAATTAATGTTTTCGTCCATTTCCACTATCGGCAAAATTCAATACGATAGCAGTACCGGTCTTATTTCTATCCTTAAGTAAATTAACAATCTACTCTTGTTGTCCCTTTTTAACTTTTTAAGTGTTTGATTATAGCTTTTTAACCAATTATGATACAGAACATGATAGGGTCCATTTTGCTAATCCATATCCATGAAAGTAAAAGATTGAATTTTTTAATACTTAAAAGGACGATTTTGTGTAGATTGTTTTATCCAATAAAAAAGATCAATGAAATTGAAAGATAGAAATGGGAACAACGGCTTTTTAACCCTTTACAAAATTGATGGATGAGGGTAGAGTGATAATGGCATCAAGTACCAGGGGTATAAAGGTAATCAGGCTAAAGTTAACACAACGTCATGTTTTTCTTTAAGGAAACCTATTTGGGTGAACATGGTATTCCTTATACTGTTGATATGGCCCTCAAAAGAATATAAAATCATATATTAATAAGATTATTATGAGTAGGGGCTTGAAGGGGAAACAACGTCACTCTTTCTTGAAAAAATATTAGTAAAAATGAGTTTTTTATTGAATTTCAACGATAAATGATCATATTTATATGAGTTATGTAGATAATTATTTGTGGGTTTTTGTTCTATGATGTGAGAGTTTCACAATTGAACCAAACCACGTCTAAATCAGAGTTGCAATGATTAAGATATCAATGCTCAGTGATGAAAATGGATATTTCTAAACTTTGTTGAATCTAGTAGAATTTTTTATTTGTCATAAAAGACTTGTTTTGATTTGACTATGTCAAGAATTATTATGGAGATTTTGATTGTGTCATGTAGTTTTGTTTAATTTGATATTAACATGTGTTTAATTTGATATTAACATGTCATGAATCAAATAAAGGTTTTATTTGACTCACAAAATTATTTTAATGGTGTTTAAATAAAGAAATTATATAGAGTTTAGAGATGAGTAAAAGAAATGAACTTATGATTCATTTTTATATACAAGCGAATACGTTAGAAAAAAGAGATGTGAAATAGAGAAGAGAAAAGAGAGATACTAGATAAATTATTTTGTCAAAAAGTTTCACAAAATTTAGAGAGGGGTACTCTCTAATTCTTCCACCGTCATCAACTTCATCTTTTTTCACATATATCGAGAACACTAAATAACCCGGTGTTATCTCGGTATGAGAACATCTCAGCAGTACGACTACCGTTTCGATTGTTGAATCCTGGAAACAGAAACGTTAGTCTAAAAAAGGCGCGAAATCTCTTTTAAGTGACCCGTATCCAACAAGATTCTCACCCAGACATCGTAATTTTTTTAGTTGATAATGGTTGCAATCAAGGAGCATGGATGAAAACTCAACATGATGAATGCTAGAGTAAAGGATACTAGAAGAATACGGTTGAAGCATCCACCGAAGACATGGTTTGAATCAGTTTGGTATATACAGTATTATACCAGTCGTTTCCTACGAATAATGAAAGTGTAGTTATTGTATATTTTGTTATTAATTTTAATAGTACAAAATAACACTTCCTATTTTCATAACATCTTGATTTAAAGGGAGCACCATAGGTGGCTTAGTTAGCCCAGAGAGGTGAGTGGGGCCCATCTTTTTCCAATAAATTAACATTTTTTTTCTTTAAATACAAACAATAATTAATTACTAGGATATAGTTAAAATCATTTCTATCGTTATGAAAGTATGATTAAGTTAAAGGCTTATTGTCTATCCAGAAAATTTAACACAAACCACTATACACAAATAAATAAAAGAAAAATAAAATAATATTCCAAGGTTTATATATTCCTTATCATGTGTCACAAAAGTTGCTTGTGAGGTTATAGTAAGTTGATAAATTAGAAATTCTCTTGATTTTCTCATATTTTGATACGATTGCCGAAATATGCTGCACATAGGGTATCTTAATATTTTTAAACCTAAATGCTACCGTAAATCCAAAATCATTCGTAAAAAAAAAACCTCAAAAATCATAAAACACCTACTAATCTATATATATATATATATAAATGATAGCAAGAACCATCGATAGCTCTCACTTTATGTACACTCTAAAATAGCCTTTTCTTCTATTTGCTCTCACGTACATTTTTTGTGTTATTCTCATTCTCATTTAAGATGATTCTAAGAACCAAATCCCCTTTAAGGATATGTTGTTTATATGTTCATCAAACTTTATTATAAAATAAAGAAGGATGTAATATTTTTGTCTTGGGAAATGTTTACTCTTGATACTTACACATATACGAGCGCTCGCATAGTGAAAAGGTACGCTAAAAGATATAATGGATATTCGATTTAAATAACCTCAACTTTTACCAATTGGTCGATAGCACTCCTGGCTTTCGATTTGTATCAACCGCTCTCAACTTTCAACTTATTGACCGATAGCACACCTAAACTAACTAAACCCTAAGCCAATTGTTTTTTTTTTTTTTTGCTGAAGTGGCACTTGTGTGTTGACGTGGAATTTTTTGAAGATGAAACAGCTCAGGACTCAGGTGGTTGCTGATGTGGCATCTGACTTGGCTTTTTGATGACATGGCAGCTGAGGTGGCTTTTTTTGATGACATGGCAGTTGATATGGTATTAGTTTGGTGACGTGACAGTTGATGTCAGGAAACTTGGTTAGTGTTAAGTTAGTTTTCGAGTACTAACGGCCAATACGTTGAAAGTTGGGAGTGGCATAATACAAATCAAAACTTAAAAGTGCTATCGAACAATTAATAAAAAAAATAATTCTGAGGAGTGTAAAGAGCATGGTACACTTCTTAGGCCATTCAAAATTAGTGGGAAATTATTAAAGGTGCAAAGAGGCCAAATCCAAAAGATGGGACCTAATCTCAACCACTACATGAAAAAGGTGACCCAACACAACTCCTAGAGTGTGCTTCACTTCAACATGAGGTCATTCCCAATTTGGGTAGTAGGGTTGTGCATCTAAATTGACAAACCGATTAATCCGAACATGATTGTATCGGTAGTGGTCTATTTACTATGTCGTTCGTTTCAATTCAGTTCTCATTTAAAAATCATTTAAAATTCGATATTATTCAGACGAGCTGGATCTAAAATCAACGCGCTTTCTTTGTAGAGCTTGTTATCAGGCATCAAAAGTCATTTTATGTTTATATTTTTTTCTAACTATGACACCCTAAATTTATATTCGGTTAACGGCCTGATATAGGACTAGACTAGTTCTAAACTAAAAAATGGGCCGGTAATGAACTAGGTTGGAAAAACTATGTCATTATAATACCAACCTAACCGTTTGAAATTAAATAAAAAAAATTTAACTTTTGATAACTTATGTTCCGTTTAACATGTATAATCCATTTGGGTTCTCATTCTATTTAATTTTTTTATTCAACTATTAGTCATTACCTCGTTAAGTTTTGATTATATTTCATCTTGAAAGGGTAAAATGTTTATTTTTATACTTTATCTTGAAATAATAAGCCACCAAAATTAAATTTATAACAATACAATCTCATAAATCATTTTTATTAAAAAAAATAACATTAGCATTGTAATAATTAAATATCAAATGCTTTTGGTATTCGGCTTTTGGAGGTAACAAGTGAAGGGAGATCAACACCACAATGCTACTATGCTAGAGAAAACAAGCACATAGAATTATGGAATTATCATTTAACATTAACAAATCAAATCAAGAAAACTAGCTTAGAAGCAAACGGGTCAAAATTCATCCAAAGTATACGGAAACTCTCCTTACCCAAAATATATTATTATCAATATAATACAATGTTCATAATCGTATTTGACTCGCTAACTATTTATATAGTATTGTAAAATTCTTAGATTAATAATATTAGGAAAATTTACAAAAGAATGGCAGGTAAAGTGGTAAACGGCAACAAGCTGCGCCGGAACCCAACTCAACGCAACTCAATCCAACCCATTCTGTTTTGACGATTACAATTACCTCTTTCACTCTTTCCACTGATAAGGAACACGATCTACAACCAGATAGTCTCCACGTATATCTTTAGCAATTCGAATATCATCATCCAAGTATACTGAATCAAACCTGATCCAAGATACAAGAATCAGCAAGCACCAATCTTAGTAACTGGCCAAAAATAAAAGGTATACTTTGACTTTTGAAGTCAAACAGGCTAGTTTGTAAACTGAAAATGGAACGAATCTTTACGTTTTGTGCAACAGATGGTACAACTACATTAAACATGTTACAATTACGAACTTGTCATGTTAAGTTTGAATGGTCTTTCTTTATTGAGATGACGGTGGTCATTATTGGGTAATAGAGTAGATATGTAACAGTTAACCTTTATTCGGTCCAAGAATAAGGAGCGCGATCAACAACTAGATAATCCCCTCTAATATCCTTAACAATCCGTATCTCTTCATCAAGGTACACGGACTCAAACCTACAGAAACATAATGACTTCATTTTATTCATGAAAATCAAATATAAGACCCCATGAACTTCACATCAAATACGAGAAGGGAAGTTCAATATGAATCCTTAGTTATAAACTGACACATTGTTTCAAAGAAATACGTGAGTTCTTTTAATGCAGATCAACGTTGTAAAATTTGCATATGCACATACGATACAGTTATTAATCTGTGAAACAGAAATCTGACAAAAAGTCATAAGTAAAGGGAAAACAAAACCAGTAAGCAGAAGCAAACAAACAACCAAACGTATTGATACAACTTCAGAATCATAATCGTATCGTTACGATTTGACAATCTCAAACAAACATGGACAGCAAGCACGGGCCTAGAACTTCAGAGCTACATATGTATAAGCACATGCCCACCCGCACACATATACAAAGTTCGTTCAATACATAATCAATTTAAATAGAGAACTGCAAGAACATCATAAACACCTGTATTTACATGTGATACACAAGGCGCTTATGTAACAACATGAAAGACCCTCTGTCTCGCATTATAAACGGCAAGCACTACGTACCAGTGTTTATGCAGTTCTCGCAGTTCTTTACTTAAAACTGGTTTTGTATTAAATGCGCCCCTTTATATATACATATACATAATCATAAATCCATATAGCGGATGCGTCTAAAGTTATTAGATACATATTTTTACTACTGTTTCCAACAATCGAGTGATGTTATCACGATGAAGAAAGGATATTAGATAACTTCATCTTTAAAACTTAACAGAAACATAAGTATAACAACTTTTATGGATATCCCTACAGAAAAATCTGAATGTTAAACTTTTTCTTGGAAATTAAACATATACTAGAATATAATATAATCCTTAGTTAAGCATAAATGGCACCTTGCAAATTTCATTCACATTCAAACATAACAAAAGCAGAAACATCATAGCAAAAAAAAAGGTTAATAAAAACTCACCATCCTTGACCAAATGGTGGCAACGGAAACTCCCATCCTTTTCCACGTAAAACCGCACTTGTAAACCTATAATAAAAAAAATGTAGACTTGTAACCTCCCATGAATTATGCATATGAGACTTCTATGGTTAAACCTTTTTTAGAGGTCCAAATTAAATATGGATTATGTTAAAGAGTCTAAATGTCGAGATTCACATTTGCAGTGTTACAATGGTTATGAAATATTTAATAAAGAAACATACGTAAAAACCAACTTATCATTCATTAGTTTGACCTCAAAAGTCAATTTCAAAGACGACACAAAATCAACTTGCAACCCAAAAGACTAGTCTGGTGGGTGATGAGTCCATTTGGTCTTTAAACCCCACATTTACAGCCGATGTGGGAAAAGTCCCATACCTTGTGATGGTTTCAGTCGATAGCACATGCTCATATAAAATCTAATCATATTCTCACCCAAAATTGGTAAAATCATGAAAATGAGCATGTTGACTGAAAAGTTAGCAAAATAGGCATTGACTTTCACAATTGTCAATATAGTCAAGCCCGAACCAACCAATGAAACGATGACAAGTAAGCCCTTCCGGCAACTTCAGCATCATATTGGTCGGCACATAAGACTCAAAAGCTGCATGTGGGTCCATAGAACAACCAGAAGATTAACGTGTCAGACACAGCATACACAGCGCCATTGGACGGAAAATTAGACCTTTTTGTCGCCAGCGACAACACATCAGACCAACATCTGAGCAGGTACATGTACCGCTGATGTTCAAGACTGCAGCATGTTCCATCATGACAGTTGACAGATTCGGCTTAATCTGATCTGGCTTGGCTCGGATATAAACCTGCTGGACTCAAACAAGTGATAGGTCGAACAATGCCGCATGAAAGTGGCCCAATTTGTGTTGTAGTCAAGATAGCGTAGGCCCAACGAGTACCGATTCATACCGGCCAAATGTGTGCCCGTTGCAAACTAATACAAGCCCAATCAGTATGGTTTTCCAAAGGCCCATTTTTTGTCGTTTTTAGTAACACAACGGCCCAAATCCTGTCTTTTTTGTAGCAGCACAATTTGTGTCGGCGCAAAACTAACGTAGGCCTAATGTGTGTCGTTTCGTTACGGCCCATTGTTTGCCTGTTTCAGCGGTGCTGTGTATGTCGGGTCTCACACGTGTCATCTTCTAGTTGGCTGTGATTGTGGACCCACATGCAGCTTTTAAGTCTTATGTGCCGGCCAATGTGATGCCGACGTTGCCGGAAGGGCTTACCTATCATCGTCTCATTGGTTGGTTCGGGCTTGACTAGATTAAGAATTGTGAAAGTCAATCCCTATTTTGCTAAACTTGCCAGTCAACAAGCCCATTTCATGATTTCCCACCAACATCACTTTAACCAAACCTTAAAGAGTGTTATTCTCTTAATTTCATCCTAACTTTTAAATTCAAAATTCACATAAATTCTTGAGGGGCTGTTTATTTAGCTTTTAATGAGGCTCTACATAATTCAGACCTCTTACTGGTTCAACACTTAATGGTTCAGACTGTTTGTTTCGCAAGCAGATGTCTGAATGGTTCAGACAACCTCTGAATGATTAAGCATTATACTAAGGGCTATTTGTTTACCTCTTAATAGGGCTCTTAATGGTTCAGACCTCTTACTGGTTCAGCACTTAATGGTTCGGACTGTTTGTTTCGCGAGCTAATGTCTGAATGGTTCAGACATTTGCCTCTGAATGGTTAAGCATTATACGAAGTCTGAATGGTTAAGACCTTTAATCTGAATTGATCAGACATTTGCCTCTGAACAGTTAAGCATTACACTAGCTTTTAATGGTTCAGACCTCTTATTGGTTCAGCACTTAATGGTTCAGACCTCTTACTGGTTCAGCACTTAATCATTCAGAAATTGCCAAACAGTCCCTAAATGGCTAAGACCTCTAATCTGGATTGGTCAGACATTTGCCTCTGAATGGTTACGCATTATACTAAAATTATAATGGTTCTAAACTTAAATGCAATAAGGAAATCTATCTCTAAAGGCATAACAATTTCTACCAATTTGAAACCTTAAATCACCAATTTGACCTCAAAAGTCAAACTAGAAACAAAAAAAACACAAAATAATACCAAATCAACCAACCAAAAAAAACCCTAAAATCAATCAAATACCTAAAATTAACACGTTGAGACGAAGCAATTTCCATATCAGATCTCACAAAAAACACACCGTCAGGAGGAAACGTAATAACATTATTCAAACTCCTTGTCTCCACATCAATCACCTGCAACACATCTCCCGCTTTCGTTCCGAAAAACCCCGCTTTCTCCACGATAAACAGCTGTTCTTTCTCGGTGGTCCAGAGCAACCGCCAGGTACCAGAGAGTGAACTATCTGTTGTAACTTGGTCACGGTTGATTAAAGCGATTGAATCGATTGCTTCGGTGATTTGTAACAGCTTTTGGGGGTCAGATTGGGTGGTGATGCCTCTGTTTTGATCGGAGATTAGATTGAGGAGGGTGGATTTAGCGGAGGTGAGAGATTGGGATGTGAGAGATGATCGAAGGGTTAGTGTGTTTCGTGTTTTAGGGGTTTGGTTTGAGGGGTTGAAAGGGGTGAAGGTGTTGGAAATGGCGGGAAGAAATGATGGTGCCGCCATGGGAGTGGAGGGAAGGAGATGGTTATTGTGCGGTGGTTAGGATTTTGATTGTTTTATAGGAGCAATATAATAATAACAAGATGTAGGTGTAAAACTGTGTCGAATAGTATCAATGTCACACTACTGTGAGCAACAAACAATACTAAAGTTATGATGTGTTAATGCGAAAAAATTAGACTGTAACGTAAAACATGGAAAAAAATAAGTAAGTCGATTTATGACCCGCATGTTGTAACGAACCTGTCAAACGGGAAAAATAGACGACGTAAAAATGTTGAACCACATATTAACTCGTAAAATCTAGTACGAAGCGTAAAATGAAACGTAAAAATGTTGAACGACACATGCACGTTACGCCGTGTTAACTCGCAAAATTTAAAACGAAACGTAAAACGAAATATCTGCGAAATATGAAAGCATGAGGAGCCAAAGTTGAGAGTAAAAAAGTTGTGAGGTTAAATTGGAAAAGATGAAAACTTTTATGTTAAAAGTAAAAAAGTCAAATAGATTTGAGTTAAAAGCGTTATATTTTTTTTTTACTTTTTTTTTTTGAAAAACTTCCAAAGCATTTGAGTACAACAGCTATATGCACAATTGTGTTTCTAATTTATAGTTTTTTAACTTTTTAATTAGTATCGAAGTCGTAAAACCGTGTCAGATAGTATCAATGTCATACCGTCGCCAACAACTACCAAGCCAAACGAAAAGAAATAAAAAACGAAATAAAATAAAGCCAAAAGAAAAGTAGGCGTAAAAATGTTAAACTATGCACGTCCGTTGTGCGTGTTAATACGCAAAAATTAGACGGAAACGTAACATACAACATAGCCGTTAAATGGGGAAATAGAGGTAAAAACGTAAATTACATAAGCACGTTGTGGAGTGTTAACTTGGAAAATTTTGAGGAAAACGTAAAAAAAATGTGTAAAAGATAAAATTGTACGGGACCAAAGTTGAGAGTAGAAAAAAGTATTTAAGTTTAAATAAAATTATAATTAATTTATAAAATTATATACACTAAGCATCATCATGTACAAATCTATCCCAAAAAAACCAGTAAGCACCATATAAAAACCAAACTTGCAAACTAATACTATCCACAAAAGAACCCACTAAACACCATATACAAACCAAACAACTTGCAAACTAATACTATACAAATAACAAATCCTCGTTCAAAATAATAATAATTAGTTAGTTTATATAGTTACATGGGTGGATATTTATTGGTGGACCGGGGACAAAACTATCCATTTATGAACTATGATTCGACAAAACTATCCATCTAGACTCTAGTGTTACCATTTATTTTTATTTGACACTTTAGGATAGTGTGGTTAAAGTGAATACAGAAAATAATTGTTATCACTGTTGAAAAAGCAAGATTCCGTCTTTCAAATTAAGACGTTATGGGTAAGAAATGTAAGATTTATGGAGTTTTTTATAGATAAAGAAAAAATGGGGACGACTTTTATATTTGTTTAAGGTAACAGAGATGAATGGTTCATTAAGAAAGAAAACCTTGTTTTTTTTTAACGGTCAACGAATCTTTCAAGTGGGTTACTGGCGAAATTTACCATATCAGGATACACTCGCCTTCAAACCGGGAAAAACCTTCACCAAGGGCCAAAGCCCATAAACACTCGCCAAAGACATGACAGTGCGGTGAGGTAAAACCCACTCAGTTCAAGGATCGAATTAGTGATCTCCGTCTACTCAGCTAGTCTCCCATCATCACAGGTGCCACACCACTCCACCACCACGGCACCACCTCATTGACGAAAACCTTGTTAAATAATGAAATAAAAAGTGGCTCAAAATGTTCCTTCATTTTTGTATGGTTCATTAGTCAAATTCTAAAATGGTTATTCATTTTTACATGCTAGTTTGACTTTGATTCTACATTTTTACATGCTAGTTTGACTTTGATTCTTCATTTCAGTCTATGTATAGCATGTAAAAAATTTGTTGTTGAATATATTTTTTCTCGCTCTTCAAAGCACCGCAAGGCGTTTTGGAAAAGTTAGAAACTATACGCTGGAGATTTTTTGGGGTGGAAATGAAGAAAAATCAAAAACCGCATGGGTGTGTTGGGATAGAGTCATTGGTCCTTCGGAAAAGGGTGGGCTCGGGTTGGGTGCACTTAAAGACATGAATTTGAGTTTATTGTCAAAATGGTGGCGGCGCTAAAACTTGAAAGTGATTCTTTGTGGAGTATAACAATTAAAGCTATTCATCTTCGCACACACTCGGCATCTTATATCCCGGTTAGGGAGGGCATCTCCGGAACCTGGAATAATATTGTTCGAGCATGGAAAGATTTTGATAATTATGACTTACCGGTTCAAAAAATGATGAAAGGAGTCGTGGGTAATGGAATGGAGATCCGTTTTTGGTTAGACTGGTGGACAGGTGAAGGACCTTTGAAGGAAAGCTTTCCGAAACTTTATGAAATTGAAAGACACAAACACGCAACTATTAAGAATAGGTTGAAGAATTTGATTGGAGAGCTAGCCCAAGTACCAGCGATCAACTTGATGAATTACAACAGATTGAACATCTAAGGAACAACACACATTTGGAGAATCATAAAGATAAGTGGGTGTGGGTTTATGCGGAAGATGGTTTTTTCTCGGTGGCCTCAACAAAGAAAATGTTATGCAGATTCGCGGTTCCATTTTACCCTTACAACTGGGACAAATGGGTCCCAAAAAAGTTAATATTTTCGGATGGAGAGGAGAGCAAGCCGGCTACCGACTATGGTAGGCCTAAAGAAGAGAGGTAGTTTGTCCAGCTCTCAGGTATGCAAGCTATGCGGGAAAGAGACGAAGACGCGGAACTATTTATTCATTGGGTGCTACGTTGCGGCGGTTCTATGGCATAGAGTGAGCATGTGGTGTAATATCCAACAAATTTATGCACACTCAATGAAAGATTTATTGAACTTCTACAAAACAGCCAAGATAGAGGAGAAATAAAGGAGCTACATTCAAATTATAGTATTAGCAACATGCTGGGGGATCTGGAAAGCAAGAAACGATAGGATTTTTAAAGGGAAACACGTAAATGTGACCGGATTTTTGGGAGATGCAGGCTACAACATTCCTGTGGATAAAAAACATAGCAAAAAAACCGAATCTGGAGTGGAAAAGCTGGTGCGTTTCGAGATTTCAAGCTAAAACGTCTGTTTGGAGTTTAAGGAGTAATCTCTTTTTTGTTTTCCTTGTAATTTGGCGAGATAAAATGTAAAATGTATATTGTTGGGTGGTTGGCTTAGTAGCTTACTAACCTTTTGTAAAGTTTTGTAATGATGTAACGTTGGGTGTTGGAATAAAGTGATATAATTTGCCGTTCAAAAAAAATAATGAAATAAAATGAGTGGTTCAACATATGGGCACACGTGCATTGGTTGACTCCAAATTGAATGATTTCATGTGCCTCGTTATCAAAATTCTACAATCCCTTTTGCAATTAATTACACCTAGTCATTGGTAATCCCACACCCACTTGTTATCACCTCTACAAGTTGTTAAGCCTTGACTTTGTATGTGTCTTCGTTTTTTTGTATGTTAAGTGTTACATTTCATCGTAAGACTAGTATTACGGAGAAGTGATGTGGTTGTAGAAGCTGATGTGACTAATACTGTGTTGTGAGTGTGGTTGTTAAACACACACCTCCATGACGTTGTTGTGGGCATGGAAGAATCATGTGGGAAGTGTTTACGAAACAACCCATTTAAGGTTTTTTTTAATAAAATTGTAATAATAATGTCATTTACCAATTAATTTGATTTATTTCGAGTAACGTATGCTCATAAATTAAAAAATATCTATATGCATAATGCTTTTTTAGAAAACACTCCCACCCTCTCACAATCCATTCGCTCAATCAGTGAGTGCACTCCGATTCTTCGGCCCTCTTTCCCGAGTTCATGCCCCATAGAACAATTTAGTGTATGTGGCCCTCTAATTCTCCCAAAATAATAATGCTATAAATTTAAGTCATAAAGAAAGAAGTCTATAAACTTACATGCATAAAAAACTAAAAAGTTAAAGGGTTCTAATTAATTTTGTTTTATAAAGATGCCACAAGATCGTTAACTTACTAATAGTTGATTATTAACATACCAATGGTTTGAACATGAGTTAGAGCTTGTTTCCTGTTATTTTCAATCCAGGGTCGTTCAAACCATTTTGGAGGTCCAAAGCGAAATGAAATTTTGGGACCTTTTTTATTTTTTGATTATTATAAACGGTACTCTTTTATCCGTGTTTGGAACCAATCAAAAATCTAACGCAACTATAACATAGAGTGTTTTGCTTGTATAAAAAATCAAACGAATCTAAACAATAAATTCGGACTAATATTAATAGTTAGCTTATAAATTTTCTTTTAATTGGAGGCCCTATTATTTGTAGGCCCTACGTCTAAGCCAGGTTTACTTATACTATAGGTCCGACCTCTTTCAATCAATTGATTTTGGATAAAAAGTTTTATCTAGACAAACGAGGCATGTTTACAACAAATATTGTATGAAAGAAATTATTTTTTATTGAAAAAATTGTCTCAGTGTCGAAGTTGTGGCCTAGAGCAACTAGCCTAACCAACGTGTACGTGGCCTGCAAGTGCGTTGGCCCTTAGGAATGCGAATGTTACGAACTGAAACCATTTCAAGGTTTGGACTTATCTCACGTCGCTTGTATGAGGGCTATAGGCAACAAATACGATATTTCACGCCTGCCACACTAGTCTTTTGAGATGAGTTTTACTGTTTGAGTTGTAACATCATGACACGTATCACAGATACTTTATGATTGTTAACAATGAAATGAAGGCAAAGGTAATTCAACATATTTTACGCCACAAACGGAATTTTAATTTCAGGCCTTCTCATAAAAAACATAATCATTTTTTTTCTAATCAACATATAAATTGTCATCCCGCGTTTATAATTAAAAATCACAACCATCTACTAGCAAAAAACTAGAGCAAGTTAAAAAAGAGGGTACAAAACATAACAAAAAAAGTTATAGAATACATTTTGTAATCACACCATGAATTCCAATCCCAGATGTGTATATTCGCCTTATTTTTTATTCAAACAAACGCTTTCGATTTGATATCCTCCACCACGCCTCCTCCAGCATTTCTTGACTCGTTCTTGAAAATTTCCCCACAAAGACCAAAGAGACACGAAGAAGATCAAAAGGGCAAATTTTTCTCTCACTCGATATGTGGACCTGATTTGAAATCTCCAAAACAACCAATGTCGTGCCACACGAAAGCCTAGGAATGCAACATACATCGCAGATCACCTCCCAAACTTTCTTCGCGAAGGAGCACTTGATTAGAAAATGATCCATAGACTCATCTTCCACACAACACAAAACACACATTATTAAATTGTTAAATGTGAACTTTCTAAATTTAAATAAAAAAAAAAAACAAAAGATTTAGCATCCCATGTTGATAAAGGGAGAAAGTGGTGTTAAATAACATGTTTTTAGAAAAGACTTTCAACCTAGCATCAACGCCCCATGCATGTTCGAGATATATAAGACCCATCCAACATGTGTAGACAATCTAAAAACCTATTTAAGGCTTGTTTTGATCATTGGTAAATTGGTGTGTTGGACACTAGGACCTTACAGGCATAATTTTCCTTAGAAATTTGTCTTTAATATATTTGGAGCAATAAAAATAAAGATCATCATGACGTCCTTTGATACTCTATGATAGTCTGATGTACTATTATCTACCATCTTTATATCATAACCATTAGCTTTCAAGCTTGATAAAGGAATCGATAAAGCCTAAGTCATCTTCATACGATAAATAGCAACGTTTAACGTTTGATTGAAGATGAACCAACAAAGCATTTATAACTATTTGTGTTTCCTTAACCCTTTAGGCTTGTGCGATTGAAGATAAACCAATGAAATAATCATTAATAACACCAAGATGTATAGCGGTATATGGGACAAGATTCCCTAATCTTTGTGTAAATGCTAGCGTTAACGATGATCTTCACGAGATATGATTAAGGTTGCTCAAGACATTCAAAAGATTCAATTAGTTAGTGTTTCTTGTGATTTGAGATATCAATACATTGGCTTTATTTATTGTGTATATCTCTTCATTAAAGTGGGTGTTAGACGATGTACTATGATGCTTATATGATGAATAAACGTTGATCAAGGAGAATATATTTGTATTATTTTGTGTTAAGTAGAGTAGAGTAACATCATCATAACCGTTATGGATAACTATTTCGTTTTTCTTACTAAAACGAAAACGCATCAATATTATGAAAGGGTGTAAGTATAAGGTCAAATATATTTCAAAAAGGCTACATATTTTTAATAAAAGACATCATATGTAATGTGCGGCGCACACACGTATATAGTGAATTTTGGTTTCGATGCAATTTATAGAACAATATTGATAGAACGCATATAAACATACTTACGTATTCTATATGTCTAGTTCTAAATCTGCTCTCCTTAAAACTTGAGTGATATCTAAATTATTTATGAAAACCAAGACAAGTCTATAGGGTTGAAATACTTCGATACGAGTTATTATTACTGTTGACATATAGTGTTAGACACGACCTGTTAATACATAAATACAAAACATGTAAACACGAACACGACACGAAATTTATCATGTCAGTTTTTCCAATCACGAACCTGATAATAAACAGGTTACATGAACACAACTGTTAAGACACAAAAAAAACTTACAAGCGTATCATACAACCCGTTAAGAAATGGACATGACTGTTAAAACACGAACACGGCCTATTATGGCACGCACTCGCCCTGGAGGGTTGGAGTGTAGAGTCTAGGTTGGCATACCGTGTCAGACACGACCTATTAAGACAGGTACACGATATAGATAAACACGAACATGACACGAAAATTAACAGGTTTTATCGTGTCAACCCGTTTAAGACAACGAAATTTATTAAAGGTCAAACACAGAACCTGTTAAGATCTGTCATTTCGTATCATGTTTTCTGTTGGAAAATTAGTGAATGGATATCTAGTTGATTTATAATTAAGTGAAATTATAGTTACTAGGTAAACCTTCATATGGTAAAACTCTTAAGTAGAGTTTTAATGATGACATTTGATGAGTTTTAATAGAGTTTAAGTCTATGATTATGGTGACTCTTAACTCTTCATATGGTGAAACTCTATTTTGATTAGACAAATTGAGACTCTTAACTCTATAAAAGACTCTTGGATATTTAGAACATGGTGTCTCATATGAAAAGAAAACTAGAGAAATCATACAAGAAAAAATCATGACTACATGAAGAGTTCTTAGGAAAAATGAAACACTTTAAGACCCATGTGTTGGGTACTTAGAGAGATATGTTTTTCTATCGATTTCGGTCGCCTTCGTACATAATTTTCCATAGTTCTAACACTATAATTTTATCCGGTGTAACCTCGGGCCCGTGGCCATCTCCGGAGTACATACTGTTCGGCTGTTGTACCCTGGGAAACAGTCGCGTCGTCTTTAATAGAGGCTCGAAATCTGTTTTAAGGGAAGCGTGTTGAACACGTGCCTCAACCAAAACCGTCAACAATTTTTGTTTGTTTTGTAGCGGAGTTTCGAACAAAAAGGTGCGGTTGAAGTTTTCCAAAGACGTCGACTTAAATCAAGATTGGTACAATGCATTTGTATTTCATTTATTTTCATATAGTTTTGTAACCGGATTGTACTATCATATTTCCTATGAATAACGAGAGTCTCGTTATTATATATTTCGCAATATAATTTTATAAAAGTGAACCTAGTTCCTAAATTTTCATGTCCATATCTAAAATTCCAGGCCTAGTTATTATTTAGAATTCTATCCGGTTATCTATAGCAATAGCAAACTCTCAACATAAAATCCATATTTCAAACAAGGTTGGATGACATGATTTTTGTCATAGACCAAGTAATCCTAGCAACACTTTTGATGTAAATGTAAATCAATTGTATCCTCCAAACATATAACTCTACCAACACATTCAAGATTATGAAACTGCTACTAGTATTAGCTGGATCATTGTAATTAGTGAAGAAAGAATAACAATAAAAAACATTTTATTGGGATTAATGATAATTAAAAGTATAATATACCGGAAAAGTTGTAATTAACGAGTGAGCACATGAGGGTGCACGTGACTTGTTTGTTTGCGCATTAGGATCATCATCCCATATCTTTCACCCATCACGTGATTAAATAGTGTCGGTCACGTGATTGTTCTTTTGTTTAACTTAAAAAGGTGACATCCATGTTTGTTTTTCAAGCTTCAACGTATTAAACTAATATCCCATCATTAAACTCAACACCATCCTCGTATAAAAGAAAACTTGTATGGTTTACTCACTTTCATAGTTTTTTTAGTGATAGCAGTCATTTTCTAAAATGTGAAATAAATTGGTACCAACTCGCTGTCCTACAAAAAAATAACCTGTGAAAAACAAGTATCACATACTATATAACACAGAAAAAAATACCGTCAACACTTGGGGTGACTCCGATCCCTTTGTTGGGAACGATTTCAAAGACATGAATCTAAAAATAATTTAACTTTTGTTGCGTTTTATAAATAATAGATTAAAGATATAAAACTAATTTATTTATTAGAAACAAACATGTTAACTATTTTCAATTCTTTGTAAATATACCTAAGTGTTTAATGATTGTTATAATATAATTATTGTAAGGCTATGTGTAATGGGTGTCAAGCTAGTAGTGACATTATCACTTGGGGTGTTAAATTAGACATAACATTGTGGGCCACCAAGGGCTCGCATGTGAGTGTGGTGATGGACGCAATAGTGGAGTACAAAAATCTATGAGTGGACTATATTGATCATCCAACGAGAACCCTTCATTTTGAGGTGCACCAAAACCATTACAGATAGTCTAAGTTTGTAGAGAATTTCGTAGCGTTAAAGAGTATAAAAGTAAGTTATGTCTTGTAAGTTTCGAAAAATTCAAGGACGCCCCAAATAGGAACTTTCTGTTATCTGAAAAAATAAGTTTGTATTTTGTAATATATGAATTTTGATGATAAACTTTTTGTTTTTATAAAAAATGATAATATTATAAGACTTTGAAATATTAGTTACATACTTATATATGATAGCAATAAAAATAAGTGATATTTTTCTCTTTCTATTTGAATATCATTAGATTGTAAAGCTTCACAACAACACTATTAGTGGCATTGAACATTAAGCCCCTAGTCTTAAACTACTATAGTTAAAGCTTCTTCCTTTTGTTCCGAATCTTGTGGACATGTCTGCTCAACAAAGTATCACTCGCCATTCCCTTATTATCATGCTACGCTTTAAATGCATCTCCTAAAGGGTTGTCTAGTTCTCATAATGTTTGTTAATAAAAATTTGAATAGTGAAAGTTAATATCGGTGAAAACTTGTAAGTTATTTGATTGGTAAAGGAAATAGGAATGAGAATGTTAAGCGTAGACTTGAATTAAACAAGTCATGCTCAAACTTACTTGAGCTTAGACCCGACTCGTTTTCATCGATATCTAATATTTTTATAGTTATTATGGAATAAGTATAACCCACAAAGTCCCTTAAAAGTATCATATACTTTGCTAGTCTAGACATAAAGTTGCAATGCATAGTTTGATAGTATCTGAATAATCAAAAATAGGTTACTATGACTTGGTGGTTTAGTGATATAGTTTTTGCCCCTACAAAAGTAGTGTGGTTTAAAACATTACAAATGCAAGGTTAAGTGATATTTTGTTAAATATAAACAAAAAGAAGTGTACTTTTTAACTTTTTTTTCTCAAATGCATGTAAACTAAGTGTCATCTTATGGTTTGTCCACTTTTGTCATTTCAGACCAAATTTCAAAATTGTACAATTTTCTCCCTTTACATTCTCGAAACGTGCTATTTTAGTCCCAAAAATCTAGAATAAAATGTCATTTTCATCCCTGAGCTAACTGAGTTTTTTTTAACCGGGGTTAGTTTTTTGGGCTGAAATAACACGTTTCGAGAATGTCAATGAGGAAAATGGTACAATTTTGAAATTTGCCCTGAAATGGCAAAAATGAACAAACCAAAAGACGTAAATGACACTTAACTCTTAAAAATGTGAAATTAATCATTTGAAGATGTAATATACCTCTATGAAATTAATCATTTGAAGATGTAATAACCTCTATGGTCACGTTAGAAAAATATCACTGTTATATTAAGTTATTACTCGACAAACGTCTTGTTTATCACCTTTTGTTCGCTTTGCATAAGTCCCCACTACACTAAGCTATGAGCCGTTACCAATATGGGTAATAATAATTAGACTGTGTCGGTTTTATACATTGTATCCATCTTCAACTAGTTTGCTAGTATACATTATAAACTTTGAACGTTCTTGAACAAAAACAACTAGTAATATTAAGCAGTTTTAAGCATGATAGTTTAAAAAACACGGTGGCATGGTAAAGACCAACGCAACTTTGCCGGGTTCACATAAAAGTTTCAAGCTTAACAGTTTGGAGTGTAGACAATGTTTTGGAACAGCCTAACCTACTTTAGAAGTGCTTTGCATCCCATTGTGTTTTATAACTGACTTTTTTTTTGGACCGGCAGAAGCTTTATTGAACATAAAACTGAATAACTGAATGGAAGTTTGTTTTCCAAGCCAAATAAAAGGACTTTAAAGCTCTATATATTACAATAAAAACAAATATAATTTATTTTAGCGAAGAATCTTTATGTTGAACATGTACACAGATGAAACGTAAGAGCCGCAATTGAATGTCTTTTCAAATGTTTTACATAGAAAAAAATGTTTATATTAGCATTTAAAAGAAAAAAATCAACATATAAAAAGATGCTCGATATTAGCATTTTGTATTCGGAGAAATATGCTAGAAGATCAAAGACCACCCTAACTGCCTCACCATGGCATCACTGCCGACAAGCATCTGACCACCACTCTATCTTTACACTCTTTTCCTTTTCTCCACACCATTACTGCCTCACCACCCCCATCTCATCACCATAACCATAACCACAGCCACAACCACCATCAAGCTGTTCCGACACCCCTACCACCACCAACACAACCACCGCCGCCGGTATCGCCGGGTTCATCACCACCTCAGAAGGCCGATCGGCGAATAGTAGCGGAAAACAATTCCTTCTCGTCTCTCTCTAACGAAAACACTTTTTGGTGAGGTTTGGGAGTGAAGTTGCACAGAAAAGAGATTTTTTGATGTTTTAGTCTTTTAGAGGGAGATAAAAAGAGCTTTGATGTAGAGAAAAGACAAAGTTTTGATGTTTTAGAGAAAGAAAGATTGTTTAAAAGTTGAAGGATGTGTATATCACAATTAAGTGATGTGAACACGTGTGATGACTTAACCTAGACACACGGGATTACCTAAAGTGGACAACAACAAATAAATAGCTACAGTAGTTGTAAGACACAAACCAATTTCTACAATTTAATATATATATATTAATGTCTCTTAAACTATGGTATGGCACAATGGCATGTAGGACAAACAAATTCTACTTCTTCCAAGCCATCTGTAACAATTCGAAAATTCGATTGTTATCTTTCCATTTTGTTTTCCTGTTTATCTACCTTTGTAATCCCGAGATTCGGTTAATAATGAAGTTTATGTAAATTAATTATAGTGTTTTACGTTATTATCGCATCTAATCGCTTATTAAATCGCATCACCTATCTCATCGCATCGCTAATTGCAGTTAATTATATGATTTTATGTTATTTATGTGTTATGTGTGTTTGTGGATTATGATTACGCTCGCTATCACGCTCTCGAATCGCTAAATCGCACTATTATATCAATTATAACGTTTAATATAACTATCTAATATGAACCGAATAGCCAAACAAACTCTTAACGCGAAATCAACAAACGAATCTTGGTCACCAGGCCAAGTTCGGCCGAACTTGTTTACCGCAAGTTCAGCCCAAACTTGCCTGAGACACAAGATCCCCCTTTTTCCATCAAGTCCGCGCGAACTAGCATATACATATGCAAGTTCGGCCGAACTTAGCTCCACCAGCTCACCTTTTTGCCTTCTCCTATAAATACCCAGCTCTGTTCTCTCATTTGAACTTGCTGCAAGTTCGCCCAGAGCTCTCAAAACCCGAAACCTTCGTGTTCTAAGTAAGAATCAACCCGATTTCAACTACAATGATGTTCAACAATGTTTTACAAACGTTTACAACGATTTTGGCACAAGGCATAGCCTTCGTTTTCATCAAAACTCATTCTTTTACGAAAATCTTCATCTTTTTTTTCAAAACTTCTGTTTTAAGCTTAGATCTACACAATACGAGTTCATTTGGTGATAGTAGAGACTTCCCAAACACGAGATCTGCAAGATCTCGGCTAGTAAGTAATAGATCTGAGAAAAACCTTTGAAAACCATTGATTTCTAACCAAGATACGGACTTTTGATGGTGTTTTGTTCATTTTCTGGTATGAAACGAAGCATCTATCATTCAAGATCCCAGATCTAGAAGCACAAGGACGTTTATGTTGGTTTACACAAGCCGGACTAATCCAAACGAACCCCGAGTTCGCCCGAATTAGCCCACGCTTTTGTAAAACGGCTAAAACAGCTCTAAAAGACCTCTCCAACCTAAGTTTGCTCAGTAGCACAGGATTGGAGGGATGAACACTCGATTTTCCTCAGCAAACGACGCATAAACGCAAGATTTTGGACCCGAAAACATCAAGTTCGCTCAAGAATCCCCAGCTCACTGGTCAAGTTCTACCGAACTTGCACCCATTGGGGTCAAGTTCGACCGAACTTAGGTCAATTTCTCCAAGTTTTCTTACAAATTCGCTCGAACTTGTCAATTCAGTAAGAAATTCTTACAAGTTCGCCCGAACTTGACTCTAAACCCACCAAGACCATACAAGTTCGCTCGAACTTGTGTGTTTACACACAAGTTCGCCCGAACTTGGCTACTGCCCAACCAAGACTTAACCGTTTTAGCTTCGGAGACTGATGCACTTCCGTTTCCGTATGCAGGCTGATCCGGCGCTCTCCTCGACTCTCCTCAGATCCCGAACTCTTACCTAAACGCACCCACAGTGAGTATACTTGACCAATTTTCGCTTTAACGCACTTTTTGGGTGTTACATACGTTCCTATATCAAAATCACTTCACAATTCAAACTGTTTATCACACGCGAATAATCTGATTGTATATGCTCGATACGTGATACTAGAAATGTCACACCCGACCCGCAGCGGAATAAGAGTCGGGGCATAATTGGGTTATCACCAAAGCTCATGATGTTTACTAATATGTTTCATATTTATTAAATCCAAATTATATTTCAATGTTCCAAGTCAAATTCATACAATACAAGGAAAGAAAAAATTAATTAAAACAAATCCATCATCTAAGCTGGTTTATTCTTCTAAGCCGCCCTATATGTTTCTTGCTTCAACTTGACCACCTGTTTCATGTGTAAAAATGGGAAATTTTGGGTCAACAAAAGTTGGCGAGTGAACCTTATTAAAAACATTTGTTATCGATTCATTATTGTAATTAATTTAGGAAAATTGTGCAATAATCATATATGAACAAATGTATGTAAACATAACGATCACAAACCACCTTGCTTAAGCATGAAATAAGAATGACAATGTATATGTTGGAAACGTCCCGTTCACGCTCATAGGTAATGGGGAACGGACGGCCTATGCTAATGTATGTGAGATCAAGGCTCAATCAAACGGAGCCGATCTTATGTTGGCAACGCCTGGTTCACGCTCATAGGTAATGGGGAACAGCTCACGCTCATAGGTAATGGGGAGCGGCGGCCTATGAAATGTATGTACTGAAATGATAAAATTAATCTAAACTTCAACCACACAAACAATGGATACACATTGATTACACATTTGATCATGAACATAATGGATGCACAAATGTTTAATTCTAATAAATAAATACGACACATGATACACCCCAAAATGTGATAAAAACGGGGAATTGGTAGAGATTCACTCACATTGGGTGCGTTTGTTTGAAGATGTTGAATGCGCACGAGTTTAGGGGATTGATCGACGAGAGATAACTAACCAAATAAATCACGAAAAGGTACGGTAAGTATGTGGATTTTATTAACTATGTTAATAGGATTTTTGGGTATAATTTTGTGAGTTTAAGGCTACTTTCTAACTTTGAAAACGTTATTTTTAAGTATTTTTAATTGATTTTTAAATTAAATAAATAAATAAATAAAATAAAATGTTGACTTTGACCGTTGACCGAGACTGTTGACCGTTGACCGTTGACCGGTTCGGTCAGTTCTGTTGTTGCACTGAGTGAGGTTCGAACCGGTGACCTCTCGTACGCGTGCACGCAGTTCTACCAACTGAGCTACGTGCTAACCCGAAATAATTTTGTTTTTAATTATACTTATATACTATTTAGTTTAATCCGAAAATCATTTATTTTTAAAAAGATTTTAAACGTATCGGACCGGTGCTGACCACAGGTCTCGAACCCGGGACCTGTGAGTTAGCGTACACACAGTCCACCGCTGGACTGTGTGTCTAACCTGGTTATTAACTCGGTTTTTATTATACTTAACATGGTTTGTGAGTTAGCCCGATTCAGTTAAAAAGGAAATTTTTTTTATTTCGAGAGAGTAAAGCTCGGACCGGATTCGAACTCGCGTCGCATGTGTGTTTGTTGCACACAGTCCACCGCTGGACTGTGTGTCTAACCCGTTCATTAAACCGATTTTAATTAATCTTATATTATACACAACTTCATCTTCTTCGTTCAAAACACAGACATCGACCAATTGACTGTTATTTGTTAAATTAACTTAACGAATGTTATGAGCCATCGTAAAGTAATGAACGGAAAAAGGTTTGAGGGTTGATTGTACCAAACTGTTCGTCTTTCTTCAGATGTCCGGCAAGGTCGTCGGCTCCGTTTTGGTGAGCTTCGGCTAATAGGATTTGCCAACAAATTTGGAGGGATTAGATGTGAAATGGAACTACTGGGTAACGACTATCAGTAAGTTAAAAGAATCATACCGGTTAACAGCAGGTTCTTGAAATTTCAGAATTTCTCCGGCGAAAACAGATAATCCGACAACGTCGTCTGGAAAGGATTCTGGGTGAGGGATTGATATTAGAATTTTGTCTAATAAAGGAATGAAACAGAAAAACGAAGTAATTACCGTGTAGATGGACGTCTGGTTTTCCGGCGATTTGCAGGTATTTTCCGGCGAGTGAATTTTCGTCGAGAAAGGATGCGATTTTGAGCGAAAAGGCTACCAGTGGATTGTGGGTGAATTTATAGGGAAGAATCGAGATGTATAGAGTCGGATTTCAGTCTCAATTCAAGGGCAGCCGTTCTCCGACGGTTACGACGGGTGTCGCGGGTTCAGACGTCGGTTATAACCGTCGTTAGAGTTAATTCTTCGGTTAAATTGGACGAAAACGTTAATTATCGGCGAGACTGCTAATTGGGCGCGATTTGACTGGATTTGACTTCCGAGATTCATCTTTTTAATTAATTGTTTTGGTATTTTAACAAAGAATCAAAGTGGCGGAGTGGTTGATTGTGTGAAAGTTAAGTTTGTGGGATTTCTGGCTGACCCGGGTTCGACTCCCGGCAGCCGGTTTTCCTTTTTAATTAATTTATTTTTATTTTTTTTCAATTATAATTTATATCATCTAATTTGTTTATTAATTTTGTATCGTTTAAAATTAAAATAAGTCATAAGATAGACAACAAAAATTTAAAACTGATTGTTCGGTTATTAAACGAAGCGGGTTTCGAAAACCCGTTTTTCGACGGATGTTACAGTATCCCCTACTTTTAGAAGTTTCGTCCCGAAATTTAAGTAGTGGTAGTTACAGGAAAAAGATGTGGGTATTTCTCGCGCATTGAGTCTTCACGTTCCCAAGTAAACTCAGGTCCTCGTTTCGATTCCCAGCGTACCCTGACAATTGGGATGCGGCTTCTTCTTAAACGTTTTTCCCCGAAGTCCATAATTTCTACTGGTCTTTCAATGAAATGCATAGATTCATCGACTTGAATGTCTTCTAGCGGAATATGGAGATTTTCATCGGCGAGGCACTTCTTCAAGTTCGATACGTGGAATGTGGGATGAATTCTGTTGAGTTCCTCCGGTAAGTCAAGCTTGTAGGCTACAGGTCCTACCCTTTCGAGTATTTTGAAAGGTCCTACGTAACATGGTGCTAGCTTGCCTTTTTGGCCAAAACGAACTACTCCCTTCCACGGCGATACTTTTAAAAGTACTTGGTCGCCAACGTTAAACTCTAAGGGCTTTCGTCGCTTGTCAGCATAGCTCTTTTGACGACTTTATGCCGCTAAAAGGTTGTTTCGGATTTGATGAATCTTGTCGGTTGTTTCTTGTATTAATTCTGGACCGGTGATTTGAGCTTCTCCAATTTCGTGCCAACATATAGGTGATCGGCACTTACGACCATATAACGCTTCGAAATGTGCCATGCCAATACTTGAATGAAAGCTGTTGTTGTACGAAAATTCAACTAATGGTAGGTGAGCATCCCAATTCCCTTTGAAGTCTATGACACATGCCCGAAGCATGTCTTCAAGAGTTTGAATGGTGCGTTCAGATTGACCATCAGTTTGGGGATGATAAGCGGTGCTGAGATCTAATCGTGTACCCAAAGCGGCTTGTACAGCTTGCCATGTTCGTGAAGTGAAACGACCATCACGATCTGATATAATGCTTAACGGTACACCATGACGGCTTACGATCTCACTGATGTAGATACGAGCTAGTTTCTCATTTTTGAAGTCTTCGCGAATCAGTATGAAGTGAGCTGATTTTGTAAGACGATCAATGATTACCCATATAGTGTCGTACCCACCAGGAGTGCGAAGTAACCCGGTAATGAAGTCCATGGTTATGTTTTCCCACTTCCATACAGGTATTTCAGGTTGGACCAGAAGTCCTGAGGGTCGTTGGTGTTCAGCTTTCACTTTTGAACAAGTAAGGCACTTGGAAACAAAAACAGCAATATCCTTCTTCATGCCAGGCCACCAGTAGGTGTATCGAAGGTCCTGATACATCTTGTCGGCTCCTGGGTGTACGGAGTATCGTGTTTTGTGCGCCTCTTTCATAAGGGTATCGCGAAGGTTGTTGTGATCAAGAATCCATATGCGATCTAGGTAATACATGATGCCGTCAGATTTTGTTTCGAGTTTGAGTTCTGCTCTGCAAGATAACTCATTGCGTATGTCGTATTCTGTTATGGAAACATGTTGAGCTTCTCGAATTTGGTCTTTGATGTTGGACATGATTTGCGAAAGTAGGAGACGAATGGAGTTCGCATAACCCTTTCAACTGAGTGCATCGGCCACCACATTTGCTTTGCCAGGATGATACCGAATTTCACAGTCGTAGTCATTAAAAGTTCAACCCATCTTCGTTGCCTCATATTCAGCTCCTTTTGGTTAAAGATATGCTGGAGGCTCTTGTGGTCAGTGTAAATTTCACACTTGGTACCATAGAGGTAATGTCTCCATATCTTAAGAGCGAACACAACGGCTCCAAGTTCCAGGTCGTGAGTAGTGTAGTTCTTCTCATGAGTTTTAAGTTGCCTAGAAGCATAGGCTATCACTTTTCCCCTTTGCATTAAAACACAACCTAATCCCTGTCCTGATGCGTCGCAATAAACTACAAAGTCATCGCAACCTTCGGGGAGTGTGAGTATAGGTGCGTCACAAAGCTTTTGCTTAAGGGTTTGGAAGGCTTCTTCTTGTTTAGGTCCCCATGCGAAGGGTTTTCCTTTATGTGTCAAAGCCGTGAGTGGTACAGCGATACGAGAGAAATTTGATATGAAACGACGATAGTAACCAGCCAAACCAAGGAAAGATCTTACTTCGGTTGGGGTACGTGGCGCTTGCCATTCTTATACTGCTTTGATCTTTGCAGGGTCGACATGAATTCCCTTGTCATTGACGACATGACCAAGGAACTGTACTTCTTTTAACCAAAATTCGCATTTGGAGAATTTAGCGTAAAGCTTTTCGGTTCTCAAGAGTGTGAGGATGAGTCGAAGGTGTCGTTCATGATCAGTCTTAGACTTTGAGTAAATGAGAATATCGTCGATGAAGACTATAACAAAGCGATCAAGATAGGGTTTGCAGACTCTGTTCATTAGGTCCATGAAGACGGCTGGAGCGTTGGTTAGACCAAATGGCATAACCATGAATTCATAGTGGCCATAACGAGTTCGGAAGGCGGTCTTTGGGACGTCTTCTTCATGTACTATGAGTTGGTGATAGCCGGAACGAAGGTCGATCTTTGAAAAACAAGTGGCACCCTGGAGTTGGTCTAGGAGATCATCGATGCGAGGTAAAGGATAGCGATTTTTGACCGTTAATTTGTTGAGTTCCCTGTAATCGATACACATGCGAAACGTCCCATCTTTCTTCTTTACAAACAGAACAGGTGCACCCCAAGGCGATGAGCTAGGACGTATGAATCCCATGTCGGTCAGTTCTTGCAACTGACTGGCCAGCTCTTGCATCTCGGATGGGGCTAACCTATAAGGAGATTTCGCGACGGCTGTAGCGCCAGGTATAAGATCGATGCGGAATTCAACTTCTCTCTTGGGAGGAAGTCCTGAGATGTCGTCGGGGAAAACTTGCGGGACTTCTTTCACTACAGGTATGTCTTCGAGTTTCTTCTCTTTATTTCCCTTCTTGACCACGTGAGTTAGAAATGCTAGGTAATTCTTGCGGAGATATTTTCGGGCTTGAAGACAGGACATCAGCTTGAGTCCTTTCGAAGAGGTTTCTTCAAAGATTCGTAGAGTTTGACCGTCTGCAAGAGGAATGTGAATGAACTTCTCACGACATACTACTTCATCCTGATGTTGGCTGAGCCAGTCCATGCCGATTATAATGTCAAAACTTCCCAACTTCATAGGAATGAGGTCAACAGGAAAATCGTGATCGTTTAGAGTAAGGGTACAGTTTCGGATAATGGAATTTAATAGGACCGGTTTTCCGTCAGCAACTTCTACTGTTATGGATTCCATAAGTTTATCACGAGTTTGGTTGAGGATAGGTTCAAATTCTAAGGACACAAAACTCTTATCCGCGCCAGTATCAAATAACACGGATGCATAACTACCATTGACGAGAAACGTACCGTTAACCATGTTGTTGTCGGCCCTAGCTTGGTTGGCGTTGATGTTGAATGCTCTTCCTCTAGCAGGTGGAGGAGCTTGGTTAGCTTGATTCACCGGATTTGCTTGAGCTTGAGCATGTATGATGTTCACCAAGCGTGGACACGTGTTTCTAAAGTGGTTTGGGTCTCCACAATTGTAGCAAGCCCGCATGGGTTGCATCGTGGGGTAGTTGGGTTGATAGTAGGTTTGGGTTGTATGTTGTGTAGGTGGTGGTAGTAGGGGTTGTTGGGTTTGACCCATTATTTGATGGTGGGTTTGAGTTGTGGGTTGGTTGCGGTTCATTTGTTGCAGTGAGTGGCAGGCTTGGATGGTGTGACCTGCACGGCCACAGCCGGTGCAATATTGACAGGGGTATTCGGGGGAGTGATGGTATTGACAACGGGTGCACTTTGGGTAAGGGCCAGAGTATTGCCTTTTGTATGGAGCGGGTGAAGGAGCAACTTGTGTGATGGGCGCAGCAGAGATTGGGGAGTTTGTTTGGGTGACAGCAAAATTTCTGGCATTTCGTTTCCTCTTGTTTGAAAATTTTGAGGAGGAGGTGGAATGGTTGGAAGTTTGGCCCTCAACGGGGGCTTTCTTTTTCTCCTCTTTGAACTTACCGTTTCTGATGCGGTTCTCGGTAAGTTCAGTGGCTAATTCCATAGTAGCTTCGAGGGTTGCAGGCGAAGTGCTGAGGACTGAATCTTGAATCTTCGAGGGGAGGCCTCGAATATAGTGTTCAACCAACCGGTATACTGGGGTGAACAAGTTAGGAACCATCTGGTTCAGCTCCAGGAATCTTTTGTTGTAGGAAGCATGATCCCCTTCCTTTTGCTTCAGCGAGTGGAATTCGTCTTCCAACTTCTTGAGTTCGCTTCTTGGGCAGAAGCGTTTTGTCATCATTTCCCTTAACTCTTCCCAGGTTAAGGCCATAGTGTCTTCAACTCCTCTTTTACCCTTCTCGGTGTTCCACCAGGTCAGGGCTACCCTAAATAATCTCCCGGTTGCGTAACGTACCTTGCGATCCTCGGGACAATCGCAATTTAGGAAGGTGTTTTCCATTTCCTCAAACCAGTGGAGGAGGGCGGTGACACCTTCGGTCCCTTCGAACTTTGGGGGATCGCAAGACTTGAAGTGCTTGTAGGAGCACTTCTTGGAGGAAAGGTTGTCGATGTTTTGATCCTCTTGATTGGGTGGGTTGACAGGATTCACGGTGAGAGCTTGCTAGACTTGAATTACAATATCAGGAAGTACCGCGGCCATTTGTTTCGCAATCTGAGTGGCCAAACGTTCGTTTGACCTTCCTGACTTTCGTCCTCCACGTAGCTGTTTAGCCGACATCTACAGGAACATACATAGGAAGATTGTGAGTTTATGGAGTCTTTTTAGGTGTCATGTGTCTTAAAGAAAATGAAAATAACATAAATATCAATAATACAACTACATCCATAGGATGTCTTGGGTTTGCTCATGTTGGGCCTCAAATGTCTCCCATGCCTTCACCTGGATAGTCATGTGGGCCCCCATGACTATTGGCTTGGTAGGATTCACATTAGTATTGGCGATTTAACACTCGCATGACCCGAATGAAAACCACAAAATATGTTTACGAGATGTATGGTCGGAATGTGTCCAGGTGTAGACACAATGACAACTCAAAGTGAGGTTAGCTCACACGACGTTTGGTATAGCATGCTTTGGCCTAATAGGTACTTCGTACTCTCATCGTTAGTCCCTAGGTAGGCAAACTGGTCCTTTATTTTGGATTTATACGAATGCCAAGCCTAGACAGGACGTTCCGACTACCGGTACTTGTACCCTTCCAGTTACTACATGCCCGTCATGAGAACTCACTTTGATGAGATTTGAAAATACAAAAATCATTGTAAAAGCAATCATGAAAATGATGTGATGTGTGCTTTCATGGATATGATAAGTTATGAGAATATGATTCATGATAAGCATTATACGCTAATATATACTTATAAACATGCTTGCATAACATTGAATGTAACAATAAACATAAAGCATATAAACATCATGAATTTTGCATGTAACACACAAAAATTTAAAATTTCTAAGCAACTATAGTATAGGCTCTAAGGGTCTAATAACCTATCCTATATCCCTATAGTCATGGCTCTTATACCAATCTGTCACACCCCGACCCGCAGCGGAATAAGAGTCGGGGCATAATTGGGTTATCACCAAAGCTCATGATGTTTACTAATATGTTTCATATTTATTAAATCCAAATTATATTTCAATGTTCCAAGTCAAATTCATACAATACAAGGAAAGGAAAAATTAACTAAAACAAATCCATAATCTAAACTGGTTTATTCTTCTAAGCCGCCCTATATGTTTCTTGCTTCAACTTGATCACCTGTATCATGTGTAAAAATGGGAAATTTTGGGTCAACAAAAGTTGGCGAGTGAACCTTGTTAAAAACATTTGTTATCGATTCATTATTGTAATTAATTTAGGAAAATTGTGCAATAATCATATATGAACAAATGTATGTAAACATAACGATCACAAACCACCTTGCTTAAGCATGAAATAAGAATGACAATGTATATGTTGGCAACGTCCCGTTCACGCTCATAGGTAATGGGGAACGGACGGCCTATGCTAATGTATGTGAGATCAAGGCTCAATCAAACGGAGCCGATCTTATGTTGGCAACGCCTGGTTCACGCTCATAGGTAATGGGGAACAGCTCACGCTCATAGGTAATGGGGAGCGGCGGCCTATGAAATGTATGTACTGAAATGATAAAATTAATCTAAACTTCAACCACACAAACAATGGATACACATTGATTACACATTTGATCATGAACATGATGGATGCACAAATGTTTAATTTTAATAAATAAATACGACACATGATACACCCCAAAATGTGATTAAAACGGGGAATTGGTAGAGATTCACTCACATTGGGTGCGTTTGTTTGAAGATGTTGAATGCGCACGAGTTTAGGGGATTGATCGACGAGAGATAACTAACCAAATAAATAACGAAAAGGTACGGTAAGTATGTGGATTTTATTAACTATTTTAATAGGATTTTTGGGTATAATTTTGTGAGTTTAAGGCTACTTTCTAACTTTGAAAACGTTATTTTTAAGTATTTTTAATTGATTTTTAAATTAAATAAATAAATAAAAAAAATAAAAAAAAATGTTGACTTTGACCGTTGACCGTTGACCGGTTCGGTCAGTTCTGTTGTTGCACTGAGTGAGGTTCGAACCGGTGACCTCCCGTACGCGTGCACGCAGCTCTACCAACTGAGCTACGTGTCTAACCCGAAATAATTCTGTTTTTAATTATACTTATATACTATTTAGTTTAATCCGAAAATCATTGGTGCTGACCACAGGTCTCGAACCCGGGACCTGTGAGTTAGCGTACACACAGTCCACTGCTGGACTGTGTGTCTAACCTGGTTATTAACTCGGTTTTTATTATACTTAACATGGTTTGTGAGTTAGCCCGGTTCAGTTAAAAAGGAAAAAAAAAATTATTTCGAGAGAGTAAAGCTGGGACCGGATTCGAACTCGCGTCGCATGTGTGTTTGTTGCACACAGTCCACCGCTGGACTGTGTGTCTAACCCGTTCATTAAACCGATTTTAATTAATCTTATATTATACACAACTTCATCTTCTTCGTTCAAAACACAGACATCGACCAATTGACTGTTATTTGTTAAATTAACTTAACGAATGTTATGAGCCATCGTAAAGTAATGAACGGAAAAAGGTTTGAGGGTTGATTGTACCAAACTGTTCGTCTTTCTTCAGATGTCCGGCAAGGTCGTCGGCTCCGTTTTGGTGAGCTTCGGCTAATAGGATTTGCCAACAAATTTGGAGGGATTAGATGTGAAATGGAACTACTGGGTAACGACTATCAGTAAGTTAAAAGAATCATACCGGTTAACAGCAGGTTCTTGAAATTTCAGAATTTCTCCAGCGAAAACAGATAATCCGGCAACGTCGTCTGGAAAGGATTCTGGGTGAGGGATTGATATTAGAATTTTGTCTAATAAAGGAATAAAACAGAAAAATCGAAGTAATTACCGTGCAGATGGACGTCTCGGTTTTCCGGCATTTGCAGGTATTTTCCGGCGAGTGAATTTTCGTCGAGAAAGGATGCGATTTTGAGCGAAAAGGCTACCAGTGGATTGTGGGTGAATTTATAGGGAAGAATCGAGATGTATAGAGTCGGATTTCAGTCTCAATTCAAGGTCAGCCGTTCTCCGGCGGTTACGACGGGTGTCGCGGGTTCAGACGTTGGTTATAACCGTCGTTAGAGTTAATTCTTCGGTTAAATTGGACGAAAACGTTAATTATCGGCGAAGTCGTCGGGATTTCCGACGACTGCTAATTGGGCGCGATTTGACTGGATTTGACTTCCGAGATTCATCTTTTTAATTAATTGTTTTGGTATTTTAACAAAGAATCAAAGTGGCGGAGTGGTTGATTGTGTGAAAGTTAAGTTTGTGGGATTTCCGGCTGACCCGGGTTCGACTCCCGGCAGCCGGTTTTCCTTTTTAATTAATTTTTTTTTTTTCAATTATAATTTATATCATCTAATTTGTTTATTAATTTTGTATCGTTTAAAATTAAAATAAGTCATAAATAGACAACAAAAATTTAAAACTAATTGTTCGGTTATTAAACGAAGCGGGTTTCGAAAACCCGTTTTTCGACGGATGTTACAAGAAACATGTGACTATGACTTATTTTCGTTAACTTGCCTCCTTAGCTAGTATGGTACTATAGTTTGGCTAACACCCGACGGGGTCTAGTTAGGATGGACGCGCAAGCCTTCTCACGGTAGTTAGCATGAGAAATAAGCCTATGTTAATCTGTGTGAAATGTTTTGGTGTATCATGATATGTAGTTATACTATTTCGCGAACGGTTTCTCTATTATGCTAGTATTACAAAACTCGTATGCTCACCTTTACTTAATTGTATTGACTTGTATTTTAACGTATGTAACAGGTTGAGGATTTTAGCTTTGGATGCTTGGGAGTTATGTTTAGATTAGTTTGTTTAGTTAGTATGTTGATGTATTTCTGATTTGGAATTTATGTATGAAATCTAGGGGAAATCGAACCCGGTTGAATTTTATGAGAAATCTCTGTTTTGTAATAATTATTTAAATGTTACGTTTAATAGTATGGGATATTAAGCAGGTTGTGATATGTTAAATGATTGTTATGGAACATCTCGTGAAATCAATCTGGTCGCTTAGTGCCACTAACCCCGATGTTTCCGCCATCGGTTGGGGTGTGACACCATCAACCCCTGATTGTTGATCTTTTATAAGTGCAACATGTCTACTAAATGGGTAATATTTTATAACAAAACAAACACCAGCACTTGTGTGAGTGGTTGATCCATACATTACGATCAACCACGAACATCAATTTACCTGGTCATACCGAATGACCTCTGTATAATTCCAAACTCTTCCATATAGGATATCATATAAGTGAACATCAAGACCAATCTTTCTTTATATTTGAGTTTTTGATTAGTTTGAAATGAAAAGGGTTCAAGAACTTAGCATACTCATAGCAAATTTTGTCATTAATCATACAGTACGCAACCAAAAGGGTAGAATACACTCGACAACAAAGAGTCGGTTGCATAGAAGTATTTAATTGATCATACACGAAAGTAAAATGATGCACAAAAAACGGGTCGATCACATTGTATGCTAAAGGTACAATGGATAACACACCCTTAAACATGCACACAAAGATTAATGATACACCTGAAAACTTACTATTTTAGTTATTTTCTTCCGTGTTAACGATGTACCTTTTCCGATAAAACTTTTTGAATAAACTGCCATTTTGGTCCCTGTGGTTTGGTCAATTTTGCCACTTTAATCCAAATCTCAAAGTTTTTGTATCTGGGTCCTGTGGTTTCATTTTTTTTTGCCATTTTGGTCCAAAAGTTAAATCATGTCAGATTTCCCTAATTAAACCCTCAACTTTGTCCTTTTGCACAGGGGTAATTTTGTCATTTTCATTTTATTATAGCTGATTATTAATTAAAAACAATAAAACTCTCTAAACTAAATAAATCAACCAGCACATCATCTTCCCCAAGTTGTTTCAAAACCAGCATATAATCAATCCCCTGATTCACCAAAATCATGTACCCACAATCGATCCCCTGATTCTATCGGGGTAGCGGTTGTCAAACCCTAGTGATTTGTTTCCCCTAATCATCATCACCTGTCGAAGCTCCCAGAGACACGGTTAGCCTGTAAAAAACTAATCCAGCCATCAGCGTCGTTGATTCTCGATCTGTAGAAAATCGTGGTGAACGCGCTGAAAGAGGTGTGTCGTCGGAGCACTACAACGGCGCCGCCGTCCGTTACTGGCGGCTCCACCCTTTCACAACGGAGCAGCCGGTGGAAGGAAATCCATGTCTTCGTACCCAAAGACGACAACACTACCATCATCTCTGCCTAAGTGCGTAACTTGAGGAGGCCGGCCGGAGACCATGTCCGGCTCCTCTTCCATCACTCTCTCTCTCTCTGTAGATATTCCCCCGTCTCTCAAAGATACTAACGGAGGTTAACATTAAGTCATTGTTCATCCGGTAGAAAACCTGCATTCATCACATGGTGAGGAGGTAGTGGTGTCGATGGTGAGAAGGGGGAGGCGGTGGCGGTGGTGGAGTTCATGGTGGCAGTGGTGTTATAGAGAGAGAGAGACAAAGGGGTGTTTAGATGATGGTTGCAGAGAATGGTGTTTGGATTATGGTTTGCTTGAGAGGGGAAGATGAAGATCTGAGCTTTTATAATAAAATGATAATGACCAATTTACCCCTAAAGATAAGAACAAAAAACAAGGATTTAATTTGAGGAATATGAACTGATTTCACTTTTGGACCAAAATGGCAACAAAACTGAAACCAGAGGGACCCAGATACAAAAACTTTGGGATTTGGACTAAAGTGGCAAAACGGGCCAAACCACAGGGACCAAATTGGCAGTTTACTCAAACTTATTAGTGTTGATAGTTACTCTTAAGTTGGGCCGTCCAAAGCGTTCGTCGCTCGTCGCTCGCTCGACACTCGTTTGAAAATTGCTTGGAAAATGCTTGTTCGATTTGATGCTCAGCTGCAAACGAGCTGCTCTGTTCGGTTCGGTTAGTAAACGAGTCAAGCATGAGCAAAGATCCGCTCGGCTCGGTTCAGCTCGATTTATTATTTTTAATTAGTATTTATCTATATATACATATACATATACACATACATATATACACATATATAATTATACATATATACATACACACAAACCTATATATAGACATACATATATACACAAATATAAATTTAATTTATAATTATACGTATACCACTTTATTATATTCTAGTCCACTATTGTTAAATTGTCAACTATATCTATACGTATTAGCTCAATCATGCTAATATAAAAATAACATCAAATCTAAAAGTTAAACCCTACACCACTAAATGACAATTTGTTAATCGCCTGAATGTCTCATGTTGTTACCCTAAGTCGATCGTCTCCTTCTATCAACATCATTGTCCGTGCAATATGATTATCGCCACATCGGCCACAACATTGTTATTCATAAGAAAAGTATCATGCAAGGAAATGTGCTTATTTTTAAAGACATAAAAACTTGAAACCTAACATTGTCACTATATATCTATCCTCATAAATTTAAATTGAGCGACACAGTTGTCAAAATCGCTCGACGCTCGCTTAGAATATTCATTGCTCGAAAAATGTTCGTTTGATTTGAGGCTCGGTTTTAAATGAGCCGCTCCGGTCGGTTTGTAAACGAACCAAACACGAGCAAAGATCTGTTCGATTCAACTCGACTCGTGAACAACCCTACTATTAAGACTAAATACTCATAATCACAATACCTCTTGGTTTATTCATATTTAATTAATTCATCCATTTTAGTCTTGGTGATGCATATGTTATTAATTTATAACATTATTTAGGAAACAAGGGGAATTTGTAAAGTAAAAAAAAACTTGTGCATCAGAGTCCGCACATTGCATGGTCACTCTACCCACGTTCCATTGCTCCCCCACCCTTCAACCCTTCACCCCAAAGCTACGTATTATATCAACCCCCCTTTCCCACCTTCCCCCTCACTCACTCCACATTCTCCAAACCTATTAACTCTCATTAACTTCATCACCTACTAGTAAGAGTGTAAATGGATATCTATGAAATGTCACATTCCGACTACTCCGGCGTTGACGAGCTGCTCGACTTCTCAAACCACCACGACGACATCCTCTGCGCCTCCTCCGCCAACGATATCATTCACCAACATCACAACCTTACCTCCACGTCCATTACCAATGGCTACCATTATTATGGAGCTACCAACAATGACCACAACAATATAGATGCCACTCCTACCAACTACCACCACCACCACCACCACTCGACTGACTTCACCGACCACCTCTCTGTCCCCGTAAGCACTCCTTACTCGACTTATTTAGTCTTAACTGACATCCTGGTAGTTAGGTGTGTGTCTCACAACCAGGTGCGAATCTATGAATTTTTTATAGTCTGTTCGTTTTTGTACATTCTCACTATTTTTTTATTTTTTTAAATCATACAAGGGTCCATTTTTCTCCAAGCCAAGCGAGTTCATGTGAACCCACTTACCCACAAAACAGGATTGGATCCGCCACTGCTTCACAACCGAAATGGTTGGGGTTCAAATGATATTGCATGTGTAATATTTCCTCATCAATCAAATCAAATCACTGAAAATTTTATTTTACTAAAATAATAATACTCATTCGTTATCTAGTGTTGATCCTAAAAAAATTCATGGAATTCTGTTAAAAAAAAAAACCTCTACTGATTTAAATTTTTATTTTTATTTTTTATGAGCTCTAAATTTGTTGATATTTTATATGCATTAGTGAATTTTTGTAACTGATTTCTGTTATGCATGATTTATTTGTTAGAGTGATGACGTAGCGGAGCTCGAATGGCTATCAAACTTTGTACATGATTCGTTCAGTGATTTTCCGGCGAATAATCTCGCCGGAACGATAAACTACCGGCCGGAAAACACATCGTTTCACAGCCGATCTAGAATGAAGAAAACCAGAGCACCAACAAACAATCCTACGTGGACATCATCTACACCATTACCTACAACAACAACAATGAAGCTTGAACCGTACTCACCGTCACCGCCGGCAACCTCATCATCGGAGAGTAGTGAAACAGTCCGCCGGTGCACGCACTGCGCGTCGGAGAAGACGCCGCAGTGGAGAACGGGACCGCTAGGGCCGAAAACATTGTGTAACGCATGTGGCGTGCGGTACAAGTCAGGGAGATTAGTGCCGGAGTATCGACCGGCGGCGAGTCCGACTTTCGTGCTAACTCAGCACTCGAACTCTCACCGGAAAGTTATGGAGCTCCGGCGGCAGAAGGAGATGATGCTCCGCCCGCAGCAACCGTCGCCGACGGCTGAGTACCAGATCTACGGCGGCGGACACCACCACCACCACCACAACCGTAACAACTATGAGGTTTGCTGACGTCAGCTGTAACGGTTTTATAATTTCATCGATTGGAAAAGCAGTTTGAGGAATTTAGAATTTTGTGATTTTTGTGTATGTGATGATCATCGATATTCTTGTTGATTTTTCTGAATAATAAATTGATTAAAAATTTGAAATTATGATTTATGTTTTTTCTGAATAACAAATTGATTAAAAATTAAAAATTATTATTTATGTTTTTGGGGGTGACTTATTAAAAGTTCAACTACCAGAGTGATGACTTCCCACGTGATGCACCTGAAATGTGTATGCCACAGTGAAAACCGGCTTTCTTACCGGTTCGGCAATAATGTCAAACTATTCTTTTATTGAAGCCGGCCATTAAATTCGTTTGGTTTATAATAACTTATCTCAGTCAGTAATTTAACATCGAGAGTCAGTAACTTTTAATTAGTCTTACGGTAGTAATGGATCGGGTTTAGATAATCCTAAACTCAAATCCTGTTAGATATGCTTGTCTCAAACCTGTTTCAAACCCGTCGGGTTTCTAGGGGTAAATACCCATCGGGTATCGGGTATGCCCGGGGGTTTCGGATAAACCCGTTAATTTTAAAAAAATTGCCCGTTTGTTATACATGACCAAAAACCCATGAGGTATATATCGAGTAACTACGAATCAAGTTACATTTAATATTATCACGAATGTATGAAATAAGTACAATGTGTATCAAATAAAATACCTACATGTATAAAAAATGGGTGTATCATATATATACATATTTAAAAATATAAAAAAAACTATGTCGGTTATATAATCGGGTAAACGGGTACACTCTATCGGGTAAACGGGTATATCACCAAATACCAAACCCCACGAAAAAAAATAAAAACTAGCCCCATACCCGTCCCAAACCCGATTATCCGACCCCAAACCTGTCCCAAAGGAGTCGGGTTTCGGGTTTACCCATTGGGTTCGGGTTTGATTGTCATCCCTAATTAGTTTGGATGGTATGGAGTGATCTGTAGGCGCTAGAGGCTCTATTGTTCCACATCCGCGACACATAAGCAATAACGCTACCCCCCCCCCCCCCCCCAATCTTTTTAACAACCAAGAAATTAGTTAACGAGTGAGTGTTGAAAACTTGTGAAACCATTACATATTAAAGGTAAAAAAAAGTGAGTGATAGTTAATTATGTGGCATTCATTTTTTAACGTGACAGTGAAAACAGATGAAACATTATGAGGTTGTTTATAACTTTTGATAAAAAAATTATGTTTTTCTTTAGTGATAAGCTAATAATAATCTCAAATAATATAAATGTGAAATAACATAATATCAAACGATTAATATAGATTAAGAAAATAAAATTTTGAAAACATAAATGGATTTAGAATTTTACAAGTTAACGCACGAGCTACATCAAATTTTGATGAAAATTAACCATGTTAATTGCCAATATATGGTCCAATGGCATGGTAGTGATAGTAAGAGTTGAGGATCTTTATGGTTTTATGTTTAAATCTGACTCACGGGGGGTTTTCTACGGTGGTTGGTTTCCTTCGTTATGTTGTTCTTGAGTGAGTTAAAGTTGAAGTGTCAAAATCAGCATAGACGGTTGACATCCCGTCTAAAAAAACTCACTCAAATATTGGGGATATCTTCAAATGCGGTTTTAAAAAAAATTTGTCAATATTCACATTATTTTCCTTTTACAAATAAACCTAATAAATTAAAGGCGTGACATTATACGAACCACATTGCGCATGGATCCATGCATACGCACCGTACAAACTCCCAAACTCACCAATCAGAACGTGGCATGACATTCATTTTTAACTTATATAAAAATAATTTTATAATCTTTTTTCAAAATTCAGTTTTTTTGTATATACTTGCTTCAAAAAACCAATCAAAACGCAATACCTCATATTCTTTTGTCTTATGTGTGGTTTTTCCTCCATTTTATTAGTGTATATTGAGCTATTGTAAGTTTAAATGTACAATAACCACCATGGGTTCATGTATAGTTATGTGATTTTAGTCAAGAAATGATAGAATTACCACAATATTGGTTGATAATTTTCAAATCTTGGAGAGGAAACATCGAGTGTGTAATTTTTGGAGAGCAATTGTGCGTTTAAACAAAAATAAACAAAATTCTTGAAGAGGTGAAGCGTTCAAACACGTGGAATAGAGTGGGATGTGGTCACTCAACACGTCAATTCATCAACTCATTGTTAAGTACACAAGAATGGTCCTTAAGTGCCAAAGGGTGCGGTCATACCATAGTTATCAAAAGCACACGTCCAGTGCGCCCAGGCGCAATTTTCAAGTGAGGTGCAGCCATCTCGCCTTGCGCCGTCAAAGGCGCTCTTTTGGTAAGTTTCCATCCGAAAACGACTTTCCGGTGCCGTATGGAACATATATGTGGTTGTGGTTGCATGAGTAGAGATTTTGAAGAGAGGAGAAAGAAGAAGATGATGAGAAATGAAAAAGAAGACACTTGAAAGCTTACTTTTAAAGCTGTTTTGCAGAAAAGTTTGGCATTGTTTGACTTTTGTAGGAAAGAAACTGTTTCATAGTGACACACATTAACAAAATTCATTTTTTCTTTCAAAATATTTTAAATTACTATAGCAAGTACACATATTTTCTTGAAAGTTTTTTTAATACTAGTTAGAAGATTTTAATATCTAATTATATTAGTTCTATAAATATATTTAGAGAGTAATATTAGATTTATATACCTTCAAGATATATTTATTAGTTTTTTCAATACATAATGTATTTTAACTTTTTTTCATTTAAGTGCATTTTTTTCTCATACCCTCGGTTTTTACGTTTTGCGCCTAGGCCTTAGGCGAGGCTTAGGTGCCTTGAGTGCGCCTAGCGCATCTGATAGCTATGGTCCATACCCTATGTGGCAGATATCCATGCCCTGCTTGTCGTTGTCTCACACAAGTTCCAACTGGCACGTAAGAGAGGATGTATAGCAGAGGGGCAAGATCCTTTCGTTGTTAAAAAAAAGTGTGTTATTTGACCAATCAAATGGTCAATGTCCTTAACTCAAAACACAAAACGGATTTTCCTTACAAGTAGAAAAGAAGTTTTGTTTGTTTGATGCCGATTTGAATCACTTGTCTAACTTGTTTCATTCTGAAAATTCTACCTAGACTTCTAAGGACGATTCACAAACGCACTAAGATCAACAATGGTTCTTCTATCATCCGATCTTCAATCTGGTCATCACATGATCATTCCTACTATCAAGCCATCGATTTGACCGTGATTCCTGCAGTTGTATTTTAATTATGTTGGATACAATCAATTAGCGGCTATTACATGCATCGACAAGCCTTTTTCATTAAGTGAGATAAATTTTGCTAGTGGTTTGATGATCTATTAACAACCATAGTATGTGTCTGCTAGACTGCTACTATTCTTCTATGTTGTTTTTTAAGGCGAATTTATTTAGTCCTGTTGTCTCTGAGACTTAATCCAAGACCTTCAAACCTAGGTGTTCCTAAAGGTCATCTTTGACTTTGACTTAACCATCATTTCCGTCACCTATTAATCGCAATTGATGATAGTCTCTTAGTAATGAGATTATAGATTACTTTTTTCAAAGGACTTAGCTAAACCTGAAGCACGACCCCGGTTTAAACTTTGATAATCAAGTCAATCATCAATCATGTGTGTCAGAGCACGAAACAAGAAAGATAGTGTTAGATATGTACCAATCAAGTTATCTGTAGGGCGAGTATAGTCGACCAAAAACATATGTCCATATAGGGTTGTAAAAGAATCGAGTCAGGGTGGGCTCTAGATCGAAATTAATTGAGACGGCTCGGAGTTAAACGAGCCTAAGAACGAGCCAAGCCGGTTACAAATTAAGCCAGCTTGGCTCACGTCATCTCAAATTGAGATTTTTAGGTTGGCTTTCTCGAGCTTCTTTCGAGCGAGCCGCGAGCTTTATGAACAGCCATGTATCCATACCCACCCATGATAACACGTCGACTACAAACCAAACACCGCCAAGATATATACCCGTAGTAACACCATCTAAATCATTGGCGGACTAACCCGAGTATCCAACAACCAGCACCTTTGGCCACATCTAACAGAAACGTTATAGAAATATCACAATGGACAGCCTCAAATCATAACTATTACACATTCTACTCGCAACTTGCAAGTAACCTACTTTTGTTCTTTTTTTAAACTGTAACATTATTCATTGTTCCAGAGAACCAAAATCGAGCAAGGTCGCAAGTTAAAATTTCTTTTACCAAATGCGGTAAATGGTGATACAAAATCAAACAGAAGTCCAGTAAAAGGACCTTCTTTTAAGAAGCACGCTGGTGTGACTTCTTACATACAATAGAAATGTTTTCAGATTCGATGTTCTCACCTTACAGTGGCGGTGTGTTCAGACAGAAATACCATAGTTAGATATCTTTTTAACCTCTTTATTAAGAACCCGTCTCTCGCGTTTAGCTTGTGATGCAAGTCGGGACACCTACAAACAAAAATATCTTCGTAAGAAGCTTCTTCATCCAGTAAGTTCTCCTTGAAGATGACGGGTCAAAATGGGTCGGTTGAGTTGACTATAAACAGTTTTTATACAGTTCCGTTTTGTTTTGAATAAAATGGAGGTTTTAAGTGGTCGAAATTGAATGCCACATTTATCAATGAAAAACGCGACAATTTAAATGTGTGTTTGACTGCAATTGCATGAGTGTTGTTGCATTTGTATAACGTTGATAAGCAAAAAATACGACCTAAAGCTGCATATTTCTTCCCAAATCTGATATGAACGTCCAAAAACAACAAGAAAAATAACTTTTAATAGAATGAAAACATTTTTATAAATACTTTAGCTACCAAATAACCATTTTTTGCAACATTGGAAATATTTTTTTGCAGACATATATGCTGAGTTATGAGAACAAAATTGGATTTGCGGTTGAGTAAATCATCTGAAATCAATACCATGAAAAACCAAAATGAATAATAAACACAAAGCGACATTATAGGTGTTTTAAATTTTAACTACCTCACGCCTGTTAAAAGCAACTTTAAAACAATCTTTTGATTACTAAAGATCTATATTTTTCGTTAAAAGCTTGTAACAAACCAACATATCAATTTGGAATGCTTAAACTATTCTCAAATCGATATGGAGAAAAATGAGATGCAAAGGATTAGTGGAATAACAATGTGATATTAAGTACTTACTTCAGACCGGAATCCTGATGCATCTCTCTTAGGAAGCTCTGACAGTATATCCTTCAAGCCTGATTACGAAAAAACAGAAAAATCACACCGATAATACAAGTTAATTGTTGAGAATTTACAAAATACCCAAAAGAAAAGTGAAACTGCATACCCCCTGCTTGTCTTTCAATCTTATAACCCGAGCTTATGACACCCTGGATTTGCTTTCCTGCTTGTCTGTACGTTAAAAGAATGAACAGGATATGGACCATGAATGATGAACATAAAAATCAATATAATTCACGAATCACAAACCTTAGTTTTGTCCTTGCTCGTTTTAGCTCTACTTCTGCACCTAAAGAGAGCTTCTGAAAGAGATATAATTATATTTTAGTTATATATGTTCTCCAAAAGTATATCTGGCATAATGGGCAGGTCAAGCGGATTGGGGATCAGGTTGACCTGTCAACACTTTCTGTCTTTTAAGTATTTTGTACATAATTGATAGGGTAAAATACCATTTTTGTCCCTGAGGTTTAGCCAGTTTTGCGACTTTCATCCACAGGTTTGTTTTTTCACATCTGGATCCAAAAGGTTTGAAACCTTGCCATTTTCATCTGGCTCGTAAACTCCATCCAATTTTATTCGTTAAGTCAGGGGTGTTTTCGTCTTTTCTGTTAATTTCTAGGGCAATTCGGTCTTTTCGCTTTATGTACAAGCATTTAGCATAATGTACATGTATCCAAAACCCTTTAAATTAACAAAAGAGACGGAAATACCCCTGACTTAACGAAGAAAAATGGATGGAGTTAACGAGCCGGATGAAAATGGCAAGATTTCAAACCTTTTGGATCCAGATGCTAAAAACAAACCTTTGGACAATAGTTGCAAAACTGGCCAAACCTCAGGGACGAAAATGGCATTTTACTCTAATTAATATATTGGGTACAATTACAAAAACAATTAGGAAGATACAACACTGACAACTTTACAAGGGCATCACTAACGGGTTTACTCATCATATTAAGCGATTAAAGTTAGTTTTTATTATTTCTAAAATCACCCCGTGTTGAAAGGGATTTTTAGCTTTTAATAAAATTATCGGGCACTAAAAAGAGCACCTCCAATTGCTTCCTTTCTTCTGTTAAGGCTCTAACCGACTCCCGTAACTTTTGTACCTTGGCATTAGCTTTAGCAAGCATGGCCTGTTCCACAACAACAAAAGTAATAAATGAGTTGTAAAACTAAAAGCATCACATGACGGGTCTGCAAACTGCATTAAGCAAAGAAGGCATATATAAAGTTACATTCTAGACCTCTATTACATGTATAAAGATAAATCCAATATTAAGATTTAAGAACATGTCTTGTTTTACCTCGTCATTGCTAAAAGATGCAGAGTGCTGTAGTATAAAGAGCGCCTTGTCCCTGCAACAATATACAATTATTCAAGACAGTAGCTAATAATAAACAAAATTCTATGAAACTTTTGTACTTTCTTGAAACTTGGGTGAGTAAACTAATACTTCAAGTGAGTATAAAATTAGGAGAACTATTTAAAGAAACTCTCGAGTAAAAGTCGGAAACTAAATAAAGTAACGCCTGTTACCATTTAGCAACACATTGTTAAGGTGTTAAGCATAAGCTGTAACCAATAGTGATGTTTATAAGCCTTACGTTTTAGAGCCAAAATCCCTGAGCCAAAAACCAGTCCAGTTGTAGCAAAAGGATGTGAAGCGGTAAAGTAAACACCCTCTGTTGACAAACATCCGTGACAACTTATCGTTAGCCAAGCACATAGGGTAAAAAAGACCAAAAAAAATGCCGACAGTGAAAATGGTGAGCATTTAACAACAAACCTTTGATCTTTTCAAACACAAGATCCTCATAAACATGATAGTCAGATTTGAGATCTTTCAGGGATTCCTGTAAGATGAAAATGAGTTCCAAATTGTTACTGCAGATCACAAGGGGGGCAACAAAACAAGCCAAATTAACCTTTGTAAACAAAGAAAGCAAAGAAACCTTATCATTCCCTATCATTGTGTGGGGCAAGCACACGGCATTATCGGTGGTCTTCCTCATAACAAGAAAGATTCTAGAATATAAATGGATATTGAAATTGAATCACATTTCTGTTAAGCACAGTCAATTGTAATGCATCCATCTACTTCGGAAATGCCAAAAAAGTATTGGTAATTAGTTACCATGGCATAAAAAGGACGCTTCTTTCAGCTAAAAATGAATTTGTGTTGATATAGTGTAAATGTGTTCTTATATTCAGAGAGGGTGACGCTTTCTTTAACATTGAGAATCCAACTGATTTGATAATATTTTTTAGGGATATTGTCTGCATTGATCACCCAGGGATTAAAAGTTTACAGTAAGACCACCAATAAATTCAAAACGGCAATTCTGGCCACCCAGATATCATTTTAGTTATTTGTGCCATTTTGGCCAGAAATTTGTGAAGATCGCTTTCATGGACTTCATGGGTGCACTAATTTCATAACTAAATAGATTTTCATGTGTAGACAAAACCAAGTGATACCAGCTTTACTGTAATCGTTTGAATACATTGGTGGCCTGCGCATAGTTGCATACATTACCCCTTCTATAATTTAATTTTATAGCATGCATAAACAGATCAAAATGTGCAAAGAAAGAAAAAGATCAAGTAAATCAGATCGCAGAGATAGAAGACATGTAACGGGAGAGATACAGAGTATGGGGAAGACAAAGTATAAAAGAGCGCATTCATAGAAGATAGGAAAAGTTGAGTCACGGGTAGCTGATGAAGCGCCGAGTCTAAAAGATCAACTTTAGTGGAATTTTGTACTATTATACTATTTTGAAAACTACTGTCAAAAAGCTTCCTAAAAGAGCAACAGAGTCGCCTTACCATGCACTAAAGTGCAATTTATGAGAATTTGCCAGTTGCCACTCATCAAGTCATCGTCCCTTTAAACACCAACAATGCATATGATGGCAGTGTGATCCTTCTCCACAATGAAACTCTTATTAGCCTATAGTTTATAATTTCAACCCCATTAATTCTTATGGTTTTCACATCGGGAGTTTACTTACCCATCACTTAGATGACATCATTTATAACCAGAAGGATACTTCCTTGCAATGCCATTTTAATGTTCTCGTATTTTCTATACCCATTATCTGCCTATGCAATGGCGGACCCAAGAATTATTGGGGGTGCAGATGAGGGGTTCAAGCATATTTTCAAGGGGTGCAGTCGGGTTTTTTGCCTAAAAATACACTAATTTTTTTTCAAGGGGTGCGCCCGCCCACCCTAGGCTTCACCTAGGTCCCCCCCTATGCCTATGTTAATGTTACAATGTCCAATATTGTGCAATCTCATTTGGCTAATTTCTTGTAGAGCTCCCTTCTAACCTTATTTTTCTTTAAATACACCCAATTCAAACTGTCCTCCCCTCTAGACACCAATTTACTTCTAAAAGCTTCTAGTGTATCCTATCCCTCCGGCCAATGAAACTCAATATATTCAAACAAATGGTCGAATTCTTGACATTTCTCTATGCAATCAACTAATCAAGGTACTTTCCCTAGTGTGTGGTTATTCTGCTTAAGCTAACATGAAATAATGAAGTATAAAAAACTAACACATCACGCACGTCAGCTTCTCCGCTTAATTTGCATGACTACGGAAAACGAAACAAAATCCTCAACATACCCCAAAAGTTAATCCAATCCATCTGACCATCTGAACTCCATATTGAGAATTTCAACATTCAAGTAGTATATATTGTACACATGTATTAAGGCCTGATTTCTCAAAGAAGTTGACTCTCACCATGCTTATTTCCAAACAAAAATTCCTAACGAATAACTAATTGATATCCAGATCCAAATGTTCCACTATGCAATATTTCATAATCCTAATCAATGTTCAAACAATTACATAATCATCATAAGTCAAATGTCACCCTTCCTTAATTTGTAATTACTATATCATTATTATTCTTAATTTCTTTTAGGTTTTTACATCATTTATGCATTCAATAGAAACCGACAAGTACACAAATCTGATTAACTAAAACAAACTTACGATTGTCATATAAAAATGAGCAGTAGAAGTCGATCTAATTTGATCGATGCGTGATTTGGTTAGGTTAACGGTGGATTCTAGGGTTTCCGCTGCGGTTTTTTGTGCGATCACCGCCTGTTGAACGGCGTAATCAATCCATGCGGCAGCAGAATCGCCGGCAATTGGTTTCACTTTCTCCAGCACTCCGATATCAACTTCCGACGAAGACGGCGGTGGTGGTTTGTTTTCCGGTAATTGCTCCATGGTTCGCCGGAGATACGAGCACACGGGGATATTTTCTTTGGAGCAAACCTTTTTAAACGAATTGCATGTTGTACCCTCTATGTTTTGAAGAATGTTTACTTTGTCTACATATTTTCCAAAGCATTTTCTCTTGCTTCCGGTATCCGTCCCGCCTTTGATGAATGTGATACGGGTTAAATAAAGGAAGTATTTGATTGGTTAATAAAAAGTTTAGGAATTATAAAATAATATTTTGAATAAAGAAAATAAGAAACTGATCGTGTCACATGGCATTTTCTAAAATAGAGTTACTTAAAAAAAAGTCAATCAGATTTTATTTCAGAATATAATCTGGTATGTTAATACATAAATATACTAAAAATACATGAAGAGATTATTTCTACACATAATTATTCCGATATTACATAGAAAGATAACAGTCTACACATGTGTATGTATTGCTTTTTTTTATTATTATTACATGTTAAGAGGAATTACTTATTGTGGGGAGATCATGGTTCAATCTTTGTGATGTGTGATAAAAGCTTCGTTGTTCAAAAAAACATGTTAAGTTAATGTAAACAAAAAATACATATATGTTTATACCCTACACGTATTCGTACATCATAAATACACAACAATATTAACATTTACACACGAATAGTTGAAATCTCAAAATCCCAAATGACTAAACTAGATATGTGATCTTCTATTTAGGTTGTAGTGATGACTCATGGTTCAACTTAAGCCATGAGTAAACATCTAAGAACTCCTTGGCTTGGGTTTGGGTTTTCTTTGTAACAATCACGAGTTAATCTTTACATACATTTGTGGCATATCTATAAGTTCCATAGTGCTCTTCACGTTAGTTAACTTCTAATGTTTTCGGTCTTGCAAACTATATAACCATAAAAGAACAACCCCCTTTGATGGCAGGGAGCTTGTAGATGTCACACCCCGACCCGCAGCGAAAAAGGTGATCGGGGCATGATTGGGTTATCATCAAAGCTCATGACATTTATTATGCGTTTCATATTCATTAAATACAATTTAATGGAAATTTACAATAGATATTACAACATGTTCTAACTATCAATCTAAGCTTCTTTATTCTCTTCTAAGGCATTTCCTATGTTTTCTTTGCTTCAACCTGTTCACCTGTATCATGTGTAAAAAGGTTTTGGATCAACATAAAGTTGGCGAGTGAATCCTATGGAAAAACATTTGAACAAGTTTATTAAATTGATTATGAAATATGTGCACAATCCACTCATGAGTAAAAATAGATGTAAACTTATTCAACAATCATAAGATATTAAACAAAGCACACATGAACAATAATGGAACATTTAGAGGCACGCGTTGCTCAACTCGTCTCTCACGAGGAACTGATGGGCCTAATGAATGAATTGCATAAACATGATAATATGAATGACACAACTACAAACAATATAAACTCAATGATATACACATGAACAATAATGAATTGGTTTTGAGGCACGCGTTGTTCAACTCGTCTCCCGCGAGGAACTGATGGGCTTAATGAATGAATTTCATATAATTTGACAAACTGACATAGGTAATCACATCAATATAAACAATCTAAGTTTAGGTCACGATATGGTATGGCACAAATTTAAATAAACGAGTTAATTATTTGAGACACATGACACACCCAAAAACGTGTAATTTAAAAGGGGAGTTGTAAGATTCACTCACAGTGGGTGCGTTCGGTTGATGATGTTGAATGCACGCGAAGTGGTTTTAACCACGAGTGAGATTAACCTAGATAAATCGCATTATGGTTTGGTAAGTAAACGGATTTTATTAATCTATTTTAGTAGGATTGTTGGGTGAATTTTTGTGAGTTTAAGGCTATTTTCTAACCTTAAAAATGTTATTTTTAAGTATTTTTAATTGATTTTTAATTAAAATAAATAAATAAAAATAATAAAAAAATTTGATTTTTTTGCTACAGTTGACCGTTGACCGTTGACCGTTGACTTTGACCGGTTCGAATCGAGAGATGGTGCGCTGAGTGAGGCTCGAACCCGAGACCTCCCGTACGCGTGCACGCAGCTCTACCAACTGAGCTACGTGTCTAACCCGTCATATATATGTTTTTAATTATATTTATATATTAATTAAGTTAAACAGAAAATCCTTTTATTTTAAAAACGATTTAATTCAATCGGACCGGTGCGCTCCACAGGTCTCGAACCCGGGACCTGTGGCTTGCGTAACACACAGTCCACCGCTGGACTGTGTGTTTAACATGTTATATAATCCAAATTTTATTATACTTAAATACAAATTAAGTGTTTTTATTTCTGACTTATTTAAAAAGGTAAATAATTGTCCGGGTCGATGCAGAAGACCGGACTCGAACTCGTGACGTGCGAGTTAAACATACACACAGTCCACCACTGGACTGTGTGTCTAACTTGGTTATTATACCGATTATTAATATACTTAACATATATATAAAATGACTCCGGTTCAGTTAACAAAAAAAAAGGCATTTTATTAAGGGAGCGTGTGTGGAACAAGATTCGAACTCGAGACCTTTGTGTGTTTAATGTGCACACAGTCCACCGCTGGACTGTGTGTCTAACCCGAGTAAAAACTTGATTTTAATTATACTTATATGTTACCGATAGTTCGTCTTCTTCGTTGAGTTTTATCCAGAATTGATAACTGACTGGTTCAATGATTAAATCAGTTTCTTAAGCGTTTTTTAGTTAATTACAGATGAGATTAAGTAAAAAGAATGAAGAAATTAGGCGTGAGGTATACCGACTAGCTTCCTTTGTTTTCCGGCAAAACTCCGGCGATAGCAACAGGCTCCGGCGTCGGGTGTCTTGCAGCGAGCCTTCAAAAAGTTTGAAAAAGGTATGGGTGACTTCGGTATAAGCTTAGGGGGTTCAGTAAAGCTCAGGAATGGAGAACCCGGTTTTCCGGCGACAAACAGAAGAATTTCCGGCGAGAGAGTTTTCGCCGAGAAAGGGTGTGGTTTTGAGCGAAAAGGTTTGCAGAGGTTCGAGGGGGTATTTATAGGGCAAGTCGTCGATGTATTTGGCCCGATTTCCGACTTGATTCGTTGGTTTGAATTTCTCCGGCGGTTATAGATGGTGTCGCGGACTCAAACGTCGGTTATAACCGATATAGGTTTAAAGTTTACGTTATAACGGAAGGATTCGTTAAATACTCGCGAGATTGCCAGGATTTCCGACGACTGAACTTTGGGCGCCGGTTTTGAATTCGGAAAGTTATGATATGAATTAAATGATCTTAATAATTAACAAATAGCATCAGTGGCAGCAGTGGTTCAAGTGTTATGTGTTAAGTCGTTTGTGAACCGGTTACTGACCCGGGTTCGAAACCCGGCAGGGGCATTTTATTTTTATTTTGTGATTTTCAACAGTTTTTCAAAAACAACTTATATATTCCAATAAAATAATTGATTATGTATCGTTTAAAATTATTTTGGGCATTTAATTCGCGACGAAAATTTTAACTGACTGTTCGGTTGATAAACAGAGCGGGTTTGGTAAATCCGTTTTTGACGGATGTTACAGTATCCCCTGCTTTTTAGAAATTTCGTCCCGAAATTTAAATTGTGATATATCTGACTAAAAGAACGATGATGTTTAGTTTGACAGTTATATGCTTAGAAAAAGTAAGGGTTTAAGTTTTTGTTTGAGGCGGTAACGTTCCTTGTAAGGGTTAAGTACCCTATTACAGGAATCGCTCTTTGTTGCCTACTGTAAAAGTATTGATAAGCAGAATCTATTCGCTAACTAAGATATCATGCATAAGAGTTTGGATATGTTTGGAAGGGTATGGTTATATCCTAAGGCAAAACTTCTAATACTATAACCTACATGGAACATAAATAAAACACAACAGCTAATATTTGAACATAAATAAACACAACAGCTAATATTTGAACATAAATAAACACAACAGCTAATATTTGAATCCACATTCTGATAGCATATATGTTTGAATGGTGGAAGTTCCTCTCTCGTTTGTTATGATAGAGAGGTTAGTTTATGTAGAAATGGAACACAATCCAATCTCTTTAAATAGCAAGTTGATATAAATGTAACACAAATTCCAACCAAGGCAATACTAAATCCTACATGGAGCTTCTCATAACCGCCTGATAATGCCTCTGATCCTTTGGCAAGAATACTTATATATAGGAAGTACCTGCGGCGTATCCACCATATTCTTGCCAAATTTTCATTGGTTTTATCCACAAGTTATGATTAGTTACCAAGAAACTAGTAAATCCTACATAGAACTTCTCATAACCTTCCGACAATGCCTCTGATCCTTTGACAAGAATACTTATATATAGGAAGTACCAGCGGCGTATCCACCATATTCTTGTCAAATTTTCATTGGTTTTATCAGTGAATTATGATTAGTCCTATATAACTCTACAACCAATACAACAAACATAAAATACTGAAATGAAATATATCTGTGCGATCAAGGCTCAATCAAACGGAGCCGATCGTATTGCATGTACTGAAAATGAAATTGTCTGTGCGCTCAAGGCTCAATCAAACGGAGCCGAACGTATTGCATGTACTGAAAATGAATAACTTAATCTAAACATCAATCACACAAACAGCCTATGCATGGAACCTCTCATAACCGCCTAATAATGCCTCCGATCATTTGACAAGAATACTTATATATAGGAAGTACCAGCGGCGTATCCACCATATTCTTGTCAAATTCTCATTGACTTCATCCGCAAGTTATGATTAGTCCTACGCGACTCTACAACAAACACAACAACCACAAGATACTGATAATGAAAATGTCTGTGCGCTCAAGGCTCAATCAAACGGAGCCGAACGTATTGCATGTACTGAAAATGAAATTGTCTGTGCCCTCAAGGCTCAATCAAACGGAGCCGAACGTATTGCATGTACTGAAAATGAACAACTTAATCTAAACAACAATCACACAAACAGCCTATGCATGGAACCTCTCATAACCGCCTGATAATGCCTCCGATCATTTGACAAGAATACTTATATATAGGAAGTACCAGCGGCGTATCCACCATATTCTTGTCAAATTTTCATTGACTTTATCCGCAAGTTATGGTTAGTTCTATGCGACTCTACTACAAACACCACAACCACAAGATACTGATAATGAAAATGTCTGTGCGCTCAAGGCTCAATCAAACGGAGCCGAACGTATTGCATGTACTGAAAATGAAATTGTCTGTGCGCTCAAAGCTCAATCAAACGGAGCCGAGCGTATTGCATGTAATGAAAATGTAAAATGAACTGACCGATCAAGGCTCAATCAAACGGAGCCGATCGTTGCGGGCACGCCAAGTTCAACCGCATAATAAAATGGGGAACAAGCTCAAAACCTCATAAAGGGGGAGCTGCGGCCTCGGCAAATGCATATACTGAAAACAATAAACAATAATTACTCTAACACTCTACACATGGAACCTCTCATAACCGCCAGATAATGCTTCTGATCCTTTGACAAGAATACTTATATATAGGAAGTACCAGCGGCGTATCCACCGTAAGTTTCATTGGCTTTATCCTTAAGTTATGATTGGTTTGATGTGATAAAGAAAAACATAAAACTAAACGATAGGAGTTGAATCTGGATCTTCGGTGAAAAGGACTAGTTGAGTATCTTCGATTGGGCCGTCATTATCTTCGACAGGATTGGCGTTGATATTGAAGACTCTTCCTCTTGCTGGTGGCCTAGCGGTTGGGTTTTCTTGGTTTACTTGGTTAACTGGGTTTGATTGGGCTTGAGTGTTGATGACGTTAACCAATTGAGGGCATGTGTTTCTAAAGTGTGTAGGGTCGCCACAATTGAAACAAGCTCGAACATATGGGAACATGGGGTATTGGGGTTGATGATAAGTTTGGGCCATGTTTTGAGTAGGGGAAGAGGTTTGGTTTTGAAAGGTGCGACAAACCTTGCTCAAATGACCATAGCGTCCACAAGTTACACATAGTCGACAAGGTAAGGTAAGGGGATGGTGATAAAAACAGTTGTTGCATTGAGGGTGAGGTCCAAGATATGGTTTCTTATTTGGGTAGGTTGAGTTGGGTGCCACTTGAGTGATTAGGATAGCTTGGATGGGTATGGCGTGTGAAATAGGTTGATTTCGTTGGATAGCAGCGAAAAGTTGCCCATCTCTTCTTCTCTTAGGATTGGGTTGAGAAAAGGATTCGGTTTGGGTGGAGTCGGAGGTTTCAGTCGGTTCTTTATCCTTCTTCTTCTCCTCCTTGAAGTCTTTGTTACAGATTCGGTTCTCGGTGAGCTCTGTTGCTAGCTCCATTGCTGCTTCCAAGGTTGCAGGCGAGGTACTTATTACAGGGTCTTGAATCTTTGACGGAAGACCACGAATGTAGTGCTCGATCAAACGGTAGAGGGGAGTGAACATGTTGGGAACCATTTGATGTAACTCGAGGAATCTTTTGTTGTAGGTGGTGTGGTCTCCTTCCTTTTGCTTCAACGAATAAAATTCATCTTCTAATTTCTTGATTTCACTCCTTGGGCAAAATCGTCTGGTCATGATTTCTTTTAATTCGTTCCAAGTTAAAGTCATAGCATCGTCGACGCCTCGTTTGGCTTTCTCTGTATTCCACCAAGTAAGTGCTATCCCATATAATCGACCGGTAGCATATCGCACTTTGCGATCGTCAGGGCAATCGCAATTTAGAAAAGTGTTCTCCATTTCTTCAAACCAATGGAGGAGAGCGGTGACGCCTTCAGTCCCTTTGTATTTCGGAGGGTCGCATGATTTGAAATGCTTGTAGGTGCATTTAGTGGTATTTGATGGAGAGTTGATAATGTTTTGGTTTTCTTGATTGACAGGATTAGCGGTGAGTGCTTGTTGAACTTGGATTACAATGTTGGGTATTACGGCAGCCATTTGTTGAGCGATTAAGGCAGCCATGCGTTCGCGGGCTTTTCTTGCTCTCGTCTTCCTACGGGCGAGGTTAGAAGACATCTACAAGGGATACATGACAAGAGTATGAGTTGGATGTTTTTGGGTTCACGGGTCGCATTAGGAATGAACATTCATAAAATAATTATAGAAAATAAATCTACTACATCCATAGGATGTCTTGGGTTTTGCTCGCCATTAGGCTCTACATGCCGCCATACTTTACCTGTGTAATCATGTGGGCCCCCATGAATACCGGTTTTTCATATGGTTCGCACGGGTTTGCCAGGTTGCGTACACAAAAACCCGGAGAAAATCGAGAAATATGTATACAACGTGTGATATTCGGAATGTGCCCAGGTGTAGACACGGTGACACCTCAAAGTGGGTTAGTTCGAATGACGTTTGGTGTGGCATGCTTTGGCCTAATAGGTCCTTCGTACTCTCATCGTTGGTCCCCAGGTAGGCAAACTGGTCCGTTATATTGGATTTATACGAATGCCAACCTAGACAGGACGTTCCGACTACCGGTACTTGTACCCTTCCAGTTACTACATGCCCGTCGCAGAACTTACTTTGATGAGATTTGAAAATTGCAACAAAATCTTTGGATAATGAGAGTATGAAAATAAATTGAATACATGAACATCGATATATGTATAATGAATATGTATATAAGCATGTATGTTTGACTGTAAATGTAAACAAATATGAAACAAATAAATATCACAAGTTTGTATGTAACCACCTAATCAATTAAAATTTAGGTAGACTATAGTATAGGCTTTAAGGGTCTAATAACCTATCCTATATCCCTATAGTCATGGCTCTGATACCAATCTGTCACACCCCGACCCGCAGCGGAAAAGGTGATCGGGGCATGATTGGGTTATCATCAAAGCTCATGACATTTATTATGCGTTTCATATTCATTAAATACAATTTAATGGAAATTTACAATAGATATTACAACATGTTCTAACTATCAATCTAAGCTTCTTTATTCTCTTCTAAGGCATTTCCTATGTTTTTTTTGCTTCAACCTGTTCACCTGTATCATGTGTAAAAAGGTTTTGGATCAACATAAAGTTGGCGAGTGAATCCTATGGAAAAACATTTGAACAAGTTTATTAAATTGATTATGAAATATGTGCACAATCCACTCATGAGTAAAAATAGATGTAAACTTATTCAACAATCATAAGATATTAAACAAAGCACACATGAACAATAATGGAACATTTAGAGGCACGCGTTGCTCAACTCGTCTCTCACGAGGAACTGATGGGCCTAATGAATGAATTGCATAAACATGATAATATGAATGACACAACTACAAACAATATAAACTCAATGATATACACATGAACAATAATGAATTGGTTTTGAGGCACGCGTTGTTCAACTCGTCTCCCGCGAGGAACTGATGGGCTTAATGAATGAATTTCATATAATTTGACAAACTGACATAGGTAATCACATCAATATAAACAATCTAAGTTTAGGTCACGATATGGTATGGCACAAATTTAAATAAACGAGTTAATTATTTGAGACACATGACACACCCAAAAACGTGTAATTTAAAAGGGGAGTTGTAAGATTCACTCACAGTGGGTGCGTTCGGTTGATGATGTTGAATGCACGCGAAGTGGTTTTAACCACGAGTGAGATTAACCTAGATAAATCGCATTATGGTTTGGTAAGTAAACGGATTTTATTAATCTATTTTAGTAGGATTGTTGGGTGAATTTTTGTGAGTTTAAGGCTATTTTCTAACCTTAAAAATGTTATTTTTAAGTATTTTTAATTGATTTTTAATTAAAATAAATAAATAAAAATAATAAAAAAATTTGATTTTTTTGCTACAGTTGACCGTTGACCGTTGACCGTTGACTTTGACCGGTTCGAATCGAGAGATGGTGCGCTGAGTGAGGCTCGAACCCGAGACCTCCCGTACGCGTGCACGCAGCTCTACCAACTGAGCTACGTGTCTAACCCGTCATATATATGTTTTTAATTATATTTATATATTAATTAAGTTAAACAGAAAATCCTTTTATTTTAAAAACGATTTAATTCAATCGGACCGGTGCGCTCCACAGGTCTCGAACCCGGGACCTGTGGCTTGCGTAACACACAGTCCACCGCTGGACTGTGTGTTTAACATGTTATATAATCCAAATTTTATTATACTTAAATACAAATTAAGTGTTTTTATTTCTGACTTATTTAAAAAGGTAAATAATTGTCCGGGTCGATGCAGAAGACCGGACTCGAACTCGTGACGTGCGAGTTAAACATACACACAGTCCACCACTGGACTGTGTGTCTAACTTGGTTATTATACCGATTATTAATATACTTAACATATATATAAAATGACTCCGGTTCAGTTAACAAAAAAAAAGGCATTTTATTAAGGGAGCGTGTGTGGAACAAGATTCGAACTCGAGACCTTTGTGTGTTTAATGTGCACACAGTCCACCGCTGGACTGTGTGTCTAACCCGAGTAAAAACTTGATTTTAATTATACTTATATGTTACCGATAGTTCGTCTTCTTCGTTGAGTTTTATCCAGAATTGATAACTGACTGGTTCAATGATTAAATCAGTTTCTTAAGCGTTTTTTAGTTAATTACAGATGAGATTAAGTAAAAAGAATGAAGAAATTAGGCGTGAGGTATACCGACTAGCTTCCTCTGTTTTCCGGCAGAACTCCGGCGACAGCAACAGGCTCCGGCGTCGGGTGTCTTGCAGCAGCGAGCCTTCAAAAAGTTTGAAAAAGGTATGGGTGACTTCGGTATAAGCTTAGGGGGTTCAGTAAAGCTCAGGAATGGAGAACCCGGTTTTCCGGCGACAAACAGAAGAATTTCCGGCGAGAGAGTTTTCGCCGAGAAAGGGTGTGGTTTTGAGCGAAAAGGTTTGCAGAGGTTCGAGGGGGTATTTATAGGGCAAGTCGTCGATGTATTTGGCCCGATTTCCGACTTGATTCGTTGGTTTGAATTTCTCCGGCGGTTATAGATGGTGTCGCGGACTCAAACGTCGGTTATAACCGATATAGGTTTAAAGTTTACGTTATAACGGAAGGATTCGTTAAATACTCGCGAGATTGTCGGGATTTCCGACGACTGAACTTTGGGCGCCGGTTTTGAATTCGGAAAGTTATGATATGAATTAAATGATCTTAATAATTAACAAATAGCATCAGTGGCGCAGTGGTTCAAGTGTTATGTGTTAAGTCGTTTGTGAACCGGTTACTGACCCGGGTTCGAAACCCGGCAGGGGCATTTTATTTTTATTTTGCGATTTTCAACAGTTTTTCAAAAACAACTTATATATTCCAATAAAATAATTGATTATGTATCGTTTAAAATTATTTTGGGCATTTAATTCGCAACGAAAATTTTAACTGACTGTTCGGTTGATAAACGGAGCGGGTTTGGTAAATCCGTTTTTTACGGATGTTACAGTAGACTCAGTGTCGTGAGGATGTACATCACACTATAGTTGAGTTTTGTAGGCAATCTCTTGAGCAAGAGAATCATCATGTTGATTTACTGACATTTAATATACAACCTCTAGCAAATGATATGCTGTAGTTAGTTGTCATTAATAATACCAAAGAGTGAGGGTATAAAGTCATTTGTTTTCCATCTTGGGATAGATTAGTTATTCAACTGTGTTTTGTACATGCGTAAAACATATATTTGTTTATTTTGAAGTGAGGGGTTACATAACCTATAATACATTATAAAGCAAGTTGGTTTTAGACTTTTCGTAGCCTGGAAAGTTTCTTTTGATGTGTGTGATTTTATATCCATCGTTGTAGGTTGAATCATTAGCGTTTCAATTGACTTAGATGGAAAGTGAGTTGGTTTAAGGCTAAGGTTAATAAGCTTTCAAGTTTTCTAAAGCAGGTTAGTATGTATGTGTAGTAAATCATGCGTGTCTATCAGACTGTATAATGTATTGTTGCATTTATATTATTTTTAGCCTCTGTTGTCAAGGCTCACCAAGGCGCGCGCCTAGGCCTACTTTTCAGACTCATCGCAGCCTTCTCGCTTCGCTTCAAAAGCCCCACTTTCAGGCCCTCATGCGCATTTTCAGGCCAAATTCAAACGAAATTCCGGTCAAAAATCGTGTGAATATATTTAAACATGTTTGAAACAATTATAAGAACCCTAAACAAGTCTGGAAACAACCTAAAACTAGCCCTAAAGAAGCCTAAAACATGTCTAAAATCCCTAAAAGTTGTATTTGTATACTAAACGATTCGCCTAAAAAAGCCCTCGCTTTTTAAGCGCCTTGCGTTGAGGCCCAAGGCTCACGCTTTGCACCTTGAGTGCGCCTTGCGCCTTTGACAACTATGTTTTTAGCACATATCTTAAGCATAGCATATGTCCACATATTAAATTGTTGTGTTTTTTTAGGGTTTTGAGGTTCAACTGTAGCTAACACTTGTCTTTCAATGAAATTGTATAATGTATATGGTGGGGCTCACTTGCATTTTAAAGGAATAATTAAATTTTATTTTAATGTTTTAAGTGTTTTTATTAGCAAATGTAATTTAGCATTTTCCAAATGTTTCAATGAATGTTTTATGAGAACTCTAAGGGAATGATGACTAGAATTATAAGAGATGATTTATATGTTTTCCAAATATTACAAAGAATGTCTTACGAGAGTTTCAATGGATGATTATTGAGTTTTTTTGAGTATTCCAATGAACATCTTATGAGAATTCCAAGTGAATGATTACCGAGATTTCCAAATACTCCAAGGAATGTCTTACTAGGTGTTCAATTTCAAACAATTCATTTCAATACGTTAAATTCATATCCTAAACTGCGGATATGAATATGGAAACTCAAACAAATATCCGAATTATGAAAATTTAAACACTTACAATTGTCTAGCAAAATTATAAAATAAACTAAAATGCTAGTCCCGTGTTGTGGCGGGGTGTAAATCTGTGAAAAAGTAACGTTAAAATGTTATCGAACTTGTGTGTTGAGGGGGGCATTGAAACCGCTCTTTGCGGCTAAACTGTTAAACCGACCGAAAAGTAGACTTAAAAATGTTCAATCATTGCTGTTTCATGTAGGTTTTTAGGCAGTTTTCCGTAATTTATTTAAAATACCAAATGAGCTCATAAAATTATGATATTTTAACACAAAATTATGATATTTTAACACAACGTGCCATTTAGTTCCTGAATACTTGTGTTTTTTTTCTCATGACGTGGATCTTTACAGAAAAATTATTAAAAATCATTCTTTACACCTAGCTCTGATTTATAACTGTCCGATGACAGTTTACGTCAAAAAACATTTAAAAATCCTCGTTTAACCTTTTTATGAAGTTCCAGTTAGAGATTATCTATACCTCTGGAAAGTACTTACAATAAAAATTTTAGATCATAAATCAATTCCTACATTGAGTTATGGCATTCGTAAAATTCTGATGGAAAATGCAGCCTGAATCTTTAACACGAAATAAATCATTTAAAATACAAAAAGATGTCGAAAAATGCGATTCCAGTTGGGTTTGAAATGTATTTTCTGTAAGTTCACCATAGACTCAAGATACATCAGTTCTTTTTTATAAATTTTGACCCAGTTACAGCCGCTTAAAGTCGGCTGTAACGTTCTGGATAGAAGCTGTTTTGTTACCCAAAACCCATAAACTAATATCTAACGAACACAACGAATTATATACTTTATTTACAACAGGTTTGTATCACAACTAAGAACACGTAACAACTAATTTATCATCAACTATCGGGTTTAACCCATAAACAAAACCCTATAAGCATAACTGAACCTAAAATCGATTCAAACATTGTAAACACATGATCTAAACCACTCAAACTACAAGTATCTACATAACAACAAAAATCATCAATCCAAAGAAAACCACGCAACCATGATAACTCTAAGATAATCATGCATGAACATTAATTTATCAAAACCATCTAAGTTTACGTCGAGATTATGCAAAGAACCATACATCATGATTAACCGAACTCATAGTCGACCCATACATCGTGTACACATGATCTGTGTCATCTAGCACTACAAATAACATCACAATCAATGAAAAATGTTACGAATATATAAAAAAACACAGCCAAGTTATAAGAAGTTCCTAACTTAAAGCATGCATGAACTTATATGTCACACCCCCGATGGTGGAATCATCAGGGCGAACATATTGTGATTGATCGAGACATCATAACATATATTTTTGTGACAAGTATTTAAGATAACAAAATTTCATTTCATTAATAATAATCAAGTACAACTATTTGAAATCAAATACAACATGTTTGTAACGAAGTACAAGTACAACAATATATCTAATACAAAATCTAGATGAGTATTTAGGTCATCGTACTTGTTTCCAGTGTCATCCTCATCAACATTCAACCTGCAATACATGTTAAGTATAGTTCAACACAAAAGGCATTGGTGAGCATACAAGTTTAAGTAATAGCATAGTAACAACATTTTAAACAAATCTTTCATGAATAATTGTCTATTCTCGATGCTAACATACATTAAACTAGCATGCAATTATACAAGTCAACCCAAAGTTTTCTGTTAGCGTAATCTAATCATAGCAATGAAAAGATCTTATGTGTATAACTTGACATGACCTCAAGTTTACGGGCGTGTGTGTTACTTCTATAGCGCTATACATGTTAAGGGAAGCTTGGTTGAAGTTAATGACTAAGTATAAACATATCAAGTCTAAGCATGTGTGAATTCAAGTTTAGCACAACGAGCATGGATAAAGATTGTCTTGTGATTTATGTATAAGCATGTTTATGTGATTTTGTACAAAGTACATGTATTGCACCCCAAATGTGTAAAAGTGAAAAAAGGGGTCAAGTATGCTCACAATTTTGCAAGCTTCCTAAATTTCCAGGAGTTGTTGAGTTGGAGTGTTGAAGTGATGCACACTGTCACACCCCGACCCGCAGCGGAATAAAAGTCGGGGCATAATTGGGTTATCACCAAAGCTCATGATGTTTACTAAGATGTTTCATATTTATTAAATTCAAATTACAAACTTAAATATCCAAAACAAAATTCATACAATTACAAGAAAATGAAACTACATAATTATTCCAAAGCATAAACTTGTTTATTCTTCTAGGCCTTCCTAAGTGTTTCCTGTCTCAGCTAGATCACCTGTATCATGTGTAAAACGGGGGAGATTTTGGGTCAACAAAAGTTGGCGAGTGAACCTTGATAAAACATCTTTCTTTACTAATTTCTTGTTTTATTTAATAAAGAAAATTCGTGCAATAATCACATGTGAGCAAACATATATAGATAAACAAACACAAACCACTTTGGATGAGTATATGACATGAATGATGATGTATGTGAGATCAAGGCTCAATCGAACGGAGCCGATCTAATGAGGCTCCTGATGCTTAACCCGTATCCCACGGGGAACTGATGGGCCTAATGAAATGCGTGCACTGAAAATGATAAATCCAATCTACATATAATTCACACAACAATTGATACACATTTGATACACATTTGATCACGGATATGATGTATGCACAAGTGTTTAAATAAAATAAAAGAATTATACGACACATGATACACCCCAAAATATGATTAAAACTGGGAATTTGTAGAGATTCACTCACAATGGGTGCGTTCTTTGATGACGATGAAGGCTCACGAATTTATGATTCAATCGACGAGGGAAAAACTAACCTAGATAATAACAAAATGATTCGATAAATAAATAAATTTTATTTGAGATTAATATTTTTAATTAGTGCTCTTAATGGGATTTTTAGATTTATTTTTGTGAGTTTAAGGAAATTTTATAACTTTAAAAATCCTATTTTTAAGTATTTTTAATTAATTTTCCAATTAAATAAATAAATAAAAAATAATAAAAATTGGGTTGACTTTCTGACAGTTGACCGGGTCCGACCGGTCAGACTGTGTTTATTGTATGCGGCTTGTGAGGTTCGAACTCGGGACCTCTCGTATACGTGCACGCAGCTCTACCAACTGAGCTACGTGTCTAACCTGAAATATTCTCTGTTTTAATTATATATATATATACTAATTAACCTTAACCTTATTTGGTTTTTATTAAAAATGATTTATATGGTCGAACCGGTTGCAGAGACCCGGAGTCGAACTCGGGACCTTCGGTTCGAGTGCGCACAGCCCAACCAGTTGGGCTGTGTGTCTAATCTGTTTAACTACTGGATTATATTCCTTTTATGTATATACTGTGACTTGATCTGATTAGGTTTTAAAAATGTTGGTTTTATTTCTGAAAGTCGGTAACGTGTGCGATTCGAACCCGAGACGTGTGTATTGTATTTGCACACAGTCCACCGCTGGACTGTGTGTCTAACCCGGTTAAATATCCGATTTTAATTACATGAATACACATATTCAACTTCATCTTCTTCACTTAAATATTTCCGACAGTGATTCCGGCTGAACGAACTGAATTAACAGTTTCGATTATTGTGTTGAGCAATTAGATTACTAAGCAAGAGATAGCAAGAAAGTTTAGACGATTATACCGATCGGCAGTGAGGCTTCGGTTCTCCAGTGATATTCCGGCGAGTGCGAGAATTTCCGGAGACGTTGTCTGAGACAGACTCTGGTTGACCGATTAAGGTTAATACATGTCGAATAATGGATTACAAAAAAAGGAGTTGAGATTTATACCAATTAGGAGTAAAGCCTCGGTTTTCTGGTGAAATTCCGGCGAATGCGAAAATCTCCGGCGACGTGTTTTGGAAGGAATAAAGCTTCGGAAACGAACGTGGTTCTGAGCGAAAGATTTTCAGGAAGTTCAAGTGGGTATTTATAAGGTGGAACAGCTGATTTGGGTTTGAATTAAGTTCAAAGTTCGCGGTCAATGATTTCTGATGGTTTTTGACTAAATTGATTGCCGCAACGGTTATAACTGATGTCGAATTTAGTTTACGCGTTTCAGTCAAGGGGAAAGGCAACATTAGCGGAGTCTTGGCTTTCTCCGGTGATTTCGCGTTCTGAGCGCGCGTTGATTTCCGGTTTTGATATCGGGTTTTACTTTAAGTCTTATTTGTTTCAGTATTTGTCACATAGAAAGTGTGTGGCGGAGTGGTGTTGTCACACCCCGACCCGCAGCGGAATAAGAGTCGGGGCATAATTGGGTTATCACCAAAGCTCATGATATTTAATAATATGTTTCATATTTATTAAAGTCAAAGTTACATTTCCAAATATCCAAACATGTCCATACAATACAAAGAAAATAAACCAAACATAACAATCCCAAACTTTAAATCATTTTATTCTTCTAGTCCAATCCTATGTGTTTCTGGCTGCTGCTGGTTCACCTGTATTATGTGTAAAAATGGGGTTTTTGGGTCAACATAAGTTGGCAAGTGAACCTTGTTAGATAAACGTTTATTATTGATTTACTTGTTAGTTTATCAATGAAAAATTGTGCATAATCATAAATGAGCAAATGTAAATAATCAAGCAGTGGCAAATAGCAATCACAACTATAACATACAATAACATATGATAGCATACATTAACATACCAACAACATACGATAAATAACATAATTGAAACTGTGCGATCAAGGCTCAATCAAACGGAGCCGATCGTATTGCATGTACTGAAAATGAAAATGTCTGTGCGATCAAGGCTCAATCAAACGGAGCAGATCGTATTGCATGTACTGAAAATGAAAATGTCTGTGCGGTCAAGGCTCAATCAAACGGAGCCGATTGTATGTGGGCACGCCGGGTTCACGCTCATAATGAAATGGGGAACATGCTCAACGCTCATAATGTAATGGGGAGCGGCGGCCTATGAAATTGCATGTACTGAAAATAATAAATTACATCTAACAATAACTACACAACAGTTGAAACAAACTGAATACACATGTTCATGATATGATGTATGCACAATGGTTTAAATATAATATATATATCAAGACACATGATACACCCCAAAACGTGATTAAACGGGGAATTTGTAAAGATTCACTCACATTGGGTGCGTTGGATTGGAGATGGTGAGATGCGCACGAATTGGATGAGCGGAACAACGAGAAATAAGTAACCTAAATAATAACAGAAAAATATAGTAAATGAGTGGATTTTATTAAGGATTTTAATGGAATTTTTTTAGATATATTTTTGTGAGTTTAAGGCTATTTTCTATCTTTAAAAATGTTATTTTTAAGTATTTTTAATTGATTTTTAAATTAAATAAAATAAATAAAAATATAAAAAAAATTGTTTATTTTGCGTTGACCGTTGACCGTTGACTTGTTGACCGGTTCGGTCAGTGTGCATGAATGCGCTGGGTGAGACTCGAACCCGAGACCTCCCGTACGCGTGCACGCAGCTCTACCAACTGAGCTACATGTCTAACCCGAAATAATCTTGTTTTTAATTATATTTATATACTAATTCGATTTAACCAAAATTCTTTTAATTTCAAAAACATTTTAATTCAACAACCCGGTGCTAGTAACAGGTTTCGAACGCGTGACGTGCGACTTAGTGTTGCACACAGTCCACCGCTGGACTGTGTGTCTAACCTGGTTAATATCTCGGTTTTTATTATACTTAACAACTAACGGGATTAACCCGGTTCAGCTTTTATCAAAAAGGCATTTTATTACTTAGAGGGTGCGTGTATCAGGGATCGAACTCGTGACGTGTGCGCATTATTTGCACACAGTCCACCGCTGGACTGTGTGTCTAACCCGTTTAAAATACCAATTTTAATTATACTTATAGTGTTATCACAGTCATCTTCTTCATTGAATTTTACAGGCAGTCGATTATACCGTTATATCTTGTGTAGTTCGATTGTTAAACATTGTACAATCTAATATGAAATGGCAGAAATGATAATTAGAGGTGAAACATACCGATGAACGGTTTATTTCAGAATTCCGGCAATGTGTCGGTCCCTGTTTTTATGCTCTTCAACTGAACAAGACAATTAACCGTTTTGATTAGCTAATCGTGAAATTGAAGTGATCAGCAAATGTTAACAGAGGGTTTGAATGCCCTTACCGATTCTCAGATGAACATAGAGATTTTCAGAACTTTTCCGGCGAACTGAAATTAGCTGAATACAGTGCCTGAATTCGATTTCAATTGAAAGGTTTAAGTTAGAAATATCTTAACAATTGTTGGACTACAACGTTATTGAATGAATTACCGTTTTGATGATGAATACGGTTTTCCGGCGAATCTTGCAGAAATTTCCGGCGAGTTGATTTAAGCGTTCTGACGGACTGAAAGTGTGACGAAAGTGAAATGGAATGTTGGTATGATGTTTCTGAGTCGCGAGAGGGGTCTTGAGTTGAAGTAATTGGGACTTTGATTATTTTCGGTTATAAAAACCGATGATGATGACAATTGATGTTCATTCAATCCGAATTGATGAGAAATCGTCGGTGCATCGGTTATAACCTGAATGTGCGAGTAATCAAACGATTTGACGATTGAATTGCCGATTTCCGTTTCTCAGTTGGCGCAACCAGTTTAACCAAGTTTGTGTATAAATGTTATTTGTTTCCTAGAGATAACAGAAAACAACAAGTGGCGGAGTGGTGATGTGTGTGTGTGTTAAGACTTTGAAGTTACAAACCAGCTGACCCGGGTTCTAGTCCCGGCAGCAACATTTCTTTTTTATTTATTTTGTTTTCACTTTTTATCAAATATAATTTTATAGTTTAGTTTGTTTATTAATTATGTATCATTAAAAACCAAAATAACCATAAATACACAACGTGCTATTTATAACTTGATATTCGATTACAAAACGGAGCGGGTTTGGAAACCCGTTTTTGACAAATGTTACAGTATCCCCTACTTTTAGGAATTTCGTCCCGAAATTTAAGTAGTAGAAGTAGTAGGAAAAAGATGCGGGTATTTTTCGCGCATTGAGTCTTCACGTTCCCAAGTAAACTCAGGTCCCCGTTTCGACTCTCAGCGTACCCTAACAATTGGAATGCGACTTCGTCGTAAACGTTTCTCCCCGAAGTTCATGATTTCCACTGGTCTTTCAATAAAATGCATAGATTCGTCAATCTGAATATCTTCCAGAGGAATGTGGAGGTTTTCATCAGCGAGGCACTTCTTCAAGTTTGATACGTGGAATGTGGGATGAATCCTGTTGAGTTCTTCTGGTAGATCAAGCTTGTATGCTACAGGTCCTACTCTTTCGAGTATCTTGAAAGGTCCTATGTAGCGTGGTGCTAGCTTGCCCTTTTGACCAAAACGAACTACTCCCTTCCACGGTGATACTTTTAGAAGTACATGATCACCAATGTTTAACTCTAAAGGCTTCCGTCGTTTATCTGCATAACTCTTTTGACGACTTTGGGCCGCTAGAAGATTGTTTCGGATTTGATGGATCTTGTCTGTGGTTTCTTGGATCAATTCTGGACCAGTGATTTGAGCTTCCCCAATTTCGTGCCAACATACTGGAGATCGGCACTTACGACCATATAAGGCTTCAAAAGGTGCCATGCCGATACTCAAATGATAGCTGTTGTTATACGAAAATTCAACTAATGGGAGATGAGCGTCCCAATTTCCCTTGAAGTCTATGACACATGCTCGAAGCATATCTTCAAGAGTTTGTATGGTGCGTTCAGATTGACCATCAGTTTGAGGGTGATAGGCGGTACTGAGATCTAATCGCGTACCCATAGCGGATTGTACTGCTTGCCATGTTCGTGAAGTGAAACGACCATCACGATCAGAAATAATGCTTAACGGTACCCCATGTCGGCTTACGATTTCGCTGATATAAATACGAGCAAGCTTTTCGTTCTTGAAATCTTCGCGGATAGGAATAAAGTGAGCTGATTTTGTAAGTCGGTCAATTATTACCCATATAGTGTCATACCCACTAGAAGTGCGAGGTAACCTGGTAATGAAGTCCATGGTTATATTTTCCCACTTCCATACAGGTATTTCAGGTTGGACCAGAAGTCCTGAGGGTCTTTGGTGTTCAGCTTTCACCTTGGAACATGTAAGGCATTTAGAAACAAAAACAGCAATATCCTTCTTCATTCCAGGCCACCAATAGGTATATAGTAGGTCTTGATACATCTTATCGGCTCCTGGGTGTATAGAATATCACGTTTTGTGAGCTTCATTCATAAGAATTTCACGAAGATTGTTGTGGTTAGGAATCCAGATACGATCTAGGTAGTACAGAATACCGTCAGATTTAGTTTCAATTTTTAGCTCAGCTCCACAGGACATCTCCTTTCGTACATCATCTTCCGTTATTGAAACGTGTTGGGCTTCTCGAATTTGATCTTTAATGTCAGATATGATTTGCGAACATAGAAGACGAATGGAGTTCGCATAACCCTTTCGACTGAGTGCATCAGCCACCACATTTGCTTTGCCAGGGTGGTACCGAATTTCACAGTCGTAGTCATTTAGAAGTTCGACCCATCTTCGTTGCCTCATGTTTAACTCTTTTTGATTGAAGATATGTTGAAGACTCTTGTGGTCAGTGTATATTTCACACTTAGTACCATAGAGATAATGTCTCCATATCTTAAGAGCGAACACAACGGCTCCAAGTTCTAGGTCATGAGTGGTGTAGTTCTTCTCATGCGTCTTGAGTTGTCTCGAAGCATAAGCTATAACTTTTCCTCTTTGCATTAGAACGCAGCCTAATCCTTGCCCTGACGCGTCGCAATAGACCACGAAATCATCACAACCTTCAGGAAGAGTAAGGATTGGTGCTTCACAAAGTTTTTGTTTAAGAGTTTGGAAGGCTTCTTCCTGCTTGGGTCCCCATATGAAAGGTTTTCCCTTGTGAGTTAAAGCCGTGAGTGGTACAGCAATGCGAGAGAAGTTTGAAATGAAACGACGATAATAGCCAGCTAGACCAAGAAAAGATCTTACTTCAGTTGGTGTACGTGGAGCTTGCCACTCTTGTACTGCTTTGATCTTTGAGGGGTCTACATGTATTCCCTTATCATTGACTACATGTCCGAGGAATTGCACCTCTTTTAACCAGAATTCGCATTTAGAGAATTTGGTGTAAAGCTTTTCATTCTCTAGAAGTGTAAGGATGAGTCGAAGATGACGCTCATGATCAGACTTAGACTTTGAATAAATAAGAATGTCGTCGATGAAGACTATAACAAACCGATCAAGATAAGGTTTGCAGACTCTGTTCATTAGATCCATGAAGACAGCTGGTGCGTTGGTTAAACTTAATGGCATGACCATAAATTCATAATGGCCATAACGAGTTCGGAAAGCAGTCTTAGGGACGTCTTCTTCATGTACTCTAAGTTGATGATAGCCAGATCGAAGGTCGATTTCTGAAAAGCAATTGGCACCTTAAAGTTGGTCAAGAAGATCATCAATGCGTGGTAAAGGATAGCGATTCTTGCTTGTTAATTTGTTGAGCTCTCTGTAGTCAATGCACATACGAAACGATCCATCTTTCTTCTTTACAAAAAGGACAGGTGCACCCCAAGGCGATGAGCTAGGACGTATGAATCCCTTGTCAGTCAACTCTTGTAATTGACTGGCTAGCTCTTGCATTTCAGAGGGGGCTAACCTATAAGGAGACTTTGCAACTGGTGTAGCACCAGGTATAAGATCAATACGGTATTCGACTTCTCTAACTGGAGGAAGTCCTGAAATGTCGTCAGGAAAAACTCGCGGGAAATCTTTTACTACTGGAATGTCTTCAAGTTTCTTCTCCATGGTTCCCTTTTTGATGATATGAGCTAAAAACGCGACATAATTTTTGCGAAGATATTTTTGGGCTTGAAGATAAGACATTAAGCTGAGCCCCTTTGACGAGGTTTCACCAAAGATTCGAAGAGTCTGACCGTTTGAAAGAGGAATACGTATAAATTTTTCGCGACATACAACTTCTGCCTGATGTTGACTGAGCCAGTCCATACCAATTATGATATCAAAACTTCCCAGCTTCATAGGAATAAGGTCGACTGAGAAGTCGTGGTCGTTTAATGTGAGTGTACAGTTGCCAATAATAGAGTTTAATGAAACTGGTTTCCGTCAGCAACTTCTACTGTTATGGATTCCATGAGCTTATCACGATTTTGGTTTAGGATAGGTTCAAATTCTAAGGACACAAAACTTCTATCCGCACCAGTATCAAATAATATGGATGCATATATACCATTTATAAGGAACGTACAGTTAACCACATTGTCGTCAGCTCTGGCCTGGTTAGCGTTGATATTGAAAGCTCTTCCTCTTGCAGGTGGAGGAGCTTGGTTCGCTTGATTCACCGGGTTGGCTTGGGCCTGAGCATGAATAATGTTTACCAACCTTGGACAAGTGTTTCTGAAATGGCTTGGGTCCCCGCAATTGTAGCAAGCCGCATTGGTTGGCCCATAGGATAATTGGGTTGGTAATATGTTTGGGCTAAATGTTGGGCAGGTGGATATTGTAGGGGTGGTTGGGCTTGACCCATTAATTGTTGGTGGGTTTGGGTTGAAGGCTGGTGGCGGTTCGTTCGTTAAGGCATGCGGCAGGTTTGAACAGTATGACCTGCGCGACCACAGCCGGTGCAATATTGGCAAGGATGATCAGGAGAATGGTGATATTGGCAACGGTTGCATTTTGGTAACGGGCCAGTGTAAGGTCTTCTGTATGGTGCGGGTGAAGGGGCAACCTGGGTAATGGGTACAGCAGGGATAGGGGAGTTGGTTTGAGTAACAGCGAAGGTTCTGGTGTTGCGCTTCCTCTTGTTAGCAAACTTAGAGGAAGAGATGGGATGGTTTGAAGTTTGACCCTCAACAGGGGCTTTCTTTTTCTCTTCTTTGAACTTCCCGTTGCGAATTCGGTTCTCGGTCAGTTCAGTTGCTAGCTCCATAGCAGCTTCAAGTGTTACTGGTGAGATGCTGAGAACTGAATCTTGAATTTTTCGAGGGAAGTCCTCGAATATAATGATCGATCAGACGATAAGTTGGAGTGAACAAATTTGGAACCATTTGGTTCAACTCCAATAACCTCTTGTTATAGTTGGTATGATCACCCTCCTTTTGCTTTAAAAATGAAATTCGTCCTCCAACTTTTTAATTTCACTCCTAGGAAAGAAACGCCTAGTCATGATTTCCCTTAACTCCTCCCAAGTTAAGGCCATTGCATCTTCAGTTCCCCTCTTCCCTTTCTCAGTATTCCACCAAGTGAGAGCTACCCCAAATAGTCTCCCGGTGGCATATCGAACCTTGCGATCCTCAGGACAATCGCAATTGAGGAAGGTGCTTTCCATTTCCTCAAACCAGTGGAGGAGAGCAGTGACACCTTCGGTCCCCTCAAATTTAGGAGGATCACAAGACTTGAAATGTTTATATGAGCACTTGCTGGTAGGAGGGTTGTCGAAGTTCTGGTCATGTGGTTGGGGAAGGTTAGTAGGATTTGTAGCGAGGGCTTGTTGTACTTGGACCACAATGTCAGGCAGTATCGTGGCCATTTGCTTCGCGATTTGTGTGGCCAAGCATTCCTGAGACCTTCCTGATCTTTTACCCCTTCGATATTGTCTGGACGACATCTAAAGGAACATACATAAGAAGATTGTGAGTTTGTGGAGTCTTTTTAGGTGTCATGTGTCTTTAAGAAAATGAAAGTAACATAAATATCAATAATGCAACTACATCCATAGGATGTCTTGGGTTGCTCATGTTGGACCTCAAATGTCCCCCATACCTTCACCTATATAGTCATGTGGGCCCCCATGGTAGGATTCACATTAGTATTGGCGATTTAACACTTGCATCACCCGAATGCAAACCAGAAAATATGTTTACGAGATGTATGGTCGGAATGTGTCCAGGTGTAGACACAATGACAACTCAAAGTGGGGTTAGTTCACACGTCGTTTGGTATAGCATGCTTTGGCCTAATAGGTACTTCGTACTCTCATCGTTAGTCCCCAGGTGGCAAACTGGTCCTTTATTTTGGATTTATACGAATGCCAGCCTAGACAGGACGTTCCGACTACCGGTACTGGTACCCTTCCAGTTACTACATGCCCGTCATGAGAACTCACTTTGATGAGATTTGAAAACACAAAAATCATTGTAAAAGCAATCATGATGTGGTGTGTGCTTTCATGGATGTGATATGTTATGAGTATATGATTCATGATAGGCATTATATGATAATATATACTTATGAACATGCTTGCATAACATTGAATGTAACATTTAACATAAAACACATAAACATCATGAAATTTGGCATGTAACACACAAAATCTTATAAGTTTCTAATCAACTATAGTATAGGCTCTAAGGGTCTAATAACCTATCCTATATCCCTATAGTCATGGCTCTGATACCAATCTGTCACACCCCGACCCGCAGCGGAATAAGAGTCGGGGCATAATTGGGTTATCACCAAAGCTCATGATATTTACTAATATGTTTCATATTTATTAAAGTCAAAGTTACATTTCCAAATATCCAAACATGTCCATACAATACAAAGAAAATAAACCAAACATAACAATCCCAAACTTTAAATCATTTTATTCTTCTAGTCCAATCCTATGTGTTTCTGGCTGCTGCTGGTTCACCTGTATCATGTGTAAAAATGGGGGTTTTTGGGTCAACATAAGTTGGCAAGTGAACCTTGTTAGATAAACGTTTATTATTGATTTACTTGTTAGTTTATCAATGAAAAATTGTGCATAATCATAAATGAGCAAATGTAAATAATCAAGCAGTGGCAAATAGCAATCACAACTATAACATACAATAACATATGATAGCATACATTAACATACCAACAACATACGATAAATAACATAATTGAAACTGTGCGATCAAGGCTCAATCAAACGGAGCCGATCGTATTGCATGTACTGAAAATGAAAATGTCTGTGCGATCAAGGCTCAATCAAACGGAGCAGATCGTATTGCATGTACTGAAAATGAAAATGTCTGTGCGGTCAAGGCTCAATCAAACGGAGCCGATTGTATGTGGGCACGCCGGGTTCACGCTCATAATGAAATGGGGAACATGCTCAACGCTCATAATGTAATGGGGAGCGGCGGCCTATGAAATTGCATGTACTGAAAATAATAAATTACATCTAACAATAACTACACAACAGTTGAAACAAACTGAATACACATGTTCATGATATGAATGGGGAGTTTTAGGAACGAGGCAGAACAGTCTAAGACCAGAATACTTAATCAGGAAGCGATTAATATTGTGTTTAGACCAGTTTATTAAGAAGTTACGTATAGTTTAGATATATTTTAGTCAAGGTTTTCATAAAAGTCAAGCATGGAGATTTTAAATCTCGTTATATGATTCACCAACGCACAAGGTTGCAATAACCCGGTTGGTTCATGAATGTACAGAAAGTAAAATGCAAAATGTTCAAATGAGGTGTGGAACTTAATTCGGGTAGCCAAAACTCCCAACGTTCTCACCAGCTAGGACACTAATCCAATCCCATGAGGATGATGAACTAGGTTAGCTTGCAACACTTGTTCAAAAGAAAAAGAAAAAGAAGGAGAAAAGTTATAAATTAGCAAGGTGTTAGTGAGTTAAACTCACTTATAAGAGTCTGAGAGAATTCTGCCAAAAATCCAAATTTGAGAGTGAGGGTGTACGGAAGATGTGAAGTGGTGAAGTGCGTCTATATTTATAGGGGAAAGTGGTTGTCAGTCCCGCTTCGTGCGAAGTGTGCCACTTTGTACGAGGCGTGCTCCACTTCGTACGAGGCGTGCTTCATTTCGTACGAGGTGTGTCGTACGCAACGGGTTCAAATCATACGAGGGGGTTAGTTGAGGCCCGATTTTATGCGTTTAGTCGGTTTTAAGTGTTTTAAGCATAGGAGGATGATATGTAAGTATAATGCACATAAGAGTCGAGTATTTCGAGTATTCAAGTATAAGATTATCGCATATAATCACGTTTTAAAGTTTGCAAAGTATGAATCAAGTGTACAAAGACGTACAAGTATCGAATAAAGTTTCCCATTACGATCAAAATCTCAGATTACAAGAGTTGAAAGATACAAAGTATGATACAAGTTTCCCAATACAAAAGTATGATTACACCTTCTAACTAAAGAAAGTCCAGAAATGCGAAGCGTTACAATATAGTAATGTCGCAACACCTAATTCGAACAACTCATGATCATATAACCCATCAAAATGATTTATAGCATTCCCCTATCATACACGCATCAACAAAGATTCATCAAGATCACAATAGTCTAGAAAAATGCAGCTACGAAATCAAGATAAACCAAGTGATAAAACTATAATATAAAGGTTACTAAGTTATATGTGATGATGATTGCCAGAGTTTGCACCGAGAACTCGAATACTCTTCTTGGACCCCTTGATCGTCGACAGAAGATAACGGAGGGAGAGAGCACAAATTCACATGTTACAAGGGTGGATCTTTTGGAGCTTGATTAGGTATTTATATTATAAATCATGCAATACGTATCCAATATGGATTAGTAAGGTGTGAAGGTGTTTTCTCTAAGTGGGTCATTGACAACCTGCTAAACAAGAAAGGGGACTGGGCCGTAATCGGTTGAGGCAAAATGGGGGGGGGTGAGGCCGCACATGGAACAAAAGTACTGGCAACATTGATTTTTGTTGCAACTTTAGTCTCTATATATATATATAATCAACTATTAGTAAAGAAATATAATAAATCAACTTATATAATGTATTATGATGATACTAATATAATGAATAATAACTAAGTTATTGTAACATCCGTCAAAAATGGATTTTACCAAACCCGCTCCGTTTATTAACCGAACAATCAGTTAAAAATTTCGTTGCGAATTTAATGCCCAAAATAATTTTAAACGATACATAATCAATTATTATACTGGAATATATAATTTGTTTTTGAAAAACTGTTAAAAATAAGAAAATAAAAATAAATTATTTCTGCCGGGTTTCGAACCCGGGTCAGTCGCCGGGTCACGGTTCAACAGACTTAACACTTAACACTTAAACCACTGCGCCACTGATGTTTCTTGTTAAATGTTAGAATCATTTAATTCATAACATGACTTTCCGAATTAAAAACCGGCGCCCAAATGCAGTCGTCGGAAATCCCGGCGATCTCGCCAATAATTTACGACTTCTTCAGTTATAACGTAAGACTTAATCGCTACATCGGTTATAACCGACGCCTGAGTCCGCGACACAAACTATAACCGCCGGAAAATGTAATGACTTTGAATCAAGTCGGAAATTGGACCAAGTTCATCGATAACCTGCACTATAAATACCTCCTCGAACCTCTGCAAGCTTTTTCGCTCAAAACCGCACCCTTTCTCGGCGAAAATTTACTCGCCGGAATATTTCTGTATCTCGCCGGAAAACCGAGCCCTTCACTTCTAAGCCTTACTGAACCCTCTGAGCTTATACCGAAGTCACCCACATCCTTTTCAAGCTTTCTGAAGACTCGTTGCTGCAAGACACACGACGCCGGAACCTGTTGCTGTCGCCGGAGTTCTGCCGGAAAAACAGAGGAATCCAGTCGGTATACCTCACGCTTAAATCGTCCCTTCTTTTTATTTAATCTCACCTGTAATTAACTAAAAAACGCTAAAGAAACCGATTAAAACATTGAACCAGTCGGACTTCCGATTCTGGTTAAAACTGACGAAGAAGACGAAGTTCGATAACATATAAGTATAATTAAAATCAAGTTATTACTCGGGTTAGACACACAGTCCAGCGGTGGACTGTGTGCACATTAAACACACTAACGTCTCGAGTTCGAATCTTGTCCCACACACGCTGCCTTAATAAAAATGTCTTTTTTTGTTAATCGAACCGGAGACACTGCTGTATATGTTAAGTATAATAATAACCGGAATAATAACCAAGATAGACACACAGTCCAGCGGTGGACTGTGTGTATGTTTAAATCACACGTCACGAGTTCGAGTCGGTCTACTGCATCGACTCGGACAATTATCTACCTTTTTAAATAAGTCAGAAATGAAAATACTTAGTTTGTATTTAAGTATAATAAAAATCGGTTTATATAACATGTTAAACACACAGTCCAGCGGTGGACTGTGTGTTAACTCAACCCACAGGTCCCGGGTTCGAGACCTGTGGAGCGCACCGGTCCGATTCAGTTAAATCGTTTTTAAAAATAAATGATTTTCGGTTTAATCTAATTAGTATATAAATATAATTAAAAACAGAAATATTTCGGGTTAGACACGTAGCTCAGTTGGTAGAGCTGCGTGCACGCGTACGGGAGGTCTCGGGTTCGAGTCTCACCCAGCGCACACAATTATACTAGCGAACCGGTCAAAGTCAACAGTCAACGGTCAAGGTCAACGGTCAACGGTCAAAAAAGTCAATTTTTTTTATTATTTTTATTTTTTTATTTTATTTAAAAATCAATTAAAAATACTTAAAATAACATTTTTAAGGTTAGAAAATAGCCTTAAACTCATTAAAATACACCCAACAATCCTACTAAAATAGATTAATAAAATCCGTTTACTTACCGAACCATAATACTATTTATCTAGGTTAATTTCACTCGTGGTTAAAACCACTTCGCGTACATTCAACATCATCAACCGAACGCACCCACTGTGAGTGAATCTTACAACTCCCCCTTTTTAATTACACGTTTTGGGGTGTGTCATGTGTCACAAAATAATTAACTCGTTTATTTAAACTTGTGCCATACCATATCGTGATCTAAACTTAGATTGTTTATATTGTTGTGATTACTTATTTCATTTTGTCAAATTATATGAAATTCTTTCATTAAGCCCATCAGTTCCCCGTGGTAGACGAGTTGAACAACGCGTGCCTCAAAACCAATCCATTATTGTTCATGTGTGTATCATTGAGTTTATATTGTTTGTAGTTATGTCTTTCATATTATCATGTTTATGCAATTCATTCA